>JAUCBN010000001.1:11427500-12850000 GCA_035048815.1 Abelmoschus esculentus
GTTTTACAGGTAAGGATTTATGGGTTTGCTTTGCTTTGATGTTTTGTTTCTGCTTGTTTTTCTGTTCTATATTTGGCTGTTCATGCTTGGAACTGAATCATGGAAAAGGAGTTCTCTTTGTACTAGTTTTTTTTTTTTTTTTTTTTTTCAATTTTTGATTCCCTTTTTATTGCTATAACTTAGAAAGCAATCTGTGGGGTGTTTTCATGATGGATTCTTGTTGATTTTTATGTTTAAGGGATCTAAACTTGAGTTTTGGATTTGGATTTTATATTGCTTGGCGTATTGGATTTTCGTGATTTGTACAAGTTATAGTCAATCCATATGGATACTTTCATGAAGAGTTGTTGCTGTTTTAAATTCACTGGATCTAATGCCTGCTCCATTGTTTTGGTTTTCTGGTATTTAGATTCTGGGCTTGAGGAATCTTTGTGGAAGGTTTTAGCTGTTTTGGTATATTGATATTTAATTTGAGTCTTGCATTGGTCATTGGATTCTGGAATCAGTTGGTGTAATTTTGTGAAGCACTGCTCGAGTAATCGGTAAACATGTCTAGTTTTGTGGGTGTTGTTGTCTCGGATCAATTGCTTCAGAGCCAATTCACACAAGTTGAGCTTCGCAGCCTTAACTCCAAGGTAAGCACATTGTGTTTCTTCCTTAACTTGATATAGTTTTAAAAAATCTAATTTGATATAGTTTTAATGGTCTTTTTTGTACGATTTCTAGTTTGTTTCGGTAAAGAACCAAAATGGTAAAATTACAGTAGAAGATTTGCCACCCTTGATGGTGAAATTGAAGGCTTTTAGTGCTTTGCTTACCGAGGATGAGATTCGGCAGATATTGGGCGAAACATATAGTGACATGAGCTCCGAGATTGATTTTGAGACATTCCTCAGGGTGAGTCGTGTATATGAGCTTGTGCATGCTATTGTTTGGTTGTATACTTGTTTTATGTTTTACTGTTAATGAAAGTATGGTATTTTATTGAAAAGTGGAATCATTGCTTCAGTGTAACTTATATGGCAGTTTACGCCGGCATTAGTAATAGGAGGCTAATATTTCGATTGGCTGCATGGAGTGCGCAGGTGTATTTAAATATGCAGGGTCTGGCTACAGGAAAACTGGGTGGTGCAAAGAATTCATGGTCGTTCCTGAAGGCCTCCACAACCACTCTTCTCCACACAATCAGTGAATCGGAAAAAGCCACTTATGTAACACACATAAATATTTATCTTGCGGACGATCCATTTTTAAAACAGTTTCTTCCGCTTGATCCAGCTACAAATGATATTTTCAATCTCGCAAAAGATGGAGTACTCTTATGGTACATTCATGGGGTGTTCTCTAATCTCTATTATGCATGCCTTATTTCTTCAATAAAAGCTGGTACAATGTGGTGTTATTGATTCTGTTGTGTCTTCTATTTGTGCAGTAAGCTTATAAATGTTGCTGTGCCTGGAACAATAGACGAAAGAGCTATCAACACAAAAAGGGTACTTAACCCGTGGGAGAGGAATGAGAACCATACCCTTTGTCTTAACTCTGCTAAGGCTATTGGCTGCACGGTCGTAAATATTGGCACTCAGGACTTGGTAGAAGGAAGGGTTAGTGTAGCTAAACAGATTACTTTGAGTTGGGATGAAACATTCCGATGATCCGATGGTTTTCATCTATATTATTTTTATTGCAGCCTCATCTCGTACTTGGGTTGATATCTCAAATTATAAAGGTAAGCACCTAAATTTCATATCTACTATTCATTTGCAATTTCTTGCGTAGGCTTCTAGGCTTTAAACTTGATGCAGCAAGAAAAGTAGGATGTTAGCTTTAAACAAGCTGTTCCCGGCTACTCTTTTTCCCATCCGTACTATTTTTGAAAATTGCAGATTCAACTGTTAGCAGATCTCAACCTTAAGAAGACACCTCAACTTGTGGAATTGGTGGAGGATAGCAATGCGGTAATATATCTCTTCATCATGTGATTGATGTTTAATTAAGAATAAAGCATAAAATAATAATGTTTAAATAAATGGACTGATTGTTTCCTTATAATTAACATTACTTACAGGATGTTGAGGAACTTATGGGGTTAGCTCCCGAGAAGGTTCTACTAAAATGGATGAATTTCCATTTAAATAAAGCTGGCTATGAGAAAACTGTTGCAAATTTTTCTTCAGACGTGAAGGTATTTGAATATGTTAATTTACATTGAGTCACACTACAAGGGTTTGATAAACGGATACCATGATGAAGTGTGTTGAGGTGGATGATAATGCTCTAATAAGATGCATTGTTCTATTTTTTCTTGCATTGGTAATTTGACATATTTTACTCGTTTCCTCATACATGCAGGATGGAAAAGCTTACACTTATCTCCTTAATGTTCTGGCCCCAGAGTACTGCAACCCGTCGACCCTAGATACAAAGGATCCCGTTGAAAGGGCTAAACTTCTTCTCGACCATGCTGAGAGAATGGGCTGCAAACGGTATCTGAGGCCAAAAGACATTGTGGAGGGCTCAACAAACTTGAATCTTGCATTTGTGGCCCAAATCTTCCATGAAAGGTTAGAAATCACAAACCTTGGAGTTGTAAGTTGTAACAGACATTTTACTTTTTATTTTTGAAAAAATGCCTTTTCAGTTTAACAGCATTCTTATATAAAGCTGTTTTCTGCTCAAATTTGGAGTAGCCCCCCACTCTAAGAGGTTTTAGGAGTAGGTTATGGTTGTATGCTTATGAACTGTTAATACAAAATTAGGATTCAAGGTGAATAAATTTTTTCATGTACTTTACGTCATGACTCATGAATGGCTTAGTTCTTCTAATTGCACAGTATCACTATCAATATCTCTTGTTAGAAAGTTCGGTTTGGGTGTTATTATTTATTTGCTAGGCCTACAAGCCATTATCATTTCAGTGTTTTAGATTTGTTTAGTTTGTAATACTAAAATCTGCTCTTTGATCATGTAATCAAGTAAGAAAAACATGTGTGATTTTGCAGGAATGGCCTGAGCACAGATAGCAAAAAGATCTCTTTTGCAGAAAGGATGACAGATGATGTTCAAATTTCCAGAGAAGAGAGATGTTTTCGACTATGGATCAATAGTCTTGGAATTGAGAGTTACGTTAATAACGTCTTCGAGGATGTCAGAACTGGGTAAGTTTTCCTCTGCTGATGATGTTAAATCGCTCGAGTTCCATGCATTATCCCTGCTGATGATGTTAAATCGCTCGAGTTCCATGCCTTATCACTGCTGTAGATATTAAGCTAACTATACAAAAGGCAAGGTTATGTTAATTTCCTTGTTTTTGGAAATCCTTCCGAGAATAATGAAACAACAAAAGCATCAGTTTGACTGCTTGTCCTTTCTCTTATGGAGAAGGATGCATGCATTTTCATGTCCAAACAGGCACTTCTTGCATATGTTCAGTTTCACATTCAGCTTGTTTATGTCATATCGACTAACGATCATCTCGAGGGATTCATCAAAGGTTTTTAATTCAATATTTCAACTATCAAAATAAAAAGAAACTTGTTTTTTGCTGCAGCTGGACACTTCTAGAGGTGCTTGATAAAGTTGCTCCTGGATCAGTGAACTGGAAGCATGCATCGAAACCTCCGATTAAGTTTCCATTTAGAAAAGTGGAAAATTGCAATCAAGTAGTGAAGATCGGGGAGCAGTTGAAATTTTCCGTTGTGAATCTTGGCGGAAATGATATAGTGCAAGGAAATAAAAAACTCATAGTTGGTAATCTCTATATTCTTTTCCTCGATTTAATTGTTATTATTATTATTAAATGAATCTACATCATGGTAATTGACTACCTCGACCTGCATGGAAAAACTGACAAATTGCGTTTTCCGGTGTATCTTTGTATGTTTCTTCTTTCTCTCATTGAGATTTCATATAAAATTTTCAGTTCATTGTCTCATACTGCAAGAAATTATTTGCACCTTTTATATATTCTTTAAAATGCTTGGTTGCTCATCGTTTGATGGTCGTCCAAATGCTCATGGATTACATGTGCAACAGCTTTCCTGTGGCAATTAATGAGGTTTAACATGCTTCAACTTCTAAAGAGTTTGAGATCCCGCTCCCGAGGAAAGGAGATAACTGATGCAGATATCTTGAATTGGGCAAACCGGAAAGTCAAAATTTCTGGAAGAACTACTAAAATAGAAAGCTTCAAGGTTTTATGATTATCATCATTTTTATTATATATTAACCTTCATAGTTTAAGTTTAGAATGTGTTAAAAAAAACCATCATAGTTTAAGAGTTGGGGCTGATGATTGTACTAAATTTGCAGGATAAAAGCCTTTCCACTGGATTGTTCTTCCTCGAACTTTTAAGTGCGGTGGAGCCAAGAGTGGTCAACTGGAACCTTGTAACCAAGGGTGAAAGTGGTGCGGATATTTTCTATCCAAATTTATCTTGATGACATTATTTATATTCGGAACAAAGCGATAAGTTCCCAAACCTTCTCTGAGAAGTGTTGAAATTGAGCTGAACTTGACTGTTGTATATTCTTGTTGGATTGTAGATGATGAGAAGAGGTTGAACGCAACATATATCATAAGTGTGGCACGGAAGCTCGGGTGCTCCATTTTCTTGCTGCCTGAGGACATCATGGAGGTAAGGCTGCAACTCCACTAGGACACTCGCTAATGCGTTGCGTCGGTACATCACATTGGCCGTTTATTTAAATATCGAAAAATTCCAAGTAACTGAATAGGAATTAGGCAACTGATTATGTCATCGGTTTTAGTTATTTCAAATGGATGGATATAGAGTTTACAACTTGATTCTCGTACAATATCGGCAGGTAAACCAGAAAATGATCCTCACATTAACAGCCAGCGTAATGTACTGGTGCCTTCAAAATGCAGCAGAAGAGGGTGAGGCAGCTCTATCACCTTCAAACGGCAACGGTAGCACTACGTACACATCTGATGCATCTCCAGCACCGTCCGTTAACGGTGAAGATGAAAGGTCGTCGCTGTGTGGTGAAATCTCGAGCTTGACCATGGATGACGCCGCCTCGGACATTACAGTCTCATCTCAATATGAGAATGAAGATGCTGAAATTGCAACCGTGTAAACCCCATACAAGATCATGCTTAGACCCTTGGAAGTGGAAAGATCCTTCTTTATTTTTGGTTAGTTACCGGTCAATTATATTTTAGATAATATTCTTTAACAATAATAGGGTAAATTTCATAAATAGTACTCTAAATTTACAATAATGATGCGATTTTGTTCTCCTAGAGATAATTATTAAGAAAATGTTGGAATTTGAAGACAACTTGAATATGATTTTTTTTCTATTGTTTTTAAATTTTACTTTGCATGATTTTTAGTTTAATATGTTAATCTTGTGCATTGAATTTTAAATTTAAATTAAAAAATTTACACTAATAGAATATAATGAAGTAAAATACAATGTACATTTTTATCAAGTATGTCAATCTATACGATCTTATTTAAATTAATCGATCAATTTATCTTATTTAAATTAATCGATCAATAAATTGATACTGTGTGATTTAATTAAAATACGTCCAGAATAACTTACAAATAAAAAATAATCTATGATTTTGGATTTTTTATCATCCCTGCACAAAAAAAGAATGTATACTTAATTTATAGTCTAACTCAAATCGGATAATGTTAACTGGATATTAATTAATTTAGATCGAATATTATAAAATTATATTATAAAATAATTTTTATTTTATTTTATATTATTCATAACGCCGAGATTCAAACATCTTATCCTATTTAGAACTAAAATATAATATTATTGATAGAGAAAATACATGACATTTTTGTAGGACAGTATTTGCTTATTTGCATTGTCTAAATCCATTTATTGTTCATCAATATTGTTGTCCTTTGGTTCATCTTCATCGACTGTACTCGGCCAACACGATCCGGTGGTGGTTAAACTTTGAACCCAAACCTCGTCGGCAACAAATGAACCGGAAACATCGTTGCGGTGCCATGACCACCGTGCATGACTTTTGTTTACCACACTCAATCGACCATGACCAAAGCTTGGTTCCCTATAAAGGGAAAGGGGTGCAGGTTCCACAAACCTGCATCGTGGGATGGTCAAATCATGTACAGAGAAAGATAA
Organism: Abelmoschus esculentus; assembly: GCA_035048815.1. Classification (NCBI taxonomy): domain Eukaryota; kingdom Viridiplantae; phylum Streptophyta; class Magnoliopsida; order Malvales; family Malvaceae; genus Abelmoschus; species Abelmoschus esculentus. The sequence continues at coordinate 11,433,642 of JAUCBN010000001.1, forward strand.
ATTTATTAGGTCTACCGGACCAGTTATGAATAGCCAATATAATTTAATGATGCAAGGTTGCGTACTTATGTGCCAGCCCTTGCCGGTTTCCTCCATCGCCAATGGTTACGTACACCGGGCCACATGGGTCATGCTTCTTGTTATAGATCCTGGTCTGCAACAAATTCCAGCAAATCCAAGTACTAAAAGAAGAAAAATATAAAATTGAGGACTGAATTTATAACTTATATCATCAAACAAGTGACGTACAAATCGTTCATAGGCATGGACATGGCCGGCAAAGACAACATCAACTCGGACTTTATACATCAAATCTTCCATAGCTTGTCTCATGCTTTCCCCTTCATCTCTATGAGCTTCATTAGTATTATACCATGGCACATGCATGATCGCAAAAACCCAAGGCGTCGCCGTCCGGTCAACCTTTCCTAGATCGGCTTCAACCCACTTGTATTGATCGGAACCCTTCTTGAAATCCGTGTAAGACCCCAACATTATGATATGGCAACCGGCGACGTCAAATGAATAGTACAAATTTGAGGTGGATCCACTCTCTTTGTATGGCATTAACCAACGAGCATTATAGGCTGTGAAAGCACAACACTCGCGCTCGTGGTTCCCTTCCGTCACCATCCAGGGGCGGCGGCTAGCATATTCCTCCACTAAGCGGCCGAACGAGTCCCATCGCGATTGGTTTTCGTCGGCATAAGATAGATCGCCTGGTAATAAAAACACATCATAGTCTCGGTCGCCTACATGTGCTAAAGTTGATACGGTATCTTCGGTTTGTCCAGGATCGCCTGCAGATATATTCGAATATATTCTTAAACGTTTGACAATGTACATACATCTTGCAGAGAAAACGAATTGAACCTGAACTAGTTGAATCGATGTTTGGGTTTCGATTCGATCTAATGTTAACAACCATATAATTAAATATGTACTTACCAACCACAACAAATTCGACAGGAAACGTTGATGGTGGTGTCTTGAAGGACAACTCAGGACCATGTCCTCCACACCTATAGTAATAAGTTGTTGATGGCTCCAACGGTCCAACCTTAACATGATGTATGTTCCCTGAAGTGTAAGAGCTAAACACATAGGAAGTATGTCCTCCTTCAGCAATGGCATCATATTCCCCCGAAATCTTCCCGTATTCCACCACCGACGGTACGTCTTTATCGTCCGTAACCCAAGTCACTCTCATGTACTCTTTGCCGGCGAGAGAAATATGTACCTAGTACAACAATTGAAAAAGATGAAGGAAAAGTACTAAGCCTTTAAGATTTGATCAAAGTGATGAGAAAAATAACAACCTGTTGAGGGTCGGATTCGGATCCGTGATGCAGAGTGTCGACTAACGGTCGAGGAGGGGGTCGAATATATTCGATTTCCCGAGTTTCGGTTTGAAAAAACGGTAAGAAAACAGTTGTTCGATAGACGATGAAGATTGTTAGAAGGGGAAGAAAGAAATGCTTCGGCCATTGTATCGCCATCTTTTATGCTACTTCGACGACCTTCAACGATCATATTATATGTATAGAGATCCTAATCCTTTATATAAATTATAGTTCTAATCTCTATAATATATAAGATGAGTCTTTAAATAATTTTATTATAAGTCAAATCCGTAAAAATTATTTAAAATTATTTAAAAAATTAATAATATACACCCATATATTATATTAATAATATTTAATATTATATATCATCGGTCGTAAAAAATTCTTAATATATAATAAATACGTTCGCATTATGTTGTAACAACCGGGTATTGCATCTAATCACACGCAATTTGATGATTTCAGAGTTTGAATAAACTTGGATTAATTTTAACTATAACTTAGTTAAGTTAGAAAAAAGGGTTCACATGTAATTAAAAACAATTGTTGACCTTAATTTTTGGATAACTTAATGGATTTATTGACTTGACAATAATCTACTGATCTCTTAAGATTGAGTTTAGATCTTTCAAATAAAATCAGGTATTCGAAATTTAAATTGTGACCGAAATAAATTAAATTGGAAGGGTCGTTTCCATAATAGAATCGGCTTAGATTAATCGACAAATAGATTGAATGTTGATGTTAGAAATGGATAAATGACAATAGAGGTCACTCAATTATAAATAAGGTTATATTTAGATCATTCAATTATAAGTAATGTCATATTTGAGTCACCTTTCACATCTAAAATATTTTGTAAATTCGTGTATTAGATTAATTAAAGATTTTAACTGAAGTACTCTAATGTTAACGAATCATAGACAACGCAACAGACAGGAGTCCCCGAGTTGTTGAGCTTCAGTATCAGCTCTGCCAAAGTTTAGACCCGGCGGTTTTGAAGGACTCCAAGTAGGCTTCTAGAGTTGGAGCTTGGTTGAACCCTCCTTCATCAAAGCCATCGGAGATTGGCTCAACGGCTATGGCACTGTTTACACAGATGGAGTCGAGGGTGTAAGGTGTGGTTGCTACAGTGGCCTTCACCCCTTTCGATGTCAAACGTTTAGCGAACTGGAGGAGAGGATTGATGTGTCCTTGGGCAGGGTAGGTGACCACCAAGACTGAGCAATGGCCTCTCCGGTTCTGCATTTCTCCCGCCCCTCTTTGCCAGATATTGCTCTACTTTTCACTGTGACAATCAGGGCCCTGGGAAATGTTTGAAGGGTCTTTTAAACAGACTCGCTGTGGCAAATTCTTTCCCCTTCGTCTGCTATTTCTCAACTTTTCTTGGACAGTTTACATCTGCAATGACAACAGCAATGGCATGAAATGTCGTTTCTTATCATAGCTCTTGATGTAACTAGGGGTGAGTAAAATTCGATTCCGACTCGTAAAAATCGAATAACTCGATTTGACTCGAGTCAAAAATATTCGACTCGAAATTTTATAGACTCGACTCGACTCGAAAAAATTTTAAATAAAGTTTGAGTCGTAAAATGGAAACTCGAATAACTCGAAACTTTTAGTAATTAAAGAAATAATTTTTAAGTTTAAGACGAATCTCTCAATTTTATATTATATACATACATTGACATATAAAAATATAAAGAAATATTGCTACATATGAAAAAAATATACATGTATATCTTATATGATTAGAGAAAATCGTCTAAATTAAAATCAAATCATACTATAACATGATAAATAATTATAATTAAATATTTATAGGAACTCAAAACTCGACTCGGTTCGACTCGAACCGAAAAATTTTCAAATAAAGTTTGAGTTATAAAATATGACTCATCAACTCGAATAACTCGAAATTGTTTGGCTCGACTCGATCGAATACTCACCCCTAGATGTAACACTCATCTTTTGCATTGGGTCAAAACTAATTCTATTTAATCAAAACATTTAAAAATTAAATATTAGACATCTATCTTAAAAAAACATATGGTTTAAACACTTATTTTTTAATTAAATTATTTTTATATTAAGTTAGGTTATGCTTTGGGTCAGGATATAAGTTGGGTCGATTTGAGTAACCCGGACAAAAACGAGTTATTATAGTTTAATTCTTCAAACTACCATGCATCTCGAGAATAATCCTTGTTGATTGTAATTTGAGTTTAAAATTTTCTAGTTAATCTGAAAAAATGGTGTCTGTTGATACGTATCACTATTTGATTAAAGAATAAATTTATTAAATTTAAAGTTATATTAATAAAATATAAATAATAAAAAGAAAGTATTTAATTATATCAATTTTATTTAACAATCATATCAACACTTTTATTAAATTTTAATAGACTGTGGCTTAAATGATACAACTCAAATAGGTTAGAATTTTAAAGGTTAAGATTTTAGATTAAACTTCGTGTTGTATAAGAATTTAAAGTTAATATTTAAAATTTATTTTTTTAAAATTAAAATTTTAAAATTTAAATTTTATAACGTTGAATAAATATTTTAACCAAAACACAAACAACTCATGCAATTCTCTCTCTAAACCACGAGAAATTATATCATGGGCCCGATTCATCACGTTAGCTATGGTCCCATCCAATTATGATCATTCATTTTATCATTAATCTCTAATTTATTTTTTTTCTAACCGATAAATCTTCACTCATAATTTTCATATTATTTTAAAATATAATTTTTAAAAATTATATTAATTATATAACTGATTAGTAGTAGAATAAATGATTTCCATTGATTAGAGACCACGAGATTCTGGGTGAATATAAATAATAAATATATTAATAAATATTCCACATGTTTTTGAGTCAATCAAAATGTTGAAATATCCAAAACAGTAGTCAAACTTCATTGCCCTAACATTTGTATTAATTAGGGGGTTCAAATTCCAACTCAAAATCCAATAATTGATTATTTTTTATAATTATTATATCAAATTAATTAATTAATTTAAATATTATAAAAATTTATTATAAATATCATTTTTAAATTTAATTTATTTTCTTTATAATATCAAAATTTTAAATTTATAATTTTATTTAGCAAATCTAACATCTTATCGAATTGAATCAATCGATAATTAATATATTTAATTAATATTTAAATCTCTAAAATGAACAAACCTTTCTATATTAAAGTTGTTTATTGAGACTATAACTCTTCTCACACTTTTTCGCTTTCTCTTTTTCTTTTCTATTTTATATTATCCCACGTCCATGTTGGAAATTATTTAGTAAAAATAAAGTGTTTAAAGAGAGATTATCTAGTAGATTATTTCTGTTATATCATATATAAAATCAATTAATCAAATATATATTTAATTATTTTTTAATTTATTTTTTATTAAGTGAATCTTTATTTGATAAAAATTATTTTTAAACTTAATTTACAGTAAATATTAGTAAAGATTAACTTGATAAAAAGATAACGTAAAAAAATAATTAAATAGATACATTTGATTGGTTTATCTCATAAATAATGTGACTTAAATGACTCACGATATAATTTCTCGTGTAAGATATTAAAAAAAAACTATAAAATATAAGTATTTATTATCTTTGTATCAATTGACTAATAGACAAAAAAGAATACCTAGTATATTTAAATGAATCAAAGTGCAATCTTATGTGAATATTTTGTTATTTTTAATACATATTTCTCTTGGGACCAATCAATAAATAATCTAAAACATATGCACCAACAAAAAATAATAAATAAGATTGAGGTTAGAAAAGAAATATTTTCCCTACCTAACAAAGGTTGATCATTGTGACAAGTTATGAACATGTCTAATCAAGACATGTTCTTCAAGGACTTCAAGAATAAGTTATACAAGTTCTAACTTAATCTAAATATTTTATACAAGATAAAATATATTCGAAAATAATATTTAATTTAATATTCAATTTATTTTTTATATATAAAATATTTTTTTAAAAAATAATAATTATTAAAAATTAGTTGATCAAAATTAATAAATTTTTTTTATAATAATCCATTCGATTTCTTTATTTTAAAGACTTCATTAATTTAATTTTTTAATTTAAAATTTTAATTTGTAAAATAAATTTAAGGCTTAATAATAATAGTAATCAGCAAAAAAAAAAAAAAAGAAAACTGACTTTGTTACGGGTTTTAAATTTTTTTAATCAGCTAAGAGTGATTACAATAGTATATGTTTTAAAGTATAATCTCAATCATTGAACATTGATCATTCAATTATTCTACTGGTATTATTAGCGCTCGTTCGAATCTATAACCTTTAAAAATAATAATTATTCCTCTAACCAGTGAGGTTAAAGTACTTTGCAATGGTTTTTTTTAATTATGATATCGATATGTGGACAGGTTGAATTTGAGTCACTAATTTTTAATACCAAATCACCCTTTTTCGCATGCTAACCAAGGAAGCACGAGGACGACACTTTGAGAGCGCCCCGCGTCCCTGATACGTTTTTGGGACGGGGATGGCACAGGGACGGTCGATGAATATTTCGAGAAACCCGTGACCTCTAGGAACAACAATCGTTCCTTTAACCACTTGGGCTAGAGAGCTCGTGCTCTTATCATTCTTTTTAAATACATTGTTTTCATCATTAATAAATGGCGTAATAGTCAAACATGTGTTCGTACTATACATTTGATTTACTCTCGGTGTCTAAATTATTTTTTGTTCTGAATAAGTGCTTAAAGTTTTATTTTGGTCATTTTAAGTGTCTTCCTATTAAAAATATAGTTAACCAATTAAAATATGGCATATGACATGTTTTAATTAATTCTTAAGTAAAATTAAAAACTATATTTTTTGAAAATAACAATTTTAATTTTTTTTTTTATAAAATAGTTCTAAATCCTAACCCAAAACCTCTAATTACAATTATTATGGTCATTGACGGCTTCGTCAGAGATTACCACTACCTCCATCGGATCATTATGATTATTTTTCTAATCATTATCGTCGATAAACTGATGGTAGAGATACCAACCGACCTTTTTTTGTGACTTTGGCTTCCTTTAATGTTATGAAACTGATTAACACGCCCATCATCGATTATTGATGATGGTGATTGAGAGAATAGTTGTGGTGGTCTTACAACGTATATGGTGTACAACGACATGACTATTAATCGAAAAAGTTAAGGATTTTGAATTTTTAGGTCATTTTGTGAGTTTTTAAAAATTTAAGATATTTTTTAAAATTAAGTTAAATTTAAAAGTAAAAAAAATATAAATATTTTTTCTTAAAAAAATGGTAGTTAACATTTTGGCACATAAATCGATCAAAATAAAATTTTAGACACTAATTTAAAATAAAAGAAATTAGACACTAAAAATAAGTCATATATATAATTGAGACACTTATTTAACTATTAAATTTTAATAAATTTAAAACACTTAAAATTAAATTTTATATTCTTTCAAATACATAAATATATTAAAATTTAAAGATAATTATACAATACACTGATATTAGAATCTTTTAATTTTTACATATGTTTTAAATTTAAAGTTAAAATGGCAATAACTCATATTAATTCTTAAATTATTTTTTTATTCTTTACAGGAATATTTTATAATATAATAAATATTTTATATTTTTCTAAAACAACACTTTGTTTATAATAATAAGCATTAAATTTTTAAGGCATAAAAATAATTTTCACCCTTACGTTTATAATTTTTGTTATTTTGGTCCTTATTTTTTTTGGGATAAATTTAGCCCTTGATCTATGTTTTTTTAACAAATAACTCATTTTTTAACTACCATGATAACTGAACCGTTAAAAATTTAATAATGGTAACATATCATATATATATATATGTGATAATATATTTTAAATGACATATATATAGAATATAATTGTATTTCAGTATAAAATAGAAAAAAATTAAAATTTAAATAAAATGTTAAAAATTAATTAAATACAAAATCAAAATTTGCTAAATATTCTCAACCCTAACTAAACTAAAATATCTTTATAAAACCCTAAAACTCTGATTTAGATTAAAACTAAAATATCTAAATTCTAAATTAAAATAATAAAAATTCAATTGATTATTATCAAAAAATTTTATCTTTGGTTCACCGGTAACAAACTATTCAAAACACTTTCTTCTCAGATTATATTCATACCTTTTTAGATAAAATTTTGATTTTACTATAGTTAAGGTTGAAAATGTTTAGTAGCCTTTTATTTTAGATTTAATTAATTTTTAATAAATAAAAAAATAATTTTTAATATTTTATTTAAATTTTAATTGCTTTATATTTTTTGATTGGAATAAAACTTATGTATTTGATATACTAGATGTTAAGTCATTTAAAATATATTATTACATATATATGACATGTCATCATTATTAAATATTTAACGGTTCAGTTATCATGGTAGTTAAAAAATGAGTTATTTGTTAAAAAAATAAAGTCAAGGGTTAAATTTATCCCAAAAAAGAATAGGGGTTAAAATATCAAAATTATAAACGTTAACGGTGAAAACTATCTTTATGCCGATTTTTAAACCTAATTTTTTAAAATTATTTTCTACCGTAATTTTTATAATTAATCAACTAAACCTTAGTTGTTTTTTAAAAAAAATATTTCAATAACAATCATAAACTACACATCCCATGATACCAATCTTAATTAAATATGATCAACTACAATTAAATTGAAAATTAAAACACACTTTTACCTTAATTAGAAATTAGAATAATCACAAGGGACAATCAAGTAAATTCATAACGATATAGTGTCATCATCGTAAATAGCTTGAAAAACAGGGGTACTTATCCATGAAAAGAATTTGTCAGGGCATTGGGATACAATAAAGGGCTCCACACTCTGCATTTTCCACTCCTCTTCTCTGTGTCTAAGCTTCTCTCACTCTCACAAACTTGCTCTTTGCAAATATCAAAAGCTTTAGATCTGAAGAAGAAAAACCCATAAATCATTGCTGAAAACAAGATCTGGGTATGCCTGATTTCTTATTCTTTCTGTTTCTTTGCTGCATTTTCAGTTTCTAGTGTTTTGTTGTAGTTGGGATTAAAGGAAATCTAGGGAGCTTTTGGAGTTGTTCTTGCACTTGTTTTTCTGAATGTGAGATTAATTAAGGGTTTTTGAGCTTGGTTTTTAGTTGTTGTTAAGTGAATCGTGAGATATAAGCCAATTTGTGGAGTTGGGTTTTTATTTTTAAGCTGATTGTTCTGTTTTAGTGAACCAAAGTAAGGGTTTTTGGTTGTTGATCGAGGAATGTGAGGATGAAGAAGTTCAATGCGTTTTTAATGCTGAATTGCTGATGATTTTGCAACAAGTTATTAAATTTACATTTCTCCACCTTTATAAAATTTCAGTGTTTGAGAAGCCAAATTTACATTTCTGCACTTTGGTTCCATAGTCATTGTTTGAGTCTGTTGTTTTGACTTCTGCCTGTTTGTCCCGCTTGCTGCAGTTCTTAAAAAACAAAATATTTAGAGGCATTATCTAGTCTGTATGCTAAATACCATAGTTGCACCAGACATTGTTCTCCTTTGAGCTTCTTTTTATATCAATTTGATATGTCAATGCCTTTGCAATTGATGTTTCTGTACACTTCAAATTTAAACGTTTTAGTGCCTTGATATTCTTTAATAACAACAATAATTCTTGAAGCTTCTGCTAATTGTTAGATGTTTATATCATTTAGTCTGGTAAAGTGTTGTTTCTAGCTGGTCTACATATAGTTCTCTACTCGTGGTTTGTTTGTTTCATGTGTGGCTCCTGATTCAAAGGAAACTTGTGTTGAATGTCTATTAAATGCTTCCCCTGGTGCAGGCTATTTTGACGTGGTAGCTTAAATGGCAGTAACGGATGCAGAAAACCCTCTTCTTGGAGAAACAACCTGTGGTTCTTTACTGCAGAAATTGCAGGTAATGTGACTTTTAAGTCGGTTCTCGTTCATAAACTCTTTGTTTCTGATACAGGTCTGTGGAAATATAAGCCGTAAAATGTTCTGCAATTGATTGTAGGAAATTTGGGATGAAGTTGGTGAAAGTGATGAAGAGAGAGACAAGATGCTTCTTCAGATAGAACAAGAATGCTTGGATGTATACAAGAGGAAGGTTGAGCTGGCTGCAAAATCAAGAGCACAACTTCTTCAGGTCTTGTCAGATGCCAAACTTGAGTTTTCTACTCTTGTTTCGGCTCTTGGGGACAAAAGTTTGGTCAGCATTGTGAGTCATCCCTTATTTCATCTTATAATCAAAGTTTCTGTAGATAATAGGAAAGTTATTTCTCTTTATATACACATTGATGCTACTTATAAGTTTACTATAAGATATTGCGAACTGGATAGCTCATTATTCCTTTGGGTTTGATTGTAGCCTGAGAAGGCATCGGGAACAATCAAGGAACAACTTTCTGCTATTGCACCTGCGCTCGAACAACTGTGGAAACAGAAAGAGGAGAGAGTTCAGGAGTTTTCTGATGCACTCTCTCAGATTCAGAAGATAAGTGGGGAAATTGCTGGGAATGCTAGTGAGCTAGGTGCTCTGGCTGTGGATGAGTCAGACTTAACCCTGAAGAAGTTGGATGAATATAAAGTAAAGCTGCAAGATCTTCAAAAGGAGAAGGTAAATCCATTTCCTTAGATATCCTCGTTTCTAATATATACATGCACCAATTCATTTACTTGTGTACGTTGCAGAGTGACAGGCTGCATAAAGTCCTTGAATTTGTCAGTACTGTTCATGATCTCTGTGCTGTCCTCGGAATGGACTTCTTTAGTACTGTAACTGAAGTTCATCCAAGCTTAGATGACACTACTGGTGTGCAGTCAAAGAGCATCAGCAATGGCACACTATCAAAGTTGGCCAAGACAGTTTCAGCTCTAAACGAAGATAAGAAACAAAGGCTTCATAAGGTACCTTGTTGTATGCAGCAATTTTTTTTTCTTTTTCCCTTTCAAAAATGTCCTGCACATTTTCTTCTTGATGCTTTGTTACTTGAACTATCACAGATTGATATACCGTATACGTCCTTATGGAGTCGTCTTTACAGTGAATGTTGATATATGAGTTAAATACATTTTTCTTCATACTTTTGTTCCAATAAATGGAATTATGAGGTTAACATTTTTCCACTTTTGACAGCTTCAAGAGTTAGCAACTCAGCTAATTGATCTCTGGAATTTGATGGACACTCCTGAAGAAGAAAGAAGATTATTCGACCATGTTACCTGCAACATCTCTGCTTCAGTTGATGAAGTGACTGTTCCTGGCGCTCTTGCTCTGGATTTGATTGAGCAGGTAAATTGAGTTTCTTAGTTGGTGTTTAAGTTTGAATGAGAACTATTGTTTATATTCGTTTTCCATTTTCCTGAAGGCGGAGATAGAAGTTGAACGGCTTGATCAGCTAAAAGCAAGCAGGATGAAGGAAATTGCCTTCAAAAAGCAAGTGGAGCTTGAGGAGATATTTGCCCGTGTGCATATAGAGATTGATCCAGAGGCTGCTAGGGAGAAAATTATGGCTCTGATTGATTCTGGAAATGTTGAGCCTACTGAGTTACTGGCTGACATGGATAATCAGATAGCAAAAGCAAAAGAAGAAGCCCTTAGTAGAAAAGAAATATTAGATAGGGTTGAAAAATGGATGTCAACTTGTGAAGAAGAAAGTTGGCTTGAAGACTATAATCGGGTATTAAATCTCTCTCAAACTTCCTTTCCCTCTGGCTTCTTGCTCCCACCTCTCTCCTGGAATTGTTTTGATAATCTGGCCATAATTATTGTTGTCCAACCTGTTATCCTAAGTTCCTAACATGATATAAGAATCTTGGCTCGAGTGCTGTGGATCCTACCTTAATGCTTTGGACTTTCAAAATATGAGTGACTGCAAGCTCATCAGCGTTTGTAATTTTCATGCTGCTGTATCTCTCTACCTAGGGAAAAGTTAAAAACAGTACTCAAGACTCAGATTTGTGAATGCTCATATCTTGTTTTACCTCTAATGACACGGAGTATTACGCTCCCACTGATATTTTCTTGCTGGGACAGGATGAGAATAGGTACAATTCAAGCAGGGGTGCACACTTAAATCTCAAGCGTGCGGAGAAAGCTCGTATTCTTGTCAACAAAATTCCTGGTAGGACCTTCTAAAATCATATTTACGGGATGGTGGTTCTTATGCCATTGGTGGATATTGTGAGTGTTTGCATTTCTTTCCTGTAAGGCCAGTTTCTTTAATCGGTTTTATGGGCCTTTCATAGGTATGGTTGACACTTTGGTTGCCAAAACCCGAGCTTGGGAAGAAGCTCGTGGCATGACGTTCACGTATGATGGTGTTCCCCTCCTTGCCATGCTAGATGAATATGCCGTGCTTAGGCAAGAAAGAGAAGAAGAAAAAAGAAGGCTTAAGGTAAGGTTTTGATTCATTATCAGTTCTAACAAGCATGGACCTAGATCTTGATAGGACATAGGAGGAAAGTGAACTCAGAAAGAGTTTTCAGCTAGATGTCTCTTGTTTTGCATATAAAGTGTCTACTCTTCTGCTAAATGTAGTTAACTCGTGAACTTGTAGGATCAGAAGAAGTTCAGTGAGCAGCAAAACACTGAACCAGAAGCCAGCTTTGGTTCAAGACCAAGCCCTGCTCGAGCATCTGGTACGAAGAAGGTGGTGGGTCCTCGAGCAAATGGAGGAATCAATGGAACTCCCAGCCGACGGTTATCTCTTAATGCTAGTCAAAATGGAAGCAGGTCTGGTACTAAAGATGGGAGGAGGGACAGCACAAAACTGTCATCCCCTGCCAATTATGCCATATCAAAAGAGGATGCAGTTTCCCATGTTTCCGGAACTGATCCAGTTCCAGCATCACCCTAGTAATAAAATGATAGGTTTTACACGTGTCTTGTTTTAGTGTTTTTACCAGATGCCATCTAGTTAATTGGTCCGACTCAAAGAGCTGTTGTAGTAGGGATATAGTCAGACTGGAGAGTATCCTGTTATTAGATGTGTAATATTTGTGATATTTAGCATTTGGAAGTTGGTTTTTGGTTCATGTGGCTGTGTTCTTTGCATTGTTTAGATTTGCTATTAAATTTTCTCCAGAAAAAAAAAAAGGGTAAGAAGAAAAAACAAGTTGCAATGGCATCCTGGCCAAACTAAGGTAATATCGGTACTTATGAGCTTTATAACAATAAATTCTGCTTCTTTTCCTATGATGTCTTAGAGAAAATTTAGCGAAAGTGTTCAGATTGATTTTTGGTTAGGTTTATATGTAGAGAGAATGAAATTACAAGAATTATGATATTAAATTAAAATTTACTTTAATTTTATGTTTTTAAATTAAATATATTAGTATTTTATTTTATTACTTTGTATTTTTAAAAATATATATAAAAATTAAAATTTATGTTAATTAATTCAGTCCAATAAAATTTTTGATTAAATTTTATAATTGAATAAAAGTATTTTAAATTTGAGTTTGGTAAAAAAAAATTAAGGTAAATTACATAAATAACCACCATACTATAGGGTTAATATCGAAATGATCACAATACTTTAAAAAGTGTCAAATACACCAGTCAATTATTAAAATAGTATTGAAATAGCTACCAGACTCATAACGTAAAATTTAAAAATAAAATAAAATAATTACATATTTATTCTATGTTATTCATACAATTTTATAATAATTATTTGATTTAATTTTATTAAATTTATTTTTTTTCTTCAAATAAGATGATAACATGTATTACCAATTAAAAAGAAAATATAAAATTTCCACATTTTCAGCTATGGGGAACCAAACCTGGGCAACCAAAATTAAAACCCCATTGATTCAGCGACTAGGGCAAGTACAAACTATAAGATGACTGCATCAATACTAATATATATTTAGTATTTGTTTAGCTTTATTGAACGGCAGCCACCACGGCCGCAAAAAGCAGTGTACTGTAAAATTAAGGTGTTACCAGCCCGCTATTCCCGTCAAACAAACGCCTTCACAAGTATTCGATGAAACAAGAGTGTCCAGCAGAAATCTTCAAGTAAATTCCTAGCTAGGTTTAGGGTTTAAAAATTTACCGCAATTAATCCCCTGGTCTGGTAGAAACTTTGATCAGAGCAGAGATAGAAAACACGAGGAAGATGAGAAGCGTCATTAATTATTCTTGCTTTGTTGATTTTTTTATATATAAATTTAACTAATTTTAAATCCATAACAATTAAAACTCACCGTTTTATTTAATTAAATCCAATAACAGAAAATTAACTATAATACATAAACGGCCGCTGCCTCCATTTCCACTTTGATCCAGAAGACTCCGATTTCTAACCAAGAAGCATTCTCTCCAGTTTGGAACAAGAAGGCTTCCATTTCTAACCAAGAAGCATCCTCTCCAGTTTGGAACAAGGCTTCCATTTCTAACCAAGAAGCATTCTCTCGTACCTTATAGCAGGTTTCTTCTTCTTCCATTTAGTTGGTTGTGTAGGAAAGAAGACTGACGAAACAGTGATGAGTTATGCTAACTCTTTCAAACTCTCATGTTTACTTCTTAACACCTTAGGGCTTCGTGTTAGCATAAAGAAGCAGTGTCTGCTTTGCGTTTGTTTGTTGATCAAGACCTACTTGTTGCTCCAAACGCTGATATAGTAGGTTGTTTGCTATTGCGAGGGCCTAGGGGTACACTACTGGTTGCTTTTCGTATACTTTTGTGTTCTGCCCGAGTTTCTGATCTACTTTTGCAGTTGGAGGTTATTACCCTTTACTTACCAAAAGCAAATGTCCAGTGTTGGTTTTATAGCTCTATAGAGTTACAGCCTACGTCTAGGTCTTAAAAAAATTCTAAAAGAAATATTCTAGAAAGACAGAAAAAATGTTGAAAGCATCTAAAACATTTTAGAAGGATCAAAAATGTTCTAAAAAATCCTAAAAGACCCTAAAAAGATTAGGACTACTCTAAAAGTCTTTAGAATTTTCTAGAACATTGTAATTAATTGTAGACATGTATAGGATAATAAAAAAATCTCTAGAATAATATAGATCTTTGTAGATATTTATGGAGGTAGCATAATAGTTGTTCAATCAAAATAATTTCAGTCGTCCATTGGGGACTTGAGGACTATAAATAAGACCACCATCTCATAACATAATTCAGAAGTACTAACGTCGCACAGATCGATTTAAGATAATTAAGTCCGTGACATGTTGTTAAATTTATAATATGTTTTGAATGTTGGTTTATTAAATGTAGTAATTGATTATATTATATATAAGCAACCTTTACAAAGACCTGATAATCTCTCCTCAACTCTCGGACCTTGGTTACAGTTTCAACCTTCCGAAACACTTATTCTTGGTATGTATTTTGTTCAATATGTTGTGCCCATTTTGTTCAAGCTAAATGTTTTTATAATTTTTAAAGAGATGGTTAATACGTACAGTAACTGCAAAAAATGTTCGAATCCATAACTGAATTAGAGGATCATCGACCAGTACACCGAATCAATAAACTGAAATAAAATACGATTTCTACCCGAAGCAATCTATCACCAAAAGTCGTAAGGATGTGGTTAATGATGGTGTTAAGCCTTCAACTACATTTAACATCTCCCTAAAAACTCGTAAACAAACAGCTAGTAAAGTGTTCCGATAAATGATATCCTTTTTCTTAGACTACTTTGAAGACCATCTCTACCTTTTTCATTAAACCAAACTTTCATGGATATTTGTTTAACTCAATTTGATTATATTTGTTTAGAAATATAATTCTGTGTAAAAAGTCGAGAAACTAAAAGACAACATAAGTTATAAAAGAAGACTTATCAAAAAAAATTAAAAAAATCAATAGTTATATGTACATAGAAGAATCAATAAAAAATAACAAAAATAAATTCTTCAAATGTTGTGATTTTTTGTGATCGATTAAATTTTTAACCGTAAAATTTAATTAAGTATATTTTATCAATGTTTTAACTTTTAATTTAATGGTCATTTATATTAAAAATGATTTTTTTTTATCAAAATCACTTTTTAACATTAATAATAAATACTAACTAATTTAATATAATTATTTTTGATAATAGTGTTGAGTGATAAAACAATAAAACATTGAATTAATTAATGTGTTTTAATGTATCTTTACGCATGTTGTCAATGTTAAATAGGTGCAAATCGTTTTCCTCTTCCACGTACTTTTATTTGTGTCTTCGTTTTAAATTAGAAGGTTTAAGATTTAATGTTAAGGATTATGGTTAGGGTTTAGGAAATTATGGGTAGGGTGTATTTTTTAAGGTGTAGGTTCAGGGTTTATGTTTTTTTCCAATGTTAAATGGGGTGCAAATCGTCTACCTCTTTTTCATGCATCGATTTGTGCTCCGCTTTAAATTAAAGGGTTTAAGGTACATGGTTTAAGATTTAAAGTCAGGGGTTGTGGTTATGTTTTAAGGAATTAGGGGTGGAATATATTTTTAGGATGTAAGGTTTAAGGTATAAAAAATTAGGGTTAAGGTTTAAAATTCAATTGTTTAAAATATTTTTTAACAAAAAACATAAAATAATACATAAAAAAAGCCAGAAGATTTTTCTCTGTTAAATGAGATAGATTTGAGGTTTATTCACCTGTTAACCTTCCTAAAATTCTGTTCATGCAAGCTTGAATGATTTGAAACCCTAATATTTTTTTCTCAGATAATTATATGTACGTAATGTATGATCGGTGTTATACTATCAGAACATAATAAATAGATAAGAAACAATCATAAACATATAAAAGAAAAATAAACACAATCATTTATATGGAAAACTCAAAAGAAAAATCACGGCAGAGGGGGAAAGATTTTCCCTATATCAAAAAGAAAAAAAAATCTGGGTTTTTTTTGTAAGCGTTACAAAGTTACAACAGCATGGAAATGTAACTTTCAGAGGTGTTTGAAAGCAATTGGTCTCTAATAAGTGTTTGTTCAACTGTTCATTCGGATATTTATACATAGTTTCGTTTAATTAAGAGTTGATTGCGCGTTTTTAAAATATGATTTTTACCTTAAATTTTTAAATGTATTAATTTTATTCTTAAATTATGTTTTTATTCTAAATTAGTCTTTAAATTTTAAATGTTTCATTTTCACCCCTAAATTATGGTTTTTATTTTAAATTTGTCCCCAAATTTTATAAATATTCAAATTTCATCCTCAAATTGTTGTTTATGCCAAATCATATTATTACATACACACATCAATATTTCATGATAATTAATATTGTTATAACATTTTTATTAATATAAGATATGATTAACATATTATTACATAACACACATCAATGTTTCATGACAATTAATAATTTTTAAACATTTTTATATAAGATATGATTAACATATATTGATAATTTGGGGATGAAACTAGAATGTTCAAAAATTTTGAAGACCAATTTAGAATCATATTCATAGTATGAGGATGAAATTTAAATGTTAAAAAGTTCGAACCTACTACACATTATTAGAATATTAAAATTTTTATTAATATAAGATATGACTAAGCTAATCAGCTTCTGAGTGAATCACTGCACCTTTTAAGCATAGGGACCAATGACTTCCTAGAGAACTACTACACATTTCCAACCCGATCTTTGCAGTATCCGGTCGATAAATACGAGGATTTCCTGATAGGAATCGCCGGCAACTTCATCAGGGAGCTTTACAAGTTAGGAGCTAGGAAGATAGCAACAAGGGGACTTCCTCCGATGGGATGTTTACCGTTGGAAAGAACGACGAATATCATGCACGGAAGTGCCTGTATAGAAGAGTATAACAATGTGGCTAAAGATTACAATGTAAAGTTACAGAGTACCGTCGATGAACTGAAACAGGAACTCGGTGGAATCCGAATCGTGATGCCGAACCCCTACGACAAGCTCTTAGAAATGATCCAAATTCCGAACCTTTTCGGTAAGTCATAGGATTTTAAAATGCAGAAACAGCATGCTGTGGGACAGGATTCTTCGAGATCAGTTACTTGTATGACAGGATGAACCCATTTACATGTTCGGATGCCAATAAATACATATTCTGGGACTCGTTTCACCGGACGGAGAAGACGAATTTCATCATGGCCGATCATGTCATCAAAACTACCCTTGCCGTGTTCGGATAATTACTAAATATCACAAAACATGAAACACTTGTTCATTGTTGCAGAACTAGACATACTATTATTATTATAACAATTACACCAGCAATTTTATTTGTAGCATTTTTAGCTATAGTTTCAAGTTCTGAGTACCAAACAGCTCTAGGAGCTAATCCAGATGTAATCTTACAACAAATTTGTCTCAATATTGCATAATGTAGAATTGAGATTTTTGTCGACCAAATCAAATATCAATCGTGTTCTGTATACCGGAAAATTAATATCGGTCGATTAATCGTATGGATTCCTGAATGTCTTCAAAAGTTCAGGGATGTCATAACCCAACATGTCATCAACAGCTTGAATCATTTTAGGTTTTAGTTTCTCGAAGTTGTCGAAGTTGTAGCCACTCAAAACCTCTCTAAAGTGTTCTGCGTTTGGAAAATCCCCTGGTGGTAGGTGATGATCTCTTTGAACCTGTACAACAAATAGATTTCTGCATAAGCAATTGATGCATGATAGAAGAATTTAGTGTTTGATACAAGAGAAATGAAGAGAGAGGATACTTTTCCGAATTCGGCTTCCAAATTATCGATTAGTTTCTGTTGAGTTTACGCTTTCCCGATCATAGAAGGCATTTCCTTCTTAAGATGACCGATGATATGAGCATGTATCTTGGCAGCTCTAGCACGCTTCACAACCTCATTTATCTGCAGGTAAACAATGTAAGGAAACTTTTCCTCAACATGCATCTTCCTTCAAAAAAAATACTTCATTTTTCACAAGGATAGTAAAAATAAACTTACTCGACGATCACAAGCCTTCTTCGGAATATGTTTCAGATCAGAAAGAAGGTCCTCTTGTTCTTTTTCAAACAACTCTTTTCCAATTGGACCTGTTGCTGCTTCATTTACAGGCTTGTCATTGAATGAACTGCCAAAGAAGAGATAGAGCATCAAAAGCTAAAGACCAAGTTACATCTTAATTGCAATAAGAAACATTGGGACCCATTCATTTCATTCTTTAAGATTGACAAACAGGAAGAGCTTACCCGATATATACGCGCACAACCTCTGGGGTATTAAGGACTTTCCCGAGTGACCACATTAAGGCTCCATATACCCTCATCAACTACAATAGAAGGTAAAGTTAAGCTCAAGAAAATTCAAACATCATAAAAAAGACATGGCTGCCACAGTGCTTACTTGTTGTGTATCAATTTGATCTGCCTTGTTCAAAACCACACGGATCTTGTCATCGTGACCACGCAAAGAATATATTACACGCTTGAATTCATCACTTACATCCAACTTGTGAGGATCGAACAGAAGAAGAATAAGATCGCATTTTGCAGCAAACCATGATGTTACACCCGTAAAATCGTAGGCTCGTTGTGTTCGTTGTTTTTCTCCTGATAACACTCCAGGAGTATCTACAAATGTTATGTTCTCCAACAGCTTCAGACATGAAAAGAACATATTAAATTCTATAAAGCAGGAAATTAATTATCACAGTGAACTAAAATTGAACAATTAACTCACAGGATGTGGCATTTGAGAACACTCAAAACTTCGACAAAAATGCAGTTCCAAAACGAGTGAGACCACTGAATGGCATGTCCGCCTGGACGGCAATAGTGTTCCCTGGAACACTTCTTTCATCAGCTCCCGACTGCATAAAGGGAAATAAAGTGCATACATAACACACGAGATCAAAACAAAATTCCACAATTACAACTAACATCAAATAATCAATAACAAGCAAAGCATTATAGAAAGATTATACAGAAAATTGTAATTCAATTTCCATAATTGATGTTAAAACCACCAAGTTATTGAAACTATTAATGCTAGATTAATGATATTATCATAGAACAGAGATTCTTAATTACCATAACAACAACAAATCTGTCAGTCGTTGGTTCAGGTCCAATGTGAGCTCCTGAAAATGATAACAAAAACATGAGTGAAAGGGGGCTTCAAAATTATGATTTGTCTGTGTGTGTGAGTGAGAGAGAGGATCACTTGCCTGGATAGCTAGTCTTAAGCAAATGTTTAATAAAGGTTGTTTTCCCAGTTGAATATTGACCCAAAAGCATAACCATAGGTTTGGCATCAAAATCACTATTTGTCTGCAATAAATCAAAATCAAAATCAGCTGATTAGCTTTAGAGAGCTGTTAAATAAAACTTTAGCAGATATTCAAGGATAGTTACAACTGAGTCGGATCCAAAACTTACCAACAAAGGGGATACAAAATCATTAAAATGATATGCAACTTCTAAAGGCTTCAGCTTCTGAAGATACAGTCTCTTTAAGCCGTCTATGACTGAAGTCACAGATGACAAAGATATCTGTTATACACAAAAAATGATTAGTTACCCAAGCGAAGGATGCAGATAATAAACAAACACTAAAAAGGCGTCAATTAAAGGAACTAGACACATATTAACATCATTAACCCACAAATATCAAAATAAAAAATAATAAGTGTTCTGGAATTAAAATAAAGAGTAAAATATGCATTTGTTGCAAATAAAGGATGCAGATAAATAAAAACAAACCTTCTTTGATGATTTTGAAGAAAACCATTGAGCTGCAGGTGATGTTTCCGTCGAAGAACTACCTGCACTGCCCCGACTAATAAAATTAATATATGGTCGAGACTCGAGAAATCAGAGTAAAATGATCATCAAAGGTTACAATGAGGAAGCTGTACCATTGCTTTCAGTGGTACTCGACTTTGAAGATTGTTTCTTTCTCTGTATAAATGAAGAAAAAGTGTAAGAATGTCTTGATGCTCAGCATAAGAACATAGAGTTTAAGAAGGTGAAAGGCATAAGCCATCATACCATGATTAATGTATCTAAGCCTTCCATTACAGGAGGTTTGATATTCTCAAAGTCAACTGCAATATATCAGCGCATGTTAGCATTAGCTTTAACAACTAATCCATTATACAAGATCATAAATGAACCAGTAAAACAATAAAAAAACACTTTTTTAGATAAATAAATGCATGTCAAAAGTTTTTCAGCCTGAAATAAACATTCAAAGCATGAAATTCATAAAAAGGAACAAGCTAAATCATCATACCATCACCATTCATGAGATTGCGAGATATTTCACGGCCTTCTTGCGCCAACGAAACAAGCTAAGCAGTAAAAGCAAAAGCAAGTCAGATTTGAAGAAATCACTCAGTGATATATATGATCATAATCCAAATAAAAATTACAACTCCTAACCTGCATAGCAAAGACAAATTCTTTGAAACCAAGATATCCCAGTCTCTTAGAATCCGCAGCCGCCCACACCTTTAAGGAATCAAAACAAGAAAACACAAATCTATTCAACATACTTCCCATTATGAAGCTGAATCATTTAGGAAAAAGCAAAGAAGCAAAAACATTAACCAAACTCCAAGCCCCCTATGATTTTGTTGAATTGATTGAAAATAAAACTTCAATGATTCAATTACAGATGCTTTTGGAGTTTACGATCTAGCAACAGAAGCAGTTAAAATTCCCTCAATATAATTTTCATATAAGCTGAATTTAAATAAAAATTATCAAAAATGAAGAAAGAAAAAGAAGATTAACCTGCTTGAGATCCGGTCGCGACAAATTTGACATACCGAAAAACTTTATTGCATCACTTCCAGTAATGCGTCCATCATTATCTACCGAAAAGAATTTCAAAATCACCAGAATATAAATAAACAAACAGAAGAGATTACAAATTCCAGTTCAAAAATCAAACAAAAACAAAACTGTACCAGAATCAGCAAAGTTAAACCACTCCCGATAAATTGTATTGTCTTCCTTAGAGCACAAACCGATCCGATCGGTTCCGATCTCCATTGCTGAAGAGAAAACAGTAGATTTCGTCCTTGTTTTTTCACTTCAAGCGTTCGATAAAGAAAAAAAACTGGTTTTTAAACAGAACAGAAAGAAAAATACTAAAAACGGGAAATGTAATACGACGCCGTATCGGAGTTTCTAACGGCTTTTTAAAGTTTTTAAACGACAGCGTTTTATGGTTTTAGTTGCTGTTTCGTGTGGAGACTCGCGCCAAGAGTGGTTATTAAAAGGACAATATGGGGTACTTTCTAATTACTTGAGGTCAAAGTCAAAAATAATGAATTATTTTTTATTAGTATTATATATCCTACAATAATAATTTTATTCACAAATTTCATTGAGATCTTAATGGTATTTAATCGTTGATTAAGATTTTGATAATGGTTGAAGCCCTCGTTGACAATGCCATATTGGGTGGTCTTCTTTGGAAAGGTGGGTGTGCAAGGCATGGAGAAATAATAAATAAATCATGATGTTGGCTATTTGCATTGACATAATTATAATTTATAATTATTATGGTATGCAGTGGGGGTTTTGGACAGGCGTAATAGCAGCGACCTTACAGGCCCCTTAAAAAAAGGGGCCCAAAATTTTGATAAACTACATTTATTAGATGATGTTAATCTCGAAATTTATTAAAAAATTTTAAAAACGCTATTAATAAAGATTAGTTATAATTGTTAAAATGTTATAATTATTTCTTAAATGCGACAATTGATTATAAAATCTTATTGATTATTACTATTACTATTGTTTCAGTAGAACTAGTAAGATTTTGGACAAACGCAATAGAAACGATCGCACAGGGGCCCCTAGAAAGGACATTTGCTTCTAAGGGATACAATTCTATAATTGGTGAAAATCATGGACAATTATTTTTAAAAATCATATTTTAATAAATTACACAGGGCCCCCAAAATCTTTGAACTGTCCCGTGGGTATGCAAAAGGTTCAATTTAATACTAATTATAAGATACAATATGATGATTAATCATTTTATTTCTTATTTCTAAGGTCAGGAATTTTATTCTTATCGATAAAGATGAAATATATTTTATAATTAGTTAGTTATTTTTTAACAAGAGTACCAGCGACGAGTAAAAAATATTAGATGTATCGTTAATATAAATATCAATTTATATAAAAAATATTAAAATTTTATATTCCGATCAAATAAATCAAACTCAACATAGTAATAATATATCCGTGCTAAATCATCTGTTACCAAATTTTAATCTTATACAGCGTTAACCAAACGACTCCCGATGGTCTTCCCAAGCAACCACAGAACAAGAGATAACTCGATGCCAAAAATGATCCGAAGAGTGCTCCGATCTAACATGAACCCGAACACTGTAATCCCAGCTCGATTGTTCTCCAAATACGTAACTGTCATCAAGCAATCATCAATGGAGAATCATACACTAAAACCAGACATGTAGCATTTATGTTGCAAGTGACAGAAACGATTATTACCTAAAGCTTGTCTCTTCTGGTATGAAATGGTACAATAGGAATAAACAGGGATCAGCTTGTTGTTTTCCAAGTCATCTTCTTCATCACCATCGGAGTCACCGTCGTCACCAGGGGTGCTTGGGGTCTCAATGTCGTTCACACCGGTGGAGTCTAGTGTTGCACAAACGTGCCACTTTGAAGCAAGGCTTGTGATAGATTGTGCTTTGTGTGTAATCTTTGCTGCATTTCGTAACAAGATCAAGAGTCCTGTGACAAGAGTTATAGAGCACATCTGCAAGAAAAACAACAGGTTAGAACTGAAATTATCGATGTTAATCGGACTCGGGTATCTAAATCGAACACTTACGGCAAGTTCTCCGGCTTTATAGATGTTCAGATCCGAATCGGCTTTTGTAGTGATGAGTAATGAAGTGAATTGGCTGCCGGTGACCAAAATGAGGCACCATAATATGAATGCTCGATACCTATGGCTGATGATCTTTAAATGTCGTCTGATCCTAAGGTGTTCGGCCAAGACCGAACCGACCTCAGAATCGACATGAAAAACCTGAGCAAAATCGTGGAGCCGGAGAACTTGGAGGTTGCAGATGAGTTGGAAGAGGACGCAAACAAGGAAGAAGACGGTGGTGCGGTAGAGCCACGAGCATAACTCCATGAAACATGCGACGGTGTCGCTCAACCACACAATGCCTAGGAAAGGGATTCGGGATGCACCGGAGGCGTACCACCATATTTTATATGGTGTTTCAGCTATGAAACAGGGGAGCACAAAAACAGATACAATCTTCAATGATCTCTGAATATATTAAAGAGTGAAACAACAAGATCATACCAGTAAAACCCAGAAATTCAATCTAATAAACGAAAAAGAAAACACTAAATTAAACAACTTACATTGAGCTGAACGGTGTAATCTTTTCTAACAGTCTCACTTTCATCACAGAGTTTATCAAAGAACAAAAACCTCCTCAGACCATATTTCTTCACGAACCCCGTCAAACAAACGAAGGACAAGGCCGAGACACCGCTCAATGACGGCTGAACCACCCAATCGTATGGCCTTGCATGCGTAGCATCACAACCGGGACAAGCTAACAAAAAATAAGACACACAAGGAACAACGAGACCAAAGACGATGAACATGAACCAAGACAGACAAGTCATCCATATGTCGGATTGGTCCACACACATCCATCTTAGGTATGTTCTAAAGCTGTGTAACTCGTCTTGTGGGTGAGAATTGGTTCTTGCCAACTTAGTACTTCGATCCACGAGTGGTTCCATGTTGTCTCCCATGGATGAAGTGTTTGTTTAGATGTGGAAAAAGCTGAAAATTTTGGGGTTTGAAAGGAGAAACTAAGGGTCTGGTTGAACTTTGAAGCTGCTTTTATAAAGAATGTGTTGTCTTCCAATGAGAGGAAAACATGTAATGAAGCATACGAGTGAAAAGAAGAAAAGGAATTCAATCTGAAAGTTAAAGAATCTTTAATGGAGACAGATTGCGCCAGTGACATCAAAATGGAGGGCTAATCAGCCTAATCCCTTTAAATAATTAATACAGTTGATTGAATTCTTTGAATTCTTTAATGTAAAAGAGATAAACCTTAAGCAAGATTCCAATTGAAGCAAGTAACTTGGGGAGTAGGCAAGTATCAATGCATTGTGTAAAGGCAAACGCCATTACTCAAACATGCCACTTTGAAGCAAGGCAGGTAACCGGTTGTGCTTTGTGTGTAATCTTTGTTGCACTTCGCCATAATCTGCAGAGTCCTGTTAAAAGAGTTATAGAGCACATCTTACAACAAGTTCTCCGCCTCTGTAAATATTAAGTTCAAAAGTAGGTTTTGTAGTGATAAGCAATGAAGTGAATTGGCTGCCAGTGATGAAGATGAGCCACCATAATATGAATGTTCGATACTGATGGCCGATGATCCTCAAGCGTCGCCTGATCCTAAGGTGTTCGGCCAAGACAGAACCAACATGACATTGCCTATACCTAACCTGCAATTATCTCTTTGTATAATCGTCTTAAATAATAAATACTAAAGACTTGGTTCATACTTGTTCCATCTCCATTGCAGAATTTGGTCAATTTAAACTTCAACTCAATTTTAAAGGTTGATTGTGGTGGTAAATGGTAAGTTTTGGTTTTAAAATTCGAAAGGATGAAATTGGACAAAAATAATGAAGTTGTTTTGTTTAATTTAAAGAAGTTGGGAATTATTCAAGAAATTCGAGATTGAGATAAGATTATGATTTTTTTAATTAATGAGATTGGTTTTAAGTAGCAAGAAATTTGGTATCGCTTAACTAGATCTTGAATAAGATGCCTAATATAAGCAGAAAAATCTTCATCGAGAGACTTACTCATCAAAATTAAATATACGATACATATTATTCAGTAAAACCCATAAAAAATCAAAAAATTATGGTTTCTTTTACCAATAGCTCATTTTGGATCATTATTGTACTGATTTCTTCTCATACTTTATGTTCTGTGCATTATTGAGCAAGATGTATACCATTCATCCAACCTAACCAAAGCTTTGACAAACCACCTACAATTGGATGCATATTTGTGTATTATATTTAACCAAGACCCATTTTTGGGTGCAGCCCACTTAGACTTCAATGTGAATATCCACAACCTTTGGGTGCAGACATCCAAAACAAGGTCAAGTTAAAGGAAACTGCAAAGCATATGTCCCTATGGCTATAGGAAGCATCATTGAAACATCTCAATCCAGAAAACCATGTCATATTCAGTCAAAACCCAGAAGAAAAAAACACTTCAAAAATCAAAATCAGCAATCAAACAAACACCAAACAGTGCCAAATGGAAAATTCCATCAAGGTTAGATCAGATTTCAAGGTGCCTTCCAACTTAACCAAAGATGATTTAACATTCAATAATCATATATGCAATGGCAATGGCAATGCAATGATCTTTCTTTACCTTTACTTTTCTTTCTGCTTTGATTTCCTTTAACTGGAAGCAAAAAGGATATGATTGAAGTTTTAAATTTGGTACATTCAATTGATTCACAGATAAGGCATGAAAAATACTCTCTTGGGGATGAATTTATTGCAGAAATTACATGCATCTCTACCCTAGTGTTTGATTATAATAGTATTCGTCGAACCAAATCGAACTCGTAAATGAAAGATATACATGAACTCAAACCTAAACCCCCATCACACCATTCATCAGACATCAGTATGTTAACAAAAACAATGCACAAAATATGTAATATTGAGGATTCAACACAAGGAAAGATGGGAAATTTAAAGCAAAAGGTGAAATCTTGTTAACAAGATATAGGAATCAAACTCATCCATGGGAATCAAAGCTAGAAGCCTAAATCCAGATATGAGATTTAATAACATGGCAAACCCTAAATCATCTTCATCTTCAGCATAATCATATTTCTAACAAGGATATCATCATTTGATAAAAATCAAAGGGATCAAATTTCATAGTCATAGGGATTAAGACCATTTCATCTTACCCATGTCTTGTTTTTTTTTTTTTTTCTCTTTTTTCCGCTTAAGGAAAGCTAAAAATTTAAAGGTAGAAAAAAAAAGATTCAATAATTAACCATCGTCGCCGGTACCGGAGCCGATTCATCACCATCACCGTGATCAAAGACATAGAGCAGTGCATTGGAGATCATCGTCTTCATCCAATGGTGGAAGGTTGAGGTCGAAAGGCAAAGCTTTCCTACACGAAGAGGACGCGATATCCCCGTCGTCGATAACTGATGACGATGAATCACAGTCACTGTGACAATCCTCTGGCACTACCGGCGGCGTCCTCGGGTGGTATTTTCTAGTCGAAACCACCGCAAAATCCGTCGATTTCTGTTGCGGTGGTTGAGCCGGTCTGGGTCCACTAAACGACTCCACCGTGCTACTCATGCTACTCCTCGTCGGTCTCTGTGGATTCAAGTCGTGCTCGTGAAAATCGCTCATCGGATATAACCGGTGTTGGTCGATGAACCCATCGTTGTGGTGGTCACGATTCGCTTCGAAAGGAAAAGCCGGAAGATTTGAAGAACTCAAGGGAAAATTTGTTTTCGCTTTGGGTCCACGGAGCGACCTCGCTGCCGCATCGTAAGCCCGAGCAGCATCCTCGGCTGAGTCGAAGGTCCCTAACCACACCCTGGTCTTCTTCCAAGGGTCTCGAATCTCTGCCGCAAATCTCCCCCACGGTCTTTTTCTAACACCTCTGTATCTCGGTTCTTTAACAGATCCGCCAGGCTGTAGTGCCGGCTTCATAGCCACGGCGTTTGCTGCCGCAGCAGCAGCCGTAGCGGCGGCGGCACTCCTACCTCTCCTCATCGGAAAAAATTACAAAAATGAACTTTTAGATTCACCCAATTCCTTCAAAAGGGTACTCCAAAATCAGATTTAAAACATAAAAAGATTGAAAAAAATAGTAAAATTATTTATAACAATCCAAAGGGTTGAAGGAAAGATTACAGATTAACCAAAAAAACATTAAAAAGGAAACCCAGAAGCAACAAATTTATGAATCTAAAAACAGAAACCAAGAGACATTAAAAATAAAAGGAGAAACAACAAAGGGAAGGGAAAATGAAAGGGAAAGCTGAACAGAGGAAGAAGAAGATTGATTGGTTGTCCAAGAACTGGATGGCACCAGAAGAGAGACCCTTTTTCTTCTACACACAAAAAAATTAAAAAAAAATTAAAAAAATTATTAACAATTATAAAAAAAAAAATGTGTTTTGATTTTAAAAAAAATAATCTTTCGGGAATTGAGTTTTTCTTTCTTTTTTATGGCTCAAATGGTTTCCCCCCTCTCTCTTTCCCTGCATGCCGACTCGCTTCTTTTATTTTCAAGGTTTAATTTTTGTATCAGTCCTTCAACTATGCTGAAACTTAATATACAACCCTCTATATTTGTTTTCCATAAATTTATAACATCGTTACACAATAATATTACGACAATAACATGTTTTAAATTTATAGTTTTAGAAGAATGTTTATATTTTTTAAAAGTTATAAGATCCGAATATATAATAGATAAAGTATCTAAATGATCACTCGACGTGAGAGTGTTTTTATTTTGATCACCTAAAATAAATCCTTTCAGTTTAATCGATATCGTTATAAAAATTATCCGTTTTAGTAACCCAAGTGTTAAAGAAACCTATAGAGATATGATAAATTATTCAATTGATCACCTAAAATTTAGGATATTTTTATTTCGATCATCAAAAATTGTTGAGTGCTTCAAATATATTAAAAATCGAGATCAAATGAACAGTTTATTTAACGATGACTAAATTGAGAGATTTTTATGACCAAAATGAAAGTATACTAAAAGTCGGTGACTGATTGAATTGTTTAGCCTTAAATAGATAATCATATAAATAAAATTACAAAGAAATCCCTTTTCTTTTAATTATTTTGTCAGCAGGTAAAATTTCCTCCTTAAGCTTTTCATAGATTGGTCTCCATCATTCTTTTTGCGTTGGGAAGGTTTTCTTTTATATATATATATATATATATATATATATATTAAACTAAATAATACTAATTTAAATATAATTTAAAATATCTAACAAAATGAAAAAAAAAAATATCGACTAAATCGTCACCAACAGATGATAATTTTAATTAAGTCTAATACTATTCGTGCTCGTATAAATACGTCTATATTTTTATGAAATATAAATAAATTATTTTTATTTTATATTTTATTTAAGAAAATTATATTTTATTTTATATTTTTATTTAAAAATTTTTCTCTAAATCTTAACTTGAAAGCTTTCGACTCATTCTCTCAAATCGAATCTAAATAAAATTGTCATCAGTTATTCATAATATTTTTAAATTCATAGTATGTGACTATTCCCATTTAAAATTTTTCCTAAAATCATCCTCAAGCATGGAAAAAATTTACATTAATTATAGAAATAACGTTATATTCAAAAATAATTTCTAATTCATAAGATTTCCCTAAATAAAAATAATTCATCATTTTTCTTAATTTAGCATAAACATTCAATATATTTGAATTACCGATTTTATTTTTATAAACCCCCCAAAAAATTGACCAGTTTTATTTTATTTTTTGTCCTTGAAAGGTGGGGTATTCATTGTCGGATATCGGATCAAATCTGATTTTTCGGATACTCAGGTTTTCAGATTAATGATATAATGATACATATATGATCCGAAAAAAACAGTTATTCGTATATTCGGATATTGGATAGTCGGATCAGATAGTTGAATATCCGATTATCCAAAAATATAATTTGATTCTACTAATTTTTGAATTTAAATATTATATTTATAAAAATTTTAAAATTTCAAATATAATAAATAATAAACTAATAAATATAATAAGATTCACAATTATAAAAAAATAATTTTTAAAATTTTTAAATATAACAATCACTAAATTGTTAAATAGATCGAGATTAATATTAATAAAAATTTTAATTTTTGAATTTTTGGATAATCTGAAACTTAAAATATTGTGATCCGTATACGATCAAAAAAACTTAAAATCTGATTTAATATTCAATAAAAATTAAATTATAGATCTAAATTTTCGAATCAAATCAATAAATAATCAAATCGACTATATCAAAAATTTTTTAACACCCATATTTTAATATATCAAAGTGCCATTTGTTTGGTGCTTATCCTATAAAAAAATGGGAAAGCAAGAAAATCTAGGGTTTAGAGAAGGATTTGATTTGATCTTATCTTTGCAAAGTTTGGGGAAATTTTGACATTAATTAATAAAGTAAAAAAAAATCGCTGCCGTTTCCTGCAAACTTTGATTATATGTTACTCAGAAACGAATAATTTTTTTTGATTTTTTAATTTTTTTTAATATTAAAAAAATAGAGTTAAATCTAGAATTTAATATATATAATTAAACTTTTAGATTTTAAAAATTAAAATTCTAAATAAATATTATACATTATTTAAACCACTCGTAATATCTTTAACTCATTGAATCAAAAGTAATTATAATACAGATACCAAGAATTAATAGGCTTGATTGCTAATTAATTATCACAAATACTTATTAAAAGAAAATATTTTTAGTTTTATTTTTTGACAAAAAAAATATTTCAATTCAATTTAAAAGAAATAAAAATAAAATTTTATTCATATATTTTAATAAAAAATAATTTAAATATTTTATTAAAAAATAAAATATAATTTGAAGACGACACTTATAAGTGGTACATTATTAGATTTTTTATGAAAAAATTTAAATTTTAATAAATACGTTGTTTATAGTTGGTGTCTTAAACTAAATTACGAATTTTTTTATGAAAGCATATGAATTTGTTTTGTTTTTTTTGGATCGGCTACAATATTACAATAATATATATTTTAAAGTAAATTTTTAATAATTAAATATTAATCGCTTAAATATTATACTGATATTATTGATGTTCGAACTCATAATATTTAAATTATTATTATTTTTTTAATCATTAAAATTAGATTATTGATCCAACTTATTTTTCCCTTGAGTTGGCCTGAAAGGGAGAAGAAAAGGTTAATCTGTTGAGACTTCTGGATCTTATTTTTCGAAAGTAGGTTTAATTAATTATTAATTAAATTTGATTTTGATTATTCTTCATTTTCTGTGGTTCAGGTCTCATAATCCTTGATATTTATTGGCCTAACCCTATTGTTATTTGGTATAACTACCGTCCATCATGGCTCATGATTACTACCACTGTACACCTGTCCCAGTATACATCAGACGGTTCATTAAACATCGTAGCTAAGTTCATCGGTTTTTAGAGGGATAACTACAGATTTGATACGTAACTTTTACATATTCTTATTTTAATACCTTATTTATTAATAAAATAATATTTATTATTATATTTTATTTTTATTTTAGTACTTCAATCGTTTAAAAATTAATGATAAATTAATTAAGAGAAAAAAAGTTATATAATAAAATATTATATTATTTTTCTCATATAGTTAATATATCATATCGATTAAAATTATATAATATATATAGATTGTTAATTAAGAGAAAAAATGATATGATAATCTATCATACATAATTTTTATCTCCTTATCAACATATAATATATGTTTTTCTCTGTTAGTATATTTTTGATTTTTTAATAATAGGGTACTAGAATAAAAATAAAACGTAATTTTAGATACTATTTTATTAAAATATCTTTAGAGTACCGAATAAAAAAAAACAAATAAAGATAAAATATTAAATATCTTAATATCTTAATTTTATCAAATTTTATTGATATCTTAATTTATTTATTTTTTTATTTACAATATTAAAGAAATATCTTTTACTTAAAGACTTAACATCTTATCTAATTAGATCAACTAATTATTGAAATAATTTTATTTTTTATATTCTAAACTATTCATAAACCTCTTAAAAATCTCAATAAACTAAATTGGAATAAATTATGCAATAATGTCCTCAACTGATAAATTCTACTAAAAATTTAGAAATACAATAGATTGCATCAAAAGGAAGGATGATTATAATTTGGGATTATGCCAGTTAAATAGTCTTCTTAGCTTTTAAGTATTCTTATTGATGTCATTAACCACAAAGGATCCTATGGAAGATAATATGAATAAATTTAAAGTTAAGGTCAAGTAATTAAGATAAATTAATTTAATTAAATAAATTACGAATTAAATAATAAATATAATTTATGATATAATTTATTTTTTTTCGGGAGCAGCAGCAAACATTTTTAATCTTTATTTAGATGTTTAATGTAAAAGGGCAAATGGGAAGAAAAAATAAAAGTTAAATAATAACCATTTATTGATTTTGATTTGTATTATTTAAAAAATTTTATTATAAAATTTATAATATTCAATTTTTAATTTTATATCATATTAATTAAATTGAATAAAAATTTAATTTGATTTTAAAAAATAAACAATAAAATAATTTTTATTTTATGAATTTAAAAACAATGAATTTTAAATCAAGAGTAAATATCTAAATTTAAAAATAAGATCACTAGAATTTTAAAAAACAATGAGACGTAAAAAAAACAGTAATAATAATTTATTTTCCTTTTCTTTTTCTTGAGGTTAACCGACAGCAACCGGTTGATGGGACAGACAAGAGTGCAGATATATGGGCCGTCTTTCTGACCCGTCTCGTGACTCGAGAGCATGCTAACCGACAGCTGTGTTTTCTTTTTAGACGGCGTCAAACCATGACAAGTTGACACGTGTAATCACGCAATTTTATTTATATTTAATTTCAAGTGTACAGCTTTTATGTTTCCCTCTTTCCCCGCTTTTTCTATGACTAATATTAAAACCCCGTTATGCCCTTGCTCTGCTGTTCTGTTTTGTTTTTATTTTAAATAATTAGTTTGTTTTTAATTACTATAATTTTAAAAATAAATATTATTTCTCGGAATTGTGGAAAGCAAAGGGCGGGTAGGTTGGTTGGGTGGGTGGGTGAGGGAAGTGGGGCCCAAATTTATGGATGGGGTGTGGGTAGTGTCCGGTAAGAGTCAGGATAAGCTTACCAGTTGACCAGTAATGCCATGCCATGTCACCATCATTTAACCCTTTCTTTTTATTATTGTAAATTTAGGTTAATAGTAAAATATAAAAAATATTTAAAAATAAGTATATTTAAAAAATGTCGAGAAGAATAAACTAAAAAAAGACTATTTAATCCACTTATGTACTTAAAGGTATTTATATATAATATTATATGTTAATATTAAACTATTAATATATTTCCCACTTGTTTATAATATATTTTTATACAGCATTGATTTTAACTATCAAATAACCCACTTGGTTTGATTGTATCCACCAAGGTATTTATCTCGTTGAGTTTTAAATTAAATATTTTGTTACAATTTTATATAAAATTATAAATGAAAAATTATGATCGTCATTAATTTATGATGAGTACAAATAATAATCATATTTAGACTATTAAAAAGAATAAAAATAATTCATTTGAGAATATAAACCGTTAGTTAACCAACTAACAACGTATTAAAATAATGTAATAAATATATATGATTAGGGATAGAGTTAGAATTGAATATTGAGAGGGCAAAGGTTTATTAAGCCGTTAAATTTAAAATTTAAAAAGATTAAAAACTTTATTTATTATTATTTAAACTAAGAAGAACCTTAAATATAATTATACTAAAAAAATTTGAGAGGATAAGAACACTTCTCATTATCAACATGACTCCGTCTCTGTATATGATGTTATGTATACTATCATAACAATACTATAAAAATAAGAGTAATGACTTGGAAAAATAACACACTAAAAAAATATTTTTTAAAATCATGTAAAGTATAAAATTATTATTTTAGTCTAAAATAAAATAAAATAATAAAATAATAGAGATATATTTTTTTATTATATTTGAAAATGAATATAATAAATTTTAAAATAAAAAAATAACAAATTTTTGAGAAAATCTACAACATAATTATCCTCCAAATATGGGCCCGGAAAGGTGAGACTTTTTTGAGGAACACAAGGCCTTGGGAAATGGCGTTAAAACCCGATGCTATTAGGCCCAACAAAGTGGGTTCATAGAAATATTTGAAAAAATGTAAAAAAAATATTCTTTATATTTAATTTTACAATTATTTTAGTTTATTTAAAAGATTTTATTTTAAATTATTTTTTTTGAAATATTAAAATAATTTGATTATGTTTTCTAATTATTGTTAATATACAGTACATGCCCTATAATGATAATCCCAATTACGAAATTTAAAAATTTTAATAATAAAAATATATGTATACCTAATAATTTATGACACTAAATACAAATTATGAGGGAAGAAAGTTACATCAAATGATAACAATTTTGCCTAAACTATTCAATATTAAAATAAAAAGCTAAAATCTGTTGCTGAAAAACACCAAACTTTTCCGATTTCAATACCCTGTGGGATAATGACAGTTCCCATATGCTGTAAGAAAAAGTCATAAAAATGCATTAGTTTAGGGAAAAATAACTAAAATTGGGCATGATTATGGCTAAACCAACACGTTTTAATTAAATTTATGTTTAATTACTGAAAATTATTATAATCCTATGATGGAATTTGAGTGTTGAGATCTAATTTCAACTGTCCTATTGATGAATAGATCATGTACTATGAACTATGACCATTAATTCGAGTTTTTATTGGAAGTTCGATTTAAGATCAGATTAAGATAGTATATCGTAAGTGAGTTAGAATGTTGAAGAATGTTACGTACATGGAGATTGCATGGAGACGAAAGCCGCGCCGTCGAAAACGCACGTGCCACTCACACGTGCATTCTTTTGATAGTAGCTGTTGAAAGCATATGAGGCATGTGCTATGAGAGTATTAGGGTTAAAGCACACACCATTCGGTTGAATTGGACTGCAATCGGCCCCTCCCTCGCCACAAGCATAATCCAACGCCTCCTGCAGCTTCTGCTGGTTGACATTAGGGTTGGCTAAACACCATGTCTGCCCTGCCATCTTTGTCACTCCGCCGGTTCCGTTAGTCGGCGGCGGAGGGAAATTACCATTTAGACCTTGTTTTGATAATGGTATGTTGTATACCTTTTGCATGTCAGGGTAAAATAACCCAAAGTTTCTTTCGGATGTGGGACCTGGCTTTTGATTCTCATTGAACAAAGCAAATATGTAAACACTAAGAGGATCATTGGGTCTCAAAGGGGTACCATTTCCTGTCAATACCCTTCGTATTAGGTTACCATTGTACGTAGCTGCATTAAATTGGCCCGCACCTAGTTCGGACACGTCCCCGGCCGATGGCCACCCTGTCTCTGTCACAACCACCTTCATGTCATCGAATTTAAGAGCCGACAAGGCGGCGAAAACGGCGTCGAGTTGAGCTTCAAATAGGCTATTGTATTTATTTCCGTTACCAGAATCAACCACCCCGGGATTTTCTTGAAACAAAGCGTAATCCAGTGGGATTTGGCCATTGCTATATCTGTATGCGAAAAAAGGGTAAACGTTAACCATAAGGTACGACCCGGTCTGTTTCAAGAAATCCAACATGGGTTTAATCGCAGCATCCACCAGTTCCGGTTTGAATGAACCGGACGACGGCGGGTACGAGTTCCCCATGCAACTCATGGCTATAGGGGACGAGACTTTGATGTTTGAATCCAACTTGAACTTAACAAGTGAGGCCTGGACGGCTTTCATGGCGGGTACGAGGGAGTTTGTCTCGTCGGTGATCGTGCCGCCGATTATTTCGTTTCCCGCAGCTATGGCTTCGATATTTGTCGCGGGATAGTACTTTGCGATGTTGTCTTGAACCCAATTGTCCGCAAACGACTGATCACCCGCGGCCGGGACGAGCTGTTCGTTGGGAAGACAGACGATTACGCTGATCCCTGAGTTCGCCAACGCCGATAGGACCGACGGCTCGGTGTCAAAAATCTTCACTTTGGTTACGCCCTGAGACTTTAACAATTGCACGACTTTGTCCGGTGATGGCAAATTGTTCGCCACTCGACCATAGTTAATTCCAACCGAACCAGCTGCATCTGAAATGACAAAAACCAAACTAAACCTTGAGTTTTCATGTTCAGACATAAAAACACAGTGATATATGTATATGTACCTGAAACAGCCATGGCTGAAATGACAAGGATGATACTGTATAAAGCTTGAGAAGCCATGATCAAATTTAATTTTAGAGACAAATGTGATATTATCACATATATTTATATGTAGAGTTAGGCAGTGGGGAAAGATGAGAGTTCTGGGTTGAAATCTGATGGTTGCCACCAATCTAGCCATTTTCTCGCTACTATTTTTAGGTGAGTTTTAGTTGCGTCGACATACTGTTTCGATGTTAGTTTTTAGTTTTTACGGCGAGGGTAAATTACACAACAAGTCACTCTATTATTAATTTAATACAAATTGTTCACTTCTGGATATCTAAATAGTCCGGGTGATTTTAGACATGTACAATATGTATAACCAATAATTGAGAGTATTTAAAACATATATTACTGTAACCACCGTAGCTGAATAAAAGAATTTATTATATCATATCGTGTTTATTTTTTTATTTAAAAATCAGTTTATTACGTATATAATAAGTTGATGATAAACTTCTTTTTCTTTCTTTTCTTAAATTCGAACTTTGAGGTGACAACTAATTGTTGTTTGGCTTTATTAATCGATCAAATTGGAGCAAATTCCTACAAATACTTGAATACGACTATGCTTTAATGGGATGAAGATTAATGTGGTTGGGAAATGACATGTTTTGCTATTACAAGGCAACCTTATTTAATCAATAAGATTAATTAAATTAATCTAAGTGATAAACAGTTTAATATCTTTCAAGTTGATTTTAAATTTAAGGTATTTTGTATATAAAAAATTTTAATTAAAAAAAATCACCTTCTATATTAATTGTACGAGAAAAATCAATCCAGATTAGTCCGAATAAAACTCTAAATAACCTAAAAAATAACCCTATATACTTATCTTCATTATCAATAAACCAATCATCTAGGAGGGTAAGGAAATCAATATTCAATCTTTACAAATAAAAAAAAACAATTTTAATAAGAGAAAACCTAGCTTAAATTCGTATTTAAACAATTAAATCAATTAATATAAGCTATTTTATTTGATTAATTACACACTTATAATTTAATAAAAACAAAAGTTTTAGACTACCCAATAATTAATTTTATATCTTCTAAAAAAATAGATTCTTGGTTACAAAGAATTCACTTATCTATAAAAAAATTATAACACTTCTTTTATTTCGGGTACGATATAAAATATAGGATAAGGTCAATCAATTAAGGATGGATTAAAAGGATACGATTCTGTTTTTAAGAATGTTATATAACTTAAATATATGTTTTATATTTTTTATTAATACTTTGATTTAATATTTTCAATTTTTAATATAATTTCTTTAAAATTTTTAAATTTTAACATAAAATTATATGTTTATCATCAGATAAAATATAATTACAAGTCAAAATCAATAATAGAGTTTAATATAAATTATTGAGAAGATCATTTCCCTATATATATTATTTTTAATATTTTTATGGTATATGACCTTATTAGTATCCCTCTATTGTTTCACCACTTTAGTAGTATAGGAAGATAATCTCATGATTTATTACCCACTCCATTACCATTTTATTTATTTATTTATTTATTTTGTCGACTTGCATTCAAATTTGATATGATTGACTCAACCATTGACTTTGGCTATAATTGCATACAGATGATTTTTTTTTAATAAAAAAATTTAGATAAACGGATATACTGTAAAACAGATTTTTAGTGCTATTTTTTAATCGTATAATGGTGTTTTAAGTGCTGCTAAATTATTTATTAGCGTTTAAAGAAGTATCACAATAAACGTTGTTGAAATTAACATACAATTATTTGTGACGTTTTGAGAATAAAACATCACAAAAAATAAAAATCTTTAGTGGTGTTTGTTTTTATAAACGTCACTAAAACCTATTCTTTAATGGTATTTGTAAAAATAAATACCGTTACGATTTTTTATGACGTTTATTTTTACAAACGTCGCTATAAAAATGTTGTTTAGCGAGATTTATAAGAACAAATACCGTCATAAATATGTTCTTTAGCGAGATTTGTATAAACCATCGCCACTAAAAAAATATATATTTCAAATTCATTCTAACTTTTTATAAATGATATAATAAGTTTTAAAAAATAAATCTGAATTTTAAATTAAATGAAATTTGATAAATATTAAAAAAAAAAAAAACAAGTGAGGAAGAATTTACAATTTTTAAAAATAAATTTTAAATAAAAATTCAAATTAAAATATCATTAGTCTAAAATTTTCATAATCGATAATGAAATAATCTCCATAACAACCCTTTTAAACATAATTTGAAAGATGTTTTTTTAGTAACAAAGGATACGTAAAAAATTATAAAATTTTCAATAATAAAGGATACCCAATATTTTTTTTCACTTTTATTTTTATTAAAATTTATTTTTAATTATTTATATTTTATTTTTTAACATTAAATTTTAACTCCCTCTCCATCCTTATTTGAATATATTTGAAATAGATTTTAAATAGATTTATTATATTTTTTTAAAAATAAATTTATTATATTCATTTAATTATATATTTGTATATATATTTAAATCAGAGTATCTTTTAACTATAATAGTAATAAATCCATCTGGTTATTACTGAGTGATAAATGATTAACGATAAAAATAAATTTTACTTTTATAAGTGAAAATCAAAATATTAAATTTAAAACTTTAATTTTTGATAAAATAAAAATTTATTTATTGACTTGATATAAATTATTTTCTTCTGGTCGATATTAACGAAATTTATTTTTATCATTTTACATAAAATATCATATTCGTTATACAAACATCAACTATCATCTTTTATAATAAATATGTAAAAACTATAACATATATATTAAAATTTGTAAAATATATATATATATATATATATAAACATAAAATTACGAAAGTTTATAAATGAATGCCAAAAAAAAATCATTATACCTAAAAATAATAAATGAATGGTTTAAATTAAACTGATTTTTTAAAGATTTCCCAAGTCTAAATAAAACGACATTTTCATGTGCCGGTTAGCAAAGGGAATGTTAGATAAGTCTTAAATAAGCGGGTCGCTTTTATTTGCTCTGACCGGTACTCGCCGGTTTTTTTTCAATAGACGACATTAATTAATTTAAAATATATACTATCAAAAATTATATGATAATAATTTTTAATCTAATTTATTATATTTACTATTAAAAAAGATGTAATATTTGATATTAGTGGTATGGATTTTTGAAAATTATATTAGAGATTTAGTATGTAAAATTATAAAATTTTAATAAACGAAAAATTAGACTATTTATTTTTTTAATTAATATATATTTTTATTAACTTATAAATAAAATTTTTAAATTTATGTTTTTTTTGTCAAATTAATTTATTTTTTTTAATATAAATATATATTAATTAAAATTTTTAGTTAATATATCTTTAAGCGAGTAGAAATCATCTGTCTCTTTAGCATGTCTTCTGTTAATTTTTTAAAAAAAGATTGAATTTTAAACTTTAACCCTTATTTTTTGTATCCTGCGTCTTAAAAATATATCATACCTTAATTCCTTAAACCTTAACCATAACCTATAACCTTAAACTCTAAACCCTATACCCTAAAACCTTTAATTTAAAACAGAGATAGAGAAAGAGACAAAAAAATAAACGATTTGCACCCTATTTAAGTTAAAAAAAACTAAATTGTTTATAAAGAAAGGCAAAAGATGAGTGGTACTGACTTGAATAATTGTTTCATTGTTAAAAATGTGTAATTTGTCTTAAAAGAGAATTTAATAAGCAATTTTCTTGTTTCAAATGAATGGTTGTGGTTTAATTTTTTAATGCTTCACTAATCCTAAATTTAGAGGTGTAATATGGAATTTTGGTAGTCTTGTGTTCTTAAAGAGAAGGATATTTTTGTAAGACAACCCCACCCTATTGGATTAGAGCCATATGATTTGCTGGCCTTGTCACATCTTAGGGTAGGAGGAAAATTGAAGTTTCCACATATGGGTTAGGAAAATAGGTGAAAATGAAGGACATAGAGCATAATGAAATGATTTGATTATATCTACTTTTGATCTTTATTTTCGAGTTTATTTTTTCGATTATCGAATATGATTAATTATTATATGATGTTAGTTTATTATATTTTTTACGGTCTCATGTCAGCAACGACATGAGATCGATGCAATGCTACATCGAACGGGTGTTGGTATGGCCTAACGAGTTGGTTTTTAGGGTATTTATGAATTAGGATCTATGTTACAGTAGTGAAAACTGAGATCTATTAAATATAACCTCTGAAACTATGTGCACTTGCAGTTGCCTTGTGACTGTGGATGTTTCTTCCAGGTAGTACAAATTATGGCCTATTGGCATTTATGGAAGCTTCATTGTTTACAGTATATGGAAGAACAACTCTTTATTGATTGTTGAAAACGATTT
The DNA here is from genome assembly GCA_035048815.1 of Abelmoschus esculentus. Classification (NCBI taxonomy): domain Eukaryota; kingdom Viridiplantae; phylum Streptophyta; class Magnoliopsida; order Malvales; family Malvaceae; genus Abelmoschus; species Abelmoschus esculentus. Next base: position 11,473,566 of record JAUCBN010000001.1, read on the forward strand.
CTACAGTTTCCTTAATAATCATTACTCGAAAATGAGAACAACAGGGAATGCTTTGGTAGAATCTTGAACTGGACACTTTTCGACAAGTTCAACTCTCTGCTGGTTGTTGATCACTGGCTGTAGGGCAAGTTCTGGGTAGTGGATGCGGCCTGGGTGGGTGGCTTTGGGTGGGGAGGGGTGCATGGTTCGGGATGGGGTGGGAATGGTCTTGGTGGATGGGGAAGGAATGGTCTTGGTGGAAGCGGAGGGAATGGTCGCGGTGGCCATGCATATCCACACATCCCATACATGCATGGAACCCGCCACGGGCATCGGTTGTCGCAACTACCGCAATGCCGGGGACTAATATTCGTATTGATACAAACTCCCCTGCAACATTGCCAAGTAAACGGACATCTAAGCCCACACGAGCCGCAATGAGCATCATCGGAAGAAACATCGACGCATCGATTCCTACAACACCGCATCCGAGCCGTGGGTAGACGCTGTCCCTGTTCACATATCCACGGCCTAGACATGCATCCAACAGGTCTTGGCCTCGGACTCGCTACATTCCTAAGCCACGGCGACGCTCCATCAGAAGTCACATTCAGTATCACCCGTTTCCCTTCCACGTTACCTTCCACCACCACAATCTGCAACAACACCAACAGTTGCAGAAACACAACAACCGAAACTTTGGCAAGCCAGTTCATTTCAAAGATTGAACAAAACTTGTAAAAAACCAGTGAAGATATACACCTGTATATATATGCAAAACAAAAGGAGTCGTAAAAATTCATGTTTTTCTTACACTATTTCATGTAACAAGGAGTCGTACTCGTTAAACCAGTTATGGCTACGGTGTGTAAGGGCGTGACCAGTTTTGCCTAATTAAACAGTAAAAATTCACAAAAATGGAAAAGAAGGGTTCCTTTTTCCCTGCTGATCTGGGGGTCCTCATATGGTAAACCTGAATCCAATGGCCCCAAAGCATGTTTTGCAGTCTTGTAAAGTCCATTTGTCACATGCTTTGGCAAAGTCTTTAATTCATATACCGACATATACAATCTAATTAATCCCGCTAACTTATTACATTAAAAGCTATCACGCGTTTAAGCAGATTCAAATCTATAATTTTCGCAATCACATTACTCGATAACACTAATAAGAATATTATTCATCAAGATTCTCATAGCCTTTAACAATCAAAGATTGAATCATAACGTGACATCATATATACATATGTATGTATGTATTGCATGCATGCATAATCCAATTTCTTTTTGCTGTCTGAAAAATCTGTGTCTAGTAATATATTTTCGGTCGTTGGGTTGATTAACGTCAAATCTGGTGAGAAAAAATGACAAATATTTCTTTAAATAATGTGCTACAACTTAAAGACCAACTATGATATTAACATATATATTAACATATTAATTGACGTACGTACTATTTGTTGGTATATGTTTCAGCTAAATAATTTTTATTTGATATATTTATGGAATTTTTTTAAAAAAATTATCGATATTAGGAATATTTATCATCTTCCTACTCGAGCAGCTTTGGTGAAAAACATGCTTATGATTAATTAGTCAAAGATCTCCCCTCAACCAATAAAAAATACCCTCTGTTTTTAAAGAGAAATATATTGTCAAGAACCAACTAATCCAACGATAATAACTTGTGTGAGTTGGACCTCCTTGTGTAATCTTTTCTGTTATGTATACATATAGAGGTGAAGTTAGAAAGAGAAGTAGGACGGAGTCGGGATCGAATGTCTGGAGAAGAAGTATTTGTATAGTATTTGTTCGGAATCGAAGTTAGGATTCACTTATGAAATGGATAAATCGTTTAATTTTAAAACGAATATGATCTTAAAAAATAAGCGACCTGAAAAATTAAGGGACTTGAGATTTTATTTTAGTAATTTTAAAATTGAAAGGACTTAAAAGCAATTAAATTAAAAAAAAATTGAGAGTCAATATTTAATTTAATTGATTTTAAACCTAATATAGTCCTAAATATTAATTAAATCAAAAACCATGGGAAGGACAATTACTTAATTACAAAATTTTATAAGGGATGAAGACTTAATTATAATTATTTTAAAACTATCAGTGACTTAAAATGTAATTAAACCATTAAAATTGGGAAGAGAAATTGCCCCTCCAATTTAAACGAAAATTATTAGGTGAACCTGTTTACAATGTCATCTATGGTTTCAATTAATCAGGACCGTTGATCTTAATTTTTTTTCCAAGTGAATCATCACCTCTTTCTTACATGGACTTAGTGGGTGGATAGTTATTAGGTTATAATTTAAAGATCAACGGTTCCTAATTACTTGGACCATGTATGACGTGATAAACATGATTCACCCAATAATCTCTCGATTTAAATATTAATTCATCCCTGATTTTTACACGTATTTGATTGTTTAGTAGATTTGATGTTTTATTAGTTTTTGTTTTGAAAAAAAAAACATGAATTATAGTTAAAACTAATAGGGACTTAAAGAGTAATTAAATAAAAATAGGATAGAGTTCAATTTCATTGATTTTGAAAATAGCATGTACTAAAAGTATAATTTAACCACAAAAAGTTAAGGGCGGAGTTTAATTCCTTTGATTTTAAAACTAATAAGGAATTAAAGTATAATTTAACCACAAAAGTTGAGGGTAGAGCTTAGTTATGGTGATTTTAAAATTAGTAAGGACTTATAGTATAATTTAACCACAAAATTAGTAGGGACTTAAAGTGCAATTTAACTAAAAACAAGAGGGAGAGCATAGTCACCCAAGTCCACCTCTGGAAAAATTATATCATGGGTCAGTCCCACCACGTGTTCATGGGACCGACCAATGATAATTACCCACTTCATCAACTTTTCCATGTCATATTTTACTCCAGGTGAATCTTTACTTTAAAAATTAAAAAATAATGAGGTAGATGATTATTATTGATCGATCCATGAATGACGTGGTGAGACTGACCCATGATATAGTTTCTCTCAACTCTGAGTGCAGTTCCGGAGACAATTAGGCCTTTTGGTCCTCAATATAATATTATTTAAGAAAATGGTAAATTATATTTTAATTTCTGAAATAATATTATATTTAAACCTTTAAAAGCCGTAATTAAAAGTAATAATAAAATTATATTTTTAACCCTTATAAACTTCGTAACTTTGTTTTAAACTCCTAAAAATTTTCAACTCACTGATTATAGCTAACAACCTTAATCCAAATATCTCTGGGTGTTTATATATAAAAATTAAAGGTATAAAGATAGTTTTCACCCTTAACGTTTATAATTTTTGTTATTTTGACCTTTATTCTTTTTTTTAATAAATTTAGCCCTTAACCTATGTCTTTTTAACAAATAACTCATTTTTAACTACCATGATAACTCAACAGTTAAAAATTTAATAATGATAACTTGTCATATATATGTGATACTAATATATGTTAAATGACATAGAATCTAACCTATTAAACATATACATATATATAATATAATTTTATTCCAGTATAAAATATAAAATAATTAAAATTTAAATAAAATATTAACAATTAATTAAATCCAAAACAAAAATTTAATAAATATTCTCGACCCTAACTAAACTAAAATATCTTTATAAAACCCTAAAAATCCGATTTAGATTAAAACTAAAATACTTAAATTCTAAACTAAAATAATAATAATCCAATTGATTATTATCAAAATCATTTATCTTTGATCCACTGGTAACAAACTATACAAAACCCTTTCTTTTCAGATTATGTTCATACTTTTTTAGATAAAATTTTGATTACTATAGTTAAGGTTGAAAATATTTAGTAGCCTTTTATTTTAGATTTAATTAATTTTTAATGAATAAAAAATTAATTTTTAATATTTCATTTGAATTTTAATTGTTTTATATTTTTAGATTAGAATAAAATTATATTCTATATATGTATATGTTTAATAGGTTATATTCTATGTCATTTAAAATATATTATCACATATATATGACAAGTTACCATTATTAAATTTTTTAACGGTTCAGTTATAATGATAGTTAAAAAATAAGTTATTTGTTAAAAAGACATAGGTTAAGGGCTAAATTTATCTATAAAAAAAGAATAAAGGCCAAAATGACAAAAATTATAAACGTTAAAGGTAAAAATTATCTTTATGCCAAAATTAAATAAACCTTTAATAATAAAAATCAAATTCAACCTAAAGATTTTTTTTGGTTGCGTTTAGTAATCTAAACAAATATTAATTTATTATTTTTTAAAATAATTAACGATTTAATTGTAAAAATATTTGTTGACGATTATTTTTTAATTTTCTCAAAAATTTAGTCGCCAATAAATAAACGTCGCAGCTCCAATAATCGTTAGTTATAACAATGATAAACGAAATTTAAATCTTTTGATAATAAATATATATCTTATAAACAAGACGATTTAAACTCATATTTTTTAAAATAATATTTATCATTTTTTTTACTATTTATCAAGTTTAATATTATTTTATAATTTCTATAAGCAGAGGAATTTTTAAAACTGGAAAAATAATAAATATAATCTCCATAAGTTGATTCGACAAAGTTTAATAAAGAAATTTTTTAAAGAGAAACTAAAATGGGTTAGCATTTAATATTAAATACGAAATTAAGCAGAGGAAAGAAACCATGTTTTGTTGGAGAATAAAATCCCAATTCGGTAAGTGAAACATCAACCTTTTATGACCCAAGGTTTAAATTTATTACCAAAATTTATGTACTAACTTCCATAGGTATATATATATAAACATGTATATCGGAGAAATATGAGAGAGGAAGAGGTAGGTGAAGGAGACAACTTTTGAAATAAGCTCCAATGGAGGAGAAAAGGCAACACTTCAGGCAAAAAAAATTTCTTCTCCATTGCTGGTATACTATTTTGTTATCTTTCTTGGCCATATTACCTTCCACTCAATCTTTTAACTATGGAGAAGCACTTTCCAAAAGCTTCATTTACTTCGAATCCCAACGCTCCGGCCGCTTACCACACAGCCAACGAGCCACCTGGCGCCACCATTCCGGCCTCACCGACGGCCTTGAGCAAGGAGTAAGTGTTACATTCATGAAGTTATACTTATATGTAAGTAATATGTGTGTGTGTGTGTATGTATTGTGAATTTGTGATATGTTTGATGTGCGTCTTTGTATGAAAAGGTTGACTTGGTTGGAGGGTACTATGATGCCGGAGACAATGTGAAATTCGGTCTTCCGATGGCTTTCACCATCACCATGCTTTCGTGGGGTGTCATTGAATACGGCGACGAGATTGCCGGTGCCGGAGAGTACGCTCACGCTCTTGAGGCGATCAAATGGGGGACTGATTACTTCATCAAAGCTCATACTCACCCAAACGTCTTATGGGCTGAGGTAAGAGTACTAAATAAATTAAACCACCTTTGTTTTGGTATATGTGTATATATTCAATGACAATGAGTGTTTAACTAGGTGGGTGATGGCGACACCGACCATTACTGTTGGCAGCGGCCGGAGGACATGACAACGTCCCGGCATGCCTATAAGGTGGATGAGAAGAGCCCGGGATCGGATGTAGCCGGTGAGACGGCAGCGGCAATGGCGGCAGCCTCCATTGTGTTTAGGAAAACAAACCCACATTACTCTCACCTACTACTGCATCATGCACAACAGGTAAACGACTAAACGTAGCTCAATGAGGTTGCCATTTTTCTGAACATATTGTATTTAGTAGGTGCCACTGTTCACCAAAAACACAAATAATTAACTAATCTTATGATTATTAAGATCTGGGGTATTATTTTTACCCTTTTTTGAATTAAATTGTGTGCAGTTGTTTGAGTTTGGGGACAGGTTTAGAGGGACGTATGATGAAAGTGTAAGGGTGGTGAAAGGGTACTACCCGTCGGTGAGTGGGTTCAAAGATGAGTTGTTGTGGGCAGCTTTGTGGCTATACAAAGCCACCGACAATGAGGTTTACTTGAGGTATGCTTTGGAGATGGCTAATGAATTTGGTGGGATCACTTGGGCCATGACCGAGTTCAGCTGGGATGTCAAGTTTGCTGGCCTTCAGATCATTGCTTCAATGGTAACAAACACTTCATACACATAAAGTTTCATACATTTAGGTTGTTGATGAGCAAAATGGGATCGCAGGGGTCGTCGGTTTTCAATAGGTTCATCCTTCTGGTTGAGCGGAGAGTCAAGTTCAATAATGATTGCGATCATCCAATTAGACCAGTGAAAATGAACCGTCCGAAAACCAACAACCACGGCCGTCTCATTTTGCTCACCAACAAGGTTCATGTTAGAGCGTTGTGCTGATGACAATTCAAGATTGATTTCAATAACATATCATTATGCTTATGCAGTTGTTGATGGAAGAAAAGCATAGGAAAAGTGAGTCCAAGCTCGTATTGGAACAATATCGTTCAAAGGCCGAGTACTATTTATGTGCTTGCCTTAACAAGAACAACGCCACTAATGTTCAACGCACCCCGGGAGGTCTATTGTACGTCCGGCAATGGAACAACATGCAATATGTATCCAACGCGGCATTTCTTCTAACCGTCTACTCTGACCATCTCCGATCATCGAATCAACAATTGAGATGTGACCGTGGCGAGTTCAGTCCAGAAGAAGTCCTAAACTTTGCGAAATCTCAAGTTGATTACATTTTGGGAGCGAATCCGATGGCCACGAGTTACCTAGTCGGATACGGTTCAAGGTACCCTCAAAGGATGCACCATAGAGGAGGATCAACTGAATCATACAGACAGAACAAGGGATTCATAGGGTGCACTCAAGGGTATGATATTTGGTTCCACAGGAAAGAACCGAACCCTAATGTTGTCGTCGGGGCACTTGTTGGAGGGCCGGATCATATGGATGAATTCCGTGATGATCGGAAGAATTTCATGCAAACCGAGGCTTGCACTTACAATACAGCAAGTCTGGTTGGGGTTTTAGCCAAATTGCATGGTTTGGAAGAAGATGGAGTTTTTGATAGTCCTTTGCTTGCTTCTAGTTAAAGCCCCACCAAACTCATTTTCTCATGTGTAACATCATGCAATCAAATCTTATGTATACAGGAAAAGATTGAATTGTTTGATTTTGTCCAACAGATTCAGAGGCATCCTTGAGTTTTGTCTGAATCTAAATCTCCTTTTGATATGAACTGGAATCTTCCATGTTAGTTTGGTACATTCAAAGATTATATCTGGGTTGTACTTGTGGATTTGGATGTATGTTGTTAGCTCTACACCTACCAATCATGCTTGTAGATCTAACCATTCAAAAGAAACATGGAGGTATTGCTACCGTACCAAATTTCGAGTCTCGTTAAGAATTTTTTTTATCTAAATATCATTCGAATATCATAACGAAAAAATACACCAAAAATATTAATAAACCAACTAGCAACACATAAGATGTAAGTACCCATAAACCATCAACAAAACAATTAAAGTAAAAGAAAAAGCCAATTCCATAACCCCAATCAAAACCATAGAACCACATTAAGAACGTTAAAAAAACGATCACAGACATTTATTTATTATCTCCCAATACACACCATTAATGGTATTTTACATGATCCAATTGATGTCCAACACCAAACTAACAAGCAGATAAAAGTTTTCACAATGTCGAATAACCTTACACACCACGGCAAACTATGTTTGCTTATTTAGGCTACCAGTGCCAAACAATACATACAGTCATAGATGGTAGAAACTGAAAAATGAAAGGGGCAGGGTTCTGTTTGTGGAATACCTGTTCTTACTGCTGAACAAGGCATTCTTGAGTCCCAGCCACCATGGTGCGGTGGGAGCTTTTGGCGATGATGTTCTTTTCTTCAATGGGCTCCTTAAGCATAGTATCTGCAGTGTTTTCGATACTATCTTCTCCCTTTGCAATGGCTTCGAAAATAAGTTCTTTCACTTCACAGAACCTCTCATCAGAAAGAGACACCTCAGCGAGGAGCCTCCAGGCATTTTCATCGGATGCCTCGTCATAGTCCTTCCTCCTTTTTAACACAATATGACCGCTAATTTCCCATACAGCAGGGTTGACCTGGGTGTCCAGAAGCTCTGGACTCACTTCCCCAAGAGCTTGTTTCTCAGCATAGCACTATTGGGTCGATTGACAAATTGGAAAGTCAATTTTAAGAAGTAGCAGCATCATGCAGATAATTAAAAACCATAGATTATACTTAGTTTATTATAACCTGTGGAAGGAGAAAGATCCGCTTTCCACAATCGGAGATGAGGACATTATATGGTATGTTGTTCTCTTGAAGGCATATGCAGGCATTCGAGACAGTGTCGGACAAGTCCTCAAGAGTGTTACCACCCTCAAAGACAAGACCCCTAACCGGATAGTTTAAAAGCTCTGAGATGATCACTTCATCATTTAAAGTGGTTATCTTCTTGGTGGGAGCTTTCTCGATGGGAAAAGGCATGGCCAAGTAGTAAGCCTGCAACGATGGGAATATTTAAGTCACCTAAACCATAACCATACCTAACAGATAGGTATATCCTGGTGAAACAAACTGGGATGTTAGTAGTTAGTACCTGGAAGTGAAGATGATTGATTGTAGCAAATGCACCCAAGCTGTTATAACCCAATCTGAAATACGTATTCCCAGCTTCAACTGCCATATACAGTGCAAGCAAGAAGCTCTCACGGTCGATCCTCTGGGGCAAACATTCCAGGATTTGAGGGATCAACAGCACATGTCCATATTCAATAGGACTGACCTGTCAAATTGTATGGGAACAATGGTAATCCTACAAGGCTAAGACTCTTGCTCAGTTATACAATATTTTGAATAAGTAGGGTAACATACATTTATCGCAACAACACTTGGAGCATGTTCAACATCAATGGGAGCACTTGGGTAGAACTGAACTTCACCATCTTCACTTGCTTCAAATTGGAACAGAACCTCTTCTTGCCCGACCTTGGTGAAGTTGAACTTGTTCCCATCAAAGGGCTGGAGAACCTTATCAACACGGAATTCAGTTGGCCTCTTCTTAAGGTGGCGGCCCTCATTCAGCTGGGCGATGAAGCCATATTCACCAGGAATCACCTAAACAACTCAATTAACCATAAAATATCAGCTTATTTGAAGGTAAACAATTAAAGCAAGGAAATAGAAAAGGAGCCCAAATGTGACCTTGGTTTCGCAGGCAGTAACATCATAGCGAAAGAGTCCTCTTTGCATTCGATCTTCCCACTACCATAAAACCACAAACTACATTTTAACCTCACTATTTGTATGACACAACGATTATCAACCATAGTATTAGATTAGAGCTGCAAAGTAAAGTAACAAAAGCATAGTAACAGTTTTGGAAGTCGCTACAACACCACAAACCGCAACCACATCTAAAATCATTATTATTTTTAGAGAAAAATAACACTGCAACCGCAACGTTACAACCACATCCGCAATCGAAATTTAATATATTGTTATCAAGAATCACAATGATCTTAATCTTATTTATAATAGCAAAACTTACCTCCCCAAGAATGAGTGAGTCAAGAAAAGCAACAGGGAGCTCTTTGTCCTCAATTGGAACCACATCATTTTCACCATCAACCTTATTCAGCTTCTTGAAAGCATATAAAGGAATCTTTGCACCTATAAACCAAAACCCAGTTCAAGTTAAACCCCATTTCTTCAAACAAACAAGATTACACAGTAAATTCAACTGAATACCTGGAATGCAGCAGATCCTAAGGCAATTCTTTCCACATCCGCCGCTACGGCGAGCAGTCTCTTCCGTCTCATCCTTTTGGTAATTCGAAACAACAGTAGGAACCCTCTTAATCCTGAGCATCATCTTGCTATTACTTTCTTACGAGCGATCTAACTAAGCTTCTTCGATAACAATTTCCTTTTTTTTCTTTTTCCTCTAAATTGACTACAAGCTACTTAGTCTAACTACTAAAACTCTAAGAGACAATACCACCACCAGCAAGAAATAGGAGATCGGAAGGACTACCGCCTTCAGAAGGCAAAGCTCCACGCCCACCGTGCGGCGAAGGGTTGCTCTCCGTCACACAACTCTTACGTCGTACAGTTCGGGCATGAAGAAGAGGCCGGTAAACTCTGAATATAGCCGTGATGTCCACAATTTGTCCACCCAGGGTATTACCCCCCAAAACACGAGAAACCCACAACTCAAAAACACCTGCAAACTGATTTAATCAAACACCCAACCTCTTTAGCTTCAAGAAAAACAGGACCAGATTTTCTAAAGAGAAACAAAAACAAAACCCAAAAGCTCAAAGCTCAAACCTTTTTTTTCTGATTTTCTTGGGGAAGGAAGCCGGAGAAGCAAAGGAGATATATAGATAAGAGGGGAGTGAAGGAGAAGGCAGATTGGACTTTCAAGGTAGGTTTTTTGGAAGGATTGAAGGTCTGCAGTTTGTGAGAAGTTGTTAAAAACAATTAAACTATAAATTAGTCGATTAATAACTTAATTATATTAAATCAATCAATAAACTTGTTGCAGCCAAGAGATTAATTGACAAATTATATCATGAATAATCGAATATAACGTAATTTAACTCTTAATCATTCTTATAATACCATACTTTAAAGTCAATAAAATGATAAAATTCTATTTTCAACCTCTCTAAAATTTATAATTTCAATTCCACCCTATATTTCTCTTTCTTTCTAGATTCACCACCTTGATATTTGATATCACAGCATTTATTGTTCATATGTCCAATTGATAAGATTCCAACTGTCCCAACAAAAATCCAATTTAGGAAATTTCTTTCACATGACTGACTGACACAAATTTGTACCATTCAGTCTTTAAATAAGATATTCAATTTTTTGGTCCCTCCCAAAACTTGTCATTACCATTTACCACACATCCCACATGATTTTTTTTTTGAATTATTACGATATATGTTTAAATATATTCAATTATCAGTATATTTAAATTAAAAAATTCAGAAATAGTGAGGGGAAAAACCAGTAAAATTTCCAAACCTGTTTTAATTAATATTATAAACCTAGACCAACCCTTTGCTGTAGTTGATTGTGTTTTTTATTTCTTGTCGGAAGGCCCAACTATTTGGGCATCGTAAGTTTTTAAAGATGCACGGTGACGAGTCACGTTATTTATTTAAAAAATAATTTGTGTTCGAATTTTATAAATGACATTATTTTTAAAAGAAATTATAAATTTTAAAATAAATCATAAAATAATATATATTTTATAAAAAATATAACGCGTACCACTTGTCACGGGGTCAAAGTTTTTGCGCAGGGACTTCTACCTGTGCGGCACATCGGGTCTCTCGCATACCCGAGGATCAGCCTTAACGATCTCCGATGCTTACTGGTTTCGCCCTCCCATGGGCTCATCAGGGAAGCGGGGACAGCTCCCGACCAGTGTGGTGCACGATCAGTGCGCTCATCCCAGATGGGACGACTGCTCGGCACGTACTACACTCTTAATGTTATCCCGCTCCCAAGCTTTAAGCACCACCAGAAAGTATCCCGCTCGATCCCGCGTAGTCACGACGAACGATCCGTGACATTATTGTCATTTAATTTTTATTTTAATTTTTTTTAAAAAAATTAAAAACCTTTTTTTTAAAAAAATCTATAAATATCACAAGATAAAATATATAGTGTGTTACAATAATATCACAAGAAAAATTGTAAAAAATTATAATCAAAATTAATTAAAATTTTAATTAAATTTATTTATTAATCCAAAAAATTAATTAAATAAAAAAATCACATTAATAATTAATTTATTTTAAAACTAAAAGCTTTAGGTACCATTAAACCTAATTAAAATTTTCTTTTTGATAAAATGATTTTTCAACAAAAACACACACACTTAAATAAGGACAGCGGTCGCCAAGTTGGGTCCATATTCTTGTAATGAACAGTACTTTTCACACCGACCTTATCAAGCTCTTGGCCAATTGAGTTCGAATCTATTACATCGTGCATGTTCTCTTGTCTCTCCATATTTTTAATACTCTTTTGCTAAATTTAATTAAAATTATAAGTGATAAATTTAGGGTCTAATCACTTTAAAATTAAATTAACATAATGATAAAATTACACTTGACCTTCTAAAATATTAAAATTTTGAAAGACATTGATCTTTGTGTCAGTGTGGGACCAGAAAGTAAAATTTAATTGAAAAATTCTACAACGGACGTCAAACACTACTAAACATCGTTAATATTGAACACCGTTAAACATTATTAAAATAATTAATAAAATTAAAAATCTCAAGGACTCGACATACAATTAATAAAAGAGAGATAAATTCAACATATTATTATTAATTATATGTTGAGTCTTTGAGATTTTTAATCTTTATTACTTAGTTTAATAATTTTAAACAGTGTTCAGCATTAATGATGTTCAGTGATTTTCGATATCTAATGTAGACTCATCAATTTAATTATTAAAATGGTAATTTTTTTAAGGAAATCAAACAGGAACTTGCTATATATATTCAAAAGCTTCTGATACTACCATTTGTAGCTAAATTGTTTATGTAGCCATGAACAAGTTCAAGAAATCTGAAATTCTGATACTCTCTGTTGTAGCTGCACTTTTATTCATTACACCACTTTTATCTTCATCCTTGAGGCCTACTTATCTTTACTTTGTCCTCAATCTTGTCCGGGTTAGGATCGATGTTTTCCGGGCCTTCTTACGCTGCAGCAAAGCCTGTGGTACTGGTGACACAAGATGATCTGAAACAGGTTGCTCCTACAGCAAGTTGTGAAAAGAAAGTTGTGGAGAAATCAGTGTCCGAGAAGAAGATTAATGTCGGGTCGATTAAGGCGGATAAACTGAAGAAATGCCCTTCCACTCCGACCCTTTTCTTTATCGGAGAAACCGAACCCGAAGCTGTTATCCTGGAAGAACTCGATGAAGAAGGAGGAGGAGATGTTGGAGTGCTTAGTGGACCTGAGTTGTTTGTGAAAGCTGAGACTTTCATTGGAAACTTTTACAAGCAGTTGAGTATGCAGAGGGAAGAGTCCTGGAAGAAGATTCATGGATTTTATCAATAAACATTTGAAGTGTATTGTTAAAGTATATAGATCATGCATGTTTTTTGTTTCTCTCATTTTCCTGCCTGCCAAACAGGTTTTCTGTTAGTCTTTTTCAGACACTTCAGACCATATTTTACCTTAAGTGTCATGAAACAAAAAAGACAGATATCCAAGGGTTGTATTGTACACAAATACTCTACTGCTGTATGATGTATACATATAGTAGACTTAATGGATTTTTTGACATGTTTATCAGACAGAACATAGTATATGTGGTGGAAAATAAGGAGATATCATTGTTATAAAAGCTCCAGTTTTGTCTTGTGGCAAGTGAGGAGGTCCTACCTATGGCTGCTAATGTGGATCCTTATCTAGTTATCTTTTCCTTTTGTTAGGTTCCCTTTGATATTCTTGCGGCATTTTTCAGATGCAGACAGCCAATCTCTCTGTTAGAAAATCAGAGTTTTCAGGCTTTAAGCTGCTTTAATGCTGAGAAACAGGTTCATGGTTTTGCTCTACTTTAACTCAGAGGTGTTCATGGTAAATAAACCAGTAATGATCTTCAACAGAGGGTTGACAGTTTATGTTCCATACGATCAACCACCACAGAGAAATATTGTTAAGCCATTTGCAAGGAAGAAGATGAAACCGCCATGGAACTCGTCTCACCGGTTCAGATTTTTCTTGGGAACAGCACCATTAATCCACCACCAGCCTGCAATTTCACACACAATGTCACAGCTGTTGTCTTCTTTGCCAGCTTCACAGGCAATGTTTTTCAAGAGTTCAATGAGATTATCACCATTCATTTCAAGTACATATTGTACGTTTTCTTATAGAACTGGTATATCAAACATGAGCTCTAGTGCTCTAAATTAAAATCAATGCTGTCAGTTGAACTTGACATAAGTTTTGACATTTCAAGTTGGTCCCAAATTTTGACTATAAAAATAAAAAATATTAAAAATATGTTACTTATTTCGTTAATTGGTTCAATTTGATAAAAAAAAATTGAGTACCAAAGAGACAAAAATTAAAAGCTAAAATAGTTTTCTTTTTTAAATGTTTGAGGACAAAACTGGAGCCTATATATGTCTTAATTAGTGTTTTCAGAAAAGTAGAGGGACTCGAGCCTAAAAGATCATAGTAGCCTGGGTATAAAAAGTCCATGGATTTGACCTTGGATTAGGTTAAGGTTGTCACTGTTCGAAACATGCCAAATATACACGGTGTGTTTTTCTGACCTAGGATTTGACCTTGCCTGAATTTTGAGTTGACAGAGATCTTTGTTTTTCCATTGATTCAGCTACCGATTTTGATAAGTGTCCGAAATCTGACTAACAAAATGAATAAAAAATTAGCATCAAATCTGCAACTTTAATAATTCATTTCAGCCTCTTCAACGCGTAACTGGAGATCACAGTTGTTATATATTTGAATTTCTTTAACTCAGTTTATTATTTTATGCACAGGGGCTGACCCTTCCACTAAGATCAAAAAGCTTAGTATTTCAACTCCTTGGTGCCCTATAAATACCCTTCTCCTTCATCACCCAAACATCCATATTTCAACTCCCTTCAAACAATCCCAATGAAGTTCAGAAACCTAGTTTTCGTGTCGGTCGTCGTGACGGTTCTAATCCTAAGTATTTCAACACCATCTCAACAACTTGATACCGAGAATAAATACTCGGTTGTTGAAGATGACGGTGACAACGATACCGATGGTGCAATTACACTGGACTCATCGGTCGTTCATCGTTCACTCTTACAGAAGAAACGAAGTCGTAGGGTTACCTGCAAGAAGTTCCCTGGGATCTGTCACACCAAGGGGAGTCCTGGACCTACATGCTGTAAGAAAAAATGTGTGAACGTGTTAAAAGATCGGCAAAACTGTGGGAAGTGTGGTAAGAAATGTAAGTACAATGAGGTGTGTTGTAAGGGAAGATGTGTTAATCCCTCGTTTAATGCCAAACATTGCGGTGGATGTAACAATAGGTGTGGCAAAGGAGAGTTCTGTGTGTTTGGTTTGTGCAATTATGCTTAGAAAGAAGCATAGATTCTTTTGTTACTGTGGAACATTAGTTGAATTGGTTTGGTTTGTAAAAGTTTAATGTACTTTCATTTAATGAAAATCATTATTTGTTTTATAAAATAGACATAAACGTAAATTTAACTCTCGATATTTATATTTTTATTAAAATTATTTTTACTTTTTAGTTAGATTTGATTATAACTTTTAAAAAAAAATAATTGTCTATTTATAAAAGAGATAACACAGCATGCGATAATCACATTACTCAAATTTTATTTGATGGATTACACTTATATATTTATTTAAAATATTATAACTGATTACTCGAACCATAGGTGAGTATTAATATTGTTTATCTTTTAAATATCTATTATGATGATAAGATAATATATATTTATTAATTTAATTTTTTAATAATAAATAGTATGCAGTCCACTTGATGAGTTTATTAGTGTTCGTTGAATACACTTATCTATTTTAATAAAAGTTTTTTTTTTTTTGTAATATAATGTTTTTAATTGAATCGGTGTCCTAAATTGTATGTATTATATATAAATATTTATTCCATTAAACAATTAACATATTATTCGTCAAATTTTAACTAATTCTTTCGTTACAGATATTATCATTAAAAGATAAATTGTTGACAGTAAAATATACTCTATTCCGATGAAACTAAAAATATATTAGACTAGAGACTAAATTATATATATTAAAATTTTTCTTAATTGATGGGATAAAAAATAATTACTTTAAAAATATATATATTTTTTATCTTCTTAGTATATAAAAATAAAAAACCTAAACTCGTGTTCTGCCGGTGCCGATGGAATATATTATAGGGATGCAAATCGTTTGTCCCCTCTCTATGCCTCCATTTATGTTTTCACTTTAAATTTGAGGGTTTAGGGTTTAAGATTTAGGGTTTAAGGTTTAGGGTTTTAAGTTAGGGGTTTTGGTTAAGGTTTAGAGAATTAGGGGTAGGGTGTATTTTTTAGGGTGTAGGATTTAAGATATACAAAACAATGGTTTAGGGTTTAATTTTAAAAAAAATTAAAGAAGGTATGAAATGAGACAAAAAAAGAAAGATAATTTTTGTTCTAGTTATAGATTCTATTGCAGCATGAAATTGGTTTCATAAACAATACGTCGCCACTATTGCAAACTTGCCAAATTTGTCAGGTGTTCGTTTCTGACCCTGAATTTGACATGCCCTGAACTTCATAGATATTAGTAACAATGCCTAACTGTAGGGAAACTTTGACCTTTCTGGGTTTTTTTTTATTAATTCAGCTACCGAACTTGCAAAGTTGTCAAAATCAGACTAACAAAAGGATTAGAAAAAATGAATCTGCAACTTTATTGATGCAGTCAAGCCTTGTGCAAACTTGGTATTTGCCAGTTTATTATTTTATGCCCAGGGGCTGACCTTTCCACTAAGACCAAAACACGCTCAAAGTCCATTGCCTACATGCTATACTTCTCCCTATAAATACCCTTCTTTGTCATCCAGTTCTCCATCCCCAACCTCTATTTCAATTCTATTCAACTCATTACCTATGGAGTCGAGAAAGCTAGTTTTCGTGTCGGTCATCGTCGTGGTTCTAGTCCTAAGCATTTCATCATCAACACAACAAGATAGTCATAGTACTGATAATTATTCACCAGCTGAAGATTACCATAATGGTGATGTTGACGATGCTATTACAATGGCTGATGGTCGTTTTCTGTTGCAGAAGAAACGAAGTCGTAGGGTTACATGCAATAAGTTTCCCGGGATTTGTCGAGCGAAGGGGAGCCCCGGGCCTCAATGTTGCAAGAAAAAATGTGTGAACATATTAAGAGACAGGCAAAACTGTGGGAAGTGTGGGAAGAAATGCAAGTACAATGAGACATGCTGCAAGGGAAAATGTGTTAACCCTTCGTTCAATACTAGGCATTGTGGTGGATGCAATAATAGGTGCGGTAATGGAGAGTTCTGTGTTTTTGGTTTGTGCAGTTATACTTAGAAGATATATTTTTTGTTGATTATTGGTTGATTTCTTTGATTTGTACAAGTTTTTTTATATAATGGGAAGAATTATTATTATTATTAGGATTTGAACTCTGAACATAAGGTATTTTGATTGTTGAACTCTGAAAATTACCCTAAAAGCTTAGAATTACTCTGAACATAAGTTTCTTTGGTCTCTAATCTAGACTTTGATTTGGATGAGTTTGCATCCATGAGCAAGCGGCATGGAATTTCCACCATTAATGGATTCCTGTGCTTTGTCGAAATAGTTCTTCTTTTCCGTAATACCGGAAACATCGATAAGTTCCGTCTGAAATTCGTGAGAAGGGTTGATCACAGACGTATCCGTAGGGTGATATGTGCTGTCCTTTGGCGTGGGGCTAAACATCTGCAACTTCTCAACTTTGCCTAGTGTTCTGTTTTCATGCTCAACATTGGTAACTTTGAGACTGGATATTCATTCTGTTTTGTTTCTTCGGAAATGTGTTCGTTTTTCGAATCTAAAGGGTGTCGGTGAAACAATCCGGGGACTCCGGCAGCAAAATAGGATCGGTGTCCGATTTCGAACATGTCTTTATGTGTCGAATATGTATTGTGCTACATCAATGTATGTATCCAGCAATCCACTGACAGTAACCAAAGCCAAAGGGGAAGCTCTTACATTATAATTATAATTATAATTATTACGGATTAAATTTATGATAAATACAACCTCTAATTAAGAACCACTTCAAATGTGTTTCTTTTATATTTTGTATCTGAATAAATCCCAACCCTTGCATGAATTTCCCTTAAAAATCATGCGTAGTTACACATTCCATAAACGCAATATTCACCGGATTTGCACCGGTGGTTGCAATCACCGCAATGCCTTTTATCGAAAGCAATATCCACGCACTCTCCCCGGCAACAAACCTGGGTGAACTTGCATTTCCTCTTGCATGCGCCGCAGTTGTGGGCGTCCGTCGCCAAAAAGACGCATTTGTTGTTGCAGCAAGTGGAGGTGGCTCCGTCTTGAATGTAACAAACCTCTTCGTCTTTGTGGCAATGGTCGGCAGCTCTAGGGTTTCTATTTCCTTGCTGGAGGAAACGACTTACCCTTATGAAATCACTCGGCTTAGGCAGCTGGGATGGACCGTGTGGTCCAACGGCCTTTGTGAGTGTGGTTGATGTTTCCACGCCGTCGGCGATGGTTTTCGTCGCTAAAGTTATCATCATGGCTATAGTGACGAAAATTTTGGTAAGCTCCATTTTGTTTCTGTGTTCTTTGAAGGTGAGAGTTTTTTAGTGACGGAAATGGAAGGAATTTGGGTTTATAAAGGAAAGAAAGAGAGGGGTTGACCAAAGAAACGGGAAAATAGGTAAGGTGCAAGCATGGAGTACGGTCCAATTCTTAAGCTTAATTAATTTAATTAATTATTTTTTAAGAAACGAAATAAATTATGGAAAAATCTAGGTTTTATTGGTTCTTAAGCTAGTGCATTCATTCTCATTAATTCACTATTACTCTTTAAAAGAAAAAAAAAATTAACTGTCTAACAACTTAATATCCAATTTATAATAAAAAAATAAAATTCATTAATTCTTTCTCAACTTAAAACGTATGTTTTTACATCACTAAGTATAAGAACTTTTGTTGGGATGATTTGAAAGCTTTATGAATCTTATAAATTATTTAATTAATTATTTTTTAGCATAATTAATTTTTTTAACATTAAACTTGAAGGCTGTGTTAGTGCGACCATCACATGGTCTGATATAAAAGTCAAAGTGGTCGGGGCTGACCTTTCTGAACCATGAATGACTTGAAGAGAAAATTAAATGACAGGGGATCCTAATCTGGACTGGCCAGAGGAAATGTAGCCATGCCGTTAGGATAAGCAAAGTTAGGGTTTGGTTTTCACATTCAAGAGTTTAAGCATTTATTAAACGACGTGTTTATTAGGGAAACCAATACTTTTTTCGAATAATTAGATAAAAATATTTAAAATATTAAATTAAATATTTTAAAATATATATTTATAGTTATATATAACAATTATCTAAAATCTAAAACATAAAAAAAATATTTTTAGGTGAAAAAATAAAGATGTATTTCACAGATACATAATTTTTTTATATCAATAGAGATGATCATGTACCACTACGGTATGCATTTATGCGCAACGAATCTTTCTTATTTTGGTAGGTATTAATATTCATTTTCGAGTATCGATACCAAAGGTTGCAGAAATGTATTTATGACTTGCATCAAAATATCCAAATAAATACAAGCTTGAGACACTGGAAGAAGAGGATGAACATCCAAGTATAAATAAGGGCAAAACTAAAAATTTATTATAGAGAAGATTAAAATATATTTTTTAATTTTTTTTAGTTTGACAAAGATCGAACAATAATTACTTAAAAAATTATATATTTTTTATTTAATATATAAAAATAACGATGGACGAAGACAAAGACCCCTTGAACCACCCTTATGTTCCACCGGTGAGTATAAAAATAAAAAGGTATTTTTTTCCCCTCGTTAATTTTTTATAATTAAGTCTAATTATAGTAAGCCAAATTGTGTTAACATCCATCTAGAGAAATATATTTTAATTTATTCTTACAAAAACTAAGGAGATAATTTTAGATTAGTTGGTGATAAGATAAGTTATAAAAGTTATTATTGAGCGAGTAAAAAAATCATGATAATAAATTAGGTAATAAGTATAAATTTATTTAAATAATAGTTTCATTCTTCATGTTAAAATTATTTTTTTTTTTATCAATTTTCACTTTCCAATTTTACAGAAAAAATATATTTTTCATCGATGATATACGCTTAAATTACATCAATCCCATCAAGATTGATACATAATGTAAACAACTTTTTTGAACCAGTTTGAATCAAACATAACTTTAAGTACCAATTTTAATTTAAAATCCAATGTCATATAAATAATTGGATAAAAAATTTAAGTACCAAATTGCATATTTAAAGCAAGTTTAGGTACCAATATATGCATTTAACCAAAAATTCCAATAACAAAGGACATAACATAATGCCTGGTGGTGAGTATTCGATTGAGTCGAGTCGACTCAAGTCAAAAGATTTTAAGTTATTCGAGTTTATGAGTCATATTTTACAACTCAAATTTTATTTGATTTTTTCGGTTCGATTCGAGTTTAAAAAATTCGAGTCAAATCGAGTCTAATTTTTGAGTTCCTATAAATATTTATTTGTAATTATTTATCATGTTATAATATGATTTATTTTAATTTAAACGATTTTCTCTGATCATATAAGATATTTATCTATATATTTTTTATATGTAGCGATATTTTTTTTATATTTTTATATATCAATGTATATATCATAAAAAAAATGATAGACTCGTCTTAAAATTTTCGAATTATTCGAATTTTCATTTTATAACTCGAATTTTATTTGAAATTTTTAGAGTCGAATCGAGTCTATAAAATTTTGAGTCTAATCAAAACGAGTGAGTCCAGTCGAGTTATTCGGTTTTTTCGAGTCGAGTCGAGTTTTGCTCACCGTACCTGTCCAGCGGATCGAAAGTCCAAACTGTGTAAGCCGAAATTGATATCCTTGTTCTCTAAGCTTAGCTTCTGCTGCGAGAGAACAAGCTTTTCAATGGAGTTCAGACCTCGAAACTACGTTGCAGAAGAACATTCCCATGCGCTTCCTCGTTCACGCGCCGATATACACCCTCTCTATTCCCCCTCTTCTCAGCCTGTCCTCCGCCAGGTCCAAATTCTCTCCTTTTTTTGTCGTTTTTTTTCCTTGTATTTCGCTTATTATTATTCTCTCTATATTGTTTAATTATTTTATTCGATTATATTTTATGAATTCATGATTGTAGGTTGATGATAGCGCGGAAAATAGAACCACCGAGGAGTTCTTTGATCAGCTAAGAGCACCTGATTCTAATCCATCTGTTGAAATCGTCGATGAAAACGATTTTAAGGGAAGTTCTAATGGAATCGAAGATTCTGTCCAAGCTCAAACGAAGGAGTGGACTTCGTTTACGAGACTCTTAATGCAGAGATTTCCTGTTTCCAAAATGATTTCAGTTTCTTCCGTAAGTACATTGAATTTGTGTACGAATTTATATTTTAAAACGATGCTAAAAGGTTAAGCTTAGTTATAGCTGCATTATGTTAAAATTTGGAATTTTTTATACTTGCTACGTGTAAATATGCGTAAATTATTAACTATGTCGACTTAAAGATTTGATGAATTGTTATGCTATGATGAAGTTTAGAATTGGCAGAGGCGAGTTTATATGGTTGCCACTTGTCTGTTTAAGCAGTTATATTAGTATCAAGCATATAATCTGC
This sequence comes from Abelmoschus esculentus, assembly GCA_035048815.1. NCBI lineage: Eukaryota > Viridiplantae > Streptophyta > Magnoliopsida > Malvales > Malvaceae > Abelmoschus > Abelmoschus esculentus. The sequence continues at coordinate 11,495,027 of JAUCBN010000001.1, forward strand.
TTGTGGAGTTAATTCCCACAGACAGGATATAAAGATCAAAATAGTCTAATTCTGTATTGCAATTCTTGTTTATAGTTGAATTGAAATGTGGTAAGAATATGATCTCGGTTGTGGATCTTTTAAACTCCAATGCCAGTTAGTAGAATATCTGTTGGATATGGTATGGGGTTTGTAGAGAATATTTGGTGTTCTGGATAAATTTCTCTTCAATGTGTGCCTCGTAATTAGATTTTTGAACTTGCAACTTTTTTATATACATTTGTGGGTAAGGACATTGAGACATTATTCTTCTTACAGATGTCCAATACGATAGTGAGAAGTGGAAAAGGTAAAAAAGTGTCTGTTCCTTCAAATTTGTTTTTGTTAATAGCTTAGTTATGCCCCCTTTAGGCTTTAGTAGTTAGCTTGGTGCTGTAGGTTCTTATTTTCTATTTACTTGAACAATTTGCTAATTCTAGCTATTTTATGAGACTAATTTGTAGCACATGAGAAGTCTTCAAGTAGCACGCATCTGGAAGAACCGGATGATCCACAAAAATCTTCAGAAGAGAGTACAAATGTTATCACACGGCAGGAATATGTGTCACGATTACATGAACTGGAGAATGAAATAAATCACGCATGGAACAGTGAAGATCGTGTAAAATCTCTGAAGTTATCTATAAAGGTGAATTGCTCTTAACCTTTGATGCAATATCATACTTTCTTCATTTTATTTGCTTGCTGTTGATATTTCATATTTAATTTTATCGTTTTCCTTTTCTTTTGTACTGTAATTGCATTACAAAGTTATCTTTACTTTTATCTCTTTCTTGCTTGGGAACACGGTTTTTTACCACATGGCACTTTGGAATTGTATTTCAGTTATTTGGAGCTGGCTATCTTCCCTTGTTGGCGTTTTCTGATTGACCAACCAGCAGAGTCTCTTCAGCGCCTGGTCATGATGACAAGAGGGTTAGCAGATCCGTTAGCATCTGCCTATTGTCGCCTGTATATTGCCCCTCACATGACACAGGTGGTTTTATATATTTATTTACACAGCTATACCCATATGCCAATATTGATAAATCATTTGTTCATGCATGCCTATTTGATGTATTAATTCTAAAGTTAACAGCTTCAGTTATTCAGACCGAGGAAATAATGTGGACATGCTTTGGGCAATCTGATTTTTCTTCAGATATTCTAGTTTCCATTGATTTGTTGGCATGACTTGTAACTCCTAAAATTTATCTAATTTCTTAGAATAAAAATTAGGGTTCATAATATAAAACTTGATTCGCAAGGTAGGTTTTTATTAAAAACAAAAGACTAGAATAAATCGCTTAAAATAATTATTACCAAACATACTGAAATATTATCCAAATATAATAAAGTCCAACCCAACAATAAATCGTAAAAAGTCCAGAAAGTCCAGAGTAAAGTTCTGAATCCAAAGTCCAATACAGATAATAAAATAGCCGAAAATAATAAAATAGTCTGAAACTATAAAAAAACATACGTAATAATCTTAAATAGAAGCCTCCAAGTACCGAAGTAGCCTAGGTCAAGGACCTGAAACAGGAAGCTGAGGGGGTGTAAGCTAGGGAGCCTAGTGTGTCTCTAAAGTACAGATAAAAACAGGATGTAAAACAGTATATGCAGATGATGTTGTGTATGCATGAAATGCACCCATCTCCGAACTCCAACAGAAGAGTAGGTTCCCCTGAACCCCTCTAACTCCATCACACCAACAGAAGTAGAAACTCAACCCGAAGGTGGAGCCACTAATCAAAAATGGTATCTCGACCCGCAGGTGGAGCCACTGAACAGAAGTGATAAGTCACTGAACTTCCCCGTACACATAGTCTACCAGATGTAATGAATGTGCATAAGCAGAATCAGAGTGCATGTATTACAGTGAAACAGAAGTCAAGCATACCATGTAACAGTAACAGAAATATGATGTCAGAATGATGCATGAACATACGCATTTTAACAGAAAACGGAACGTACTGAAAAACAGAGTAAACAGAAGAGAACACACCTGAACAGATAGCTCAACGACGATACTGACGTCGGCTGGACTCGGCTCTACCACTAGAATGCACAGGAGTAGAACCTACGAATACAAATTATCGTTAGACACCCTACTATGTCATTTCACTGATAAGTACACTAAACCGGAAATATCTAAAACTCACGTGCGGGTCCCGGAGGTCGTCCAGGAGGAGGAGGAGGCAGATGCTCGGGCTCGGAATCCACGTCACCTGAAGTGAACAGAAATTGATTCAGAAACCACAAGAGATAATTCCCAAATAGGCATTCGAACATGAAAGCCCCAAAAACGACACTTCAGGTTCGAATTTCAGAAAACGAACAGCGCCATCGGACTCAGGACGTCGGAAAACATAAAGTGGGCCCGAGTTGAAAAAGTCAACGCTGACGTCAGCAGATGATGTCATCATCAATGATGACGTCAGTAGTGATGTCACCTGATGATGTCAGCATGACGTCAGCGGGTCACGGGTCGGGTCGGATCCGGGTCGGACGGATCGGGTTTCGGGTCGGGTCGGGTCGGACACGGGTTGGGTCGGATTTTCCTGAGAAAATCTGGAAAAATTCCAGATCTTCCCAGGCCGACAAGAGAGAAAAACCGACGCTTAAAAACCTTCTTAACTTCGATAAAACTCGATCAAGATTCCCCCCAAAAAACAGATTCGAAACAACACACACCCCTTAACCCACACAAACTGAACGGGAAAAAAAAGGGTAAAAGCTTACCAGACGATTCTGAGGGAGAGGGGACACGAACAGGAAACACGAAACGAAACAAAGGAAAGGGAACAAAACGTTTAAAAAGAATCAGAAGAAAAGGAAAGATTTCCTCACAGAATCGGGCGAAACAGGGAAGGAAACTTTCCAAAGTAAAAAGGGTAAAATTTCGCACGAAGGGGCTGAACTTTCGGAGTTTCAAAAAGGGACCTCCAGATTTCAGAAATTACGAAAAGGTCCCCAGATCAGATATAAAATTTCCCAATAATTAGGGCACACTAATTTGGAATTTTATTCAAATTGGGGAAAAAGGATTTGGGGTGTTACATGACTTGTTTGATACTGTTGTTGCAGGACATCTAATTACATGTGTTAATGACATCAAACTCATATTTACACGGATATCATCAACAAAGGAAACTGAACATGGAGGTGCTGACAGTAAGAAGCCACTTATCAGTCTGATGGAACCATCTGTCGAGTTTATTATGAAAAGCATACTAAATGATGCATCTCCGGTCAGTAATGAGCTTATTACTTTTCTGAAAGCATCTACATATGTATGTTCTAGTTCCATTTTCATCAATAAAAGTTATGCTAAAATTTCAGTGCCGTCAGTTATACACTGAGTTGACAATGTTTCTATTATCTTTTGAAAGAAGCGGGTGGGCAGAGTACTTGTTGAGCTTGGAATATGGAGAAGTCAGGAGGAATTGTTTGGTGGTTCACCATGTGTTTCAATTGTTCTTCATCATTTACTAAAGGAACTTCCTACTGACATTGTTTGCTTCATGCTGTGGACATCCTTCGTCTTATTAAGTGCAGAAAAGATAACTCCTACGATCAGGTAAGTTTCATTTGTTGAAGAGATATATGCTATGAACTTTTGCATTTGTTTAGAGCAAGTAGATCTGTTTGTTGCCATAGTCTCCCCTTTGCCCTTTCCTTTGTTTGTTTTGTTTTTTGTTTTGACTTGAACTTGTTGCATGTTTATTGATATTCTTTTTTTGAAGCAGTATTTGAATTATAGGTTGGTTGGACTAAGGCTGTCTGAACAGATATCTCAAATTGCCACTGTTGATGCTATTTTTGATGAAGTTAGTGAGGTACTGTTTTCTGTTTAGTGTTTACTTGGACAAAATTTGAATTTTTATCATCTTTTATTCTACCATTCTTGTATCTTTCTTTGCTTCGTAAGCCAATCTTAAGTTTCTATTGTAGATTTTTCTTGTAAGTTTTAGTGCTGATATGTTTTTTTTCTTGGTGTATTTATGTTTTACCATAAAATGCATTGTCAGGTGGTTTCTGAATATGGGCTTGATGAGTACCTGAAGGTTGTAGATGCTTATCTCGATATTGTTCTTCAAAATCAGATGGTGAGTGTAGAGATGCTCTTCGGTTTGTCCCTATTGGTATGTTGCACTAATGAAGAAAGAAAGAAGAGTTTTATGCCAAAATGTTGCACAGTTATTAAAAATTCAATGATAATATTCCTCTGCTGTAGTTCCTCGAAAATACAAATCTTCTATTATTCACTTTTCTGTTGCATAATGAACGAGAACGTGAGATACATACAGAAAAAGGAATTCTGACTCTGGAAATAAATTGAAAAGGAAGCAGACTTTTGAATCTCACTTTTCATTGTAGAAGGAAATCTTCAGTTGTAGAAGAACCATAATAGAAGTTGTATATCTTATGTCGTTTGTTACTTGACTTGTATTTTATGTGCTAGCTCATAGTGTTTCTTTCCCTGCTTTGAGCAATTCTGTTTTTTATATTCATTTGCTGTAATATATCCAACCTTCCGAATCCATTGGTTATGCAGGATGGCCATCTAAAGACTATTTTGGAATATAACTCGAAGTTGGCATCTGATAAAGTGTTAGATGAAGATGAACTAGCAAGTTTGCAATCCATCTTGGTGAAGCTTCTTTCTCATTTTAAGGACTTGGAACATGTGTTTTCTTTGGTAATCTTCTAAACTATTTTCTATTCTAGACACAATATTCTTCAAACTTGGTGAAGCTTTTCTTACGTTTCTGTGTAGCAGCGTAGCTTGGGCAATTACAGAACCACATCATCACATTACTAATGAGTGTGCTACTGCAATTTGTTGTTTTGTAGAATCATTTCCTTCAGATCATAGATGTGATGCATGGGAGCCGCGTAGCATTGTCAATATGCATATACTTGATATGGCTACAAGGTAACTTCTATTTGTTTTATGGTTTTAGTTCATGGAGTTAAGATCTTCCCTTTTTTTTTTTTTTTTTTATTATTATTTTCTGGGTTCTGCTTATTGCTGTCATGGACTTTTGCTTGCCCTGATGCCATCATAATTTGTACACATCCATTGCTGCATAAGACTCTTGGACTTGTTTTTATATGCTATATCTTAGTGAAAACCACAGGCTCGCCTCAATATTCTCATTACAATAGCCCTGTTGCAAGTTAAAAATAACACCAGCATTCGGGAACATGGTATAGGTTATGCATCCTTTGGAAAATTTTGGTCTATGTACATGGAGCAGCTTGAGGTTTCTATTTTTCCAGAATGCAGAACTGTTTTGTAGGTATTAACAGCAATTATTTCTCTGATGCGAGAGTCAAAGCAATGTGGCGACATAAAATTCTAGAAATCCAGTCACTAAGGCTGACATTCATATGATCCCTTATGACAATTAGGTAGTTATGTATACATAGGGCTAGAACCTGTTGATTATGTTGATTCAGGGTTGATACATGTTTGTAAGCACGTGAATTGTATAAAACCTTTGAAATTCCATGAGAAGACCTAGTAGTTTTCAACAACTATACAGGAATTTGAAACCTCATTAACATTACTATTGTGGATATCTATTATTTTTTCTGTAGTTTGTGCTGCATTCATTTCCTTTTGTTTGTCGTTGAAGTGTATTTGTATTTTGTGTTTTTTAAGCACATCTAGTTAATCTTATGCTTGTGTTATCGAGCAGGAATGGTTATATACATGATCCAACAACTGTCCAGTTACTTTTTGAAATATCACATGCTTTACATAGCGATATTGATCTTGTAAACATGAAAAATGATGATAACCAACAACAAGCACGGATGATTTCTCGTTTTGTCAGAATGGTATTTCTTTTAATCTGTTTTTGTAGGTAGTGATTACTTTGGACTATCAATGCGATTTGTGACATTCCCATTGCTCTACATTTAGGTAGACCATGGAGCAGCGTATGAACAGCATTTAGCATTTCTTCTGGAATGCCGTGGTGCCTTTGGCAGTATTATTGAACTTAAGGTATACATTTATCTCTCTTTTTGTTTTTGATTTAATTATGTTTGCCGTTTAAGCACACCCCCCCCCCCCCAAAAAAAAAAAATAATAATAATAATAAAATAATAATAATAAAAAAAATAAAAAACGAAAAAAGAAGAGTGCAATTAAGGCTTATTCCCTGCGTACTGCAGAAATTGTAGAGTTGTAAATTAGTACAATGGTAAAATTTCATTTTGCCCCCCTCCCCAATAAAATTATTTGGCTTTGCCCCTACATTTGTGTGATAGAGATAATGTATGGTGGAAGGATTCTTTGTAAATCTGTTTGGTTCAATTGAACTTATCAGGAGATTATGACATTTATTGAGAAACAGTTGATAAAAGGAGCCATCAGCTATTTTTAGACTCAGGCCACAACTTAATGGATGAATATTACAGAATGATAACTGTTGCAATGGTTTGTCTCAGATGGGTAGCCAGAATATTGTCTTAGCATTGGCTATGATCATGCCTTCAATTCGTAGCAACAATTAATGTTAATGTATTTGTTAAATGTATTATTCCATCAGTATAACATATTTGTATTGCCTTCCAGAAGCTTATGTTGGCATTCTGTTTTCCACCAATTTTTGCAGGAAATTCTTGTTCACTCTAGTAATTGTTTAGCTATAAAAGCTCTCAAAGATGGGGAAAATCATACTGGTTTTGTTAAGTCTTGCACAGCATTTAGTGAAGTCGCAATCCCTTCCATTTCGGGTCACATCAAGCAATTAAATCTTTATCTTGAAACTGCAGAGGTATTGTTCCCTTAAACTAATAAAGTATTTATTTGCATCCTAACTATGAATCTGACCTTATTTCTATGGCTATATATTAGGTTGCACTGCTAGGTGGTTTAGCATTCTTTTGAACTGTCCTGCTGATTTTCTGCTTCTTTTCTCTCTGTACAAATTATTAAACTGAAAACTAAAATCCAATCACATCCTTTCTTTTGTTTCCAAGAGAAGCAAAAGAAGTGAAGTAGTTGGAGGATCAGGGTGCCTTTAAACACCAAAAATAACCTCGCAAGCTGTGTTAGCAAAGCCGATATGCAGACTGGTTACCTTTTTTTGAAAATGTAGCCACCCCTCTTTCCTTTATCAACTCACAACATCCCTTCACTAGAGCAGGAGAAGGTGTGAACCTTATTAGAATATAGTATGAATAGTTTCATTGTAATCCTAGCTGTTATGGTTGGTTAGCTGACGGTTAGGAATATTGTTAGAATACCTTTGAACAAACAGATCTAATTCTGGTCCATAACTAACCTCATTATCAATGTCATTAGCACCACAAGAAGGTTGACTTGCAGATGTGTTATTTTGATCTAAAGATCTAGCACCAAAGTCTTGAATTAAAACTTCAGCAGAACCATTTTGAACTGGATTTACAACAGCAGATATATCCTGAACAGACACATCAACAGAGACAGGTATAGAAACAGGAGTAGAAAAAACAGATTGATCATTAACCACATGTCCAGAAGAAACCCCTGGAGTCTTTTGCGGAGGAGAAGAAAAGTGCTGCAAAACTACCAAAGGAACATCTGCTTGAACTGTAGGTGTATCCCGTAAATCAGATTTTGTTAGAAAGGGATAAGTTTGCTCATCAAACACCACATGTCTTGAAACATAAATCCTACCATCCTCAGCTAAACACTTATATCCTTTATGATGGGTACTATAACCCAAAAAAGTGAACTGTTTTGACTTAAACTCAAGTTTATGAGTATTAAAAGGCCTTACATAAGGAAAACATGCACATCCAAAAATCTTCATGCAAGAATAATCTGATACCTTCCCATAAAGTACCTCATAAGGAGTTTTACCCTTTAATACTTCAGTAGGTAATCTATTTATCAGAAAAACACTTGTAGTAAATGCATGGCTCCAATAATCTAAAGGAATAGAAGATTGAGCAAGCAAAGTTAAACCAGTCTCAACAATGTGTCTATGTTTCCTCCCTGCTTTACCATTTTGTTCAGAAGTCTTTGGACAAGAAATTCTATGCTGAATACCTTTTGCTACCAACCAGCTCCTAAGACTTTGATATTCACCCCCACCATCCGTTTGAAGAGCCTTTATTTGACATCCAAATTGAACTTCTACCCACTTTTGAAAATTAATAAAACAATCCATAACCTCAGACTTTCTCTTCAACAAATACAGCCATGTAAAACGAGAATGAACATCAATAAAAGAAACATAAAACCTATATCCTTCTGAAGAAACATGCGAAGGACCCCAAACATCAAAGACTACAAGTTGAAAAGGTTTATCATAAGTAGTTGAAGATGCTGAAAATGGTAGTTTGTGTGCCTTTCCTTGTAAACAAGCAGAACATAAAGGTTGCATCTTATTTGCATCAACAGAAATATTACAAGATTTAAGTACATCTTTAAGTACTGAAAATGAGGGATGACCAAGTCTTTTATGCCACAAGTCTAGCATATTATTTCTAGTAACTGTGCAGGTTTCAAAAGGAACCTGATGGGAACTTGTTTTGGTTGTTTTCGAGTAATCCAAGGGCAGCAGATCAGTGGTCTTCACGGGCAGCAAACTATAAAGCCCTTCAGGTGTGAGGCTCCCCTCCAACAATGTAGCCTTGCTCTGAATATCCTTTACGCAACACCCATTAGGATAAAATTCAAAATAGACATTGTTTGCTTTAGCAAGTTGAGAAACAGACAATAAATTTTTCTTTATAGTTGGCACATGTAGAATATTTTGCAGCACCAATGGTTTAGATCTAGTGGCAAGACAACCTTGACCAATATGCCGAATCTGAGTTCGATTACCATTACCCATATGTAAAAAATCAGTACCATTATAAACCATACCTGACTGAAGAGCAGACACATCATTGGTTACATGATGAGAGGCCCCCGAGTCTGGATACCAAGTTAGCTCCCCTGAGATTGGTCTTGAAGAAACTGTAGAGACAAAGCTAGAAGGCATTCCTGAATTAGGCAAAGAAGAACAACCATTTTGCTGAACAGGAACCACAGATGAAACAACAGAAGAACCTCCTGAATGAGAAGTAGAACAATAACCAGTTGGTGAGTAAAAATCAGAATTAGAAGAAGAACCACTTTGTTGAATAGGAGTCGAATTTCCAGGAGCAGAACCAGGAACAGTATTGCCTGAATAAAAAACAGGTGGAGGAGCAGACATATGTTGAACAACAGGACCATAATATGGTTGGAAAATATGTATTTGTTGAGACTGGGGATGAAACACATGAGTATAGACTTGAGCTGTAGGAGATGCAATGTTATCCACATAATGAGTGTTAGATGTATATGTTGGCTGCCTCTGATTGTTAATAGAATTTGAACCAGCTTCTGTTGCATCAACATTCTGACCTTGATAGCTAAGGTCGAACCTATAATAACATTTTTGAACGACATGACCAAACTTCCCACAAAGTTGACATTGAGGTCTGTTATTATTAAAACGACCTCTACCTCTACCTCTATAACTATTTCCACCTCGACCACCCCTGTTATACATAGGTTCTGAAAAATTCTGACCTGAAGCAAAGGCTTGAACCGGAGCTAGATGTGAAACATCTTGTACAGGAGAGGTAGAGTTACTAACAGAACTTGGCTGAACAATCTGATGAGAAACTAAATTTGCATTCATAGCAATATTTTCTGTGAAAAAATTCTTTTGACGAGCTTCACAATCTAGAAGCATATTGGTGAGGACATCTAAAGATAACGATTCACGAGATGCAATGGCAATTACAGATTCAAATTCGATGGACAATCCTGCGAGAATGACACTAACCTGCTCATGCTCAGTAATAAGGCTTCCAGAAGCATTGAGTGTGTCGCAAATAAGTTTGACTTTGGCAAGAAATTCACTCACGGACAATGTGCCTTTCTTCTGTGAATGCAAACTATGACGAAGAGCAGACAATTTTGCACTTGATCTAGCACCGAACAACCTAGTGACTGCAGCCCAAATCAATCTTGAAGAGGTAAGACCAGTTAAATGTGATAAAACGTCAGCATGAACCGTGGACAATATCCATGAAGCAAGCAACTTATCTTGCTGATTAAAAACTACAAAATCAGGATTTTCAACTTGTCGACCTTCCTCATTAGTGATAAAGGAACTTGGAGGTACCAAATTAGCAGAAATATATTGCATCAAACCATAACCATCAATGATTAAAAGAACTTGATGCTTCCACAAAATAAAAGTAGTTTCGGTCAATTTAACAGTGTCATGTTTCGGAAAATGCTGAACAGGATTGATTTTAACCACAGTGTGTGAATTAGAACTTGACGCATCTATAGGAGTAGAAGACGGTGATCTATTGACATTCACAGGAGGAACAACAGTAGCATGAATAGGAGAATCTTGAGCCATTGAAACCAATATCAAACAGAAAATAACCGACTGAGACTTTACCACAAACAGTTGGTAGGCAGAAACCAGAAGCTACTCAAAATCAAAGAAGATTCAAGCTATCACACTGTTTTCTGGAATCTCAAAACAAATTCAAGAAAACTCAACACTGATCTAAAGAACATGTACACAGATCACTCATTTGTTCATCAATCTTAACCAATTCGCAGAACAAATATCCATATGACCGAAAACACACATTCTGAAAAAATAGAGATCCAGTGTTGACGCAAGAATCAGACTATGATAAACAGTCAAATCAACGTATGTTGAAGCTGCAAATACTCAGCTAATTGTAAGAAACCAAAATAGCAACAATCGATCCAGCCATAACAGCAGACATCATAAACATACGAGATAAAACTGAATCAAAATGTTTCAGAATTCAGCAAGTGTGATAGGTATGAATCAGAGGTACACCTTACAAGGAAGATGCAGAAGCAAACAACAATCGGAAAAAACTATCGAAGAGGCCGAAAACAGCAACATCAAGCGAAAGAAGCACCATCAGGATCTGTTGGCGACTGATACCATGTTGAATAGAGCATGATCAAAGAAGAGAAATGAAATTCAGAGAAGAGAAAGAAAGTAGGAGAAAGAGAGTCGATACTCTCAGTTATTTTATTGATTTTGCTGTAATATTCTCAAAGGAGAACCAACCTATTTATACAGAATTCAAGAGCTGATTATAGTCAGTTAGTTCAACGGTATTCTAACAATATTCCTAACCGTCAGCTAACCAACCATAACAGTTAGGATTACAATGAAACTATTCATACTATATTCTAATATTCCCCTTGCAATCTTCATCTTCGAGACTTATTTCCACACAGCAAGAAACCTGTAACACTACTGCAAACATACAACAAAATAGCAAAACAAAACACAAACAAAAAACAAATAACAAAACACAAGACAAAAAACTAAGAAGAAATCATAGACACCACTGACAGCTTGCTCCTATGTCGCTGAAAAGCTGGTGCAGACAAAGGTTTTGTTAGAATATCAGCAACTTGCTCGAAAGCGGGCACCTCATTTACTTCCAATTTTCCAGCAGCTACCTTTTCTCGAACAAAGAATAAATCTAACTCCACATGTTTGAACTTAGAATGCATAACAGGATTAGCAGACACAGCTACAGCACTTGAATTATCACACCACAACACTGATTTGCGATCAACAATAATACCAAGCTCACTTAACAAAGATTCAAGCCAGATAATTTCAGTAGTAGCACAAGCTATACTACGATACTCTGCTTCTGCAGTGGATCTAGAAACCACTGGTTGTTTACGAGATCCCCAAACAACTGGATTATCACCAAAATACAAGCAAAAACCTGTTGTGGATCGTCTATCATCACTATCAGAACCCCAATTTGCATCAGCATAAGCAACAATCGATAAACATGAAGAAGGACGAAATTGCAGACCAAAATCTAAGGTACCAAGAAGATAACGTAAGATTCGTTTCACCAATTGCATATGCGTGTCTAGAGGATTTTGCATGAACTGACAGGCTTTGTTCACAGCAAAAGCAATCTCAGGTCGAGTAAGAACAACATATTGAAGAGCGCCAACAATACTTCTATATTCAGTGATATTAGAAATAGGTGTTCCTTCTTTACTAGATAACTTGCAATTACTCAACATAGGTGTAGGAAACTCTTTAGCTTGTGTAAGACCACTCTTAGCCAATAAGTCAACAATATACTTTCGTTGACTTAGAAAAATAGTACCTGATTTGTGATGGACCTCCACTCCCAAAAAATAATGTAATTGTCCTAGATCTTTGAGTGAAAAGGTTTGATTTAGCTCATCAATCATCTTTTGTACTTCATCACTGTCATCTCCTGTTAAGATGATGTCATCTACATATACAAGTAAGTATAAAGTATTTGTAGTAGTATGTTTAATGAACAAAGAGGCATCAAATTTAGATAAAGTAAACCCCACTGACTGAAGATATTGCCTCAGCTTTTCAAACCAAGCTCTAGGAGCCTGTTTAAGTCCATAAATGGCTTTGTGTAGTTTACACACTAAATTTTGACTTTTATCCCTTTGTTCATACCCTGGAGGTTGTACCATATAAACTTCTTCACTGAGATCACCGTTTAAAAAAGCATTATTTATGTCTATCTGCCTAAGTTTCCATCCTCTTGTCACCGCAAGTGAGATAATCGTTCTTATTGTTACTGGTTTAACAACTGGACTAAAAACCTCATGATAATCAATACCGGCTTCTTGAAGATAACCCTTTGCTACCAACCTGGCTTTGTACCTCTCAATAGACCCATCTGCATTACGCTTGAGTTTGAAAATCCATTTACACTGAACAGCTCGCCTATTCGCTGGTAGTGGTACAATAGACTAAGTATTGTTCCTTAAAAGAGCTTCATACTCGGTTTGAGCAGCAGCCTTCCAATGCTGATTCCTTATTGCTTCTTGAATGGTCTTAGGTTCATGAATATCCTCGTCACTCACTACAGCTGAACACAATTCTGTTTGATAAACCTTCGGTTTTCTTATCCCATGTTTTCCTCTAGTCATCATGGGATGTATATTAGTCTGAACTGGAATAGTAGAATGTAACTGCTGTGAAGATGAGTTACCTGCAGCAACACCATCAGCAGCTTCTGGAACCTCAACTTCATGATTTGTAGCCGATGAAGACACCTCCCTATCACTAGTTGTATGAGCTATTGTTTGAGACAATATTGGACTACCACGTTCTTGATTCTGACTAGCATTATTGTAACCAAGTACATCATCATTCTCCCTTTATCTTTTGCCACTTGCATTCCCCCTTGAGCACGTCATAGCTCCACCTGCAGGCTATTTGTAGCACCAATGTTAATCATAACACTGGTTATCCACTCACCTGGGGTCACAAATCGTCTATATCATGATATAGGCAACCCTAGGAACCATCCATGTTAAGGATATAGGTAACCCTTTAAGGAGGATACAATTTGACCATGGTCAGTACAACTATAAGTCTATAATTTCATGGCAATAGTTATCCCTCTTGCAAACTCTTGAGCATAATTTAGCATCCAAGGCCTGAGTGCATTCCATCAGGAACCAGATTATTCCTTATTTTCCAAATCCCAGGAAAACACAGAGGCATTCTTACCATTCTATAACAGTGAAAGTGAGAGGCTTGGTCACAAAACATGGTAAAGTCAATTAAGTTTACGGGAAATCAATGTGAACCAAAACATCCTAGTTTAAATTATCATAAACTTTAAGCAAATTGTTTTTTAAAACATCAAACCCCTACCTTTTTCTAGTGCATCATTTTATGAGCAACCTAAGCATGACCGGAAAATTCTGTAGTGCTCCTACCAGCCAAGAATCTATTCTGAAAATGCCCAACTGTCCCTTGAAGAATAGGTCTCATCCAATCAAAAATCGCCTTTGAAAGAATTTTGGAAAGGATTCTTCTGGAATATGTTATCTGTCTACCTGGAGAATCTGCAGAACGAAGTTGAGTAGTGTAAAACCCTGCAACTATTGATTTCCTACGATAAAACGGAGGTTGGATTCCGTCTGGAGTGCCTGTTTTCTTTAAGTTATATTCTTTCTAAGTTAGAATACTGACTAGTCTTTTTACTTTGATGTTGCAATCATTTGAAGGTTAATGTAATTCATTTGTAACGTTGTACTTCAGGTTCTCGAACAGTTGATTCTGATGGGATACTTTCCTCCATTCGAAAATTATGCAGCCTCTTGATTATGGTTCCAGGTCATTCATTGGTTTATTGTTAACTGAACTTTCAATTAACTGCTATACAATATATGTGGAAAGAGACACTTGAATTATATTCGGTTTCACTGCTGCATTGATATAACAGTCTGATGCTAATTTCTACTAGATTCTCACTTTAGTAAATAAATAGTGTGTACTTTTACTTATTTAGGTATTCCTGAAGTAGGAATTTTGCATATTCCGAAGAGCATATTATCGATCATTCAGTCCTGGTCATGGTAAGACCTATTACGTCTTAAATGCTTCCCAATAAATATATGTTCCAGTCAGTACCATTTGTTCTGTAATCTAATGATCTATGAATTTTTTAGGTCGCCAAGACTGAGGGCGAGATTATTCTGCGCGATAATTTCTTTATCAGCTACACTTTCTCAAGAAAGGCTCCCATACCATGCGAATCATCCAGAGGTTCGTAAACTTAGAACAATAAAACCATCCTAGAAACCTGAAATATTTATGTTCTGTTTTCTCTATATTTGCAGATTATGGGAAATGATTTGTTGTTCTTTGGTGATTCATCTTATGTTCACGAACTTCTCTCATTGACGGAATCCGTTCTTCAAAACCTTGTTGACATTATTGAACAAGAATCTTCCAGGGTAAATATATTTTCGAAAAACCTACTGGTTTTAATAGATAGGCCATTTTATTTCCCTTCTCTATGACTGACTGGTTATTCTGGCTTAAGTCTGCCCGTGGAAGCATGTCTCTCGAAGCTTGTAACTGCATAGCATCATCTTTCAAGGTAGATCCTCTATCCTTTTTTCTATGGAACTCATCCGAATTTCTCATTCTTACTAACAAAATAACAAAATTTTTATATTGCCTTCAATGGTTGGCTGCAAGTATAATGTCTTAACCATATTATATCTTCGTCCGATACCACTACTTCGTGTTTTCTTGTGTTCCTGCAGATCAACGAACATGTATTACCCATCTGCTCGAAACTGATAGAAACTGCCCGATCGTGTTTGAATGCCAACGACAAGTATCTCACTTCCACCATTAGTTTTCTGGACATGAACTTGCATGCTGCAACTATCCCGTCGCCTATTACCATCTGATACGCATGCATAAAATGTCCTCAATGCCTATATTGATCCGATCGATCTCCTCGTTTCCTATAAATTATTTATGTCCGAGACACATTTGGACTTGAATACAAAGGTATGATCCTCTAAACATATAGAAAAGAACTTCGAAAAAAAAATAAAGTTTTCTCGTATCGGACATTCATCGTTGAGTCCATGTCCGTGTAATATTATTCAAAACATTTGACAAATTCATATACTAATGTAGACAAAATATAAAAATATATACTCCATACTATTAGCTTATGAAAAACATATCTCTATATTTACAAGTTCTTTTTTCCTATTTCAAAATTCTAGTTATTTTTTATACTAAATAAAAGATTAATTAAACAAGTCATAATTCCCTATTATTTGGGAAATTGTATTGACTTTATAAAACCTTTATGTTTTATTTCCATTTTTCATAATAGAATAGGGACACCCTAGAAGATGAAACTCCTTTTGTTATTAAAAATTAGCAATGTAGAAAGCGAGAAGCTAACTTGTGAGTTAGGGCGGAGATAGAAGAAATTGTTGACTTGAATCTTGAACCAATAATTTTTTCAATCAAATTATGATAATTTGGTTCACGTGATAATCGGTTTATCATCGTTTAAGTAGGTTTTAAATTCAAGGTCTTATATATATATATATATATATATTGGAAAATTTATTTACCAAATTTAAGTATGTGATACAAATCGATCTGGATTAATCAACATAAACCCTTATAAAACCGAGATAACAACTAAAAATTAAAATAATTTATCATAAAATGTTCCAAATTGAATGACAACTTTGA
Source organism: Abelmoschus esculentus (assembly GCA_035048815.1). Lineage (NCBI taxonomy): Eukaryota > Viridiplantae > Streptophyta > Magnoliopsida > Malvales > Malvaceae > Abelmoschus > Abelmoschus esculentus. Next base: position 11,511,148 of record JAUCBN010000001.1, read on the forward strand.
GAAAGAATACTTGTTTGGTTGTCAAATTGCATAGCTGTCAAGCCAACCCAAACATACATTATATCATATTGTTCACAAATAGCTTAAGAAATTTGGCAAACCTATGATCTTAGGAATGTAAATTACACTCTTAGGCTTAGGTTTTATAGTTGAATTTTCCACAAATAGGGACAACAAGTGCACGTGTTCTCGTTTTTTTCACAAAATAGCCTAAGAAAGTTGGCAAACCTATTTGCTACGTAGGATTAACTTTTCAATTTGCCACAATTTGGGAATGGGTAAAGAATTGCACTTTTTAATTTTATACAAATTAAAAATATGTTCAGTAAAAAACCATAAATTTTGAAGGATGAGACGTTATATATCTCAAGCAATATCAGAAAGTTGGATTTTTACGTTATAAATAAAAATAATAATTGAGAAAATGTTCATATTGAATATTTGTAAAATATGATCTGAATTAATCAATTAATAAATTAGATATCAGTAAAGTAAAGGCAAACATCGTACTATGTCCAATTTAAGCGTCAAATTAAGATTAATGGTTGAATCCCATTTTATCGAGAAATTATATAATGGGTAAGTCCCACCACGTGTCTATGAGACCAATCATTAAAAATCATCTATATCATCATTTTTCCGTATCATATATTTTTCAAAGTAAATCTTCACTTGAAAAATTATTTTTAAAATAAAATAACAATAAATGTTAGTGAAGATTCACTTTAAAAAATATATAATACGAAAAAATGATGGTATAAATGATTTTTAATGGTTGATCCATGAATGACATGATAAAACTTACCCATGATATAATTTTCTGTTTTATCACTTAAATTGATTAAGAAATTATTTTGTAATTTTCTTTCCCTTAAGCTAAAATTTATCTTAGTTACCCCAAGTTTGCAACCTAACATCCTCCCAATAATTCTTCTTCTTCAAAGTCAGCTATCTTTCTTCTTTAATTAAATGTATAATTCAATAACCACAAGTTTTCAACATTTTAATTAAACATATAATTATTGATTTTTTACAAAGATTTCCGCGTTGAACATCAATAATTCCCAGTCAAGCTTTAATTATAATTTCATTTCCTATCATCATTTTTTACAAATTTGACTGAATTAAACTAGTAACTAATATTTATTAATATTTAAAGTTTAATAATAACTTAAGTAAAAATCTTTATAAAACTAGTATTTTATTATGATTTTGTTTTTATAATTTTATTTTATTTTACTTTATTTTTTGTTTTTGCGGTTTATTTTTTTATCATTTTAAAATATTTTTAATATACTTCAAGTGAACATTTGGTGTTTATATAAAAATTATCTTAACAGTACTAGTTTTTAATTACGATGGTCATAAAAAAATAAATCCTCACTTAATTGATGATCTTTTGTCGGTGTAATCAGTCATGGGTAGTGAAATAATATGTCTATAGTTTGAGTCGCTCATCACTTCCTTTTTGTATCGTAATGTGTCTCATTTGAATAGAGATAAAGAGGATCAAATAGATTTCTACATTTCGATAGTACGCTAATCTGTATAAAAAGTATTTATTTTTCTTTATATTTTTAAATTTTTATATAAAATTTTAACTAATTATCATTATTTTTTATTTAAATCCGTTATATTTATATTATCTTCTATATTTTTTTTAATAAAATTCAATTACTATCTAAAAAAATAACCACTTAAATACAGAATAGAAGCCGTTGAATTTGATTTAAACAACATAAAATTATGTGTCCTGTTGAACTGGTCAAAGTCATTGAAATATGATCCCAAAATGATTTATATATGACAATAATTTTAAAATAGTTATGCTATCAGATTAATTCCTTCGTTTCTACGTTATATCGAAAATGTTATTATAAAAAAATAATAATTTTATATGAAAAAAATATAACATATTATCAATTAAAATTCATCCAAATAATAAGCGTTTAGATTTAAAAATATCGCTAAAAATATAATTTTTAGTGACGTCTTTTTAAACGTTACAAGAGATCTATGTATAGCATTATTTTTATACAAACACCACTAAAGATATAAATTTTATAATATTTACTCAAACAATATTATTAAAAGTTTCGTTAAAAACCGATTTTACTATTAGTAAAAGATTATCCCTAAATGAAGAACACAAAATATAAATTTATATTAAAATAATATAAATATCTCACTTTATCTTAACTCTTTATTTTTTATTCTTAACTTTCGTTATTTTATTTTCTACCCTTAAAAAATAGCTTATAAAGGGTATATTACATTTTTAAAAATTGAGGAAAAATATTTGAGAAAACAAAATAAATATGAACTCTAATACTCTTAGATTCAAATAATTTCGAAAATCACGAGGAAAAATATTATAAAAATATATCTTTGAAGTCATGTTTCAGCTCACGTGTTGTTAACTTCCCTTGGACAAAAATCGGGGAAAAAAGGTTTCTTAATTTGTCTTATATATGAAAGGGTAAATTACACTGTAGGTCCCGAAATTATTGATTAAATAGAAAATATATTATTTTCTTTAAAAGGTAGCAATTTTATCACTTAACTAATATTTTGTAAAGATAGGTCACTATATTGTTAAATTAAAATACACAGTTTGATATAATAATAATTTTAGTTTCAAAATTTTGTCATTTTTTAATTTAATCCTAATTCAAAAATAATTTAATAAATTTAATCATTCATATTTAAAAATTCTAAAATTATATACCCTCTTAACACACTCTCCGACCACTTATCTCACTCTATGCTATTATCTCTTTGTAATTAATAATTGACAAATAATAGTTCGACAGACACAATTATTTTACCATTGAAAAGTACGAATTAATAGAACAAACTCTATTAAGATTTTAACGTAGTTTGGTAGTAGACACGATCACTTCATTATTATAATTCTTAAATGATAAGCAGTGAATTTATAAATTATTTTAAATTAAAACTAAATAAATAGAATATATAAATTTTAATGACTAAAATTATTATTATACGATTAACAACGTATACTAATATAGCATAATGATACATTTGTTACAAGATTTTAATCGAATAAAAGTGATTTATTTGTTATTAAATATTATGAAATAAAAGAAAAATAGAAATTATAATTAATAAACACGATATTTTGTATGTTTGATTAATTTACCTATATTGTGGACCAAACTTTGTAGATAAGACACAAAGAAAGAATAAAGGGAAACCTGAAAATTTTTAGTTTCGTGTTGGACTAGAATTTCTGTTCACGGTAAATTATTAATATTTCATTTTCAAAAAATTATTAAAAATAAAAACTATTCATATTAAAATTCGTAAAAAAAATATTTGATTTATTTTGGTATAAGCAAAATGTTTATTAGTTAATTTAAATTAAATTTTATAAAAAATTATTATGAAGATGATTTTTTTAATTTAATTTGTTTAGTTTATAATATCATGGTTTAATTTTTAATCTTATTTAAGAGATTTAATAATTTATCTCACTACACCAACTAATATTTGATAAAATTATTTAAGACTTTAATGCCATGAATTCGAATACTTGAGAAATAATGTCTATTTTTAGATTTAATAGTTTATATTTAAATTATTAGTCAATTAATTTGGATCGAGTTTTACAAAAATATAATATAGGAGTTTCTCTCCTAACCCTGTTTTCTTCATTCACAGCATTAAGATTTAATTTCTTAACCTCATTTAAATGGTTTAATATCTCATTGACTCGTGTTAGACCAACGGATTATCGATAATAAATTTGTTTGACTTGTTTGATATTATTTTTTAGTCTTAAAAATATTCAAATAAATTGGTATTTCCCTAAATATAAAAAACTAAAACAATGTTATTGTGTTAATTATATTAGTGACAAAATACTTTAAAAATTAAAATTAATATATATTTTTTTAATTTAAAATAATAATATACGAATTTTAATATTTATCTAAATATAAATATTTGTATTATTCATAACAAAATATAAATGTGAGGTATGAAAATACGTCGTGACAAATTATGTATAAAGTATAGAAAAGTGGGCGTGTTGGAAATCAATGCAGGCACGATTCTTTAACGTGGGTTGGTCAAACAAGATGTGGGGCTCACATCTCTGTTAAAGGATCCTGTCCGTCGATTTCATTGACTTTTTTACCCTCACGTGGAACCCAATCACAGCGGTGCCTTTCTAGAGTCAGTCAAAGGCAAAACCACTTTCAGAGGGAAAGTGTATTAACAAGTAAAGTATAGAATTAGAAAATCATTTTTTAATACGGAGAAAGTCATAGAGAAAATAAAAATAATTAAGTCGACATTGTAACTATATTAGTTTTTATTTTTATATAATTTTGCAATTATTAGAACAAATTTAATGATTATTCATCAATATTATGAACGGAGCTATATGTATAATTTTAAAAAATTATATTTTTATGTATATATATATATATATATATAATGTTATTGATCCACGTTTTATTAACATAGTCATAGGAATAGTTGTTGGTCATAAATTTTAAAATTATTTTATGTGTAAGGAAAAATTATATCATGAGACGTTTTCGTCATGTCATCTATAGGACTAATCAATCAAATACATTCATTTATTTTATTTTTTATCAGATGAATCTTCATTTTTTTTTAAAAAAATAAAGATTCATTTGATAAAAAAAATAAGGTGAAATAATTAATAAAATTGATGTATTTGATTGACTGAATTCATAGATGACGTGATAGAAATAACTTGTGATATAATTTTTCATGTGCAAGACTAGTAATATGATTAATGAATTTTTTAATTACAAAATAATAATAATTACATAATTATAAATAACTAAAATTCAAGAAAATCCCAACAAAAATAGTATAAAATATTTATGTTAATGTTACTATATACACTATATATGAATATGATTTATGAATACCAACTCTTTAAATTCATTCATCCATAAACACTTATATTCAAAGGTTTGGTAGCACATCATTCGGAATTATTCATTATTGATTATACTCTCAAAGTGTGTAGGTTGATTTTCAATCTTATAGGTAGAATTCAGAAAAGAAAAAGAAACAATGTTGAAAAAACATATATATTCAAAATTCAAATTAAATATTTTTTAATAATATTTAAATAATTATAATATATATTTTGTGTATAATATTTAAAGGGGAGTGACATTTGGAGTGTGGAGTTGAAGCAGTAGCATAATTGGTGTTTGAGAAGGATTCTGAAGCAAAAGAGTAAGTTGTAAGCGTTAATTGACAGGGGCACAACATATGAACTGTTGGTTCAGTTTGGGGAATGATTCGGGAAGACAGAGACACTGCTACTTGATACAAGTTGGTCTGGTTCAGTTTACATGTGCCAAAGCACTCTATGATTCTTTGGATGGCAATTCTTAATCGGTTGCCGGCCAAAGATAGGATTAGAGCTATGGGAGGGATGTTGAGGAGAGCTGTGTATTTTGTCATTCTGCTTAAGAAACTAGGGACCATATTTTTGCTGGATGCAGGTTGTCAAGACGCATATGGGCTGCTGTCTTGGAAATTGTGGATTACATAGAATGATACTTGAATGGAATGATGAGCTGCAGTGGTTGAGCTCCAAATTGAAAGGAAAGTCTTTGATAGGTCATATTTTAAAGCTTGTCTGGGGTACTTTTGTTTACTTTGTGTGGGAAGAACGAAATAAGAGATTATTTAGGAATGTGAGTAGAACTGTTGAGAGCATTTTATATTGCATTAAGGAAATCATTTGTATACGAACTCGGAATAAAGTTATACGCATGGATGATGTAAATAAAATCATTTGCACATCTTGAGGAATTTCCTAGGGGGATGGATGCCCAAGTGTGATTATAAGTGATGTATTTCTTGTCTTGGATAATATACAATGCTTATCCAAAAAAAAATTGTTTGAATCTAGATCTTTTAACATGAATATTATTTTAGTTATTTTACCGATTGTCAATAAAATATATTTTCAATTAATTATTTGTATCTAACTCATTGGTTGATTAATCGAATTAAGTATTATAAATAAAAACCGAACTATATTAAAGGTGAGAGGGACAATTGCTATCAGTTTTGATGATTTAATTATATTTTAGGTCATTGATAGTTTTAAAACTATTTTAATTAAGTCCTTGCCCCTTTTAAAATTGTCTAGCATAATTTATTTTTAAGATAATATCAATTTTTAAATATTAAACATTAACCAATTTTTATGGTTTAATTACTTTTAAAATCCTGTCGGTTTTAAAAATTAATTAAAGTACACATTGACCCTAAATCTTTATGGTGACCGTTTAATTTTAAAATTAATGAAATTAAATTTTAGCTCCTTTAGTTTTTAATGGTTTAATTACTTTTCAGACCTCGATCATTTCAAAGTTAAACATCTAGTATCCACATGATTCTATCTCTCTGTCCCTGACTGTAAAAATTTATTATAGAGGTAAGACGATTCTCCTAATTTAATTACTCCATTCACAATATTAGTACGAACCATAATTTTTTGAAGACTTTCTCATGAGTTTCTATCAAGGTAGCCATGACCATGGAGTTGAGCCAAGTGTCATCATCTTACCTCAGTCTCCCTCTCTCATTGAAAAACCCTTTTCATGCTTTGAGAAGATAATACTATACGATCCCCTTCATCACTCCTTTCACATTTGGTCTTAGTCCAAACCCCATTTTAAATGTCTGGTCCACCGCCATTTGCCTCTCCTCTCTTTAATTAACCCTCTGCTTTATAATCCCTTTATCCCATTTTCTGGACTCCGGGGATGCATACAACATACTGTTGATGAAACTAGTCTTCTAATTCTTTCTTTAGTCCCAAGAAATCCTTCCTTTTTTGGTACATGTTAGGAAAAGATTTCATAAAACCCTTTTTCCTGGAGAAAAAAGCTGTAAAAATGGAGCCAGGTGATCATAAACGAGTAGTCAACGAGATGGACTTCTTCGCCGGCGATCTTTCTTCGAGACAACATGTAAAGGTTGACGATGATGGCGGCCATCATCGTCCCGGGTTGCTGCAAGATCAAGCTGATGATGTAAATGTAAGGGAGTTGTACTCATATATGTATATGGAATTATGGATATATCAGATTATATTTACTTGGAGCTTTTCTTTGTTTTTTTTTAGACTGGTTTAAATCTCTTGACAGCTAATACTTCTAGTGAGAAATCATCACAGAATCTGAAAGAGAAACAAAGAGTAAATCAGGTTGGTGATTGAGAAAGAACACATTTTCATGCTTATTTTGGATGCTAAATACTTAGACAACTTAATTTAATGGGTGCAGTTAGCAGATGTTCGAGCCGAATTAGAACGAATAAACGCAGAGAATCAACGGTTGAAATTCACTCTTAACCAGGTGAATAACAACTATTATGCTTTACAGATGCATCTTGTTTCAATGATGCAACGACAACGAAATCGGGTGGCTGAAAGTTCAGACGCTAACAACACCGAGGTGAAATTGCAGCTGTGATCATATATAATTGCACTATAAAGCAATCACTAGTTACTGATATATTGTTTGTGTGTTTTGATGATGTTTGTATTAGATGGATAGATCATTGGAAGATACAACACATGGTGGAGGTATAGTGGCAAGACAATTTATGGATCTGGGTGAAGCAGCAAAGGCTGAAAAGGATGAGATTACGGAATCTTCGTCGGAGGATAGATCGTCGCCGGAGTTATCTGGTTCACCTCGGAACACTATTGTTGAGTCCATGGAGAGAAGAGAAAAGAACAGTACTACTACCCCTGAAGGCCTTCCTCATCCTCCAGGATGGTTAACTAACAAATCTCCCAAGTTGAATACCTCAATGGATAATGAACAAGCACAACAGACCATGGCCATGATTCGAAAAGCTCGTGTCTCGGTTCGAGCTCGGTCCGAATCATCAATGGTAAGTTTTTTTTTAGATTAATTAATCAAGCAACTTAGGGGAGAGGAGAGGACAAATAGTAAACAGTAATCTTGTTGCCATACTGTTTTCTATTAAATGAGAGGGTTGAATTTATTCGATTTAGTTTTCGAATATTAAAAAGGAAAATTCATCTTGATGATTACTTCTAACAGTTGATAACATATAGCAAAAAGAATCAAACTCCCTACATGCAAGAAAACATGGTAGTGAGCACACAATTTTAGGTTGGCACCCGCCTACTTTTGTTGAAGTCATTAGAAAAAGTTGTAGAGCAAGTTATATACAAAATTTCAAGAACATTTTAGGGTTTGTATTTATGAATAATTTTATATACAGACAATGAAACACATGTAATGACATTGACATTAAGTTTCAGTCCTTTTGTTTGATTAATTAAGACTGATTCAAAGCTAATGTGTACTTATGTCAATGGCTGCAGATTTCTGATGGTTGTCAATGGAGAAAATATGGGCAGAAGATTGCAAAAGGAAACCCTTGTCCTCGAGCTTACTACCGTTGCACCATGACTACCGGTTGTCCGGTTCGAAAACAAGTGCAAAGGTGTGCGGAGGACCGAACCATCCTTATCACGACTTATGAAGGAAACCATAACCATCCGCTTCCTCCAGCTGCGATGGCGATGGCCTCAACAACATCGGCAGCGGCATCGACACTACTGTCGGGATCAATGCCTAGTGCAGATGGGATTATGAACTCGAGTATCATCCCGAAAGGGATGATGCTTCCTGGTTCGACAAGTTTGGTCACCCTTTCAGCTTCAGCTCCATTTCCTACTGTCACATTGGACCTCACTCACAACCCTAATCAAAGACCATTGAACCAACTTCACCCCATTTCTCCACACTGGCCTCACAATATATCCAGTTTACCGCCTCACCTGCTTGGTCATCCAATTTACAACCAATCCAAGCTTTTGGGTACTTTTCTTAGCTCTCAAGGAAACAATGAACTAAACCCCGGCCATTTAGGTCAAAACCAAATGCAGGTACATCCCATGGCAGATACGGCCGCCACAGCTGCTGCCATCACAGCTGATCCCAACTTCACCACGGCGCTGGTTTCTGCCATTACTTCCATTGTTGGCCATCGAGACAACAATGGTAATAACAATTAATGAAAAAAAACAATTTGTTTTAAAATTAATGTGTTTAATTTGCAGCTTGTAACCTTAGAAAGTAGTGCTATGTTTTTGTTGTACTTTGTTTTCTAATTTTGGAACGATGTTATCTTCTAGGGTTTTATGTTTACATACATGCCTGTGTATCTTCCCTGATCCCAAGGCTAACAAGATTTAGAGTTTTTTTAGCATCATTTGGATCTAATGTGTATATTACTTCGAACCTTTTTCACTAATAAATCAGAGGATATTAAATTAAGTATGTTCGATCTTATATCCTTCTATATATTGTATCAATGATGTTTTAATTGAACTAAATTCAGTCAACAATTTTGGTGTTTTTTGTATGCTTTAACCCCCCCCAAAAATTTTATATTGAATACATTAAAATTATGATAGGTAGTCTTAGGCACGTAATTAACATTAAGATTTTTCATTTTCTTTTCTAATTGACTGTACCTAATTACATTAGACTCGTAATTAACTTTAACAACAGTAGGCAGTAGGCAGTAGGCAGTAGGTGGTGCGAGTTTGGCTAATTGAGCGTTGCGTTCTGCTCAGGTTGGTGGAAATGGCCGGCCTATTACTTGCTTAGGGTTTTATTTTTTTTTAAATCAGGACATTAACTTAACGACTATATTATTTTTTCATTTATATTTTTTATCATACGAAAATTGAGTTCGTTTTATTTTAAATCGTCTAAATTTTATCTTCATATCTTTTAAAAATTAAAAAAAAAAGTTTAATTTTTACTAAACACATAGATTTGAATTATTATTATTATTATTATTTTGATAATTGCTATTATTATTATTTTTCTTGAGGGATGACTAACCCCATTGAAATGAAATACAAAAGTCACACTATTTACTAGATTTGGGCTTTAGATTTTGATGGGCTTCTCTCTTAGCTAACCCAAATCCATCTATTATTGGTCCTCGAACTATTAAATCTTCTTTGAATATATCTCGAACAAAAAATATCTGAAACTATTTTGATAGGCTTTAGATTCGAGTGAGGATTTAATTTTTTATAACTGTCGACGTAATCATAATTAAAAACTAACATCGCTAAAATCTCTATACAAGTACTAAACGACTATTAAAGTATGTAAAAATTATATCAAAATAATAGATAAAACAAAACCATATATATATATATCATAATTTATAAAAATATTAAATTTGATAATCAGATACTAATATCAAAATTGATAGATATTATCAGCTAAGCAAACAAAAGTAAAATAAGTTTGCTTTGCACTCTAATTTTAAGAAAAAAATATTAATTTTTGGGCGTTCTCGTATTCCCTTTTCAAAGTAATTTTCATAAAACCAGTGTGCGGCCTCTGTTTTATCCTTTGGCTTCAACGCGTAAAAGAGAAACAAACCCTCTCGGTACTGCACGCAGGCTACAGCTTGTAAGCTAAGATACACAAGAAAGGAATCGTAGGGATGATAAATGAGTATAGCGAGTGTAAGTGAATACAAATAAATACGATACGAATAAAATCTTAAATTTATTATTTATTTATTATTCATAATAAATATAGTTTTTTATATTTATTTTTGTTCGCTATAAATTAAATTTATGTCTATTTTTATATGATATAAAATTCGTAAAATTATATTCGTATACTATCTTTATTAATACTCTTAAAACTGCTTATTAATCAACTCTGCGCCGCAATGATTCACAACGCTAATTAAAAGATAAAAAAAATTAACCAATTGAAATGGTCAAATTTGATTTTAGTCCCTATACTATGCTCAAATATAGGATTTAGTCTATGACTTTGTATATTAGTTTACCATAATTTAATCCCTTTGTATTCACCAATGCGTTAAGTTTGCGAACCAATAAATGACATTACATAAGTGGAGGACGAATTATTTCAAATAAAAGTATAGGATTATTACCCCGACGGTGGAAAATTTTATTTCTACGATGGATTTAATTCTAAGATTTGGAGTTTAAAAGTTTTAATGGTACGGATTTATAATTTAGAGTTTAATATTAGAATTTAGGGTTTAAGATAATATATTTAGAAATTTAGAGTTTAAGTTATAAACTCTAAATTTTAACATTAAACCTAAGATTCTGTCAACATCCCTTAAATTCAAAACTATTACACTTAAACTTCTAAATTTTAACCTTAAATAGAGTCCTTAAACTCTAAAATTAAAGCGCTTGTATAAACAAAACTTTCACACACTTGTATATGGAATAATTACCTAAAAATATAAGGACTAAACACCAAATTTGAGGTAGCAGAAGGATTGAAACCAGAATTTGACCTATTATAATAAACTACCCGCAATCTCGGCACGCGCTCATGTGTCTTCATGTGAATGGCTTTATTACAAGCTAAAGCAACCGCCGTGACGCCGCCCGTAGGCGGTCAGCATTCACTAATATCACGCCACGTGGTACATTCTTGCTCTATGAACTCAACAAACCATGGCTAACAAAGTCAGAAAAAAAACCCAGATTTTTGTCATTTAAGAATCTTTCCTAAGTTGTTGCATTTCAGCATATGCTTTGGTGTTTGGATTAAGTCACCATAACCAAAGCCAACCCCACAAACTTTACATATACATACACATATATATACATATATATATATATATATGCATTTTTCTTGCATAGCATAGCATTAGTGAGAAGAACCATATTTTTTTTTCTTTGTGTTGCTTGGTTCCCTTTTTCTTCTCTAATGGAGTGGATTAGAGGACCAACCATAGGCCGAGGCGCCACTGCCACCGTGTCTCTTGCCACCGCGATCTCTTCCGGTGAGCTTTTCGCAGTTAAGTCGACTGAGTTATGTCGATCTATGTTCTTACAACGGGAGAATTATGTCTTGTCCAAATTAAGCTGTCCTCACATTGTTAAGTACATAGGGTACGATGTTACGAATGAAGTGAAGGACAAGCCTACGTACAATCTCTGCATGGAGTACATCGCCGGCGGCACGCTTTCGGATGAAATCCAAAGGGTTGGAGGGAGATTAGGTGAAGGAAAAGTTAGATTGTATACTCAACAGATTTTACAGGGTTTGAATTACCTTCATGGTAATGGAGTGGCACATTGTGACATCAAGGGACAAAATATTTTGATTGGCAAAGAAGGTGCAAAGATTGCTGATTTGGGGTGTGCTAAATTGATGAGAAAAGACGTTGGAAACGGAGGCTTTGACACGTCGGTGATTTCCGGTACACCGGCTTTCATGGCGCCGGAGGTGGCACGTGGAGAGGAGCAGGGTTTTGAAGCTGACATATGGGCTCTTGGATGTACAATTATAGAGATGAGCACCGGGAATTCTCCATGGCCGGAGCTGAACGATCCGTTGTTGGCTCTTTATAAGATAGGATTCTCTTGTGACGTACCGGAGATTCCGAGATGGTTATCCGATGAAGGAAAGGATTTTGTAGGAAAGTGTTTGAAGAGGGATTTGAAAGAGAGGTGGACAGCTAAAGAATTGCTTCGGCATCCATTTCTGGAAGAATCAGATACATTTTTTATTGAAGTGATGGAATCCACCATGGATTCTCCAAATTCTGTGTTAGATCAAGGTTTCTGGGATTCACACAACATGATTGGAATTCCCAAGAATTCGATTCCGAAACCGACTTCCATGAATTCTCCGGCTGCTAGAATCAAGAAATTGCTTCAATCAACTCTGCCACCACCTTCCAATTGGACATTGCATGAAGAAGATTGGATCACAGTTAGAAGCAGTGGCATTGAACACAGTGAGTTTCAGTTTCCAACTGTATCATCCATGGATTCATTTGGAGAACAACCCGAAACCGAGACCTCAATCTTCGATGAAGATCGATTCTCAGACAATTCTGCAGAAAACACCATTGATTTCACCACTACGTTGGTACTTGACAGTGTAACACATGATATTCTTGTATCAGATGATCTCAATTTTGTGAAAATTAATGAAATTTCTTATTCCATTCCAATGCAAATCCACCCAAAATTGTCCATAGTGGTCAGGCAGAGAGTACCGGCCGGTCACATGTCTCCGGCGCCAGTGACTAACTTGTGTGAACAGAGGAGCTTAAAAGGGTTAGGTAGATCAGATAAGCAAAAGAAGTCAACTTTAGCTTCTCTGTAAGTTTAGGTTAGGTAAAGAATAATAGCTAGTAATTAACTAACCTTAACAAATTCTGCAATTGGCAATTATGCTTATGATAAAAAATATCATATTTCCATGTTTTGATGTCTTAATACTAAAAATTTAAATTTTATGCTCTTATACTAAATTCTAAATAATAATTTTAAGTTCTAAATATAAATTATATCTCTAATTCTTTAAACCTTAATCCAAAATTTTTAATTTTTAATGTATGAACATAAAAAAAAGAGATCGAAAAACGGAAGAAAACTTTTATTCTTATGCATATGGCTATTGGCTAGCTCCCTAACTCAATTCATATGAAGCCTATAGATAGATAGATAGTAGTTTTATGGACGGACGAAAATTTTAAATTAAGGGCGCAAACTTTTATACTTAATAAAATTATATAAAAAAATTAAAAATTTTAAGACTTGAGAAATTAAACTATCAACGTAATATATATTTTTTAAAATATACGAGAATTTAAAATTTCCAATCAATTACGACCGTTTCTAACGCCTGTTGGCCTATCCTGAGTAGGCTGTTATATAGTCAAAATCCATAACCTAATGTTCCATCGATCTTTGATTAGTTGCCCCAGTTTCTTCTAGAAAAGAAGTCTGATATTGAAGGAGAGTGGGTGCTTTGGGAAGACCGGAAGGGTGTTGACTTCCATTATTTTCATCCACGTGGCATTGACTTTGTACAAAGTCAAGTCATGTGAAAAGTCAACTAATACAGCTCTAGGCTTGCATATGTGATTGTGAAGCAAAAAGAGGTTTTAAGGTGACAACAATGGAGACAACCACATGTTGAAGCAAGTAAAATATAAAACCTCAAATATGTTGAGCAATAGCTACAAAACTGTGTTCAAGGAAAACCAAAGACATTTCATGCCATGTGTGAACTGCAAAGCTTGAACTCAAACACCGAGCAGTGTAAGCAAAAATCATATGTTGCACAACAGAAACTAGAAATATGTATATCGATACTCGATATGGTTCAAAAGTGTGAATCGACAAACGAAACCCTACAAAACTTCAGGCATTTATTCTAGTTTATGAAGCCACAAGGGATATATCCAACGGTATGAGAGCAAGAAAACCATTAGGGCTGTCATACATCGAGTAGCAGCCTGCGAGGGTCTTCCACGACATCCTTGATACGGCGCAAGAAGAAGACGGCCTCTCTTCCATCGATCAGCCTATGGTCATAAGTGAGGGCAATGTACATCATTGGTCTTGGGACGACATTACCTCCGACAACCATTGGTCGGGATACTATTGAGTGCATACCCAAGATAGCCGACTGCCAAAAAATCATTTAATCATGTAAGGTTCTCTTTCTGGTCAAAAGTAAAACTACTAAGTCACAACTATATGAACCCTTACAGGTACTCATATTCTGTTTATAATCACTAACCTGAGGAGGGTTGATAATAGGGGTACTCAAAAGACTTCCATAAACACCACCGTTGGATATTGTAAATGAGCCTCCGGCCATTTCATCAATTGATATGGTCCCATCAGTTGCCTTCTTTGCAAGGCCGTTGATCGTCTTCTCTATCTCGGCAAAATTCATCTTATCAGCATCACGGACAACCGGAACAACAAGCCCCTGGAAAGAAAGACAAAGGAACAAAAAGCTTAACATAGAAACATGAATCACATTCTTCCTTTATCTACTTTCAATGCCCCTGGCCTATATACGATTGGTAGCTTCCAAGTTCAAAAAAGAAGGATTGTATAATCTTCTAGATATTTTATTTTCTCATTTTTCATGAAATAAATAAATAAACTTCAGCTCAGTGATAAAGAAAACAAGTGAAGAGAATGACCAACAAAAAAATTTCTTTAGTTATCAAAGGATAAATTCCTGAACCGACTGATTCCTCGTTTCAAGTTTAAAAAAAAACTGCTCTCATTCACACAAATTCTCAATTTCAATACATTTTTACACGCGTAGTGCCCACAGATCTGTAAGTTTCTTTGTAAACTAGGGATAAAAAGTAAAAATTGAAGCTTCAGCAACCCATCGACCAAGTCTTAGCTTGGTTGGCACCATTGTGGCTACAGCATTCTGGAGGTCGTGGGTGGTTCGAATGCGCTTAAGCGTGCATTAGCCTCTAATTTAAGGGTTTGGGGAGTTATGGTAGTTTAGGCATAATATAAAAAAGCTTCAGCAAGAAATGGCTAAATTGCAATTTGGCAAATCAGACGACATTAAAGAAAGACAATCACAAAATAGATTACCTTTTGGAGTTCCAACAGCAATGCTGATATCTACATAATCCCTATAAATAATATCATCCCCATCAATTACAGCATTTACAATAGGCTGATGCTGAAGTGCACTAACAGCAGCCTGAAACAATATCATAGAAGAAATGATAAGGGATAAAAGAAAAAGCAAATGATGGAGGCAGGTTACGAATGCATATGTGAGCATTTCAAGAACAAATATTGCATACTTTAACAAATCCTGACATAAATCCCAACTTAACACCATGTTTCTCAACAAAAGCATCCTTGTAATCAGAGCGGAGCTTCATCAAATTAGTCCTGCAACGAGAAACAACTGAATTAGAAAAGTCTAACAGAATTGGTTTTATCAGAAATATACCATAGGCCATAGCCTTTCTAAAGTGTTGCTGATTTACTTAACTTCACAGAAAATTTGTAACAGAAAAGTTAAGCAAATAGTTCCATACAGTCCAAATGGAAATGTTCCGAAAGTTGGTTAGCACAGATAGTTGGCAAGATGCATGACACAAATTAAGATATGAGGGAAAAGAGAACCCACATGTCGACTTCATTGAATGTTGTCAACATTGCGAAAGTATTTTGAGAATCTTTCAACCGAGTAGCAACCCTTTTCCGAAGTCTTGTCATAGGAACCTGTAATCATGAAGCCATATGAATCTTATTTTCTAAGATGCCTAACACATTTTTAATCAAAGCTACCGTTTCGATGTAAAGAGAAAATAAGAAAACTTACTCTTCTTTCCCTTTCCTTGGGAGGAAGTACAGGTTCAGTAGCAGTTCGTTTTGGAGGTGGTGGAGCAGGGGCTTTAGGCTTCTCCACAGCAGAAGCTTCAACTTTAGCTTTTGGCTTATCCTCCTTTACTGCTTCAGCGGGAGGAGGTGGCTTCGAAACAGCTTTTTCTGATTTCTTTTCAGCAGGAGCAGCAGGTGCTACACCTTCGGCAGACTTTGAAATGACAGCAATTTTAACACCTGGTTCCACAGTATCTCCTTCCTTGGCAACATACTGGCAAGAATAACAACATTTACATTCAGGATCAAGTCCACTCCCCTTGCTCCCAGAAAAGAGAAGATACTAGATAGGAATCTAGAAACAACCAACAAGCTAAACAAGTGCATGCTGCTTGACGCAAAGGTCTAGATTTATTGGCATATCATTATTACCTCTTGTATCACACCATCTTGAGGGCTGACAACATCAATTGTCACCTGATGAAAACGAACATTACAGGTATTAGAGGAATAAACGCACACCTTTCTAAGAATAAGAGTGAAGAATAGTACCTTATCTGTCTCTATTTGAGCAATTGGTTCATCTGCTGCAACTCTATCACCAGGTTCTGCTCGAAACATGATCAAGCTCTTACAACCATAAAAAAAGAAAATGTATAGAAATGGATGGAAATTACAATGACTGAAAACATACTTTTCAAAAATGTTGCCAAAGTGCCATCAGTAATTGATTCTCCCATAAAAGGGACAACAGCATCAACCAGATCACCTTCACCACAAAGTAAATTGCAAACGTCAGAAAATTTTAAATAAAAAGGAATATATGGTTGTTTCAAGCAGAAACATGCTCTGTATCAACATGTACATTTCGCAAGCTAATAATGCTCTGGAAAAAACAAAAACGTTGAAGCCATGGATTAAAATAACATTGAACTATTTCTTATTTTGGAATATTGCCTGACCTAGTACCTCTTGGTCAGCCCTAATAAACCTTTGGCAAAATAAATATTGAGGACATTGATCAATATCATACCATCTCCAGAAGAGAAAGCCCTGCATGTCTTTTGCATGATAGTCTGTGACTGAATGCTAGAGATGACATCCCTGCGCATAAGAAAAGCAGTCAGGGAAAAGAAGTGCTAAGGAGTGGCAAACTCATTCAAAGAACCAAAAAATAACATGGACATTGAATTTCCTTTCTAATTGCCATGACTAATAGAGTTTCTGGATAAACAAAAATAAGAGGAACTACTTCGTGATGACATGGACCTTCTAGTAATGATAGATATGGTAGTCACACTACAAACATCAGATCACTCCAGTAGTTCACTCATAGCCTCACCATGTTAAGAAATGACAAACCAAACAAGTAACAGTATAATTCCTAGAATTGATGTCGATTTCAAAAGTTCAAATCCAACTAACCCCTTCTTTGTTAAACCGGCAGAACAGCCTGCAACAATCAAGAAATAATTTCAATGAATAACAAAGACAATCAACAGAACTTCACCAAAACGAGAAGAAAACAGTGCACAAGATTTACCTGGCAGAACAAGATGAAAGAAGTCACGGACATGGATAATTCCTCTTGGCTGAAGTAAAAGAATCTGTTCAAACACTTGAATTCAAGTCTCGTGAGAATACTTACCAATGTATGATAAAAAAATCCAAACCCAAATTATTAATTCCATTATATTTCCATCTCAAATTTTATATACGATCTTGCAGTTGTTTACCATTTTCTACTTCATAGCAACATTTTATTAGAGGAAAGCCTAAATAAATCGATTATTTTTTATTAATAGCATCGAGACATCAATAAAAATTCAACAGAAACTGAACCACAAGCACGATTATCGAATCATACTCATTTTCAGCTAAAGAATTTACCTCTTTTCCAGCATTTGAAGAAACTCTAGATGCTGAAACGCTCGGCCGAATCACCTGCAAGGACTTCCCCAATACCAGTAAAAGAAATGAAAAAAATAAAATAAAATAAAATCCAACATCTTCATCTGAATAAACCACAATTCAAAAAGAGAAGTTAAAAGCTCTAACCGAAGCTGATGATCCTCGGGTCACAACTTTTCTCCTTAAAGCTCCCAACATCACCACCGATAAAAGCAAAAGTGAAGAATCTAAAGGAGAAATCAAATAAAAATCAATAAATTATAACATAATTACCAGATTTCAGTGAAAAACTAGAATTGCGTGGATCTGACTCTAAACATTTAATCAAATGAAACAGGCAATCCTGATAGGTAATGAAAAATCATATATCTAAGATCAATTTAACCTGCTTTTTGCAGAGAATTATCAGAGCCGTCGAATACACTATAATTTGCAAAACGAAACAAGAAAAAATCTAAGAAATTCCTTTTTGTTTATTTCTTTGAGAGAGACAGTGGATGAGAAACTGTGAATACATCCTATTTTGAACATGGTATAAATATTAAGATTAATAATATCATTAAAAAATATAATATATAAAATATATCATTAATTACATCTCATACCACTCAATTATAATTCTTATTAAAAAATGCCATCAAACATTAAAAAAATGTAAATCTAACATTTTGAAAGTCAAAATTTTGAGTTTCAGTTAATATGCTCAATTAATAAAAGAAATGGTTGCTGTAAAAAAATATCGGACCTTGTTTGGATAGATTCGATAACTCTATGCCCTAATTCAATAATTTTGAAATATTATATTTTTAGATAATAAAAATATAATAAATTATATAAATTATTATTAAATTTTATTAAACTTTATCGATAAACAAATAAAGTTAAATCTCACTCGATGAGTAAACTAGACGAAGAAATAAAGAGTTTTTGTAGTCTAACAATCGGATCAGACATCATTCTGAATCATTTGAATAATGATAATGACTAACCTCGAACTTTATCCATGTAACATTTTATTTCTTTCTTCACATATATAATATAAATAATCGTACTAATTAATCGAATTATGATAGTTTTTGATATCTTTCTCTTAATAATAAAATAATTCATGTCATCGATAAGTGATTAAAAAATAATATTTAAGTTTTAACAAATAAATTTAATGTTTAAAATTTTTATTGATTTAAATAAATCTAAAAGTAAAATTCAGTGATAAATTATGTAATTTGTCCAAAAAATTATTAAATCCTTATGTGTTCGTTGAATGACTAATCTCTCACGTAATTCCTTATGTAACCGTTAAATCTTTATTTAAATATCTTGTAACTTATAAATAATAAAGCAAATATTATATTAAATTTAAATCTGAAAAATATTTTTTCGAGTTGAGTTAAGTCTGATAATAAATATGTATACCAATTATGTTGAAATGTTTTGGTCCCAATGCCTTTGGAATAGGCTTCCATGATATTAAAAAACCAAATAACCAGCTGACCCAAACCCAGCAAATTGTTTGTCCTTTTCCCTCTCTATTTGGACCACCTTGAAATTAAAAACAAAATATGTTATCCTCTTCTTCCCCAAAGAATCTACGCCATTGCTGCTCAAGACTGAAAACAGAAGGTCTGAAATTTCAAGTCTGGGTACAGATATGAGCTGCATCCATTGTTATTACACATTGCTACCTTTCAATTATCAGCTCAATAAACAGAAACTGAAAGGAAAACAACAACTTCAGTTTTTCAGCACTGAATCAGTTCCCAACATGGTTTTGCTAAGAAAAAACATGCATTCCAGGACAAATGCTACCTCCAATACCCTGTTTATTGCTGCAAAAATCCCTCCATCTCAATCTGGTGATATTACAGTCTTTCTCCAAACAAGGTCTAACTTATTCTTTTTGAACATTCCAGTCCCCTTCTTATTCAATTATAAAGAATTTAACCCTTTTTTTTCATGGAATTGCAGTGCATTGCTTCTGGTTGTGTACTTCTTGGCTAATTTTGTGGCACCTTATTTCATCTCCAAGTATTTCGAATTCGACAAGGTTGGCGAAGACCAGAACAGAAAGGAAAATGATAGCCAAGGAAGATGATCAAGCTCAGACAATGTAAGGCTAGGTGTTTTTTTTTTTATATTAAGAAATGACCATGTGTTCCCTTGCTATGTTCTGGTCATTTTTCACATATTGTTTAAGCAATGCACATTTGAGAAAGAATTGCAACTTTAATGCCATTAGCTCATTTCATTTCACAATAATTTACAATTACCGGCAAAACTATGACCTGCTTGAACCGGTCGGAAAATAGGAAGGGGCGGCGGTGAGGAATAGTATGATCAAACCAATGTCCAATCACTTTCATCTAAGGATGGAGGTGAGAGGTTTTTAGGGGATATCTTTGAAAATAAAGAGGACTTGCTATCGAAAAAGCTAGCAAATGGTCGAGAAGGATTGTCATACCAGTCCTTCCGGTTTTTCAGAGGAGATTTTCTCTGCTGCTGTTTCTCCTTGCTGCAGAAGTTGAGACTGAGCTTCTTAAACCGACGTTTTAGCTCACTAGAAGCATTTCCGTTTTCAATTGCCGGTGTCTCCTCTGCCTGCTTTATTGTCTTTATGACTTCTTCCGGAGTCGCCACCATCTTTTCCACTGTTTCATACACCTATTGACATGGAACACCATCAGATCACAGAGAAACAAAATCTTATAAACCAGCACACTCAATCATATGAAGAAATATTCAAGCAGCTTCATGTGATAGAAACTACCTGGCAAAGTTCGTCCGTTTTGTCATTCCACACACTTTTCTGGCAAGTCACAACAACGAAGTCTTTGCACTGGTAGAACAGCTTTGACAAGTTTTCATCAGCAGAGATTGTTTCTTCGGCTACTGTAAATCCCAAAGAAAGCTGAAAATGAAATAAACGAGGCATTAGCATCATGTTTGACTTAGAATTATGAGACAGACATAGGGAACTTATCGTCCATAATCAGATTACAACACTTACCAGAGAAACAAACAGTTGTTGAAAGAGCTCAGCAGTGGGGATGTCCTCCAAGAAATTCAAAATCCCTTCCCTGAAGTAGCCATAACCCAGCAATTTATTGTAAGAACAATGCCCCTGTGAATGAAAAATCTAAGAGCTGTAAGTTGTAACATAAAGTGCTGTGCGTTCAACTTACACTGCCAAATCCTCATCGAAGAGAGGCGTTTGTTTAATGGCTGGTATCGGCTTGGCTGTGTCCCATAGTTCACGCCACAGATTACCTGAAACAAATATAATTCAAATATCAGAATCAACCATAGTAAAATCCTAGCAAGTGAGACACTACATGTATGTTGAGAATGTCAAAGTAGTACGAGTCACACAAGAACACAACACAAGTTCATTCAAATATGCAGCAAACTAGATTAAGTAGAGGAAACTGAGATAAAGAAGAACCTTCTTTTTGCATTCGGATACTTAATTGACCTCTTGTAACTGAAGATTTAACCTCATGCTTGGGTCGGCTTCAGTCCAGTCAGGAGGAGAGTGCCATCTAACAAAGTCTTCTAATTATGCGTTCATATGTATCTACAAAAGTAAAAAGCTTTAGCTGTTTCCATCGTGCTAAAATATACCTTGAAAGCCTGCATGTCAGAGAGTAGTTGAGAACACCCAGCGCCAACACTGACCACCAAAAGATAAGGTAATGTGTAAAAGAATAACAAGAATCATGTAAGTAGCCAGCAGAGTAAGATGACAGCAGAGGAAAAACTGTGTATTTTTCATCAAAAACTTTGAGCTGTACATCAGAATATGGAAAAGATTAGAAATAATCAGAAAAAAATCAGCATGCATAACAGAATTAGATAGGTTGATCTTGAAAGATAAGATAATCGCTTTAGATCGAAAAGGAGAATATTAATAATATGATAACAAACAAATATAGACAGTAAACAGAAGAAGATAGTAAGAATTTTCTATGGTAGGAAATCTATATAAAAATGTAACAATGTTAAAGGGGTGTTTCGTCAATATACTGACCTCCCTGTACGAAGCACTAATTCCTCTGTTTCTTTGATAAGGTCTTCTGTAAGCAAAGGTCCTTCCTACAGTCATATACATAAACACAGTGAACCATGGGAATAGGGTCAAACGGTAAACAATCTGTTAGAAGAATCGGTCAACCAAACCTGAGTGATAGGTGAGTATATAGGTTCACCAGTTTCTAGCATTGCCAGATTTTCAGCCAGTTGATTAGCTCCCCTGCCGCCGAAGAAAAAGTTCTTCAGTGCTAACTCGTGCATATAATGCAGATCTGGTAGCCACTGTGCCTATAGCAACAACTGATTCTTCAACATTTGAACTAGCTTTCTCCATTTCAGAATCAAATAATTCAGTGGCAATACTATGCCGTCTTTTTCTTGATATACAATTAATAACTTGCAATTGTTGATACAAAAAACATGAATTTAGATCTGGAGTATCGTCCACAGGAATGCCTGGAAGATGTATACCTTCTAACCAAAATCTTCTCAACTGCAAGATTAAGGATTCCAAACACTTTTCATTAGATGGAGATTAACAAAATCTGTAATATAAAGAGACTTTCAAGCATCAAAATGTGAAAACGGAGGATTTTAGTTTCTTTTCTTCCTTAACCTTTCGTGTTAATACAGATTCTGCATAACCGACTTACTTCAATAACAACCCTGCACCAAAAGAGAGCCATTTTACGAAGGGTCCTAAAGCTTCCAATGATTTCAGAGAGCTTAACAACGAAGCTCTGTGGAGGAGCACCATGAATGTCATTTGGAAAAGATATCATTGTTGTAGATGTGTTTGAATCAGAAACAAGATCCTTTGGAGGAAGTCCCCATCTGCAAAATATATTTTAAAGACCATCATAAAAAAGGTGAAGGTTTGAAGAGACACATATTTTCTGACAGAAGCAAATGTCCTATCAATCACATGTATGAACCTGCCTACATCAAACAGGGAATGAATCAAAGAAAGGACTCTCGCATCATCACTAAAGCCAGATGCAAGTTTATCCTCTTTGTCTCAAAGAACTAACGACTTCAGTGCAGAGAAGGTCAAGCCTGTCCTTTCCCTCAGGGGAGAAGAATTTCCAGAAGATGCCAAAAGATCTTTTATAGACTTAAAATTACTTCCAGCCCTGGAACCAAAAGGCAAGTACAAAAAGATAAGAATACCATACACAAGCTGAAATATGAAAATTAAATAGATCACACATTTGACCATTTAACATGACCTCAGAAGCAACAAAAAAGTGTTAATGGTCCAGAAAGTAAATACCAATGAAGTTAACAATATATTAATCAGCACATTTCATGAGGCATTAAGTGAATTTCAGTGTCAGCAATAGCAGAGAATAAACAACTGAAGTCAAGAATCAAAAGCACGTTAATGGCAAAAACTTACTCAAAAGCTATAGCTAATTGCTTGATAACAGATGTTGGAGGAATGTTGTTGGTGTTGATGGTATTTAAAATGTCTATAGAGGGAATCGCTTCTAAAGCCTGTAGGACAACAATTTCAATAAGAAATACCTTCATTAGAATTTTATAATCACAGAAATTAGACATTTTAATTCTCATTACAGCAACCCTCACTACTAGGTGAGCAAAAAAATGAGAATCATAAACGTACCTTTGCTTCTGTATCGTTCTTTACTTTGAGGAAGTATAAGTTTTCATCATAGAGTTGAATTTTCAATGTTGTCTGAATCTTCAACCCCTTTTCTCCCTAGTCGTATATTCTTAAATCTTTCCAGCCATTCTTGCTTGGTCCCCAAATTTGCAGGCACCCACTTCGAATGCTTTATGCCACACCAGTTTTTAAACGAAAAATAAATAAATACGTATTGAAAAATAATTTATTATTTTAGATGAATTATCAGGGAAAACAAAATGTGCAAAAAAATTCACCATGGTATGTACTGGGCAGAATTCTGAAGCCTTAATTTGGTAGCTCGGAAAGTGCAGGGAAACTAAAATAAGTCGAACATAATTGTAAACTTTTTTTGAAGCCTTTTTTGGAAATATTATTACATGAACCCTTTCCAGTCTAGGATATGATCCCAACCAATTACATTAATACATATCATATATTTTTTCATATCATATTCACATAAACGTTGTCCAAATCATCTACTTTAATGCCTTTGATTTAAAAAAAAATATTACCAACGATTTCTTGTGTTGTCTTTCTCTTTATTGTTCAAAATTTTTCTTAATCAATTTCTTATTCTTTATACATTTGGGGTTTAGCGTTTAGGGTTTATGGATTAATGTTTAGGGTTAGGGTTAGGGTTTAGGGTTTAAGTTTAAGTTTATGTTTTAGGGTTTAGGGTTTAGGGTTAGAGTTAGGGTTTAGGGTTTGGGTTTTAGGGTTAGGGTTAGGTTTTAGTGTTAGATTTTAAGGGTTTAGGGTTTAGGGTTAAGTTTATGGTTTAGGGTTTAAGGCTAGAGGTTAAGGGTTAGGGGTTAGGGTTTAGGATTATTTTTAGGGTTTAATGTTTAGGGTTAAGGTTAAGGTGTAGGGTTAGGTTTATGTTTAAGGTTTAGAGTTAGAATTTAAGGTTTAGGGTTTATGTTTATGGCTTAATGTTAGGGTTTAGTGTTTAGTGTTTAGGGTTAAGGTTAGGTTTAGTTTTAGGGTTAGGGTTTAAGGTTTAGGTTTAGGGTTTAGGATTTAGGTTTCATTTTTAGGGTTTAGGGTTAGAATTTATGGTTTAGGGTTTAGGGCATAAGTTAGGGTTTATGGTTTAGGATTAGGTTTAGGTTAATGTTTAAAGTTGGAATTTAGGGTTTATGGTTTAGGGTTTATAGTTTAGGGTTAGGGTTTAGGGATTAGGGTTTAGGTTTGGGGTTTAGGTTTGGGGTTTAAGTTTAGTCTTAAGGTTTAGGGTTTATGTTTAAGGTTTAGGTTTGTGGTTTATGGTTCAGGGTTAGGTTTTAGGGTTTAGGGTTAGGTTTAAGGTTTAGGGTTTAGGTTTATGTTTATGGCTTAGGGTTTAGGTTTAGGGTTTAGCATTTAGGTTTTAGGGTTTATGTTTAGGTATAGGGTTGAGGGTTAGGGTTTCGAGTTAAGGTTTAGGTTTTAGGGATAGGGTTTAGGGTTTAAATTTAGTGTTAGTGTTTAGGGTTTAGGGTTTAAGGTTAGAGTTTAGGGTTTAGGGTTTATGTTTATGTTTATGGCTTAGGGATAGGGTTTAGTGTTTAGGTTTATGTTTATAGGTTAGGGACAATGTTTAGGGTTTAAGGGTTAGTGTTAGGGTTAGGAATTAATGTTTAGGTTTATGGTTAGAGTTTAAGGTTTAGGGTTTAGGTTTAGGTTTATGGCTTAGGGATAGGGTTTACGGTTTAAAGTTTATGGTTTATGGTTAAGGCTTAAGGTTTAAGGTTTAAGGTTTATGTTTATGATTATGGCTTAAGATAAGGTTTAGGGTTTAGGGTTAGAGTTTAGGTTTTGGGTTTTGGGTTTAGGGTTACGGTTACGGTTACGATTACAGTTAAGGTTTATGGTTTATGTTTAGAGTTTAGGGTTAGGCTTAGTGTTAAGGTTAGGGTTTATGGTTTAAGGTTAGGGTTTAGGGTTTATGGTTAAGGTTTAGGATATAGAGTTAAGGGTTAGGGTTTAGAGTTAGGGTTTAAGGTTAAGGTTTAGGGTTTAGCATTTAGATTTTAATTTTAGGGTTAGGGTTTAGGGTTAGGATTTAGGGTTTAGGGTTTGGGGTTTAAGATTTAGGATTTATGTTTAGGGTTGGGGTTTAGGGTTATAGTTTAAGGTTTAAGGTTAGGGTTTAGGGTTCAGGGTTTAAAGGTAGGATTTAGTGTTAGGGTTTATGGTTAGGGGTTAGGGGTTATGGTTTATTGTTTGGGGTTTAGGGTTTAAGGGTTAGGGTTAAGGGGTTAAGGTTAAGGTTTAGGGTTTAAGGTTTAATTTAGGGTTAGGTTTTAGGGTTTAGGGTTTAGGGTTGGGGTTTAGGTTTAGGGATTAGGGATTAGGATTTAGTGTTAGGATTAGGGTTTAAAGTTTAGGTTTTATGTTTAGGTATGTTTAGGGTTTAGGTTAGGTTTCAATTTTAGGGTTAGGGTTTAGGCTTATGGTTTAGGGTTTAGCGCTTAACTTTCAATTTTAGGGTTAGGATTTAGGTTTAGGGTTTAGGGTTAAGGTTAGGTGTTAAGGTCTAAGGTTTAGGGTTTAAGGTTAGGTTTAGGGTTATGGTTATGGTTTAGGGTTTAAGGTTTAGCATTTAGGGTTTAGAGTTTAGCATTTAGGTTTCAATTTTAGGGTTAGGGTTTAGGTTTTGGGTTTATGGTTTAAGGTTAGGGCTTAGGGTTATAGTTTAGGGTTTAGCACTTAGGTTTCAATTTTAGGGTTATGGGTTAGGTTTAGAGTTTAGGGTTTATGATTAGAGTTTAAGGTTTAGGGTTTATGGTTTAGAGTTTAGTGTTTAACATTTAGGTTTCAATTTTAGGGCTAAGGTTTAGGGTTTAGGGTTTGTGATTGGTTTAGGGTTAGTATTTAGGGTTTAGGGTTAAGGCTTAGGGTTACAATTTAGGGTTTAGCATTTAGGTTTAGGTCTAAGGTTTAGGGTTAGGGGGTTATGGTTAAGGTTTAGTGTTTAGATTTCAATTTAGGGTTAGGTTTTAGGGTTTATAATTTATATTTTAGGGTTTAGGTTTAGGGATTAGGGTTTAGGATTAGGATTTGGATTTAGAGTTTAGGTTTTATATTTAGGTATGTTTAGCATTTAGGGTTTATTATTTAGGGTTTAGCGTTTAGGTTTTATGTTTAGAGTTTAGGGTTTAGGGTTATGTTTAAGGTTTAGGGTTAAGGGTTATGGTTAAGGTTTAGGGTTTAGCATTTAGATTTCAATTTTAGGGTTAGGTTTGGGTTTAGGGTTAGATATATTTAGGGTTTAAGATTTATTTTTTAAGGTTTAGGGTTTAGGGCTTTGGGTTAGGGTTTAAGGTTTTAGTGTTAGGGTTTAGCATTTAGGTTTCAATTTTAGGGTTTGGGTTTAGGATTTAGGGTTAGGTTTAAGGTTTAGGATCAGGGTTAGGGTTAAGGTTTAGCATTTAGGTTTCAATTTTAGGGTTAGAGGTTAGGGTTAGAGTTAGAGTTAGGTGTTAGGATTATAGTTTAGGGTTTAGGGTTAAGGTGCAGGGTTTTAGGTTTCAATTTTAGGGTTAAGGTTTTTGGGTTTATAGTTTAAGGTTTAGGGTTTAGGGTTTAGGATTTAAGGTTAGGGTTACAGTTTAGGGTTTGGTGTTTAGGTTTCAATTTTAGGGTTAGTATTAGGTGTTAGGGTTTATGGTTTAGGGTTAGGGTTTAAGGCTAAGGTTAGGGTTTAAGGTTAGGGTTTAAGGTTTAGGGTTTAGGGTTTATCATTTAGGTTTCAATTTTAGGGTTAGGGTTATGGTTTAGGGTTAGGGCTTAGTGCTACGATTTAGGGTTTAGTGCTTAAGTTTCAATTTTAGGGTTAGGATTTAGGGTTAAAGTTAAGGTTATGGGTTAGGGGTTAGGGTTAGGATTTAATGTTTAGGGTTTAAGCTTTATGGTTTAGGGTTTAGGGTTTAGCATTTAGGTTTAGGGTTTAGTATTTAGGTTTATGCTTTATGGTTTAGGGTTTGGGTTTAGGGTTTAATGTTAGGGCTTAGGTTATAGTTTAGGGTTTAACGCTTAGGTATCAATTTTAGGGTTAGGGTTTATGGTTAAAGTTTAGGGTTTAGGATTAAAGTTTAGGGTTTAGGGTTAAAGTTTACTGTTTAATGGTTAGGGTTTTGTATTTAGGGTTTAGAGTTTAAGGTTTAGTATTTAGGTTTCAATTTTAAGATGAGGATTTAGGGTTTGGGTTTAAGGTTTAAGGTTAGGGCTTAGGGTTATAGTTTAGGTTTAGTATTTAGGTTTAGGTTTAGGGTATAGGTTTAAGCTATAGGTTTAGGGGTTAGGGTTTATAGTTTAGGGTTTGAGTTTGGGTTTAGGGTTTAGGGTTTAGGGTTTAATGTTAAGGCTTAGGGTTACAATTTAGGGTTTAGCATTTAGGTTTAGATTTAGGGTTTAGGGTTTAGGTTTAAGTTTTATGGTATAGGTTTTGGGGATAGTGTTAAAGTTTAGGGTTTAGGTTTCAATTTAGGGTTAGGTTTTAGAGTTCTTGATTTATGGTTGGGGTTTAGGTTTAGGGATTAGGGTTTAGGGTTAGACTTAGGAACTAGGTTTAGAATTTAGGTTTTATGTTTAGGTATGTTTAGGGTTTAAGGTTTATTGTTTAGGGTTTAGGTTTAAGGTATAGATTTAAGGTTTAGGGTTAAGGTTAAGGTTTATGGTTTAATGTTTAGATTTCAATTTTAGGGTTAGGGTTAGGAGTTAGGGTTTAAGGTTAGGTATGTTTAGGGTTTAAGATTTATTTTTAGGGTTTAGGGTTTAAGGCTTTGGGTTAGGTTTTAGGGTTAGGGTTTAGCGTTTAGGTTTCAATTTTAGGGTTTAGGGTTTAGTGTTTGGGTTTAAGGTTTTAGGTTAGGGTTAAGGTTTAGCATTTAGGTTTCAATTTTAGGGTTAGAGGATAAGGTTAGGGTTAAAGTTAGAGTTAGGTGTTAGGGTTATAGTTTAGGATTTAGGGTTAGGGTTTAAGGTTAAGGTTTAGGGTTTAGGGTTTAGGGTTTAGAATTTAGGTTTCAATTTTAGGGTTAGGGTTTAAGGTTTAGGGTTAAGACTTAGGGTTACAGTTTGGGGGTTTAGCGTTTAGGTTTCAACTATAAGGTTAAGGTTAGGTGTTAGGGTCTAGGGTTTAGGGTTAGGGGTTAAGATTTAGGGTTTAGGATTTATGGTTTAGCGTTTAAGGTTTAGCATTTAGGTTTCAATTTCAGGGTTAGTGTTTAGGGTTTAAGGTTAAGGCTTAGGGTTACGATTTAGGGTTTAGTGTTTAGGTTTTAATTTTAGGGTTAGGGTTTAGGTTTAGAGTTTTGGTTTTAGGGTTTAGGGTTTAGGTTTTAGGGTTTGGTGTTAGGGTCTAAGATTTAGGGTTTAGGGTTAGAGTTAGGGTTTAACATTCAGGTTTCAATTTTAAGGTTAGGGTTAGGGTTTAGGGTTAAGGTTAGGTGTTAGGTGTTAGGTTTAGGGTTTAAGGTTAGGGTTAGGGTTTAGTATTTAAGGTTTAGGATTTAGGGTTTAGGGTTTAACATTTAGGTTTCAATTTTAGGGTTAGGGTTTAGGGTTTGGGCTTAGTGTTACAATTTAGGGTTTAGTGTTTAGGTTTCAATTTTAGGGTTTAATGTTTAGGGTTTAGGTTTTAGGGTTAGGGCTTAGGGTTACATTTTAGGGTTTAGTGCTTAGGTTTTAATTTTAGTGTTAGGGTTTAAGTTTAGAGTTTATGGTTTAGGTTTATGGTTTAGGTTTAGGGTTTAGGGTTTAGGGTTTAGGTTTCAATTTTAGGGTTAGAGGTTAAGGTTAAAGTTAGAGTTAGGTGTTAGGGTTATAGTTTAGGGTTAGGGTTTAGGGTTTAAGGTTAAGGTTTATGATTTAGGATTTAGGGTTTAGAATTTAGGTTTCAATTTTTAGGGTTAGGGTTTAGGGTTTAGGATTAAGGCTTAGGGTTATAGTTTAGGGTTTAGCATTTAGGTTTCAATTTTAAGGTTAAGGTTAGGTGTTAGGGTCTAGGGGTTAGGGGTTAGGGTTAAGGTTTAGGGTTTAGTGTTTAGGGTTTAGCATTTAGGTTTTAATTTCAGGGTTAGAGTTTAGGGTTTAGGGTTAAGGCTAAGGGTTACGGTTTAAGGTTTAGTGTTTAGGTTTCAATTTTAGGATTATGGTTTAGGTTTAGAGTTTTGGTTTTAGGGTTTAGGTTTTAGGGTTAGGTGTCAGGGTTTAGGGT
Source organism: Abelmoschus esculentus (assembly GCA_035048815.1). Lineage (NCBI taxonomy): Eukaryota > Viridiplantae > Streptophyta > Magnoliopsida > Malvales > Malvaceae > Abelmoschus > Abelmoschus esculentus. Next base: position 11,541,157 of record JAUCBN010000001.1, read on the forward strand.
TTAGGGTTTAGGGTTAGGGTTTAGAGTTTATGGTTAGGGTTTATGCTTTAGTATTTAGGGTTTAGGATTTATGGTTTAGCGTTTAGGTTTCAATTTTAGGGTTAGTGTTATGGTTTAGGGTTAAGGTTAGGTGTTAGGGTCTAAGGTTTAGGGTTTAGGGTTAGGGTTAGGGTTTAGTATTTAGTCTTTAGGGTTTAGGGTTTAGGGTTTAGCATTTAGGTTTCAAATTTAGGGTTAGGGTTTAGGTTTTAGGGGTAAGGTTTTTTGTTACAATTTAGGGTTTAGCGTTTAGGTTTCAATTTTAGGGTTAGGATTTAGGGGTTAGTGTTTAGGGTTTAGGTTTTAGGGTTAGGGCTTAGGGTTACGGTTTAGGGTTTAATGCTTAGGTTTCAATTTTAGGGTTAGGGTTTAGGTTTAAAGTTTAGGGTTTAGGTTTATGGTTTAGGATTTAGGGTTTATGGTTTGGGTTTATGGTTTAAGGTTTAGGTTTTAGCATTTAGGTTTCGAATTTAGGGATAGGGTTTAGGGTTTAGGTTTGGGTTTAGGGTTAGCACTTATGGTTTAGGATTACAGTTTAGGGTTTAGCATTTAAGTTTAGGTTTAGGGTTTAGGGTTAGGCTTAGGCTTAGGCTTAGGCTTACAGTTTAGGGTTTAGCGCTTATGTTTTAATTTTAGGTTTAGGGTTTAGGGTTAGGGTTTAGGGTTTAGGTTTCAATTTTAGGGCTAAGGTTTGGGGTTTAGGGTTTAGGTTTTAGTTTAGGGTTAGCATTTAGGGTTTATGGTTTAGCATTTAGGTTTAGGTTTAGGTTTAGTGTTTTGGGTTTAGGTTTAGGGCTTAGGGTTACAATTTAGGGTTTAGCGCTTAGGTTTTAATTTTAGGGTTAGGGTTAGTTTTAGAGTTTAAGGTTTAGGTTTAGGGTTTAGGATTTAGGGTTAGGGTTTAGGGTTTAGCGTTTAAGTTTTAATTTTAGGGCTAGGGTTTAGGGTTTAGGTTTGGGTTTAGGGTTAGCATTTAGGGTTTAGGGTTACGGTTTAGGGTTTAGCATTTAAGTTTAGGTTTAGGGTTTAGGGTTTAGGGTTAGGGTTATAGTTTAGGGTTTAATCCTTAGTTTCAATTTTAGGGTTAGGGTTTAGGATTTAGGGTTTAGGGTTTAGGGTTTAGCATTTAGGCTTCGAATTCAGGGCTAATGTTTAGGGTTTAGGTTTGAATTTAGGGTTAGCACTTAAGGTTTAGGGTTATAGTTTAGGGTTTAGCATTTAAGTTTAGGTTTAGGGTTTAGGGTTTAGGGTTAGGCTTAGGCTTATAGTCTAGGGTTTATCGCTTAGGTTTCAATTTTAGGATTTGGGTTTAGGTTTAGGGTTTAGATTTCAATTTTAGGGCTAGAGTTTAGGGTTTAGGGTTTAGCATTTAGGTTTAGGTTTAGTGTTTAGGGTTTATGGTTAGGGTTAGGGCTTAGGGTTACAATTTAGGGTTTAGTGCTTAGGTTTCAATTTTAGGGTTAGTTTTAGAGTTTAAGGTTTAGGTTTAGGGTTTAGGATTTAGGGTTAGGGTTTATGGTTTTGGGTTTTGAGTTTAAGGTTTAGCATTTAGGTTTCAATTTTAGGGCTAGGGTTTAGGGTTTAGGGTTTGGGTTTGGGTTTGGGTTAGCATTTAGGGTTTAGGGTTTAGGGTTTAGCATTTAAGTGTAGTTTTAGTGTTTAGGGTTTAGGTTTAAGGTTAGGGCTTAGGGTTACAGTTTAAGGTTTAGCCCTTAGGTTCTAATTTTAGGTTTAGGGTTTAGGTTTAAGGTTTAGGATTTAGGATTTAGGGTTAGGGTTTATGGTTTTGGGTTTATAATTTAGGGTTTAGGGTTTAACATTTGTGTTTGAGTTTTAGGGTTTATGGTTTGGGTTTGGTTTAGGGTTATGGTTTAGGGTTACGGTTTAGGGTTTAACATTTTGGTTTATGTTTAGGGTTTAGGTTTAGGGTTTATGTTTAGGGTTTAGGGTTAGTTATGTTTGAGGTTTAAGGTTTAGGGTTTAAGGTTAAGGTTTAATTTTCAATTTTAGGGTTAGGGTTTAGGATTAAGGCTTAGGGTTACGGTTTTGGGTTTAGCATTTAGGTTTCAATTTTAAGGTTAAGGTTAGGTGTTAGGGTCTAGGATTTAGGGTTAGGTTTAGGGTTAAGGTTTAGCGTTTAAGGTTTAACATTTAGGTTTCAATTTCAGGGTTAGAGTTTAGGGTTTAGGGTTAAGACTTAGGGTTATAGTTTAGGGTTTAGTGCTTAGGTTTCAATTTTAGGGTTATGATTTAGGTTTAGAGTTTTTGTTTTAGGGTTTAGGGTTTAGGTTTAGGGTTAGGTGTTAAGGTCTAAGGTTTAGGGTTTAAGGTTAGGGTTAGGGTTTATGGTTTATGATTTATGATTTATGGTTTAGTCTTTAGGGTTTAAGGTTTAGCGTTTAGGTTTCAATGTTAGGGTTAGGGTTAGGGTTTAGGGTTAAGGTTAGGTGTTAGGGTCTAAGGGTTAGGGTTAGGGGTTAGGGGCTAGGGTATAATATTTAGTCTTTAGGGTTTATGGTTTATGGTTTAGTGTTTAGTGTTTAGGGTTTAGGTTTCAAATTTAGGGTTAGCGTTTGGGGTTTAGGTTTTAGGTTTTAAGGTTAGGGATTATGGTTACAATTTAGGGTTTAGCGCTTAGGTTTCAATTTTAGGGTTTAGTGTTTAGGGTTTAGGTTTTAGTGTTAGGGCTTAGGGTTACAGTTTAGGGTTTAGCGTTTAGGTTTCAATTTTAAGGTTAGGGTTTAGGGTTTAGGGTTTAAGGTTTAGCACTTAGGTTTCAATTTTAGGGTTTAGGGTTTAGGGTTTAGGGTTTATTGTTAGGGCTTTGGGTTACAGTTTATGGTTTAGCGCTTAGGTTTCAATTTTAGGGTTAGGGTTTAGGGTTTAGGGTTTAGGGTTTATTGTTAGGGCTTTGGGTTACAGTTTATGGTTTAGCGCTTAGGTTTCAATTTTAGGGTTAGGGTTTAGGTTTAGGTTTAGGGTTTAGGATTTAGGATTTATGGTTTAGCATTTACGTTTCAAATTTAGGGCTAGGGTTTGGGTTTAGGGTTAGCAATTAGGGTTTAGGGTTATAGTTTAGGGTTTAGCATTTAAATTTAGGTTTAGGGTTAGGGCTAGGGCTTAGGGTTATAATTTAGGGTTTAGCGCTTAGGTTTCAATTTTAGGATTATGGTTTAGGTTTCAATTTTAGAGCTAGGATTTAGGGTTTAGGTTTAGGGTTAACGTTTAGGGTTAGATATGTTTGAGGTTTAGGGTTTATTGTTTAGGTCTATGTTTATGGCTTTGGGTTAGATTTAGGGTTTAGGAAACTAATTCGCACAACTATTGCAAAGCTTCCTATTCAATTCCCAGCAAATTAAGCTAAATTCTTCGAATATTACTCAAATAAGTCCAACATTATCGTAAACTTCAACTTCATTTTCTCACCAGCCAAAAAAGGTTTCAATGTACCTTTTTTACAAAGAATATTCTACATTTGAGTTTCTAAAATAAAATGAAAAAAATTACCTTAGACTCGCCGTCTCTTGTCGGTGATTCATTTTTGAATTCTTTCTGAGATAATAATTCACAATCTCCACCAAACGAATGGCGAACAAAAAAATAGAAATAAAATTCCGTCGTTAATATCTAATATCCATATCATAAAAACCGGAAATTGATCAAAAAAGGAATCCTTAAAATAGCAAAGCGAAAAAAATAACATCAAAATTTTACAGAAGATATTTACAAATTACAACCAACAATATAGAGATTTTCCAATTTACCTAGATCTGATTTAAAATCAGAGAGAACTCTCTCGGCTTTGGCAGCTGCAGAGTGGAAAGCGAGTTTTGCTCTGGAGACAAACGACGGTGCTTCCATATCGTGCTCCGGCGGTGCTCACGTTAGGATTCGGAGCGAAAGTAAGAGGAAGAAGACGAAAGACAGACGATTTGTTGAAATCTAAATGGATCAAACCGGTGTATTTATATATTTTTGTTTTACGTTGAGAGCGGGGGATTCCTTTGGGTGAAGAAGAAAGCCGAGGGGAAAATGCATTTAAATTTATTTTAATATTATAGTAAAATAAAGAAATTTAATATTATTTTAATATTATATTAAATCATATTCATCCATTTATTAATATATAATTTCATTATCAATTTTAATGTAATATATATTATCATAAGAAATAAAAAATAGAAAATTATTAAAATAAAGAAATATAGGACAAAAATGTATTTTAGCATATTGTCTAGGTCATAATCTTCGTTTGTAATTTGTTATGATCAAACTGGAAAATGGATAGTATGCTGAGAATGTAGAAGAAAAGAGAGGAAGAAAAGAGTCTTAGATTGTAAAGGAAGAAGGAAATTCACGTTTTTCATGCCCTCAGGCTTACACCAACTTGTCTTATTTATACTCTATTCCTTTAAGAGAGGACAAAATCTGTTAGGGACGTTGGAATTCTTCTTTCCCTTGTGCTCCTACGTGGCTCCACCTGGCTTGGCTCAACCACCTGGGCTTCATTCTCGGTAGCTGCTGTGACAATACCCTCGTCTGGAAAAGCAACCTTGTCCGCAAGGTTGGAGGCTCCAGAGGCAAGACCAACATTCTCACGCATCAGCGGCAAAGGTGTGATTTGATGCAATGGTTGTCCCGTGCAAGGCCGAAGTTGAGAGATATGAAAGACGGGGTGAATACGTGTCGACTCTGGTAAGTCAAGCTTATAAGCAACCGAACCAATGCGTTGTATAACCTGATAAGGACCAAAGAAGCGAGGCCCGAGTTTCTGGTGACGCTGCAGGCGTAAAGACAATTGACGATAAGGTTGTAATTTCACAAATGCCTAGCTGCCAATAGATAATTCACGATCACGGCGATGCATGTCAGCCTGATTCTTCATTCGATTTTGAGCCTTTGCCAAATTGTATTTCAATTGATGCAAAAGTTTATCCCGTTCTAAGAGTGCCTGAGCCAACTGTTCGTTAGAAGAACTGCCTTCCAAATATGTAAGAATGGTAGGGGGTTCACGACCATACAACGCTCGAAAAGGTGTCATGCCGGCAGAAGTTTGGAATGTTGTGTTATACCAATACTCAGCCCAAGGTAAAAACTTCTCACATTTACTAGGATCATCCCCCGTCATACAACGTAAATACATTTCTAGGCAACGATTCAATGCCTCAGTTTGACCATCGGATTGGGGGTGGTACGCCGAACTATAACATAATTCGGTTCCTTGTAATTTGGCCAATTCTGTCCAGAATTCACTCAAAAAAATACGATCTCTGTCACTGACTATTGTACGAGGAACACCATGTAATTTGACAACTCCAGTCAGAAAAATTTGAGCAACATAGGCACTATCAAAATGGCGAGGCAATGCGAAAAAATGACCATATTTTGTAAGACGATCGACGACCACAAAGATAACTTCTTTACCATTAGATATCGGCAAACCCACAATGAAATCCATGGAGATATCTTCAAATACTTGGGTTGGAATAGGAAGAGGTTGAAGCAAACCCGCCGACGATAAACTATCACTCTTCATACGTTGACATTCTTGACAATTGAGGACAAAATGGCGAACATCTTGACGTATTCCTTTCCAATAAAAACCAGCAGCAAGGCGATGGAAGGTCCGTGTAATACCGGCATGACCCCCCAAAACTGAATTATGAAATTCACGCAAGAGCAAAGTGCGCAATGTTGTTTCATTCGGAACTAGAACACGACCTTGAAATAATATTAACCCTTCCTTGTCCTCATAGCCAACGAAAGCAGTGGAACCTTGTTGTAAACCTGAGCGAAGCACTTGGATATCCCCATCGGTGAGTGTCGCAGCCCGAATTGCTTCAATAATACCCAGAATAGGTCGTGATAGAGCCATGAAACTCGCTGATGTTTCACGTGATAAAGCATCTGCCACAACATTTTGTTTTCCCGGACGATAGTGGATGATGAAATCATAACCGACTAATTTGGAGAGCCAACGTTGTTGTTCTGGCGTTTGTATGGTCTGCTGGTTTAATTCGCGTAGTGCACGATGGTCAGTAATGATGTTGAATTTACGACCCACTAAATATTGACGCCATTTGCTCACCGCCTGTGTTATCGCATACATCTCGCGAGAGTATGCGGAGGCATTTTGCCACCGAGGACATAACTTTTGACTAAAATAGGCCAATGGCTTGCTCTCTTGAGTAAGAACAGCTCCGATGTCGATGCCGGAAGCATCTGTTTCCACTTGGAATTCCTTATCAAATTGAGGCAGACTCAATACTGGTGCTGAGCATAAACAAGTTTTGAGGAGGTCGAACGTTGTTTGAGTCACAGAAGTCCATTAAAAAGGCTGATCATTGCGCAACAAGTCGAAGAGTGGGGCTGCAATTGAAGCGAAACCTTTTATAAATCACCGGTAGTACCCTGCGAGGCCGAGAAAACTACGAACATCCCGGATTGTTGTAGGAGTTGGCCAGGTACGTATTGCCTCAATTTTGGCTGGATCAACAGCCAATCCATCTCTTGAAATTATATGCCCCAAATACTCGATTGAAGGTTGCCCAAATGCACATTTACTGCGTTTGGCAACAAATCCAGTCTCTCGCAAGCGGGAAAGGACTTGGCGAACATGCTCCAAATGATCCTGCCAAGAACGACTATAAACAAGTATATCATCCAAAAATATCAGGACAAATTTGCGTAAGAAAGGGCGAAAAATGTCATTCATCGTAGCTTGAAATGTAGAGGGAGCATTGGTCAAGCCGAAAGGCATGACAAGAAATTCGTAATGGCCCTCGTGTGTGCGAAACGCAGTCTTGTGAACATCAGCAGGTTGCACCCGGATTTGATGGTAGCCAGCTAGTAAATCAAGCTTTGAGAAAAACTTGGAGGCACCTAACTCGTCAAATAATTCATCGGCTGTTGGGATAGGGAATTTGTCCTTGACGGTAACAGCGTTTAAGGCTCGATAATCCACACAAAACCGCCAGGTACCATCCTTTTTCTTGACAAGGAGAACCGGGGAAGAAAACGGACTAGTGCTCCGACGAATTATGTTATGCTCCAACATTTGTTGAACTTGTCGTTCAACTTCTGTTTTCTGAAAATAGGGATAACGATAAGGACGAACATTGACTGGTTTCGCACTAGGATGAAGATGAATAGCATGGTCATGTTGGCGAGCAGGGGGAAGACCTTGAGGGGAAACAAATACCGACCCAAATTCATCCAATAGAGCTTCCATATCAGATGACTCAACCGAGGTCTCAACCATAGGTGGTTCTTGAAGGTGTAACAGATAACATGTGGCCATAGCTTTTGTTTCGGCAATTCGACGAAGAGAGTGAATTTCAATCTGTTGAGGTGCTAAATCAGAGTCTCCCATCCATCGAACATCGAGATGGCCTTATCGAAATTGAAAAGATAATGTAGAGAAATCCATAATAATTGGCCCCAAAGTAGCAAGCCATGCAACCCCAAGAACCAATTCGGTGCATTCTAATGGAAGCACATAGAAATCTGTCAAAATATCAGTCCCTTGGATTCGAAGGCGAAGATTCTTGATACACCCTTCATTCTGTAATTTCTGACCATTCCCGACCATGACCCTAAAATTCGGTGTAGATGTCACTGGAAGCCCCAAATACTTGCCCACGCGAGATTGAATGAAATTATGAGTACTGCCGCCGTCGATTAGAATTCGGACCTGATGTCCTAAAATGTCTCCCACAACTCGTATGGTATTAGGATGAACCCCTCCGGCCAATGCATTAAAGGAAACCAAGGATTGATCCTGTCCCGAGTCGTTAATGTTATCATCGTCGGAAGCTAACAGAATCGGAGGTGTAGAAACATCAACTGTGCCTTCATCATCCAACAGAAATAATTGAGGGTTTTTGCACTTATGCCCAGGCATATATTTGGCATCACAGTAGTAACACAACCTTTTTTCACGACGAGCTTGAGCCTCAGCCGAGGAAATACGGCGAGGAATAGGAATAGGAGAAGCTGGTGGAGTGGGTTGATCCAATGGAGGAGGACGACCTGGTTGAAACTTAGGCCCGAGAGGAGCAACATCTGGAGTGGGTAATAATGGTGGAAGCTTGGTGGAGGAGGATCGACTGAATTGTCGGCGACCATGTAAACGAGCTTCCTGAAAACGAGCTAATGCTTGAACTTCCATCATAGAAGCAGGGCGTTGACTAAGCACCTCATTCTTGATGTCTGTCCGCAAGCCTGAAATAAAGCAATATCATAAGAACTCATCAGATAGATTATGAGTACGCAAAGCCAAATCCTCGAACCGAGATTGATAATCCTCCACCGTCGAAGTTTGGGTCAGTTTAGATAATTGTCCCGCTGGAGATTCAATCTCCGTGACTGTGAAACGCTTCCGAATAGAGTCAACCAAGTGATTCCAACCAGCCAGTTGACGTTGACGTTGCATCCACCGGAACCATTTTTTTGCTATACCATCCATACGAAAAGAAGGCATGGTAACACGGTGATGATCTTCCGTTCCGTAGAACTCAAAGAAATCATGAGTCGTAGCTAACCAATCTTCCGGATCCTTCCCCGTAAACAAGGGAAGTTCGACTTGAACGGGCTTCGGAGCAAAAGGAAAAACATCATCCGAATCGGCACGAACCTTTGCCTTACCCCGAACGGGACTACTATCGACGGTGATGTCGCCTCCTCTGGATGTAGTTGCCGAAAGTCCAAGCTGGGTAGAGATGGCATGTAACTGCATGGTGATATCCTGGAGGGTGAGATGGGTAGCCGCGTTCCATTTTTCTTGGTTTGTCACGTGAGCTTGTAACGAGTCAAGGACTTGATCATGGCGAGTTGTTGTATCTTGAAGAGCTTTTATGGAGTCAGAGTGATTCACCATGAGGACGGGCAATGAAAGCACCAATTTGTTATGATCAAACTGGAAAATGGGTAGAATGCCGAGAATGTAGAAGAACAGAGAGGAAGAAAGAGTCTTAGATTGCAAAGAAAGAAGGAAGTTCACGTTTTTCATGCCCTCAGGCTTACACCAACTAGTCTTATTTATAGTCTATTCCTTTAAGAGAGGACAAAATCTGTTAGGGACGTTGGAATTCTTCTTTCCCTTGTGCTCCTGCGTGGCTCCACCTGGCTTGGCTCAACCACCTGGGCTTCATTCTCGGTACCTGCTGTGACAGAATATTTATCTATCATTTTTAATGTTTAAATAGATTATTAGTGAAAACTTAGTAGATTTTGTGAATATTATTTAGACTTAATCATATTTAAATTTTAAAAAATATAAAATTAAAAATAATCAATTAAGATATCATGCATGATCTTGTTTAATAATTAATTGATAGTTGATAATATATTATATTACCTGATTTAACTAGTTGATTATATCAGTTAGTATAAATTTGTTTGATATCATTTGTTGATAACTAATATTTATTTACTTATTTAAATGAATAAAATAATATATAAAAATATTATTATACTTAGGGTTTAAAGTTTAATGTTTAGTATATAAACCTAAACCCTAAATTTTATTGATTATTAAATTTGATATTAAAATTATGTGAAAGAATATGTTTTAATTTAAAAAGTATATTCTCGTCCATCCTATCTCTAAACTAAAAAAATATTTTTAATTTTTAACAGATGTAACATATCAAGTGTCTAAAAATAATTTAATAGCACGTTATATATATTTATGGTTAGAATCAATTTTTTTTGAATAAGTGTGATTTATTATTTAAGATAAAAGAGCGACTCTTATAATACACTTGGGTAACCATCCCTAAAGAATTCCCCAAGGTATATAAATGTTTCTATTTACATCATCAAAGTTTATAATTCTATTTTGAGACTGAATACGGACAACCTCTTTTACATAATCCAAAATACTATCAGCAGTCTTAAAAGAATGTCTAAATAATCTTATATTCCTTTTCTCCCAAATGAAGTACCCATAGGCACTTCAAGCAACCTTCAAAATATAAACCAGAAGAGATTTTTCTTTCAATTTTGCACTCAACCACTGCACCACCATATAGGGGGTGAGCGTTCAGGCGAGTCGAGTCGAATTGAGTTGAGTTGAGTTGAGTCAAAAAATTTTGAGTTATTCGAGTTGAGTTAACATATTTTACAATTTGAAATTTTTTTGAAATTTTTTCGATTCGAGTCGGTTTTTGCGAGTTCGAGTCGATTCGATTTTTCGAGTTTATGTATAAATTTTAATTGCACTATTTATAATATTATTGTATATTTTGATTCTAATTTAAGTGACTCTATCTTTATATCTACATACATATTTTTTTCATATTATTTTTACATATATAAATAAGATTTTAAATTATAATAATAATAATAATAATATTATTATTATTATTATTATTATTATTCTCATATACCTTAGGTATGAATATGTCGTTTCATTAAATTACAAGTCTCATTAAAAGAAATTTCTTATCTATAAAAGGCCAAAACGAGGTAAAAATAGTAATAAATTAAATACATATATTAAAAAATATATAACATAATTTAAATAATTTAAATAAAAATTATATTAAATAAAATAAAAAAAATAAATATGAAAAGTGATCATATTGTAAAGAAATGAAAATTAAAAAGTAAAAATAATAAAAAAGAAAAGATAGGACTGAAATAAAACTGAAAATAAAATTATAAGGATTAAATGTGTAATTAGACCCTAGAAATTTTCGATTTTTTGATTTTTCAAGTAACTCGAACTCTGAAAATTTGAACTCGACTCGAAATCAAAATTTTTTCAAGTTATTCGATTCGACTCGAATAACTCAAAATTTAAAAAAACGATTTTTTCGATTTGAGCTGGGTTTTGATCACCCCTACCTCCACATCCCAAACATGCCCCTGCACAGTCCACACAAATCCCCATTCTCCGAAGCCTATCCTCGATATTAAGTCACATTCTCCGAATCCTATCCTTAATTGGCAACCGATTAAGCATTCTCATCCAAAGAATAAAAGCATACTTTGGGACATGAAGATTAAACCACACAAAGTTATGCCACTGAACTTTGTCACGTGACTCACGAATCGCATTCTATATTGCACTCATGGTCCATTTGTCATGCTTCTCCTCATCAGCCCTTGCAACGTGCCCCTCTCTCGCATAATTTTTTTAGATACCAATTGTGGCTTTGCTTCAAATCTAAACTCCAATGTCTCCCCTTTTAATAACATATTTATGCACCTAAGTCACCCACAAAGAGCCCTCATTAGCCAACAGCTTCTTCAACAAAAGGACTAGACATGCCTGATTCCGTTTCTTCACATCCTTAAGTCCTAACCTCCCTCATTCTTAGGACCACAAACATTCTTCCAACTAATTCTTGCTCCCTGTTCAGTACTATCTTAACCCTTCAAAAAAATCTCAAACACAAATGTTTAAACTTTTCAATGACTCCTTTAAAAAGTACTAACAACCTACATCAGTAATTAGTTAAACTACATAACACAGCTTGAATCAATTGCATTCTTCCTGCATAACTCAGGTTTAAAAATAATATTATTAAATAATATAATAAGCAAATTATATAAAAATAATATTATTTTTTATATTTTTAATCAATTAATAATAATAAATAACTAAAATTATTTTTTAAAATAATATTCTTCATATTTTTTATTATTAATTTTATATTTTTATTTCACCACTTCCGGAATTAATATAAAATTAAATAAATTCTATATATATATCCTTAAATAGTATCGTAACGCCCCCTTGATTTCATAATAGTACAAATCTTCCTGGTAATCACAGATTAATTTTGTCGTGTTCTAAATGGACAACACATCTTGGATGTCACGTGACCCTCTAATATTTGGCTAAGCTCGAGTACGATATATTTAAAGTGCAGTTAAAAGTAATAAATTTTAAAATTTCTTTTCAAATCAGAAGTAATAGATTTTTTATAACAAATTTTGTTAATTATTTTGAATTTTTTTTACATGTAATGATATTTAGTTTTTTATATTTTTTCTAATTTAAATCAAAATATTAAAATTTTTAAAAATAAATATATATAATTAAAAAAAAGTAAAAAATTTGATTTTTAAAATTTTTAAAATTTCGGTTTAAGAATAAAATTTAAAATTTGATTTTTAACCGCATTTCAAACATATCGTACATTAACTTACCCTAACACTCTTAAGTTTAAAAGATATAACGTGTCAAACTCTATTTTTTTAATTTTTATAAATGAAACATTAACTAAAAAATCATCTTTAAGGCATTTTATTATATTCAAGTAATTTGTAGATTGATTTTAGTTCAAAAAGATAAAAAAACAAATTAGGTTAATATTTCCTTAAATAATGATATATCCAAGTATATTCAAAATTTCAAATCTACACTCACTTAGCTATTGTAATAATAAATTTAAAATATGGAATAAAGGTTAAATTGACTCTCAACCAAAAATTAATCTTTAAAATTTATTATTACAATATTCAACGTTAACGGTGTTTAGCAATATTCGATACACATGGTAATTTTTTTTTATTATAATCTTTTGACTATCAGTATCTGACTCATTGATCCGATTAATTTGAATAAGATTTTGTAGAGGTTTAATATTAAACAATTCTTTCACCATATTTTTATCATTCATAGGACCAGTATTCGAAATTTTGACTATAAATATATTTAATTATTATAAAATCGTAACGAATACAGTGATAAAATTAATAACTCAATTTTAACTTTTTTTTTATTTTCCTTTTAATCTGTCCGATTGTCATATCGTATCGTGTCTAAAATTATCCAATCATAGACAATTATATGATTCTCTTGAGGACCATAAGGTATCGATCTTTTCCAGTATAAGTTTCAAGAAGAAACTAATTGTCTAGCATTCATTGGGATACAGTATTGCGAAGGGCCATCAAAAAGAGTATCCACAAAAACCCTAGCCGTCGACTCCGTCGGATGATACAGATCCCAGAAAACATGATCGCTCCGGTTGAAACAATACTTCGAAACGGGAACACAAGGCACTTTAGCTTTCAAATCACCAAGACCACAACATGCACTTTTTATCTCATTGAAACCTACAAAAACAAGGTCCAAAGGATCACATGTATGTATGTATGTATGTATGTATGTATGTATGTATGTATGTATGTATGTATGTATGTATGTATGTATGTATGTATGTATGTATGTATGTATGTATGTATGTATGTATGTATGTATGTATGTATGTATGTATGTATGTATGTATGTATGTATGTATGTATGTATGTATGTATGTATGTATGTATGTATGTATGTATGTATGTATGTATGTATACCGTAGGAAGATGGATTCTGGATCACATTTTGCATGATACTGTAAGTATCAAAGTAAGAGTAGTTGATGCCTTGAAGTTCTGATTTGAACCTTGTCAACATTGCCTTCAGCTCTTCATTGTATTTGACAGACCAGAAATTGCGTTCTTCACTGCATTCATGGGTTTCGTTCTTAACCCTTTCTGCCGGAACACACCCTATCGCTCCGATGCCGGTGAGAACGAATTTACGAGCACCGGTTTCGTATAGTCTCTGTTGAAAAAAATGGTGGAATATTGTTTAAGATCAAGTACTTTCATGATTTGCTATATCATTTAACATTGCATCTCAGTTGATTAGTTTACCTTGAGTTGTCCTTTTAGGGTGTTAGCCATCATGTCCACATATTGCTGTGGGGTGTTCTTCTTTCTAAGATTCGACGATCCGAAGTAATCGAAGAGGTCGTTGCTACCGATAACAACGACGAAAAGAGACTTCGACAGGCGAGTTTTTACGGCAGACGATCCCATTTGCTGCACCAAATTTTTCTGCACTGCAATGTAGTAGTCCACTTGTTTTAACAATGGTATGGATTGACCCTGAATAGAAATTTGGAAAAAAAAGCACATGAAACAACAAAACCTAATAGCTCGGCTTGAAAAATAATTTGTTCGTACAATCATGCTCAAGAGACGAGATTTTGAAGACTTACTAAAGTTTGATCCGTGCCGTTGAAGATTCCGGCACCACCGGAGGCGAAGCTAACACCGTTTATATACGATGGTGCATCTTTCTTCTTTGACAAGGAAAGATAGGGTGGTGAACTTGGTAACCCTAATTTTTCAGCTGTCCAAGTAAAAGAAATTCTTTTTGAGTTATCATAACGGTAAAATATACTATATTTTTAATAATATAATCTATGTTCGAACATTAAAAACATCATTTTTTTAAAAAACAATCTCAAAATCTAAACATAAACAATAAAATAGACATAAAAGATATTTTATACGCTCTCGAAATTTATTATTATTTTAGAATATTGTTTAACATTTTATATGCTCAACCCACATGAGCACCAATACTCTTAACTTTAAGTGATTCAGCCTTTCTGCTTTCCATTGCTATCAAAGCACACATATCTTGAAATAAGCTGTAGATTTTACCTTTGAAATTTCACTAAATTCGAAAATTCATGTATTCAAGTCGTATTTATACAGTATATATCTGTAAATAATAAGTATATTACTGGATGCAACAGAAGTTTTTTTTTATAAAGGATGTGGAAATATTGCAAAAATAAACCTTTTTTTCTGAGTTATCATGGTTACTTACGTACTTACCTAGTACATCTGCAGCATTCTTCCCGTTCGAAAACCTCCCTGTTGGTTTCTTGGTAGGGAAATCTATTCCGTTGTGAGGAAAATCCGCTTTCGCAATAGAAACCGGGAGGTAGTTGTTGTTCCCGACGTCGACCAGGGAATCTCCGAAAACAAACACCGCCGGTACCATTTGAGCTGTTGGGTTGAATTGAATATTGAATATGACTTGACGTGGAACCCACCAAGTTGATCCTTCAGACCTGCCGGGTGGTAAACGCAGACATCAAACTTCTGTATTCCATTTTCCTGGAATTTGGAGAATTCCTTGGGGGTTTTCTTTTCCTTTTTCAGCTTTAATTACTAAAGCTGGCAACGCATAATAAACAATTCAAACCCACCATCCCACTGAAAATATTCTAAAAATGTTGTAATAAAACCCTTTTTATTCAAAAATCAATCTATTTTATGTACAACAAATAATATTTTAAAATTTTTGAGAAATAATCTATTTACGATATTCAGAAATTGTCGGTATAATTATATTTGTTATGAATATAAATTTTCGAATAAATTAGAAATTTCTAACATATCAATCGTTCATATTATGTTATGAAACAACAACAACCCTGTATCAAGCAATCTACAAACATCCATAGGTCCATAGCTAAAACATTGTTAACTCCTATGACCTCTTCTGTAGGAAAGAATGGTGAAGAAGCCCTGGTTGCTCTGCTTCCGATTATTCGTCGTCGATGACGACACCATCATCTTCTTCTTCCCAGACTTGTTCCGATTCCGAAGAACACACACGTCGCCGTGGCAGACGTATTTGGATTCTGTGAAACAACCAAAGATGTTTAGCAGCGAACCCATGAGAGCTCAAAGTGTATGCCCTATGGAACAAGATATTCTATGCCTGTTTTCAATTTGTCTACAAATTTATAGAGGCTCTATGGCATGGCAGTTGACCGTTTTGATTTAGGACAATGGGTCAAACTTGGTGGGCAGAACGTGAAAAACTACTATTTTTATTTCCGGTACTAATTAATCGAGTAATCAAAGATATTTTATTATCTCCTTTTTCTAAAATTTAAATCTCGATATTATACATATTCAAGTATAAATAAAAACGTGTTAGACCAAGTGTTTTTTTTTTCTTTGGATTTTTTTGATTTCTTCCTTCTCTATTATTTTTATTTAATTCTTCTTGGAAATCTTTGGTTTTGGTGACTTTCGGTGGCTTGAGGGGTTTAGTCTTTGATTAAGTCTCTCTCTCTTGTTTTTAATTTATAAATAGGCCATATTCTAACATTTTTAAAAAATACATGTATTTATATTTTCCTAATTTTTTATGATTTTTATATCAGAAAATTGAAAATAATATATTTATATTTTTAATTTAATATATTTCAATATTTAAATTGTTAAAAACCTTTAAGGATGAAATTGAAAATATTGATAAATGTGGAGGGATTTTTTTATCATTATGCCAAAACTATGTAAAAACGTAACGAAGTAATGACTTTTTCTCCCATGGATTGAACAATTCAATTTAGAATCATTTACAAAAATACCACTACTTCATTAAAAAAATTATTAAAAAAAGCATTAAATTAACATGATATCATGCTTATGTAATAAAAGAACATATCATTATACAAAAATGATGCTATATATATTGATTATGTTAATATATAGGGGAAACTACCTAATTATAGAACCACATCTATTCTTATGTTATTATTTTGATATTTCAATTATTTTTAATTTTATAATATTTAATATTATATTATATTTTTATTTTATTTTAATATTTTTCATTAAAATTTAATAACGGGTTGATTAAGAAAAAGAATATTATACATGATATATTGATTATGAGAGAACATACATGATAGATTATCATATCATTTTTCTCTCGTAATCAACATACCACATGTAATTTTTAATATTTTTGATATATTATATTAATTAGAAAAATAAAAATGATATAATAAATTATTATGTACGATTTTTTTAATTAATCAATCATTAATTTTAACATTAAATATTAAAATAAAATATTTTATTTTATTTTATTAAAAAAATACAAATAATATTAGATACAAAATATGTAGTTTCTTGTACATATAATGAAAACCGATAAATTATATCATGGGTCAGTGTTACTACGTCATCCATGGGACTAACTACTAAAAATCACTCACGTCATTATTTTTTTATGTCATAATTTTTAAAGTGAATCTCCACTCATATTTATCGTTAATTATTTATAAAAATAACTTTTTAAGTGAAGATTTACTCAAAAAAAAATATGACATAAAAATTGATGATGTAAATGATTTTTAGTAATTAATCCGGCCACGTGATAAGACTGACGTATGATATATTCTCCCGCGAAAACCTGTTACTTTACCTTTGATTTTGACCTGTTGTGAGAATTACCAGACGCCAAAAATCCACCTCAAAGTTAGAAATGACAAGTCATTTCTCTTATTATTACTATTTTTTTAAGAAATGGCAATCCATGTTCTTACCGTAAAAATGAAAATATAGTGAAAAACCAGAACAATTAAGCTGTAAACTTCCATTGTAACGAAGAATAAAGCCACACAACCATTGAATTAACTCTAAATTCTCAAACAAAAAAAATCTCAAAGCTCTTAGCTTAAGGTTCTAACCCAATCCTTTGTCTTCACAAGACAACCTTAAAACAAACAAAAGGACAAATCCCAGACTGGTGTCATTGAGTTCCTTCAATGGTGTTATTCTGTTAAGGACAAAGACTTGATTTCTTTGTCCTTTTTGTCTCCTTTTTTTTCTTAGTATTATTAGGGAAGAAGAAGATGATGGTGATGATGATGGGTGGAAACAATAGCCAGGTTTGTGCACAAGACGAGGGCGGCGGAGAAGGCGGTGTAATCTTTAAAAAGGGACCGTGGACAGCGGCGGAGGATGTGATTCTAGCCGAGTACGTGAGAACTCACGGTGAAGGGAACTGGAAAGTGGTGCAGAAGAACACGGGGTTGGCACGTTGCGGGAAGAGTTGTAGGCTACGGTGGACTAACCATTTAAGGCCAAACTTGAAGAAAGGAGCTTTTTCTCCTGAAGAAGAAAGGACCATTATTGAGTTGCATGCTAAAATGGGTAACAAATGGGCTCGTATGGCTACTCAGGTAATTAATGTCTGAAATTGGTCATCTTTTTTACGTGTACTTTTGATTTTCTTTCATGGAAATCGAAAATGGGTTTGTCATTTGAGCTTGTCCATGCTTTTATGTTCACTGTCTTTGTTAACTTCAGCCGTTCAGCGTCTGCATTTTGGTTCATAATCTGGGTAATTCTTTTGTTTTGTTTTCGTTTAAATTTCCTTGTTCATTTCATTTTAGAAATTTGACTGCTTTAGGATCACATGTGTAGCTGTTGAATTTACTTCCTTTAGTTTGATATGATCTGTTTGTTGTTTCAGTTCTGGAATTTTCTAGCCATTTTCTCATCCTTTCCAAGAAAATCCCACAGTTTTCTATTAATAGCTTTGAATCTGGGTATTTTGTTGTAGTTTATGGAGTATTAATTTCTTTCTTTTGTTTACTTTTTATAATGTAGCTTCCAGGAAGAACAGATAATGAAATCAAGAACTATTGGAACACAAGGATTAAGAGAAGGCAACGCCAAGGCCTCCCACTCTACCCTCCTGATGTCCAACCATTACATTCCCAACACCAACAAAAGCAGCACCGGTCACTACCGGCGACGCCGATTGTGTCCCCGACAGGCACTTCGACCTCTTGGTTCACTTTCCAAACCCTGGCACCATCATCGTCGAATGTCGAAAGTTCTATGCCGGCGCAACCACATCCTCTCTATATCTCAGGGTCGGTGTCATCTCACATGCTCTATAGCCCGCATTCCACACCGACGCCTCTCCAGAGTCCGAGATCGGGTTCGATACCATCCCTACTTCCTAACCCTTCACCTTCTACACATGTGTCCCCATTGCAGTCTCCCCATAAGCCTTCATTTTCAACTCTCCCCCTCTTTGATTCATCAACATCAGACACTTGTAATAATAGTAGCAACAATAATACTATCTCTTCGGATTTCTTCTTCCCTAGAAAAACACCTCCCCTTCGGATACCGACGAGATACAAGCAGTTTAGACACGATGTAAGCGAAAGTTACAACAATGGTGGCTGTGGCAATGGCAGTATCGATACGAGCTTTATGTTACCATATCCTCCTTTGCAGAAGAATTCAATTTTCTGTCCCCATAATGTTGGTGCAACCGTTGGTACTAGTCCTACATTGACATCTCCAAACTACTCTTTCCCTTCATTTTCATTGGATCCGATCACACTCGATGTTACTTCGACATCAAGGATCCTCACTGATCAACATTGTTCCGATACTGGACAGTTCATATCGACATCGGGATTCATTTTTCCGTCACAAACAAACAATGAGCTCCCTTCAAACCAAATTCTATCCCTAGACGGAAATTCAGAAATCACATTTGATACCAAGGGGAATAGAATCCCTTTTAGTGGAGGTGGCTTGTTGGAGGACAAGCTAGAGGAGGCTCAACTGCTGGCTGCCGCCGACAACAATGACATCATGCGGCGGCAGGGTTGTATGGCCGGATTCAGTACCGGCTCCGATGGTTTAGCTTCAGGTCAGTCCATGAAACAGAATTAAAAATCAGTCCATGAAACAGAATTAAAAATGCTAGATAGGGATTAATAATTGAAGTTCAAACATGGTAATAATTTCCATATAATTATCTATTTTGTGTTGATTCTGACTATTTCTATTGCTTTTTATTTCTCTTTTAAACGATGTGGGATTCATAGCAAAAGGAGAGACGGTAACAGATGGAGAGATCAACGCTACACAAGAAGACTACTCTCAGCTACTCGATCTTCCTTCGTCGATGGCAATGCCGGATTGGTACGATGATTGTGGGAAGTATCCGAAGGGTCATTGAAACGAGAACAGATTGCTTCACCATAGCTCGGTATTGTCGAAATCGAACTGAATCTTTATAATATTCGATACAAGAGTGTTTACCTAAGTAAAACACGATACACATATTTGAATGCGTAAATTATATAATTCCACTGATGAAACTTGAAGAATAATAAACTTTTCTTCTTTAAAACATATAAAGTTATGATCTTCAAGGTATATCTTAAAATAAAATATATCTTATTATTTGGATATGTATATTCAAAATTATTATTATAAAAAATAATAGTTCGTAATGATCATAATGCATTTGTTATTGTTTATAATCATGATAAAATATTGTAACTAAAACCATGACTGCAATTGTAATTTAAATTCCGACACTCTTACCAGCTTCAACACTTTCTACACAGTTAAACTATTTGTGTCCGAAAAAACAAGCTCCGTTTTCGTCTCGCTTGCCCCCCTCCCGAGTTCGGAGAGACTGGAGTTTGTTAGAAAGTTACAGCCTTTAGTGCATTCTTGCCTTCTCCGCACCGCCGGTGAACGTCTTTCATCCTCTCGACTGACCTGCAAATCCCGCTGCAGGTCCATTCAGTCCCGCTGCAGGTCCAGTCGAATGAAGCAACACAGATGTTACCTGCTTGAGCCTTCCACTCGCAATCTGCACCAATGTTGGTTATTATCATCAAGCTTCTATCAAATAAGCAATTGCCGAAGATGGCATATTACTAGTAAAACCAGTTATTCGATGATTCAAGGTAGACCGACTTCCGACCAAATGACCGTTTACGGATACTAGACTCGATCGGTTGTGATAGTAAGAAAATGACATGATCATAAGTTTTTATCATTACCTGTAGTACCACAGCACAGTCTGCGGTCATCTATATGATCGACATCCAACCCAATAAACCACGAACCCAACGAAACATCTTCGTTGGCATACTTATGCAGCACATGCCTGGAAAACCATTGTTCCGTAAGAAAAAAATACATAAAAGACAAACAAGTTCCGAACACAAAGATCATGCAATATTGTTCTTTGGAAGATGCAGGAACTTACTGGTTAACAGATATGTAGGAAGCTAAATCTCTAGAGATGGCGTATAGCTGTCCGGTAGCATGGCGGAAATACCTGTTTCCCTCCTCACCGAATTTCCAATATTCAGGTTCGTGGTATCTTACTCCCCTGTTCAGGTATGAGGAAAAGGTGAGAAATCCAAAATAGAAGATACAAAACCCGAAAAACTTATATTTAAAAGTTGAAAACTTAGTACCGAACATCCTTTGCTTACTTTCGAGCAAGAACTGGACCAGATTTCATGCAACCGATATAAACCCTTGGCTTCGACCGATGGCTTGCTAAAGTTGCTCCTAGTGTAGCTGCAAAAGCACATTGATATACCACATTAAAAATATATTAGGAGAAAAGCAACACCAAGAATCAATTACATAGTAATCTACAAACCCTGAAGTAGTAGAAAAGTGCTCAGAATTAGTTTCAAGTATACCGGTTCGGAAAACAACTCTGTTTTCCCAAAATGCAAAACCAGGCAACAAGGTATTTGATTTATTTACCTACATTTACATGCACATCATCATCAACTTTTACATAGAAATCAGCATCCCACAAAGCAGCAGCAGTCGCGAAGTATGTCTTAGTCTTTCCGGATAATTCGAGGTATCCCTCAACATGTTCCTGCACAAATGAAATTTGTAGAAAAGTTTTGTAACCATGCTCTAGCCTATAGACATCAAAGTAAATAATAATATTGCAGAAAAGAGCATTTTTTCTGCACGCTCATGTCGAATAGAAGATGTATGCATAAAGCTGATAACATCGAAAGATTGAGGGTAGTACCAGCCTGAGAAAGTCGCCATGCTTTCGATCTTCTGCTTCGATAGCCCTATCAAGGATACCCCCCGAGGTAGCACTGTCAAAGGACGAAAAAGAAGTCAACAATTAGTTGAAGCAAAGACCACGGGATACGGGGTATTGATATTGGCAGCATAAAATACTCACCTGTGACCAATTACGAATCGCATTATGATACCCTTTTCTTCTTCAAGTTTCTTTCGATCTTCCCCTGGTTATTCATACGGAGGAAGAAACAATAACGATTCACTTCAAGAAATTACTTTAGAAATATATTACATTATGCACTGGAACGAATGTTGAATGAAAGATATTTATCTATGAACCTTGAGGCATCCAAGTAGCACGAACTGAATCTCTTCGTTTCCGGCTGCTAAAAGCAGTATTGATGCCTACAACCATCAAATATTTTCGTTTCACAATAGACTCGGGGATTTTCAGGTCATCTGAAATGGGAGAGCCATTAATTATGGATTCCTGTACGGCCCTCGCGGCTGCCAACTCCATCTCCAAATTCGATATCGTTTTATCCAGTGTTCTGCATTTTACATTCAGTAAAACATCAAGTCTTACACTAAATTTAAACAAAAAAGGGAACGCAGCACGGATGAAAAGCTTACTGTACAGCATTATGAGTCTTCAAAACTTCCCCAAGTGTATTCTTCGGTTCGTGTTGCACATCCTTCTGTTAAAAAAAGGTATCATATAAGTTAATCCATCGATTCGAACCTAGCAATAGGTGACATAACTTTCAAGCATTTAAACAATCACTCACTTGTATTGGATCGCAACCCTCCGAAATTAACTTTCGCCTTTCATCCTTAAACCCTGGTTCCCCTGATACAACTCTATCTTCAGCCTCCGGCACTGTCCACATTCTAATGTCACAAAAATTTAATTAATTTGAAATTCACACTGTAAAAAAAGCTAAGAGAGAAAATACATAATTAATTATCGAAATTCACACCGAAAATCGCAGCATAGACCTCGAGCAACAAATTTCAGATAAAAGAACAGCAAACATTGTGTTTGAACACAGACAATGCCATGTAAAATGAACATTTTTGGTAGCTTCTTCTGGAGTTCTTATGAACCACCATAGGACATGAAACCAGTTGAAAATCTATAGTTTCATCAGACTCCAAACTTTAATCACCTTAATTCGATCTCGCACGGACGACAACAATCAACAAAGCAAATCAGGAACAGCCAAAACTTTAAATCAACATCACAAAAGGAATGAAACAAAAACAACTAAATCTCCATAATACTCCATGAAACAACAGATCTTTGCTTTACAACATCCAAAGTTCTTCATAATCATTATCCACAAATAATAACCCCACAGGCATATATGAAAAAGAACCTACTAAAAAAGTGCCTTAAAGAAGACTATCCTAAATCAGGAAAGTTGAAAAAAAGAAGAAGAAGCAATTTGTGGAAATCAGAAAGAAAACTCATAATAAAACTGATAACTTTACAAGCACCTACTCCACCAAACTGAGAATACAAGCTATAACCAAATCAAGGCATGGAATTTAAAGAAGCTAAACAGGGAAATGAGATCAATTCTTACCTATCAGAAAACAGCATCCCAGCACAAAAACAGCCAATGCAAAGCAAAAGGGTCCATTTTTTGGTCACAAAAGACTTTGAATTTGGCTCCAATCCTTTACTCTTCCAACCCATTTCCCCTTGAAACTTCCCTCTAAAACTAATTAAAATCTAAACAAAAGATCTAAGCAAAACCCATTTCTTATCTCAAGTCAAAAAGGACAAAATCTCAGATCCAAAAATCCCAACTTTCATTCAAACCAAACACTCAAAACGCAGAAAAACAAATATACAACAATAACTTATCCCAAAAATAGGTAGAATACTTAAAATTTGTATCTTCAAAATGGGTTTTGAGAATTCTTTCTGCTGGAAAATTTGCAGAGAAAAGAAAACTCAAAAGAACTGATGCTGTTTTGGAAAGCTTTTGGTGACGACCCCAACAACTTCAACTGTACAAGTTTTTCTAATATAGACATGTATAGAAAAAAGTGATACAATTAATATGTATAAACAATTCAACCGACATTCAGAAATATGATTTTTTTTTTCTTGGGGGGGGGGGGGGGGGGGTCTAAATAAGGTCGGGCCCTAGTTGTACATTAACATTTTAACGACTCCTATATGGTAGTTGTTTCTTCTATGATTAACAGCCTAATAAAAAATGAAAGTACAATCTACCACAAGCTAAAAGCTTGTTTCAACATGGAAATAACTTGGGTTTTCTCTGCTTTTAGCCAAGGAACAAAATGGATATCTATTGTTTCTACATTGTAATATATTTGCACTCGATATATATTCGTATTCGATTTCATATTCATATTCGAGCAAATTTAAAACAATAGATTTTAAACACATGTACATGTGTGATGTTGTATTCTCATCATTTTCCTGAGACAAAAATTCCAAGTAGAAAAGTAGCAAAAACAGTTGTGGAGAAAAACATGGGAAATCAAATGTCCTAAGAATGTAAAACTTAGAGGAGAATATTTAGGCTGTCATGAAACCTGACATGAATTGTTTCAGAGAACCGTTGAAAAACATAATTAGCTCAGTTTAGTTTAGTTTAGTTTATCTTAGTTTTTTTTCCTGTTTAGATTTTGCTTCTTCTTTTGTCCTTACACAGCAGCAGAGAACCATCATTCCAACTGTTCAAAAATTCCAACACTTGAAAACATTCGTTAAAGTATGCTAAGGACACATGGGACACATGCACAGAACATGAAGTCTAATAATGGATTTTTCACAGGTTCTCTAGATTTAAGGGTTCAAAGTTTTTTATGAGGTTTAGGCTGAGAAACAGAGAGATTCAGATCAGAACACAGACTAGTTTGGTCCCAGTTCCAGCACAAACATTTTGGATTTATGTATATATATATTAGAAAAGTTTAGATAAGGAAAATTATTTCAGATCAAGATATGTCAATAAATTTATAAAGGATTACCGATAAAGATTTCGTACAATAGTAAGGCACGTTACACTCTAAAAAAATCTTAAGTTCGAACATGAAAAATATATAAATCTTAACATTAGTAGATTTCCAAGTTAAATATAGAATAATGGTACTTATCAGGTAAAGATAGCCATAAATGTAATTATTGTTTATCATGCACAACACAAAAGAAGAAAAGAAGCTTAGTTGTACTTTCAATCTCATCATTTATGCAATGATTATTTGCTATAATTCAATAATAAAATTACCCTAAAAATTTTACCCAAGTAATGTAAAAAGGGATTAAAATGTAACATCAAGACTTATAGCTTAGACTTGGGGAAGAAGCCTCTATATATTCTCTTACACAATACATATATACAAAGACAGATGAAATGTCATAATAATATCAGCTTGGAAAGGGAATTAGGACCAAACTTTAAGCATGTTTTGTTTGATAGATGAACCATATCTTTCATTAAAGATATCAAATTGATCATATGTGCAAAGCTTCTTGTTCATTAAGTTATATTCTTAGTATTGATTTATATTAGTGAATACCAACTTTATATTTACATGTATAAGAAAAAAGTTAATGCTTTTCTGCCATGGGTTCTCTTGGCACTAATATTTGGGCCGTTTGTTTTTCATGGTCCATGTTTGATAACTTAGTGTCAACTTCTCTTCATTTAATTTATTTCTCGTAACAATGTCGTTTAATGTATCTTTATTTTTTCGATACTCATTTCTTGTGACATCTTTTACTATTCCATTCCAAATCCTTAATTTCTTTTCGTTTTCTTTTAAAGTCTTTAGGTTTTTCTCTAGGTTTATAACAAAATCATCTGAATCGGAGTCTGAATTGATTTAATCGAATTGATTTAAACCGATTAATAACCTAATGAATAAATCATCTAAGTGACCCCAAACATGATCAAATAAAATCTTTTGAAATGAATATCATTTTTTTTAATAAAATTACTTGTAGAATTTTATTTTTAGTATTATTTTAAATATAAAAATATAAATTAAAATGATTGAGATGAAACAGTGATTACTTAAAGTGAAAAATAATGATATTATGGAAATGGCTTATTTAATCTCTAAGTTTATTAGGGTAAATCATTTCCCCAATTTCAACCTTTCAAAAGAAGTTATGGAGTCATGGCTTAATTGCATCACATGAACCACATGGTATCACCTAACACTGTGACCAAATTGCATGTTCATGTCACATGTTTATTTCATATACTACTCATGGCCCAATGAATTTATTTCAATAAAATAAATAAATAAAAGTTATAGTACATTTTATATAATTTATTATATTACTATACATTTCTTGAAAATGTTATATTATTTATTGGCCAAGGGATAATTAATAAAAAATATCGATAGGGTGTTTTAAGAAATTTATTTTCATTGATAAAAAGTCATTATTAATTTAATTTTTTGTGTTTTTATTTCTTCACATTAGTATTTTTTGCCTTATAATAATTTGATTCTCACTCGATGTTTTTTAATTTAACAACAATTTATTTATAGTTATTATTATTTTTTAAATAAAAAAACCGAAAATGTATTTATTTTGGTGGTTGAATTTTTTCAACGACTTTAATCTATGTCACGTATCTTTAATTAAAATTTTAAAATAATTACAGACATGTAGTAATAGATTAAATGATTTACGGAGAAAAATATGTTATTAGTATATTAAATAATTATTTAATTTTAAAAAGTACAAACATAATTTATTATATATTATATATTTATATTAATTAAAAATATATATATAATTAAATAGATATCTTAATAAAAAATTATATTCATCTTAAAAGATTTAAATTTAATTATTTTATTTATAAAGCATATATATTTTCAAATAATTAAAAATATTTATTAATTTGAATATTATTTTATAGAGAATAACTTCAATTGTTGGACTGCACGTCCCTTTCCCTTTGGATTTGGGTTCAGATCCAGTAATTGAAATCTATCTGTTTCTGGGTTCAGATAACTTGCTATCTAACGGTATAGGATATTAATTTTTTTAATTGATATTTAAATTTATATCATAATATTATTATAATTGTTATAATATTATTAATTAATTATTATAATATTTTAAATAATATATAAATTAAATAATGTCACGTCAATAATAAAATATAATAAACTACTATATGAGCCATCATGTCTAGTATGAAATATTTGACGGTTCAGTCGGTATTTCAATTAAGGTGTCATTAATTTGACTAAAGAATATTTTAAGAATAAAATATTTAATTAAAATTCAAAATTAAATTGATTAAAAATATAAATATTGAAGGTTAATTTTGTCATTACACAAGACATGAACAACAAATGTCAATCACAAAAAACGTGGTTGGAATGAGAAATGAGACATGCAGTAATAGATTAATTTGAATAAATCACGTTGTATAGATTATTTTTTTAATTATTTTATAAAATATATAAAGAAATTTTAAATTGATTTTAGTTCGTTATATTTAAATTATGAGAGATTAGATTTTTGTTAAAATAGATAAATTGATCTAATAACCATATAATTTTATAAAATATCAAGATTCATACGGATATTTTTTTAAAAATTCTTACAGTGATTTATATAAGAACGATTCGAATATTCTTACAATTCAAATATAGCAACCCCATCTTCATCTCCATTTGAACTTTGGTAATAAAACTTTTGTTATCGTGATCCTGTGATTGAAGATTTCGATTATTCTTTTATATTCATTTGTTCGAATCCTTACGATTTTCAATTATTCCCCTCCTTTTCACACCCCTGAGTGAAGACAAAAAAACCAAACCTTGTTCATTGAATTAAAGTGTTTGTCTGCAGGAAAGCTTAAAAACTGAAAGGAACATATGGTCCCAAATCTCAATATTGGTGTTTGGCAACCCTGTCTAACCTTGCGAATGATATGGACATATCATACACTTGGTTGAGTTGATTCATAAATGTGGTTCAATTCTTACCACCCATGTATATTTTAATCTAAATCTGAAAACACGACGTGATCACCCGAACTTAAAAATAAATCGAACTCGAAACAATTTAAATATGAAATAAGAATCCTAGTCGCTCTTTTATTTCTCTAAAATTCTTTTGTTTTTAATCGTTCTTCACTTTGATATTTTTCTTTGATCGATGGTCGGCAATCAATTCTAGTATTGGTTGTCGACCATCGGAGCTATAAATCTATTACTTTTATTTTTAATTTCAATAAAAATCTCTGCTTTTATAGCACGTTTTCTGTCCTTGTGACACGTTTTCTTCCGTCTTTGTGACGTGTTTTCGTTTTGTGGTTTAATTCATCTGCTCTTGTGGCACGTTGCAGTATACCCTAGCGATCGATGGTTGTTTACCGGTAGTTTGATTTATCTACCCTTATAGTTTGATTCAATCGACGCTAGTTTCTAATTTATATTTCTGTCGGTGGTCTTTCGAAAAGTTATATCCCCACTTCGGTTGATGGTTGTTTGTCGATGAAATTAGTCTTAGGTAGCGATGCTTTTTACATGACAGTTTGGATCGTCTACAACTCCTTCCTTCTTTATGTGTTTCGTTTGGACAGAGACAAGGAGATTCAAGAAGCTTCTGAGTTTTATTGGTATGCTAAATTCCATAAAAATTTTAATTTCTCTATTTTTTGAGTTGTAAATGGTTGAATTATTTAATCCAATTTTTTTACTTCTGGGTAACGATATAATTATAATTTTTAATAAATTTAATAAAATTTAGTAGCATTTCTTAAAAAAAAAAAGTGAAACAACATGAACCTAAAATGACCCGGTTCTGGTAAAACTCACCTCTTGCTTTCATGCCATGAAATTTCACACC
The DNA here is from genome assembly GCA_035048815.1 of Abelmoschus esculentus. Classification (NCBI taxonomy): domain Eukaryota; kingdom Viridiplantae; phylum Streptophyta; class Magnoliopsida; order Malvales; family Malvaceae; genus Abelmoschus; species Abelmoschus esculentus. The sequence goes on from JAUCBN010000001.1 coordinate 11,569,508, forward strand.
CTGAGCTTGAAAGTGTTCCAACTAAAACATCTGACAATAATCATTGATTGCATTCAAAATCCCTATATACAAAACACCAGATTCCAACAAAAATTGAAAATACTAACACTGAAAACACAAGGAAGAACTATTTCCACAATTACCATTTTATGAAAAATTACAACAATGTGGAGAAGAACACAACACATATGCTTAAACATCATTCAAGGAAACCTGTTTTTGTTAAGACAGCATTCCTCACTTTCCTCAAATCCCTCCCTTTGAGTTTCCTCCCAACACCTTCAAACACTGAGAAAGATGATATCTGACTCCTTGCTAGCCTCTTTGCAAGAAACTCATGTGGCGGCAATTTGGAATCGAATTCTCCATCATCATTGTCGTACTCGTCGTCATCATTGTCATCACCATCGTCGTTGTCATCCTTCTTCGACCTGTTGTTCCTAGTGAATTTCGACCAATCAGGAATACTGACAGGAGCTGATTGCTGCTGCTGCTTGACACCATTAGCTCCATGACTGGAACTGGAACTAAAGCTGCCTGTATTATCACTATTGTTAACGGCAGAGAAAGTTCTTGGGATCATTCTTGCAGCACTAGGGAGATGTCTTCTAACAGTAACAACAGATGGTGTTTCTTCAATGGATTCTCCGAATTTGGTAGCTGTAGAATCTTTTCTTTCTTTAAGAACTGCCCAAACATCTTCTTCCTCAAAATCCCCATCTCTCAATGATCTCCACACACCACTGCCTTGCCTTGAATAAGTATACCTATCCTCCATTGATGAATTGCTACAAACACCCTGTGTGCTTTCAAGTTTCAGTTTTCACATTCAAGTTTTCACCACAATTTCCACAATTTTATACAAAATTAAACAAAGGGTAATTGGAGAAAACCCATGAAAGCCATAATAACAAAAAATGAATCAGAATCTACCTTTCCCTGGAGATTCAGAACCTTGAAAAGTCCACAACTTTCCCCAGATTCTGAAGCGGTCTGCATCATGAGAATAAAATTTCAATTAAAGGAAAATCAGTTGAAAGTTTTTTTCAACAACAACAAGAAATCAATCAGAATCTCACCTACAGAAAATGATGGGAAAATCCAGAGATTTGCAGGTTTGTTTTTGTTGTTTTTTTTCAGAGGGGAGACTCAAATAGCCAAAATGGTAGACAAAGAGCAGTAAACAAAGAAGCAGCAAATAATAAGACCGACCATTTTTGTTTGTCTTTTTACAAATCTCTTAATGGGTGCTTTCTGCCCTTTAGTATTTTCAATCTAGTCCTTCAAGAACTTAACTTTTGACAGATAAGGACAGGAAAAAAGGAAAACAGAAAAACAAGGAAATATAGTTATGGCCTGATTGGGTGTTTTGCTGTATATGTTTATCGACTTGCCTTAATTTGTCAGAATAAAAAATTTCTACCACTAATTATATTTTTATATTAAAAATATATAAAAATTAAAATTAAATTTATTTTTTTATATCTTAAATTATAAATTTTATATCTTAAAAAATATAATATAATTATTTTTTATTAATTTAATGACTGTAGATAAAATAAAAAGTATAGGGTTTACCTAATCAAAAAGAAGTATAGGGTTTACATCATTATCTCATTTTGTAATCTCTTTGGTAATGTAGGTTTGTCTTATTAAAGAAGAAAATTGTAAATTATTTATTTAAAAAAATATCTTCTTTGTCTTTAGCTTCATTTTTCTTATTTATTTTTGTTATATCTTTAATGGAGATTAAAATTAATTATTATAATATACAAATAAATAATGCATTATAAATAGGGCGATCATTTGATTAAACTCGACATTTCTAATTTAACTCGATTTTATGAGATTATATTTTGATAAACAAATTTAAGTTTGGATTGAGAATAAGTCTACTTTTTAGTATGAATTTAAATCGTGTTTAAAGTTTAAAGTAAAATCTTTACTATGCCTGATTAAAATAATAATTTTATTTTAAATATTTAAGTATATTTGATTTAATATTCATCTTTTTATATATATATTTTTAATTCTCACTATTTTATGTAATAAAAATAAAATAATTATCATAATATTCTCTCTCTAATTGTATATTTTCAATCAATTTTTTATTTTATCAAATAATAATGAAAAATATTTTTTATTTATATCAATTCTGGTCAAATAAGTTTGAATTTACTTTAAAATTTGAGTAAAAACTAAATTCAAATTTTTATTTTAAAATTTTATTCGAGTAAAATATCATAAAATATCAAACCAATCAAAATATATATTAAATTTTCGGGTATAAATTGATAAAAAAAAACTAACCGTAATCATCTCTAACTATAAAACATTTATTAAAATAAACTTTTAAATTTAAGTTCTACATCATAAAAATTTGACGTATGATCTTAAAACTCCTAATCCTCCATCTTACCTAATTAATAATTAAAAAAAATTTAAGATTATTAAATCCACAAATATATGTAATTATATGGAATGAAGCACCGATAAAATATATTGTTCGGTTTCCGTACACTTTTAATACAGAGAAAAAATAATAAAAAATAGGTATATTATTGATTTGTCAAACCTAGTTGGATTATATACATTAATCGATAGTGATTGTAACACGCGAACAGCTAAAAATTATTTAATTATTTAAAATGAGCTAAAAATCATTATTATTTTTTATAAATATTATACCCCCTATACAAGCACATAATATCAATATATTTAGGGATGGAATTTAAAAAAATATCAAAATATATATTTTAAAAATTTTCTAGATTAACGAAATTAAAATACAATTTTTTAAAATAAAATTATATTATTTAATTTTTTACTCTATATAATATACGAAAATAATAATCGGCTGAAGCCAAACTCTTTAAAACCCCATGTTCCGTCCCTAAAGATATCATACTTTGAACCTCCGACCTCAAATGTGATATTACTATAATACAGGGATTAATGATAGAATTTGACCTTTTATTAATTTTTTTAATCTTTTTTTATTCTTTAAATTAGCATAATGCAGAAATTTTATTTAATTACTTGTTTCTATCTTCGCCGAAAGCTTGCTGAAGTCCACAATGATGTCAAATCCACTTGGATTTCCTGCACACAGAGAGTTTAAGACAAAGACAAAGACAAATGGGACTTGAAATGCAATAACTGGTATAATTTACGGCTTTACATAAGTTTGTGAATATTCTATCTTGATTTATCTATATTATTATTTAAAACTTAATTGAGTGATGTCATAATTAATTGGATATTAATTCAGTTTGAAATTATTAAATTACACTCATATAATTGTATAATCCATATTATTTCAATGGTTTTTTTTCATTTTTCATTAATAGTCGAATAAAAAATAAATTAAAGAATTATATTTAATACATAAATGGTGAAAACAAAAGAATTATATTAAATGTCTTAGTTTGATGTTAGATTTCAGAGTAGAAAGGTTAAGGGTTTAACTTTAAGAATATAAGATTTAGGGGATATGGTTTAGAATTTATGGTAATATGAAGATTTATATTTTAATCTTTAAATCAGTGGTGGATTTAAAAAATTATTTGAGGATGAACACACATAAAATTTTATAATTTCAGAGTGGACACAAACTTTAAATATTATAAAGTCTTAAGGATTAATTCATAAAAATTATAAAAATTAAGAATAAACATGTGAACTTTAAAAAGTTCAGGATGAGTATAGACTCACCCTACATCCTTAATGGATCCCGTCACTACTTTAAACCTTAAATTCTAACCCTAAACTCAACCTTCTGAATACAATATATCAATTCTAAAACACTAAATATAAACCCCTGATTTTTAAACCTTAAAACTAGAATACTTATATTTTTTTTATTTTCACCGTTTATATATAAAATAATTATATTTTAACAAATATTTCTTATAAATAATAAATTAATTTTCCTTTATACCCATCCAAATGTTCATTAAATTGTCATCCTTGGTTCAATGAATCTAGCAACAGTTCAAAAGTTGAGACAAAACTGAATTTATGTCCAAAAATATGAACGAACCAAACCAATGAAGAGATGCTTTGTTTCTGTAGGATGGCTTTGAAACGTAGTGATGTCAAAATTTGTGTGCGGAGGAGAAAAGGGAAGATTCAGCCCAGATTCACTTCACTGTGAAACACAACAAGGATTCCCAAATATATTATTACATGCGAATTTAACGAGTGATTTTAATAAATTAAAGTATAATATTTATTTTAAAAAATTTAAATCTAAATAATTTTAATTGTAAAATATATGTATTTTATTAAAACATTTAAAATATATGAATAAATTTTAATATAATTATCTTGAGAGTATTGAAAAATATTCTGGCATGTGGCGGCCATGAAAAGCTACATCCTTGGCTTTCTTTTTGATGGGTCGTTTTCATCTCATTGGTGTCTCGTTGTACGGCCGACGGCTACACAGAGCAGAAGAAAGAGAAAAGGTTGGGATACGTAAAAGGGTTTTGTATGGTTTGAAATTTGATTAATATATAAATAAGAGTTTAAATTGTATATATCATAGATATCAGATATTTAAGTTGATTTTTAATAAAAATATTTATTCTTTATATTATTATAATTTTATGTTTTGATCATTAAAGCGGTGTTTAAAAAATTATTGATTTAATACTTGACACATATAATATATATTTTTTAAACTTTTATAAAATACTCTCAAAAAATTTTAATTTTTTTATTCACTCTCAAATCATCACCATTTCTATCGTCAATCATTGTCTTTGAACACACCTTTTCAACCGCCTAATTTAATCGATATTTTTTAACATGATATTGTTAAAAACAAAGAACGATAAATTAATCAAACGTTGATTTCATGGATTAATCAGAATAAAACTACGAAAAATCTTGATTAATCAGAATTTTTATATTCAGTAGCATTCCTCGTATAAAATTATGTGAATTCCGGATCAATAATCCTCCTTTTCAACCATGTTTGACCAGAGAAATTATTATATAAACCGGTTTTATCACGTTATCCATGGTCCTTTAACCATTAAAACCCTGATAACTAATTTTTATATTTTTTATGTTATTTTTTTAAGAATGAATCTTTATTTTTTTATTGACATGTAAGTAGGTAGTGGGTGATTAGATAAAAATTAATTAAGAAAGAAAAATGATCTAAAAAATAAAAATTAGTTATTAAATTTTTAATAATTAAAAACTATGTATGATGTGATAAAACCGATTCATAAAATAATCTCTCGTTTGACTACGTAAGGAAAGAGGGATTAGTGTTGTAGTAAAATCATTGAAAACGTGACTCATTTCCTTTCTACAGATGTCACATGCAGACAACAACCCAGCAACTTGTAAGAACCGACACCATCTGATTAAACCTAAAACCCTAAAACGACAAAACAAGGAACTATTCTGACTCATGCAGGGTACTAGGAAATATGAATCCTAAGCTATAATTAGGATTAGGCTCAAAAGAACTAAAATTTTGATTTAGTCAGTAGTAAATAGTAATAGTCATGGAGCATAAAACAGCTGCGGATTTAAAATTTTATTTGAGATTTAAAAATTTATTTGAGGGCGAATACATATAAAATTTTAAAATCTTAAAAGGAGTACAGAGCTTAAATATTATAAAAACTTAAAGATTAATTCATAAAAATAAAAAAATAAAGATAAATATATGAATTTAAAAAATTCAGGATGAACACGAACCTACCATATTCAATACATGGATCCGACACTGGCATGAAATAATTTGAGTTATCGGTTGAACCAAATTCAAGTTTTTAATTGCTCGATTGGAACTACATAAAAACTAAATCGAAAATTTTTATACTTAAAAAGATATTGAATTTTAAGTTTTCGAAACGAATTAACTTCGATCATAGAATGATATAGTCAAGAAGTTAAAAAAAAGAAGAAAAGTTTTATCACCATTTTCAGCTTTGCTTGATATGAATATTCATCAAATTTTCCTGTCCCAATATGGGAAAGCTAGCTGAGAATTTTCTCCACCAAACTGCCACTAAAGGTGCAGACATGAGCTTGAGTAGGCAAGAGAATAATGACGAGTAACCATCACTGAAAGATGAAAGCTCGTACTTTCTAAAAAAAAAAGAAAAAAAAAAGAAAGCTCGTAGGAGAAGAATAACCTTACATTTATCGTTCTTAAATATTCAGTAGAATTTACCTAAGAGGTTAGGTACCACGTAGGATCCGTCATTTTATTCAAGATTTAGAACTTTACATTACCGATTTAATGCTTCATTCCGCTAAACCAATTAATTATTTATAAGATTTATTTTTTAAAAAATTAAATTGTTTATTTTAAGAGTGGTGAATATTAGAATTTTTTATTTATTTTAAATTTAAAAATGACCAAATTAATTTAACTTGGTAAAACGATAAAATTTAAGGATGATAATTTGACTCGCTTTCGTCGGGTTTTAACCCAACCCAACTCAATAAGATCAAGTTTTTTATTTGAAAAATTGTGTTCGGGTTAGGTCTTATTTTAAAAATAACACCAGATTAGGCCAGAGTGTGATTTAGGGTAAAATTTTCCTAAACCAACCCTATATTTATATATTTTTATATATAATATATAATATTTTTATTATTTTTCATTGATTGAATTTAATTAAATTTTTTATTAATATATCAAGGTTAGGTTATAGGTTTTATTAGTTTGGATTAAAAAAAATATATTAAGATTAGATCGTGTAGTCAAAAATAAACTAACTACACAAACTCCGATCAAACCTGTTGCCATCCCTAATAAAAACCGTTGAGTTCCTCATGAGACAAACACATTGCCTATAATTTCCCTATTCGAACCAATAATCAAACGACAGCAGTTGATAACTTCCAGCCACTTATTTCATAAAAAAAATACAAATCTTGGGGTCATTCCACAGTAACCAAAACCTCACATGCAGTTTCCATGGAAAATCAGAATCACATAAACCTGGAAATTTTCCAAGAGAAAACAAAGAAAACCCAATTTTTTATTTAATGTGCAACAAGAACATCGTTGTTTATCACGTTAATCAACACATTTTCATCATTCCTATTACTTCTACTCTCCCTAATGTCACCATTGTTGTTCTCCCTAGATCCTATACTTGGACCAGATGACTCCAAATTCACAAGAAAAATAGATTTTGGGGCAAAAAGCTTCTTCCTTTGAACACAACCTGAACCTCCATAGATCTTGTTGAGGAGCATTGGGATCTGATCAAAATCTGAAATTTGGATCTGGGTTTGGCTTGGAACAACAGCTGGGATGGAGTCGAGTCGGAACAGCTTGCGCTTGTTGGATCTGGCATTGATTTTGGAGTCTCTTAACTGGGCTAAAGCTCCTGGCTTTAGGTACTTGTGGAATACCGCGTCGGTCTTGAAGGATCTGGAGATGGGTTTCATTTGGGAGATTTGGGGATTTTAGATCTTTTTCTTTTCTTTTCAGGGATGTTTAAATGAGAATAAAAGAGGAGTGTTTGATAGGCGGGAAAATGAGGGTGGGAAAATCAGAGTCAATCGGGCTGAAAAAGAAAAAGATTTTAGGGCTTTGAAAAAGGCAGGCGGGAAATCCATGGATTGTTCGACCTAATACTCACGTGATTTCTGTTGTTGATTGCAGAGTTAGATTTTGATGTTTATATTTTACCAATGAACTTTGATTTTGTTAGTGCAATTTTAGAATTTTTAATGCTTAATAGCTAAATAAGTGATTAAATTATACATAACATTTATTTTGGTGCTTAAACCATTTTTAGTTAAAAAAAATATCTAAAATTTTATTTTGATTATTTTAACCATTAATTATACTTAATTTTATAAATAATCTTTTATTTTATTATTTTAATTTCTTTTTTAAATAATCCTAAAATTCAAAATCTCTAGCTTCCCGTCAATTTCTTTTCTAATTTTATTATTTTGATTTTACTAATCACCCGATCCGACTTCACCAAAGATACAAATTTCGTATACACAAGCTCAACCTTATCGACCTCTTCACTTACAAACAACGAGAAAACGTCATCGGCAATCATCTGAGCTTCTTTGGCAGTAGGAGACCCTGTTCCTTCAACAAATCTAACAAACAGAACATCATCTTTCCGCCTAAAACAAGAATTACCCTTTTTCCCCTACACTAATAACAGTATAATCCAATCCAAGACCTTTCAATTCAGAAATCCGGGATTCCGTCTTTTTAATCACTTAATTGTTTAAACTACCGCAAAGACCTCTATCACCAGTTATAACAACTAAAGCTACTTTCTTTACAGGCCTAATAACAGTTAAAGGACAATCAACATCTTCAGATTGTAAATTATCATTAATGGTGTAAAGGAACTCCAGTAAAGCTTCGGTGAAAGGCCTACCGTTAATGACATCTTCTTGAGCTCTCCTGACCTTTGCAGCCGCCACTAGCTTCATTGATTCAGTGATTTTTTGAGTGCTTTTCACCGTTTCGATTCGTTCTCGGAGCTCACGAAGGCGGCAATGGATGTGAGTGATGGGTGAAGGAGATCGAGAGAGGCTTTGGAGGAGTGAGTAATCTATTCGAAACTTGGAGAAATGGGTTTTGGTTAAACTGATAAAAGAACTGAATTTTGGTGGAATTTGAACGTTTTGGCGAGACCCAAGTCGGTAGATTTGAAGAAAACATGGTTCTCAGAGAAGGTTTTTGCAGGATTTTGGGGTTTAGAAATGGTGCAGAAACGACAATGAATCGGCAAAGCGTCATGTCTTTTTGAACAACTGTGTCACCTTAGCTTTCAACCTCCCATGCCTAGTCCTTAAAATTTAAGTTACCAAAAACTAAAAACCGCAGCTTTAGACTGAGAGAAGCCTCTATTCATTCAATGTGCAAGACAACACTGTTTCAGTTTCTTTGTTTTTCCCGGATTTAAAATCACCATGGAACTCACCCGTTCGGATAATGCCGAATTGTAGGCATAGTTAAGCCCTCATGGAGAAAGAACATGAGTTAGACGAGGAGAAGGTGGATATAATCCCGAACCGATCTACGATAGCATGTTGTTCGTCGGATATATTTAAATATTTAGTATTTTAATGTGATTTAGGTTTAACGAATTCTTTTAACTATTTTTATTTTTTTTAATATTTATTATTTTATAAGATATGTATGTAATATGATATATTTTATATCACTAAAAATAGGTTAGTATATGATTATAAAAGTGTGAATTTTATCCTTATGAGTTTCATCTGATTGTGCGATTAATTTTGTTTAATTTAATTATAATTAAAATTATATTGTAATAGATAAATAATAAAAATAAATATATAATTTTATAAAATTTTATTAATCGATACGTTATCTTTTCCATCTCCTTTCGCTTGAATTTTAATTCGATAGTTTGATAAATTTAAGGCATAAAGATAATTTTAGCCCTTAACGTTTATAATTTTTATCATTTTGACCCTTATTCTTTTTTTAGGATAAATTTAGCCATAACTTATATCTTTTTGATAAATATCTTATTTTTTAACTAGTTTGATGACTAAACCGTTAAATTTTTAACGATGGTACATATATATGGAATATAATTTTAAATGATATAACATGTGACCTATCAAATACATGTATATATATATATATGAAATATAATTTTATTCTAATATAAAATATAAAATAATTAAAATTTAAATAAAATATTATAAATTAATTAATTCTAAAATAAAAAATTACTATCGTACTTAGGGCTAGGATAATATTTTATTTTAGAATTAATAAATTATTTAATAATAAATTATTTGTTAAGATAATTAATTAATTAATATTTTATTTTAATATAATATTTTATTTTATATTTTAGAGTAGAGTTAATATTTTTTTTATTTTATTTTAATTTATTCTAAATTAATTAATTAATTATAGTAGTTTTTTATTTTAGAATTAATTATTTTTTAATATTTTATTTAAATTTTAATTATTTTATATTTTATATTAGAATAAAATTATACTATAGATATGCATTTGATAGGTTACATGTCATATTATTTAAAATTATATTCTATATATATGTATCATCGTTAAATTTTTAACGGTCCACTAATCAAACTAGTTAAAAAATAAGATATTTATCAAAAAATATAGATTAAGATTAAATTTATCTTTAAAAAAAATAAAGGCCAAAATGATAAAAATTATTAACATTAAAAGTTAAAATTATCTTTATGTTTAAATTTAATAATTTAATTTACAAATATATAACCGAAATAGATATATTTAATTAATGATCACAGTATTAGTTTACTCGTATTATCTAAAGTTTATATTCTCGGTGTCCGCCAATTTCTAGATCTTTGGGAATTTGTTCTTTCGTGATAAAGTTTGTTTTTTTGAACTTGTTGATTTAGGTAATTTATTTTTCCTAAATTTGGATCATTTCGTGTTCTTTGGTGGATTTTTGCATCTGGGTTGATCTTGTTGACAACAACATCTCTTTTCTTTGGTTGAATCACTCCTTGTTGAAGGTTCAAAGTTTTGATTTTTCTTTTAAATGTCTTTTGCTGCTCCTTTTAATCCCGCCTCATATTTCTTTCATCTCTTTTGTTTAAATTATATTAGTGAAAAAATTACTTGTTTATCTTAGATGTTTGGTAATTGCTTAAGAAAATTTATTTTGAGTTATATTAGTGAAAAAATTATAAGTTACTGATTAGGGTTTCATGCTTTGATCAATCTACTGTTCCTTGTTTCACTTTCATCTTCACAGGTTTTGTTTCCCTTTGTCTGTGTGTGTTTTTCTGGAATCTAAAGAACAGTTGCTTAGCTATTTCTATTACAAATTTATATAATGATGCAATTTAATTTTGTGTTTTTTTGTTTGTTTAGGTTCATAATAATTTGGAAAATGGAAGGTATTATTGTGAGAAGGGTCATTCCCTCAGACAACAGCTGCCTTTTCAATGCTGTTGGGTTAGCTCATTAAACTACTAGATTGATACGTTTTCGTTTTAATGTTTATTGGTTTGATTGGTGTGATTATTGTTTATTTGAGATCGTTTTCTCTTCGTTTCCGCTTGTTTAGGTATGCTATGGACCATGACAAGACAAAAGCTCCGGAGCTGAGACAGGTTCCTATCTGCTTATTCTCATGATAATTTGCCACAGTGCTTCATTTAGGTCATTAGGTTATTTTATTCTTGCATGACGATTGAAAACATATATCGAAACTTTGTATGCAGTTTATGTTAGCTAATGAATTATGGTATTTAGACATCGATCTGTGGATAGAACGGTTACAGATAGGAAGCTTTATAGTTTTTATATGTTGGTAGGCAAATCCTTATGGTTGTGGCTTTAGCTTTAATGGGAAATGTTCAAGATTAACGTGCTTACCTTTGTTAGAACAGCCAATGTGTTTTAGTTCGAAGGTGGAAATCTATGCGGTATAAGGCCATTCATCCTAGCCATTTTAAGTGCTATTTGGTTTTCTTAACCTAGTGTGATTGATAACTGTTTGAAGGTTATAGCGGCAACGGTGGCAAGTGATCCAATAAAATATTCCGAGGCGTTTCTTGGAAAGCCAAATGCAGAGTATTGTTCATGGATTCTTGATTCAGAAAAGTGGGGAGGTTAGTTGAACAACCCCTCCCCTCCATGTCCTCTTATAGATATTATTCATTTATGGAAATTTTCATGTGGACCCTGTTTTCTGTTTGAAGGCGCCATTGAGCTTTCAATATTAGCAGATTATTATGGACGGGAAATTGCTGCATATGATATTCAAACAACGCGCTGTGATCTGTATGGTCAGGTTAGAATGCTGATATTGTCACTCTTTTTGGTCTCTAGTCGTCAATGTTAGTTATCGATGCTTACTCTCCCCTTCTTTTTACTGTGGCCTTCATGACAGGAAAAGAACTACTCTGAAAGAGTCATGCTGATCTATGACGGTCTCCACTATGATGCATTGGCTGTATGTTGTTTTGTGACCGATTTATTGTTTTCTGAGGCTGCCCATATTGTCGCCTTTTACACTAGAGGAATAACACTAAGAATGCATTAGTGGATAATAAATTGCTATGAAGGAAACTTTTGAGAGAATCTATATGAAATTATGACTGTTAATTAGGCATCGCCGATACTGATTGTGTTATTTTTTCGTAATGTTTTCATCTTTATTTCTTGTTGCTGCCATTCTCCTTTGTATGCTTATGTTTTTTTTTTCCGGTTTTCGGGTTTCGCACCAACAGATGTCTCCTTTTGAGGGTGCCCCCGAGGAGTTTGATCAGACTATATTTTCCGTACAGAAGGATAGAACCATCGGGCCAGTTGAAGGTCTTGCACTGAATCTGGTTAAGGATCAACAAAGGTAGCATTTTAAGTTTTTATTATGTTTGTTTATCGAGATAGTGTTCGAGTAATCCCCATTTCACCCTTTAATCAACCTTTACGAGTAACGAACATTAGACCTTTAACTGATTTTAGCTAAGTTTTCATATCCTTGCCTTCTAGGAAGAGGAGCTACACCGACACCGCCAACTTCACTTTGCGTTGCGGTGTATGCCAAATCGGCGTGATCGGCCAAAAGGTCATCCCCCGCCCTCATTTCTATCAACTTGTTATTTCGTGTCCGGTTTATTTTCTTTTAAATACGACACTTCTCACGTAATTCCATGTGAATCTTTAGGAGGCCGTGGAGCATGCACAAGCAACAGGCCATGTGAACTTCCAAGAATATAGATGATAGAAAACCAGAGAGGTTAGTGTCATTTTATGAACTCAACTCATTTTTATACCTTCCCAGTTCATTGAACTTGTCTCGTTTGGTCGATAAATCATCTCATCGGATTCTCGGAAAACAAAACCGAGGTTGTTGTTTCGGGAACTGTTGTAGGATCAATGGTGTGCGAGATGAAAAATATTTAATGTTTTTATGTTATATTATCACAGCAATGAAAAACATTCAGTTACATTCATGGGATAATAAAAAGATCATCTACTGAGATCTTTATGTTAACTTTCTTGTAACTTTGGAAAGATTATTTTTAATAATTAAGATTAAATAGTTATTTAATTCTAATGTGTTATTTACCTAAAATCCAATGAAAAATAACAAATATTTTTCAAGTACTGGGATCAAAATGCAATCCAAAGTGGATATTTTTGTGGTCCTTTATTTTCTCCATAAGAACTATATATATTAAAGAGAAAATTACAGAGGAAAATGTTCTCAATTTCAGTCTACCATGAACCTTGTTTTTCCATGTTAACCTCGACAATGGAAGAACATCATCCGGCTTAAGGAGCAAGTTCGAACTTGATAACCGGAAAATCGGATATGGAACAGATAAGGTGTTTCGTCTTCAAATGCTCCTTCAACTTTGAATCAAATTCTGAACGAGAGGCAGAAGTTTCCTCGTGTCTGACAAATATCACTTTATTTCAGAGGGGAACTTCATTGTTAAAATCAGTCAGCTTCTAAATCTTCTGTTTAAGAACATGGCGTAGTTGGACCTTTTGGCTTTCCATTCTTGCCTCCAAAAGTTTTGCCTTCAGACTATTCTTCTGCACGACGCGAGACCAGTCGATGCATCCTTTCATCCCTTTCGTTATGTGTTGGTGACTGGAGTCGGGTGAGCTCCACTGTCTCACCGAAGGACTGAGAGCACCTTTACACGATCCTCGATCTGGGGATACAATATCACCATTCAAAAGCCTGCCATTTGCTCCTTCTACCGAGATTATCTTATAATTTTCTCCATTTGTTGGGAATGACCTCCAAATCCTTGCTATGGAGGTCACCTTCTTTGACTGCCTAGCAGGATATGAACCAACTTTGTTAATTTCTGTGTTTGGGGTATCTCCATATGCATTTCCTTCCCATTCAGTTCCGCTACCCGAGTAGTTGCTGCCCTGACCATTCTTGTTCACAGATGCAGCACTTTCTTCAGGTGAATAGCTTGAGCCGTGATCCTCGAAATGACTGACAGTTTCCCACCCACTCTCATCGTCCTCTATCTCATCAGTCTGATTAAATTGTGCGTTTGAATGTCTCATTATGCTGTCTTTCTTCATCATGTTCGTTTCAGGACTCGCCATAAGAACTTTTGAGGCGAGGCTGGCAGGACTATAAGCAGTACATTGTTCGATTTCCCTTTCATTCGCTTCAGCTAAAGCAACATCTTCGAAAACAGCAAAAATGTCATCTGGGTTTGAGGGTTCATATGTAAATTCCTTGATTTCTTCAATGTTAACAGACTGAGCAGCCTGTCTTAGTGATTCTGCTTCTCGCATGTCTTTCACGTTCAGATTTGCAGTTCTTGACCTTAGAAAGCTCTCCAGATCTTCTATAAGCTTGTTCATTTGTGAATACCTCTCTTCAAGTGCTACCTTCGCATCAATGAGCTTCATCTGAACACGTTCTTCACGCCAGACCTCAGCCATCTGCAACATTTTTCTTTCCTCGTCAACTTCCTCCCGAAAGTTCATGGAATCTCTCTTAATTTCCTCCGCTTCTGCCTTGTCTTCTCCAATTTCCTTAGCAAGCTCGTCACATACTTCTTCAATTAGTTCTCTGGCCTTTCTTTCCTTTTCATAATCCAGCATGTACTGCTTTGCTGATAACTTGGCAGCAGCCAACTCATTCACCAATTTCGAATTAACAATTTCAAGCCTCTGGCGTTTTTTCTTTTCTCGGTTCAAGTCAGCTTTGACGTCATCGACAAAGGCACGTATTTTCTCATGTTCTCTACTCCTCCATGCAGCCCTTTCCTCGCTAACTTTCCTCAAGAAGTGCTCAAGTTTCTTCTTCGAGGACCGACGCTCAGTCTCAAGCTCCTCAATGTGAGCTCGAGCTTGCGCTAACTCTGTTTCAAGGGCAGAAACAATTGATACAGCACTTACTTGTTGGTCAATACGCTTCATGTTGTAAAATTTCCATACTTCATCCGTTGTTTTTAAGCGGACAGGATCCCACTTTGTTGCTCCCTCCATTGCGGAGTTTGAAAATTGAACTGAAGGCTCAATCTTAAGATAGAGAAAAACAGGTTAAGATCAGAAGAGTGAAGAAATCAATATGCAGAGCATGCAGATGCTTTTTTGTTTCCATGTATCATAGCAAGCTACGAGCATGTTCGAGAAAAAAAAATAAGAATCTAAGCAAGCAAACAGCAACAAAGTTCCCAACATTGGCACTTGTTTTTGCCTAATCATCAACTTCTTCATCCAACTGATATAACTAAAACGATGTTGATTCATGCATTTAATGCAAGTGGTATGTGCTCCTATTCTATTCTTTTCCCTTCTAGTTTGTCTAGAATCATCAAGAGTCTCGGATAGTCGATGAACGTAGATATCGATCGAGCACACAACTTTAACATTCAAACTGCCAAAAATAGAGTGAAACAACTGGTTCTTCTTTTACAAAATCACCAAAATGGAACACAATATAAATCCCATCTAAAATATATCACCAAATGTGGGTTCCACACATAGCGTGGCACATATGCCTTATTACGCCTTATTACGCACGAGATGACAAAAGGGTCGGCGTCCTATGCAAGTTCCGTTCATTGTTTATGTATTGACCATATCATTAAAAGTTCAAGATTCGGTTAAGAAGCTCATGGATGCAAGCATACCTTATGCAGGAGGCCGTTCTTTGCGGCAGAGATCGAACTAGGACTCTGTAATGGATCCTCTGAGCCATGATTTTTGTCCTTGTGATGATAATGGAAAGGAACACCCATAAAATCCTTACCAGGCTGCAGGTCAGCACAAAGTAATGAACTTCAAACACCCAAAATCATAATCTGAAACACTTAAATACAACTAATCCATCAAAGACGGAAAAAAGTAAAATCATCACAGATAATCAAATGCATTTGTTGCGAATCAAGCAAATAGTATAATCCTTTATCAAGAAAATATTGGTCGAAAACCTGTAAAACCATGCTCGCAAAAGGTTCTCATGATTAGCAAAACAAAACTATTGCAGAGCATACAATGATGACAAACTGCATACATGATAAACGCATTGAAAAGGAAACTTTCGGGTACAAAATCGTATGAATCGATTCCATTTAGCAAGTTTTTAAAGGTTTGCTTTTTTGTTGAACATGCAAGCAAAATCTAAGGCATCATAAACATCAAAAATCAAACAATGATGACATTATAAAGATCAGTGTTCTTCTCAGCATCAATGGTTAAAAGCTTCATATATAAGCAAGAAATTAACATTTGTAAACAAGCAAATTACCAAAAATAATCCCTTCTAAAATCACAAGTTTTGAATTATGACAAAATAATAGAAAAGCATGGATCATGGAACCAAAAAAGGGTTAAAAATCCAACCTTCAACCCTAACCGATCACCCCTCCTCTCTGGGACACCAGGCGCCACCGTCTCTGGTAACTGCAACCGCCACAATGCAGCTGCAAGCTTCCTGACGGACACTTTTGAAGCACCTTTCCTCCGACGTCCCCGATCACCATCCTCCTCCACCGCCAGCTCCTCAGCTTCACAACCTTTCTCTTTCTCATCCACTTTCCATTTCAACAAAGGCGTCTCTGGTCTGCTCCGCCTCCCCACAACCGATCCACCG
Source organism: Abelmoschus esculentus (assembly GCA_035048815.1). Lineage (NCBI taxonomy): Eukaryota > Viridiplantae > Streptophyta > Magnoliopsida > Malvales > Malvaceae > Abelmoschus > Abelmoschus esculentus. The sequence continues at coordinate 11,586,100 of JAUCBN010000001.1, forward strand.
CCGACCCGTTTCCACCGCCTTCTCCGTGTCTTCCGCTTCGTCGTCGGCTTGAGATCCACGTCCGTCGGAATCCTACCCGAGAATGTCACGGGTAAACTAACTCTCCCCGTCACCTTCATCACTCTCGAACTCAAACCACACCCATCAACATCGCAGAATCCAACAAGAACAAAAAAAATCACAAAAATCCTACTTTACAAAGAAAACAAAAACAAATTAACAAAATCTAAGAACTTTGCAAATTGTTTAGCTAAAAATCTCTTCATTTTTGTAAAGCTTATGAAATTGATTTGAAAACAAAAACAAAAGATGAGCAAAAGCTGAGCTGAGAAAGGATTGGGAGAGTGTTAACCTTTGCTTGTCCTTGTCTACTGATATCTGGAAATGGAGAGAGAGAGAGACGTATCTCAGATATGTATAAGAATACGTTTCAATGTATCACCGTATTTTTGTACAGTCAACGTATAGTTTAGAAAGATACGGTGCCGTTTTGGCGGTCGGTGTTTACTTTCCTTGATCAGTGGTGGCCTGGTGGGATAGCAGAGAGACGTCGGAAGGTTTTATATAATTTTCAATGGGTAAATATACATTTTAGTACCTAAACTTGGCTTCAATGTCTTATTTGGTAAAGTTTTTTTTTCTTTCAATTAAGTACCTAAAATTGGTCACAAGATTCAATTTGACACCTATTTTTTTTTTTATCGAATTCGATACCTAAACTTGACTTTTAGATAAGTAACTTTTTTAACAAAACAAATAACCTAAACATATAAATGAACTCTACGAGTGTCGTAATAAAAAAGAAGATGATATTTATACAAGGAGACTCAGATCTAATCCGTTTTATCTATAAGGTATATATATTACCAAAGATTTTAGAAAAATATAAACAAATATTATCTTGTAATCTACTTTTAAGAATAAACATATAAATTATTATTACCTGATTTTTAATTTTTTCTTAAATAATATTAAAAAGATTATTATATAATAGTTTTTTATAATATTTGATTAAAATTAATCCATCAATAACTCTACCAAAAAATATATAATGGTTTTTTCCTTTGTTTGCAAAATATTAAAAAATCTATATCAGTACAGTAATTAAATGATCGAAGTCTAGTAGTTAAAAGTATATTCTAGAATAGATACTACTGTAACACTATGGATGATTCAAATATATATATATCATTAATATATCAAAAATTTATTAAAAATCATAACTATGATTCTCATTTATTTATCTATTTTCATTTAAAATAATAAATGTATTTGATTATTTAGCTGATTCAGGGATTTGAAATCCTTTCTCACCATAAAATTTAAAGGCTACAAATATTAGGTATGAATTTTACATTGATTTCAACGAAATAATAAATACTCCACTTAGATATTAGAGAGTAGGCAACGAAAATAGGTTAAGTGTTATTTTTTAATCAGAATCAAATTAAAATAATATATAAAATTTAAAAAATACATATATTACGATGTCATTTTATGTTAATTGTCATATTGTTAAATTTTTAACGATAATGAATAAATATATTATTTTTTAATTTAAGATTAATTTATATTTTTTAATAATCGAGATTTAAAAAAATTCGTCATAGGGAAACTATTTATATAGTTTGCTATAATTTTTAATAGGTTTAAAGGTCAAATTCACCCTCAACGAAAAGTCAAATATCAATTAAATCCTTATGAAAAAATTTTACCCATCTGTTACTGTCAACACGAACCTTTTGTGTTTTAAATAATAATAATAATATACATAATAACTAACAAATAGATATAAATAAATAGTAATATATAAATAATATATAATATAATATTAACTAATTAAAAAAAAATTAAAAAATCTGAAAACCGAAAACAGAATCAGGGATCATGGGGTTGTTCTGCCGTTTTCTTAGGGATTAGATTATTGTTGGGAGTTTGGTGATTAGGTGGGTGTTTGAGTTTGATTAGGGAGCTTGGATTAAATCCCTTTAAAAGGGATTCAATCATTCAGACTTAGGGAAGAATTTTTGGGGAAACAATCCGCGGTGAAGCTAAGAGCAAACGGAAATCGGATTTGGAGCAAAGAATCGGTGTTGGATTTGAGGTAAGGATTTTGTTTTTTTTATCCTTCTTTGGTTTCGGTTTGGTTCAATGCCTCGATTTTAGTTCTAGGTTGTTTTTTTGTTCTTAGCCGGTTAGTTTAGGGGTAGTGTAATCAGTTTTGATCAGTTTTTGGGGTTGGAATCTGAGTTTTAAGGGTTTTCGGGCGGTTTTAGGTGCATTTTTGGGGTTCCAGTGACCTCACCGGCGTCGGAGTCATCATCGAAGTGTCTTGGGCGACGGCCGGCGAACTCGCCGGAGCGGCGCCGGACAGTGGTGACTTCGATCGAACGGCGGTTTGTGTGGCGGCGTCTAGCCATGTTCTTCGTGTTCATCCATTTCTTGGATGACCACGTAAGAACACCAAGCCAAAACTATGCGTTTGATCTGTTTCCTTCAAAGCTTCTGGGTTTAGGTTGTTTGTTCCAGAGAAACTGAGTCATACCGAGTTGGTCTCGGTCCAAATGACCGAGCCAACTCGGCCTGAAGCCCTTTTGCTTCCTTTCGATACGCTGCCGTTTTGGACAGCTTAAACACGCGGGCCGGATCCGGGTTCAACCCGGATCTGTGCGTTTCTAACGGGTAGGGAGAAATTACACTTTAGGTCCTCAAACTTTGAACCGTTTCCTTTTAGGCCCCAAGGTTTTAGAAATCACCCAATTTAGTCCCTTAAAACCCAATTAGGTCCCTAAACTTCTAGATATCATTCAATTAGGTCCCCAGAACCTTAATTAAGCCCTTAGGACTTTAGATTTAATTCGATTAGGCCCCTAGGATCTTAATTAAACCATTTAGGATTAAATTAATCTAACTTTAGCCTTAATTAGGTTTTAAAAATTAATTTTAAAGATTAAAAAATTTAATTAATTCTTAATTGAAGTTTTAATTTAATTTTTAATAAACTTTAAAATTAATTTAATCTAATTTAACTCTAATATAAATTAATTTAAGTCCTAAAACCTAAAGATTAGACTCTAATTAGGTTTAATTCAATTCTTGAATCTTAGAAAAAACTTTAATTAAATATTTTAATTAATATTAATTTCTAAAGATTAAGTTTTAGAATTAATCCAAATTAGGTTTAGTTTTTGCCCTTGAACTTTAAAACACACTCCAAATTAGACTTTAATTAGGTTTTTAAAATTCTTAAAAATTAGAAAATAATTTTAATTAATTATTTTAATTATTTTTAATTAATTTCTAAGGTTTAAAAATTAAACTAAGTTAGGTCTAATTTTGCCTTAAAACTCTAAGACATTCACCAATACTTAGACTTTAATTAAGCTTTTAATTCTTAAAATTTAAGAAATAATTTTAATTAATTCCTAAAATGTTAAGTTTTAAAATTAATTAAGTCTAATAATTTCACCAAACTTTAATTAAGTTAAAATTAAATTCTTAAAAATTTAGAGATTACTTTAATTAAAACTTTTAATTAATCTAAAACTTCTAAGTTAAGATTTAATAATCAACTTAATTAAGTTTAATCCATCCCATTAAACCTTTGAACCTAAAATTCACTAGACTTTAATTAAGTTTAATTAAAATTTGAAGTTAAGAAAAGTTTAATTAATTAACTTAATTAAAATTTTCTAAAAACTTTATAGATTAATTTCACACTTAATTTAAGTCCTACCCTTTGTTCAAGGTTTGTTCTCGAATCCTTTGTAATCTTTTTCATTCAAGTCCCTTTTGTACTCATGTGAAGAGAGATTTTTGATGTAATATGATGTACCATGATTTTAATAAAAATGGAAGTTCCTTTATCTTTTGTCCTTTTTATTTTATGTTTTGCATGGCATATTTTAGGAAGGTCACATAATAAACTTAGGTTAATTAATTTAGTGCCTTTTTTAGGATTAGTCACTTAAATTAATTAATTAATTAATTAGGGAGAAAATTTAGTAACATAACATGTGAATCTTATGTCTCGGATACACTAAAGAGGTTGGTGTTTTGACGCACTAAGATGCTGACCTAGAGAGTGTACCTTGGCATCGAATTTATGTGTTATTAAAAACCTAGAATTTTGATAAAAACTTAAGTTTAGAATTAAAAATGGATAGATAAACAACTAGTAACACTAGTAACTTAGGTTTTAAACTTAAGTAATGGAGCCTATTTTAGGACTAGAACTTAAAATGAACAAGATAAAAAATAATCATGCATTTTACTTTAGCCTTTTGAGGCGGAAATTACATTCTTTTAGATTTGGGTGAGGTTTCCTATATAGAGGACGTCTCGATCAACTCAAGTTTAAAAGTGGTGTAACTTCTAAATCAAAAGGATATCCAAATTCAAATAATGTTCGCTTAACAATGGGAAATTAAGTTAATATCTTTCTCCAAAATGTCAAATGCCACGTAATGTTTTTTAAAGGTACCAATTTTTGGGCGTTTGTAAGGGTCGTCCTTACACGTAACCGACTCCCGAACTCAACTGTTTTTTTTCAAAATGAATCTCTTGTTTATTTTTATGGTGTCTGGCCTACCAAAGTGGCCGGTGGCGACTCTAAGTCAAAATTTTTCAAATTTAATTAAGATTTTTCTAAAATTTGGGATTTTCAAAATTAAATTTGATAATTCATTTTTAAACTTATCGTCAAACACTTTTCCACCTTAAAAAATGACGTTTTTTTTAAGAGGTCGCGACAGTTACGTTTATTTCGTTGACAGTCATGCTCTATAAAATTTTAAAAAAAATCCTAAAAAACTACAAAATTATAAGATATTTATATAAATTAAAAATATTATTGAACCTTATATTAAACCAATTTATAAAAATAAAATTTTATTGCCAATACCTGAAATATTTTATTTATATGATAAAGATATAATAAATAAATTAGATATTAATAATAGTATTAATACGATATATTTATACGTGGACCATACATACTTGTATGTGTATGCAGATCTAAAGGTGTAAAATAAATAATGTGAAAATGAGCAATTAGGGGAATCCCATGTCTACAAGTTTTAAAGCATTTTCGACCTACGAAAAATTATTAGACAAATTTAATTTATTATATTATTTATTATTTATCAAGTAATATTAATATTCATATATTTTAATGTAAGAAATAGATATAATGTACTCTCTAATTTTTTATTCTTTAAATTATATGAAAAATAGAATTTTATCTTAAAAATAATATAAAATATTATTACATAAAATTATAAACAAACGTGATTAACCAAACTAATTTTTTTAACACACGGTTCGGTAGATCTTAACTCTTTCTGTTATTTGAATTATTTTAATCGGTTCTCAAAGGCATCCTAGGGGAATTTCCACGTGGCTATATATTTAAATTCCACGTGGGAGACTAACCAAATCAAATACTTTAAATAATATAACATTTAGTATTTTGTATGTATTTTTGTCTGTATCTTCGCCAGCAGACGAACTGAACCCACATGGTCCGGCTTGATGTTCGAGCCAACACATTTGATATTATTCCCATAAATAGATAATTATTTAAACATGTCGGATTGGAAACACATTCGATATTCTATAATAACTAGTAATAAGTAAATGCACAATTATTATGCGGTTATTTAAAGATGAACGCATCTGATTGTATGAACCACAAATGACATGATAAAAATGGTTTATAATATAATTTTTTATTTATGAGATATAAGCTGTTTTTAACCCTATATTAAGAGAAATTATTACATGGACTCATTTCACCACCTAGGACATGGTATTAACCAATTAAATTAAGACACAATATATTTTTTTCATATCATATTCACACATAAGCATCATCCAAATCATCCACTTTAATGTTTTTGATTTTAAAAAAAAATATTACCAAAGATTTTTTATGTTCTCTTCTTCTTTATTATTTAATTTTTTAAATTAATTTTTTTAACCTCTAACCCAAACCCTAAACTTTAAATCTTAAACCCTAAACATAAACCTTAAATATTAAACCTAAACACTAAACCCCTATTTCCTAAACTTAAACCCTAAACCCCAAATCTTTATAAAAAAATTAATTAAGAAAATTTTAAATAATAAAGAGAAAGATGACACAATAAATCTTTGGTAATATGTTTTTTTTTTTATTTTTTAAATCAAAGACATTTAATTGGATGGACAATGCTTATGTGTTAATGTGATATGGAAAAAATATATTATGTGTCTTAATTTAATTGGTTAGGGACCATATCTTAGGTGATGAAATGGTTCATGTAATAATTTCTCCTATATTTGTGAGTTTGTTTGTGTTTCTAATTGTTTATATGGTATTTAGTCTATAATTTATTTTTTTAAAACTTAGTATCCCTAAAGTTGGGGAAATTATATTATGGGTAAGTCTCACCACGTGTCCATGGGATCAACCACTAAAATTCACACACTTTATCAATTTTTTTATGTCATATTTTTCAAGTGAATCTTCACGTGAAAAAAATTGTTTTTGAAATGAATTCATAGTAAATATGAGTGAAGATTCACTTAGGAAAATATGATATGAAAAAAATGAGTTGGATGTTTTTTAGTGATTGATCCTATGGACGATGTGGTGGGACTTACTCATAATATAATTTCTCCTAAAGTTAGTGTCATGATTCGTCACGGATTATATTCGAATCTATTTTATTTTAAAGTTTATTTTAAAACTTTATATCTTCGAAAGTCTTATAACTAAACTTCAATCCTTTTTGGTTTCCAAGTACCATGATTCATGTGATTTCGTAGGGTGGATCCAATGAATGCTAAGATTCACATGCGATGCTTGTATTACAACGCGATTTCTAACCGTACATCACCGCTTTCATGAGTAGACTCATCACGGGCGTAAATGATACGAGACAGATAGCGAGTTACTGGAGTTCGATTCGGTCAAAGTTCGATCAAAATTTGATTCGATTAGACTCAGCTCGAGTTCTTGACGAGCCGAGCCGAGCTACATGATACTCGACTCGAAAAGCTCACGAGCTACTCGGAAATATAAATATACTTTAAAACCCTAAAATCTAAACTCTAAACATAAGTCTTACACTCTAAATTAACATACTAAAACCTAAAATTAACAAGCTTGAGTTTACACAACTTGTGTATCAAAGTTTTTTCTCCGTTAGGCTTTAAATGAGAAGTAAAAGATAAGAGTTACTCAAGTCTAACATGGTCAAAGCTCGGTTAATAGTTAGCTCGATTAGGCTCGAAAAAAGCTCGAACTCGACTCGAGTACTAAACGAGTCGAGCCGAGCTCAGATTTTTTAGGCTCATTTAAAATTACTCAAGCTCGAACTCGACTCGAAATCTTAACGAGTCAAACTCGACTCGGCTCGTTTACACCCCTAGACTCATCTATCAAGATTTCAATACATTATTTAATGATTATAGATGAATATTAATATATGAAATAGATTAGATTAGGAGTGTCTATTATGCGGAACAACTTACGAACAATTCAAATTTGATTAATATTTCATTCGAATTGATTCGACTCAAAATCTCAATAAATTAAGTCGAATTAAATTCAATTCAAGGCGATAAATCCGTGAATAACTTATTATTAAAAATAATATTATTATTTAATTCATAAATGCATAATTACCTTAGCCTTTTAGGCCATATTTGATGAATATAATAATAATAATGTAAGCTATGTAAATGCATCAAAATCAGTGACCTATATGATATAAATATATTTTTAAATGATAAATATAGAATATAAAATTAATGCCTAAAAAGCAATGCTCACATATTAATCTATTTGCATGGATTCTGAGTTGTAGCATTTAGGATAAGGATTATTTCAAGACAATTATGAAGCCATCCATGACTACTAACAAAATAAAATACTATTTTTTTATTATTTCATACAAAATATAAAGTTTAATATTTAAAATAAATATAATTGTATTTAAATAATATGTAATTTCTTTTTTTGTCGGAACTAATATATAATTTCATTATATACTACTCCCTCTATCCCATATATGATTTTCAGTATTAATTTTTTTAAAAATTAAAATTTTAAAACTTTAATCATAGTTATATTAAATGTTTTAATTTATTAAATTTTATAAAATATATAATTTTAAACTATTTGATTAAAGATTTTTAAAATATATATTTTTTATATTTATATCAATAATAGATTTAAAGTTATAATAAGTTAAAATTAAAAAATTTAACTAAAAAAATCAGTACTGGACAAATAAAGTGAAACAGAGTAAGTATATTATTACTAATATCAATCGAATTAATATTTAATTAGTAAGGTTAGAGACACAAATTCAAATATTGTGAATGAAAAAATAAATTATTCTCGTATTGAATATCTACAAGATTTTAATTCGGATTAATCGAATAATATATTAAAAAATAATAGAATTGTGAAGGCATGTAACGGGCCATGAGTAAAGTTCGGCTAAGGTAAAGGCTAAGAATTATTAAAGTTTTCCTACGTAGCATATATGCAATTTGTAAAGCCCAAATCAAATGTTGTTAAGGGCAGAGTCAAGAATTTTTTTTAAGGTCGTTAGTTTTTTAAATATTATTTTAATTGGTGTTAATTATTTAGAAAAAAATTATTATTTTATTTTCTAAAGAGAGTTAATTATATATATATTAAAATTTTTAAGATACATTATATCTAAAATTACCGTCGAAATTTTGTATTTATTAAAAAATCCTTGTTCCATCCCTAAAAACATATGTCAAATGCTGCCACTAGGGGTGTAAACGAGCTGAGTAGTGCTAAGCTCGGCTCGACTTGTTAAGATTTCGAGTCGAGTTCGAGCTTGGGTAATTTTAAACGAGCCTGAAATATCTGAGTTCGGCTCGACTCATTAAGAACTCGAGTCGAGTTTGAGCTTTTTTCGAGCCTAATCGAGCTAAGTATTGACCGATCTTTGACCATGTTAGACTCGAGTAACTCTTATCTCTCACGTCTCATTTAAAGTCTAATGAAGAAAAAACTTTAATACAAAAGATGTATAAACTCAAACTAGTTAATTTTAGGTTTCAATATCTTAATTTAGGGTTTACAACTTATGTTTAAGGTTTAAATTTTAGGGTTTTAAGTTTAGAAATTTAGATTTTAAATTATAAAAAATAAAAATAGTATATTTATATTTTCGAGTAGCTCATGAGCTTTTCGAGTCGAGTATCATGTAGCTCGGCTCGGCTCATTAAAAGCTCGAGCCGAGTTCGAACTCAAGTCGAGTTTTGACCGAACTTTAACCGAGTCGAGCTCGAGTAGCTCACGATCTATCTCGTCTCATTTACGGCCTTAACTGGCAATGTACACGACTAATATATTATTTGTTTTACTCTTAAATAAGTATAAAACCATTATTTATTTTGATTTTATATTATATATTCCGTGTTAAATGAACCCTAAACAAAAATGAATTACGTAAATATATAAATACTTAATAATAAAACGATTACATTAACAAATAACGCTTTGAATGGGTCATTAACCGAGATAAAACTAAAGAGTTAGAGGGATAATCATCCTCTTAAAAATTTATATAAATAAACTTATATTATCTTAATCCATTTGACGAATTCATTATATTTGATGCATTTGGATCACCGCTCACTAATTTTAAAAAATGGTTGAGATTTAAAAATTTCATTATAAAAATCCTGTAGTTGCCGATTCAAAAATGGAGATCCAATTTTAAAGATTATATTTGTTGCTATCTATTTTATTAATCGATTAATTTAAAATAAATATTATAGAAAATTAAAATATAATTTAAAGTATAACACTCTCAATTTATTTTAATTTATTCATATCACCAAAATTTAAAATAAATGTTGTTTAAGAGATATAATCTATGTCATATTACCTCATTAGATTAACTGATAATCAATATAATTATAATATATTTTTTAATAGATTTTATATCTAATTTTTAATTGATTTTAAATTTATAATTTAAAAAATAAAAATAAATAATTTAATTAATCAATCGATCAAATATATTTATTTATATTTATATATTTTATATGCATGCAAAACACGTTAAACAAATTTTAGAGAAAGTGGGTTCTTAATTCTTAAATACTTTAATATTCATAAGAATGAGAAATTATTACATGAATCCGTTTTATCACCTAAGATATGATCTTTAACCAATTAAATTAAGATACAATATATTTTTTTATATCATATTTATAAATAAGTATTGTCCAAGGTTTAGGTGTTACTGTTTAAGTTTATGGTTTATGATTTAGGGTTAAGGTTAGAGTTACAATTTAGGGTTAGAGTTAGAAAAATTAATTTAAAAAAATTAAATAAAAAAGAGGAAGACAAAATAAAAAACTTTGGTAATATTTTTTTTAAATCAAAGGTATTAAAGTTGATGATTTGGATGTTACTTATGTGTAAATATAATATAAAAAAAATATTATGTGTCTTAATTTAATTGGTTGAAACTGTATCTTAGGTGGTGGAATGGATCCATGTAATAATTTCTCCATAAGAATGGGATTTTTAATTTATATTTTGAAGTCCACAAAATGGATAAGGTTAATTTTTTGGTCAATAATTAAGGAATGTTGAAAGCGCTGAATTAACGAAAAAGAACAGATAGCTGAGATAATACGATTATCTTTAATAAATGTTATTTATTATTAAAATCTGAATATTTGGTTTAATAAATAAATAAAAATAGTAGTTTAATGGTATCCTTTGGCTTGATTCCTTGCACAATTTGTGTTCACACTGCAAGATTCCACGCCGAATCGCGTTCACATTAGCGCCGCTTAGCCTTTTAAAATACGGCTTGGCTTTTGAGATTATTATGTCTTCAACTCAAGTTTGAAGCATTTATTAGGGTTGAAATTTGATTTATATTTTAATAAATAAGTTTTATATTTAAAAATTATATATTTGAATTATAAAATTTAATATTTAAAAATTTTAATTTTAATATCATAAATTTTAAACTTAAATCTAGTGATAGATTTAAAGATATTAGAATGCAATCATACACTTTAAAAATTTTAATTTTATAGATATTTTTATTTTTTATTAATAATTTAATTTTATATCTTTAATTTTTTTATAATTTTATACTTTCTATATTTTTAATATATATTTTTGATAATTTATACTATTTTATATAGAATTTTAGATCTATTCTGTCTAAACCCCTATATTAAAAATATTTTTTATTTAATCCAACTATAATGAGCCAGCCACAAAGCACAAGAAACTGAATAAGCCAAGCCAAGCTAACCTTTTTTATTTTTTATTTTTTTTTTGCATAATTACATCAATTTCAGTTGAAAGGTTAAAACCAACCCAAAAAAGTTGGTGATGATCAGATCAACCAAGATACCACAAGCCACGTCATACGACATGTTATCATCCCACGTGGCATAATTTTATTTTGGTTTGACCATTTCACCCTCCTCTCCTTCCCTTTCCTCTATATAACCCATTGCTCATCAACATTCAACTCCTTCCTCTCTCCTTTCAGAATCATAATATTAACCAGAAAACCAAAACTAATGGGAAATTGTTTACGCCGGCAATCACCAACACAATGGGGCGGCGAAGATTGGGGTACATTGACATCGCCCGCCACGAACGACGACGACAGCGGCGGTGACGGCGGCAACATTGAAGAAAAGGGTCTTCTCGAAAACCATCAGAGAATTAATTCGACGACGTCTTCTTCTGCAACTCCTGAAGTGAAAGTAAAGATAACGAGGAAGCAGCTGGTGGAATTATTGGGTAGGGTTGATGTAAAGGAGTTATCGGTGCAACAGGTTTTGGCACAGTTGATCAATGCCGGTGATCGATATGATCAACGGTCATGGAGGCCTGCACTGCAAAGCATTCCTGAGGTGAATTGAGCTGATGATTGATGTTGATCTTGATATAGAATTGGAACCCAGAAATTTTCTTTTCTTCTACTATCTGTTTCTTTTCTTTAGAGGTTTTCTTATAGGCTGTGTATATTTTCATTCATTGGTTAACTTTCTGGGGAAAGTGACAGAAAATGAAGAGAAAGAAAATTAGATTTTTTTAGAAACTTTGATCATCAGTTTGTATATGGAAAGAACATGGTGCATTCTTGTATATAGTTAATATGACGCAATTTTTGCACATAGCTCTGTTATTTTTTTAATAATTTCTTTGATTAATTATTGTACCATAAATAAATTGTAGATTTAGTTTTAACATTTCAATATAGTTAGTTTTTAATTTTTTAAATAGGTTGATACGATTATAATATAATATTTGTTTAATTTTTATAACGTTTAATAATATATCATATCTACATATATAATATTTAAACTCGAATCACTGAATAAAATATATCATCTTTTATCAATAAAAACAATTTACGAATTTTATTTTATTTTTATAGGTTTCTCTAAACATATAATAATTTATTAAAAGCTGAGTCATGCAATATCTATGGTTGATCAAGTTTGTCTTTCAAACATTTCTCAGTCATTCAACCACCAAAGATTGTGACAAAGGCATACAAAATGATAATGTTATAATAAGGTCAAAACTCAAAACTAGCTTTGATGAAATATATAGTTTGATTCGATAAATTTTATCGGTTTTTAGTTTAATTAATTTTAATTTATATATTTTATGTTAACTTTAAACTTTGAGATTTTGTATGTTATTAATATGAAATTGTAATTCATAATATCGTTTATCAAATACCAATAATCAGTTCTTTAAATAAGATTAAAGATTTAAATTCTATCATTACAAATGAAGTAATTGAATCAATAGGGTCACCCATAATAAATATTTATAATACCCGTTCCAAATTAGTGAATTAATAAATTAAATACTTATAATTATATAAAAAATATGATTAGTCAAATGCCTTTTTCAAACGTTTCTTACTCATGTGACCAAGTATTTTATAATAATAAATCCATGATACTAGTTATCAGGTTTATTATTTTCTTTTTCTTATTATAAATCAGTTTATACTTTTAGGACATTTTCTTTAACTTAATTCGATTTATTTCGATCCATGCCAATTTGTAGCAATACATAACCCAGTCTGATTAGTAGTATAGCTATTTTTTATAATTACATTTAAAATAAAAAAATCATTTAATTAAACTATTGAACTTAATATTTATTTATATAGTTGAAGTATATTTGCATAAATATATAACCATTATTATACTTATACTGACTAGCTAAAGTAAATCGACAAACCATTGGCATAATAAGAAGTTAAATAACCATTGAAAAAACACTCGTCTGGGGAAAAAACTGCAATAGTGTCTGTAAATTACAGTAGATTTCGAAGGAAGATAGGCAAGAGAAAAAGTGAAGATGAAACATGAACCTCTCTGAAACCAAACCCGGAAATTGTACAGCAATCGATGAAACAAGTCGCGGTTAAAGCCGACACCTAACGTGCCATGGATCAGAGAGAACGAGTTTCGAGCCATAGCACGGCAAACACAGCTTACTACAAAATACAACAGAAAACATCGAGATCGATCGTATCGTCAAAGATGAAATACAGCATGCTTGCAATTCTTTTGCTTTCTCTAGAGCAATGATTGGAAATGAAACGAATAATTCATGGAATTTTTTTACCTGTGGATGTTGCTGGTAAGTTCCTGGCTGCTGGTAATTGCCATATCCGGGATAGCCACCGTAGTACATGTTAGGATCTTGGGGTGGCGGTGCGTATCCATATGCTTCATATCCTTGAGGATATCCATAGTATCCACTGTTCCATTGGGTCTGGTCAGGTTGTGCCTGAAACTCCATTTCATCCCCTCTTTAGTTTACTGAATATATATTTAGCATGGCTTTAAATACAGAAAACTATGGTTCTAAAAACAACACCTGTTTGCTTGAAGGACTACGTCCCCATGAAAGCCTAACATTTCTTCCTCCTAAAACAGTACCATTCAGAACTGATAAAGCTTGTTCAGCGCTGGTCCTGACGTGGATTATATTACAGAATGCATTAATACCATGCAATAATATTTCATGCACCAAATGAACATGAAACTGTTTCGGTTTACCTGTTAGCATACTGAACAAAACCACAGTGCTTGTTAGCAGGAATTTTCACATGAACTACCTCACCAAGCTGGCAAAATATTTGTTTTAGTTGGTCTTCGGACACACTGGGATCCAAGCCACCAACAAAAATCTGCATTTTAGCTCATAAGAGTTCAGTTGACCATACCATGAAATTAAGTATATTAATATAAAAGAAAAAGCTACCTACCGTTGTATTATTCGGATCACTCTCACCAGAATTTCCTTGGGTATTCTGGTAAGCAGCTGCAAATTACAAATACATGTAAACTACTGTAGAATAGATTATAATAAGAGATCAAAAAACAAGAAAAGACACAATGTGCTATCCCTGCAGTTATAGCACTTTCAATTCTCTAACCTCAAATTGAATATTGTTGAAAAAACAAAGAATTAAGATCAAACACATAAATATAACAACACAATTCAAAAAAAGCTGGTAAAAAGCATTCCCGCTATGGCATGGAAAGAACAAAAGTGTACAACCGCCAGACATATGTCACCAAAACATTGGCTACCATAAAAATCTTTTGGGTTAAATCAAAGCTTAAATAAAGACACTCATCTTTTTTTCCATACTCGACATGAAGTATTTCCTTCTTTTTTTTTCCTTCCACAAAATTTTTGGAAGGGGAAAAGGACAGAGGGAGTTGTGGGTGCTTAAATTGAATGATTCACGTGTACAACTTCAAATATTACATACAAGTAGAAAGAACCTACCTGCTAAACTAATTTTAAAATTTTGAGTGATAATATTAATTCTCAGCATTCACACAAGACAAAACACATATGTTTGGAAAACTGATGAAATTCCTTTTAATCTTTTAAGTGAATAGCAACCTCAAATAAAAAAGTAGAAAAGAAAATGTCTCCAAATATATAAGAATACATTCATCTGCACCCAGGCATCCATTATTTTATAGCTTAAGCGATAAAGAAGGATAAGTGATCCACTTCCATTGAGGTTGAACTTGAATCCTTCAACTGACAATGTTTTTAACTACAAGAACCAGGTTTCTTTCCTGCCTCAGTTTGTCCTCATGTGCAACGGAGCATAGAATGAAGACTAAGCAGGTACTATATTTTAAAAAGCATAGATTTCAAAAGCGATCAAACAAAACTAGCACCAAGGTTCACTAACAGAATGGCATAATACAACATGCATAGCAATTTCACCATAGCTGCTGCATCTACCTTTGAGTATTAAAGCTTGAATCTAAAGGACAAAAAATGGAATGTGTAAATGTATACAAGTACTGAAAGGGTTGGGGAACTGATACAGAATGAATAAAAACAAATTTTCTGGTTTGTAAAGTAAGTAAAGATTTAAAGGCATGTTGGAAAAATGGAACAAATTGAAATTGATTGGAATACTTAATATGGAACTGGAAAAGAAATTTGCGTATGTAGCACAAATATTGCTACGAGAAAATGAAGCTTCTGACATAAACAAAGCAACTGACCTAAAATGAGGCCACGGATTAAAGTGGAATCATTTCAGCTGATATCAGTTCCAGGCCCCCGAAAATGAGAGCCTCTCGTTGTCCTGCTTTAAGAAAACATGAGTTTTATATAAGTTTTTGCATGTTTTAACTTTTAATATAATTTAAAGTGCCATGTTTACTACGGCAAACTGGGAAGGAAATGACTTCGTATAAACTCCACCATTCCTCAGGTCATAACTGAGAATTTGAATTTAAGAAGACCGCCACAGACCCACCTCCAAAAATCAAAACCAATAAAGAAAACACAATAACCAAACAGCCTTCAACTAGTCAAATCAAAGTACTCAAGCATAAATCATAGCAAATAAATATCATACACAACCAAGCAAATTTCACATGGCAATCAAGATAAACTATAATTTAGCATAAACCACAAGAGTACCTTTCTGATACTGCTGATCAGTGGCAGGCTTCTTACTAGCAGCCGGTCCAACCCTCATTGCCCTGGTCGAACAATACATCCCATTCATTTCGTTCATGGCACGAATCTGCTCACTTTCATCACTAAACTTCACAAAACCGTAACCTTTGGAACGGCCTGTATTCCTATCGGTAACCACTTTGGCACCCTTAACAGATGGGTAAACAGCTTTAAAAGTCTCTTGTAACATGTAATCAGAAACATCTGCAGATAGATCCCCAACAAAGATTGTGTATTCAGGACCCTCTTCTTGCCTCTTTTCTCCATATCCGAGTGCAGCCCAATTCAACCTAAAATTCTGCTCAGCACTTGGCATTGGTAAGCCATTATACGACTGCAAAACCCTCTCAGCTGCTGCTCGTGACACAAACTCTAAAAACCCGTATCCCTCTGGCAGACCCGTTTGCTTATTTCTAATCACCTTAGCTGAAACCACCTAAAAGAACCCAAGATAATAAGCCGTGTAATATTACTAGACTACAACACAGATAGTATTAATATTGCCGGTAATATTACTAGACTAAAACATATCCCCTTTTAATTATGATTCTATACACAAAAATAAATAAATAAATAATTCTAATCCAATTACCTCTCCAGTTTGAGCGAAGATACTGATAAGGTAATTCTCATCCATCCACGGCTGAAGATCACCGATCCAGAGAGACCGAATTTCGCCAGAGCCGGTGGCCGCGGAACCAGCGGAGTATTGCTGCATCTGAGAGGGAGGAGGGACGGGTTGCGGATTCCAACCTGCAGGTGGAGGAACCGGCTGACCGGCCTGCTGTTGTTGAGGCGTCATCATCCACGGCTGCGACTGTTGCTGGTACTGATGGGTTTGAGACGGATCGTTTGTCATGGACGGTGGCGGAGCTACGCCTCCTGGTGGTGGTTGCTGCATCATATTTGATACACGAAGAGAAGAGATTCGAAAGACCTCAAAGAGAAGAAGAAACCCTAATCTGTGGAATCGCAATCTGTTGGGCTTGCAAATTGTGGGGATTTTTCACTTTAGTATTTGGGTTGATATAGAGGACGACTGTACATGTGACACGTGGATAGTTAGGGTTTATTGGGTTTCAGGTTTGTAAGAAAAATGGACGTTGGGCTTTTGTAGTGGGTTTGGGGCCTTTTATTTTGAGTAAATTACCCAATGGTCATCCAAGTTGTAGGGTAATATGAATTTAGTCACTCAAAAAATATTCCTTGTAATTGAGTCACTTAACTTTTAGGCCGCTAAATTGATAGTCAGTAGTCAAAAAATTGTTAAGAATTTTTTTATGTCTAATTAGAAAAGAAAATAAATGATCAAAAACCAAAATTAAGAAAAAAATTCGTAGAAAGATTTGTTTAAACCAAAAATCAACACGCCAAGCCACGCCTCTTCCACTTTGATCTGTTCAACCCAAGTTCACTCTTAAATTTTCTCAAGAAACTACAAACCCATTTGAAGGGAGAGAAAACCTTGCCAAAATGCATGATTTTTGCTTCACAATCCCTTATGGATTGATTCTCGTGGCTGGAGGGGTGATTGGGTATGTGAAGAAAGGGAGCGTGGCATCACTCGGTGGGGGTGCTGGCACTGGATTGGTTCTCATTCTAGCTGGATATTTGAGTCTTAAGGCATTCGAGAAGAAGGAAAACTCATATTTTGCTTTGGTTCTTCAGACTGGTAAAGCTTTCAAAATCTCAACTTTCTTTTGGTTTTAAATTTTTTAGCGGTGAATTTGATCTGGGATTTTGTTTAATTAGCTCTATGATTTGTAGATAGGAAATAAATAAATTTGGAGACTGAAAAGTTTTTTTTTTTTATTATGGATCATAAGTTTCATGCTGCAATTGAATTTAAGAATCACCTTGGCAATGTAGATCCAACTGGTGCTACTATTCTATTTCTCTTGCTGAAATTGTGAGAAAAAAAAAATGATCTTTATAGCTTTGAAGCTTTCATTATCTGAAAATTCAAAAGTCAAAACTTTTGTCAGATTATGTGATTTAATATTTCATTATCTTTTTACTGATTTGTATACCTTTGAAACCAGTTACTGCTGCTGTGTTGACATGGGTAATGGGACAACGATACTACCAAACATCGAGGATTATGCCGGCCGGAATGGTTGCTGGGATCAGGTATTTTGGTCTCATATTCGGATGCCGCCAGTACCTTCATTTCACATTATATCATACAATGATAATTTTACTGGTTAACCTTTTCTTAAAGTTCTGTTTTGAGCACCACTATATCGATCCTCACATAAATTAGTAGCTAAAAGAACTCGCATACATATAAATGTATCATAGGATTACTAGTGCCCGGTTTCAATGGTACCGAATGAAACCTCAATGTCTGGTTCATTACTTACCAATTGCATAGCTACTGCATGTTGGGCTGCTGGCTTTCATTACCTTGCACCCAAGTCTACAGATTTTATGATTCTTTCCCGATGTTTATGTTGTGAGTGTGTTCATCTATTGACATTCACAAGTACAAACTAGTTATCAGATCATGAATTTGTATACATATAAATGCATCATATTATTATTAGTGCCCGGTTTTGATGGTACTGAATAAAACCTCCACGTCTGGTTCATTACATACCAATTGCATAGCTACTGCATGCTGGCTTTCATTACCTTGCACCGAAGTCTCCGGAATTTGTGATTCTTTCTTGATGTTTATGTTTTGAGTGCGTTCATCTATTGACATTCACAAGTTCAAACTGATTCTCAGAGCATGACCTCGTATCATTTCCGTTTCTGATGCAAAAGTACTAGGGCCTAATCCTGAATTCTCTGCTAACCCCATCCCCTTTAGCCGTCGTTTCAACTTGTGGAGAAGGGTTTATTTGTTAGTTTAATATTCATACAAAATTTTGGGAGCTACTAACTCTTGTGTCATTTCATCGCAGTGCTCTTATGACCGTATTTTACTTGTACAAAATTGCTACCGGTGGCAATCATATTCCATCCAAGGCTGAGTAACAGCGTTGAACATTGTTGACATCACTGGTTTTAACTTATCCGCCATGATCAATTCGAAAATTTTATAGTTGTATCACATTTACTGTACTCTGATGTGTGTATGAAAAAAAGGGATTGTGTTTTATGTGAAAGTAATCCTGGATTGTGACAAAAAAACTGTGATTTTTGTTCCTGTGCAAGTTCCTTCTTTTGGATATTAAATTTCTTTTGGTGTTTGAATAAAAATGAGCTTAAATCCAAACGTGAACTTGCCACCTATATATGTGTGTATATACTGTCTGAATTTGCTGACATTCAAAGGTTCAACTTGGAACAGGAACTGCTTGGCTTGACATAGATATTACAGTAACTCAGAACAGTTTGTTTTATTCTGTATTTCCTTTTTTTTCCTTTTTAAAGTATTAAATCAATGTCAAGGAATTTAAAACACATCCCCATCTTGAGAGGCCTAATTGAATGAGATTGAAGTAACTTTTAGTCTTTAAACTTGACATTTTTTCTCATTTGTTTTTTGAACATTTTTTATTCATATTAGTCCTTGAACTTTGTAACTCTTTCCATTTTCAGTCAAAGATGATCTGAGATTCTGAGAGTGCTCAAACAAAAATAATCAAGGACCAAGATGGCCAGATGGGAAAAGTTACAAAGTTAAGGGATTAAAAGTTGCTTTATCCCTAATATAATTAAGGTCATTGCAATGAAAAGATTCCACTGCAAAAGCCAACAAAACAAAGATCAAGAATCAGTTCTCCATGGATCTGTTCCTCTCACACACAACCATGGACAACATCTTCACAATTCTCTTGTTTCTGATTCTGGTGTTCGTTCTCCTTTCACGGAGAAAAAGTTCGGCAGAAAGGGTTCCTCAGGGTTCACTTGGACTACCGCTAATAGGTCAAAAAAGCCTCGACCTTCTCAGGGCCATGTGAACCAACACGGAAGAAGAATGGCTCCAGAAGAGGTTAAGTAAGTAGGTCCAATATCGAAGATGAGTCTGTTCGAAACCGACGGTTTTCATCTACGGTCAGGCTGCAAACAAGTTTGCGTTTGCCAGTGACAGCAAGTGCATCGTTTACCAGCAAGTGAAGTCGGTTGACGCAATTCTGGGCAATTGTTGTATCTCGGAACTGGTTGAGGAAGATCACAAGCGTGTCTGAGATGCTCTCATGTCAATGTTGCAGAAAGGGGACATGATTTGTTGATAGCAAAGAAAAAACATGGGGAGCTTCTGAGTTCTGCATGGGAGGACCTTGCCAAGATGAAGAACACATGGAAAGTTGCCATGGAAAATCTCGGACTGTTCCCTCCAATCTCCGGCGCCTTTCGGAAAGACGTAAAAGATATCGAGTACAGTGAATATCCCATTCCGAAGGACTGGCAGTTAAGTAGAACCATACATTCCATTCTACTTTCTTTCACCATTTCAGATTATCCATCTCTCTGGTATGGTATCACAATGATGCAATTTACTGTTCTGTATCAAGATTTTCTGGGTTACGGGCATGACACAGATGGAAGCTACCATATTTCCAGAACCATCAAAGTTCAATCCAAATAGGTTCGAGAATCCGGTTTCACTTCCGCCTTACTGCTTCATTCCATTCGGAAGGGGGGGGGGGGGGGGTCTCGAATATGTCCAGTATACAAGTTTGCCAGGACTGAAACCCTAGTTTCGATTCATTACCTGGTTACTCGGTTCTCATGAAGATACTCTGTTCAGACAACTCTTTCAGCAGGGATACAATGCTTGCCGCAGCTAAAGGGTTACCTGTTCAAATCAGTCCGAGGAAACTGCTCTGATAATCTAGTCTCCTGGTCACTTGTTTCAAAGAAAATGCAAGAATTCTGTTGCAGAATTTTGTGTCATTACTGAAAATGTTTCCCGATGATGTCGGAATAACAGCAAACTCGAACTCGTGAAGCAAGTAAGACTGTTTTTTTCAGAAAATATGCACATCAAAAGCATGCCATTAAACAAGCAGACATCACAGTTCTATATATAAAACTATTGTTTGACTAAAAGAATGGTTTCCATGGTTCTAACAGCATCAATGGTCCATCAATGCTCTATTTTCTATCATATATAACAATTCAATACCTGAACTCTCAACTCCTAGTACGATAACCATATTTACAACTGATACTGACACAATTTCTAGCGGAATCTTGCATCTGACCCGAAGAACAATAGCTGAACTAAAGTAGTGGTTGACCACTAATATAATAATAATCGTGAAGCAAGACTGTCTAGCAGCTTTGTGGCCTGAAGTACTTTGGCGGCTTAGAAGGACACAGTTCATTCATATGGGGGTACGGATCCAAGGAATTAAATCCGGGTAGTTCCATTCGATACTTCCCCAGAATCTGACAATAAGGAAGCTTTACATCATCTGCATCATTGCACCACTTTGGCAGCCGGCTTGAATCATTCTCGAAAAACCTTAGAGTATAAGCATCTTTGATCTGTGATTCGGTATTAATTCAAACAACAAGAGTCACCAATAGGATTCGAGCACAAATACATGAAAGATTTGTATTTCGGAAGAGAAACACTACAATCATGGACAAATATTTTAATAAAAAAAAGCTCACCGTGAATTCGGTAACTTGAATAGAGTCGGCAATAGGATCAAAAAGTCCTGCTTCCTTGTACATTTCGAGGATGAAAGCAATGCACGAGGCCGACTTTCCATCACTATATATCCAATCATCTCGTTCAGGAACAGCCAACAATTGATCAAAAGATGAACCACGCTTCTCGGTTTCCACCAGTATATCAGAAAGATTAAGACCCTGCCATGAACACCAAAATTGGAACAAAGAAACAATAATGCGTTACATTATATCTCCAATATTTTTTATATAAGAGCAAAGAGCTTTAGATCTTATCAGTTTCTGAAGCATCTAGGCTAAGCTATCAAAATTGTTACTAAGATCGAAAAAAGGGGAAACACCGCATGCATGCATGCAATTAAGCAAGTTGCATGTTACCTTCAAGACATAAATCTCAAACAATTCAGATTACATTTTTAGTGAACATTCCACAATAAGTGGACCAACCAAGAAAGATATACCATACCTGAGTTCCAAGCCGCTTGTTTAAGCCCTCATTCCACAAGTTAGCGGCATAATCAGGCTGCATTTTACTCCAAACTGTCATAGCAGAAGCTACCTGAATAATTGCAGGGAAGCATTCAAATCCTATGAACTGAAATTTTACAAAGCGAGAGATGGCAACAGAAAGGGGAAGAGTGATATACATCGACAACATTGTTATTTGTAAATGCAATGAGAGAATTCAAGAAAAAGTGGAAGAACGAGACCAGAAAAATATCCACTGCAACATAGTATTAAAATTGTCCGTGGAGAGGAGCCGAGAAAGGGGAAAGGAGAAAAGACAGAAACTTAGCAGCATGGACTATAAGCTTAAGGCAAGGTATGCAAAGTAAAAATCTAAATACCAGGTGAGCATCCAACGGAGGAGGATAATTCCCATCTATGGTGTCTATCCAGCTGAATAGCATGTTATGATAGCCATATGGTTGGCCTGCCATGCTTAGTGCATACTCCCAAGCTGCGGCCTCATTAAACTTGGCTCGAACATCAGGATGCAGAGGAAGCAATGCAATATGGGGATTAGAGTCATCCGTGTTCATCTCGAAATCCCACCATTCTTCCCATGGAATAATGGCAATGATATCTTCTCCCTACATCCCAGGACAGAAAAATAACTGATCATCATTAACAAGTGCCTGTAGAATAATGCAATAAATAGTTATGTATGATATATTACTAGTTACTACACCCAATCACAATACCGAAAGAAAGAGATTTTCTGGTAATATGAAAATTATTCCAAAAGCACCAAAAACAATAAGAGAATCTATTTACAAGAACATAAAGCATAGTTCAATACAACAACATATTTATACAACCTAACTCGATTTTGAACTAAGGGTTTTAATATTACCTTCTCATTTTCATATCCTGATTCACCAACCCACAGTTTCCCTTCAGAATCCTTTAAGAAAACAGCACTGTGACCAGCATAAGATCCAGTGACCCACTTCTCAAGTGTCTCAAAACCACCCCATCTCCCCCGTATTTTCGACAGTACCATTAAATCTCCCGAGTGTATATCATCAACACTAATGTTTGTGTTCCAGGGCTGAGGTCGTGGTTCGAAAGTAGCCCCCATGTGTTTCTCAAGAAACCCTAGGTTGGCATTCTCACCCCATCCAGTGTTAGTAAATAAAGGGAATACCTCCCAAAGAGCTTCAAGTGTTCCAAGCATCCCTGCTTGCATCAGGAAAATAGAAATCCCCTTGTTTTTCACCTAATTTAAAAATATACCCTTAAAACCATGAACAAGGTTGCAATAAAGATGCATGACTGAAACAAAACTAACAGAGAAAGGCAACTTACATATTCATATTCAGCTCTTTCTTCCCACTCCTTGATTTCAAGCGTATGCTCCCGAGATAGAAAATAATAATCCCAAGTTACTCGATACGGAGTTGCAAAGATGTAAAGATCCATACAAGTCCAACTATGAGCTTTGCTAACCTGGATAATCATATATATATATATATATATATATATATATATATATATCATTTTCACATCACTATGTGGCTATGTGCTGAAGAACTCTATCCAATTCTACCATGGATAAACATTTTGCATCATTTTAGCCTTTAGGCCTGAGTTATAGAAATATTCTATTGAACAAAATCTATCAAGTTTGTTGCAATACCCAGATTCGACAAGCAAATTAAATCAAATCCCCAAATTTGACAAGTTTAATCACTTTCATGTCAAACGAAGCAATACCCAGAAACAAAATCACTCGGAAAACTTGGAAGAAATTAAGAATTTAAGCACTTTCAACTCGAACAAGCAAAACCCGGATTAGAAAGAGTACAAAACATTAAGAAAAAAGGCCAAAGGTGTTACCTTGATATGGAGAGTTCCACCACCGAACTCACTGCCACTCTTGTTATGGAACTCCATCCAAGCCGTGTTCTCATAAAAGCACGCACCTTTCCAGCTTACGATGTGGTTTTGGGACGAAACTGAGCCTACAAAGGCTGGCAAAAGGTCAACGGCGCCGTTAAGTGAGTTGAGGATCGGCCATGAAACCTGTCTCGGTAATAAAGGGAGAACATCTCGTGGGTGGAACGGTGTTTTCACTGCTTGGACATCTGAGAAGAAGAAGAAGAAGCAAAGTAGCAGGCAACACCGAATAAAATCAGCAGCAGCCATGATTGCTAGCACAAAGAAGAAGAAGAAGAAACACTTGTTTTAGTTTTTTTTTTTGTTTTTTCTTCTTCTGAAAAAACTAAAAGGAGAAACCAAGCATAAAATATTTTCTTTTATAACCCAATAAGTTAACTTCATGAAAAACTGCAAATTTTCACTGTGATTAATTTTGGATGGATTGAAATTATTTTTGTTTCTTGTATGAAAATCTGAGACTCAAAAAGACAATGAAAATGGCTTTATGTTCCTCCCTCCTCTTTCTTAATCCAGATTAATTTGTTTTTTATTCTTAATTTATATGAAAATCTTTGAGAAATATATTGATTAACATGAAAAAAATATAATCTTTAAAACAATAGAGACAAAAAGAGAAAGAAAGGATGAGGAAACTTCTGGGTTTTCACTTCCTTTCAACAAATTGAGTATACCAATTTATCAGTGCAATTTTCAGCACCATGTTTTCAATGGGTTTGTTTGTCGAATCGAGGTATTTTTAAAAAATTAGATTCTATTAATCAAAGATATTTATTTGATTAAATAATTAAATGTTGATAATGATCCAATGGTAAGGTATCTTCAATGACAAATTCATACCCCTGTCAGGACACGTAGGAAGAAGTCGCTTTCTGCAAAAACGATTATAGAAGTCGCTCTGTGCAGGAAGCGACTTCGGGCTGAGTTGGCCTCCCTTGCCACATAAGCCATTAATTTTAATGTGGATAAGAAATCGCTCTGTGCCCAGAGCGACTTCCCTAGGTTTAGGAAGCGTAAAACCCTAGTTTCAAGAAATCGCTCTGGGAAGTGTAAAACCTTAAATACGGTTGTCAGCAAGTAAACAGAGTTACGGATATTATAATGCTCGATTGTTGCAATCGCCAGATTCTTGGTCTCAAAAACCTTCCCTTTATATATTTCAAGAGAACCACCTTAGTTGTATTGGTCGATCTGGTGGAATTGCAGAAATTCCGGAGCATTGAAGGCTTCCATATCAATGGATGCAAAGTGGGACGGTGGCTCGTAAAACGATATTGAAATTGAAGTGTTAGGGGCATCCACTTCGTCTGGCTTATCGGGCTCATCGACATCTTCAGGAGGGCCATAAAAAGGGCCTAGCTCATCACCATCAGGGCCGGGCTCTTGAATCGGTTCTTCGTCAGAGCGGTCACCCTCAAATTCGAACAATTGTAAGTCCAATGTAGGTCCAACAACTACAGATGAATGTTGGGTTGGTGGGAAGTTCAAATCGAATTCAGACCGAGAGAACGAAGACGGTTGAATGGGTGGTAGATTAAGGTCGAAATCAAAAGAAGCAACACAAGAATGTCTTGCCGCAGAAGACGATGGAACATTAACATTGTTCTGTGAACATTGGGTCGACAACAAGTTGAAGTCGTCTCGAATATTGACCGTAGGGCTATAAATGTTAGGGTCAAAATCAAAATTTGCACGACGCCAATCTGGGACGGCAGGAACATCATCATCATTATTAGAAAAAATCGCAAACAACTCCAACGGACCTCCTAAGGAATATTGCATATGCGAATCGAGCATCATTTCAACGTTTTCGTTGTCGGCCACATGAAAAATTGTATAATGCAATGGCTCTAATGATGTCGATAATCTATATTTTAATGGCTCCAATTTTTGACCTTGAGCATGCGGAACATGATCCGATACTTTTTTCATCAATGATCTATAGCTTAATCTCCGCGGGAGCTCAAGTGTAACTGTATTTAAAGACTGAAACACCACACCCAGAGATGCATCACTAACCATTTGGCCGTCGTAATAAACCAAAGCAGTGATTCTTCTTGACATTTTGACTTCTAAATTCAAATGAAAACGAATTCAAACGAAAACTTTTAGGATTTGGAAATGAGAATTCTGGTTGGAAATTTGGGGGTTCGAATTTGAAATATTTAACCACGTGGAAATCGCTTCCTGTAGAAAGCGATTTCTGTACAGAAAATCGCTTCCTGCAGGTAGCGATTTCAATGATTTCCATGCTATATAAGACTCTTTTCCCTGCTTTCAGACTGAAAACGCTCAGTCAATAATTATCAAGTTTCAGAAAAGCTTATTGTGGGAAATCTGTGGATGGATAGGTTTTCTTGCGTTCTTTTATTCTCTGGTACATATATTTATACTTCGTTTAGTAGCAAGATAAAATACGATGAGTTCTATGACTTAATATCGACGAAGGTTGAGAAGGAGACAACAAGAACAAGAGAAATCTTATACATGCAAGCAAAAATACCAGTTGATGAACCAGGTCCTGAAGCACATTACCTATTGAAATTGTCAAGTTCAAAAGACCTTCGGAAGATGTTTCGAGCTTACACAAATATTTCATGTCTATATATTGAGATTTACGTCAAATTTAAGGATGAAGGTAGTTCAGTTACAGACGAAGTTAGTTCATCAAGCAACGTCGATGAAGAAACAATTTTACAACGTATCAACAACAGACGACAACAAAAGGAACAACAAATTGAAGAACTGAAAATTTAACATCTGACGTGTCTACAGATTACGAAAACATGAAAACAGACGATTCTTCAACCACTTAGATATTTTTTATGTAGAGTTTAATATTTTCGGCCAATAGTAATAAAGTATACCTTTTATTACATTTTTTGAATAACTATACATTTTAGTAACATGGAATTATTAAGATACATTCAATTAATAAAATATAAGTTATATTATTAATCTTACTTATTAAGATAACAATATTAAATATATTATAAAAATAAACATAATTGAAAAATAATTGAAATCGCTCTGTGCAAAGAGCGATTTCTTGAAACTAGGGTTTTACGCTTCCTAAACCTAGGGAAGTCGCTCTGGGCACAGAGCGATTTCTTATCCACATTAAAATTAATGGCTTATGTGGCAAGGGAGGCCAACTCAGCCCGAAGTCGCTTCCTGCACAGAGCGACTTCTTTAATCGCTTTGTGCAGGTAGCGACTTCTTCCTACGTGTCCTGACATGGGTATAGATTTGTCATTGAAGTTAGGAGGGGTATATATTTGTATTTAAATAATAAAAAAGGGTTTTAATATAATTTTTCCGAAGGTGTGTATTAGAAATTTATATAATTTTTATGATTAAATCCGAGTTTTTTTTACGAGAATAATACGATAATAGATACGATAGATAAATTGTGTTCTTAGAATAGTTTTAAGTTATATTTTTTTTATAACTTCCAAATGAGTTCATTACTATTTTTTATGTTGACATTAACTAATATTGTGATTTTTGTATAATTTTTTAATCGGGTTTATCACGTATATATTTTTTATAATATCATAGATATCTTTTATTTCAATTTAGGTAAAGAAGATTTTTAATGAGATCTATAATAATATTCTTTCTATATTTATCAAAAAAATAATTTTATATAATTAATTAATATAATATTTTAATAAAATATATTAATATAATTCTTTATCAGTTAGATGTCGAACAAAATTGTGATAATTAGATCGGGGTAGAAAAACCGAGCTTCTTGCACCACCCAACTTTAAGAGAGATTATATCATGAACTATTTTTATCATGTTGTTTGTGGTCCAAACAATCAGATTCGTTCATCTTTAAGGGATAATAATTTACTTTAAAAAATTAAAATTAATAAATTTAATTTATTAAAATTATAAATACTTAATAAAAAGATCTATGATATAATTTCTCCGACATGTTTAATTTCTAATGCTTACACCCAAATAAATGATAAATAATAAAACAAACACGTGGTTGAATCTGTGACAAAGAAGATCCTTGCAAGCAATTTCAACCAACTTATATAGATTAGAATTCATTTATATTACGTATAATTCATTTAATTGTATATATCTAATCTAATATAGTGGTTAAATTTTTGGATAATAATAGATAAATAAATGATTATATTTTTTAATAAAATATTTTATTAAATAATTTATATTAATTTATAATTATTGAATGAGTTGTAAATTAATGATTTAGATTAGAAATATAATTTTTATTAAAAAATAATAATTTATTTATCTTGTCCTGTCATGCCATGTCATTTGTATATATGGATATGCTTTGAGGATTCTTGAATATTCCTAATTATGCTTACACCCTATCTTGGGCATACTTGGAAGCTTAAAGTTTAAGTTTTGATATTAAATTTAAAATTTAAAGTTAAAGATTTAAAGTTTAGATTATATACTTTAAATGTAAAAGATTGTGTATCGAAATATAACTTTTAAAATATTTAGAATAAAATTTTTTAATATTTTTTAAAGAAAATACCCCTAATATTTATTTAAGAAAATATTTTATGCTCTGTAGTAAAAATAAAAAGTTCTACAAGCGTTTCGATTTTAGGACGTAAGGGTTAAAATTCATGTTTTAGTAGTTAAGATTAAAGGTAATATGGTTAGATATTTAGATTTTAACATTTAAACCTTTAATATTAGATTCTAACCCTAATCTTTAAAATTTTAGACCTCTAAATCAAAACTTAAAATTAAAACACGAAAACTTTTCTTTTCTATTATTGGTAATGTTATAATTACCCTATTTATATATACCGAAACTCGAATTTAGACATTCGAGTCATAGAAAAATATTTTGATTAAAAACTCATTCATATAATTTACTTACAGTGAAATTCGAATTTAAAGCTTTAAATTATTTTTTTGTTAACTTCATCGAATAGAACTTGGTTTTGATGAATGAAAATGAAGCAATGGCGTTTTCTAGAGTGGAAACGATTTGTATGAGGGGCAGGGATTTACTGATTCTAAAGGCAACCAAGTCAAACAAACTGTGAACACAAGTTGGTAGGACAAGGCATTTGCGACTTCAAGAACACCACGCACCATCACTCCACACCACACCACTTGGACCAACACGCCTTTGCTCAACAGCCACTATTTCAGGCTCTAGCCAATCTTTGGGTACTGACCTTAACTTGTAGCTTCTCTTCTGCAAACCTTTTCGATGTCTATCTTGCGTCAGCACAGGTTCCCGTCGAGGTCTCTTACTCGTGCTCCGACTAGCCCACGGTTGAGCGCTGTTGCACGTCTGACATGTTCAGTCACCACCACGACCAAGCCTAGGCCAAGTCAGAACCAATTGGTCATTGAGACACGGCTCGAGACTAGATTGGACACGGTCACTCCGGTTATCCCTTCTGCTGGTCCTCCTTTACCAAATGATCCAAGTTTGCAATCAACATGGTCTCATCGGGCATGGGTGGTGAGCGGCTGCACCACCCTTTTATTTTCCCTAGCTAAGACTGTAAAGGCTGCAGCTGATTCACATATGTGGTTTGAACCTATGGTAGCGGGCTATGCTGGTTATATTTTGGCTGATCTTTTGTCTGGGGTTTACCATTGGGGGATTGACAACTACGGTGATGCATCAACTCCTGTTTTCGGTTCACAAATTGAAGGATTCCAGGGGCACCACAAATGGCCATGGACCATCACCAGGCGCCAGTTTGCCAACAACTTACATGCATTGGCTCGCAGCATAACTTTCACAGTGCTTCCTATAGATATTCTTTGCAATGACCCTGTTATTCAAGGATTCGTTACTACCTGTGCTGGTTGCATCATGTTTAGCCAACAATTTCATGCATGGTCTCATGGCACCAAGAGCAAACTCCCTCCGTTGGTGGTGGCGCTACAAGATGCCGGTGTTCTCGTCTCCAGGACACAACATTCTGCACACCATAGGCCTCCATATAACAGCAACTACTGCATCGTGAATGGAATCTGCAATGAGTTTCTGGACAAAAACAAGGTTTTCGAAGCATTAGAGATGATTATATTTTTCAAGCTTGGGGTGAGACCCAGGTCTTGGAGTGAGCCTGGATCTGAATGGATAGAAGAGACGGATGAAGCTCGATCTCAAGTTACAGCTTATTGAATTTTTCTCTCCATTTCTGTAATAAAAAAATTCTAAGCAATCATTCAAATGACATATGTCAATGATTTGTTTCGCGGTCGATCCACATTAGTAAGGAAAGTATTGCCTTTCTGTGAAGCACATTATGAAAGCTCGGGAAAGTAGAGAAACTGTAAAGACTGAAAATCTCTGTAATTTATCTGTAACACTACATTTGAGCAATAAAAGCTGTTGTTTTTCTTTTCCATGCTATAAAATGGAAGCACTAACTTAATTCACATAAATGTAGGCATCAAAATCATGAAAACTTCCAAGTTATGATTCTGCTTGAAGAAATCACCAACTAACTGATCCTCTAATGATCAGATATTACCAAAAGTTCTTGCTTTCATCTTAGCAGCCAGTCTTTCCAGCCTACTTACACGCTCTTCGAGACGTAGCCACAGTGTTTCATTCGGACAATCGTTGTTTCCCAACTTTCCATCACTTGGTGTCTCACCATTTCCGTCGGTTGCAGCTCCTGTTGATGCTCCATTTGCAGCTGATGATGCTCCAGTTGTTATCGGCTCACATCTTGGGAGCTCATTATCTGCAACTGAACATTGACCTGACGAGTTATCTAAAGCACTTCGGCAGTGGAGATCATTGATCTTCTTGTTAGATTTCAACATTTCTGATACTGTCTGTTGATCTTCATCATCAGAATCCATAGTAAAACTTCCAGGATGACCTGCTGAATGATTTCCACCCACTTTATTCGGTACGCTGCCATAATTCACGATAGAGCCATCAAATGTTACATTCTCTTTTTCTCCACCAGAACCTATGACATCAACAATGCCCTTTACTTCCACCCTATTGCATTTTGGATGAAAACCAGGAGGAACTGTGATGGGGTTAGCTTTAACTTCATTACTAGAACTTCTGGAGCTAAAATCAGGACGGACCGAGGCAGCCACAACTGCAGTTGCCTTATCTCCATTAAGAGAATCTTTGGATTGCATCATGTTTCCTTTGGGAGGAAAACCAGGAGGAACTTTGGGGTTCGCTTTATCTTCATTACTAAAACTTTTTGTGGTAAAATCAGAACGGACTGGGGCAGACGCAGCTGCCTTGTCTCCATTAAGAGAATCTTTGGCTTGCATCATGTTTCCTTTGGGAGGAAAACCAGGAGGAAATGGAGAATTGTTTAGTTCCCTCTGAATTACAAAATCCGGCTGTGATTCTTCTAAAGGCTTGGAAACTGATCTAGATGAAACAGTCTCATTCTTACTCCTATTGTTTATTTCCGAACCAAATGCTGGACCTATCGAATTCTTTCGAGGAAACTCGTGAGGCGTCAATGAGCTTCGAGCTACAGAACTTGCACTGCAAACTTCCTTCTGCGGTTTTGGATATTGTGCTGACTGTTTCAATCTTTTCAGTGGAGAACCATGATCAGTGCTGGCTCTGTTACCTGTCTCCGTTCGTTTTAGCAGCCAAGATTGGTTTAACTTCTTTGGTGTTGTCTTGAAACCACTGCAAGTATCATCTTCCTCTGGTCGTTTCAAGCTCTTCAGAATCGTAAAACTTGATCCGGTTCTCTTCGGTGTCATCGTAAAACTTCTGTTCTTCTGCAACACAGCTTTACTTTCTTCTTGCAGGGTCAACATTGATTGCTTCCACCAGTTGGAGTATCGACTAGTAACATCGGCCTCAGAAACCCTGGAAGGAATGTACAACTTCCCACTAGCAATGGGAGTACTGTAATCAGCCCAAGCTATCTCAGGACTATCGTTTGATCGTGGAACATGACCGGGAACATCTTGATCCATTCCAAATTGCAATGCTACTCGGTGCGGAAGGTACTGCTCTATACAGCCAAGTCCAACCAGCTCCGAAGCCCTCAAACTCCGAGCAAACGACAGCAATTCATCGTCTAAACTCAGATCAACCGATATCCATTTCGCTGCATCTCCATAAAACTTAAAAGCATTAACATAAGGGCGCCACTTAAAACTTTCCTTGGCTGAGTCCAGAACTGACCTCACATCTTGCACTTTGCACTTGAGGAGATGCCATAAGGCCAACCTCGGCTCACCGTTTTTGATCGAATTAGGCCTCGAATGTAACTCCGAAAATCTCTCCAAAACCCAAACCTGGACCAATTGAAGTGGTGAACATAGTGAAACTGCAACAATTCCATCCTCACAACCAGCATCTAACCGTGTCGAAGCAACGATTTTTTGTTTCAAACAACTCAAATCAGAATAAATCTTAGCAAGAACAGCAGGTCCAAGTGCAATTCTAGTTCCTCTAGCAAGGTGTACAGCAATGGAGAAAACATTGTTAACCACAACATCAAAACAAGATGGCAGAACAAACCTCGATAACCACAGTGCCAGAAACGCCTCGTGCTCGATTTCGCTACCGCTGTTCATAAACTTCTTCAACCATAAACTATGGCTGGCCTTTTTAGCCGAACTCTTGCTGAGTTCTTTCCTCGCGTCATCGAGTTTCCTCCATATCCCCTCCATTTCCTTCGTTTCAACAGGTACAAAAACAGGGGACCCCAAAACAGAATATCCCCCGATGACCATGATATCTTCCAATGTAACCGTCGCCTCACCCCACCGGAAAACGAAACTTTTGGTCTCATGACACCATTTCTCGGCCACCCCAAACACCAAATCATTGTTTCTTTCGATCTTGTACGTTGAGTTCATTATAGCTTCGAAAACACCAGATTTCTTCCATATAGACTCATGTAGAGAAGCCATTTTAACGACCCAAGTTTCCCAGTCCTTCTGTGGGTATCTCCAGCCATAGAAATTAGCTTTGGCAGACCAAGTTTTGGGATCAAAAGTGGGTGGCAAAGAAGAAAGAGGAAGCGTTGGAAGGTTAGCCATTGGTGTTCCATCAATGGAGTTCGAGTCTATAATCGGTTTGATGAAACGCGCAGTTCTTAGTTCTAGGCTAGTATTATCCGGTGAAACCATAAGCTCTACTCTTTCTTCAACAATGGGGTTTGAGGAATCCTCCATTGTTAAGTATTTTTTTGGTTCAAAAGTGTAAGAAAGTGAAGACAAAAAAGAAAGAGAAGAGTCTCATCGATGGAGAAATGAAATGACTATCCAGTTTTCTGCCTTTTTTCCCCACCATTTCTTAACTATTTAAAAAACTGTGTATTGAATTATTAAGGAAAATGATACTCAGACTCAATCTCCATGGTATTGGATGGATTTTTTTCCATTTAGGGGTGCTTAGAGAAGATTAAAATTAAATTAATTAATTAATTGAATCGAAATAATTTAATTAATCAGTTAATTATTAAAGTTAGTTTGATGATGATGGATTAAAGAATTTTAAAAGTTAATTATTTAATTAAAATTATTAATAATAAATAGGTTTAAGGTGTGAGAAACCTAAAAATTTTAAGAGAAAATAATTTTGTTTTTAATTTTTTATCTAATTAAACTTTTAATCAATTAAATTGTTAGATTAATATTTTTAAACACAGAGTTGTTTAGAGTATACTCTTAACCATTAGATATTTATCGCTCAAACATTATATTATTATTACTGATGCTCGAACCCTTAATCTTTAAGAATAACAACTGTTCTTTTTACCGCTAAAACTAAATGATTTGTGCTTCTAATCGAACTTTTTATTGTTTTATGCGTATGAAAGTGTTGAATATGAAGGCTTGGGGGATGAAAATTTCAACTTTTCTTTTGAAAATTATGATTGCCTTGATTGTGTAATGTAAGAAAATTAACAACAGAGATGCTTGCTTGTAAGAGGGAAGACAACCTCTCCTTTCAAGAACATTATTTATTCATCAGATTGATATTACAGAGACGGAATAAAAATTTGAGATTAAGTAGAACAAAACATAAATATTTAGAAGTAAAGGATAAATTCATAAAAAAATATATATTTTTTTAAAAAATTAAATAAAAAAACAAAAATAAAAAAATCTTAAAAGGTGAATCTTTTAGTATTTTAATTTTAAAAATTTACCCTTAATCCACTCTTATAATTTTATGTTTATCCAAATATAAATTAATAAATTTAATTGATTAAATCTCTAAAAAAAAATAATTTTTTTGATAAATGCTACTAAATCTTTATTAAATTTATAAAAATTATAATTATAACGTAAATAAAAAAATAATTGAATTAAAAAATCTAAAAATTCTTACGACAGTATTTATATATTCTTTGATATAAATAGGGTGGAATATGGTAATCCCTTTGCTTTATATATAAAATATATACTTTATCTTTATGAAATTTGATAAACGAATTAGAAAAGAGCAAAAAATCTTCTCTCTTTTTTATAGGTCTATTTACGCTTCCTATTGAAATTTTTTAAAATATTAAATTTTAAACCTTAATCTTAATTTTTTATATTCTAGATTTTAAATCTTATACCTTAAAAAATATATCTTATTCCTAATTCTTTAAACCCTAATCATAATCTCTAACCTTAACACCTAAACATTTAATTTAAAACGAAAACACAAACAGATACGTAACAAAGAGGTATATGATTTTCGCGCTCCATAAAAAGCCTCTGAAATTTATATACCAAATAAAAAGATAATGAAAATGGGGTTGGAAGCATTAAGTTTAATGGGATTTGGACAGGACACAAACCACCTTGTCTTTGATGATAATGAAACAGGTCGGATTCTATATTTAGCAAGATCCGAGCTATTTTTGGCAACACGGGATCAATGGGATTTGAACAGGACACAAGCCAAAACAAACAACATGAGAAAACAACTCTGTTTGATCTCCTGAGGGGCCTGAGAAATTTAAGAAAATCCACAGCTCATAAATTTTGATTCAAGGGATCTTCTTTGTTGTTAAAGCAGTCAATTTTTGAACTCGGGTCTCCGAGGATTTTGTTCGTTGATTTATATCCCGACAACAACGACGAGGATCGAACAATGAACTGCTTTTCGTGTTGTATGTCGGAAGAGAAAATAAGGACAAGCTCCGACGATGATCCTAGAACACTAAAAGCCATGCCTACGTTTGCCAATATTTCATTCAAGAGTGGTACATTTTCTCTTTAGTTTTTCTCTTTTCTCAATTCTTGAATACAACCAGTTTGATGAATTGCCTGCTTGAAAATTGAAATAGATATCAAGTTGTTTGCCATTGCCAGGCCATGTTCATCTTTGTTTTGGCAACTATGAACCTAGGCTTAACCCGAATTGTTCGTTCATTCTATACGTTTACGATCTCCGAATGATCATGTTGAATGTGTATTCATGTTCTGATGTTCGATATTCGTACCCATGGAGTAATGTAGTTGAAATCTACGTTGATTGATTGATGTTTTGAACAAAAATTTCGTGTTTTCGGCAGACGAAAGCCGGAAGAGATACATTGCCGAAGAAATAGTAAAAAGGGCTAATGGCAGCAACATAAATGCAAAGACTTTTAATTACCATGATCTATGCACTGCTACTAACAACTTCAACCCAGAGAATCAACTTGGTCAAGGAGGTTTTGGGAGGGTCTACAAAGGGCAGGTCGAAAACCCGAATCAGGTGGTTCACATATCCGTACGTATATACATACATATCATATATATATATATATATATATAAGTATTGACATATAGGTGTTCTGTTATATCAGATTGTTGCTGTGAAGCAACTTGACAGGAATGGATACCAAGGGAACAGAGAGTTCCTTGTTGAGGTCTTGATGTTGAGCTTACTTAACCATCCAAACCTCATGACTTTGGTAGGATATTGTGCCGACGGGGATCAAAGGATTTTGGTGTACGAATACATGGCTAATGGCTCCTTGGATAGTCATCTTCTAGGTATGATCTAAGTTCGTGTTTAGATTCGGATACCGATGATGTGATTCGGAACTTCAGAGGCCTTCTTTCCATGATTTTGTTCTTTGGATGATTCTGATATTTGAAGTGTTTTGGTGAACATATTCGGTTGTTTGTGATTATGCCTTTCAGATTTACCCTCACACAAGAAGCCATTGGACTGGGATACCAGGATAAAAGTCGCGATTGGCGCGGCTAAAGGCCTTGAATACTTGCACGAAACAGTTGATCCTCCGGTGATTTACCGGGACTTGAAGTCGTCGAACATATTGCTGGACCAGGATTTCAATCCAAAGCTCTCAGATTTTGGACTAGCAAAGATCGGTCCAACCGGAGATAAGGTGCATGTTTCCACCAGGGTCATGGGGACCTATGGCTACTGTGCCCCTGAGTATGCATTGACAGGCCATTTGACTACGAAATCCGACGTTTACAGCTTCGGAGTCGTGATTCTGGAGATAATCACCGGTAAAAGAGTAATAGACACTTCGAGACCGACCGAAGAACAGAATCTTGTCAATTGGGTAAGTTTAGAATGTTTGATTTCTTTTAAACAATCATGGAACATTGTAACTTGTCTCTCAAGTCTCAACATGTACCCCTTCATGCAGGCTGTTCCCTTATTCAAGGACAAGAGTAATTTCCCACAAATGGTAGATCCATTGTTGCAAGGGAATTATCCCATTAAGGGTCTCCACCAAGCAGTTGCGGTCGCAGCCATGTGCCTGCAGGACGACGGGGCCGCTCGGCCCGCGATGGGTGACGTCGTAACCGCTCTTGACCTAATCATGTTCAAAGGACCAATGGAAGAAGTCTGCAATGATGAGCAAGAAGAACACGAAGAACAAAACGAAGAGTAGTTGACAAACAATAGTAGACATGGCTACGGAGACGGTCGAAAACTTTGGAAGAAAGATCGAAAGGGACAAGAAGAGTGTTAGTGGAGCCGATCAAAACTCATTTCGACTCGAAACTCAAAATCTCATGGAAATGGAAGCTCATTCATGGCTATGACATGTTTGAATTTGATGTAACTTTTACTATGCCAAGGCCAGCAATGGGCAAATCCGTCGAACCAACTTCGCTTGTTGTTCCTTTTGGGTTGACTTAATAGTTAGAAATGTATTTAATCTATTTTATATATATATATATTTTGATGTCTAAAAATTTTTTAGTTTATTTTGGTGTCTAACATTTTTAACGTTATTCAAATGAGTGTTTCTTCGTTACTGTTTATTAATTTTTACTGTTAATTTCTTTTAAGTGGCATGTATCAGTTTCTAAAAATTTTAGAATTATATTTAAAAATAAATAAAAATTAATACATCTAAAAACAATCAAAATTATACTAAAATTTTAAATAATCTTAAAATCTCTAACCTCCTTGTCACCGACGTTGATCGTGTTTTCAGAAATAAAATGAAATGTTATTTCTTCGTTGAATAACCCACATATCATTCATCGTTCGTATTGTTGTTGTTTGTCATAAATTATTCAAATAAATTATTTTACGTTTTTAATGTTTCACACAATATCAATTAATTTTCGATGACAAAAATATGTTAAATGATTATAATGATCAGACAACAAATGGGATGAAGACAACATAACAATAAACGACAACGTGATAATTGCCGCCAAAACCATTCTAAATTGAATTTGGTTTGGTTGTTAAAGATTTTAAATTTTATAAAATTTGGGGTTGTTTTTTATTTATTTTTAAAAATAATTTTGATTTTTTAAAGTAATAAACAATAACATTATAAACTTAGGTTTGGTTAACCAATAGCAAATTAATTTTAATTAATTATAAATTTAAATCACTTAATTTCAATATTAATTTGTAATCATTCACCCAATTAATTGTTTATTCAGTTAATTAAAAAATTCGATTCAATTCGGATAATACCGAAAGTGGGTTTATTACATCCTGATGCTTATTTTATGAGGAATATTTCCCTTTGACCATGAGAAAACAAAATTACTAAATCCCCACTTGGCTGCAAAGAAGACCAAACATACAAATATGAATTGTTGCTAATGTCTTAGAATCCCCATCTCAGACCTTGGGTGGAAACCCTGCTTTAAGCTTCTGAATTGTGTCAACATCCGTTTTGAAAGACTTTGCTAAGATGGCATCATCAATGCCTGTCCCCAACACTGTAGTCGGAACCGAGACAGTGCCGGCAGCCGCACTACCGAACGCCGAAACAGCGATTGCCATATCGTTCTCGGCACTATTGAACTGATAATGTACTAATCCCTTTGGAAACACAAATATATCACCAGCTTGAAGACTTTGTGTGAACAGCTTGTTAGTAGTGTCAACAAATCCAACTTCAAGTACACCATAGGTTACAAACAGAAGCTCGGTGGCACGAGGATGAGTATGAGGAGGGTTAACCGAGCCAGCAGGGTACTGTAAAACAGCATAGGAAACACTCTGGCCATTGAGTGCAGGGAATTCAGCCATGGTTGCTTTTGTTACTGTGAAATTTGTTGGTGGATCAGAGTTGAAGAGAGGCCTCATGCCGGTGTAGGTGAAGAAGTTCCCATCCAATAGAGTAGTGTTGGTTCCGGGTGGAACCAAGAAATCGGAGATGATATCAGGATCTCCACTTATTGCAGAAAATGGGACTGACAGAAATAGAATTGCTAGGAAGAGTTGTTGATTGACAGTCAACCCCATGGCTGAAAAAAGATGGAAAGAATGCTGATATGCCTCTAGCAAGAGTGTTATATATATATATATATATATATATATATATATATATATATATATATGGAGCAGTTTCTTGGTATTGTCGATTTGATATTTGGTTGATCGATAAGTCCTTGGTGTTTGATGGGAAACAAGGCAGCGATAGACTCAACATTTCTTGTCTATGTTCCAAGGCTTTCTTGTCTATGTTCGAGGCTTTCTTACCTCGAAAAAGAAATACTACATCCGTACCAAAAATAATATCCTTTATTGATTTTTTAAAAGTCAATTTTTTTAAAATTTAACTATAATTATATTAAATATTTTAAATAATTAAATTTTATAAATTATATAGTATCTAAGATCTACTCAATTAGAAGTTTTTAAAATATATTTTTTATATTTTTATCAATAATAAATTTTAAATAATCAAGAGTCAAAATTAAAAAAATTTGACCCAAACAAATCAATAAGAGATAATATTTATGTGACGGAAGGAATAGAAATTTTTGAATATGAATATAGATAAGATGAGATAGATCGTATTTGAGTTTGATTTGAATTTATATAACTTGTATAGTAAAGATTTTTATATAACTTTAAATGAAACGTGATTGTAACAAATTACTCAAATTTGATATGATCAAAGATCTATCAACACTTAATTTGATTGGACTTGGATTAAATTCGAGTTATTAACAGACAAATTTAAATTAAAATCTTTATAAATTTACTAAAAATTATTCGAATTCGAACTTAATTCAAAATCTTAACAAATCAAATCGAATTTAAATCGAATTTAACACTAATTGAGTTCAAGTAAGTTCGTTTACGCATCTATTTCTTCCCTCCACACCTTTTGATTTCTCTTTTCTTTCTCCTCAATTTGTCACACAAGAAGGCTTTCTCCAGCTGCTGAACCCTCTGAGTCAACGCGTATAACATCCGAGTCTGCATCTCGTTCCTCTCCGAAAGCGTCTCCATCATCCTCAGCATCTTTTCATTCTCCTCCAGTATCTTCTCCAACATCTTTCTCAAAATCTCTTCACTGCTCACAGTGTTCATCCCTTTCTCTTCCGTCACATTTCCATCATCTTCTTCAAATGCAGTTTCTTGGTGGGAAAAAGAAACGATTTGGCTCTCGTTTTGACGAGTTTCAAACATTTCCTCTTCATTCCCTTGATTCGAGATCGAGACAGCAATAGTACCTTCCGATTCGCTCAAATTGGCCTCGGATTCAGCATCATTGGTTGTTTCCTGGAGATTTTCCGACACTAGAGTTTGATTGCAATTGTCAGAGGAAACTATGATCTCTTCGCTTTGATCGACTACCTCGGCGTTGCTGGAATCGACGGACTGATCACCAGAAATAATGGCGTCAACCGTCTCTTGTAACGCGATCGTCTTTTTGATAACGGATTTCCTTAAATCCCTAGTACACGGATCCACTCCTCTAACGGAATCCAATTTTAAAAGCAAGCTCATCAGAATCTCATTCACTTTCAATCTCTCCTTCGAATCATTCCGAATCAAATCCACTGTCTCTGTCTCGTAAACACTGCGCTCCATTTCATTTACTCGCTCCCTTATTGCCATGATCTTCTTCACGTTTTTTCTCACCAGGAATCCCTTAAACACCTTCTGGATCTTGATTGCAGAGTCGGATTTGCGCCGCTCCGAACCGACGAAGCGGACGGGGATCGACACCGTCTTGGGCTTCAAATACGGCGTCGGTGTCGGCGAGGCTTCGGGCATGGCTTGAACTGGGATCCCTCTAAAGCTTCTCCCGTAGAGAGGGTGAGACGATGCATCCCAGGGATCGTGGAAAAATGGGAAGTCCATAACCATTAGTCGGCTTTTGATTGAATTAGCAGATACTTTCCTGATAACGTTTCTTGTTTAACTCTCTGCGAGGACAGTAAATTCGTGGAAAATTTTGAATTTTCTGGGCTGATAGGAAAGGAAATATAAAGGGGAACATGGTGGATTCTGGGATCCAGTTCCAGAAGGAAAAGGGGAGGGAACTGGAAGTTTCTGGAACACTCTGCTCAGACTTTTCTCTGGTTTTATGAGCACACATGCTTTGGATCCTTCTAGATAGTTGTAGAGTCTTCTATCGGACCGTTTTAAACATATTAGATAACGTTGTCATAGAATAAAATGCGAAAATATAACTTTATAATTTCATAATTCAAATGATTAAAATTGAGGGATTAAAATAAAAGTCCAGTGATAGAATTAAAAATACCTAAATTTTAATGACCAAAACAAGAACGAGAGAAAAGTTTAGCGATAAAATTTATAATTTTACCCTAAAAAATTAAAACCCATGAAATACAAGCGCATAGCAGGATCAAATGCCCCGCCACTCCTTAAAGTAACCTACGACGAAGATTGCGCCACGTCATTACCTTTTAAATAGAAAATCAACGCTTCGGTAAGCCCACTATTTTCAAGCTCTTTACTTGTATCCCTTCTCCTTTCCCCGCTCTATCTACCCTAACTCGGCCGACGTACTTTGCAAACCCGACCCGTCGAATATTCGAGTTCCTAACTGAACCCTTAAGCTGCTCCGCATTAGGTTTGGGATCTCCTCTCCGTTAAAATTTCTGTTTTTATTAACTCCTCTGTAATGATTTCTTATTGGTTCTTAACTGTAGTAATATAATTTTTTTATATAGTTTTGTGTTGTTAATCTGATCAAATATGGGAATCTGAGACTTGGGTTTGTTAAAATCAGTGATTTTGAAATCTGGGTTGATGCTGAAAATACTTGATTCCTTTTGTTTTGTTTGTAACTTGTTTGTGTATGGGAATGAATCTGTTCTTGTTGTTTAGTATAGTAGGTTGGCTTCTGCATTGGACTTCATTTTTGTTCTAGAGTTGGAGTTTAAATCAATTGAATAGCTTTTATTGCATGTTAATCTAGTTAAAGCCACAAATTTTGTCTGTAAAATAATGATCTTGAGTTGCATTGAGATTGCAAAGATTATGACCCGAAAATTTCTTTAAGCATTGCTGCCAGGTTTCCATTTCACTTGTGAAACTTTCTACCCGTAGGCAAAATGATTACTGGTTAGCTCATAACTCACTGGTTTCATTTTTCTTTCAAGTTTTTGTGACATCTATTAAATATTGAACTGCAGTTGTATAGGGCTCTAGTAATGGATTTGTCTCTATGATCTAAAAAGGATTTTGAAGAATTACAATGCATTTGAGTTGTGAAATGTTTGCCCCTGTGTTATTTTCAATGATATTTTTGTATGCTCACCTTTGGTTCTTCCGAACTACATACAGAATTGGTAGTACTTTGCATGGATCTTAATCTTGTGTTCATGTCTGTTTGATTTTGTGCATGAATTTGTTGCACTCAGAAATCTTATATATTCTCTTGTGCAGAAAAGTGTCGTCCTGTGTTGCTAATCACATTTACTCCTGTTTCCGAGCTTCAAGATGGCAACTGGACCTGGACTTGAGTCTCTTGTAGATCGTAAGCAACTGCAATAACCCCTTCGTTTGTTGAAATGTTTTAACAGAGCATCTAAAGGCAAACTAGCAGTGGGGCTGAATCTTCATCAATTTTCAAACTGTTTTTCTATTCCGTATATTCTTGAATGTCATTTTTGGTCAAAGTTAATTAGGTTCTCTCTGTCTCTTACTCTCCGAATCATTTCCTTTATATGCAGAGACAATCTCGGTCATTACCAACGATGGACGCAACATTGTGGTATGTCAAGGCATTCTTGCTATGTTTTTCTTAATATCTTGAAATTCAATATTATATTTACATATTTCTAAACTATTTTTAGTTTCAAAGAGATCCTAATTTGCAACATTATTCTGTCTTTTGCTTCAAAAAACAAAACAAAAAAAAACAAAGGGAATTTTAAAAGGCTTCGACCAAGCCACAAATATCATTCTTGACGAATCTCATGAACGTGTGTACTCCACCAAGGTCTGTCCCCTTATTCAACAAGTTATGTTTTTATTCATTTAACCTTTGGCACTTAGTTTTTGAATAAGCTAGAGGTTATCTTCTTCCTAAATATAATATAATTCAACCCTTGTATAGTTTCCTTTGTTATTATTATTATTATTATCATTTATGAGTTGAAATTTGCAGGAAGGTGTTCAGCAACTTGTGTTGGGTTTGTACATAATAAGAGGTGACAACATGTATGTCAATGTTCTGCTTCTTTTCTATTCGTTATTAGCGATTTTCAGTTGTTACTTGTTACCTTTGTTGCCTTACTGTATGTTCTCTATAAGATGTTCCATAACATTTCATCCTTTAATTATTGCAGAAGTGTTGTCGGTGAACTAGATGAAGAGCTTGATTCTGCTCTCGACTTGTCAAACCTTAGAGCACATCCTCTGAAGCCTGTTATCCATTGATTGAACACTGAGT
The DNA here is from genome assembly GCA_035048815.1 of Abelmoschus esculentus. NCBI lineage: Eukaryota > Viridiplantae > Streptophyta > Magnoliopsida > Malvales > Malvaceae > Abelmoschus > Abelmoschus esculentus. Next base: position 11,629,240 of record JAUCBN010000001.1, read on the forward strand.
GTTTGTAGAGTTGCTAAGGACGGCTTGTTGGATTAAGTGCGTAAGAAACCAAATGTGTAATGATTTTTGATGCATTTCTGTCATATCTTATGAGTAGCAGTTTAACTGTTGCATTCATATGGATCATGAGCTAGTAGTATGTAAGGCAAAAAAAAATAAAAAATAAAAAATAAAAAATAAATTGAAACGCAATATCTATTCAGGATTCTATGTGGTGTTGTCAATTCAACTGAAAATAAATGAATTTTCTGGTTTGTGGAACTTGTCATGTGTACAAATAAAAAATCCTCGTGAAACCAAGATTCATTTCCTTGAAGATTGGTATCTGAGGATTACTAAATTTACAGAATCCTATCCATGAACGAAACAGTAAAAAATGAACGACTTATCGATCAATCATCCGAAGAGACCGTCATTGAGGTTTCCACAGGTGAGCAAGCTATAGAATGCGTCTGTCTTGTCACTTCCGGTCTCTTTAGAAGGAAGACCAGTGGGATTCATTGTTGTTTGATTTGCTGTTGAAGATGCTGGCCTTTTCACAGATACAAATGCCACTTTCCTTGTATTAAACAACAATTTAAAATTACCCGAGCCAGGAGAAGGAAATGCTTCGGAACCATGAGAATCTATCAAATATGGAGAATAGGGTGAAACTCAATTCCTTGATGATTTAATTTTACAGAGTGCTTCTTTTGGGAGAGAGAAGAAGCAGTATTGAACACCGGGACGATATCAAGTAGTATCTGCAAAAAGGAAAACAAAGTCTGAATTTCATGGTACTTGGAACAAGTTCATTAACCATGTGAACTCTCAATGAAGTCACACAATGACCTACCTGGGGTTTATAACTGTTTCTACTAAATTCGACTATTCAATCGGAAGTTTTTAAACTTACATGTTGAACCAAAACTCGAAGGCGTGCAAGGAGAGATAGAACAGTCAGAAAATCCCATAAAAAACGAGCGAGCTAACAGAGTGGATACCTCACTATAGCACAGTCAAGGTTGTCAAAAGAAGATTGAAGTTCCTCAATGGCTTTAGCATGTTTTCATGTATTTGCCAATATATGCATCACTACCTAACCCATTAAGGCGAAACAAATCATAAATTCAACTTTCAATCTCTATTTTAAAGTCCCAATTATTATGTAATCCAGTTTAACAAAAGAACACGATAAGGATACGTCGCTGCCCTCAACATTGGCTCAACAATCTGCAAGAGAAACAAAGAATACAAGAATGTAAAGTTTAATTTTACCTTTCTGGTAAAACCAAAACATTAAATAAGGGAATCATTGAAGTCTATAGAGATATAAAACAAAAATACATATAGATGAGAGGGGGAAAAGACTAAAGACACAATAATGTAAAACAAAGAACTCTAAAGATGATAAATCTAAGAATGAAGGAATCAACACTAGATTTTGGGATTAGGGGCAAAGTATGCAGTAAAATGGTAGTAGCCACTAGCCACAATATAAGAATAGAAAGAAAAGAAAACGAAATATGTACTCGAGATAGTAAGCGTGCGACCCCCAAGAGCCGTTCCATAAAATTAGGTTTCCCAACATCAATTTTTCCTCTTCAAACTGTAAAGCAAACAAAATGAATGAATTCATAGACTTGTCAATATGTTATCGTAGCAAAAGACATGATCAAAGTGAGTTTTATACAATATAGCAACCTATTCTAGTATCACTTCATTTTTGCAAAAGATGCATTAACCAAACAGAAAAACAACCTACATATCCATGGCTGCAGTATAATGAATGGCTTTGATTTTAAGCTCCCTAAGAGCAAATGCATTAGCTTTTTCCTCGGTTCTTGTGAAACCTAACTAAATATTCAGAATACATGCAAACTCTTCTAAAAGTTCATACCAATCAAATGTATATGTACTAATTTGTAGCATGCTTACCTTTCTAAAAGTTGCATCTTTTGTTTAGGTCTTTTTCCAGTGATAATTAGAAAGCAGGAATTTAGTAATTCCTCCAAATTAGCAGATTTCAACAGTCTCAAGTCCCTCCTTACCTTTCAAAAACAATTTACAAGCATAAGAAGAAATTAGAATTAGCATAATTCTGTAGAATTAAACTGGTTATATAATTCATTCTCTCAAACTGCGCATTTATCCTTTCTAACAACAAGAACCATATACAACTCAAAAATCCCATAAATTTATCATCTCTTTCGCTCCCTCAACTTTCTCATCATCCAAACAAAACCCAGAAAACTAAAACCTGAAATTAAGAGAAATAAAACTAACCTTTAAAAGATACTGAAAATATGATGACCTTCTATGCTGGTTCTTGTTCTTGTAAACAATTCTTTCGAAAATGCCACACTCTACTTCAAGCTGGCCCAAAAGAGACTTCAATTTCTCTTCTTTCGTAGAATCAATTTGAGAATCCATGAATTCTCTTATTTTGCAGATCAATTAACTCCAATTTAGTAAAGATACAACCTTTATGCAGGGTTTGGGAAAAGAAGGCGAAAATTATAAATGAAGAATTGGGTTTGGGGCAATGAATCCAAATAAATTGGGTTCAAACAAAAACCTAAACTTGCCCTCAGGTACTCAGGTGCACAACTTGCCCTTGTTCTTCTGCATGGTTTATTCGATTTTTTTTCGTATTCGTGTTGTACTCGTATTTAGAAGGATAAAAAATGAAAGATCTTTAAAAAAACAGGAAACCCCATTTTCTATAACTCGATTGACATTTGACCATAAATTCGAATAAGTTGACATTGCAACAGGCAAGAGCATATGCGAAGGCAATAACATAACATCAAAATCAATGTGAACAAGATCTTCAAGTTCATCATGGTTAAACTTGCCATGGACGATTGAGAGAAACTTGACTATTGGAGAACCAGTATCGACTTCTAAAGTTTATTTTTTTGGATGAAGTAACTTTTAGTCCTTGAAGTTAATAAAATTTTCAAATTGGATTTTAAACTCATTTTTGATCCTTGTTACTCCTTGAACTTGCAACTTTTTCCCTTTTATCTTCTAGTTTAAGCATAGTAAAGAGACCAAAATCAAATTTCATATATTCCACTCAGCTCCTTTTCCCATCCCCCAAACACACACAATAAATGAATGAATAAATATGAAAGAAAGTAGGAAGAATCAAAGCATCTTAAACAACTTATAGGTTCTATAAAGGGAGATGGGTCCAAATTTATACAAAGGAGCATAAGTTCCAGGCTTTCTTGAACAGTCATGGAGTATTTAAATATGCTCGATCTCACGTCATCATGTATATTTATATCGTCTCGGTGATCATGCCGACAAAACTATACTAATCAGCATGTCATCTACTTTCATATCTTGTCATGTATAATAAAATCGACCGTCCAATCCATGGCTTCTAAAATAACAGTATAGTCTAACAGGAACCTTTAAACAACTAAAATTGTTCTTGTTCTTATTAATGATCATATGGGACCAAGGCTCACAACATTAATCCTTGTTTATTCAAACAGGTTCCCCTCTCAGCTGCAATAAAGCATAAAAAAGAAAGGCCTTCCTATGACATTGTTTATAATCATCATTATTGTAAAATATCTACAATATGATGGTCCTTATCCAACCAAATCCCGGAATTTATCAAAAATCCTAAAAGACATGAATTCATAAAAACTCATCTGAGCTAAATTCTTCCAAATGTTTCGTCTTTCATCATCTGCGTTGCATGATGAATCAAAATTCTCAAACCCCTGGTTTCTCTCAAGCTTTTGCCTGCAAAAGAGGTTGAACGAACATTGTTTAATGATAATGAAAATTGATCATTCTCGATACATGCTAACTATGATTATGAATCTTGAGTGCTCTGTGTCTAGGAGGAGAAACCAATCATCTTCGCCTTTGGCACAAAGAATAAACTTGTTCGATGCCTATGGTTAGGTCGAAATCGGTCCATATTGTCTAACTGGTACATTCAAATACCGAAGATGTTTACTTCGTATTGGAATCTAGTGCCCAGTCTGCCTCGGTTTCAACATCTATGGATTTATATTTTCAATTATTACCAGATTCAAAAGATACATCTAAGCACCCAAATATTGCAGGAGGCACCAAGTAGGGCTTAATACTGTCCCACAAACAGATCAAAGATGCCGAACAAGACTGTTTATAAAACATAAAGTTGTTCCATGGCTCTTAATCACGTATGATTACTCACCTGAGAGTACAAGAAGGTTCCGAGGATAGCGATGGCGGCACCAAGAGCATTGACTGGCTGGACAGGCGTGTGGAAGATGATGATGGAAGAGACTATAACAGATATACGCTTCATGGTGTTGCCAACGCTAAATGTCAAGGGAGAGATCTCATCGAGGGACATGTATGAGACCTGGTTGTAGAGATGGTAGAAAATACTTTGGGCTGCTACCCACCTATCAGAAATAGGATCAAAGCCACAAAAAATTTTTAGCAGACGGGTAAGAGTATCTAACAATACAAAATTCAAAGAAGAAAGTAAACATCATCTTCAATTTTCAGGACAAGAACCTAAACATTACAGTACTAGAGAAAAGGATGAAAATTAAAGATAAATAATACAAGTCAAGTCGAGACGCATAGAAACCTTTCAAGCCAAAAGACAAGTAGATGACAATGGTAGCATTTTATCTGAATGCCGTATGAGCATAGCCGAATCTTTAATGAAACTATAATTGATTATTAACAGTTCAGTTCAGGTATGTGGCTCAAGGCATACATTCACTGAAGGCTAATCAAATTCGATGTATAAATCATCCAATTGCATCAACTCTAGAAAACTGAAAAGGGGCACCGAATTCAAGATCAATGTGGGCATAGATATACTTCTCTGCAGGAATTCTGTCATCTATTTGTGGTTCAGATTAAAGATAGAACAAATACATATTCTCTTACAAAGTAGTATAGAGGTGACGGAGTATCTAACTTATTCTTTTTAGTAGAACCCTAATCAGTGAACTAATTCTAATAAGTTTATCTAATGCATGCAAAGCATGAAGAGTCAAAATGAATAAATCCAGAAAATAGTAAGCAAATGGAAACAGAACAAGGAACTACAGCTTAGTACTTCATGTTATTACCAGACAAACTGTGGTCCAATTTGAGACAAGGCCGTTTCCCATCCCGCTGCCCACATTTGCGGTCCCTCCACAGCAATTGCAAAAGGTGTGAGAATTGCAAGAGACAACAAAGATAGACAGGCATAGTAGTTCATTCCGCTAACGGATTTCCCCTTCATGCCCTTCTTCGAGAATATGTTGCGGAGGACAAATGCCAAGTTTGATATCATAGCTCCCATAAAACCTGAAAACATGGAGAGTTGATTAAAACTATAATCTTAATGCCAGTTGGGACCCTCTAGCAACATAAAAATCCAAACCAAGCCAAATTACCAGCTAAAAGAACACAAACCAAGATTAAAATGAAAGTCGTATATGAACATTCTTAGGTTTGGTTGTTAAGAAAAAACGAGGCTAAAACGAATTTCGTAAAAAAAAAAAACACAGATCGTTATCAAATAATGGAACATTCACCCTATATAAGAACATGATAAGAAAGATTTGTCTAACAGAACTCCTGGAATATAAAAGTAACAAAGAGATTACAATGCTTTACCAGTCATATTGAAGTTGAGTTCGGTTGCAGCGGAAAGAGCACAACCGCCAATGATCGGAATAAGAGACAGGTAAACCGAGAGAGGGAAGGTCTCTCCAAGCAAGAACCTCGAAACCAAGACACTGAAAGCAGGTTCACCACTTTTAATAATGTGGGTGAATGAAACTGCAACCTTAGACATACTCACAGTAGCTGCTACATGTCCAATTGTATGTGCCACAGCAACCTATGAACAAAATGAAATTAGTAAACCCAGAAATTCATTAATATTGCAATTACAAGATAAGATCCATAATATCAAATTTTAGTTCCCTTTTCATTTTCTCTACAATCAGACAAACTTTAATTCCTGCAATTCTAACTTTTTTCCTACAATACAGTCCAAAACAACATAAAAGAACATGATCCTACAACAATAACATCAAAACCTAAAGAAAACAAAAAAAACAATAACACAACTTCCAATCCTTTTCTCTCACTTTCCTTCACTTTCTCAGCAACCAAAAAAAAAGGGGAAAAGTAACTCACCGGGAACAAAGTTTTCCAAAACTCAAAATCTGTTTTTGGTGCCTCAGCTATCCTTGTAGCCCATGAAATTAACATCATCAAAGAACCACAGGCAAGGGACAAAGTCGAAGTCAACCAAGGGTAAGGGTAAGCATTCAAAACCTTTTTGTTATAAATATTGAAAACAACATTCAACGCCCACCAGGTTGCAAAATAAACCCCGATCTTCACTCGGTTTGCAGCTTCCGATTTCACTTGCCCGGCAGCCTCAATAGGCTGTGACTTGTCAGCTTCATAAGCCTTGCATTGGATCACCGCCTTTTTCTCCTTACCGATGCTCTCAACAGACGAGATATGCAATGGTTTCGACACTGAAAGATTGTTTTTTCTGGGATTGTTATTTAGAAGATTCAAAGCTGGTGAAAAGGAATGTCTGCAGATTGTAGGAGATGATCTTTTATGAACCGAGACATCGATGCATGTAGTCAAAGCAGATTGCTTAATGCTAAAACTCATTGTTTCCAAACTTTCTAATCAAAATTCAAAGAGGGTATTTCTCGAATCAAAGATCAAAGCTTGGAGGGAATTCTAATGGAAAAATCAAAGGGGTATTTCTTAAAACTTGAACAGGGATCAAGAAAAAGACAAACAAAGATTACAACTTGGAAACAAAGGGTGACGGAAATTACAAAAAAAAAATCGTAGTAATCAACGATTATAACTAGAGAGGAAGTTTGATAAGCTCTGAAATCTCAATAAAAATCCAATAAATGCTTTATACTAAAGTATTTGGATTCACTTTCCCTACTGGAAAAAGGCGTTCGGCCCCTTGTTTGGGGAAGGGTTGGCTTGAGAGAGCCACAATTTTTGTATTTGCACTATACAAAATACTATATAACAAGGTATGCAAATAATAGGGTTTACTCAGTTAGATATATTTTATTTTGATCATCGAATTATAATATAATTACGTATATAAATTTTAATTTTATAAAGATTTTAATTTTTATATTTATAAACTTTGTAATTTTAACCTTTCGTATTTATAAGATTAATAGATTAAATATATTTAATATAATTTTTTTTCTGAAAAAGTTTAAATATATATTTGGTATTTAAAGTATATATTTTTAAATTGGTATTTAAGGATATTTTTTCTTAAATTGATACGTAAATTAAATATATTCGATAGAGTACCTAAAAAAAATTATGCTCTCAAATTGATACTTGAATCAGATATATTCTCTAAATTTGATTTTAAAATTTATACATTCTATCAATTTCTTTTTATTTCAGACTAATTCAATAAATTTAACTATTATATTAAAAAAATATTATTTTCTTTTTTTTTTCTTCTAAATTGCTCAGTTTTCTTTAAAAAATATCATATTACTTTCGTAATATAATAACATTTTAACATTAATTTATTGTTTTTTTTGATAAAATGTATTTATTCAATTGTTTTTAATACGATGAATTGAATTTATTCGAATATATCTAATTTAAATATTAATTTAGGAACAAAAATTATTTTTATACTAAATAAAAAAAATATACCTAATTTAAATATCAACTTAAAATTAAAAAAAAAAATCTCTATCAACCAAACAGATAAATCTGTTAATGGTGGGATTTTCTATGCTTCTTGTAAAACTCATTCAATTCAAAGGGTAGAAAAGAAGGGTTTTTTTACAATAAAATATAATGTTTTTTTTATCTATTTAGTCCCCAAATTTTAAATTTATATAAAATTTGTCCCTTTTATTATTATGGTTAATTATAATTCATCTCCTAATATTGATTTCTAGCTCCTAGCTCCGTTTCTAATCGTAGACTCGATTTAGAGCATCCATCCTTGAACGATCATTTGAACTAAAGTATTTCAAGGAAAGTATACACAATTTTCTTGAGGAAATGATGTGAAATTTCGGAGTTTCGAATATTCGACATGTCGCATTTCTCTAAGACTAGATCTTCAAGACTATAACAGCCATGTTAAATACATTTAACTGAATCAACATCCCGGAATTCGATTGAGTTGAGCCGAAGAGTCTTTAGACGGAACTTATCGACTATTTCGAGCAAGCACAGAAATCCATTAATGGTGGAAATTTCATGCATCTTGTTCATGGATGCAAACTCATCCAAATCAAAGTCTAGATTAGAGACCAAAGTAAAGAGATGTCTCCACCTGATAGATAAAATGGAGATTCCAACTGCATCTTTAGTAGAAAACTAATCCTGTCTACATCCTTCATTTTCACAATGCTGTACAAGGAACGATATAGGAACTCGAAAACTCGGCCAATTCGACTTTTTCCACTCTCAAATGATAGCCTGCACAAGTTGAAGCATAAGACTTCGGTTCTTACTGCATTGGGTTAATGGATTTATGGATCTAAATTCAATCAAAATCCAAATAGAACCCCTTGATTTTAAGGCCTAATATTATATATTGGTTTTCATGAGCCCTTGCTTCAAAAGTTCTATCATAAGTTCTTCCAAAGCATAATTAAACACACTGTTTGAAATTCCCAACAACATTTCAAGTTCCAAACTCCTTTGGTTTACATACTCTTACAAACAACTTAAAGAGAAAGATACAGGCAAAAGGGGGATTTCATTTAGATTTCTTCATCCTTTTTCCCTCGACACGGCTATCGACGATACCTCAGCTAAGAAAACCTGCAACTCTTGAAGCAAATAACACATTAACAGCTGCAGAATGTAAAAACAAGGGTAGCTGGAAACTTACCATTATAAACTGTGCATCGAGTTTTAAAATTCGATTCTTCGTCACTTGCCACCGGATTGCATCCCTTGCCTATTATCCATGACAGCATTCCTGATTGAAGCAACAGTTGTAGCCAAGATGACATCCATGGTTTTAAGTGTCACCGGAGGTATAAATTCATCCGTCGATTGGCAGTCGGCACATTGAAATGACAATGTTAAGATACTTCCAATAGGTTCATTTCCTTCCATTGGTGGCTTATCAGGCAGTATGGCAAACCCTGATGACAAAATAGCAGCGGCATTCGGGTTCCCACCATTCAAGATCACAGACATGCTGAAGGCATCGACTGGTGAGAATACTATATAGGAGCCGGTTTCGTCAGTGTAGCTTTCTTGCAGATAAAGTATCTCGACTGTGTTCGGAGATGACTGCGAATTGTGTAGTGTATACTCATAAGTCAGTTCATACAGAGGAAATTGTAATGAGAAGAAATGGAAATGGTAAGCAAACTTACATTTACTTGCATAACCGAAACTCGATTTCGAGGATCTTCACCGGTTATAACATATGCAAGTTCTCGGACAAGTCGTCCATTTGAAAGCATATCCCACTGCAGATACATATTTAGAATGTATGTAAAAGCAGAGAAAATTGAGCATAGTCAACCTGAGTTCATACCTTGTTTCTTGAATGTTCGTGACGAAGGAAATCGAACAGGAAATTCACCGGAACCGGGAGTTGAACAGATGCAGTGAAGATTAAAGTCTTACTAGGAGGCTTTCCAGGAAGAGTTAATGCATTTCCAAATCGGAACCTAACATCTTCAGCACCAAAGTTCGAAGGCAACCCCATCCATAAATTCTCAATACATGAACTAAAATTCAAGGAGAAATTCCTAGTCATCCTTTCAGCCAACTTCAGCAGACTCTCCCTCCCTGGCTGCGGTATCAAAACTGCGCAAACAAAGTCGATAATTCAGAACACGGTCCAATGATCAAGTCGATAATTCGAAATCAAAAAGAAAGAAAGACAGAACAACATACCACCAGCATCTGTAGGAGTGGTTCTAGTCATTGAAGCTGCCTGCCATTGGCAATACCTATTGATCGCAGCGATCCACCGTTTCGCGCCGAATGCGAAACCCGAGGTTACGATGGGACGAAAGAGAGGGTGAAGGTATTTGTTATCGACTTCGACATGTTCCACCCATGTGATCCTAGAGGTTCCATTGTCAGGTACTTCTTGAATTAAGCAGCCTGATGGCCTCCTTCGGAACAAGATTTGTGGATATGGGAATAGATTCTCCAGGGAAACATCAACCACTCCCCATGTTCCGAAAGCTAGCCTTCTGCAATATCTTGCGAAATAGCTTTGTCGAGTTGGTATTAATGGTGTAGACTGATGAAACTCTGATGTCATCTGAAACATATAGAAATGTATATGGTCCGTAAATACGTAACTATCTCGAATATATTATTTCAAGAAAAATAAATTAATGGATATCGTAGTAATTTAATGATTCTCAATGAGCTCACATACCTTGTAGTTAACAAAGAATATTCAATTATGAAACATAGGAAATAAAGGAAAGGATCATAAAGAATTTTCAAGCAATTATGATACCCCTTAACCCTAAATCGAGTTAAAATAAACTCGCATGCCTCAAAATCAGAAAAAATATTCAATTATGAAACAACTCTTTCCTTAAATCAACGTACGGAAGTAAATGAATTGATAGTAAAGAATGTTTAAGAAATTATATGATTCAACCCTAAAGCGAAATCGAGATAATCTCTTTGCAAAGAAATATTCGACTATAAAACAACTCTTTCCTTAAGTCAATTAAAGAAAATAAATAATTTACGGATAAATTTAATGATTCAACTCTAAACCGAGATGAAAAAAACTCATAAGATATTATAATTGAGTTTAATATTTCTCTTAAACCCTAGACGGAAATCAAAACAAGCTCATAGAGCTTTTAGTTAATAAAAAAAATTCAACTATGAGAAACTCTTTTCTTGAAAAATAATTAGAGGAAGTAAACAAATGGATTGTAAAGAAATTTCAGGAAAATGTGATTGAATTTAATGATTTTCTTTACCCTAAATCAAAATTAAAACAAACCCTTAGGACTTTTAGTTAAAAAAATATTCAACTACGATACAACTCTTTTCATAAATAAATTAGTGGACATACTGATTCGTAAAGAATTTTCGCGAAAATATGATTGAATTTAATAATGTTCTTAAAACCCTAAACCGAAATTAAAATGGATTGAAAAGGCCTTGAAGCTAACAAAATAAATAACTATGAAACAACTCTTTCTTTAGAAAATTAAACCCTAGACTGAAATCAAAACGAGCTCCTAACGTTTTAGTTAACAAAGAAATATTCAACTACGACGTAATTCTTTTGTTAAAAATCAATTAGAAGAAATTAATAAACGAATGATTTTACAAGAATTTTTGAGAAAATATGATTAAATTTAATGATTTTCCCAAACCCTACACAGAAATCAAAATGAACTCACAAGATTTTTAGTTAACAAAGAAATATTCAACTAGAAAAACAAATTTTTCCTTAAAAATCTTTTCCTTAACCCTAAACCAATTTCAAAATAAACTCTCAAGGCTTAAAAACGAAATATTATGAGAAACGACCCTTTTCTTAAATCAATCGTAAGACGTATTAAATTTTAAAGAATTTTTACGAAACTATGATTGAAATAAATAATCCTCTTAAAATCCTAAACCGGAATAAAAAATCCTCAAAGTTGACAAATAAATAACTATGAAACAACTCTTTCCTTAAATAAAACCCTAAACCGAAATCGAACTGGATTATAAATGCCTTAAAATTCAATGTGATAAATTATTTCAATCAATTCATTAACTAAGTAAACATTCTATAAAACAAGCAGGTTATCAAAGAAAGATTTAGTGTAAAAGCTCCAACGTGAAGAACCACATGCATGCAGTATTGCTGAGATATCAATGGGGAATGAATGAAGTAAAATTAGATATCAATATCATTTGGATTAGTCGGCCTGTGAGTCGAATATGGATGATTAAAAACCGAAATAAAATTAGAAATGAAAACAAATATGAATGTTGAGGTTTACCACTTGAAGAATACCATTGTAGCTCCCATCAACACTGTCCAAAATGACTCCTAGCAGTGTTGTTCTTGAGACATTGTTCGAAAATACCATCGACCATAGCTTCTAATCATACGAAAACGAGCGATATTAGTTCATCAGCAGCTACAAATTAATGAAAGGGGAGAGGGGAAATGAAAAGGACATACCGGATCCATGAGGAATTCAACAATGTTCATATGGTTTATGTTAACGAATTCGATATCTCGCGAACCTTCGATGTACAAGGGCTCGAATCCGGGTTTCAAAAAAGGTGCTGGTGGGATGTCCGGAGCGACGTAACCTTCGTTGACATCAAAGCTCGGGAACAGTTGGGGATCGCCGCTTTCGACTATTCTTATTATTTCTTCCATTGCCGGATCGAGGCAACCGAATTCCCTCAAGTATTGAAACCCATTCAGGGTCTCCATGCCAGCATTCCCTAAGCGTTGCCATAATGGTTCACCCAATGTGGCCATTTTGATCAGCTCTTCCATTGCTCCAACAGCTTGCTCAATGATCTTGTTCTTGTTTGGATCAGCCCCTATCGAGACCGCCATGAGAAGGCCACTCGCTCGGTTCATGTGGTCAGGTTTGGCATTCGTCGACGATTCCGAACCCGGCGAGTTCTGTGGAGACTGAGGATTGTACAAGGAAGGGGAACTGAATTCTTTATTGTTAGGTAAAATATCATCCTGCTGAGAAGAACAATAAACAAAACAAATCAAGTGAACAAGATTATAAGAAAAATGACCTAATCTCCCATTTCACTTTGTTTTCATCATATCATAAAATGAACTAAAAATCTAGGGTTTTCCCCCTAAATCTTGTTCATCATTAGAAATGAACTTCAAAATTAGGGTTTTCAAAAAAAAGTCTAGGGGTTTTCCTTAATGCGATTAAACAAAAAATGAAAAAAAAAATCAAAAATTTACCTGTGGAATCATTTCAGGAGGTTGATCTAACCCTAGCTGGTTATCAGGAACCCCAATTTCATCCCTAAGAGCTGCTTGAAACCCCACCATTGGCCTAATTTACAAAAAAAAAATCAAAAAAAAAAACCCTAAACACATCATTTAAAAAATTAAAAAAAAATTAAAAAAAAAAACAACTCTTCTAATTCTCTTGCAACAATGTTCTGAATATTATCAAAAGCGCCATTGTTGAATTGTTCCTCTAGGTTAATATATCTCCCATTTCCACCCACATTATCCATCTGTAAAAAAAAATAAATAAATAAAGATCTGTTTAGTTTAATTTATCTAGTATCCAAAAAAATAATTTATTTTTTCCATTAACAAATATCAGTAAAAAATCTTGAAAAAATCAAAAAATTACTGGAACTTGGATGTAGATTAAGAAAACAAAACAAAAAACAAAACATGTGTTTTAAAATCAAAGTGTTTCAAATGGAACACGAAAACCCTACATCGAACCAGAGCTGATGAACAGATCTCTCAATTTTGTGTCTCTGAGAGTATGATAACACTGAAAAGTTTGTCTTTTCATAAAAATTAAAATTTACCATAAAAAACTTATTTATATATTTTGAGGAAAAAAAGGTAAAAATTTGAGAATGGAGCGGGTGGTTGGGCACGTAGGAAAACGTGTGCATTTCCAGGTTGAAAACCAATCATTGTTCAGGTTCCCTACTGACGTGGCGGTCCTGATTGGTCATGAGTTATAATTGCTAGTGCATGAGAGTGAGGATGTTTTTGGGTTTCTGAGTTTTCTGAGGATTTCCTGGGAATGTTTTTTTTTCTCGGAAAACTAAACAATTTTTTATTTTATTTTTTTTTTACTTTTTTCTTTTTTTTTTCATGATAAAAGAATAAAATATATTTTTATATATCGAACATTCAATCAATTATCAGTTGGTTTAATAAGAATGAGTACTAAATATCTTTAATAAGATTAGTTATTTTTAAAATAGGAGTAATATTTATTTTTAATTGATATAATATTTTTTATTAATTAAAGAATCATATTTTTGAAAAGAGGATAAAGAAAATGTTTTCGACAAACTATTATTCCCGATTGTTCGGAAACTACGATCAATCAAATATTAAAATACCGTTACATAACAAAATCACCGCTACAAATAAACGCCTTCATAAAATTAACTAACAAAATTTATGATCTGTGAATGACATAAATCGAGTTATAACGAACAACAAAGAGAATAGTAACGGGATAAATACCTGAAACCAAAAATTTGAAAACTAACATTTTTAAAAAATATTTTTTAAACATATTAAATTGATTTTTGAATTAACCAATTAATTAATTTAATATTTTGAAATTTTAAAATACTATGTATAAAGATATTTTTGAATTATTATGTATATATAGAGATTTTGGTTCTTTTTCTTTAAATAGCCTAAAAATATTATAAACTCTATGTGCGAGATAATGATACTTAAGAGTTTAGATTAACTAAAATTAATACATAATTAGACTTATTTTAAAACACTTTAATGTGATTATCAAAATCTAATCCAAACTTCGCAAGTAAAGCTGTTTATTTTAAATTGATTAAGACTTAAGTCTAACCCTAAGTTAAGCTTAGCTCGACTGGATGACTTTGTCAAACGAGGACGATGGTGTTGCCGAGATGAATGGAAACGGCAGCTGTTGTTATTCCGACATCAATCATCAGACATCATCTCTGGTTTTCCGAAACACATGTTTTCGGAGCCTCATCGGATCATAACAAAAGCATTAGGAAGAACAGGTTGAGTTCCAAGAAAAGGAGTGGGGACTGATTTAATTTTTTTACGTGTTTTTTTGTTTATTTGTATTTGATTTATACTCTAAATATATATATGATGTTTTTTTAAATGAATAAAATAATTTTAATTTATAAAAAAAAATATTTGACAAAAATATAAGTAACAATCATAATAGTTTATCCTAAAATTTTAGTGGGATTTAAATTTAATTAATTGAAAAATGAAAAAAAAAAAGAAAAGAAAATGGCGGTTAAGTTTAGATAAAATACAACGGTAAACTGTTTTTCTAGTTTTTTAGTATCCTTTGTGCAGCTTCGTTTGCCACAACCATGGCTGCCAAACTCACCACCACCCACCATATAAAGTTATATTAATCCCATAATTAACAAAGTTTAAAAAAAAGAGTTTTTTTTGGGTTCAATATCGTACCAAAAAGAAAAAGAAACTAAGGAAGAAAATTAGTTTTTTTCTTCCTTCTTTTTTCCCTTTTTGTTCCTTTGAAGAACTGGACTTGGATGAACCCTACGCTTTTCCCCTTGAATTTCCTTTGATTTTTTCTTTCTGGGTATTTCTTCTTATTGTCAAAGGTGTTTGCTTTCTGGGCATTTCCTTTTCTTTGGGTACAAAAAGGGAAAAAAGGAGACGCTTTTTTTTGTAATTTTTTTCTTGAAAAATGTGGGGGGCTCATTCTTCAGAACCTGCTGATTCTTATTATCAAGTCAAGCCTGAACCCAATGACGTTCCAGCAACCAGATTTAAGATTAAGGTTTGTTTTTATAATTGAAAAAAGAAATTATCCATGTTTAAGAAAATTATGGAAAGATAGCATATTTGATGTAATGGGGTAGCATTTATGTTTGTTTTTGTTTAGATTTATGGGAAAATCTTATTTCCTTTAATGATATATTAGTGGCTATAATTTGATTGAATTTAGCTTTAGGGAATTAGGGCTCTTCATATATGTATTTGATGGTATGATCATTTTTAGATTTGGTATTGAATATATATAAAGGGTGTCATAATTTGATGAAGATCTTCTTTATTTGCTTATGCAGCCTGGTAAAACTCTGAGTGCACGAAAATGGCTAGCTGCATTTTCTCCGAATGGCCAATTGGATATAGGCAAAACTCTAGATCGAATCCATCGAGGGGTAAGTTCATAGTCGAGTTATCTGTTTCGGACTCTGTCTATTTGGTTTGTTTGTTTATTGTTGTTGGTGAGCATAGGGGGTCCATCCATCGATTAGAGGAGAAGTTTGGGAGTTTCTACTTGGATGTTATGATCCTATGAGCACATTCGATGAAAGGAAGCAGATACGGCAGCAGCGAAGGTAGTCCGCTTCTCCTGTTGTTTAATGATTTCATACTATTCCGCTATTAAATCTTGTCTCTTGAGGGTCGTTTTTTGAAAGTGAAATGTTCCCTGAGATGTTTTATTGCTTCTATATCTCAGGGAGCAATATGTTAGATGGAAGAAGGAATGTAGTCGAATGTTTCCCGTTATTGGAAGCGGCAATTATATTACAGCACCTATAACCATCAAAGATGGTCAGCCCATTCTAGACTCTTTTGTATGTTTAGGGACAAATCCAGGCAAGTCACTGGCGCTTTACCTGTCTATATAACAGTTTGCGGTAAACCGTAAGTGAATAAGCCGGTTATTGATATGTCATGAATTATTCAGATACTAATGCTAAGAGCACAGACAT
This sequence comes from Abelmoschus esculentus, assembly GCA_035048815.1. Taxonomy (NCBI): domain Eukaryota; kingdom Viridiplantae; phylum Streptophyta; class Magnoliopsida; order Malvales; family Malvaceae; genus Abelmoschus; species Abelmoschus esculentus. The sequence continues at coordinate 11,645,683 of JAUCBN010000001.1, forward strand.
GGCGATCAGTAATGATCCTTTGGACATGAAAGTAACCCAGTGGATGCTTACATTGCACCAAATAGGTCTGTTGTTGTTTTATTTCAAATGCATTTCTGTTTTCATTTTGTGCCTTTCTTCTCTCAGCCATGACCACATTCCTTGTACTAATGTTTCTTTCAGGTCTCGATGTCAAACGCACTGACAGGGATTTGGTATTCTATGAGAAACAAGAGAATTTATCTAAACTGTGGGATATACTCTCTGTTTATGCCTGGATAGATATAGATGTTGGATATTGTCAAGGTGTGTAATTACATGAAGTTTTGTATATGTATTTTTAATCGTAATTCTGAAAGCTAGATTCAATTACAATGTGGAGCAGGAATGAGTGATCTATGCTCTCCCATGATTATTCTTCTTGAAGATGAGGCTGATGCATTCTGGTGCTTCGAGCGTCTGATGCGCAGATTGGTACCTTCCGTCGTTTTTTTTCCTTTTAATAGTCCTTTTTCTTTACCAGTTTCTTACAATATGGTTTCCTGTTTCGAATCTTAAAGCGAGGAAATTTCAGATGCACCGAGACTTCTGTTGGGGTAGTAACACAACTTAGTAATTTGGCCACAGTAACTCAAGTCATCGATCCGAAACTTCACCAGCATATTGGTACGAAATGAAGTTTTTATCTTTCATCCTCTGTTGTCATGCATTGTGCTTTCCTTTTAATTATTGGTTGTACAGAGACACTAGGTGGAGGTCACTATCTCTTTGCTATTCGAATGCTAATGGTTTTGTTTCGTCGAGAGTTCTCATTTTGTGATTCATTGTACTTATGGGAGGTATGTTCAACTCTTACAATCCTTTGGTTTTAAGCATAAATGTCTGGTTTTGTGACTAATAGAAATCAGTTCGGAGTTCATGGAACATACACTTGTGTGTACCGGTTCACTTCACACGAATTTTTACTCATTCTGGTTACCTGAACTTTTGACAGATGATGTGGGCTCTAGAGTATGATCCGGACTTGTTCTTTCTATATGAAGAACTTGAATTAAACATGGAGAAATCTGAGGGTTCTGAGGTTTCCAAAGGAAAACCAAAATCAACCCGCCGGTGCGGGAAGTACGAGAGAGAAAATATGAAAATTAGAAGCTCCGTTGAGCCTCTCCCCATTTCGGTTTTCCTTGTTGCCAGTGTCTTAAAAGATAATAGCTCGGTATTACTGCAAAAAGCTCGTGGTCTGGACGATGTAGTTCAGGTAAGATTACATTTTAGTAGATTTTTACTACTTAGGATTACAAAGGAAATTCTGAGACCACGAAACGTTTACGAACAGTTTGGTACTGAGGCCGAAACTCTGGCTATGTTATGTTGTCCTAATGATTTAGGCTGCCTTGATTTTCTACTTTTTTTTTTCAGATTTTGAACGACATGACCGGAAATTTGGATGCCAAGAAAGCTTGCATTGGAGCAATGAAACTTCATAAGAAATATTTAAAGAAGGTACTGCTATTTCCATTGCAGCAGCTTGATGATTCGTTTACTGGGAACTCCTTGATATCAAAACTATCATTTCATGTTGTGAATGCAGGCCAAGAAGACATCGTAAAGGTAAAAACCATGTCGCGATTTCTGTATACCGGAAGAGCTTAGGTGATTTTTCATCCCCGGAAGCCATGACTTGTTCCCGGAAACGATGACAACCAGATGAATCCAGGCTTAGAGATTACTGAACTCTGCTGCTGTCCCGGCGAGCAATTGTTGTATTATACTTCCACATTGCTTTTCCAATCTATATAGGCAGCCATTGTTGTATTGTAAACATATGTGTTTCATCACCATTCAAGAAATACAAAGAATACATTTGCTACCCATTTTTTAATATTACTTGTGGAACAAGTTAAGAATTCAATTAGATAAAAGTTTTGAAGAAACACCCCGAAAAAAACAGATCCAATCAACTCTGCAATACTATTCTTCCATGAGGAACATGACAGTAACTGGATAAAGGGTCGAAATTCTTCGATCACGAACAATGGTGTGCCAAAAAGAATGTCACTTGTCTAACATGAACTTGCAAGTGTTTACAAAGTCTGCCCTTGATTCGAATAACGACAACTTCGACTACCATCTTCGAGGTGAATGCTACATAATAACTCAAGCGTTCATCATCTTCGTCTTTTTGAATGACATGACAATGATTTATATTAGATTAGATATCTTTATGAATAAGATTTTTTAGTTTAACTTTTGAATTGCGAGAGATATAGAGAATTAATCTGGAGAGATGCAACCACGTTTAGGTTCTTTACAACTATTGTAAAGAACCTAAACGTGGTTGATCATCTTCGTCTACATAATAACTCAAGTGTTCATCATCTTCGTCTTTTTGAATGACATGACAATGATTTATATTAGATTAGATATCTTTATGAATAAGATTTTTTAGTTTAACTTTTGAATTGCGAGAGATATCTGGAGAGATGCAACAACGTTTAGGTTCTTTACAACTATTGTGACTATGTTGTTGTAGAGATAGGTATTGTAAGGATATTGGAAAGAGTGTGTTAGTTCTACCGGGTCAAGAGATTTGTATACCAAATTTTGAAATACATGAATTATTATATATTTATAGTCTTCGTGTTCTCTACATTGATAGTGAATTGTTCATTTTTTTTATCTATAAAATTAAACTATGTTAAACCACGTTAACTCTTGTCTCACTACATGTCTTGATCTATGTTATTATCACCTTGGTATTTTATTCCAAATCTTGATGCTAACATCTAGGGTTTGGTTTGCTTCACAGTTGAGATCCATCCATGAACAGTTCCTAGGGTTTTCCAAACTCATAAGAAGGGAAAAAAGGATAAATGAACGCTGGAACTTGTCTTCATTCACTGAAATCTGAAACCTCAATCCTACTATTCTTTTTTCAGTAAAATACAAACATAAAAAAAATACAAAACAAAAGTTGGTCCAAAATGTTACATTGGAACCCTTGATGTCTGTAAATACACAATTACCATCCAGGTTTTGCTTCCACATCTGGTATAGTTCCTGATTACTACAGCAGAGACAGAGCTTGAATCGGTCTTCTTCATCCTTTCAAGATATATATATCCTCCCATGTCCAGTCCATCAGCATTATTATATACATATACATACACATACATACATATATATTCTTCTTTCCTCATAGACAAAAGATAATGATTCTGATGTTTGGAGGAGGGGAATTATTCAAAAATCAAAGATAACAAACACAGTAAATTCCTCCGAAACCTAATATACTAGAAGCCAACAAAAAGGAAAAGAAAAGAAAAGAAAATCCAGTTATCGTCAATTGAAACGGTTTAGCAAGAAAGTGGCGATGGATATGAAGAAGAAAGTAGTGACGGAAACACGGGAGCCGTGCCCTGAGTTCGGATAACTACCGGGAAGTGCACATTCTTCGCCATTGAAATACACTTTGGAAGGGAAGCCGTCGCCTTCTTCAACTTGTATGTTCGGCGTGTATTTCTTGGTGAATGAAATCACCGATTGTTGTTTCCCAGGAATTCTTGGATCGCTTGGTTTAGACCCATTTTTTTCTGCTATCAAGTATTCCAATCCTTTCAATCCCTGGAAGAAAATTGTGTTATTGAAGTTCTTGAGCATTTTAGTTCCGTTAAACGAATATACATCCTCGAAACCTTTGTAAGCTCTCTTCAGTTCGACGGCGACGAACCAGTCGACAAACGGGAGGTCTCCCCAGTTGAACACCGTCATCCTCGCCGTCCATCAGCTCTTGTGATCGGAATTGACATGCCAGTTGATGCTGACCCCGCAGTTGTCCGGACAAGGCAACTTACGAGGGATCTCTTTGTGTTTTAGTGCAGCGTATGCTCTAGCTTTCTTCGTCCGGTTTTCCGCCGGAACAAGGAGAGCTTCGGGAGGGATAAGCATCGCCGTCCTGTCGGGGTTGCATTTATTGGTGTCTACGTTATCGCATCCGCAAGCGCACGTGGGGCAAGGAATGGCGTAGTCGCTGTAATAAGCCGTGAACGAAACGCAACACCTTGATTTCTTCTGCTCCGGTTTCGTAATATTACAGACGATTTGCCAACTCGCGATGGCGTATGTTTTAGCATCGAGACCGGTGGGTTCGGGGAACTCCGTCGGGTCTACTCTAATCGGAGCTCCACATTTGTAACCAGCGTTAAGATAGCCTGTAATATTCCATCTTTGCGGCGGATACAACACTTTCTGAGAAATATCCGGTGGCAATTTATAGACTCGTAATTGAAAAATAGCTCGAGCTCTAGTCGGATCCATCGTTGCCGGCAACAAAGTCCCGTTCTTACAACAATATGGGACCTTACCAAACTTTGAATCGTTTGCTTTTAAGAGTGGCAAATCGGTGATGATTGGTTTTTTCTGGCAATTCATGACTTGAGTGAAATCGAGCCCCGACAGGTATTTTCCGGCCAAGCCGTAAATGCAGTCGGAGTAATCCATTCGGGGAGTGTAGGCTCCTTTCATTGAGTATATGAACTCGCCTCGCATCCACTCCCACGTCAGGTTCCAGCGATCAAGTTTTCCGATGGGGCTGTTGTTGTCCATCGTCACCTGTGCCTCGTAGCTGCCTTCGTATGATTTCAGAACGTCGTACATGAAGGTCAGGTCTCCGTTTTGCCTCGGCATGTACTGGCTTTGAGGTGCTCTTGGCTTTGTATTTCGAGTCCTTGCAACAGACGAGCATGTAGGTTTCTGAAAGGAAAAAGGGGGTTAAAATAAGAAGAAAGAAAAAAAATTAGGGAATTCAATCAAGTTTTAATCTTTCTAGGGATCAAAATTCGGGAATGTATAGTTAAATTAACCCTAAAAGTCATATTATTGGATTCAATCAAAGGAGAGGAACTTACTATATTTAGTATTCTTGGGGCATTTCCAGCCATCATTTGTGAGCGAGATGTTCTTGGGCATGGGAATGGCCTTCTCGCTCATCCCGAACATGGAGCCCTTGATCTCAATCTGCACGGCGATCTGAGTATAATCCCCGGCTGTTTCAATGGACGTCTTGAGGTCAGTGTTTGGGGACCCTGATATGGTCGTTCCATTCCCAACCGCCGCCGGGAAATCCCCACCGGTGTCGATAATGATGGCGTTGGTGAGTGACACCAATATCTCTCTGTGTTGGAATCCAATGTACATCTTCCATCCTTTCAACTCTTCCGTCCCGGCATTTATAATGGTGGCCATGGCATCAAACGTCCACGGCTGAGCCGAAACATTCTTCAAGATGGGTAACGATTTAGTCCTCGACGTGAAAGCGTAGCTCATGAACACGCCGTTACAATTATCTATCTCCGGCGGTGGCGCCGGAGCCGTTTTATCACCATAGTCATAATCATCGTCGATCGTGTCAGCATTACAGACCCGAGTTCTTATATGGATATATAATATTAGTGCAAGAAACAAGAGTTTCACCCCAGGCACTTTCATGCCTGCTTTTCTCCTCTTTTATTTTTCTGTTTTTGGTTGGCCGATGGTGAGAACGAAGAGAAGAACACAGGAGGAGAAGTTAGCCGCGCGGCCACCACGCGGCGTAGGAGGAGGAGGGAGAAGAGAAGTGGTGAAAGAATTCTGTATGACACCCTATGGAGTTTTAGAGATAAAAAGGGTTGTGAACGAAGAAGAAAGATGAAGGTGAAGTGTCCCTAAATTATCTGCCTCTAGTTTCCTGCGTCTGTTTCGGACATGGAGAATTAGTTATCTATGTTTTGTCGATTAAAAAGGGTAAAATAAAATGGTATTTTTTTTTATGTTTGCTGTTTTTAGATGGTTGGTCAAAGGATTCGAAGGAGTTAAATGGCTTAGATTTCTTAATTTTAAAATTTAATATTTGATAGTTAAAAGATAAATATTTTTATTAATTTAGACAGATATGAATGATAAATATGATTTTGGTAGATAGTCTTTCAACGATCAATATATGCTTTAGGTGTATATGTCACGAAACCGTTACACTCTTTTTAAAAAATACTTCGGATAGGATGTGCAGCGTCACCGTATATATCCCAGACTTTCCTTCTTTTTTTTGATTTGGGATTAATGTTTTTTATATCTTTTTAAGCGTAACACATGAGTATTACTTCCCTTTCCTCTTCGATTTTTAAGGTTTTATTTTAATCAATTTAGATAGATTTATATATTCGAATTTAATAAACAAGTGAAGACTTAATATATTCAAATTACTTTATCATCTCTATTTTTAAACAAAAATTATACTATCCATATCTCTTATCGTTGATTTGATAAATTAAAAAAAATATTGTATGTTTAAGTATATTTGATCTCATAAATCAAATAATATTAAACGTTAATCATAGTTGATCCCACATTCTCTGTTTTTGTTTATTTTATCAATAGATGTTGTAAATATAGAGAAAACAAAGTAGAAGACAAAACAAGCATTCTTCATAAAAAGACATGCGAGAAAAACAACAACAACAAGCTACGGTTTTGCTATCAAGTTACTGGAGATTATTCCAAATTCCTCATCTCCTTGGCAACCTAGCCACTACCATTACAGCCATAGAAACATCGGCCGTCGATACCGAACAACTAAGCATCGGCCGTCTCCACAGAATTGGCAGCAGCCAAGATCAACTCCGGGTGAAGGCTTCCCACATAGGTTCCATATGAGCCATTTTCCAATTGTATCAGATTCCCTTAATTGGAAACTGAGCAATTCAGTCCACGGTAAGGACAGATAAGAGCATTAAAGGTGATTTGAACAGGTACGAATTCAAAGGTGATTTAGGCGTTTAACTATAATTTAATTCATTTAGGAGTGAGGTTAGGTTTAGGGATGATAACGCGTCGCGTTTTTGTTTTCGATTTTGATTCGAAATTTGAGTTTTTTTATTTGATCTTAATCCAATTCGATCTTAATATTTTTATCTTCGGTATGACCCAACCTGATATTAAAAAATCATAACTCGATTTTGATCTGATCCTAATATTTTAATAAAAATCTAAATAAATTTGACCTCACCCGAAAAAATTAATAAAAATATTAAATATTATATATAAAAAAATATATAAACATATTAGTTCGAGTCAAGAATTTTTACCTTAAATCTAACTCGATTTTAATTTTTTGATCACCTAATTCGATCTAAACTTAATTTTTTAAATAAAAAAACCCCGCCCCGGGTCGGGACCCGACAGGGACAGGTGAAGTTCACCCCTAGTTAGGTTGAGCTGTAGGCCTTCACTATTTTAAAAGATTTTTCAAATTTAAGCTTGTATTTAGTTTGATTTAATTTGATTCAGTTGTTTATTTTATTTTTTTCTAAATATTCTTTATTTATGGGAGGAAAAAAATAAGTACGAGAATTAAGTTTATAAATGAATCAAACAAACACGAATGAGGGTGCATTTATATTGCATATATAATGAGTTAAATATTTAATATTTTAGGTTAGTTTGATTAATTTAGTTAATTAATTAATTTTAAACCAAATTAATCGATAATTGAAATTTAAAAAATTCTTAATCATTAACCAAAATCTAAAATTATCTAACAAATTAACAAATTTTATTTTAATTCAATTTAATCGACTAATGAATATCCATAGACATGTAAATAAATTTAAATAAATATAAACATAACATAAACCAACGAATTATCAAATATTTACGAATATAAATAAATTGTTCGTTCATTTAATTAAATATTTAAATATCTCCTTTCTCGATGTCCTGAAAGCTGACTAAAGGGTAGATCCAAACTAAAATGCAGAAGATGGTATACATATGACTAAAACAGCACTTGTTTTCACTTTGAATCATACAGCAACATACTTCCATGGAGTTCATAATCATCCAATATTACAGAATCCGGTAGACCGGAAAACACACGAAATACGATATGCATATAGGATGTTATCAAGCCAACGTAAAGACGATATAACACTAATAGATATAAAATCCCGAATCAGGTACTGGTAGTATCGCCTGCTTCGACACAAACGAGTGACCTTTTCTGGAAACTTTAAGCATCTGCAACTTAGAAACCGTGGATTTTGATGTTATCCTTCTTCACAATGCCGGCCTGGTAAGAAAAACGAAGACGGTGAGATTTAGGAACTCGAAAATCCACAATGCATCGGTTTGCTTACACTCGTAAGAAATCTACATATTCCATGAAGTAGTAACAGTTACCTGAAGTTCTTACGCTGGTCACCTTGAAGTTGAATAACCTGACCATAAATAGAATATGTAACAAAATTTCATCATCAGGCACCATAAACGGATATCGACGTTAATAATCGCTTAAAAGGGCGATAGTTACACACACACCTGGCCTAATTCAGGGTCCTGAACCACAGTGCCATTGCAGCAAAACTCCTTCTTGAGGGCTTTGAGTATCTTGTTGTAGCTGAATTCTTTCTTCAACCCCTGTACAGTTGTCAGGCTTTTCCGACCATTCCGCTGCTGAATACGAATGTGCACGTAGTCCTTGGTGACGGCACCCGAGTCCTCAGCATTAGCATCAGCAAAGGGGTCTACCACAAGTCCACAACAAACATAAGACACAAGTTACTTAAACCCAGATTATCGACCAACATGAAAAAAAATCGAGCATTCGAGGAAGTTATGATCCAAACATACCAAAAGCACTAGGAATCTGGACGTCGAGATCAGACATGAAACTTAGTTGATCAAAGAGGCCTAACAACCACAAGCTCGGACCTAAAGAAGTAAAGCAACAATCACATCAAAATTCGGCTTTACATCACATATCACCAAACAAAAACAAGCAAAATATTAAGGCAGAACAAGATTCAAACTTGTTCACAGAAACAACTAATCCAGACTTGTCCTAACTTATGTCCCCAGGCTTGAACTCACAATTTGCTCTTCTAGTTCTTCAAAACTATATGAAAATACAAAATTTTACCCCTAAAAGATATTAATTTTCAAATTATGGACACAAATCTTAAATAAAAATGATTACAAAAGAAACCAAACAAGAATTTCAGATTAATATTTTCAAACTTATCTAATTACAGACAACAATGAACAACAAAATTCAAAGAAAATCAGAGAACAGGTAACCAGCAATCATAAATTTTCTTTCTTTTTTCAGGTAACATTGATTGTTCTTTAATTTAAAGTGAATGCTAAGAATTTATATACCAATTAAAAAACAATAAGAATTATTGATTATACAGACAAATCCCACGATCAGAATACGCTTGAATCAACAAACGGACGATTAAAAGATTGATCTTTAACCCACAAAAAACATTTGGGGATAAATTAAAGAAGCTTAGGAGAAAAGTTACCTGATCCAAGGATTTTAGGGATTTTTTCTTGAGAAATGAAAATTGGGTTGTTAAAGATGAATACAAAGGAGCAGAATTTAACCTAAAAATCGGCTCTGCGATGAGGAAATTGAAAGGAAAGGTGTAGGAAATAATTTACTAATTAAAGGAGTCGTTTTCCTTTGGAATTTTCGGAAGTTATACGCAAGTTATGGTGATGAAATAATATATAGTCGTGAGAGTATGTTAGGGGAATGAACTCGCTAATAAAAGCTTGCGATGGTGGGGATAGACACATGGCTATTGATGGAATCGAGCGTGATATGTACGGTGGTAAGACGAGATGGATGGAGAGTTGTTGAACTGAAAGTGAACCGGTTGTCTTTGTTTTTAGATTCGGACGTCCTAATCCAAAATTAGGACTAGGGCTATGAATTCTTTTACTTTTAATAATTTGATATTTATTATATTTAAAAAATTAAAATATATATTATATATTTAATAATTTATTATTTTTCTATTGGAAAGCATGTCCTGACTGACTTCCATCTTGCAATTCTTTCGAGTTTTCAAACCCCAGGGCAGCATCTTCTTCCTCCTTGGCCATTGGAGCTTTAGCTGCTGCTTCCTGCAGAAACCATACCAGATGTCTTCAACTGGGATTGCCAAAAATGATGAAGGAAAATAACAGACCAGCCTATATAAGTTCCTCTGCCTCAAGCTCCTCATCCTTCTTCCTCCACATTTCAGCGTATTGATCCTGTTTAGTCTGCCTCGACTCTCGAGCAGCCTCTTCAGCCATGACCAAAATCATATGAGCTTAGTGAACAGTCCGCAGGAGTGCAAGCAAAACAGAAAATAGATAATACAAGGGTAATGATGTACCCATCTCCTTCACCTTCTTCCTCACTTCCATCAACAGTTTCTGCAATCTGCATTGAGACAAAGCCTTAAACCATTTGCAATAACACCAAGAAAGAAAGAAAGAAAGAAAACTTCTCTCATTCCTCACAAGAACTCACCCAATTCTTAAATGTTAGGTTTTTCACAGTTGCTATAAAGGAAGAAGGATATATAAAGGATCGAGGAACGGCGTCGTTTAGAGGTTGACGAAACTAAACTAAAGGATATATAATATTTGGAAAAAGTTCAGAAATGATCACTAAACTATACATAATGCTACACAATGGTCACTCAACATTCAAATATTATAGAATGGTCCTATCTTTGATTTATCTTTATACATTCAGTTAATTTAATAATTTTAAAAAATAAAAAAAATTTAACCCTCACTATTTACATATTCTATCAATTTATCCCATTTGTTATTATAAATAGTTTAATATTTTTTTCTTTTCAATTAATTTTGTACAAATTTAAAGTTTTATTTAAAATTTAAATTTTTAGTATTTGGACATACATAGAGTATTGAAATGGGTAGATGAATTTTATCAGAAAATAATTTTCTTCAGTAATTTCTTGCGGAAAGCATTCAAGAATATTTTTTATTATAAGTGATTTTAATTTTTTCGCAACATGATTTTATTTATGATTTTTTGTTTTCATATTTTTGAATATATAAAGTTTATTTTATATTTATCATATCATACCCTATAATTCTAAAAATATTTTTAATTTTTATATTCGTATCTATATCCGTGTCAGTGCAACAAAACTTTAAATTACATTTAAGATAAAGAAATACAAAATAATACTACAACATAGTAATTAATTTAGTACTCATGCCGTCTAGGTTAACACCAATCCAGCTCCACAGACAAAAAAACCCAACAGTTTAACAAAATCCTAGAATGTTTTTCACTGGCTTGTCGAGTATCTGGTGTTCCAATACTTCTCAATTTCCTCAGCTGTTCTCCCAGGAATCCTACCAGCAATCAAACTCCACCTGGTACATAAAAACACATTATATACTTTCTTTCTTCACGTACAAATATTCGAATGAACTCCGAGTACATATATAAATATACGCATGCACATGTGTACAGAAGATATACTATCGGGACAGACTTAAAATTTTATGTTAATAAAAATATAAAAAAATATCTAAACTGTATAAAAAATTAAAAATTTTATGAGGTACGACTGTGTCCGAGACATACCTTTCTCCAACTAAATTAAACATCCTGATTATCAGTGTTTCCTCATCATCTGAGAATTCAAGTTCAGAATCTTGTTTACTGTGCTCCTCTGGTACACAAAAAAGAAAAAGATCATAAAGAAAAGCCTAACTTTACCCTGTAAGAAAATCCCAACAGTAATGAAACACACTATAAAACATGGGTTAGGGTTCTTACCTATGGTGTCCATAGATGCACTTTCACTGGATGAATGTTCAGATTCAGCCATTTATCAATCCCAGACAAAGAAGATGAACCAGAAGAGAATTTATGAGTTAGGGTATGTTTGAGACATCCATTTAAATACTGTTTCCAGTTCAGATAAGACTAAACAGAAGGAAAAAACAAAACAAAGAAACAAAACATTCTCGTATATGGTAGTTGGGAAAATAGACTGTTAGTTGGGCAAATAGAATATGGAGTTTGGTGATAGGTACATGTTAGGTGGAAATGTCATGTTAAATTATACTGATAAAGTTTTTTGGACCAACATATATTTAAAAATATCTGCAGTTCATCTGCAATCTTCTGCAGACTGATATTTCTCTTGGTTTTTACTGCTAATCAAGTTGGTTAAACTTTATTTTTACAGTGGATTCTTATGAAATTACTGTGCCTATGAGTCTTGAAATTCCAGGATTATTTTATTGGATTGGCTGGTTTCGGGTACAGATAAAACTATGCATCAGAAGTCAGGATTGAGGACCCACCATCACAACCATGCTTACATTGCAGAAAAAATTATTTTTCTTTTCTGGGGTTCAGAAAAAAAGTGAGTAGCTCACATGACATTAATGTCTATGTGACAGACATGTACTTGTTCTTTAGTTACTAAATTCGTTTTTTATTATTTTTTGGTTACCCTTTCGGATGGTTAAGTCTCGTAACAAAAATTTTATGTATATATAAGATTTTAAACTTAAAATGTGAGACAATCAAGGGCAGCTTGAGATGTTTATACTAGAATAAAAAATGACATCCATTCTCGAATTATTGAATGTAATAGATTGAAAAGTTTAGACAGAACTATAACTTTTAAATGAGAATTTTGTTAGCGAATACATTTGTATAAAGGTTTAGAGGGTGTATACATCTTACATAGTTATTGTAATACGGTTTATTGGATGAATAAAATTCAATTTATCAAAAAAAAAACTTAAAATGTGTTTAAATAATATTATGTTGTTTATTAAAAATTATTCCACCGCGTTACTCATATGTTGTAAAATAAAAGGCTTCAATAGAAATATGGGGTGACAGCTTTCTTATAATAAAGCACATATGTTGTAAAATAAAAGGCTTCAATAGAAATATATCATTCACCGCTCATTGCAGATGCTAACAGAACATATGAAAGGAAAGCATGGCGATCTGAATCCTTTTAGACAGGGAATTTAGAGCAATATCAAGCTTTATTTAATATAGTAACTGAGATGTGGTTATCTAACCACTTCAAACACAACAAACCATACAAGTTATTATAAGTAGACATCAAAGGCAGTGTAGTAGTAGAACCCAAATCAGTACCCACCCCGGAGGCGAAGGACAAGGTGAAGAGTGGACTCCTTCTGGATATTGTAGTCAGCTAGAGTTCGACCATCCTCCAACTGCTTCCCGGCAAAGATCAACCTCTGCTGATCTGGAGGAATCCCCTCCTTGTCCTGGATCTTTGCTTTTACATTGTCGATTGTGTCCGAGCTCTCAACCTCAAGGGTGATGGTTTTGCCAGTCAGGGTCTTGACAAATATCTGCATCCCTCCTCCAAGGCGCAAGACCAGATGCAGGGTTGACTCCTTCTGAATGTTATAGTCAGCAAGAGTCCTCCCATCCTCGAGCTGCTTTCCGGCAAAGATCAATCTCTGTGGGTCCCACGCAAAGATCAATCTCTGTTGGTCAGGTGGGATCCCTTCCTTATATTGGATCTTGGCCTTGACGATATCAATTGTGTCAGAGCTCTCAACCTCCAATGTAATTGTCTTACCAGCCAAGATTTTCACAAAAATCTGCATCCCACCACGAAGACGAAGTACCAAGTGGAGAGTTGATTCTTTCTGAATATTATAATCAGCAAGTGTCCTCCCATCCTCCAGCTGCTTTCCGGCAAAGATCAGCCTCTGTTGATCTGGTGGAATCCCCTCCTTGTCCTGGATCTTAGCTTTCACATTGTCAATTGTATCAGAACTCTCGACTTCCAAGGTAATAGTCTTTCCTGTGAGAGTCTTCACAAAAATTTGCATGCCTCCTCGGAGTCGCAATACCAAGTGGAGGGTAGATTCCTTTTGAATGTTATAGTCTGCTAGGGTCCTTCCATCTTCAAGCTGTTTCCCAGCAAAAATTAACCTCTGCTGATCCGGTGGGATCCCCTCCTTGTCCTGAATCTTAGCCTTCACATTATCAATTGTATCTGAACTCTCCACCTCCAAAGTGATGGTTTTTCCAGTGAGGGTTTTTACAAAGATCTGCATGCCACCCCTAAGACGAAGGACAAGGTGTAGGGTAGATTCTTTCTGGATGTTGTAGTCAGCAAGAGTACGACCATCCTCAAGTTGTTTACCAGCAAAGATTAGCCTCTGCTGATCTGGTGGGATGCCCTCCTTGTCCTGGATCTTGGCCTTCACATTGTCGATGGTGTCAGAACTCTCCACCTCAAGGGTGATTGTCTTGCCCGTAAGGGTTTTCACAAAGATCTGCATGCCACCCCTGAGACGAAGGACAAGGTGCAAGGTAGACTCTTTCTGGATGTTGTAGTCAGCAAGGGTGCGTCCATCCTCCAGTTGTTTACCAGCAAAGATAAGCCTCTGCTGATCTGGAGGAATCCCTTCCTTGTCTTGAATCTTGGCCTTGACATTATCGATTGTGTCAGAGCTTTCAACCTCAAGGGTGATCGTCTTTCCAGTAAGGGTTTTTACAAAGATCTGCATACCACCCCTGAGCCGAAGAACAAGGTGGAGGGTAGACTCCTTTTGGATGTTGTAATCAGCAAGTGTACGCCCATCCTCAAGCTGTTTTCCGGCAAAGATAAGCCTCTGTTGGTCAGGAGGGATCCCTTCCTTATCCTGGATCTTGGCCTTGACATTATCAATTGTATCCGAGCTTTCCACCTCAAGGGTGATGGTCTTACCGGTAAGAGTTTTCACAAATATCTGCATCTGTTATTCAGACAAGAAACTCAGAATTACATCATAATTTCCAACATCCTTTGCTTTAAAAAAATTACAACCTATAACCCACCAAAAGACAGATAGCTCAAAGCAAAACACAAGTTCCAAAGATCAAATCAATAACCTTCAAATTGAGCCAATCACGCTACTTGATCCCACATCAATAATATAAGGAAACTTCCAATCGAAAGAACGATAATAATTAGACCCTGAAGATATATCAGCAATAGCTAATAATACCCTAATATTAACATTAAATTAAACAACCAAAATCAAAGAAAATATATGATCTTGAATTCGAAAAAAAGATAACTTTTACAAAGGGATGCCAAAATTTTTATCTGGGAATAGATTAAATTCATTAAGTAAACAAAACCAAAACCCTAGATAAAAAAACAAATAAAAAAATCTCCCGAATCTCAACAACAATAAGAAATCAAGAACAGAAAAAGGGGAAATAAACAAGAAGAAGAAGATAATTACCTTTCGATCGAGAGAAAAAGAGAACTGGATATAATTGAGAGGAAAATAGATAATTTATTTATAAGGGGGAAATTGCCGAAGAAAAGTAAAGAAAATTAACGAAGGATATGTATGAAGCCACGTGTTGGGTAGAACATTGGATGGCCTGGATTAGAGTTTTCCTTTGACCATAAGAAAAGTATTTTGCCTTCCACGACGCAACCATTTTGGGCTTTTCCTTTAAGAAAAGTAATGAAATATTTTATTATTTTCTTGGATAGGAAGTTTTTTATTTTTATTTGTATATATTTTAATTATTACGTTAATTGTATTAAATAAAAAAATAAAATTTTCTGTTTTATAATTAAAATTGAATAAAATAAAATTTCATCATCAATCAATAATTTGGATTATTGAATAAAATTATAAATATTTATTTTTTTAAAGTTATTATTTAGGTGTATTGTTTAAACGTTAATTTAAGGGATAAGATTGATTTTGAAATTGGGATGGGAAAGAATAGGCTCAATCGGCCTAAATTTATGCCCTAATTGACAAGTGAAATGACAGGAAAGGGCCTTGAGTGAACCAATGGGATAAGGCTTACGTATTTTAATTGTATTCCTAGGGGACGAAAGTAGGGGTGAGTATTCGGTCGAATTGAGTAAAAAAATTGAGTTATTTGAGTTGATGAGTCATATTTTACGACTTAAATTTTATTTAAAAAATTTTCGGTTCGAGTTGAGTTTAAAAAATTTGAGTCAAGTCGAATCGAGTTTTCGAGTTCCTATAAATATTTATAAGGGCTTTTGTAAACTCCAAGAGATTTAACTCTCCTATTCAATAAAATTCTAGGGGTACTCTTTTCCCCATAGTAGCTTCTAACCCTCCTTAGGGTTTGGAACTTGGAAGTGTTAGAAATTTTTTAACGAGACCTTTTTTCTATAAAAAAATATATTTAGTCAAAAAGAACTTTAATCGAAAATTTCGTTAAAAAAAAGAATGATGTAGTTTTCTTTATTGGGATAAAATCATAATAATATGATGAGAATGATATATAAAATATTTTTTAATTTTATTTTAATATATAATTAGTTATATATTAAATTTCTAAAATTTTAATAATTATTTAAATATTATAAAAATTAATACTATTTAACAATATATTATATTAATATAGTTTATCAATGGGTCGTTGTTATGAACTCATCCTAAGAAATAATGAAGAAAAAGCCCAAAATGTCGAATCTTAAGCCCTCTGAAGCCCATGATATTTATTCTAGCTCCCTCTTGAAGACAAAAAAATGGTATATATTTCCCTGTTTAATGTCAATTTAATCTTTAAAAACAATTATTCGAATTTACCAATATAATTAAGAATAGTTAAACTCATTAGCATGAGATAGAATGTCACAAAACACATTTATGATCATATTCTATAGATGATATTAATAGTGTATGATGTTATGGTGAGCTTTCTAGGCATAATAAAAATATTTGGTATCTGTATGAGCCCTCTAACCTAGGCGGTTAATAGAATAGTTGTCATTGCTAAAGGTCACAGGTTCGAGCACCAATGATCTCAGTAGAATGATTGAGTGATCAATATCATATGGTAGAGATTATATTCTAGAATCACTATTAGCTTAAAATTCTTTAATTATATAGAGTCATGGATTAGCTTAAAACAGCACAGTTGTTGAGTGGGGGCCGTGTCGTTTAAGGAGAGATCGACACGTCAGAAAACCGAGTTGGAAAATGTTTTTATTTTTATATTAAATATGAAAAACAAAAGTCTTATCAGAGATTGATGTATTTTTGTACCAGCAGACCCTGCATCCAATCCAATTCTCCGACCGCAGCTTGACGTCCGACTGACACACAGCCGAGCTCACCAGCATCAGCCCAGTGCATGGCTCATGTCCGGTCCCTCCACCCACCCCATGCGCTATGTGCATACGCGATGTGTGTGACCAAACCCCCTAGGGGTTACCCACGTGAAGTTCATGCAAAAGCAGGCAGGGTGCCACGTGAAAGCCAAAACCCCATTGGAAAAGAAAAAGTATTACACCTGCACCAACCCTGGGGTTCTTTGTTTTCGACATGACTGGTTTTGGAACTGCATGTTCTTTTTTTAAGTGACGATTTGTTCTTATTTGGAACATACTGTTGACATGGAAATGTCAGCCAATGCCAATGGCCAATCTCTTATCCTTTGAAACAATACATTAGTTTTTCTAATCAATAATTAACACTTCCATTAATTGTTTCTTGATGAGGACAACAACAATGAAAGTTCCGAACTCAATGATAAGTTGAGTTGGAAAAATGGTATGGTAATGAATATTTTGGAGATTAAATTTATATGGGTTCCATTAGTCAAATTAATTGGGATTAAGTGGATGAATAATCTACTATAAGAGTAGATGAAATTATATATTTACAAGCTCAAAATGTTCAATAGGTGAATGAGAAATTGTTGCTCAATGTGACACCCATGATGTTGAAAAAAAAATAAGATAAAAAGTAAAATATCCCACATTTGTTAGGAATATAGATTTGGAAAGCTTTATATATAAAAGCTCTTCATGTTATTATTAGAAATAAACCTAAGTGTGCTTAGCTTGGCAAATATTGGTTGACTTTTATAAAAATCAAAAGATGAGCCTTGGGTCATGGGGTTTTAAAATAATAGATTTTTTTTTCTACTTTTCTGACTTTATTTTTTTTTCAACAGATATTATAGAATTAAATCACCTTTTATGGAGTTGCAGACCCTTCAGCTGTTTGTAACCTCCAATTTATTTGGATTAATTCTCTGTTAAATACCATTTTGAATTCAAGGAGCTGTAACTCTTCAGGAATTGTTAATTACAGAGTTGTAACTCTTCAAGAATTGTTAATTACAGATTAATTCTGTAATTAAACATGTCCTCTGCCTAAACACTATAAAAGGAACCCTCTTGCTTCTATCTCAACGCACTGAAAAGCACAAACATCCTTTAGCTAAATAGTGTTCTGCTTCTGTAAAAGTTCGTCGTTGTAGTAAGGTACCGTTGCTCTCCTTATTGTATTCTACCGTTGTATCCTGGGAGACAGACGTTCCGTAGTAACTCCAGCACCGGGAGGGGACGAATCTGTTTTAAGGACACTGTGATAGCACAGGCCTCGGTTAAAGTTTCAGAATCATATATATATATTTTATTTTTGGTTTATGTGATCTTTACATTTTTAATATATATGTTATTTCAATTTCGTTTACAGGAATTGTGTTTAACATATTAATAATTTACTTCGTTTTGTTATAACAAATCCTTACTTAATTACAGTGTTTCTATGTCTTATAAATAGGTGAATCTATGTGAGTTCTGTTATGGTGATTCTCTTTCTGTTGTATTGTACTTCTCTGCCCTAAAAGTATGTATTGTTTTCCTTCAGTTAAGTTTAAGGAGGTTTTTAATACCATACTACACAAGTTTTTAATAAAATATCATTCGTTGAGGAAAAAAAGTGTTTAGGATTAACCGTTAATTTTTAATGTTAAGGTATAAGATTTAAGATTTCATGTTTGATATCTAATGTAACACGCAACATCGTCAAAAATACATATTTAAATTACTTGTTTGAAGATTCTAAAACATATTTTTATCAATAATAATGTAAAGTAATAATTTCAAAAAAAAAATTAGAAATAACTAAAATGCTAAATACACTGGAGTAAAAATCTTTTGTCATCTTTTATGTCCACTAAAAAATCTTAAAAATTAGAATTTAAATCCTAATCCTAATTTTTACACTCTAAATCGTAAATCTTACACTTCACCTTTAATTTCCTAAACCCTAAATCATAACCTTTAACATTAAATCTTAAACCCTAAACCTACTATTTTAAAATAAAACACCAATAAAAACACAATAAAAAACGGATAATTTATTCCCAATATACTAAACAAGGCGGAAGAACTTTTAAACAAGACAGCACACAAAAATAACATGAATGCAACATTATTTATATATAAACAATTATATAAACATTCAATTATAAACACACTAAAATATCTCATTTCTCTTTTTTTTTTCACTAGCTAAAGAGAAGCAAAGATAAATGTTTAGTATGTAGACATAAAAAACTATTTTCTTATTTAGGTTTTAAGGAGATTTTGAATGAATTATATTAATTAAAAATTATATTGTCAAGCAAAAAATCAACACAAATATATCATTTTTTTCTAGTGAAGGTTCTGGTAGGGTTTTTTGGCTTTCAATTTTGATTGAATTTGATTGCAAGGGTTACATCTTACGTTGATATTAGATAATAAACCGAGAACTTGTATTATGGGTAAATCTCACTACGTTATACATGAGACCAACCATTAAAAATTATTCATATTATCATTTTTTATGACATTTTTTTTGAATCTTTATTCATATTTACTGATAATTTATATCATGGATTTTAGTGTTGGTCCGTAAACACGTGATGAGATTTATTTATAATATAATTTTTCCACCAAAATATCTTATTCCTTTTTTTTCATTTCTTTCCGGAGTTAAAGATAAATATCTAGTATGTAAACATTGAAAACTCAAGTCATACCCTTTTGTTTGCCATTACATGACTTAACAATTGATTTAAAGTAATCCAATTACAACAATACAAGTATATAGTGAAGGATTTTTTGAGAAGAGAACAACTCTGTTATAAGTAATATTAAAATGATTTTTTGATTGTTCGATTTTACATCAGATATCTATAAGTGGATAGACAACGTGAATAACTATGACAAGAGCCTATTACAAGCGTGACTGACTCGTGACGATATCACATTTAAGAAATAATAAAAATATTAATCCCATATTAAAAATAAAAAAAAATTACGATATATATTATGTCTTATTATTTGACAATAAGTGGTTAGATTCCATTTTCCCATCACTGCCTAACATTTGAATTATAGATAAAATTGAAGGACCAATTAAATTCTATGACATGCCATTTTGTGTACACATGGACATAATATATTCGATGACATGAAGATTTATACCCACACAGTCTCTATCTGCCAACAAATCACTCACAATCTAAAAAAATTATACGGTGAACCATGTTTATCACGTCATCCATGGTCCCAAGCAATCAGGACCATGGATGACGTGATAAACAGGGTTCACCGTATAATCTCTCCGCAATCTGTCAATAATACTATGTAACTCCACTTCAAACTCTATTTGTCAAGGGAATGGATTTTCTTCACATCAACTTTTTCACAATCTAGTCATGTATGGTTGGTCCAACATCCATTTCTCCATGGTCATCATTCAAGATAAACTTAACATTTTGTACTTTAATTCGAAAGTCTTCTCAGTTTAGTTGGAAACAACTATAGATTTCTTTTCTCTATCCAATTATATTCGAGATATTAAAAAAATTAAAACGAAACAATACGAATATTTAAATTTAAAAAAATCTTGTTTAATAATGTCGATATCCGAAACTTGTACAAGACTTTTCCACGCGAAAGGGTGGATGTGGATAAGGTGTAGGACTATGACAATGTTGGATATCTCACACTTCATTTGGTAGACAGTCCTTGTTGTGTACTATTAGTGAAATAAAGCATAAAGATTCGAACTTTAAATTTATTATATTGTATAATATATCATTATTTTATATAAAATAAAGATTAGAGCTATTTAAAGATCGAACATAAAATATGCATTAAATGAAAATTCGAGAGCACACGTTTTTAATTACGAAATCTTAATTATTAAAACCTCAAACCAGTCACTTGGACACACTCCATGAATATGACATAACTATCGATTGATCATGTTTAAGGCAAATCTTCGAAAGAAGCTGTCTCGTGTCGAAAACTAGATCACACTTTGTTTCAATGGTGTAGGAAGCACATTGCATAAAATCCTTGGAAGTTTTCATTGGAATAATGCTGGCAGAAAACATATAATGTCAGTGAACTTGTCAGTGTTGACGAAAATATATATGGATAGGATTCACTTAAATAATTAAAACTCGAATATTTTTATATATTTTTCGAATCATTAGACAAAACGTAAAACTTTAAAGTTTTATATAGTATAAGAAGATCATATCTCTCATATATATATATATAAGAATGTATATATACACTAAAACCTATACTTTTTCCTTCTCCGATAACTTCTTTAGACGCGTGTTCCATGCTTTAGCCATTAGTTCTCTTAGCCAATAGTACATATTTTATATTATATATATAAACATGTTTCTCTGGTTTTATGTATAGTGGGTTTTTATCAGTCTTTCTTTCAAAGTTCCCCCCAAACCCTAGAAAATATGTTATTTTGTCTGGTTTAAGTAGGTGATTATATGGAAATAATCCTTTTTCTTATGTTTTAGTTTTCAATTCAAAGGCAACTAGTGTTTTACCTTAGAGAAAAAATCTTTTGTCTCTTTTATTTACTTCTTTTTATGCATCATTTGAAAATTTATTAAAAATTAAATTTTAAACTCTAACCCTTAGTTTTATATCCTAAACCCTATACCCAAAAAATACACCCTACCCCTAATTCCCTAAACCCTAATCAAAACCCTAAACCCTATAATTTAAAGTGACGGCATAAATGGAGGCATGTGAAGGGTAGACGATTTGTACTCCATACATGTGTGTTTAAAATACATTGTTTTTAAAGTTTTTTTTTTTTTTTATGTTTCAAGATTTTGATATCTGTATCGATTATAATAATCGAATAGATGTATTTTACACATACATACTCCATTCTCTTGTTCTAGTGCTTATCTTCCAAGTACTAATTTTCTCTTTTTCTATCTTTCTTTCCCCTCGGTCAGTAAAAACAAACCTTAGGATCCATTACCTCAAAGACATATAATGGCCACAACTTAACCAAATATACATACATATAGACATACTCTCGTACTCTATATACATACATATATCATCAAGTTTGGTCATTCATTATATGCTACTTTTCTTTTCTTTTCTTTTTTGCCCTCCTCATTACCCGAAGCTTTGCCCTGATTAATCTGAACCAACCCGCATTGCAGTGGGTAAGTCTCCTAGCGAGGATTTTCTGCATACACCTTGGACCAACCCGTTGGTTCCATTATATGCTACTTTTGCCTTCAATCATTTATTTGCTCAAACACCAATTATATGAATTGCAGAAATGGTTTGGGGGCTTGTTCTTCTCCTTGTAATTGCTGATGAGCTTTTCAGTTAACTGGCAAAAGGAGATTTAGGTGAATACACACAAATTCAAAGCTGATCTCTATCAGGTAATTAAAGGTTATGAATCAGTAAAATATATATCTGCAGTATATGGAATCTGTGTATATATATGTGGCAGTAAAAAGTTAAATGACAGTTCTGGATAAGTAATTATAGCTCTGGAATGTGTTCCCTGGTGGCCTTGATTGGAAACTAGTTGAAAAAAGGGTGTATATATATATATATATATATATATATATATATATATATATATTGTAATTTTCTTTCACTATTTTTCATGAAATATGAAAACAACTATGTAACTGCAGACATGACCAAAACATATAAGAAGCAGCAAGGACGACATGCTGATATGTACTGTACAATATATATGTATTGACAAAAGTGGAACAACATAAATAAGCTTCGGAAGATTCAGTTTCTTCAATTGTTTGGTCTAAGATCGTTGAACTATACGTAATTCATTGTCTGTATTTGTGCTTTTCCATGTGATAATTGGACCATTTTCTGCAATTTCAAAAGCTTTTATGCAATTCACATATGAACTACTTTTACTCACTCCATGTTCATTTGTGTGAGCAGGATTGAGAAGATAGAGTGAGGGTAATGGCTGCAGAACCTCCATTTCTCGAGAAATACAAGGCAATCTTCCAGAGCTCTGCTAATGTAAAGGAGGAATCTGCCATGGTTGATGCCTTTGAAGAACTCGAACTCCCACTCATTGATCTCGGTCACTTGAATCTCGGGTCATTCGAGAGACAAAAATGTATTGAAACGATGGCTCGAGCCGCTACCGAATGGGGTTTCTTTCAAATTGTGAACCATGGGATTCCTGAGGAGCTCCTAAACAGGTTGGAGCATGAACAAATCAAGGTATTTCAGCAGCCTTTTGACAAGAAATCTGAGGCCAACTTTCTGAACTTATCAGTTCAAAGCTACCGTTGGGGGAACCCTCTTGCCACTAGCTTGAGGAACCTTTCATGGTCAGAAGCTTTGCATATATCTCTCAAAGATATTTCAGAAATGGATGAATACAATAACCTCAGGTACCTCCTCCCATTTTTTATATTACCAACCTTTTGTTTTTGCTGAGATATCATGGTATTTGAGGAATAGTAAAGGGTAATCAAATTCATTGGCATTAATCAGTTTATATTAAATTCGGGTTGAATTCGGGTTAATACATTTTTGAAAGGCGTATGAAAACCCTAAAACTGTTCTTATCATAGAATAGTAGAGTACTTAATCTCCATTTTTGAAGAAGTAACTATTAACATAGAATATAGTAGGTTTTAGTACTTGAATAGAACATATGATTTAGGTGTTAAGAGAGACGGAAAGATGCCCCATGGCCCATATGGCCAATGTTACACATTACACACTCAAAACCTTATCTTAGTCCTACATATGTACTCCCTAGTTGGTCTGGTGGCTGGTACAGTTGGCCTTATGCTACCACCTACCAGCCAAACATGTTGCCGGTCGGCCCTACCCTTGACCGCTATATCGATCGCACTAGAGATCTAATGCCACCCCTCCACAGCTCCCCCTACAGCCGGCAGCCTATGTCTTGGCCACCATATACACTGTCACTGTGCCATGTCTCACTCCCAATCTGCTTAATTTCTCATCATAAGACTAATGGTTTAATTGGCCAGGTCAACCATTGAAGAGTATGCTGAAAAGGTTAATGTGCTAGCTCAAAGATTGGCTGAATACTTAGCACAAAACTTGGGCATCAGAGCTAGTTATTTCCGAGAGAACTGCTCGCCAAGCTCGAGCTCTCTTCGATTGAACCGATACCCTTCATGTCCATACTCTTCCATGATGTTTGGAATCATCCCTCATACTGATACAGATTTTTTAACCATTGTGTCCCAAGACCAAGTTGGGGGACTGCAGTTGAACAGAGATGGAAGATGGGTTAGTGTTAAACCGAACCCTAAAGCCCTAGTTGTCAACATCGGTGACTTTTATCAGGTAAACACATAGACATGGTACTTTTCTGATGTGATTTCTCCATGGAAGTAATGTTGAAAATCTGATCGTTTCAACAGGCATTGAGCAATGGGAAATACAAGAGCATAACACACCGAGTGACTGCCAACCAAGAGAGTGAAAGGTACTCGACAGCATACTTCTACTGCCCCACATACGAAACAGTGATAGAAAGCTGCAGAAGGCCAAGTTTGTACAGAAAATTCAGTTTCCAAGAGTACAGAGAGCAAATCCAGAAGGATGTAAAAGCTACTGGGGACAAAGTAGGACTATCTCGGTTTCTTGTGTGAAATAATTGAAAAGTAAAAGGGAAGGGGAATTCGTTAGTAGTATTATTGTTCATGACTGAGCTTGCTTTTGTAAGTTGCTGCTGCCATGACAGTGATGAGTCCTATAGCTAGGGCACACCTCTCGACTCTTTGAGTGATAGTACTTTCTAAGATAATTGTACCTCCATAAGTTTTTTTCTAGACTTACTGCTAGTTTGGCTGTTGTTGCTTGAACAGTTTCTGCTACAAGAATATAACAAGCATATAATTGTATGAATTTATGATTTAGATTTTAGTGGGTTTAGACGGATGGTTTAGAATTTATGGTTACCACTTAAGTTTTAAGGGTTAAGGATTATGATTTTGAGTTCAAGGCTGTTAGTGTACACGTTAGGATTTAAATTTTTAAAATTAGTCATAGTTGTGAGAAAAAAAAAACATTGTTGATACATAAAATAATTATCCTTTCGTTTATATATAAGAGAACAAAGAGTGAATGTTTGATTTGTATGTCGTAAAAGAACATAAATTTACATACTTTCAAAAATAAAAATTAAATTTCGGACTAAAACTTAAACTTTAAACTTTTAAGTCATAAACTAAATTCGTAACCACTTGTATCAATAAACACGTGTATCTTATAACATATCAATTATATCAAAAATTCGCTATTGTTTAACGAATATAAAATCATACTTATCAATGATTGTATACATGTTTTACATAAGTATCATATCATATCACATATCAAAATGGGCCTTTAACTCCAAAATATAATATTTTCATATTGAAGATAAAGTATCATAAAACACAAATCATTATATAACTATAACATATCATATATGATCGTAATGAATCAAATGTATTCATATAAACATAAATCATCGTAAAAAAATTATCATACTTGTTAAAAGTGGTTTTCAAGAGATACTCTAGTTGAGTCAAGTTTATCAATATATAAAATTATTAAAAATATAACCAATATACAAACTAGGGCTTTAGTTCCTCAAGTTTTGTCTCTTTATATTTTGGCCTCAAGATTTTAACTTTCACATTTTAATCACTAAACTGTGACACTTTAATTTTGAATTCTTTTAATATAGTTCTTAACCTTCGATTTTCAAACTAGAGCTTAACAAAGACGTCAATCGATCAAAAATCAACTCTAAGATTTAACTTGCCATATTAGGGATTTTAATCACCGGAATTCAAATTTACGACTAAACCATTTTTGGGACATTACGTGATTGATTCATTCATCCTAACAAAAAAGGGTGTTGATGGATATATAGATAAAAAAATCCAACTCTGCATGGCAAAATATGGGAGTAGGGCTTTTTTAAAATTAAATTAGTGATTCCGGTTAAAAAATATCATGTTTGCCTTCAGAGATCTGGGTTCAAACAATTTTATCTTTAAAGTACGCGTTATAAAAGATTAAGAAAATATGAACATATGCTATTCTGTGATCTCTTTCAAGACGATTAAAAAAATATTATTTAGCTTAGAGTGAAACTAAGTGGAAACTACACCTACCTTTCAAGTTGGATGGTGATGAAGGACAAAAGCTCTCTCCAAGGAGTTTGGCCCCAACGATTTCCTCCCCCATCAACACAGGGCTTATGTTTATGTCGGGAAACATCCTAATTTCCATGCACATGCACAACACAAACAAAACCAACATTATTGTTGGAGAGGGGAGAGGACTAAGCTATAGAAAGCTTTGGTCCATGTCTTTAATGCCTCCTTGCATTCCCCTACGGTTGGTGTTGCCTTGGGTTATAATTTCCATTCACATCTAACAACCCTACACTTATCCGACACTAATTACTATTCTTGTCCTTTTAAAATTTGTATTTCACCATGTCGGAGTCAAGTTTTTTTTGGAGTTACACGATCGGTAACGAATTCATGTCTATATTAGAGTAGGTTAGTGTTTATCATAAAATTTATAAACTTTCCATGTTAATTTTAAATATTTTAAATTAATTTTTAAACTTATTTATTCGTCATGAATTATATATATTCGTTGTCGATTGTAATATAGTTGTTATTAGAAAACTTCGTAACTAAATTTATGTTTTACACTCTAAAATTTAAAATCTAAATAATTTATTCTCTAAAATAAAATCTAAATTATTAGCTCTAAAATCTAATTATCTATACTTTAAATTTTAATAAAATAAATTAATTTTAAATTTATAAAATTAAAATTTTAATCTCTAAAATAAAAAGTATGTAATTTAAATTACATGTAAAAGGAGTGAGACAGAAAGTTGAAGTCCTTTAAGGCTTTTTCCATACAAAATTTTTGTCCATTAGTTACCGACAAATTTTGTAAGAAAATGTAGACAAAGACCCATCAGGTGTCACGTGCGACACGTGGGACATAAACAAACTAATGAAAATTAGATTAACCTTAATACTATTTGATAATAAAATATAATTTAAAATTTTAAAAATAATTATGGGTTTTACTTGTGATTCAAAGATAGGATTAATATTTTCTATATATAAATCTTTTATCACCTCATCTATCATTATTTAATAATTTATTTTTAATAAAAAAAATGTGGTATAAATCTGTCAAAATAAAAATAAAATATTCATAAAAAATATGAATTTTATTTATATAAAAACTAAAAAAACGATCAAAATTAAATTATCGTATTTTAATTGAAAATAACTTGAAATTTAACAAAATACCAATAAAAGTGATTTCTTATCCTCTCAAAGAGCCCAAGCCCATTAAAATATTCAGCATAGCCCAATTCAAAGATCCATTTTTTGTACCTTTTATTCTACATTTTAGTCACAAGATTATTTTTTTTCTTTGAGAATGGAATATATTTTTATTTTTATTTTTAAATAAATAAAAAACAGTGAAGGAAACATCTTTATAATATTTTTATGATTTTTAAAAAAATATAAGTTTTTTATATACAATAAATTAAAAAGAACTAAGTTAAATATTTAAAATCGTCGATAAAAAACTAAGAAATAAAAATTAAAGGCCAAAATGATTTTTTTTACCAAAACAACGATATTTTGTCAAAGTGTAAATTTTAAAATGTTACATGGATTAAAAGAATCGTTTCAATCGAATACATGTGTACGAAATTATAACTTTTAAAATTTTATAATATAATTATATTAGAAACAAAATATTAAAATACATGGTTTGCCTCTATTTTTGAACAATTACATTTCAGCCTCTGTAATTTTAAACCTTTTAATTTAATATAAATAAATACTATAATCATCTTAAAATTATTAAAGATAATATAATTGAATGATAATAAAATTTAAATTTAAATTATATAAAAACACTCGATTTCTAAGCTAAAACATGCCAAAAATAAACTCCATGATTACATAACATTTTGTAAAAGGAAAAAAAATTAAATGAAAATTCAATTTTTAAATTATATTTTTATTTGTTTTTAACTCTTAAAATATTATTTGATTATAATAAATTTTTAAATTATTATTTTTAATATTTTAAATTCGATAGTTATTTAAGTTTAAAAAAAATATTTTGACTAATATGATATTGACACATTTTAATTTTTTTATCAATAGATAATTTAAGAACTAAAATAATAACATAATCATGTACTTATTTTTACTAAAAAACAGTTTAGAGATTTAAAGTGACCAAAATGATAATTTAATGACTTATTTTGATCAAAAAATAATTTCACCGTCAAAAGCAAATAAAAGACACAATTAAAGGTTTAGGATCTACTTATATTATATAAAATTCAATTATTTTTATATTTTTTGACAGTTGGATGATGATAATAAATAATTATAATTATATCTACTGTTAATATTATTTATCCATTTATCTTCATCTAATAATCTAAAAAATATATAAAATTTTCAAGTTTTACATAGTGATAAAAGAGGATCTTATCTACTTATTTTTATTGAATGACTTAAATATGAGAAAAAATAAAAGATTTTTATTCTTTTGGGTAAACTACAACGGAGGTCACTCAATCATAGGAAGAGTTACATTTAGGTCACACAATTAATAAAAGTTATGTTTGAGTCACTTAATTATGGATAAGGTTATATTTGGGTCACCCAATTAATAAAGTTTATATTTGGACCACTAAATTATATGTAAGGCTTGGGTCACCTTTCATAATTAATGATTTCAAATAAAGTACTCTAATATTAACGATGATATATAAGTGATTTAAAAGAAAAACGATCAAATTTATGTATTTTTTAAATATGAAAGGTAAACTAATCGTAAACTTATGTATAATTGAGTGACTCAAATATAACCTTTAATAATTTGGATGATCCAAATGTTATCTTATATATAAATGAATGACCTAAAATATAACTTTTAATAATTATATGACCCAAATATAATTATACCTATAACTGAGTTACGTCTATCATAGTTTACCCTATTCCTTTATTACTCCATTATTCTATAAGAAAAGGATTAGGAAAAAGCACACGAAAACGATTATTTTTATGCTTTCCGGGCAACATCTCCTTTTTGGTTCTAACCCTCCATTCCCAGCGTTTCTTTCTTCTGAACTGACAAATACCCTTTGCAAAAAACAATTATCAGTCACCGGAAAATATGTCGGATTCCGGCAGCGGAGGATGCGGCAGATGTTGTTGTAAGCTCATCTTCACTTTAGGTCTAACATCACTTTTCATGTGGCTAAGTCTACGTACTACGAACCCCAAATGTTCCATTGAAAAGTTCTACCTGCCATCACTTAACGAAACCTTAAACACCCCGAACGACACCACCTTAAACCTCACGTTGAAGCTGAGCAACCCCAACAAAGACAAAGGGATCAAGTACGATCAGGTGAATGTCACGGTTTTCGACTCTCCGAACCGAAGTCACGTCTTGGGAAACGTTTTGGTACCGGCGTTTTACCAGGGTCACAAGAAGACCGCTAAGAAAGAGGGTACGGGGACCGCTAACACGACGGTGGCTTTGCGGGCGGTTTCCAGCAACAGAACTGGGATTTTCCGGGTGGATTTGTCGACGTCGGTGAAGTTTAAGATCATGTTCTGGTATACAAAGAGGAAGAGGATTAGTGTTGGAGCAGATGTGATGGTCTACTCCGGTGGTGTTAAGGTTGGCAAGAAAGGGATCAAGCTTAAGTCCATGGCACCAAGGATGAGTAGTTTCTGTGTAGAAATGGGGGGTTTGCTGAATCTCTTGGTCTTCATTTTGCTTAATTTTTGGTGAGTTTTTCTGGGTTTTTTCCAATGTTTTCAGCAACTTTTTCAGATATTGTATCTGCAGAAGTAGGAATTATGGGAAAATTTTCTTAGTATAAATAATGATTCTTTAATTCTCTTGGCAAATAGAAGCCCTTGATTTTCTGTTTCTGAGATCAAGAAATTTAGCAGTAAAGTTTGAAGCTTTGGTTCTTGCTGAGTACTTCTCTGCAATGAGTGGTTCAGATTTGCTCAAGATATTTTCTGCTACAGTAGACCCACTTGAAAAGGTGTTTTCTACTTGTGTAATAATTGTGCATGAAGCTTAATTAAAAAAATGATAATTTCAGTGGGAAAAAACAGGGATTTTTTCAAGTGGGAATTTTCTTGGTGTTCTTGTTGTTTTGAGGGTTGTCTCTCCTGGAAATTTCCCAGGTTTTTGCTTAAAAAAGAGATTTTATTAGGTTTTCCTAAACAACCAATTTTATTAGGGTTTTGTTATGCTGTAAAGGACTTATAATTGACCTGGAAAAAGTTTAGGGGGAAAGGCTAAGGCCAATATAAATTTGGGTTAGTTGTTAAAATGGTCAATTATGTTTGTTAGTCATCAATTTTAAAAAACGTACATCAAAGTTAATTATGTTTTGGGATATAAACTTTTGATCTCTCAACCGTTTGTTATCGTTAAACATTAACAAAAAACTGATCTGACACAATAAAAAAACATAAATTACCTAAATAATCTTTAAACTATAAGTTTAATCTTCTTTTAACCGCTGGAACATAAATTCTTATAGATTGATTAAGAATTTAAGTTAGATTTTACCTTGAACAACCCAACTTTAGGACATGGTGAGTTGACTAAGACTTCACAAAACAATGGAATGCAATCTGTTGGTCTTAAAATATAGTTCTAATCAGATACTTTCTTTTTTTACAAGGCATCAAGGTCTTTGATATGTAATGTTTACAAGCAAGTTGGGATTTAATTAATCTGCAGGCAGAAATGTAGAAAATGTTGTCAAGTTTCTGGTTTCTATCAGTGAAGAGTATTTGTTCCACCATGAACCAAGGAGATCAGAATTCATTGTGCCATTCTTGTTCCATAACTCCATTTTCATTATCTATAACCGCAACGGAATCATTGGAGAGTGACGACAACGACGACACGCTCTTCTGAACGCCGTCTTCTTGGGCGCTCCTTGAACCATGCTCTTTTCCACAGGCAAATGCATTGGTGGATCAATGGTTCCTACGAACAGAGTTGTCCCCTGAGTCCTGACTGGTAAATAGGTTCAGTATGTGCTCTCCGCATTCTCCTATGATGCATCGACGCTGGAAAATCCTCTCGTACCATCGAGATCGTTCTCATTTTCTATGTCGAGAATCGCAAAATCGGACCGCACAGCGTTACTTCCAGCTTCTGCAACGACACTGGCTATGACTATCTCACTGTTCATATGAATTAGTTCATCATGGGATTTCGTCAATCTTCTAGGCTCTCTGCATCTCAACAGTACAATCGATAAGCTTCATACTGATGAACTAGTTAGTTAGCCTGAAGGAACCAGAAGAGGATTCTACGTTTAGGTCTGTTAGTAAAACAATATCCTTAGCATTGCACCTAACAGAATCCTTGATTGATGTCATGGACATGGATGATCATATATTAAGGTTTTAGCAACAAATTGAAAGCAATGAAATTAAACTTGTCATTTTTTTTGAACTCGCAAATGATTCGAACAAATAATTCGAAATGACCCTATAGTCTAGCTGAAGCATGCTCTTGATGTCAAGCAGGCTGAGCGTGGAAGACCTCCCCGAAACAACATAAGCTCTGACACATAAATCCGATGCGTCTATAGAGAGATTGAGCTTGCCGTTGGACAAATATCTTCATCAAACGAACAATAAACAAAAATGGATTGTCTTCAACCATGTTTTGTCTTTCACAAAGTGAGGTCCGAGACTTGGAAATCTGTTCATACACTAAAAGGAATGCAGGAGCAAATATGTAAAGAAAGAAAGGAGCAGCACTTCCAATGGCACAAACCAATATAGCCAACCACAGTGTTTTCTGCAGCACGACAAATAATCCGGTCACGAACGCTACTGCCATTGCTATGAGTGAGATCCAGGTCAAGCCGATGGCGAATGGAAGGGTATCCATGAAGGATTCATTGTCCCGACGGGAAGATGACCAGAACACAATGACTGCAGCAGTGATGGATGAAGTCATGGCAATACTGTCGGCTATAACAAATGCTTTGAAAGCTGCCTTGCTGATCAACATTGCCATGCCTGCATCCGGGTTATCGTTTTTGAAGCCTCCAGGAATGGTGAAAGCCGCCGTAAACGTGAATGTAGCTAAAAGGGTAGACATCATAGCGATCATTTGTGCCATTTGTCTACCTTTTTCACCATATTCGACCGGAATCTCCACCTTTACATCATCTAATCGCGGATTCTCAAGAAAATCTTCGGGGTTGATGAACTTTTGCTTATAGGCACTCTTTAATGCTTTCAAGGTCAAGTGCTTCAAGGAAATATAAACAATCAACTTGCAAAAGTAGATTTAACAACAAAAACAGATATTGAATGCATAAACTAATCAATGTAGTACCTTTTGCAGCTCCATCCCACGGTTATGAGTTGAGTATTTAGCAATCGCTAAAGCCGTCCTATTAGAGTTGTTCATCGCCCTGATTTCCACGTTCGATTTCTTCGAAATAACGGTAACAACATCGCTGTGGTAGTTGGTCGCCGCGAGATGCAAAGGGGTGTTACCGTCAACATCGGGGGAGTTAACCAAATCCTCCATCTCAACCAAACTAAGAATGTATTTCACAACGTCAACGTTCCCATTCATGGCTGCAAGATGAAGAATGTTCCGTTGGTGCTCGTCTAGCATCTCGACGGTGTCCCAACACGACTCAAGCAACGCATTCACCAGGCTCACCTGGCCATTCTCTGCCGCCAAGTGAAGGGGTATTTTCTTCCTGTCATCTTTTATGTATGCAACCGTGCTATCTTCTTTATATAACTCCTCCAACATTCTTTGGTGGCCTAATGCTGCAGCATAATGAAGAGGAGTTCTCTCCCTTTCATCTTGCACCCTAACCAGCTTTGGTCTGTACTTCAGTATCAAACTCATGATCTCTAATTTCATTAAAAAAGAGTCAAAATTTAAAATTTTCCGACATTAAGTTCATATATTATGTAAGAGACAGATTTTTAAATAAAACATAATGTAATAGTTTTACCAAAATCGTTCCTTTTGACAGCAACATGCAAAGGAGTCTGGCCATTTTGTCCAATGTCATCAAGCGTCTCGTTATGCAACCGTATGATCTTGGCTGCATAACTCGTCAGCCTCATGTCGATAGCAATCGACAGCGGAGATTCACCGATGTCATTGATCCCGCGCAACGACAGCTTATCGTTTTCCGCCAAGGCGACCATCACCCTGTAATGTTCATTCCTGACGCTCCCATGTAAAGGGGTGTTCCCAAACTTGTCCCTCATCCTACCAAGGTGTATGCCCTTGTAATCCCCCATGGCATTAATGAAGAACTCCACGACATCACGCTTCCCGGTCCTGGCGGCAACGTGCACCGGCGTCTCCCCCTTGTGGTTGATCTTAAAGGTAAGGGAAGGCCTTTGCTTGATGATCTCTTTCACCAACTGCTTGTGCCCCAACCTTGCCGCCATGTGCAGAACTGTGTTGCCTTCTTGAGTTGTTGTGTCGAGGTAGTTGGCTTCTTCGTCGTCGGCCAACTGCTGCAGCTTCTGTAGGCTCCCTGATTTTATCGCTCTCAGAATGTCGATATATTTCTGGTCTTCCATTTTTCACTGCAAAGCTTCAAGGGAAAACTGGAGAATCAAAGACGACGATGTTGTGAATTTATTTCTATTGTTTGGATCTTATATTTATTATCTATATAATATGATAGATGAACCCATCTGAATTATATATCATTCGGTTCTAAATCAATCCTAAACTTTAAAATATTATAATATAATCATCAAACAATATGTATTGTTTCGAAGTGAGTTAAATATTCATACGGCCATAGAATTTGGTCGTCGGGGATCCAAATGAGTGATGTAATCCATGCTGTACCTGGGAGTGAGTATTTGATTGAGTCGAGTTGTGTTTAAAAATTGAATTATTCGAGTTAAACGTCATATTTTACAATTTAAACTTTATTTAATTTTTTTAAATTCGAGATAAGTTTATAAAATTCGAATCAAGTTCGAGTCGAGTTTTTGAGTTCATATTATAAATTTAATTATAATTTTTTATCATGTTACAGTATAATTTGATTTCGATTTAAATGATTTAATCATATAAGATATTTTTTTTTCATATCTTTTCATGTGGCATATTTTTGCATATTTTTATATTGATGTATATATATCAAAAAAATTAAGAAAAAATTAAATTAAACTTAAAAATTAATTTATTAATTACTAAACATAAATCCACTTATTACTAAAATCTTTAGGTTATTCAATTATTTAATTTTTATTTTATAACTTAAATTTTATTTAAATTTTTTACGAGCCAAATCGGATTGTATCATTATTCATTAGCACCCCAAATCTCTGGTCCAGGCAACCTGGAGCCCAATATTCAAACCTTGATGATTATGATTTTTTATTTCTTATATTACGTTATATATGAGTTAATTGTATGTTTTTAGATTATGGTTTTTGTTCTAAGTTAATTTTTATTTTTTTAATTTTATTTTTAAATTATAACTTGTTTTAAATTGATCTTTAAATTTTTAAAATTTAAATTTAATCCCTAAACTATGACCATTATATAAATCAATCTTAAATTTTTAAATATTTTAATTTTATCCTAAATTATCAAAACCCTAATCATGTGTCATGTTTAAGATCTAATTTTAAATAAAATATTATATTTTATAATTAGTTTAAATATCTATAACGGTGGATGTAACATGTTTTAATATTCATATTATTTAATTAATATAAATTTTAATTTTAATATTTATTATAAAAAATATATAAAGACTTCTGCTTAATAAAAAAACATATAAGTCAAACACAACCTTAAAAAAAGACCGGACCAAAGCCTAGTAAAAGAAAAGTCAAATTATTATTATTTCCACCAAATAAATAAACAAAACAAGGAGATCAAAATTTTGACTTTGTTTAACAGATTCAGTTTCGATTCATGTGCTCTATTAAAAATTAATGTATTAATTAATCACAGATTAATTTGAAAGAAAGGACAAACTACTATAGAGATCACTAAATTATTAGTTTGATTTTATTTTGATAATTGATTTATAAATATGGTCAATCAAGTCACTAAACTAGTAAAATATTTTCAATCAAGCCACTGATTATTAACCGTTAATGAATATATTAATGGGATGCAAATAACATGTACCGATAGTTTGAGATAAAATTAGAATATTCAAAAGTTTAAAATCATATTAGAACAAAAATTATAATATAAATATAAAATTAAAACATTAATTTTTTTTGATAAATTACATGTCCATTATGTGATGATTCATGCTCGAGATTCGTAGCTCTTCCTTTCAACAATGTATTCTTCAAGATTTGAACTCGAGTTTTCTCTTTGAAAGAGTAACGTGCCTTATCAGTGCACCCAACACTTTAATAAAACACTTAAAAATTTAAAAACTGATTTAAAATAAAAAAATTATAATTAAAAAAAATTGATATAACTTAACTCTCGGTATAAAATAAACCTTCCATTTGTTGAGATTTTTTTTTCATTTAAGTCCAAACTTCAAAGTGCTAATTATTAATATGTGCCATGTAAACACTAAATAATCTTTTAATTTTATCTTAAATTATTAATATACGTTAATTATGTGCCATGTTAATAAAATTATTATATAAAATATCAAAATGTCATGTAAACCCAAAGAACCTTTTAGTTTCAATTTAAATAATGATAGCATGTATTGGTTGTTTAAGATGGGATTAAAATATTTAAAAATTAAAATATATTTATAATAAAAATTATAATTTAAAGATCAAATTATGATATTTAAAAATTTAATAATCAATTTGAAATATAGATTATAATTTGAGAGACGCGTGAATAATTAACTTTCATCGTATAAAAGAAATCCCCATTTGGAGAAATTATATTATGGTCATTTTTTGTCATATCATTTATGAGACTAATCAATTAAATATATTCATTTAAATTTTTTATCTCATCATTTCTATCAAGTAAATCTTCAGTAATATTTAATATAAATTAAGTTTAAAAATAGTTTTACCAAGTGAAGATTCACTTGATAACAAAGACAAGATAAAAGAATAATTAAATAAATATATTTGATTGGTTGATCCATAAATAATATGATAGGAATGACTCATAATATAATTTCTCTTACATTTTATTCAAATATTTTATATAATTCAAAATTAGATTTATAAAAAAATCAACTCTTTTTCTTAATTTAAGTCCGAACTTCAAAGTATTAAGTAATATCTCTATAGAGAATAAGTAATTTATTATAAAAATTAATATTTTTTTTTATAAATCTCAAAATTAAAAATTTATACCGAAATAATCATTATAAATATATTATTTATAAAAAAATTGCAGAAAAACATGATATTTTATTATCCAAGACGATTAAATATTAGCAACTATGCATTGAAAATGTAATAAAATAAATTTCATAAAAAGAAGTCATTTTTGGCGTAACAAAGCGCACGTCATCAAGATTACGTAGCACTGCACGCAGTGCATTAATTAATTAATGCAAATATAAAAAAAAAATCAATTAAAAACTATTAAAAATAATAATTTAAAGAAAAGTCAAACATCGAACTTTGGAGATAAAAAAATTCAACTTTGTTTAACAGATCCGGTTTCGATTTCTGTGCTCTACTTTATTAAAAATTGTATTAATTAATTATAAATTAATTTGAAAGAAATGAAAAACTACTATGGAGACCACTAAATTATTGGTATGATTTTATTTTGACCATTGATTTTTGAGTATGGTCAATTAAGACACTAAGCTAGTAAAACATTTTAAATCAAGCCACTAATTGCTAACCAATAATGAATATATAGTTAAGTAAATTTGTATAATTGCACGCTTTGTCTTTTATTATTAAGGATGCTTATCGAGTGAATTGATCATGAGTTGAATAGTGTTCGACTTGTATTCATTAAAAATCTGGTTGCTCGACTTGACTCGTTGCTCGTTAAGCTCGTCAAAAATTTTACCTTATTTTTAAAAATATAAGTAAAATCTAATGATACTATTAGATCTTAATATAAACATATAAATTAAAAAAACATGAGGACCAAGAAGATAATTAAATAAACTTATCATGAGTTCATGAGAGAGTTAAAGATAAAGTTAATACTCGAGTGTGAAACTCTTTTTAGTTTTTCAATAATCTTCGATGAACAACAAAAGAGAGAACACCTTAAGAGTTTTAGGGGTTATATGATAACTAAAAACTTTACTATTTTTATTTTTATACATAAAATAATAATAGAAAAAAATAAAGATTTTAATAAAAAAATAGACGAAATATTATTATTTTATAATACAAATTAACTTTTCGGATTATAAGGGAGTACAAAATATTTTGAACATTTGGAATGGAATCTTTTATGAATAAATTATCTAGCGAGTCATTAAACTTTTCTAGAGTTTTCAACTAGCAATTAAACATTTTAGAACATAATTTTGTCAAAGTTAGCCGGAAAAAAAAATAATGAGTCGTTCACGAACTTATCAAGTTAAGTTGGACTTTACTTGACTCAACATGGTAAAAACTCGAGTTAAATTTGAAACCGAGTCAAATTTTTTAATGTTTCAATTTTATCCTCAATGGCTCTCATTTTAAATTGGTCTTTAATTTTTTATAAATTCCAATCTAATCCCAAAACTATGATTGTTGTTCTAAATTGATCTCTAAATTTTTAAATATTTTAATTTTATCTTAAATTATCAACATACATTAATTATATATCCGATAATAAAATTATTAGTAGTCATATAAACATAAATAAAACTTTTAATTTTGTCTTAAATATTGATTTCAGGACACATGATACAATATTAACTATAATTTATGGCACATATATTACTACAATAATTATACGTCATCACGATTACGTAGCATTGCACGTGGTTCATGAATAAATAAATAATTTTTTTGGCATATTGTGTGAATAAATAAAAAATAAAAATTAATTGTACCTTATGTATTTAAATTGTGATCCTCGTTCAAATTTCATATTTAAAATATGATCTCTTTCAAATTCGTCCTTTAAATTTATAAATATTTAAATTTCATCTCAAATTATAACTCTCATCATAAATTAGTTCTAAACTTTTAAACATTATAATTTCATTTATCAATCAACTTATATGCTAATAGTATTCCATATTAATAAAAATATTATAAAAATATTAATTTTCACGAAAATATCAATAATGACGTGACATAAACGATACTTTAAAGGTAAAATTAAAATATTCAAAAGTTTAAAGATTAATTCATACAGAAAGCTATAGTTTAACGATAAAAATAGAACATTCAAAACTGTGAGTATCAGTTTAAAACAAGAATTATAATTTTAAGTATAATTCTTTATTTTTATTCGAATATATTTAAGTATAATCATATTTATAAATTTAAAAAATTATAAGTGGTTTAAATATTTACAAATTTTACATAAATTGAATGTAGAAACGTAAAAGGTCAACTGGATACTTAATGCTTCTACAGATAACAGCTAATTAAAATTATTCTAAGTTACAATATAATTTATGGATTATAATATTTTATTAACAAAGAGACAAATTATTAGCTGTTACACATGAATGCGCGACTTATTAATTTTCAGTACAGAAAATCCGTTGACAAATTATTTAAAAAAATGTCAAAAATAAATTATAATTTATGTTTTTCTTTAAATAATTTCCCATTAAATCACAATTAATCAATTATAAACGTTTAATCCTTCTATTTTTCATTAAATGGTTATTTTTTCATGAAAGATGGTTATTTAAATTGTAATTAATAATATTATTAGAATTAATTTGAAGAAAAGCATACTTTTAAAATAAAAATCTCAATAAATATTCTTGTAGATCATGCGATAAAAAACACATAATAACTGTCAAACACAACCTTAAAAAATGATTAGACCAAAACAGATGATTTTAGAAAAAGCCGGCCTTAAAAAAGGCCTAAAAAACGGTTGTACCGTTTTTCTTACAAAAGTTATAAGAAATTCAATACATATTTTTTGGTATATACCGAAATTCTTATAACTTTTGTAAGAAAAACGGTATATACCGAATTTCTTACAAAGACTGTAAGAATTTTGGTTACAAACCGATTTTTTTACAAAAAGTATAAAAATTTCGGTATATACCGTTTTTCTTATAAAAGTTATAAGAATTTCGGCATATACCAAAAAGTGTGTACCGAATTTCTTACAATTTTGTAAGAAAAACGATACAGCCTTTTTTAAGTTTTTTTTAGAATTTCCCAGACCAAAACCTAGTAAAAGAAAAGTCGAAATATTATTATCTCAACCAATTAAATAAACAAAACAAGGGAAATCATTTGACTTTTTCCAACAGATCCAGTTTCGATTTCTGTGCTTTCTTTGTTAAAAACTAATGCATTAATTATATTTGCTATTCAGTAATCATTGACTAATTTGAAAGAAAGAACAAACTACTATGCATATCACTAAGTTATTGGTTTGATTTTATTTTGACCATTGATTTATGAATATGGTCAATTAGGTCACTAAACTAGTAAAACATTTTCAATCAAGCAACTGATTGTTAACCGTTAACGAATATATTGATATGTAGTTAAGTAAATTGGTATAATTATACATTTTTTATTATTAGAGGTGCTTATCGAGTAAGTTAAATATATTTTTAATATATTTTTGGTAATAAACTTTAATATATATATCCAAATATTCTAAAACTAAATTCAAATCATTATTTTTATGTTTAAATTATGTATTATGAACTTTAATATATATATCTCTCCTTGAGGTATGCCAGTGTAGCGTACCTTCGTTTTAGTTTAAGGTTTAGAGTATAATTATTTTTAATTAAAATAATATTAAATTAAGATAATTTATAAAAAAATAAATTAAAATAAAATTATTTAAATGTATAAACGTGAAAAAATTAAATACGCTATTGTAAAAAACATTTTAACTATCATGTTATTTTTTTAACGGTTGTTAACGAATTAGCGACTAATTTAAAACAAAACTAAAAGTTTAATAATAACATTGAAGCAATAAAAATTTAGTTACCAAATTAAATAATTCTCCAAAATTCAATTACTATTTGTATACTTCATCTAAAAGATAATATAAAAAATATTTTTTAGATTTTAATCTAAAAATAACGCTTTTGGTTTATATATCTGTTCTAGAGTATACTCTCAACTATTGATCACTCAAACACTATACTAGCATTAGTGGTGCTTGAACCCGTGATCTCTAAGAACAACAATTATTCTCTTAACTACTGAGGTTAGATGGTTCTTGCAATTCCAATATTCCTCTAAATCTGTGAATTTAGAGCATTGGACGGTGTGATACAGACGATAGTTGTTTGACAATTGTTATTAGTTAAAAAAAAGATTTTGGGAAGAAGATGGCTCTAACGTGTTACGCCAATATTTTTTTTAATTAAAACCGATATCACTGACCTTAGTAAAAGTAAACTAAAATTTTAGTAATTTTATTATATATTTTAAAAGTTCGATGAATAAAATTTAATATCTTAAAAGTTTAGTAATTATGTATGTGATTCATCTAAAATCTTATTTCTAAAGCCGACTCTAGTCTGAATAAAAGACACTTAATCATGAACATGCCGAATCATGTATTTAAAAAAAATACAACGAACGTAGAAGTATCGCTTAATATCATTAATGTTGAATATAGTTAAATATCATTAAATTAATAATGATATTTATTAATTTATTTATAAATTTGAATTCGTGCTTTAACAAAAAAAATATTATATGATAATTCTGAATATTTTCATATTTTTTAATTGAATTATTACTATTTTTTAGTTATCACATAATAATTCCGTGAAATCAATTTTCTCAACTGTATGAATAAGTCAACTCAAGGAGAAAGACGTTATTTTTAAGAAATTTAGATTCGAATAAATTTATTACGATATAATTGATCAAATAGTTATTCTTGACATTTTTTTAAAAAATTAAACAAATATGTTAGTTTTTAAAATATTTTTAAATTAATAGTTAATTGAAATTAGGTTAAGTATTTCTTCTTTTCAACTGTGTTTATAAAATGGACGATTCTACAACCAACGTCGAATATTGTTGAACACCATTAATACTGAATGCCGTTGAATATTATTAAATTAATTAATAAAGATTAAAATTTTTAAGGACTT
Organism: Abelmoschus esculentus; assembly: GCA_035048815.1. Lineage (NCBI taxonomy): Eukaryota > Viridiplantae > Streptophyta > Magnoliopsida > Malvales > Malvaceae > Abelmoschus > Abelmoschus esculentus. Next base: position 11,686,930 of record JAUCBN010000001.1, read on the forward strand.
AACATACAATTATTAATTATATATTGAATCTATCACTTTTTTATTAATTACATGATAAGTCATCGAAATTTTTAATTTTTATTAATTAAGTTAATTAAGTTTAGAATAATAATTATGTTGAACAATATTCAATCCCAGTGGAATTTTCCTTATAAAACACTCTAAACACTCGGAAGGGACTCAGTTTCGAGTTCAAAAGCTGAAGCTACATTGCGACTCGGCGAAGATCTACAGTGAAGAGGTAAGTAAGCTTTGAAGAACATGCTCCTAATTTATCTTAATTCTTATGAATCCTCAGTAGCTAATTAGTATTAATTTCTGGCATTAGAGATTATGTAACTTTAAAAGCGGGTGAATATAGTTTTTCCTCCTCTTTGTTGATCATTGATGATCTGTTCTCGCACAAATTAAGTTCGATTATTGCTAGAATTTTATATACTGAGGTAGGATTCTTCTTTGCTAATCTTCCGGCGAATGTAAACATTTGTATTTAGATGGTTTCTGGGGATAGATATCGTGAGGATCAATTATTTTGGAATTTTATCAAACAATTATAGGAATCAAAATGTATAAACTTAATCCGTCGGTGAAATTTTTACGCTATTTTTGTGGATTTTGTTTTTGAAATTTGTCAAGAAGCAGCTAAGATGGCGGGATTTGTTGAGAAGCTAGCGCATGATTTTGTTTGCCTGATCTATTTTAACAATATTCAAGAATTAAGAGATCAGAAGAAGTGGTTGGAAGGGGAAAGGGATCGGCTAAGCAAAGATGTTGTGAGTGCGGCCGGCGCTCGAAAAAGGGAGATCAAAGCGGACATAGAGACATGGCTAGCCGAAGCCAAGAAGTCCCTGGAAAAAGCTTGTGTTCTGGAAGATAAAATCAGAACCAGGGGGTTGCTTTCACGTCTTAATTGGATCCAGCGGTGCTGGTTCAGATACGACATTGAAAATCTCAAACGGGAAATGTAAGTTTGTCTTTCTTAAATATAACACCCAAATGTTACTTATAGTTCCCTGCTTCATTTGAATTAGGTCTTTTAATCGAGAGTCATTAGTGAATGCAAGATGTATTTGTTTGTCATAAAGAATCAATAGTGTAATAGAGATGGAAACGGGTCGGATTTTCGGTCACTCATATCCGACCTTGAAAAATATAACCTCCACTCGTTATCCGATTCGACCCGATCCGAGTTTAGGGTAAAAAAATCTGACTCGACCTGACTTTTAAGCTTTAAAATTGGATCCGATTCAACCCGATCCGAATCATTTAAAAATTTTAATTTTAGGGATTTAATTATAAATAAAATAAAATTTAGGATTTAATTATAAATAAAAATAAAACTTCAATGACCTAATTGTAAAAAAATAATTTTAATAACCTAATTGTATAAAATATATATAAAAAGAGATCATTATTGCAAATATTCCTAAAATATATATGAAAAAAATTATACTATGAGTCTCGGGTCGGGTTGGGTCGAATTTTTTCCATCCTAAAACCAACTCAAAATCACCCTTGAAAAAAACCCGACCCGAACCCGAATTTTATTCAAAAAATCCGATATGTTCGAATTTGGTCAGATCGAAACTCGTCGGATTCGGGTTCTGTGTTTATCCCTATAGTGTAAGGGTCGGAAACATAATTAAAGAGAAGATAAAAAACATATTAGAAGAATTGAGAGGGAGAGACAAAAGAAAAAAAAAAGAGAAACTAAAATTTAATGTTTTTGATGGGATAACAACTAAAAGGAAGCTGTGAATAGGGAAAGATTATTAGGTGAACCTTGTTCACCACGTCATTTATGGTTCAAGCAATCAAGACTGTTAATCTTTAAATAATCATCTAATAATTACTCACCCACTAAATCCATATAGGAAAAAGGTGATATTCACTTGGAAAAAAATTAAGGTCAACGGTCCTGATTAATTGAGACCATAAATAACGTGGTAAATAGGGTTCGCCTAATAATTTTTGGTGAATAGGATATTATACCCTTAACGATTCATACAATACACCATCTAAATCAATGGTGGGCTTTTGCTTCTATTTACATGCTATTTTGTTTATAAAAAGTGTTTGTTTTCCATAGAAATTGTTTCAAAGATTTCTAACAAGAATTGTTTGCCATGTATGGTGCATCAGCTTTTCCCACGTGGTGCTTGCTACTCTTTGGGAGAACGACTCTGCCACCCATTTCATGCCTTCGCAATCTTTAAAATCAGCTTTGCTTGGTGTGGTGAATGCGGTGAAAGATGAGAGTGATCCCTGCGTGATTGCAGTGTGCGGACCCAGAGGGGTGGGAAAGACTAGCTTGGCCAATCTACTGGAAAAAAATGCCCAGGCATTATTGAATTTCAAAGCTAAAAAGCTAGTCATTTCCCAATCCACAAATACTGAACAAGTTCAAGAAGAACTTGCTGCATTCTTGGGTTTACCTTTACAACAGATATGTGCGGACGATAGAGCAGAACGCTTGCGTCTTGAGTTGAAATCCAAATGGTGTAACCTTATAATCCTTGACAATGTGTGCAAGGAACTCAACTTGGTATCCATAGGAATCCCAAATCATGTGAGGTGCAGAGTTGTAGTGACAGTAAGCGATGTCCAAGTGTTGGAAAGTTGTGGTATAAGAACTTACAAAGTGGTCCAACTTGGGCCTCTAGATAAAGCAGAAGCTTGGAAACTCTTGGAAGATAACCTGGATTCAGATATTTCTTCAGAAATCAAGCAGGTGGCAAAGCAAATTGCTGAAGAGTTTGAGCATTGCATGGTTTCGATCATTACACTAGGAAGGGCTCTAAAAGGGAAAGCTTTAGATGAATGGATGAAAGCATATAAAACTCTTAAATCAGAACAGGAGAAGATTGAAAAAAGGAGCATTGAAATTGTTTACAGAAGTGTAAAGTTGAGTTATGATTACTTGATGGATGTAGAGACGAGGAAGTGCTTCCTATTGTGTTCATTGTTCCCAGAAGATTATCCCATTGCTGTGGAGAACTTGAAAAGGTACGCATGGGGGCTGGGGATATATCAAGGCATTGATTCAATTGAAATGGTTGGGGAAAAAGTTGGCAAGGCTATTGAGACTCTGGAGAAGTCCTTTCTGTTGTCGGAGCAGGGGAATACACATGTTCGAATGCCGAGTGTGATTCGTGAGGCTGCTTTGCTGGTAGCATCCAGAGATGACAACGAGTTTCTCAGGATAAAATCCCTGGTAGGCTTGTGGGAGAGGCGAAACAATAAAGACCTTGAGTCCTATACAGCTATCTCTTATGTGGCTGGCCTGCAAGAAGAGCTTCATGACATGGAATTCCCAAGTGAAAAGCTTAAAATTCTCTTCCTCAGCGGGAGAAGTTACCAGATATCCAGTGGGCTTTTGCAAAGGTTGACAGCACTGAAAGTTGTTGCAATCCATAGTGGCATTTTATCACTTGATGCTCTTCAGAACTTGATCAACCTGAAAGCTCTACACTTGGAGCACTGCAAACTCAATGGCCTCTCGTCACTAGGAGAATTGAAGCAACTTGAGATTCTCAGCTTTCAGGGTTCTGATATCAGTGAATTGCCGGGTGAAATTGTAGAATTGAAGAATCTGATATTGCTGGATCTTTCTTGTTGTCAAAAACTGCTTAAAATTCCTCTAAACTTGATCCGGAGGTTAGACCGACTTGAAGAGCTATATTTCAGTGGCCTTAGTTTTGGAGAATGGTGGTCTAAAGAGAGGAGTGAAGAAGGAATCAACACTTCCCCGTCGATGATCAATTTAATTTTGAGATGGGCTGCTGAATCATTTCAAAACCAGGTAAGCCATAATAAATCAAAAGCCTTGAAAGTTTCAGCATTGTTTCAAAACGATTCCAATGAGCTCAACTCGACGTCCACTGTAACATGTCTTGATCGGGATTGTGTTCTTGTTGTCAGAAATCATGTTGTTCCAAACCTCGTTCCTAGTGTGAAAAAGGTGAAAGTTAAACATTGTTATAATTGGGAAAAAGTATTTCAGAATGGACGCATTCTTCATGCCGGGGAAGATGACTCTGGGGCACTGCTTTCAAATTTAACATCCTTGGAGATGGAATATATATCTCGACTAAGCAGCCTGATCAGTATATGCTCTGGGCAAACCCTACAAAATCTGACTACTCTAAAGCTAAATGATTGTCATAATCTGCAATTTCTCTTCTCAATGACCCTTGCTCAAAGTCTGAACCAACTAGAAACACTTGAAATACATCGTTGCGAAGGGTTGAAGCAAATCGTAGCAGAAACGACTGGCGAGGTTGATGTACGTCCTGTTGATGTTAATGACAATTCCGGTGTCAATGAATCAGTATGTTCCGCCCCCCTCCATCCTCGATACTTTCCGAGATTAAAAACTCTCCTCATTACTGTTTGTGGTGCGCTGGAATACATTTTTCAACTCCCCAAAGGTCAAGTTTTTCCAGAACTTACACAGCTCGAGATAAGCAATTGCCTTCAATTAAAAGAAGTCTTCAGCTTTAAAGAAGTGGCAGAACGAAAGGAAAATGTTGTACCTCCTTCCTCTTCTCTTTGGCCTCGTTTGCGTTCTCATTCTCTGTCACAAAAATTAAATGAAGTAGCTGCAAATGAAATTGAAGTGCCTCAGTTAGAAAGGCTAAAGCTCCAAGATTTAACGAGCTTGACGATGTTTTGTCCAGACAACCTTTCCATAAAGTTACCAAAATTGCAACATCTGGAAGTGGGAGCATGTCGCAAATTAGGTAAGAAAACCTTGTTTAAACTGATTGGGAATTGTCAATTGAAGGTATTTTTCTTTTGCCTTATATTACAACTGATATCCAGTGATATATATATACATGCATATACATTTAGTTTGAATATACGTCCTTTACAGGAACTTTGGCTCGTTAACGTGGGAAATCAATTGTGTGAAAATTTATTCGAGTACGAAGGTGGATGCCTCTTATCATGTCTGGAGAAACTGAGATTACATGATTTGAATGAGCTGCGAGGTATATGGACAGTCTCCGCGCCTATGGTCACCCTTCAGAAACTTACCTGTTTGGAAGTGGTAAAGTGCAATCAACTGAAAAACTTATTCTCACCATTACTTGCTCGAAATCTACTGGAATTAAAGAATCTAGTAGTACGAGGATGTGATGCCTTGGTGCAACTCGTTGGCCGGGATCAGATTCCATCGTCAACATCAGCATCTGGCTACAAACCTGTATATTTCCCTAATCTTGAGGAAATATTGATTGAAGATTGCAACAAACTGAAAAATCTCTTCCCAGTAAGTCTCGCCTGTTTTCCGAACCTCCAAAAATTCAGTGTTATAAGAGCTTTTTCTTTAGCGGAAATCTTTAGACAAGAAGAAGGAGAAGCTAAAGTGAAAAGTGGGAAGGAAATAACCAAAGTCAAAATTGAAAAGAAGATTGTAAAGCTGATGTTCCAGAAATTGGAAACATTGCAACTTGAAAAGCTACCATCCCTCGTTACCTTCAACCCTGTGGATTATTGCTGTGAATTCCCTCTTCTGAAATCTTTACTGGTAAAAGATTGCAAATATCTAGTGACAAAATTTGAGACGTCTGAATCAGCCTCCGATCATACTGTTTGCACCAAAACATATGTAAGTTTCCCTCACTCTAGTTCACAGGTCCTTTCTTTTATGTTAAAAATCAATGTTAACTTCAAAAGTTTACCAACTTAGGACTATCATTAGTTTGGAATATGGGTTTATAGAACGAATTATGGATATGACGTTATTTGGACCATCATTAGTTTTAACTCTTTTAACTTGAACTGCAGGAAACTTTGTTGCCAAAACTGGACAATTCTGAGGTTAAGTTAAGAAGGTCTGTTACAGTTGTAGAAATACCAACCAGTAATGGAGATATAGATTGGTCACCTGGGATGAAAATGAACTGAAACAAGGCATCTCAAAGCAGTCAGCCAACAAGTAATTAATACCGTGTGGATCAATATAATTGAATCACATATTCCTTTGTAGTGTTATTTTTATCTTTTAATCTTTTCTATCTACTTTTAATTCAGAATACAAGAACTTGGGATTTTCTAGCTTCAATAAATCATCTTTGCCAATCGAAAGATGAACAAAAATGGATTGTCTTCGAGTATATTCTGTCGGCGAGCGAGTGAGGTTGGAGAAGATGACAAGCGATCGAACACGAGAAGAAACAACGGCGTGAATATGTAAAGAACGGTGGGTGATGCGCAACCGATGACACAAACCAGTATGGCAAGCCACAATGTATCGGACAGCACTACAAACAATCCTGTAACGAATGCCAATCCCATGGCCAGTAGTGCGACCCATGTAAGACCAATGGCGAAAGGAAGTGTATCCATGAATGATTCAGTGCCTTGGTAAGAAGATGACCAGAAAACTATCACTGCTGCAGTCATCGACGTGGTGAAGGCGATCGAATCTGTGACTACAAAGGCTTTAAAAGCAGATCTACCGATCAATACTGCCATACCTTCGTCCGGATCTTCATTATTCAAACCACCCGGGATGGTGAATGCTGCCGTGAATGTGAAGGTAGCAATCAGTGTTGCCATCAGCAACAGTGTTGTTGCCATTTCTCTGCTTTTTTGTCCCATTGTATTTGTTCTTTTGACTTCTGCATCAGGGAATCCTCCGTCTTGAAGGAGATCTCTTGCTCGCTTTCTGTAAGAACTCTTCAACGTCTTTAAGGTCAAATGCTGCAATAGGAAAACATAGCAAATGTTATCACATAGCCGGAGAACTTCGAATATCCGAGCAAATATCACATCAGTTTTTGTACCTTTTGAAGTTCCATCCCACAGTCGTCAATTGAATAGACAGCATCCAAAGCTGTCTGAAATTTCTGGTTTCTTACCCTAATGTCCACCTTGTGATTCCTGGACAGAACATATACCACATTGCTATGGAAGTTCATTGCAGCAAGATGCAAAGGGGAGTTCCCTTTACTATCTTGTGCATTAACCAAATCTTCAGCTTCGGGTAAATCTAAGACATACAATACAACATTCATGAACCCATTTTGAGCAGAAAGGTGTAGAATATTCCGGTGTTCGTTGTCTGGGCAAGGATTTAGCAGCAGTTTCAACAAGCTTACTTGACCTTTCTTGGCAGCCAAGTGGAGAGGTATTTGTTTATTATCATCTTCTTGATATGCAGCTGAGATATTGCTTGCTAGTAATTTCCTAACCATTTCAGAGTCACCTGAGGAAACAGCATAGTGAAGGGGATTCCTCCCTCTGCAATCTTGCTCGACGATCAACTCCGGTTTCAGAGCCAGTATTCTTTTCATGGTAACTGCTAAATCATAACAATTTGATCAGAACTGACTTTAACTATGCAAACCTCAGTAGTGATCTAGAGAAAGGGTAGAGCTAAGATTTACCAAGGTCGTGGTTTGAAACGGCACGGTGCAGTGGTGTTTGGTTGTTGTCTCCTCTATGATCCAGTGTGGATTGATTTGCAAATATGATGCTATCAGCCAGAAGACTAAAGCCTAAATCAATGGCGATAACAAGCGGCGATTGTCCGGCATTGTTGACCATCCCCAGAGCTTCTTGATCTCCTTCCACCAACAGCCACACCACCAACTTATGATTGTTCCTCACGGCACAATGTAAAGGCGTATCCCCGTTGACATCTCCGATCCTGGCAATATCTACCACAGCAGCCTTGAACAAGAGAAGAACATCAAACCATCCTGCCTTTGCAGCAACATGACAGGGTGTTTCACCCTTGAGGTTGGTCTTGTGGACAAGATTCGGCTGAGAATTCATTATCTCTTCGACCAGAGCTTGGTGTCCGAATCGGGCAGCCATGTGAAGAGCAGTGTTGCCTTGTGGGGTGGTTGAGCTCAGGATGTTCTCCTCGGCATCTACAAGTTGCCTGATGAGCTTTACGTTTCCGGTTCTTGCTGCCGTGAGTAACTGTGGATCCATGCCTACCGGAAACTCTCTGATTAAGCAAGACAAGCTGGAAATTGCAGAGAAACAATTGGTTTCAAGTCTTAACACGATTAGTCTCTGTTTTTCTGTGGTAATCTACATTAAAAAAATCAACGTCAACATGTACTACTATTGACTTAAAATTCTGGCAGAAATGTCAACTTGTTCTTCGGCGAGCATCCTCATTGCTTTAAAACTTTGTCAGAAATGTCTTACTAATTCTTTGAACATCAAAAATAAAATTTCACCAATCATAGCATGTCATGGACTTTCTCTAATTAAAAAAGAGGTTTTTCCTAAGTAAATTGTAGAATATTCATGTCAACTGATTTTCGGAAATAGATGAATTGGGACACGGTCAAATTTAGGGTAAAATTTTTTGACCCGATCAAATATATTTTTTATTAAATAAAAAATATTATATTTTTACGTCGAGATTTAAATTCATATAAAATAAGATAATATGAGTATTTTTAATTACTAGATTAATTAGTGGATTTTGATCTGATATATTTTGAATTAAATATATATTTAATATGGATTATATCTAATACAAAACTTTAGTTTTCACAAGTACCGTAATTTTACGATTTAAGGACTCAATTTAGGGTATAAGATTTAGGTTTAAGGATTTGAGGAAAATGGGTAAAGTCTATGATTTAAAAGTTAGGTTTTTAGGGTTTAGAGGTTATGGTTTAGGTTTTTAGATAATACGCTGAGGATTTAAATTTTAACCTATAAACCCTAAATTCGATTCATAATCATTAAACTCAAAATCCTACCCCTAAATTAATTCTCCAAACCCTAAAACTAAAATATTTGTAGAATTAAAAATTCTAACTTTAGTGTATCAAATAATTATCTATTTAATATATAATATATTTGAGGATTATTATTCTAACGATAAAAATTAAAAGTTTTCATAAGTGTCTCAGTTTTAGGGTATATGTTCTTAATTTAGATTTCAAGGATTTACGTAGGAAAAAACACGAACAACAATCTAGGGATCCCGAGCAAACAAACAAATAAAAACAGGTAGAAACCTGCAGAACCCAAGGAACATAAACAAGCAGCACAAAAGCAAAGAAGAAAGAACCAGCTTTTCCTTTTTGATGCTTAAGCAAGTTCATAGTTCAGAGATTTCAAAAAAATAATAATAATCAAAGCTCATAGATTCGTGCTTGTATTTATATATATGTTTCTATATACAGAAAGAATCGAGTAATTATACGATGCCACCCAAAGTTTTATAAAAAAGAATGGGAAGAAAATTGCTCTATTTCACATCTGAAATCGTAGTTGCGCCACTAAATTCTGCATACTATCTAGTTTTTGTCTCAGTTCTTTAACATTCGAGAGACGATTCTCTTCCGAAGACTCTGAATTCGATAATTCAGCGGCGAGAGCGGCACACTTGGCTTGTGAATCCAAAATTGCCTCCTCGAGCAAAGCCACAGTTGAGTGTTGGTCTTCATTGATCGTTTTTGATAATGGAGACAGACCCATACTTCCACCACTGCTTCCTCGGTTGAGCTTATCCGATGAGAAAATCTTGTCGACACCCTCGATCCCTACAAGTCGTTAGGGTAGTATGTTACATTTTAAATGAAAATGAAATGACTTTTGCTGGAATCAAACTTACCTAAGTTGCTAAGTTTATCGATGGCATCCTTGCCAAGCGAGTTTTCCAGCTTGAGCAGGCGTAAGACTCCAGCAGCTATACGACACATTGAATCGACTTCAGACTTGCATAAGAAAGCAAGGTGCTGAAGTTCATCCTTGGTGACAACGGCTTCGATCTACAGAGTGAAAGAAACATTAATTAAGAGTGATCCCCGTTATTATCTGCGATCAACTTCTTTAAAAGTAAGATCTAATTACCGGTTGTTTGACAGAAAATTTCAAGTTTTCTACTACCCAGTCGACTGTTTCATTCTCAACATTATCTTCAGATATCAACATACGAGCTTCAAGATTTATCCCTCCTAACGTATCAAAACTTTCGTTGAAGCCGTTTGCAGATGATTCAGTTTGAAGGATGCTCTTCTGTGCCTGAGGCTTGAAGGCCTCCAAGCCTTCCACACTAACCTGCAAGGATATTTTTAACCTTTTAGAAAGTAATTACTAAAAGCTAGGCCCGAAACTTGACATTCAAATGAAATGAGGTCAGCTTCTAGGGGGAGCAAAGGTGCTTCTGTCTTAGGTTGACACAAAAGTAGAATCGAAACCGAAATCTCTATTTTCTGAATCCACCTTGTGCTGGCCATGCCCGACAGTTCCAACCCAAAATGCTAGTGCCAAAGTAACTGAGAAATGAGGGTGGTCACCTTATTTCTACAAAGTACATACACACTAAGCTTTCTTAACTACGCACGTATTAACCTTCTAAACCAACGCAGATGATAAATACATAATAAATAAGACACAACTTTAACCCATCGTATCATCGTAAGGCAAGTTCAAGGGCCAGACCCTTCAATAGCTTCACAACTGTAGGGGGGGACCCTACCCTGGACACACCTAAGCGATACATGCTTCCAACACTTGAAACAAATGCAGGAAAATAACAAAAATAGTTCAGTTTTGCTCACGTACAATATTGCTGGTTCTAATAACTTCTAAACTAATAAAATTACCATTAGAAGGGTCAGGGAGAAGTGAAAAATTTCTTACCGTGACCAACTCAACAGGATATCTCCGCATTCCATTTGAAAATCCTTTTCCGTTTGGCACAGCCTTCGGACTACCTTTTGCTTTAACTTGCAAAGTTCGGAAAGTCGTGTGCCAACACCTCTGCTCTCTGTCCAAGACTTCCTCTTTCTCAAACCACCATCTCTCAGCCGTCTCTTGCACACCTTCAAGAGCAAATAACCAATCTTGTAACTCAACTGACACTTCCACGTCATCTGGCATTCCCAGGTGCAAAAAATTATCATCTTTCGTCCCTCCCAAGGTTCCCCCTGCATACAATTTAAGACATTTATGTCACGCTTGATACATAAGTAATAACACAAGGAAAAAGCTTAATTACCACATGAGTTTTAAAATGGTTTGTCGTAACATAAAGAAGAATTAGTGTGAATCTACGCTTGAAGTGAGAAAGATTAGTAAAAACTCAAGTAAAAATAATACTTATTCAAAATAAGTAATATTTATCCCTTCTCTTTATTCAATCTAAGTCATGTGAGGCTAAAAGTTACCAAGTGAAGTTTGTTTATCACTAACTCATGTACTAAAACATGAATAAATAACACTCGAACCAAATGTAGCATTATGGTTAAACCACAAGTAAAATGCCAAAGGAAAATTTTAAAGCAGTTATAACTTATAAAGAGACGCTAAACAAAAAACCACAATACGTCCCATACCATCCACAAGATCATCATCAATGAAAGCTGAAGTTTTTAAAAGTTTTGACAGTGGCCCAGATGATAAGTTCTCTATGCCCTTAGAAAGCTCCACACTGGGACCACCATCAGGCCCAATAATTCCAAACCGATGTAGCAGCGCTTCAGTATAATTCATTCCTCCACCTAAGCGTACGCCTGATATACAAGCTGACACGCTTAAACTATGACACTCTTTGTCCCTCTCATCAAAAGGAATGACATGCACCATGCTTATGTCCAGAAATGGAATTACTGAAGCTTTTCCACTTGATAGGCACTTCTGCTTGTTGTGTACCCAAAATACAGCTCTTAATGGAGAAAATCTATTCCCGGTTACCAGAGAACCATTTTCAACTGAATCTAACAGTGTTCCATTATTGTGTGCAATGCTTCCCTCTGTCTCTACACAGTCAACCCGGACACGCTCCCAATGCAAAGAAGATGAAACAGCCATAGCACCACCAAGAGTCCTATGCGAGACTTTAAGGAACAGATCATTTCCAATAAACTGAACTAAAGGTGTCCCCTGGATATCCAATGAGTATGGTTCGAGAAATCTAAGCTGAAGGACATTTACTGCTAAACTTGCAGCAGTGTCACTAGGAATTTTCTCTATCAGTTTTCCATCCAAAATATCATCCATGTTTCTCTGTGGTCTTCTATTTTTTCCAACCACTGCAATCTTTTCACTAACTATACCAATATACCCATAGAGATCCAAGACAAAAAACAACTGTTCAACTGATGTATTGGATGTAAATTGTTCACAAGCAACCCCTATTCTGACAACACCACCTGGAGGAGGCACAACTGTTAATGGGTTCCCATCAGCAGATATCATAGCTAACTCAACAGAAGCTTCTTTCAGCTCAACGCACCTCCACAAGTCTGAAGACCGGCTAAGAGAACTTTGAACTCCACTTAAGCTAGAAGTTGTTTCCAAAAACAAACTGAGTTGTGAAGCTCCAGAAGTCCATTTCTTTACACTTGCATCAATAGGTTGACCATCCCATAAAGAGAAACAAGCGGGATCCTTCTCTAGGTTCAGGAACTTGAGTTTCAGTATTGGAGACTCAGACAAAAACAGGTTTTCGAAATGAAGCCTAGCTCCAGCAAAAGACTTTTGCATGGTATGGTTCTCTCCATCACCAGTATTATCCAATTTGCTTATTTCCAGAGGAACACTAATATCTAACTCCTTGAGAGTGAACATGAGGGAATTCACTGAAGAATCTGGTAAAATAGAACCAGGATTGACAACTATTCCATCAGCTAAGAAGGAAGATATCCTCAAACAAGATTCTTCCTGAAGATGTATCTGAATAACGAATTGTAAAAGAGAATTAATGAATTTTTATTTAATAGGATAAAGTAATAATGTATCGAACTTATGAAATTATACCATAAGAGGCTGGCAACCAATTACAGTTTGCGAAGCAAAAGATGGAGGAAGTGGAGCGGGCTTGACTTGAAGAGAGTGGAGGGATATTAAAGGAACACCCACAGTTAACTGCCATTGCTGCTCACCCAGAGGATAAATCGGAGGGCAAAAATCCTTAGCTGATAAATCAATACAGAAAATAGAAACATAAATTCTAATAACGTATACTACAAACTCATTATATTCACATTCACTTGATGAAAAAATCCATGTAAAATAAAGCAATAACAAACTGATACCAAAGTTAGGAACACAAAGACAAGAATCAGCAACAGCCTCCATAGAAGGTTGCACTAAAGTACAGGAAGGTCGTGAAAAGGTATCCCTGCATCATACCAATTTCATGTTAAATTCAGCATAAACATAAATACCTCAAAAATGAAGATGAACAAGCAAGAAAAAGAAGACTCTGTATGATTCAGAATTTCAGATATACATTCATGTCAGTATCATGTATCAGAGTATCATTTCCCAAATTCAAAGTTATAAACTAAGCTTAAGAAAAAAATTTAGTATGAAATTATATCTGCAGAAAAAAAAAAGAAATAGAAAAAAAAATCTAACTCTTGACTTGATGGTGCATGAGGTAAGTACCATTAGATAATAAATGGCATTTGTAGCTAAAATTTCCAGCTTTTCAGAAGCTATATCTGCTAATCATAACAGTAATTCTAAAATTAACAATAATCAAGTTATCAGGTGGCTATACCCAAAAGGTTGGAAATCCACGAAGATGCTTAAACCTCCAAATTCAGAAACAATAATAGGGACCCATAGCTAGTCAGAAATCACCACAGTCAAATCATTGGAAAGGTGAAACATAACAAAATTTACCTCAAAAACAATCCGCCAACCATAACCTTAGACAAATAACGAGAATTTTCTCCATCAGAGGCACTGGCCTGCAGGAACAGAACATTCTAACGTAAGATCTGATTGTCTACAACCCCACCATAACATGATTCCATAACAAATGTCTTGGAAGTGCAAGGAAGCAAAATGCTATGATATTCATATCAAATAAAATAAAGAGCTTTGGAGAGCAGATAATGCAAAGTGAAAGATAGGTTATGCTTATGACTAGGTGTACTAAGGAGCAAGTAGAAGTTATTAATACAGATCATGAGGTTGTGTCAAAGATCTAGGGTTGACTTTAAATCAAATTAAGAAGCATCAATCACCATGAAAATATTGTCTCAAAATAAAGACAACAGTTTATCATTTATATTTAAGATGTTTACATGAAAAGGCAGTATGATGCCTTTCTAATTAGGACTTTGTAAAATACAATGTTCAATGGTTCATTTTCTCCAAGTCATAAAATCTGATAAGTTACAATCCTACAAGAATTTTCTAGCAGAAATTTTAAAATAAAAAAAAAATCTATAAAATCAGCATTTAACAAGGAGAATAAGTTGACATTATGTTAAAAAGATACAATTTTAATGGAAAAATACCCGAGAAAAAAGGAGCGACTGCATCAAAAGTTCAAGTCGGAACTCTGCAAGTAAATTCAAACAGTTGAGAAAAGTTAATAATTCAAACAGAAGAGGGTAGGTGTAAGAGAGTAAATTGATTGTTCTTCCCTTACATCCTTGCTTGCAATTAATTAACAAAAGCTATTCCTCCCAACTCCCATCAAGTACATAAAGTGGTTCACTTTACAGTCTAACCTTTCTACCCATTTACTCTTTGGTTTTAGCTTCTACTTCTATTTAGGTTTAAGACAATTATATGCTACAATAAATGAATACAGAACAACTGGTTATTCAAATATGGTTTGTCCATGCATGTAAAACAAAACTACCAAAAAGGAAACAAACCAGTGTCCTTGATACAAAGAAATATATGGTCCACAACGATGGAAACTAGAGACTGTCCTGCTGATTCAACAGATCGCTGCCAGGTCAAAGAGGAAAAACTAAGTAAAAGTTGCTCATAACAAGTTAATATGAAGATAAAGAAATATGAAGTGAATGGTAGCAGATAAAACCTGCTGAGCTTTTAGATCCATATCTCCTCTATTTAGACATACATACAATCCAGTCAAGAAGCGGAGAAGAGCTCGGAGCCCTGCTCACATGGTAGTCCGGTAGTCCCACAGTTTCATCCTTTGTTAGTATCATATAAATATATTTAATTCAGATGGTGAAACAAGCAGTTAAGAAAACAGGCTACATTATTACCTGGTTCACTTAATGCAGGACAAACCGCCTCTGTAACATGTAACTGAACCTCAAGGCCTAGCGGGATGTTTAATTCTGTCCTCTGGACTGTGATCTAAAGGGAGAAAAAATAAGAGTTTTAAAGGCATCCTGAAAACCAAAAAACACTCTTCGCCATCGCACAACAGTTTAAAATAACATAAAATTCATTAAAATTAATTGAAAATGTATGAGTAGATTACGTAAGCCTCTCCAGATATGCCTTCGAGAAAACGCTCTCCTCCAAAGAAAGCACGTTTTGCTCCGTCATCATCTCTTTGAGTAGACCCCTCTTGAGAATGTGCTAAATTAGCATCAGTGAACATATCAGGATGAGGCAGGAGATCAATAGATAGAGATTCCCATTCTAGTTTCTGGAAGAAAAGATTTTAGATCATTAGACACTGACAACAAAAACAACTTAAATATACTCCTGATGACAGAACCCAAAGGCACAAAAGATATGGAACAAAAGGATAAAGCATTTAACATAAAGCATTGCAGTAAGGAATGTTCATATCCTTAGGTACACATATGCATGGAGGAGGAAGAGGAATCACAATTCTATATGTTACCTTGAAAACATATATGAAATTCTTGTTTGAGGAGAAATCCCGTGCTTCCTTAAGATTTACAACCTGAATTTTTTTTTGTTTAAATATGCTTTTATACTTTAGAAAATCGATAAAAAGATTATGACAATAATATGCAACAAATTACCTGCCAATTTTCATTAGTAGTATATAGTAAAATGTTGCGCATGGTGATAGATGCCATGGGTGGTGCCCTGAAAAAATCCAAAAAGAAATGAGTAAGAAATGCAACATGGTAAGAGATCCATACAAGTTAGATTGACAGTCAAAAGAAATTTGTTATTGGAAGTTGGAACATATTAACCACTTGAAGTGCACAACAAGCAAAGCGATGGAAGATATTTTAGTAACTTATACATAAAAATGCTAATATAGAAATTCCCCAACAATTTCACCGAACAAAATGAAGAACCAGTTTCCCACCAAATAGATACAGGATAGATAATATATCATGAAAATATGCCAAATGTTCATAAATTATCCTCTTCCACCAAAGATGAGGGAAAAGTGCACTGAACCCTTGCAAGAATCTGATAATTAGACATTGACCGGGTGTCAGAGACAAAAATTTCCAAAAACATAGTCAATACAGGAGCTAAATGCACTTTGGTTAAAAGTTTCTAGTTTCAAAAATATATTTTGAAACTAAACCAAGGGGTTCTTTTACTTGTAAAAATATTATATACGATTATACGGTTAAAAGAAATGCTTACGCATAATATACAAGTACCCTTCAAATAAAAAGGGGTACTCTTATTATAAGATACTTCTTTTAGTGAGCAATGTTCTGCAAATTCTTTGTAGGTTAAGTTAATTTCTATTAGAACCATTAGTACAAATGACAGACAAAAGAAGTGTCCAGCTTAGAGAAGAAGGGTCGTCTAGCAACAACTAAGTACATGTAAATAGACAGATTGCTTAAGCCAACAGGCCATGCAAGCAATCACACAGTTTCTGACCAAAAATTAGCATAAAAACCGAAAAGAAAAGATTTTACCAAGCTGCCCCGCCTATACAATGGGTGCCACCACGAGTTTCAAGTAGAAGATTGACTGTCTGAATCTGTAGGGTCATTCCATCTGCAATCTGAAATTAATAAAAGGACAAAACATGAAGTATATAATTTGTATCTAAACCTTTTTACATGTTTTTAATGACATGCACAAACTAGCAATTCAACCAATTGAGGAATTTTGAAGATTTATTTACTGGAATTTCATTTTCACTTATTTGATGTAAGCTCATGATTTAATTTCACTACAAATTTATAGTGCATGGAAACAGCAGCTTGAAGAGAAAGTGGGCACTACAAACTTGCTAACCTTGTAGCATTTAAATCCATAAATGTTTTGAGATTCCAAGGAAAACCGTAATTTACAACCTTACAAAAGAAAGCATCTAACCTTGTCAGCAAATCCATAACCACTACCCTTTCCTGAGCTGGTGGATGGTTGCATGCTGTAAGTACAGAAGTAGAAACAAGATGCTTTTAAGAACAATACAACATACCAAATTACAAATTTATTAATGTGATCTTAGTTTTGAAACATAGCATTAAAGGTAATGCTACATTACCTGCTTGAGCTCCTTGAAGAATCAACATCAGAATTTTCCTCCAGAACCAAATCAAGCCTATCAATTTGCACAACAATTGGCTCGATTTGTACATTACTGACATAGGGGAGCTACAAAAAAAAGTAATTTAGAGAAAAAAGAATAAGTTCAAGAAAAATTGGATCATAACCAGCAAAGGGTCAAAACAAATGAAAAATAAATAAAGTTGAGGACAATATCAACCTTGTTTCAAGTATTTCAAGATCAAAATATCTTCCCGGTATAGTTTTTGTTGAGCATGTGTAGATGAATTTTCCATTTAAGAGTACAGAAAATTATATGTATAACAGCAAATCCAAAACCAAGTACCAGTTATCTCAAAATTACATCCACAATTCATAGTAGCCACAAGCAAATCAAATTACAAATTCCAACACAAAACTATAAATCAACCTAAATAATCATCAGCTCTCCAATCAAAAATCCAAAACAAGTTAAATAAAAATTATAACTCACGATTATCTCCAATTTTCCAACTTTTGCTGTCGTCACATTCAAAGCAGGCGGCAATCCCATACTCGCATGTAAAGCATCGCCATTTATATCTATTCAAATCGAGAAATAATCAATCCATAAAAAATGAACCGAATGCCAAATTTTAGATCCAGGATTCAAAAGATTTACCTAAATTTGAAAGTTGTACAGTGCGGCCTTGTAATTTAAACTGATCCCTTGAGAAGGATTTAAGCCAGTACTTCAAAGTGTACTCCAATGCTCGAGCTAAAATCGACTCCATTTTTTGAGATCGAACGAGCAAAAAGAACAGAAAGATAGAAATTTCTTCTCGAAATTTGTATAAAGTTAAATCTAGAGAGATAAATTCATGACAAATGGACGAAAATTCGAAGTTTGTGTCAGAATTAGGTGTTTTCAGATTAATGGAGGGACTAGATTTCTTCTTCTTCTTTGGTTTAATGGATTCATATTGGTTTTTTAGGTGGGGAATCCTAGCAAAGGGAGGAAGGAAAGTGACACGTGCGAATATATGAGTGGCACGTGCGAAAGATTGACTACTGAAAGGTGGGTAATTTATTTAAAGATATAAATATAATTTTAACTTTTATCGTTTGTAGTTTTTATTATTTTAGTTTTTATTTTTTTTTAGAGATAAATTTAACTCTTGACTTATATCTTTTTGACAGATATCTTATTTTTAATAGCTTAATGACTGGACCGTTAAATTTTTAACGATGATACATATATATGAAATATAATTTTAAATGACATATATATGTATCATCGTTAAAAATTTAACGGTCCAGTCATCAAGCTATTAAAAAATAAGATATTTGTCAAAAAGATATAAATTAAGGGCTAAATTTATTCCTAAACAAAAATAAAAACCAAAATGATAAAAATTATAAACGTTAAAAGTTAAAATTATCTTTATACCTTATTTAAATAATAATTCACATAAAATATAATAAGTATGATCACTCTTTTTAACTTATAAATCTTAAAATAAATATTTTTTTTATTTAAATAAATATAAATTTTATATTAAAATAACTGTTTTTTTTATTATTTGTGGTTTGGGATTATAATTGATGGCTTTGCCATCCCTTTTTGACCATCAATAGGGTACATATAAGAAGTCATAATATTTTGTGAGTTTTTGTCAAAAATGAATTTGATTTTGAGACTTTGTTTTTATAAAACATATTGGAATGTCACAATTATTTTCTTATTGGGTCCCCACACTTTAGGTTTTTTTAGTATTTAATGTGTCACCACCATGGAATTATTAGATTTCAACATGGGGCTGTCATTATAAATAATATAATAATTAAAATATAATACAAGATTAACAATAATATAAATGTAATAAGAATAATTAATGTAATTTAGTAACGCTTCAGATACAATCGTATAATAAAAAAATATTTTAAGTACTTATTAGAAAAAAGTTTAAACACTTATTTTATAATTAAGCTAATTATATATTCTTTGAGAGGGTATTAGAGTAATTTTGATATAGATTTTTAATATATTGTGGGTATTGGTCATAAGTAGGGATAGGCAAAAGAATTGATTATTTGGTCTCGATTTCGGATTCGGTAAGATTCGATGGATTTTTATCTGGTATTAGTTTTGGTGAGACAAATACTGTATTCAAAATCTAGGTTTCGATCATAACCGGGACCGAGACTGAATCCTGATTTTTTTTGGACCCGGTACTCGGTAGGTACTCAATAGGACCGAACTCAATACCAAATATTCGGTATTGTTTTTGATTTTTTATTTTTCTTATCAAACTTTCTCTATATGTGTAAATAATTGAATATTATGACTATGACTAATTTTAAAATTTTAACTTTTAAGCCTATAATATTCTAATTTTGTTATTTAATATTATTATCGATGTTTAAAATTTTTTTCTGTAATTACTCAAAAAAATTTAAGGATAAATTAATTAATCGGGTATCCAGTATTAAAATCGATTTTCACCACTAACAAGACCGAATTTTAAAATTTAGGACCTAATATAATTGAGACTGATTTTAATTTTTAGGAACCTGTGATTATCGAGGCTAAAATTAATTTTATTTAATTTGATCTGATACAGAATCTTGTCTACCTCGGATCGTAAGTAGGTTCTATCCTAATTGTAAAGTGATATTCTAATTCAGTTTATTTTATTTATAATATTAAAATTTAAATATTTATGCTTCTATTTTAGTATTAGAAAAATTAAATATTTTTTAATGTTTAAAGGTAAAATAATATTAATTAAAAATAAAAATTATTAATATATATACTTGTGAATCAAGAAAACTTGAAATAAAATACAGATAAAAGCTCTAAAAATAAATTCCAACCTAATCCAGCAATTTCTTATCAGAACTTCTTTGACTAGGGAATTAGTTTCATCCGTACAAGAACTTTGGTTTATCCACTCGCGTTTCCTACCAAACCCCGACGCGTGCTTTCCGTAAGCAGCACGTGTACTATAAATAGACGACCATAAAAGCGAGTAAAATCTTTTACATACTCGCAACGTTGCTTTGGGTCTCGCAGAGCTTTTACTTTTCTGCTTTTGTTTTTTATTTTTACGTAATAAAAAGGAAAATTAAAATAAAGATTTTTTTAATGAATTTATATTATATAAGATTTTTTTCGTATTAGGTTAATGAAAGTATGTTATATAAAAATATTTTATATATAATCTTATAAAAAAACGAATGTATAAATATACTAATAAAGGATGATATAAAGATATCAATTGCATGGAATTTTTAATCAACAGTTATCGAAAGCATTTAGTAAATTAAAATAATAATCCTTATATTATTAATAGTAATTTTATTATTTGCATGCATATGAATTAAAAGAGATATAAATAGTGGAAAATTTTATATTTTTATTTAAATAATTCATATTTTAATAGTTTAATCTATAAACATATATAAAAATTTTGTTCAATAATTAAGAAAATAATTATTGTTATTAAAGATACGATTCAAGTATTAATAATATTAATACCTGATTAATATTTAATAATTAAAAATATACTCTAAAACAAATAATATTATAATTAATTATTGTAACCGATTAAAAAAATCCCACGAAAACGAAAGCAAAGCATAAACAAAACATCTTCATCCTCTGTTCAGTATCCAACCTCTTATTATCTCTCTCTAAACTGTCATATTTCTATGTCTTTCATTGGATTGTTTCCTAATTTTTTGTTCAAAACCCCATAAAAACCACTCTTTGGTATTCACTTTTGTCTTTCCATGTTCTTAGTTTCCCATTTTTTTGTGAAAAAGATAATTCGATTTGCATACTAAAGAGAAAAAAAATCTTTATTTTTGTGGGAAAATTTAAAATTTTTTTCGTTTTATTCCAGTCATGATCTCTCCTCTTCGAGAATTCTAATTTGTATACTTTTTTGAGTATTTTAAAGTGTTGGGTTTTGCAGAGGAACGACAAGAAACCAAAATCTAAGCTGTTTCTTTTGGTTTTGCTTGGATTCAGAGTTTGTTTCTATCCTGTTCAGTTTTCCTTTAACTTTTTTTTTTTCCTCTAAAAAGATGTTTTTGTTTTTGTTTTCAAATGGAAATATCCGTTACCTGAAACTTTCTTCGTTTGAAAGGTTGTTTCTTTCTGGATTTTCATAATTTCTTCTAAGTTTCTCATCAAAAAGGAGAATTGGGGGATAATTTTGATTAATTGGGTGTTGGGGATTATGAGGAATAGTGGAGATGGACACGGGCAATCCAAAATGCAACTTGGGGGTGTCGTTTCCAGGTCTGGTCGGAGTTCGTTCCGCTCCATTTCCAGCTACTTAAGGATTGTTTCTTCCGGAGCTTCCACGGTGTCACGGTCGGCCGTTTCCGTTGCATCTTCGATTGTTCATAGGGAAGATGATTCTGGGTATGATCAGGTACGAAATAAAAGAAGTGACTTTTTTTTCCCAAATAATTTTATGATGTATATTATATGTATATATGACCGATATTACGTACCCTTGTCAATTTTTATACTTTCTGGTGTAAAGGTTAATTGGGCTGGGTTTGACAAGTTAGAAGGTGAGGGAGATGTCATTCGGCGAGTTCTTCTTCTTGGTCATCGGTCTGGTTTCCAGGTTTGGGATGTTGAAGAAGCGGATAATGTTCGGGACTTGGTTTGCAAACGTGATGGTCCTGTTTCATTTATGCAAATGCTACCGAAACCGGCGGTGGTGAAGAGATTGGATGATAAGTTTGCAGAAAGCCGTCCCCTTTTGGTAGTTTGTGCTGATGGGTCCCTCTCCAGGGACAATCTCATACAGAGTAGTTCTTGTAATGGAAGCAGACCTAACCATGATTCTGGGAATGGCACTATTGTGCCTAATGTTGTCCAGTTTTATTCCTTGAGATCTCAAACTTATGTACATATGATAAAGTTCAGATCGGCTGTTTATTCTGTAATGTGCAGTTCTCGAATTGTTGCTGTAGCTCAAGCAGCTCAGGTATGATACCTTGTGCTTATACTTTTTTAGCTCACAAGGTTTAGTCATGGTTTGATAACTTATTTTTATATCTTACAGATTCATTGTTTTGATGTTACAAATCTAGAGAGGGAATATACCATTCTCACAAATCCGATAGCCTCAGGCTTCCCTGGTTCTGGAGGTATAGGTTATGGACCTCTGGCTGTTGGTCCTAGGTGGCTGGCCTATAGCGGAAGTCCGGTTGTAGGCTCCAATTGTGGATGTATCAGTCCACAACATCTTACACCTTCTGCAAGTTTCCCGTTTTTTTCTTCAAGTGGGAGCCTTGTTGCACACTATGCAAAAGAATCAAGCAAGCAACTTGCTGCTGGCATTGTAACCTTAGGAGACATCGGATATAAGAAACTGTCGAGATACCTTCCTGATTCATACAATTATCTGCAATCTAGAAGTCCTGTATGGAAAGGCAATGGAACTGTTAATGGCCATTTAGTGGATGTCGATAACATCGGAATGGTACATATACGAATCCACTTGCAACTGAAACTAGTATTTTTCACTGTTCTCTTTAATTTCACACCTGCAAGTTTCTAATCCTCTGTGAAGTTCTTGTAGGAAGTTTTCTGTTCAATATTGTACGTATATACTATACATGTTCTCGTATTAGGCTTGCAGTTCTTATTAAGCTCAAATGACTTCTGTTGTGCCAATTATATCTGCAAAAGGGTTACATGCAAAACCATTTTTTAACTTTCACTTTATATTTTTCTCTTGGCTTATCAGGTCATTGTCCGAGATATTGTCAGTAAAGTTGTAATCACTCAGTTTAGGGCACACAATAATCATATTTCAGCCTTATGCTTTGATCCTAGTGGGACCCTTCTTGTGACGGCTTCTGTTCAGGGTCATAATATCAATGTGTTCAAGATTTTGCCTGGACTTCAAAGAAGCTCTTCTGCTTGTGATGCACAGGCATCATACGCACATCTCTACCGGCTGCAGCGCGGTATTACAAATGCTGTAAGACGATGTTAAGTATAATTCTTATCTGTTGTTGGCAATCAGAGTTTTTTTTCTTGATTTTTCCTGTTCTTTCGAGATTTCAGGTAATACAGGACATCAGTTTCAGTGATGATAGCAATTGGATTATGATTAGTTCATCGAGAGGGACAAGCCATCTATTTTCTATCAATCCAGTGGGAGGATCTGTATGTTTTCAGTCTGGTGATGCTGATTTTCCTCATAAAAATGGCAGTTTGGGTGTTATGACTAAGCCACAAGTTCCATGGCTGCCTAGCTCAAATCTTTGTGCATGTAGACCACCTCTAACACTTTCTGTTGTTAGCAGAATAAGGAATGGGAGTAATGGTTGGAGAGGTACTGTAATTGGTGCTGCGGCAGCTGCGACTGGCAAGACGGGTTCTGCTTCAGGGGCTATTGCTTCCTCTTTCCATAACTGCAAAGGCAATAATTTTTTGTTTTCCGAGAGCAGCTCTTCAAAGGGAAAATACCACCTTTTGGTTTTCTCTCCTTCTGGATGTATGATACAGTATGCTTTACAACCATCTGCTGAGCCTGACTCAACACCTGTTGTTACTGGATTAAACACAACATGTGAGTCGACTACAGATTCTGATGGAAGGTTAGTAGTTGAGGCAATCCAGAAGTGGAATATATGTCAGAAACACACACGAAGGGAGCGAGAAGATCATGTTGACATATATGGTGAGAATGGAACATCAGATAACAGTAAAGTATATCCTGAAGAAACGAAAGATGGAAGTACATACCCTGAACCCTCGGATCCTGTCAACAAAGCAAATGCAAACTCTCAGGAAAAACATAATTTGTATATTTCTGAAGCTGAACTGCAGATGCATGAAGCTTGGAAGCCACTGTGGGAAAAACCGCAGGTATTACTCTTGATTAGGAATATCTTTGATGTTTGTTTGTGGAGATCTGCCTAGATGTGAAGGTTCCAGCCAGCTTAGTCCAAAGTTGCATATGAAATGGCACTCTTTTAAAAAAAAGATGTTCATCTTTCTTCTTGTTCATTTTCTTTCCAGATATGCTTTGAATCATTGGTGATGGGTGGTGTCAAAAATGCCGACGAAAATACTTTTGGCGGGGAAATAGAAATTGAAAACTTCCCATCCCACATGATTGAAGCACGGTCAAGAAACTTGATTCCGGTTTTTGACTATGTTCAAACTCCTAAGTTCCAGCAAGCAAGGTATGCTGAATGCCATCCATCAATGCTTTTGTACTGATTCCATGATGTCTGTCAATTCTTTTGTTCCTTGTACTGCAGATAAGTCAAAATATTTATCTTTTTGGTTTGTAGTATCATTTTGAAAGAATGCATTTTACATCCTAGTAATGTAGTTTTGTCAATTTTAATGTGTATTATGCTTTCAGACTTCGTTTTTCTCCGCTTTATCTTGAACGGCTCGTCTTACAACTGTTCAACAAGCTTATGTTTGACATTTATATGCAACTCATTAACTCTCATCCTCTGGTTACAGGATTCCAACTGTATATAACAATAGCAATGGACGCCTGACGTATCAGAGGTTCAGTACGCCTGAAAATGGCCGGCTTTCATGTAGAACCAGCTCTGGCTCTCTCGACGCCGTGACTGAAAATGGTGCTGCGCTTGCTGAACTTCACACCAGCATCAAAGGAACTACTTTGAATGGTCCATATATGCCTCTATAGGAACCGAGGGCTTTTGTAAATAACAGTCGGCCCTACTCATCTCGATGTTATAATAGAGAGAGCTTAAGAATAGAAAGCTCAACTTTTCTTTGTAAATAACAACAGTGAAAGCCTCAAGAGATGCAGAATCATTTTGAAGATGAAGTTGATGAGCTTGATTAGAGGTAATTCCAAACCCTTTATCAAGTCATTTAAGACAAATCAATTCTTAAACACCGATTCTTTCTATTATTACTATGAACTGAATTCGACATTTCTCTCCTAATTTCAGGTTATGCCTGTATTCTTTTGATCCTATGGGGCTGGAAATGTAAACAGAGGCAAAGCTGAATTTGTGGATACCATGTTGTCAGGTTTCTCATATGTTAAACTTTGTAAATAACAGATTAATATTTTGTTGTGTATTTAATGTAAATAATAGCATTACTTTATAGCCTCAAACTCACATGTGTTCTGAAAATGGTTTATTTATATAAAATTTGACACATAAGTAATAATTATTATATATAATGTTATATATATATATATGGTCAATCTGTCATGATTTCTTATGATAAGAACACCAGCTTTCAGATGCTTTCCATATAGGATTAGAATAAGTTATTGGAAGAAAGTCCCTCTGATTCACAACCCCAGGTGCAGGAGACTGTCATTTTACTTTCAGATAGTGTTGTCAAAACTCTAATTTCTCATTTTTAAGGGTTAATAGCTGTTTTGACCTTTGTGATATATCTGGCTTTGTTGGTATTGTTGGTGCTCGAACTCATAATCTTTAAGAACATTAACTATTCTTTTAACCACTTGGGCTAGAGGGCTCTTACATTTAAGATGTAAAATTTTAGTCTGATTTTAAATTTAAATAAATTTATATATATCTATATATCATGTTATTTAAATCCGAATCAATTAAGAGAAGTAATGTTTTTCTTTATCCAAGGATCATTTTATGGGCGTAAAAAACATAACTTAAAATCATTAAAAATTATAAAAAAAATATAAAAAGATTATGAATTTTGAACATAAAAAATGAGCTTTTTAAAAAATTTATTTTTTTGGATAAGACATGTTTATGGTTCTTTTGAATTTGTGACTCTCTCAACAATGTCGTCTTTAAGACTCAAATTCGAGTTCTTTCCTTCAAAAGAGTAATGTGCCTTACAATTGCACTTAATCTTTATTGTAAAATTTTTAGATCTTCTAAAACTTATATTATATTTTTATGATTTTATTTACATTTTTATTTTTTATAGTATTTATTACTTTTATAAGAGCAAGCTGTGATGGTTCAAGACTCGAAATTCTGTCGCTTTTGTTAACTTAAGTCAATATGTTCAATGTGGCTCGATGAACATGGTTCGAAAGCTTAAATTCCGACTTCCATTAAACAAAGATCAAGCTAAAGAACTAAAACCTCGACTAACGAACCTTTCCGGTCGAGTGATGTCTTTGAAGTTGTTGAGAGCTAGTTGAGATAGAGACAACAATGAGTGGAATTTCAACTACAAACCTTAGTTGTTTTGGCTTCTTGCGCTTGCCTACTAGCTTGGGGTTGTTGAGAGGCTTCTCTAAGCAGGTGGTAAGGCATGTTTTGGCTTGGAGGATGGTGTCTTCTCTGGAAGAGGGAGGTGTTGAAGAAACAAGGGATGCATATATTAATAGAGAAGAGAAACAACATAAATAAATTATGAAAATTGACCACAAAACAAATTGTTTTGTAGACATGAGTACCTGAGCTGAACCTAGAACAGAAAGAGAAACAAAGGTTGCTAGATGAACTTATTAGAAATTTACATGTAATTACCAGCACCAGATCATAGGAGTACAATTGCAGTCACCCCATAAAGCCAGTTAGAGAAACTCCAGTGAAAACTAAAACAACCAGAACGTTGACATGACTAATAACCGTGTTTGCATCAAAATGCAAACCCTAATCATTGTTGGTTGCCAGCTTAGGCAACAGGAGGACGGAGGACATGGTCCTGTGAGGTATCCACTGCCGCAGGCGGCATGAATTGCCACATTGCAACTCCAGGATAACCAATGAAAGGAACCAACTTGTTCCCAGGAACTTGACCTGGGGCGGCAGCGAATGCAGCAGGGATAGCTGGTGGTGCAGGTCGCATGAAGTTGGGTTGTGCGTTTATTGCTTTGAGTTGCTGCTCCAACTTTTCCTTCTCTGCCTTCAGCCTCTGCTTTTCGTCACGAAGCTCATTCTTTTCAGCCTAAAAAGACAAAATAGAGTTTAATATGTTGTAATGGGTATATACTTCAATGTTTAATTATTTTCGAGGCAGCAGCAGTTTTCAAATAGCAAATTGCATGCTAAGGAATAAGGATTCTGACAATTTCACCCCAAAATAGACCCTCAAACAAGCCTCACCTTCAGCTCTTTAACCCTTTCCTGGAGGCTAGAATTTGAATCCTTCAATTTCTGGGTTTCACCTCGTAATTGGTTCACCATTCGGACAGCATCAATCAAAATAGCAGACTTGTCAGTTTTGGGAGGCCTTCCAGGTTCCAGAATAGAACCCAGCTCCATAAACCTGTTATTTACACAATGTTGAACATTCATGCTAGGAAGAGAGAGAGAGTGAGCAAACAAAAGAGAAAGCAAGAGAATAGAAAAGAGATGCTAGTACTTGTCATTTAGCCTATCTCTACGCAACTTCTCCCTACATGCTTTGGAGCTTGATGCGTTGCATGAATCGGATCTAACCCTGCCATAGAAACGGAATAAGAGATAAGATTCCTCTGATACCACACTTAAGTCAGGTATGTTTTTGTAATTGAAACAATTGTAGATTCAGAGTCAGTCATGTCAATAATAAGGAAAATTGAATATTCAAGAAGATTTTATCCATCTAAATCATCTTTTAGGACATGAATTGCTGCATACTTGAGCAACTATATTGTTTTGCAGCTATTAATGTCGAGACAAATGAAATATTTTACCTGCTCAAAAGTAAATACCCTATATATTATTCTTTTTGTCTATTCAATGTCTCATGGGCTAAAAGTTTTATTCTATACCGTTACTTCAATAAAAATATTCTAAGCCCCACAACACAGAAATGTCCACCTATTAAACCAGTTGCAAAAAGTTTTCTAAACACGCGCATCAACGTATAAGTGGGGAAGTGGAACGGGTGATATATTTCTTTTATTTTTTTATTTACCATATCATAAAGGGCATGGAAAGACAGAGTATTACCTCTTCTTTGAACCAGATTCCTTTAGACCGTCTGAATCTCCAAATGAGCCATCAATTTCCACACTAGAAACAGATCAAAATGGAAGATAAAGAAAATGAGGCAGGAAAAAGAAAACCAACGAATATTCAAGTAATAAGGTACAAGACAAGGTAGGAACAACTCCACACACATACACACACCAAAAAAGAAAGCAAAATCAATAAAAAAATAGGGATAGCATGATTAGCATCTCACTTGGCAATAATATTCAAGTATAACACAACTGCCGAGGTTAAATGAAAACAAACAAAAATTGGAAGATCTACACTGAAACAAAAGTTATTAACTGTGCCAAAATTAAAATCCCCAACGCACATAAAGATCACGATGGAGACATCTGCTTAGAATATAAGCCAGTTCAGAACCAAGGTTTCTCTTTCATTCAAAAGTTCAATGCGTGGTGGTGGATAAAGCACCAAGTACAGGTGAAGATAGGAATGATAACCATTGACCAAGGACCTCAACTAGACTCCTGCTGAACTTTTCCAAAAAGTCAATCAAGATAAGCTCCTCTCTCCCAATGGATCAGATTCTAATTCCACAAATATCTCAAAGACTCGAAAAGCACAGAATAAGATCACATATTAAGTAAAGACAACAATGTCAACAGTGTTAATACTGTGTGTTATTGCACAGTAACAAGCTGCAAAGGGCAAGCCTACAACATCCTCAGTCCTCACCAGCTCCAGTTTGCAACAAATTTTGCTTCCAAAATATGGAAAAACATGTCCGTAAAACATGCTTCCTCAAGCACTATGTTCCAAATTCCAATAATAACATTGCTTTTATTTCAAAAAATCCTCTGAGAAGTTTAACCACAAATCCGGTTCATGAAGATTATATTTCAGGATTAAAACACAAAAATCCTTTCCAAACAAACAAGGGGTAGAATGTATAAGCATGAATGGCATGAATTCTACAAATCCACATCTCCCTTAACACATGAGCACTCAAGAACTATATTGGCAAGTTACATGACATACAAGCAAACACCATGGTCTTAACCAAATGCAAGAAATAACAGGTGGCTAGAAAATAGTGCCTCCTTGTGTAAGTTCATAGATCTCAACCGTTGGTTAGGATGAAGACTAGGTGAACTTTATCAATTCTCAGCACTAAATTTTCAGAAAAACAAATCAATAACCTTCTATCAACAATCTAAGAATAATATTCCCTAAAAATAACTAAATACGTTCATGAATCTAAGATAAAGACCAAGCATCTCATAACTTTTCCATGAAAAACAGGTGCAAAATCGAAGCTTTACGAAAAATTCCATGAAGCCTAATCAAATTAAATAAAATTAAATCCCCCATATGATTAAAGCCTAATCAAAACCCTAATTGAAATTATACGAAAAAAGAGCGCTAAAAGACATGATTTTTCCAGGGGATACCTGACAACATCAGAAGGGGCGTTGATTGGCTGCGTAGACCAAGAAAAACCGGGATAAGGTCCGTCAGGGACAGGGATATCGTCGATCAAAGTTGTATAATCGAAGTGAGACCAATAATTGGAGTTTTCAGGGGACACCATTCTCCTCCGAATTCTGTTTTGGCCGGAAAGATTGAAGCTTTCGGTAATATTTTCCCGGCTTTGAAGAAGGTGGGTGCTGTTTGGGAAGAGAGAAAATTATTAAAGGGGTGGGGTACTTTTTTTCTATATTTTCTCGGGGAAAGGGGGGAGAATCGGTGGAAAATGTTAGGAATTGGTGGTTGGTGGCAACTTGGCTCAGATTTTGATTAAAAATATGCACCATGAAACGTGCGCTTCATGTTCATTGCTCAAGCTTTTATTTAGATTAAATTTGGTTAAATTGTGATAAACATCACTTAATTATTGCTAAGGTTATAAAGAAGCCACTGAACTTTAAAAAATTACAAACAAGTCAATTATTTTTTTTATAAACAAATAAATCACTTAATTATTGGTAAGGATAATTATAATTAATTAAATTAACTAAGTAATTAATTATAACAATTAAATCATTATTATAATAATCATGTGACATATATTTATATTGATTATCGTTGATCATTATATATCTTTATATTTAATTCGTCCGATTAATTCTTTAAAAACTTTTTTAATCATGAAATTAATTAAATTTTTTAATTTTTTAATCCCGATTTATTTCATCCATAATCAAAATGACACCGTCTTAAAATATATTTCTTAATAATAATTAAAAAAAATCTAATTTGAATTTACCTGAAGTTAAATCTAAACATATGATTGAGGAATGAAGTACGCATTTTATAGAGCATATTTTAAGTTCTGGTGCCTTTTTATATCTTACCGTTATAAATAATAAATTCAAATTTTAAATTTAAAAAAATAATATATTTTATTTATATTTTTAAAACTATAATTTTAAACTTTAACTATAAATTTAATTTTTAATATAAAGATTTAAAAACCATAAAAAATAGAAGATTTTTTTTTTATATTTTAATCAATAATTGAGCTAATTTGCCAAAGTTTTTGAAGCCCCCCCCCCCCCCAATAAATAAATAAATAAAAATACTTCTTTATTTAATTTATAATATTAATATAAGTATTTTTATATTTAAAAGAGTTAAAAAATAATTTTAAAATATAAATTAATTATTTTATTTACCTAAATAATTATTATTTAAATCAAAAATTAAATAGACAAACGAAAACAATGGTCAACCGGTCAATCATTATTATTTTGTCTATGCTCCAATTTTTAGACAAACGTGAACTTCATGTTTCATGTACCATCATTTTTTTTACTTTGGGTTGTTGTACAATCATTTTAATTAAAGTGTAATAAAAATAATTAAGCCATAAAATCTATAATTAAATATAGTATATATGTTTATGTAAACACAAAAATATTTAAATCAAAATTAATTAATCAACATGTAATTAAATGAATTTAATATGAGGTTGGACGAAACTTACCATTCAATTGTTTTGTTTAATATATGATATGATCATGACATTCATAAAAATATCTGAATGCAGATATTAATCTTAAAAGATTTGTTCAAATAAATAAAAAAAAATAAAAGATTCCCAAGTTGCAATTGAAAGAAACGAATAATATTATTTGGCGGATTGATTTAAGTGATAAATAATTTAATATTATTTAAATATATTATAAATTTAGAATATTATATATAAAAAATCGTTAAAATATGGATCTATTAAAATTAAATATACGATATTAGGTTTGAATTAATTAAGAATAGAAGTGATAACAAGCAGAGCCGACCCCGAGCCTGGTCAAGTTCTACTGGAAGATAGTTATATTGGGGCCAGATCGGGTTCGGCAAACTCAAAATTTTAGACTTGAACTCAGCGCGAAAACAATACTTTAAGGCTCACGTCGACTAGTGAATGGTTTATTATAATTTTTTAAGAAAGATATGGGACCTTAATAAAAATCCTTTTATAACCAACATCAAAACAAAATTTAATGTCGGAAAAGAAAAAAAAAAGTGTTCAAGAAGTAGATTAATCTAAATAACAAAAAAATATTCTTACAATACAAACACATAATATCTAATTTATTTTATTATTTTTCTTTTATAGAAAAATTATTTTTATTACATATATAACTATTCCACGCTTGTTCACGAGTTTTTTTAAGTTAAATTTGCGTCAGCTTAACTTGAGTTGATAAGATCTTGAATCGAACATGAATATAAGTCAAACTCACTCGAGTCAACCTTGAGTAACTCACGAACCGATTAGGTTCATTATTAACCTTACTCAAGACAAAAGTTTAAGTAACAAAGAAAAAACAATATTACATGTTTTTATTCCCTCTAAGCATAATCAAAATCAAAATACAATCTTCAAATTTTCAATCATTGAATTACAATACAAACAAAACCACATCCACAAAAGAAAAAAAATCAAAGGATGAAACATAAAAAAGAAAAGATCAAAGATTCGAATCTTAATCTGTACTATTAAAAACAATAATTTTATCATTTTAACTGTGATTTAGTGGAAACTTTCGAAGAACGGAATCGGAGAACAAAACCATCAATATTTTCCTGATCTCATCCGGATTGGCACCAACAATCTTGTTAATCCAAGTTCCTTGCTCCATCAACAGAAATGTTGGCATTGCTGTGATTTCCATCTTGGCTGCAGCCCCCTAGTCAAGTACAAATATTTTTCATGAACAACAAAGAAGGTCACGGTTCCGATTTTTACATCCGATCCGATACATATTCGAATATCAGTACGGCGATCGTAAAAATACCTTGACATCGTCCACATCCACCGAAAGAAACAAAACATCTTGGTATCTCGAAGCTAGTTGTTCGAACAAAGGACTCATGGCCACTGAAGGCACACACCAAGCTGCTGTAAAATGTACCATAACCTGCAACCACAAAATAACACCAGCTAAACAAATTGTTCGAAAGAAACCGAGCTTTTCCTGTTCGAGTTCAACTCATCGAATCTCAGTATCTGTAATCTTTTATTTTATCGACCGATCGATAAAAGTTATAGTAGTAAGAGGGGAAAGAGATTCTTACAGGGCAGCCTTGATTGTTAGCCTGTGTGGTGAAGAAATCCCAAGAGTGTTCTGAATCTATTTTGACAACTCTTGATTTTGGCATCTTAGTAGTATTAGTTTGCCTATTCATATCTCTTTCTTTCTTAGGCTCTTCTCTCACCTTGGGAATAATGGTATGTTCTCATATTTATAGAGGGTTTTTTTAGTTTTTTTATTTAATCATTAGTATCTAAATTAAATTCTATAAAAATTCAAACGATATTTTTAATTTTATTTTTTTATTTATAACGTTAGAATTCGATTTTCTGACTTTACTCTCAAAATCTAACGTCTTATTCTATTGAATTAATTTATCGTTATTACGGTGATATTTCTTTATTTTCTTTGTCTTTAAATATTTTTTATTTGAATACGAATATGATGATGAAATTTGGATAGATATTGAGAGAGGACCCACTTTTGGGTATGATGCATAGCTGGAATTGGATTTACCTTAATTTAATCTTATCTCAATATATATAATTTATCTTGAAATTCTCTTCCTTTTGAAGAGATACAAAGGGTGTCAACATTATAAATTGATGGGATAGTTTTTGAAGTTATTTTTTTTAAAAAAATATAAAATATAATTATTATTTTAGTTTATAATTATATATATTAGTTTTTAAGGGAATAAATTGAAAATTTATCATTTATAGAGGGTCAGAATGAAAATTCACTATTATTTTAGCATAAAATTTTGAAGGAATTTAAATTTCAAAGTAACAAAATAATGAAAGGAATTAAATAAAAAATTCATCAATGTAGGGTTGAAATCCGACAATCAATTTAACTCCACCTTGAATTTTAGCTATTAATAAATCAAAAATTTTAAATTTAATAATAATCTTAAAAAAACAACAATATTCTTCGTAAAAAACTTAAATTCATTCGTTTTATTTACAAAATATATATCAAAAATTTATAAATAGATACTATTTTATAACATTTTTAAATTATTAAAAAATAAACCAAAATCTCATCGACAATAATTGTTTTCATATATAAATATTTTTATTCAATGAATAGAAATTAATTTATAAAATTATCAAGTAATGTAAAACTAACATTGAAGAAGTCCTAAAAGCCACTCCCTTCAAAAAGGGATTAACTTTTTTGTGGTGAACCATGATTGGTTGCCTTGCTACACAAGTCAAAAAGGTAGGGTTAGGGTTTTTTAGCAAATCAACATCATAATGCTAAGAGATGGAGTAATTAACTTTATGAATTCCCACAATCCTTTTTTTCCCAACTATTTTCTCTTTGTTTTCACACCAGCTGGCACATGTTACACATGCAGTAATAAGGTATCGTGCATCAACCGTTTAATCTCGGTAATTAAAAAGAACAGTTGTTATTTTTAAAGGTTATGGGTTTGAGCATCGGTAATGTCAGTACAGTGATTGAGCGGGTTAGAAGTATACTCTAAAACAAATACTATTATAACACTGTAACTTATTAAAAAAATAATAATAAGGTATCGTGGTCCAGACCCATAGGTGTGTACTAGTAAATATTTTTTTTATAGGGTCATGGAAAACATGTTACTAAAAAAATATGGTTCCTTTGAATAAGATCTTTTGTTTAAACGCTTTTAGATTTGAATTAAATATTTGTTTTTTTGTTGGATTATGTTTAAATTAGGTTTGGGTTAAATCGAATAAATTTTAGGTTAAGTAACAGTTTTGAGAAGGTAAACAAAGTTTGTTGTTAACGACTAAAAAAATATATGTATAATGACTAGCCATACAGATTACACCTAAAGGTGCTTAACGAGTTGAGCAGCTCGAACTCAACTCGGTTATAATTTGATAAATACTTGACTCGGATTAGTTTGACTCGAACTCCACTCGATACCTTAACGAGTTAAATCGAGCAAAGTCTAACTCGACTCGATAAGTTCGCGAGCAGCTCATTAATTTTTTAAATATTTTTTAATAATTATTTTTAAATAATTTTACTCAAAAAATAAATTTAAATAATAATTATTAATGTGTAAATTGTTAATTTAATTCTAATATGTTAGTTTTGTGTATTTTTGGAATATTACTTTTGAATTTAGACTTTAAAAATATTTTGTACGTTATTTTTTTTATATTTTTGGTTAAATTTATTAATTTAAGTTAATATTAAGCCTTAATTAATTCAATTTTACTTTTAGTTAAAAATAAGGTAAGTTTTTTAATGAGCTTAACAAGCAACGAGTCGAGTTGAGCAACAAAATATTTTAACGAACACGAGTTGAGCATAATTTTAACGAGCTTAACGAGCAACGAGTCGAGTCGAGTCGAGCAACAAAATATTTTAACGAGCACGAGTCGAGCAATGTCCAACTCACGATCGACTCGCTCGATAAGCAACTCTAATTACACTCTCCCCATTTCTTCAACCTACTAATACTAGTAAAATCAGCCATATCTCAAGCGAGAATCCGAAATCCTCATGTTCAGTTGTCGTCGTGGAGTCCCTATCTCGCAACCATTAGCCCTCCCCGCAAACCGCAACGAGCAGAGGGACTCGCCTGCGGAGGATGGCTCGGGAGATATGTTTACAAACATCAGAGTCTTTGAGTCTCCACCCAGACACGGCTGCCATGGATTAAGAAAAATGTCTGATAAAAGACTTTACTATATGAACACCATGTTTTCAATAGGGAAAGAACTGCATGTGGATAGATTTACCTGAAGAAGGTAAGTGAGCTTCGAGTTCCTTCAGGAAGAGTTGGAATCTAATTGATCTATGGGGGTGAACTGTCTAAATCTGTCACATTCACCTTGATCTATCATCTCAACGTCCGTTGTTCAATGGCTTATCATTTTGGAATCAACAATCTTATGGAAGAAGCATACACCCCATGACCCTTATTCTTTTCTTGGAAGAAAAGCTAAGAAAACCATGGTGGTAGTGAACAGGATGATGATCAGGCATGGTGGAATGTGGACCAAACTGTGTTGACTTGAAGTCCAAGCAAAGAGTCCTTACAAATGCTAATATAATCTCATGAGATCTATTGAGATATTGGACGTCAGGATTTTGTCCCTGTTTTTTTAGTGGCAATAAATGTTCGACGACTAAACTTGAACACGAAAACAAATTCACTGATTATGGTAAAGTCTGCTTGGATGCTGAGAAAACCTGCAGAAATATCTACAACAACAATCATAAGACAAGCAAAAACACAAGATTTTGCCATATGAAACTTTAAGAGAGCTACATGACTGATGGAATCTCCATAATCTCTTATAGAAAGGGTAAAGTATAATCTGTTCATGACAAACAAAACCCTTAATTGTACTTTTTCTCCTTTGCATGGAAATATACTTGAATGTGACAGAGAAATACCAACTTATTTTCCCCTACATTAGACTCTCTTTTCTTCAACTATCCTTTTTCAGTTCTTCGTGTTTCTTTCCCTTTTTGATGATTATGCATTCTTTTAAGATGATGGTACAGGAAAGGGTTGCTAAAATAATAGTGTACTGATGACCTTACAATTGTTCTTTGCTTGCTCATTTTCTCTTTTATTCCTGTTTGGATTCTGAGAAAATTTCTTGGCCGCTGATTGTCTAGACTTTGAGATGTAAGGGAACAAGGTGTAATAGATCTAAAAGGCCTTGATAAAATTGAAGGAAAAAGCCTACATTCATACAAAGCATCCCGGGTGCCTGCAAGCATCTCTAAATGGCAGAAGTTCGACAAATTATATTACGAAACACGTTATCCGTAGTTTAAGTAATTAGTTGAGATCACGAATGATATAATGGACATAATTCATAATATAATTTCTCCGAAAGTTCAATTCCCCTTGCTGGTTCGCATCAAAGTTTACCATGTTGGCAGATTTGACACCAAGTTTCTTGATCTCTCAATTGAGTCCTTGACCAGCCAAGACTTTCCCCAAAACATGATATTTTTGAGGGATTATATCATGGATCATTTTCACCGTTTCATCGATGGTCCATGCAATTAGGTTCGTTTATCTTTAAGTGATTGTCTAATAACTACCACTCACTAATTACATGAAGGAAAGAAGTGATATTCACCTTAAAAAAAATATGAGATAAATGAATCTTATTGGTTTAGACCACAAATGACGTAATAGAAAGGGTTCATGATATAATTTCTCGATATTTTTAGACCTGATAAACTTGATCCGATGCTCAAATTAAAGCAAATACTATTAGAAATTAAAAAACAAATTGAGTTTTAGTTAAACCGAAAATAAAAGTGAACTAATTTTCAATCGAACAAAATATTTAAATCTCTTGATACAAATTGGCTCTTAATACCTTATCCGAAGCAATTTTTTGGGACCCAAAAGGTATATTTTGACAACGATTTTTATTCGTAAAACCTATATTTATGATAAAATTTATTACATCACCTGTACATGTTACATTTTTTATTATAATTTTTATCTATTTATTTTTAATATTAATTATTTATTTTTAGAAATGACTCACGGGTTGTATAGTAGAACTGAAATACCCATGGTTTTGCAATTAATTTATGGGCCACACTGACTGGAAACCTTGAAATCTTCAAATTGGACTCTTCCTTACAAATTATATTATGCTACATTTTAAAAATAAAATTAAAGATTTAATTTTTATTTTTTCTAATATTTTTTTATAAATTTGTATAAATAAAATAAATACCACTTTCATTCTTTATATTTTAAATGTACATTGAGAAATTATGTGAAGTTACAAATAATATATAACTTATTTTTTATATTTTTTAAAAAATATTTTAATCCTTGGCCTAGTGCTCAATTGCTCATTTGTTTTTTGTTTTGTTTTTTTGTCTTTCTTTTTCTCTTGTTATTACATGGACCATTTAATCAGAAAATGCTGAAAAAAACAAATTTTCTTGGTCAGTGATGAGCTGAGCTTTCATGTAAGAACTGCCATACAGCAGCAGAATGCTACATTTATGTTCTTAGATTGATTTCATTTTATCTTGTTTTATTAATTTTTTCCAAAAAAAAATCATGGTATTGTGTTGCAGTTCTTTTTCTATGAATGTTTTGTTCTGCTGGACCATGATTCAGCTGCTGAGTCCATATGGTTCCAAAAATGGAAAGGAAATTGCTGGGAAATGGAGTAAAATATAAAGCTAGAAATCCCAGATTCCATTTCCCTTTTTAGATTCTTGAAGAAGAAGAAGAAGAAATATGCCAACGGTTTGGTTTTCTTTGAAGAGATCTTTACACTGTAAATCAGAGCCGTCAGATGTTCATGACCCCAAAACCAGGAAGCAATTGAGTACAATTCTGACAAGGAAAGCAGGCAGGTCTGGTTGTTCAAGGTCCATAGCAAATCTCAAGGATGTCATCCATGGAAGCAAGAGGCATTTGGAGAAGCCACCGAGTTGCAGTCCGAGATCCATTGGGAGCAGTGAGTTTCTCAACCCCATAACCCATGAAGTCATTCTCAGTAACTCAAGGTGTGAGCTGAAAATCACTGGCTTTGGAGGGCTGCAGGATGGTGTCAGCCATGGTGGTGGTGGTGGCGGTTCAACTTTTGTTGGTACTTTAAGGCCGGGAACACCAGGGCCTGGTGGCCACCCAACAATGCATTATTTCAATAGGAATTCTTCTGCAACTCCTCCAAGGAAATCACCTTTCCTTTTATCAGACAGGAAAAGTTCTGGTATTGGAGGTGGAAATGTCCATTCAAGCAATAGAGTTCCACCTGAATCAGACAACAATGGATGTTCTACAATCACTTGTCATAAATGTGGAGAGCAGTTTACCAAATGGGAAGATGCTGAAACACATCATCTCTCTAAGCACGCTGGTAAATTTTTTTTGGTTGGATTTCTTTAAAAATGCAGTCTTTCCATTTGTTGAAAAGTTTTGGACTTTGCTTTTCCTCCATTGTTTTCTTATCTTCACTCACTTTCCTCTCACCACAAAATTTAGTCCTTTTCCTCCATTTTAAAATGAACATTCCAAGATTTACCTTTACCAATGAACATCCAAGATTCCAAGCCTTTTCCTTTACAAACACCCTTTTTCCTAGATATTTTTCTATCAATTTGTACTAGATTCTTGTTCTCTGCAAATTTTGTTTTGTAGATATGTTTCAGAACTGAATTTTCATTACCAGCTGCTGTGTTAAACATTCTCCAATTTTTTTTACAGTTACTGAGCTTGTGGAAGGTGATTCATCTAGGAAGATTGTTGAAATTATATGTCGAACGAGTTGGTTGAAGTCCGAGAACCATTGCGGCCGAATCGAAAGAGTTCTGAAAGTCCACAACATGCAGAAAACCTTGGTTCGATTCGAGGAATACAGGGATATGGTGAAGATTAAAGCCAGCAAGCTCCCCAAGAAACATCCTCGGTGCATTGCTGATGGAAACGAGCTGTTGAGGTTCTATGGCACAACTGTGGCATGTTCCCTTGGCCTAAATGGCTCCTCGAGTCTGTGTATATCTGAAAAATGTTGTGTTTGTCGGATTATTCGAAACGGATTCTCCGCCAAGAAGGAACTCAAGGAGGGACTCGGTGTTTTCACGACTTCCACGAGTGGAAGAGCTTACGAATCCATTCGAGTTGTTGAAGACGATCCATCTATAAGGAAAGCTTTGATAGTCTGCAGAGTTATAGCCGGTAGAGTTCATAGACCTTTGGAGAACATACAAGAAATGGCAGGCCAAACCGGATTCGATTCATTGGCAGGGAAAGTCGGTCTGTATTCGAACATCGAAGAACTTTACCTGCTCAATCCTAGAGCTCTCCTTCCTTGTTTTGTAGTAATCTGCAAACCTTGAAGAAACGAATTCCAAGATCTTTCAACATAGAATCTGTCACTGTATGATGTTTATGTGAATCCCTTTTTTGAAAGAATTCTTATTCTTGTTATTTGCTAATATGTCTGATTTGTGCAAATATTTGGAGAAGAAATGAAGATTTAGATATATACATACACACACAGACACACACATAGTCCGTAAATGAGACGAGACAGAGTTCGACTCGGTCAAAGCTCGGTTAAAACTCGACTCGATTTGACTCGACTCAAACTCAAACTCGACTCGAATTCTTGACGAGCCGAGCCAAGCTACATGATACCCGACTCGAAAAGCTCACGAGCTACTCGAAAATATTTTTTATAATTTAAAATCTAAAATTTTAAACTTAAAACCCTAAACACAAGTCTTAAGCCCTAAATTAACATACTAAAAACTAAATTTAACAAGCTTGAGTTTACACAATATGTGTATCAAAGTTTTTTTCTCCATTAGACTTTAAATGAGACTTGAGAGATAAGAGTTACTCGAGTCTAACACGATCAAAGATTGGTCAATACTTGGCTCGATTAGGCTCGAAAAAAAGCTCGAACT
Source organism: Abelmoschus esculentus (assembly GCA_035048815.1). Lineage (NCBI taxonomy): Eukaryota > Viridiplantae > Streptophyta > Magnoliopsida > Malvales > Malvaceae > Abelmoschus > Abelmoschus esculentus. The sequence continues at coordinate 11,726,931 of JAUCBN010000001.1, forward strand.
CGATTCGAATTCTTAACGAGTAGAGCCGAGCTCAAATTTTTCAGGCTCGTATAAAAATACTCAAGCTTGAACTGGACTCGAAATCTTAACGAGCCGACCAAGCCGAGTTTAGCACTACTCGAGCTCGACTTGTTTACACCCCTACACACACGTACATACAATAAAGATAGAATATTTGGAAACAACTGTTTCAAATATCTGATAAAATTCAAGGCACAAATTTAACTATTGATTAACCATTCAAACCAGTTGTATGATTACTTATATATTTATGTATTAAATGGGATTAGAGAACAAGTTTAATTATTGTCATGTTGGTTTCATTTCATAAACTTAAGAACATGGGACTATTCCAAGCATGTTTTTGTGTTGTCTGGTAAGAAAAACAATGAATAATAATAAATGTTAATATGTCCACTAGCTAATACAAAAGCATGAATAGACATGTGGTCCTGGTTGGAGAGGATAAGGTTTAAAACATTGTTTAATCCCTTTTCATCAAGACAAAAGCCTTGAAGAACATCAGCATAGGCATCTGTAATTCTGTCTTGTTTTTATCTCAAAACTGGTACAATTAAACAACCCTTATTTGTTTCCCTTTCTTGGATTCAAACTATGAATTTTACTGGTTATATGTATCTTTACAGCTTCTGAGTATGGATTTTTAATTACATTTCATTTCCTTACTGCTGCAACATCAGGACAGTTTTTAAAAGCAGTTTGGCACATGCCTGTCATAAATGAATGCATTGCAAAGCAAACCCCCCATTTCACCTGTCTGAATTAAACATAAATTCTGGAGATTGAATCACATTCGATTGTGTCTTAAATATTGGATTGGGGTAGTTTGGAAGCAGATGAACTCAAATGAAAGATATTTATTTTTTCTCCATTTTCAATACTGATTTAGACTATTCAGCACCTTCCTGGGCCATTCTCAGTTGATTCAATCTTTTGGATACTCGAACTTGGTTATAAATTCGAATACGAGTATGTATTCGACATAGGGTGTACCATATCCTTGTACTCATAGGTGCCTATACTTTTGTTGACTGCAATGGCATGAATAGGCTCTAACTGAATAAAATAGGCAAAAGTTTAGAGTTTACTTTATGACAATCTGGTTTTTGTGAGTTCATAACAACCCTTGAAGCTACTTTATTTCAACAAGAATAGGTTGGTAAGAAAATTGAAGTTGTCCTAAAAATGGTCCCAAATCAAGCAAAGTGGGATGGGATAATCTATATAACCAACACTGGACCATGAAAGGAAAAAGTTGGTTGAGTTAGTTGAGGAAGAAGCTTTTGCATTAAAGATCTAGATTATGTGTACATTTTTCGAGTTTTCCATTTCATGAAGGCAAATGAGTCAGTCAGCATGATGTGTTTTAGACTGCTCAACCTTCATCAGTTAGTTCAAATCTGGTGTATGAATATAGAGCAAGTTTGTCGCCAAAATTGACGGCGTTCAATCTGTTACACCGCATGATGCAGTCATGTCTCGTTATATTCAGCCCACCATGTAGTTGCACGCATTAATAACTGCTTTGAATTTTGATTTCTGGGATGCTAGGTAAGTAGGGACACAATTTATTACCTTCTGGTATGGGGCAGAAATCCATAATCTACACAGGCAGTGATTGTTCGATGGATTATATCTTCCAATCATGCTTGTAAATGAAGCCTAAATCTCTTAACTTCTTCGAAGAAATCTCGGGAAGTTTTGAACTTTCTTCATCGACCCCAACCTGTAACCATAGAAAAACCAAAGTGGGAACATATAGGATCACTGAATTTCATCTTTATAAAAGTATTGATCGACAACCTTACCTCTGAACATATGAGCATGGATTCTCTCTAGCAAGGCGATTAATCAGTTCAGACATTGGACAGCTGCAGACGCAACATATGTATTTATCTCATGCTCTGGCTTGCTCCATCAGAGATATGTGTGCCCTGCATATATTTCGATGTGAACTAAAGCGACAGGCCCCATTCTAGCGTTTACATCCGACAGTATCGAGAAGTACTTTGGATCACCTGCATTAATTTGAAACGAATTGGAACTTGTTTATGAGAACCTATGACTGGTGCAGACACAGCATATGTATTTACCCATTCAGTACTTGCTTTTGCATTCAAAACATGATAAAATGTGGTCTGGCAAGATTCATCAACAACAGATCTCCATCTTAATCAAGATGGAACATTGGAACCAAACTTATTTCTCACTAGGTAAACAATCTTAATCAAGCTTAATCAAAGAAGCTCAAGAATAATAAAGTGTCCTAATACTTGTTTCTCGAATCAAGCTTGAGACTTAAAATATTAATTGAGCACGATTCAAATTTGAGCCTCGAACCTTAAACTGAACTCGAGCTTCTCATAACAAATAAATATGCATGCATGTCTAATAATTTAATGATATCTTAATTAAATTCATATAACCATCTATCTAATTCTTAACAAAAACTTAAATTACATGTAAATAATATAAAAGAAACGAGATGAAACCTGGATTTCTCACTGTGGCATGAACCTTATAACCTCTTTCAAGAAGAAGCTTCACCAACCATGAACCGATATAACCAGTGGCTCCAGTGACACAATATGTCGGAGACGGTGTCACTTCTGTATTCTCCACCGGAGCACTAAGTTTACCCTCCATCTTCTTAATACTCTAATAATATTTTTTGCTTATTAAGAGTTAATCTAACAACTCAGCATGTATTAATTATATTAAATTTCCATAATTATGGTACCTTCATATTCTATCAAAAATAAATAAATGATACCCGAGTAGGAAAGGTGTTATTCTAAGAAATAGTCTTAACTATATAAACAAAAGAATAATATTACAAAAGTAAATGATCAAATTAAAGTTTAAAGACTAAATTCTAAATTTATGCATAGGATAAGGCCCATAATCTTAATTTTGCAAAATAATCATTGATCAACAGAAATATTTGCTGTTGGAAAAAAAGAATAAATTCTAAATTTTGCATAGGATAAGGACAATAGTTGAATATATTCGAGAGTAATTGAAGCATAAACATGGAAGACTACAGATAAAAGCATCTAGATTTCCAGGAGCCACAATAGTTTTCAAAATTACGACATTATAGATTCTAAGAGGCAGCAGGAGCAGCAACAGCTACTTCAGTTTCCTCTTTGACAGCTTCCTTCAGTTTCTTCTGGTTTTCGTCACTGTCAATGATTTCTCCGGTCTTTATGAGGTACCGGACTTTTTTCCCATTATCCAACACTTTATGACCCACCCGGCTGGTCACTTCTTTCTCTTTCGAATAGAGCATCACGTTTGAGCTGTGAATCGGTGCTTCGATCTGGAACATCACACAATTCAAGCATCAGATACATATAGGGAGGGAAGAAACAGATGTCTGCAGTTTAAAATATTTTCAGTTGTTTCTAGTAATCATAACCGTAGCATTAGAAACCGGATATTAGTATGTATGACCTTGATTATTTGTCCTGGTTGACCCTCTTCTTTGCTCTTCATATGCTTAGTCTTCAGGTTTATATCTTTCACTACAATGGTGCTATTATGCTTAAAGATCTGGCTTATCTCTCCAATCTTGCCCTTATCACGGCCTGAAATTACTTTAATTGTATCTCCAACCTTAACATGCATTTTATGCAAAACCGGAAGGCTGTTCGGTTTGCATTCCTTCCGTTCCCATCGTTTAAGCTGTGAAATTCAAGTACGGGAAAAGCAAGAAATAGTAAATACCACGCAAAACTAAACATGTTGCACATAACAAAACAAGGAGCCCACAATAATACTCTTTTCAAAGAGAATGCAGAATTCACAATGAGCCTGTAATTTATAAGGCCAGAACATACTTATGTAGAACTCGTTTATTAAACCGACAATGCATTTACTAGCATGAACAGACAAGTAGTTTGGATTAGGAAATCTAAAATTGATATGAAAGTATATCCCTTCTATCTATCGATGAAAGACCAAATATTTTCCCTCTGAATATTCCACCATGAAACAGTTTAATTCACATGCGTTTAGTGTTATTGCCACAAAACTCTAAGCTACTTAATCAAAGGGCAACAGCAAGTGTTCCGCTCTAGTGTAGTAGTGTTTCCATGGTTCATGTTTGTTCCTCTGTGCATGTAAATTTCGATTAAAATACAAAAAGAATTGCGCAAGAAAACGGAAGCGGAGTACCAACCTTCACTACAATGAGACATGGATTCTCTCTTGGCTTGATCTGCAAGGAATAAAAACAGCGAATTCTTTTACCAAAACAAATCCCCAGTAGTCTCATTATGGACGATATGCAGAGTCAAACTCTAATTTAGAACAATGTTAGTGTCAAAGGGCGAGAAATTTCAACAAATATTCGATATTTCTCAGAGAAGAATTACCATAGGTACCAACTGTAAAGTAAAGAAAGCACACTCTCATTTCATTTCTCCATTTCATCTATTATATTACAAATTGTTGCACATTCAAGCCAGGAAGAAACCAAAGTTACAAGCTATAGAGTTCGTCAATGACCTTCTCAACTATAAAATTTTTGCATAGAGAGTAAATCGATGGCGGCCTAACAAATCAAAACGATATCTCTAAACTGAAGAACATTCATCAATCTTACAATGCCACAATGTACCACTATTTACCCTATCTGCAAAAGGATTAAAAGCGATTTATCTATTTTCCCTAGGTAACAGATTATATAGAAAATCAAAGCATGGTGAACTTGCATTGACAGAACATAAGTTATCTAACAACACCAACCCCAGGCAAGTTTTACACTAATTGGACATCTCATTAATTCCAAAATTAAAGAAAATGCTTTAAGCAACAATATCTCATTAAGCTGAAACTGACCAAAACACTAAACAAATAATCAATCAAAATATAGAAAATTGAATAATTTCGTAAATCATATAGCTTTTATCTGTCAAAAGTTTGGTCCTTTTAACACCAGAAGAATAAAGCAGGTTGCTTTATACTTGGCCAAAAAAAAAAAGCAAAAACTACTAAAAGAGAGACATTTATGAAACACCCATTTCCATATATACTCGAAATAACTTAAAAAAAAGTAAATTAGAGCAAAATAATTGATGGAATTGAGAGGGGGGAAAAGAAGAATGGAACTTACATGAAGAGGGGACAGAGATGGAGTAACAGATAGACTTTTCCCAAAGAAGGGGTTTGAGGACAGAGAAAGGCCATTCATTGTGCTTTGCAAAGCAGCCATGGCTGCCATTTTTGCTTTCTTCAACTGTTCAGTAATTTGAGCTGTGGAGAGCTAAAGTTTTGGTGAAGACGATAAATATGGTGCGTGGAAATTGTGGATAATTTGAAGGATAAATAACGTAGAGAACGAGAGATTTTTGGACATGGGTAAAAAATGATTAATAGAAATCCAAGATGGGAAGTTTGGTTTTAAAAATATATTTTTATTTTCAAAAAACATTTTTTATTTTCATTTTTTAAAAATTAAAAATACGTTCGATTAATAGAGATGAAATCTTGTTTTTAAAAATAAAAAGTGAAAATACGTTTAGGTTTTCAAAATAGAAATAAAAGATAATAAATAATTAAAATAAAATATTTTAAAAATAGTATTATAATGATAATAAATAAAATATTAATAAATAAAACAAGGTTTTAAAGATGATGTTAAGAAAATTTAACCCAGATTAAAATAAAGTTAAAATTAAAAAAAATATTTTCGTATTTTCTATCTTTCCAAAACATTTTCAATAGTAACAATAAAAAATCATGTTTTTAAAATTTTCACTATTTTTTATTTTTATTTTTTAAAAATTGTTTTTTAATTTTACAACCAAATACGTTTTATTCACCGTTTTTCATTTTCTAAGAAAATAAAAACAAAAACGGAACGGATCATAATTTTGGATAAATTACCCATTTGTCGCTCCACTTATTCCTGTGTTTTTATTTTGGTCACTTAACTAATTTTTAGTAGGGTGAACTGCAATAAAAATCACTTAATTATGGGTAGGTTATATTTGGGTCACTCAATTACTAAAAGTTATATTTGGGTCACTTAATTATAGGTAAGTTTATATTCGGATCACCCAATTAATAAATGTTATATTTAGATCACTCAATTATAGGTAAGGTTATATTTGAGTTACTCTTTAAATTTGAAAAAAAAAGTTTATCAATTCATGTATTAGATTAATTAATGATTTTAAATGAAATACTCTAATATTAACAAGGGTATACAAGTGGCTTAGAAGAAAAAATGACAAAAATTGATATATTTTTTCAAATATGAAGGGTGACACAAATGTAATCTTACTTATAATTGGGTGACCCAAATCTAAATTTTAATAATTGAATGACCCAAATATAACATTACCCATAAATATAACTATACCCATAATTATTTACCTTTGTTATAGTTTATCCTTTTTAGTAAAATGTTTTGTTGAAAATATCACTTGAACTTTGTAGTTAATTTTTTTAACAACTAATAACTAAAATAAAAATAAAACATAAGTTAAATATTATTTTATAAAAAATAATTTCTTGTACCTATTTTTTTGCAATTAGTGCTTCAATTTCTTAATGTTGTAATTGGGGACCTAAACTTTTTTTATTAGTATAATTAGGTACCAATTTTTTTTTGTGCACATAATTGGATATATGTAATTTAGTTGACAATAATGTTAGGTACCTAATTGCACACAAAAAATAAAAGTTGGGCATCTAATTGCACCAAAAAATTGTGTACCGAATTGTAAAAAATGCAAAAGTTAATAGAAAGAATGATATTTTCAGAAATAAATTACCTATGCTTTCGTTTCTTAAGTATTAATATACAAAAATTAGAACAGCAAATGAAAGGAGGAAAATCTAACTAGGTTACAGCAAATTATAAACAATCATTTTACCCTAAAAACTTAAAAAGAGAATTCAAATGCTCCTCCATGTCTGAACATGTACCACATAAACATTCTAACAAATGGAAGAACCACCGGGTTACATTTCGAAGGTGTCGGATGCGCTGTCCATGGACACGGCTCTCCGGTGTTCGATTGTTTGATTCTTAGTTTCTCCTTGCTCTAACTCAACAGAAATCTCATCTGCAGTTGCAGATTGAGACTTCTGATGTTTCCTGTTGTGTCTTGTTTTGATGATTCGGGTTAGCACTTGAACAATGTCCCTCATGGAAGGTCGTTTTCTAGGGACACGGTTCACGCATTTGTACGCAAGAGCTGCTATTTTGTTGAGCTCTTGCATGTCGAACTTCCCGTCCAACCGCGAATCAACGATTTCTTCCCACCCGAATTTCCCTTCAGTATTCATAGCTGCCTGTTTGTTGTATCACTATTATATTCAGATCATGGATATAAGCTTAACTTTTACAAGAGAATGTGAAGGAGAGATCTTACTAGCTCGACGTATTCCATTAGACCCTGTAATGGATTTCTGCCAGCTATGAGTTCAAACAGCAATACCCCGTAGCTGTAAACGTCGGTTTTCTTAGTAAATGTCCTTGTAGATATATACTCTGGATCAAGATATCCAAACGTTCCTTGTATGTCAGCTGCGAGTTTGTCTACCATCTCTTCTCTTGAGAGCCCGAAATCGGCTACCTGCTTAAGACATCATATATTTGATGATATACTTAACCATACCAGTCATTTACGGTGTTTATCCAACCTTAAAGCAAGATATAATTAACAATCTGCAATAACATACCCTGGCTCTTATGGTCTGATCCAACAGAATATTGGAAGACTTAATGTCCCGGTGTATTACCGGAGGAGCTGCCTGGAAAAGAAATAGGAATAACTTTCAAAAACATGAAATGCATGCTCATGAATCTGTGGATACATGCCTGCAAACATAGATTGGTTCGTTTATAGTCCAAGTAAGAAAAAATATTACCCCATCATGAAGATATTCCAAGCCCCTTGCTACATCTAAAGCGATATGGACCCTCAAATTCCAGCTCAGAGGTTCATGAATTTCACCTGCACAAAGATGAAATTCGATGGAAGCTATCGTAGACGAATCAAATTTCCTATGAACCAGAAACTATAAAGCTCCTCCTAAACACTAATTTCCCGAGGCTTTATAATACAAAGCTAATTGTAATCCAAGGCATACTCATAGACTTATCTTCACCATACAAGTTCCAGAGAACATTTCAAGTATGTGAAGTTTATGTGATGTTACCCCGCATAATGTAAGTACTCGATTTCCCGTGGTCCTATATTCGAGTTGGACCTCCACCTATTACTAGTTGATTTTCTGTTAGATGCTTAACTTAGTAATAAAGCATGGTGTACTTTTTTCTTCCTGCCTAACCCCTTGTGAGATTGACCACCACTGGTGAGGTTGTTCATGTAGGCCATTCAAGTTGGATCACTTGACCTATTACAAAATGCTCATGCTTCACAGAAGGCAATGGAGACATCACCGTACGAGCATGATTGGTCAGCTCATTAATCGAGTTTTTTTAGCATTGGCATAATGATCGATGGCTCAATGAACCAGAAACCAAAACATAAATTTGTATTTTAACACAGCAGCATATTACAGAATCAACAGGCAGATAGTGTCAGAAAATGAATGACAAAGCTAGAGAAGAGTGAAAGCAGTCGATATACCGGACCATATTACAATATTTTAACTTAGGCCATTCAAATTATACTGATCTTTCTACTGAAAGAGTTGAGGTGAGGCATACTTACTGTACAAATGAGAAGCCAAGCTGCCTTTACTCATGTACACATAGACAAGCATATGCTGACCCTTTTCTGCACAATATCCGACCAAATTTACAAGGTTTCTGTGATGCAGTCGTCCCAACAACATAACCTGTTAGGAGGACAAAACATTAAACAAGCAGGAGACTACAGGAAGGAACAAGGAAAAGCACAAATGGAGAAATGCAATCATCAATGCCATTTTATAAAAGGCAAACAACAAGTTCGATCTTGAACTATGGACCGTCCTTAGTCCTACCTCGGTCTGAAACTCTTTCTCCCCTTGCTTAGAATCTGTTGCAAGCACTTTCACTGCAACAGTCTCACCAGTTGACATCCGAGCTTTATAAACTGGACCAAAGGCTCCTTGTCCTACTAGTGTTGTAAAATTATAAGTTGCTTTTTGCAAATCCCTGTACGAGTAGCACCATAAACAAATTAGCAAAGTAAGAAGTTCATCGAAAGATAAACACATTCATGCCTCAAACCACCCAGCTACACTACTAGTTTTCAACATCAAGAACGAAAAATATAAAGGACCCGAATACATTCTTACATTCAGGTCATAAGCTTGGTTTTAGGGGTATTAGTTGCCTGAGATTAAAACTATTGAACTGCGGGCAATCCGTTTAGTTTCTCATCAAGAATGCTCACTTCTTACCGAAAACAAACGACTTTGCACATTCCAAAACAGGAAAAACCTCGAAAATTCTTATCAAGTTATCTACATTGGAACACAAATACATGACATGATAACACTAAGCAAAGACGATGTAAGAACAAATCAAACCAATTACTAACACATCTTGTTGACTCAGAGTTCACATAAAACTAGAGAAACTCAGAATTGACTATTATGATGTATAAGTACAATAACTTTCAAAAGAAACATACTTGAACGAATACTCAGGTATTCCAGACACACAGACAACATTGCTTTTCCTAAGCCTGTCAAGCCACACCGACATTCCATTTCTTCCAGATTTCACAGGTGACTCAGATCCAGTAGTTGAATCAACTCCATTAGCCCTTATAGGGATAGCTGCAGGTCTCCTGGAACTGCTGTTTCCTATCTGGGATCTCTTTCTATGATACCTGAAACAAAACAGTGCAAAAATAGCTAAAAGCACACCGATCACCACTCCTATGGAAATCCCAATGATCAAACCAGATGACTCCGCTCTCATATCTACTCCTTTTGTTATTTACTAGTCAAGCCTCCAGTCCATTGAAACAACTGCAAATACAATTATGGGGTCAAATCAAAGCCAATTCTAAACTAACAAAACACTGACAATAAGAAGAGGAAAAATTCAAAACCTATAAACCAATTCAGGTAAAGTGTTGAACTTTCATGACAATTTTCACAGCAAAAGGAATAAATGTCAAAAACTGATAAACATGACAAATGGAACAACTTTATGAATTGTCTTGTACCAAAACTACACGAATTCACATCATCACATGACCATTGAAGGAAACCAATTGGAAAACCCCCAGAAACAAAATTCAACAAAAGAAGGAAACCGACAATTTTCTTAAAGCTTGTGATTTGAACATACACTTGATCTGATGAGCATTGGTCAGAATTACTCAGAAAACTATTAATTATTATGAATAGAAAACTAAAACTTTTTGCTGGTTATAATTAAAAAAAACAATAACATAAACTGATCGATCTGTATCCAAAAAAACAAAAGTTTGAGGAAAGCAAATAACTTTTAAGTAAAACCTATTAAGTTTCTTTTACTTTCAGATTCCAAGTTCTCTTTCCTAAACTTTCTCACCAACCAAACAGAGTATAAAGCAAGAAGGGAATGAGGAAAAACACACCCAGAAACAGAAAACTTTGAACCCTTGAAAACATGACACAACAAAGCAAGAAATAAATTTTAAAAAGAAACCCAGAATTCTTTTCAATAAATTAAATGAAACTAACAATGAAGTGTACCTCTTTTAAAATACATTACTTCAGATACATATTCTGTTTGGAGCAAGGAGAAGTAAAAGAGAAAACATGAGTAGAAAATGATTATATATAAAATTCTTTGAGTGGGATTTTAAATAAAGAATGAATCTGAAACTTGAGAATGAACATGAGAGATGTTTCTGAAAGTTTGAAAATAAATTCTGGAATTATAATTATTATTGGTACAGTGTATTTACAGAGAAATGGTTTCTGTAAATAAGGATATCAAGAAGGGAATACGTGACTCGCCGTTTGTATAATAAACGCGCGAACGGTGTGAAAGAGAAATTGCATATTAGGGATAATCACACAGATGACCACCAAACTATTTAAATATATTCATTTTGGTCATTAAATTATAAAATTCATTAATTAAGTTATCAAATTATTAATTAGATTTATTTTGGACACCACCATTAAAAAACATTGACGGAAGAGTGACGGAAAGATGATGTAAAAATTATTTGAAATTTATAAAATTATATATTTGGTTCTTATTACTTACTTATTATATCAATATAATCATAATTTTGTCATTACCTGATTGGATAATTAATATAATAAATAAATAATAAAGATTAAATATATAATTTTATAAATTTCGACTAATTACTATGTCATCTCTTTATTATCTTTTGGTTAATTTTTAACGATAATGATCAAAATAAATTAGTTTAATAATAAAAGAATTGAAGTTAAAGAAGAGCTCGAAATTTTGGTGAAATTAAAAATTAATGGTTAAATTTTAAATTTTAAAATATTAATGAACTTTTGCATTATTTTTTTATTTTAAATTATTTTAAATATTAATGACCTTTTTGACTTGTTGATATATTTTTTATTTTAAATTATTTTTGTCGGGTCAAAGTTACCTTATCCTACTGTCTAATTGTTTGCTTCCGACAGTCAACAGTAAAATGTTTGATTTAGATCCATAATTTGTTATAATAATAATAAAGACCGGAAAGGAATTTATTCAAGTTTTCGTGTTTATTTTTTCTAGAAAATGAAATCTATTTTGTACAGGCTAAACTCATGTTAGGAGAGATAATTAAGTTTAATTTTTTTAATTAAGGCTTAGATTATGATACATTTTCTCTGTATGTAGTTGGATTTTTTTATTATTATCCTTTTGATTTTTTATGATTTTATCTTATTAATTCAGATTGATTTACGTCGTATATTTAACTTTAATAAGTAAATTTCACAGCGGGAATTTTTTATATACAGAAAACTTCAAAACTTAAGATTTACTTATTCGATACAAAACTGTTTATAGACCAAACATGATATAAAAAATAATTATTGAATTCGCTCCGATAAATACCTTAAAAAATAAAAAAATCTAAACACTTTAAATAAAAAAAAAAAGTATTGGTTTATGGAAAAGATTATTATTATACTCTCATATCAATTCAAGAAAATTAAGAGGATGAAAAGTGGGGATACCCTTAAAGTTAAGGCATATTGGTGAGTTGGTCCTAAGGCACATTGGCAAAGTTTAGGTGTCACCTTTCCGTGCTATGATCTTAGGGTGGAATTGAAGTTTGGGAACCATAAATTTTAAGTTTAGTGAAAAATTTATACGGATCCGAATCGTATAATTTTTTAAATTCTAAAAATATATTTTACCCTTAATTTTTTAAACCTTAATAATAACATTTAACCTTAAACTCTAAACTTACGATTTTAAAATAAAATACTATCAGAAATATAATAAGAACAAACGATTTATAATTTTTATAAACTTATTACTTTTCAACTAAACCCCTTCCTATTTTCTTTGCCTAGAGCTAGCCATATTCAAAACCTAAACCATTGAATCCCCCCTGAAGTCCATTATTGTTTAAACCAAAATTCCTACCCAATTTTTACAGCATAATTAAAATATATAAAGTATTCAATTATTATTTAGCTATGTAATAGGAAAGAGATTTTGACATTTTATTAAATGAAAAATGTGTACAAATTTTTTTAAAAAATACATTATAATATGAAGGTGATGGAAGAGAAAATGTGTAGAGAATGGAACAAAATACATGAAGGTATGTGGAGAGGGAGACTATTTCATTCATTTTAAAATATAAACATCTCAAATGAGACATATGACATGTAGGGTGTTTAAAAATGCTTGAACTACCCAACCCGTTGACCCGTCTACTCGATTAAAAATTACTGGGTATTTATAATGAAATACCTAAATTTTTTGGGCCGGGTACTTGACCCGTATTTTTTCCCGGGTAATTGGGCCGAGTCAGGGTCAAAATTTTTTAAGAACCGGGTACCCAACCCGACCCGATAATTTTAATAAATATATACTTTTAAATTTTAAATTATATTTTTATTATATATTATTTATTATTTTTCTCTAAAATTAATTTTAAATCCTTAACTTCTTTTTATACTTGTATTATATATACTTTTAAGTTTTGAATTTTTATAAATATTTATATTAATTTGTCAATATTAGATTTAAAAGAAAAATTATGATCGAGAATAATATATTATTTTATTGATAAACTTTAATATATGCATATATATTTAAATATTTATCTTTGAAACCTATCTCAAATCAATATTTTTGTGTTTGAAATATATATCATGAAATTTTAAATATTTATTATATATTTTTAAAAAAAATAAAATTAAAAAAATATATAAAAAAATTAAATTGGGTACCGATTTTTATGGGCCGGGTCATGGGCTGATGTTTTAGTACCCGAAAATTTCGGGTACTCAAAATTTAGGATACCCGAAATGCCGGGTACCCGGTTATAAACACCCCTAATGACATGAGGGTTATTTTATAATATTAGATAAATATTTTTAAAAAATTAATTTCTAGTATAAATAAGATTATTTTTTTACAATTTTAAACAAAACAATATTGACATAGATTATGTTAAATTTTTTTGACTATATCGATAATTTTTAAAGAAAAAATGAGTCTCCTTAAAAAATTTTATAACTTTGAACGATCCAAAGATCCGTAAAGATAGATAAGATTCCAATTTTTTATTTAAAAAAATTGATTATAAGATAATGACGAGGGTTTAAAGTATGATTTTTTAATAGTTTAAAATTGATAATAAAATAATATATTTATATATATATTAATCTTTTGGTAATATACATCTTAAAATAAAATAATTAAAATTGAATATCTTATAATAAAAATCATTTACTTTTTTATGTACAATTTTTTAGAGGGTAAGGGTTTGTTTAATGATATATTTTGTAAAGATATACAAATATAATTGGGCTATGTTGAAATGGGCCATTCATGGCCTAATTGTCTATGTGCTTTTTAGAAAAATTTCTTATTTTTGATGCAATTGGTGGATAAGATATTTAAGATATATTTGGAAAGGAAATCTTGGCAATTCCTTATGCTAGCTGGATAAACTCTCAAATATTTATAAATTAAATTGTTCGAATTTTAATTATTTAAGTAAAACACGTTACTTTTATTACTGAAATCACTCCTTAATTTCATTTTAAATGAATTAAATCGTATATAAGCCTAAAGCTAGGAAACAACACTACCCACTTTTATTGGTCATTAAATGTTTTTGTATACAATTATATTTGATGATCGTATTATTTGATTACAGTATTCGATATGAATTAATTAACTTATAAATTAAATACTATTTTTTTTGTTTAATCATTGTATTTATTTATTGACCGATTAATTTAGATGAAATTTTATAGAGGATTCAACTTAATTTTTTTCATTCATAATATCAAGATTCGAACTTCTGATATTACTTAGAACTTAACGTCGTATCCTACTGTATTAAACGAAAAAGATAAAATAAAAAAATCATAATATTTTGTAAGTTATTGTCCAAACATTCTTATCCAAGAAAAGATAGAATTTGCAAATCTTGGTGACAATGAGATGATTTCCAAAACCAAAAATACTCAAACGACAACATCAAAATATGACAAATGCATGGTCAAAGAATTTGACTTCATTTTTGTCGTAATATCCCAAGGTTTCATTTTATCCAATACACAAGATTTCACCACGTGCTAGAATTTGGTTGGAGGTTAATTTGCACGTATATTGCTTTTTATATGTAAATGGTCCAGCACGAATCATCTAGTTTCAGTAATTAAGGAAGCGGTTGTTGTTCTTAGAAGTTACGAGTTCGAGCATCAGTAATATCAATTGAGCGATCAATATCGAATGACTAGGAGTATTTTATAAAACATATATTACTGTAACACATTAAAAAAATGTAAATGATCCACGTCACCCATTTTCTCTAATGCTGACATGGCATAGAACAAGATCCCCTTGTTTTGTCATAAATGGGATTCGGGCTTTGCAGGTGAGCAATGAGAACACACTTTCCTTTGGCTGCCCTAATTCCGGCTTTGAATTTCCCATGTGACGGTTGAGAAATGTCATTTTCATTACCTTCGGTTTGAACAAAGAATATTTATTACATGGTAATATTTTTATGTAATTATTGATATATAATCTATCAATAAATTAATTTGAATTAAATTTAAAATTTATTTAAAAGATTTTATAATCAATTGATTGTCGATAGATTTAATTATTTTTAACAATGTATTTATATGGTATAAATATAATAAAAATTTAAAACATTAATATTTCAAAAATAATATTAAATATACAAATGTGTCAAACTTTGTATAACATTAATTATAAATAATTTTGAAAAATATAAATATTATACTTAAACATGAAATATTCCGGAGATGTATAAATAAACGATCTTACAAGCCCCATAAAAAACCCCAAAATTAATGATTAAAAAAATATTTTGATTTTAAAATTTATAAGGAAAAGAACTTAAAGAGAATCTTATAATATATGTTTTTTAAAATAAAAAAAATATTTTAAAAACTTATATACTTTTAAAATTATAAATTAAAAAATCTCATTAAGATCAATAAATTTTTCAATCCTAAAAAAATCATCTCGATAGTAAATCAAAATATGCAAAATATATATTAAGCATTCACTACTGACAAAGTTTTCTAACCCATAAGTTAATTTTTTTAATCATATTTATATTGTTTAAAAATTCTCTGATGATATTAATAATTAACTAATTTAATGAAATAAATTATTAAATTTTTTTAAAAAAATTTAGGGGCATGAATTATTTTTTTAGTGATTAAATGGACGGTTGTTGCTCCTAGAGATCATAGATTTAAACAATAATACTAATATAATGATTGAACGATTAATATTTAATAATTAAAAATATATTCTAAAATATATTATATTATAACCATTATAACTGATTAAAAAAATAAATTTAAAATTTTAATTTTTAACATTATAAGTAAATTAAATTAGATTAAATTAGATTAAGTTTTTTTTTTTTCCATTTCCCTGACCGAGTCTTCTTGACTCCATGTTGCCGACTTGGCAGTGGAGAGTACCACCACAACTGATGTGTTCCTGTTGTGATAGAAAACACAACATAAACCAATCAGGCTAATATTAATGAGGCAGGTGGAAGGAATAAATTAAAGAAAACGCGTGGAAATGGAAAAAGAATAAAAGGGAGGAGTATTTGATTTGGATTGGATTGGTTTAAACTTTTAATAAGATGGAGGATAGGGTGATAATAAGCCAGTTCGACTCACGAGCCATTCTGATTTTATTAGGTCAAAATTTAATTTAAATAAGTTCGATTCAGGTTCAGAATCTAAACGAGCCGAATCAAGTTTATTTATACTCGGCTTGAACGTGAACAAACTCGAAATAATTATATATAAACATCCAATACATTAAAAATAATTATTTAGCAAAGAAAAATAATAAAATAATTAAGAGTAAATCTATTAAAAATAAATTAAATAAAATAAAATAAATTTTATCGACTAAAACAAATATACAAAACTACAAATAATAAATAAAAAATAAACTACAAATAAATAAATAAAACATAATAATATAGAAAATTATTCATTTCGAGTCAAACCAAGCCGAGCTCGAGCCGAGCCCAATAATCTTATTTTCAAGTTGAGCTCGAGCCTAAAATTTCAAGCTCGGCGAGCCTTGAGCCTAAAATTCTGAGTTCAGCGAGCCTCGAGCCGAGTCCAAATATATTTGTTTCTGAGTCGAGTCGAACCTAGCCTAGCTCGGGCTTAACTCGGCTCATTATCACCCCTAATGGAGGATCAATTATTATACTTTTACCATATAGAATATATATAATTATATTTGATACATAAATTATATAAAACAAAATGTACAGACCTTTGTAATTAAATTACATAATTTAAAATATAAATTTTAAATTTTAATATAAATCTTAAATTTTATATTATATACTATAAACTTTTTAAACTTTAAACTCTAACTTAATTTTTAAATCTTAAAATTTAAAAAGGCTTCTGTTTTCTAATTCGATAAGAAAAGTCTCAAATTTATTTAGGTGGGCATATAAGTTTGAGGAGATTTCTTTATATTGGTGTATAGAGAGCAAATTTTGTTATAAGGATTCCGAAGTATCATCATTAATTACTAACAATCAATTGATTTAACAGTATAAAATATTAATTTTTTAAAATAAAATTAAAATTTTAAATATCGATATTAAAAGTTAAGAAATCAAATTAAAAAATCACTTTTATAATAAAATTTATCTAAAATCTCATATGAATTAGTCAATCAACAAATTAAAAATTAATAATAAAAAATAAAATAAAGTATATTTTTGTTCAAACTAATCTGATTTTTAAACCTGATTTTTGTTCCAACTAATCTAAATTATTATTATCATTATTATTATTACAATAATTTGAATTTAGATCATTTTATTTTAAAGTATATTTTAGAATTTGTTTTAAACAAAATAATGTTTAAAATGTGGTGCATGTATTACTAAATACTACTTAGATGTGAACTAGGAAGGTTCCATGAACTAGGAAATGTTGATGCTAAGTCACAAAATCCATCTAACACCAACTTAGAGCATTAAATTGGAAAGTGTGGAACTTTTGTACTTTAAAACACTATAGATAAATATTAAAAAATAATAAAAATATAATATTTAATTACTTTATTCAATTCCCATGGAACCATGTCTAGGTACATGTTCTGATTCTTTTTGCTTCTTATCATCCATTAAGATCTTATAATGCGTAAGTACTTTTAACCTTATAATTAATAACTTGATTAAGAAAAATTAAATACATAATCATAAAAAATTTCATGGGACTAAAATTTCGTATAACTATTAGAAAAAGAAAGGGTCAATTTAAAATACGTATAAAAATATATAGTGATAAAATTAAGATTTCTTCGAGGGTGGGACGATATAATGGTATTATAAATATAATAATTTATTAAAATGACATATTATTTATTATTAATTAATTAATATTTTTTATAATAACCAATATTTGAGAATGATTGGAATTCACCTACTAATGGTTGGACCGAGTCTAACCATGTATTTTTTTCTTATTTAATTTTGATATGATGGGAGTGTTGTAAAAGCATTGAAATCAAAATCACATCATGATATTTTCAACGAGGGAAATGCTTTTATAAAGTAGGAATCGTTTAATTATAAAATAAATGTTTAAATTATTATTTTAATAAAAAATTAAAATATTTTAATTAAAAAATTATTTTTAAATAGATATTTAAAATGTTTTCATTAAAATATTTGTTTGCAGTTTTATTTTTATTAAAATAAATATTAAAAATAGACGTTTGAATTGACTTTAAAACAATTTTAAAAAAAATTAAAAATATTTATCTTAATTAAAAATACTTTGAAAACTTATTTTAAAAAATTTAAATATTTATTTTAATTAAAAAATACTCTATATATTTATTATAAAAAATATAATGTAAAAGTTTATTTTATAATTAAACAAGTGATTATAAGCAAAATAATTTCCCTCATCATATGCCTTTTCTCTTGTAAATATACAGGATAAAAATAGTTCATAAAAAAAGTTTGATTTATAAATATTATTTAATAAATAAATTTAAGTAGAGTGGTGAAGATTTATCTCTCTATATATATGAATTTCACATTTTTTTAATTTTAGATAATATTTTTTAAATTATTTTATTGAAAGATAAAATTATAAAAATATTATTTTTACAAAATACTTATGTTTTTTTAATTTATCACTCATTGAGTTTAATTTTTATATCATAGTTAAGTTATTGTTATGAGTTATTATTAAATATTAATAAATCACGTAAATTAAATGGATAATTTTTTAACACAATATTACTTTTTAAAATAAATAAATTAAATACTTATTTTAATTAACCCTAATTCTAATAATTTAGTAAATAATAACATAACGATTAATATAAATTAATATAATTATATAATTAATTTTGAAATGATATATTTATTTTAATTTATTCTTAATTTTAAAAATTTAACTCGTATCATTTTACTATGATGTGGGTTAAGATTTTAATTGTAAGTTGAGGAAATATTTTATAATTTCTAATAATCAAGACATGTAAAAAGAATTAAAGCATAATCAGGGACCATTTGTGTAGTTTACCCTTAATTAAAATATTTAAGAACAAAATAATTTCGCTCGAACTACAGTTTACCACGTAATACCAAGCGAGTGAAAGAGAACATCCACGGTTCAGCCACGTGTCTGACTGTTCCACGAGGTACCGCTAGCTGTCGCTCATTGGCGTGACTGTGGTTCCGCTGTTTTGCTTTCATTTTTACACGTCACGCTCAATCACGTGAGCGTCACCAGTCAGACACGCTCGCTCCCTTTCGTCTGTTCCACGCTCCTTATCGCGGAAATTCGCTTATAACTCGTATTCTAAATTAATTTCTAAATTTATAACACATCAATTTTATAATTTAAAATTCTAAATTTAGCATTAATTATTAGAATTTAAGATTCAAAATTTATGTTTAAAATATTATAGTTAAGGATTTATATTTTAATCTATAAACATTAAATATTGATTATAATTTTTAAATTTTTAAACCTTAAAACTAAAACATTTATGATTTTTTGTTTACACTGTCAGTGCAATGTATAATTACCTTACATGTACTATAAAAAGATATATATTCAATATACCGTCGATTTTCAAGTTTTCACAATCGTTTTAGTTTTAAAATTTAAAAACTCAGTTTAGGGTGTAGGTAATAGAGTTTAAGTATACGAGATTTATAATTTATGGATAATGATTAAAATATAAAGGTTAAAGTTAAAATTTAGGGTCTTTAAATTAGGATTTAGGTTTTAGTATAATATGTTCATAATTTATATTTTAACCCATAAATCTTAAATTATAATATTAAACTCTAAATTTATTCACAATCCTTAAAATTTAAACTATTAATCATAAATGCATAAAATCTACCCTTTGAATTAAATCTTAAACTTTAAATTTAAAGTGCATGTGAAAATCAAATAATTATCTAGATTATTATCTTATATATTGACGATAAAATTAAACACACTTTAATTTTAGATTTTAAAATTTTAATTTAAAATTTAAATTGAAATTAAGGTTAAAATAAATTCCTAAATTAAACTTTAAAATATATACAACTTAAAATAAATTCCTAAATTTTAAAATTAAAACCCATAATATTTTTAGTTTTGAACCCTAATGTATGATATGATTATCCATATAAAAAAAACAAATGAAAACTGTGGGCAAAACAAGACGGAGACTGTTTCACACAGTTTTGGGAGGCGCGTGGAATGCGATTGTCGTACGCTACGCTTTGCAAAAAAGGAAATATCAAAGAATGTTGTCGAGCGTGTGAACATGGTCGGCGTGCCGTTAATTCCCCTTTAACGTCGTTAACTCTCGCTGTACAAAAACAAAATCGACAGTCCCAGCAGTTTTTTTGAAAAAACGGTTACCGTTACAGTTTTCAATTAAATAAAAGAAGAATTTCCGTACCTCAGCATCCCCTGTTTCCCCTCCTATAAATAGATGACTCGCCTTCTTCATTGTTTCTCATTTTCAAACTTTGAAAAATAATTAAAAAGAAATTCAAAGTCTTACCGAAAGAATAAGAATTTCAGTTGTTTAATTGTTTATTTTTATTAATTTGGAGCTTGGGTTTTGATTTTTGATTCCTAGAAACAGGAATTTCAAGGTAAACTTTTCAAATTTTGAATTAAAGTTTTTTTTTTTGTGTGTGTGATGCTCTGCTTTATTTGAATTAGATTCATAATACTTGTTTCTGGGTTTTCATTTTGGTTCGAGTTAGTTCTCTGAGAAATGAAAAAAGGAGCTGACTTTGAGTGCTTGGTATGTAGATTTTGAAGAAAGTTTGGTCTTTTAAGTGATTAGTTGGTGTTTCTCTCTCTCTCTTCTATGGGAAAATTTTGTTTCAGTTCATTTGAAAAGCTTGTAAAATATTTCCCCTTTCTGGGTTCTTCATATATTGACTGGATTTGTTGAACCAGGAGTTGAATGTTTCAGCTGTCTCAAGAATAGTTGGCAGATTGTCATGAACTTTTGGAAATCTCATTCTTAGGATTCTGTGTTGTTATAGTGTAATTTTTGGTATTCAGAACTCTGAACATGTAGAAGCTAATCGTTCTTTGCATTGTTTTTGCAGGTCAATTTCGTTTTCCTGATGGCATACCTTCTATTGTAGTGTTGAAGTTTCTCATGGTTATTGTGTGACAGAAGTGGTAGAAAATCCTGTCCTTAAGTTCCTATAAAGTTCCTGAGATCTAATCTTATCCTTGGAAAGCTGATGCCAAACTCTTAGAATGGATTCACACCAGGTGTTCAGATACGGTGTGACTAGTGCCGGCCTGTCATATTCGACCTCTTATTCGACTTTTCCTTCAATACCTAACAGGTTGTTCAGTTCTTTGAAATCTGAAACAGGAAACTCACCCAACTCGCCCTTTTCGACTTCATTTGATTGTGATACCAACCCCACATTGAGTGACAGCCAGGAGCAGCATAGCTCTACAGAGAATCTCTCAGGACTTAGCCCGTCTTGCAACTCTTCGCTTGAATCCAATACTTATTTCCATCGATTGAGTCCCTCTCTGGATTGCAGGGGTGAAAGCTTAGTATTTGGTTCAGCTGGTACTTCTTATGCACAAGATGCAAGTTGTGGCCAGAAAGTAACGTATACTTTGCAGGAATTGGAGACTGCACTTATGGCGCCTGATGAGGATGAAGAGACAACCACCCTTAGTTTTTCCCGTGGAGAAAGTAGTAGACCACAGACGACAGGCCAGCGGTCTAGGGCATGGAGTGAGGAATGCCAAGGATCTTTGGTGCTTCAGCCTCAGGCGTCCTTTGTCTCCAGCCATAGGCAGTCAACTGAAATTGCTCGTGTTCAGAAACGTCAGAAATTGATGGAGGGTTTGTTTCTGTTGGGTATTCCATCTGGCAATCTGAAGCAGTTGCTGATTGCTTGTGCTAAGGTTCTCTCTGAAAACAATATGGCTGAATTTGATAAGTTGATTGTGAAGGCTAAGGATGCTGTGTCGATCAGTGGGGAACCGATCCAGCGTCTTGGTGCTTACATGGTGGAAGGTTTGGTGGCAAGGAAGGAAGCATCGGGGTCTAGCATATATCATGCCCTTCGTTGCAGAGAGCCTGAACGCAAGGACTTGCTCTCCTACATGCAAATCCTGTATGAAATCTGCCCGTACTTAAAGTTCGGTTATATGGCTGCCAATGGGGCCATTGCTGAAGCATGCCGAACTGAAGATCGCATTCATATTATTGATTTCCAGATTTGTCAGGGAACACAATGGGTGACGCTCTTGCAGGCACTTGCAGCTAGACCGGGTGGAGCTCCTCATGTCCGGATTACAGGAATTGATGATCCTCTTTCAAAATATGCTCGTGGTGGTGGATTGGAAGCGGTCGGAAGACGTTTGGCAGCACTATCTGAGAAGTTCAATATTCTGGTTGAGTTTCAAGGAATGCCAGTTTTTGCAGCAGATATCACAAGGGACATGCTTGATCTCAGGCCTGGAGAGGCTCTGGCTGTCAACTTCCCTCTGCAGCTCCATCACACCCCTGACGAGAGCGTCGACATGAACAATCCTAGAGATGGGATTCTACGAATGGTGAAGTCACTTTCTCCCAAGATCACCACATTGGTAGAGCAAGAATCAAACACAAACACAGCCCCTTTCCTCCCGAGATTCATCTCAACTCTGGAGTGCTACTTGGCAATGTTCGAGTCCATAGACGAAACCCTACCAAGGGACAGAAAGGAGCGAGTCAACGTGGAGCAACATTGCTTGGCCAGGGATATCGTGAATATCATTGCCTGTGAGGGAAAAGAAAGGGTCGAACGCCACGAGCTCTTCGGCAAGTGGAAGTCCAGGCTAACAATGGCTGGATTCCGACAATACCCTTTAAGCCCTTACGTCAATGCCGTGATACGAAGCCTACTGAAGTGTTGCTCTAATCATTACACACTGGTCGAGAAGGATGGTGCTATGCTGCTGGGATGGAAAGATCAGAGCCTTATATCAGCTTCAGCTTGGCACTGTGACAGCAGCTGAGATTCATACAAAGGTAGAAAAACTAAATAACCAGTTCATTTTTTTATAGGTTATAGATGTTGCTGTGACATATTCGCATACCATTAGGCCAATCACCACTGTTTCCTGTAGTTCTCTTACAGGACACGATGTATCATGCATGTGTAAGAACAATGAGGGATGCATTGTATTCTGGTTAATGGTCCTATGTATGAGATGTATCCCCTGTATTATACAGTGTATGAATATGGAGAGAGAGAAGAAAGATTGGGGGTTCTTGCTCATTTGCAATGAAGTCAGTGATCTGTTAATGTTATTTGACAGTGTCTGATTCAACTGAAGAACAACAAGAAGAATTGCTCAAAGGGTTGTTGATTGTGGATTAAAAGGATTCGGATCGATTCGAGTCGTACACTTAAACTTATCTCTCAGGATACTAAACTCTATGCATAAAACTTAAACCAATTAGTACATTAAACGTTTAATTCTAAATTAATCATGTAAATTTTATTGAAATTTTAAATGATTTTCATTGAATTATTTTCTTAAGTAATTTAAAATGAAGATCAAACAAGATCAGCATATATAAAACCGATTCGTTCCTAGAGACAGGTCGGGTTGGATTTTTGGTCTATTCGCATCTGACCCGAGTTTAGAGTAAAAAATTTAATCCGATTCGATCTGATTTTTAAATTTTAAAATTCGATCCGAATTATTAAAAAATTTAAATTTCAAGAAATTAATTATAAAAAATAAAATTTTAGGATTTAATTATAAATAAAATAAAATTTCAGTGATTTGTAAAAAAAATAATTTTAATGATCTAATTATATAAAATATATAAAAAGATAGATTATTATTGTAAATATCCTTAAAATATATTTAAAAAAATTATACTAATCCTGAGTCAGGTCTGATCTATATTTTTCATCTTAAACCTAAACTAAATTCGATCTAAATTTAAATTTTCTTTAAAAAATCTAACTCATTCAAACTGGGTCGGGTCAAAATCCGTTAAGTTCCGTGCTCATTCTTATTCGTTCCAATCAATTTATTGGCCGGAATACTCGTCGGTGGCAGGGCATGGAAAACGTGCGTAGATTGGAAAAGGTGTGGACAGAAAAGTTGTGAAATCATGGCCAAACACATGCACCAAAGTGATGAGTTTTATTTGAATTCGAGTCTCTTAAAATAAATATAATTTTTAAAACAGTTTATAAGATCTGTTAAAATAAATATAAATATGATAATCTGTTATATTGACATAATAATCCATGATACTGATGTGATGATATATGTATGATAATGATACGATAGAGATGTTGGATTATTTTTTTAAATCGAATTTGAGAATATAGTTACATTTTTGTTGAGTTCAAGAATATAATTAAAAGTTTAATAATTTATTAAATATTTAAGTTATAAAATAGATACATAATTTGTTTACATTTTAATTTTTTTAATAATTTGTTTACATTTTAAGTTAATAAATTTATATTTGTTTTTGAATAAAATTAGATAAATAATTTAGATTTTAATTTGAACTTTTACTAATAGAATATATAGATAACCAATTAATAAATTGATGCAAATATATTTCGGGTTCCTGATAATTTTAAAATAAACAAAATAAAATCTCTCACAAAATATCAAAATATTTTTTAATAAAAAATCTATAAATTTAATAAAAATAAATAAAATATTTAAACGTTTATTGAAAATAAAAACTAATAAAAAAATTAAAATAATATTAGAGATTAAAAATGATAAAATATAAATATAAAAATTAAAAAATATTTATAAAGTATTAAAAACCGAAAACTTTCGTTGCGAAAGTCTGACTTTGTTAGTTTGAATATTATCATTCGTTAGCCTCGTGACTAGAATTTAAAATTTAATTCTTAAGACAATATAACGATGATTTATGTTTAAAACTACAAAACTTAATTTCTAACGCTAAAAAGCTAAACTCTAAACTCTAAAATATAAACTATAAATACGAACATTAAATTTTAAATTCTATATTTCAAGTCCTTAAACAAAAATTTTAACTTCTAAAACTAAAATATATAAATTAAAATTTATATAATTTATAAATTCTTTAAATATTATTAATCGAATTCATCTAATAATTTTTATCGTTTCGAGTTTCTATTACTATTAAAGTTTGTCTTCTCTTTCTCCTCTGATCCAATTCCGATTCCAAGCCCACACAAACAATAACCAAAACCTCTCCCCCTCGTTTCTCTCAGTTTATATCCGACATAAACACACCCAAACCCAGAAAACATCTGATCTAAAAATCACACCTTTGATACCTTTCTTGGAGGAACCTCATAAAATAAAACTAAGTTTAATCCTTACCCCCTTTTAACTTCATAATTTTGGCTATGAAACGTGGGTACCCTGAATCTTCCTCTTCCGGTCCACCTCAATCCCGATCCAAACATAACCCTCCAGGTAAAATTCTTGTTGGGATGCGTTTTTTTAATCTGGGGTTTTGATGGCTTACATTTGTAATTACGAAAGTTACCAGCTTTGGGGTTTTATTTTTTTATTGAATTGCGGTTTCTTGTAAAGGTAGTGAAGCTTTTATTTTTAGTTCGGTTGTTTTGCTAAACCGTAGATTCTTGGAAATTAGTTTCTAAGTTCACTTGCGATTCATGGAAATAAAAAAAACAACAACTGGGTTTTGATTGTTAAGTGAAACATTCAGTTGTTGAGAATCTAGTATTAAATGGTATGCATTAAAGCTGCCAAATTTGTGGTAAATAGTTTCTTATGATGCAGTTTTTCTGGTGTTTTTGGTGAATGACTTGTTTTTTGGACTTGGGTTTTAAAGTTCAATTTGAGAGGACTGAAAAAGAATCCGATTTTTGATTGCTAGCTTTACAGCTGATAATGAAGAATTCAATCTAAACTTTTATCAAAAACTGAATTTGTATTGTGGTGTTGCTATTAGGTGATGCACAATTTTTGGAGGATGAGAGCACAAAGATTTTTGCTAGGAAAGTAGCTGACCATTATAGTTCAAGAACAAATCAAACTTTGGAAGAACGAGAAGCAAGTCCGATCATTCACTTAAAGAAGTTAAATAATTGGGTATGTTCTTGTTTCACATGAACTGCATTCTTAACTTATGTTATATTTTCTGAATCGTTACTCGATCATTTTCTTCTTGTTTGGACAGATTAAAAGTGTATTGATTCAGCTTTATGCTCGTAGGGGTGATGCTGTTCTTGATCTTGCTTGCGGCAAGGTATTTTGAGATCCTTATTTGTAGTTAGCTTACTGAGTTTTGCCAAATTCAATTTATTTTAGACCTTGTCTTATGGTTTGTTTTGTGTTTTAGGGCGGTGATCTCATCAAGTGGGATAAAGCAAAAGTTGACTATTATGTTGGTATTGATATAGCTGAAGGATCGGTAAAGTGCTAATATACTCAGTTTTCCTTTCTCCTATTTTTCTTTACATATTTATCTTACTAGCAGCTCAGTTAAGTTGTGGGCAATCTATCTAGTACCTTTAACAGCCCGCAGTCGAGTTCTTTTGCGATACACATTTAATTCCCATACTCCTCCAAACCCCCTAAGGAAATTAGAGAGTAGAAAACAGCTGCAGGAAAAAACAGTCTTCCGTGGTATATATTTGTGTCACAAATTGCAATATTGATTTTGCATTCTCCATTTATGCACACAGATAGAAGATTGTCGTACACGATATAATGGTGATGCAGACCATCATCAACGTCGCAAAAAGTTCACTTTTCCTGCCCGTCTCATGTGTGGTGATTGTTTTGAGGTAACGAGGAGATTGTTTTTTAAAATACATCTTAATAAATAATACATATCTTACCAGTGAAAAAATTGTCTTTTGGGAAATTCTACCTTGGGACCAACTTATTAATTGTGTACATGGTTTAGCAGGCATTGGAGGATATTTTTCTAATTATTATGAGTTGTTGATTTGCAGGTGCGTCTTGATAGAGTTTTGGCAAATGATGGTCCTTTTGACATATGCAGTTGCCAGGTGAGTGAAATGTCGTTGATGTTAGCTTCAATAGTTGGAGTTTGGAAAATCAATTATTACAACTATTCTGCTTCCCTATGATCAAATTACCAAAAAAGTTTAACGATATCTTTTGAAATCTATTTATCAATTTGTCACCTTGTCAATGATTGCTTATTGTTTGGAAGTTTGAGCTGGAGTTCGTTATATAACTGAAACCATAATTGTGGCTGTTACGAGACACTCTTGGATTTTTGCAGTTTGCCATGCATTATTCCTGGTCTACAGAGGCACGAGCACGTCGGGCGTTGGCAAATGTATCATCTTTACTTCGTCCAGGAGGCACCTTCATTGGCACAATGCCAGATGCCAATGTGATAATAAAAAAGCTTAGAGAAGGTTTACTGTTGCAACTTGCCTTGTAGTTCTTGTCTTTAGAATATGTTATAGAAAGTTGTTTCTCTACAGATAACTAGATTAAATTTTATACGAAAATGATAGTTTAGTAAAGCAATAACCAAAACATATGGTTAATAAGCATCCTATATATCACACAGTTACTATAATTAAATAGGAAATTTGCTATCCACAAATATGTAGGTTCCTAGATCACCTTGTGCATCTATAATTAACTATTTCCATTCTAGGGTATGTTATTATTATATTGTAAAGCTTCCTTCTGTTTCTTGTCGATTTTTCCTCGCCATTTCTGAGCATTAGGATTATTGGGCCTGACAGACTGCATTTTTCGTTCTTGATTCGGATGCTATTTTCACTGTAACTATGCAGCTGAAGGAATGTCTTTCGGCAACAGTGTCTACTGGATACAATTTGATGAAGAATTTTCTGACAAGGTGAACGGCA
Organism: Abelmoschus esculentus; assembly: GCA_035048815.1. Classification (NCBI taxonomy): domain Eukaryota; kingdom Viridiplantae; phylum Streptophyta; class Magnoliopsida; order Malvales; family Malvaceae; genus Abelmoschus; species Abelmoschus esculentus. The sequence continues at coordinate 11,754,998 of JAUCBN010000001.1, forward strand.
TTGTCTTGCAACTACATTTGCAGAAAGATATTGATGTTTTATTCTATTCTGATATCTGACACTCTTTTACGACATGATTCAGAAATTTAGATCTTCACGTCCCTTTGGTATCAAGTACAAGTTTCACTTAGAGGTACATAATAAACTGTTCATAATATGTTCCGCTGATAATGGGAATTCTATTGCTTTTAGTATCGGAATATGAGAGATTAATATGTTCTGTTGGGATTTCCTGTTGCAGGATGCTGTCGACTGCCCCGAATGGATTGTTCCCTTCCATCTCTTCAAGTCATTAGCAGAAGAGGTATACTGCTGATCATGCTAAACCCTTTTTATTAAGTACCATTCTAATCAAAACTACGTTTTCTTGGAGAAACAGTTTCGTTGACTTTTTTTTTTCGGTTTATTATGTACCATAAATTTGTTATGGTCGTGCTTTCTTGTATTTGTCTTGCAGTATGACCTAGAACTAGTTTTTGTCAAAAATTCGCATGAATTCGTGCACGAGTACATGAAAAAACCGGAATATATAGAGCTTATGAGGAGGCTTGGCGCCTTAGGTGATGGCAACCAAGACCAGAGTAAGTTCATCGTCTCCCGAATTCTTCAGCACTTCATAGTCCCGTTTCAATAAAACATTTTGATATTCACTTTTTACTTTTTCGACATCGGTAAATTGTTGTCTTTGTTTCTCCATTGTGATTTTCAGGCACGTTATCTCCGGACGAATGGGAGGTCGCTTATTTATACCTCGCCTTCGTTTTAAAGAAGGTTGGTCCCAAATCCTGCATCCTATTAGATTCTTATTTCACCTCTTATTTGCTGCTAGCATCATGCATTATCGACTTTCGCCTCCTTTCTAATTCCCTTACCATTTGATGCTTCTAACTTGTCTGAAAATCTTCTTTCCAGCGCGGCCAACCGGAACGGTCGCAAACAAACAATAGAAAAGATAAAGGACAGATGCATATAGCAAAAGAAGATATCCTGTATATTAGCAGTGATGTCTAACAGGAAAACCTAATAAATCCCAAGGATTTTTCTTCTTTATAAATTTCACGACGGCGCAAGTTCGTGTTGTAACGTTGCTTGATTTGCACGAAACCATTATACACAATCAATTTGTTATTTTGGGATACTAACCGGAGAATCTCACCGGTCGGACGATCGATAATATCAGTAGTGAAGCTGATTAACCTTTTCAGACATGTACTACAGTGATTAGAAAAGATTCATATAATCAGATTTTGTTTGATTTAATTTAATCAAATAAATACACATAATCCAACTGATGTTATAGAGAAATCATCAATAGGTCGGGAATCAAAGACTCGTCCCCAGTGGACAAGCGCCATACAAGGAAGGATTGATTTGGAACCACTTTTCTTGGTTTAATTCTGCTCCCAACCCTCCTACTTTTAAACTTTCAGAATTTAGTCCCTTTACCAATATGTTAGTTATAACGGCGGATCTTGAATTTCAAGACTGTTGACCAAAATATTTTTATACAAATATTAAATTATTTTTTAATCTATGCTTGAAAATAAGGATATTACTAATCTTTAAAAGAGTTCAATGCACCCGCCGCCTTAATGGACCGACGTATTCTTTCTCGTTTCTATTTCTGGTTTTGGTTTTGGTTTTGAAGGATGATGTTGATACAAGAGAATCTCATTCATTCATATCCATTGGTGGGGACCACTTGAATTAATTGTTTAATAATAAGTGGAAATTAAAAAATATTTAAAAAATTAATACCAAACATATTAAATGAAACTGAAAAGTATTAAACTAGATTATTTAAGCATGAGATATAGATAGTTCAATGGAGCTTCTAAAGTCTAGTAATTTTACAATTCTTATTAAGTCTAAAGTTGAGTTGGATCGTATTCTGTTTCGAAAGATAAATTCGAGATTTTATATAAAGAGTATTAAATTTTTGATTCGATTTAAAATAATTTATTAGAGACCTTAAGATATTTAGTATTTACAAAGAGCCTAGTTAAGTTAAAAAGTTGAACTGAGTTAAACCATATTTCGAGAAATAGTCTCCTATAAGATTCAAATTTTTAGTTTAGAGTACAACACCATTAATCATTAAAATATTTTCAATTTTTTAAATTATTATTTTCAATTAAATAGAAAATCTTAGGATATCATGAGATTACTCTCCATAATACTTGTATAGCTGAAAATTGAGATCTTAATCAGTCTTTTTATCATTGATAGTAATATTCTGATTTTGAGTTGTATTTTTTAAAATTATTTAGATGAATAAAGTTCATTTATCAAAAAAAATAATATCAACCGAAGCAAAACTACATGGGTGAGGAGGGTGAATTTCCCCCACCCCTTATATAATTTTTTAATAATTAATTTATTTTTAAATTTATCATCTATTTTAAAATGTTTATATTTTATCCTTTAATCTTAAATTTTAATTTCATCCCTAACATTAATATTTATTTCCCCCTCTTCTAATTATCCGTCATAAAAAAAACTCGCAAAAAACCAATAATTTGATGAGCAAAACATAAAAGAAACAATAGATGGATTACCAAAAGAGGAAAGAAAACATTAATGACTAAAATATAAAAAACTATAACACTACTAGTAATTTTACTACAAATTAATAATTTGGCGACCAAATCGTAAAAGCAAAAATAACTTCGTGACCAATTATGTTGTTTACCCCTTCGTTTCCTATACTGTCGTTATCTCGTTTTTATCCTTTGAATCTGTTTGGAAAGTCCTGAGTCATCCAAGGTGGCTTCAAAATATCGTGATGTGAGTTCAGATTTGCGGGAAAAAACCAAAACCACGGTTTTGATAGTATTCTCGGGACATAAAATACCGCCATGGGTTCAGGAAAAAAAAAAAAAATTATACCGTATAAAACTCAATTAATTTTATATTAATTTATAATCATTAAATGAGTAAAATAGATAGACGAGATTAAAGGTAGAATATACAAAGATCTTCTCGTATTTTTGATAATTTTAATTATTTATTTTCTTAACTTAATAATCTTAAAAAATTTTATACTGTATAATCGAATATTTATATATATTCGACCCAAGTGGGCATATTTTAACTTTGCTTACGTGTGTAGTGTTCTTTAGGTGCATCCAAAAGGCAAATGGGGACAGGCATTGGCATCGCATAAAATTAGGGAACAAAAAAACAAACCAAAAGGATGTGCTTGTTTTATTATTTAATTTCATGGACATGAAATAAAAGAAATAAAATAAATATTAATATAAAACATTAAATCTTTTAAATAAAATTAAATATATGAATTTTATTATTATAAATAAGATAAATTAAATTAATATTTTTATAATATCTAATTTAAATTAATTGATTAATAAATTAAAATAATTTAACAGTATAACGATATAAAGATAATTTTATTTATAAAATAAAATTAAGAAATCATCGTGCTTTGTTCATATAGACACCGCACAATCACATATAGGTTATATTTTAACATAAATTGTGTAAAAAAATTATATAAATTTACACAAACATATAAATTTACACAAGTATATTAAGTCTATATATATATTGTCACGGGTAAGAGTTTTGGCACAAGGACTTCTATTCATGCGGCACCTCAGGTCTCTCGTATATCCGAGGATCAGCCTTTACGATCTTCGATGCTCACTGGTTTCGTCCTCCCATGGACTCATCAGGGAAGCGGGGACAACTCCCGACCAGTGTGGTGCGCGAACAGCACGCTCATCCGAAGATAAGACGATTGTTCGGCACGTACTACACTCTTATTGATATCCCGTTCCCACAAATTAAACACAACCAGAAAGCATCTCGCTCGGTCCCGCGTAGTCACGGCGAACGGTCCGTGACAATATATACAAACACACGATCAGTGTAAAATAATTTACACAAACATATAAATTTTACAAAATAAAATTTAAAATTTTAGTATTAAATTATAAAATTCTAACAGTAAATCTTCAATCTTAAATTTTAAATTATAAATTATAAATCTATCCCTAAATAAACCCTTAAAATATAACTTTATTCCCGAAAATATACCAAAAATAATAATTTAAGTACGTATTAAAAAATAAACAATACATTAATAATCTCATTTATAGATTTTTTTTTTAAAAAAAGTCTTAGTTATAATATATTAAATAATTATCTAACAAATATTCTTTCATGCATATAAAATCTTTAAATGCTTTTATACGAGTAATCGTCGGCCAAAGAGGAAATTATTTTGACCAGAGAAAATAAATATGGAGTGTGTGGAGATAATTGTGAAAAATTGGTATAAAAATAAATATTTTTTTCAACACTTCGATACCTTTGAATTTAATCAGTACATATTAGGCAGCCTGACCTAATCAATTCACCAGAGAAATATAGATGGTAAAATTCTTAGTTTACTCCCTATATTGTTTCTAAATTCTAGATTTAGTCCATGTACTAAGTTCATATTTTTAATATTGTACTTTAATATGATATTTTTAGTCCATGTATTAAGTGTAAGTTACAAATTTAGTCATTATACTCTAGTTTAATAAGACCATGTATAAAGCGTTATTTGCGAGTTTAGTCTATATATCATAACTGTTTTTTTCAAAATTTAAAATTTTAATCGCGAAACAAACGACAATCATTAAATTTATTCTATCATTTTTAATCCTTATAATTCAATCACCTATCTTTACATAATTCAAACCAGAAAAATTAAAAACTAAAATTCACCAAATTAAAGTATAATACAAGGACTAAAGTCACAATTTATGTATAATGTAGGGATCAATAACAAAATTAGACCAATGTAAATATATTTATATAAAATACGAGAAATTATATCATGGGTCAGTTCCACCACGTCATTCATGGGACCGACCAATGATAATCATCCACCTCATTATTTTTTAATTTTTAAAGTGAAGATTCACCTGAAAAAAAAATATGACATGGGAAAGTTGATGAAGTGGGTAGTTATCATTAGTCGGTCCCATGGACACGTGGTGGAACTGACCATGATATAATTTTTCATAAAATACCATATGAATACCACTTGAAGAGAAAACAAGGGAAAGTCTAATGGTTTTGATGTTTCCTCATGGTCAAGGGATCATATCATTGAGGACTCTTCCTTTTTAAAATATTTAATTAGTTAGTCCTTCAAAATAAATATAATATTTTCTTGGACTAAATCCTAATTATTTTTTTCAAACACATATATAATATAAATATGATTCCATCACATGTATAAACACATACATACATATAGATGAATGGGTACATAGGGTTTGACTTTCTTTAAATAATTAAAGTGTTATAAAAATGGGTTGACATTTATAAGAAAGTCAACTAAATTACTTGGAGTAAGAGTTATAATTAAAGAGTCATGAGCTAGAATAAATTTAATGTTTTTATGTCGAGTTTAAATAAAATTGAATCACATATTGAGTCGGACAAATAATTTAATTCTTGAATAATATTGGTTATGAACGAGAAAGATGTTTATGAATTTTGAGGTCAAAATTTAGTTCTGATATAAATGGTATTAATTGTTATATTGAATTTTCTAGAAAATAATACACAAAGAAAAGGAAGGTTCATAAATTTTAGTGTTATTACTTTATTTTATACAAGTATAATTAAGATTATGAATATATACGTGAGTTAAAATTTATTTATATAAATTAAATATTTTAGTTTAAATTATTTTTGAATAAATATTTAAAATTTTATTCACCTAAAAGGAACCGTATAGGAAAATTAACAAACAGATCAGTTTTAAAATAAAAAATATTATACAATATCGAACTCAGAACATGAAACGGATAATCCTTTTTTCGTAAAAATATTTTTTGTTTATTGTTGATCTTAGCTATCGATTTTTACTCACCGATAATAAAGATGGTATATTATTTTTAGATGATCCAGATTCGAACAATATAGATCCGAATTAGAATGCTTATATAAAACAAGAAAAAGAAAATTGAGGTTCTTGAGTCGGAGGATTGAGAATTGACTTTGTTGGCCACTTCCATTGACCCAAAGAACACCATTCGCTCATTAAAGGTTTAATTATGCTTTCAGTCCATGTACTTTTGGGACTTTTAAAACATAGTTCATATGATTTTGTTTTCATGATTTTTTTTACTTGATTTGAAAATTAAGATCTGATTGATAACGTGTATTCATATTTCACCGAAGTCAATTAACGATGTTAGCAATTGGATTTTCATTTTTAAAACAGACAAGCAAAAGGGCTAAATTCATGGAACTAAATTGTAAAATTTACAAGAGTATAAGGACTAGTGACAAAGTTAGACCCTCGTAAAACTAATCCTTATCCCTTTGTCACAGTTTCACACGCTTCACCCATAAGCAAATCCAAAAAGGCAAGAAACAATGTATGCGTTGCATATGTCTAGATAAGGTTGTTTTCATACTTTTCTTTTTTCAAATTAATAAAATATATTATATTTTTATATAAAATATAATTTATTAACCGACTAATTTGAATTATATAAATTGATAGATTATTTTAATTCAGTTTATTTTATTTATAATAATTTAAAATTTTAAGATTTAAAATTTAAAATTTTAATTTTTGATTGTTCTTTTGATTTTTAGGGTCTCAGTTCGACTAATCAAGACCAACAAGCGTCGCACACCTGATATTGATGAGTGAATTTTTTAACAAAATTTTTTTATGTACACAGAGCCTCGAATCTAAGATTTAATTAAATACAATCAAACTACTTATTATTCGATTAATAACGAAATATTTTTAATTTGATGTAACACCCAAAGTTTTTATATAAAATCATAATGAAATTTTTACCTCCTTGACCCTGAATTTCTAATTCATTTAAACTTTTCCCCTCATTTATCTGTCTGTCCATTATTATTACTGGTTCCACAAAACATGTCTGTCTGGATTCAGAAACATGTGAAAGTTCAACTGCAAATCGAGGGTTAGTTTAGTCAAACACCCCTTATTATTACATCATCGTTCGTTGCCAGTGTCTGTTATATATATCTCTTCATTGTTTGCCCCAACAACACACTTCTCTTTAAAGTTCCATTCATTACAGCAACTCAAAGGGACGCACCAAAGGTTCATAGTTTTATTTCTGTATATGTATATGTATATGTATAGGCTTTGATCCTCTTTGGGGTTTACTTTGTATCGAAATTGAGTTATTTCGAATCGTGTGTGAGCGTTAGATATGAGTATGTAACTAACATGAGTAATTCGAGAAAAATGAAAGTTTTCAATGTATGGTTTTCAGGTATAATTTCTGGTTTTCATCGGAAGAACTGAGAAAGAAGCTAATGGAGACGGCTGATTGTTACTATCTTCAACACAATCACCACCAGCAGCAGCAGAGTTGTGGTCTAATGCGGTACCGGTCAGCGCCGCAGATCTCGTTGCCTGATAACCATGTCAATGGTACTACTGGTGTTATTGGAAGCGGTACCGAATTCGATGGATATGGCGATTTTCAATCTTCTTCGGCTCTTGAAATGGAACCATTCTTCATGTTGTCTGGTAATGGTTCGTCTGATATGCAAGAATATGAAGAGAAATTTGTGAAGCAAGAATATCAGATTCAAAGCCTACCAATGCAGAGTGTTGGCAGCGATGTGGGATTGGAGAATTCAATGGGAGTAGGCAATGGAATTGGCCTAGATAATGGTATTTCCCCCTTCTTTCGAGAAACTTGCCGATTGGTAGTCGGACGACATTCCGACCGGCAAGGTACTAGTACTACTTTTCCCCCATGTGTTAGAATTCCTTAAAACTAAGCTATGCGCTTGTCAATGCTGACAGGGTTATGCAACAATCATGTAAGCTTCTCCTCTATGCCGTCTTCATATTCGAAGCCAATGCCTCGAATAGCTCGAGTCGAGCGCCAAAGCTTAGTCGGTAGTAACGGTAGCAATGGGCAATTTATCCCCAACTTGGTGACTGATACAAGGAACAATGCTTCACTTAGTGGCTTGAAAAGAGCTAGAGAAAATGATGGGGGTGACATGTTTTGTGGTTTGAGCAAATTACGAACTCAGGTACATGGCTTAAACTAGCAATTTTTCGATTTTTTCCTGGTTTTTGTCGATGAATGTGTGCTTTGTTCGAGTACTAATATGTGAACTTAAAATCAGAACATGGATGGCAGAGACTGTTCTACTGGTTTAACTCACCAGTACAGTTTGCCTAAGACTTACGAGGAGATGGATGTGGTAGAGAAGTTCTGGCAGTTTCAAGGCTCGGTCCCTTGTAAGATTCGAGCAAAACGAGGTTGCGCTACTCACCCGCGCAGCATCGCCGAAAGGGTATACACACATGTTTTGATCCCATCGTTTTCTTTACCGTCATTCATGTTCCGTCCAGTCTTTTGATTCCATTTATATGTGAATGTTTAGATAAGGAGAACACGAATTAGCGAAAGAATGAGGAAACTTCAAGGCCTATTCCCAAACATCGACAAGGTAGTTCATCAAAATCATGTCTCTGTCTCACTCGAAAGTTCGACGAAGTTACTCAATTTTTGTATGTTTTTCGGAATGCAGCAAACGAGCACTGCAGATATGTTAGACATGGCAGTGGAGTACATTAAGGATCTTCAAAGGCAAGTCCAGGTATGCTAGTATGTTGTAATAAAAAGGGTTTAAAATGGAAAGGGCAATTCCTGTCATAGAAAATTGATGTTTTGTGTTTTGTTGTTGCAGACATTGAGGGATACCAAAGCCAAGTGCAGCTGTTGAAGCAAAAACTAGAACATAGATAGCAACACAGGAGAACAACAAACATGGGAGAAAGTTTAACATCCGGAAATCCAGGATAGGAGAATCAGGTAGGTGAACCGGTTCGATTAGCTAAATCGAATCAATTCATTTACCTGATTCTCCTATTTCGGATTTCGGGAGGTTACAGAAAATAGAGATGATGTTTATAATTTGTAAATTGTAATTGGAACGCAGTGCAATGCATTGAAGGAATAATATATTCTTAGATTAGATGAGAACAGAATTAGAATTAGAGTAAGAATAGAATGTGAAGAGAATTGTGTAATCTGTGATTTGTTAATTTAACGATCAAGTTTTAAAGTAAGAATTGTGTGATACTTTGATAATTCAATGAAAAGATCGATTTACGATCCGAGTGATCCGATTTATGCACTAATAACAAAATCACTGAGTATACTGAATGAATCAAATGAAAAGGCAATGCTGTTTATAGTTCACTTGAATTTGCAAGAATGAATAAATAATAGCATACCATTTGAGCACATATTTTTAACCACTGCCCTGCAAAAATCAGCTCAAACCGAGTTCTCTAAGGAGAAAAAGTTTGAATCTTGTGAATGGCCGAGCACAAGGTAAAGGAAAGCTACCTTGTTCTTGCACATAAGGAAGCCATCCCTCGCTTGCACCGGATTCTGCGTAGAATGCAAGAAAATAAGTAAATCTCGGAGACTCGGACTTCGTATCTTTATACGGCGTATGAGCATAGAAGCTAAGAGCATGCTCAACTTACCTGTAGGTGTATTACCATCTTCTAGAAAATATAGATCCTACAATGAAAATGCCTTGGTCAGATGCATGAGCATTGGAAGTAGATACAAAAGAGACATTTTTATATGGCTAACATTCTGTTTCAGAAGTCCTGAATTCGAGAATGGTAGAAAACCTGGAGTTTCTCAGACATGATTACTCCTCCAAGAATGTCCTATGGGTAGGAATCTCGGACGTGACGCCGGAATATTTGTTGTGCTAGCAGTTCTAGGTGCCAACTTTGACTCAAAACTGTGAGCCGAGAAAGGGGAGTCCTTTGACTCTGAACTCTAAGCAGAAGCTCGTGGATCAGAGTGCTGCTGAAACGGCATAGACGGCTCTCCGGAAGGTATTAAGTTCAAACTAGGAGTCCAGATTTCCTTCTCCTCCAGGACTTGCTCCAAAGAGTCTGCCACTTCAGCCGGATCATTTATGTTGTCTGGACCTACTGAGGGGAGGTTTTGGTTGGAAACATCATGGGCAGCGTCACGCATCGTTTCCATCTCTAGGAAATCTTGGTCGCTAACAGACTCAAGTACTTGTGCTGCTTCACTTTGTTCTCCCATCTGATTACTAGGATCTGGATCCTGAAGACAGGACCTTTAAATTTGATTACCTGAAGCCGGATCATTCAAACTCATCGAACTTGATAACTTCGAGCTTGTAACCTTTCAAATCGAACTCAAACTTCAATCGAACTTTATAATTTTAAACTCGCGAGTTTTCGAGTCGACTTAAGCTTAGCTTTGAGCATTTCAAGTTCGAGTCGAGATTAACTATACTCGAGCTCGACTTGTCTCGTTTATACCCCTAAGTCCGGATCAACTTTATATCGTATGAATCTTTATATATTTCATATTTTTTCAAGTTCAATTATTTCAGTTGCAAAACAACATTAGGAGAAAACCTAAGTTCAAACCTTGTATACGGAATTGTTAAAAAAGACAACCATAAACACGGACAGTAAAACAAACATCGTAAGATACAAAAAGAAAACAACAACAACAATAATACGTCATACTAGATATCCAAATCCACGAATCGATTATATTTATGTTCACAATTAACAAAATCAATTATCCAATACCAGGTTATCACCAATACAGATGTGGTTATGTTTCCGAAACTCAATTATGCATAAAACAATGTACTAGTAGGCTATTCACTGGATTTTGATTGGTATGGTAAGTTCCGGATCCTTGTGCCGGAAAACCATTTTCCAGCCTCCCTCATCGGTCCTCTCAAATTCTCGTGGTTGTTCCTCTGGAAACGTAGTACGCCAGTTTTGATTCTCAATCAGATAGCTCCACAGCCTTTTTTTTGACATAAACCAGATATATACACACCACTTAGATATTACTCATTTCCTTGCATGAAAACATACAGGTGAAATACTATTTAGAGACCTTTTTCTAAATGATGGTTTGCGAATGCGAGTAACTCGGCATCCAAAATGGAAAATGACTTGATTCTAAACTAGAAGAGAGCTAGCTTAACCTCTAAATTGCTAAACATGCTACAGTCAAATTCAGATACTAACCAAGGCAAGGGTAAATGTATAAATGTAATATACATGTGTGTACGGAGAATTTAAGACGTGTTCACCTTTTCTCGTTCTCCACAAAGTCTGGACCCTCAGCCAGAGGTGAAGTAGAGCACACGGTAAGGATGTCGGTGTCAGAAAGACTTCGCAGTGACTTCACAATTTTTACCAGGCGATCGGTCCTATATCAACAATAAAAACAAGAGTGAAAACAATAAATCCGAGTTCATAATATAGTTATGCAGGCTTAGTACAATTGCTATTGTCATAGATAGATGAAATAATAAATTGCTAAAATAACATTCTACCAAATGCAAGGAGCAATGATGAATCTGTCAGTTTCAGTGTCATAAGTATCCATTAATTTTCCTTTCCAACTGGGGTCTTCATATGAAGCAGAGACTCTGAGTCTCCGGACAATTTCATCAGGGCATCGGGAAGTTCTATCAAAGCTGGCAGGAATGACGGATCCAGAAGAAGTTTCTACCTGAAATATGCAAAGGAAAACAATGTTTGACATGTTTATATTTGCGACACTAAAACAGACAGATTAATCTAACAGTTAGACAACAAGAACTATAATTTTTTTATCGTAAATTTAAACATATTATTGTCCAGTTAAATGTTGTTAAACCAGTTAAAATTAAAGACTGATATAGTAGTTTAAAAAATTTTGCCATTTAAGAATCATGAGCAGCTGAAAATCGGATAAAATGCTTCACTAAGCTCTGCATTTCCATTTTGGGATCAAGGAATTGTGAAAGCTTGAACTTACCAGAAAGCCATTGAAAATGGGATATGCATTTTCTTGAGAATCATATGTGGTGTTGTGTCTAAGAACACAGAGAGTCTGCACATGAAACCTTTCCGGTCTCTTCTGCATGGTTTCAAATATTTTTCTACATAAAGGAATGGAATGACCATCAACTCGTTTCCCCTTTGACATAATTCGGTCTCTATCATGCTGCATAACATGTCAGAATATCCAACTTAATCATTCTTTTTCTGAGTAGGTAACTACAACTCTAGAAAAATCAACAACAAATGAGAAGATCAAGGGCCAAACATCGGGTAAAACGTCTTCAAAACCACCAACTAAATGCACCTGCATTTTAAAATTCAGAAGCTTCAGTGCAAGAACTAGTACTATGTTTCAATCATGATAAATCACTAACAAATTAACAAAAGGGATATAATTAGCAATACATCCAAATCAGCGTCTAAATCATGACCAGCAACTAGCTTTAACATCTGGGAGAAGCCAATATCCACGATTTTTGGAGAATCCATATGGGCAACGGATGTCCTGAATAAAAATCACAAAACAAGAATTACCCATCCAACAAGAGAAAAAATTTCAATAAAGTAATTCTGAAATCTATTCCAAACTCTTACATCCCATTCTTCCGGTTCCGAATGGCAACACCCACGCAAGTTGTGGCTTCATCGGTGCCAACATACTTTCCATGTAAGAAATGAAATAAGGTGAAGGCAACAAATAGAACTATAAAATCCAGAAAAGGAAAGGTGGGGGTGAATCAAGGCTGAATATGTACAGCAAAGATGTTCAAAAACCAACAGAAACTCCACAACTAGATGAGGGACATTGTGTGTTCAGCAATGATGAAAAAAATATTATGTTCAGTTGAAATATATGTAGTGGAGTGGAGATCCATGCACTGTTGGAAATTTATAGCCTTTCCAGCCCATGAAATTTAGGATTATGTACTCCATAAACTCATACTATATATATATATATATTATATATATTATATATACATATACACACACATTTTAAGACTACCCCTATCAAATTACATTTCACATAAGTAGCAATATAGGTTCCAAATACTAGTCCCGAATCATGAAGGAAAGAAAGATGCCTACAGGCTACAAGACTGAAGCTTAACATGTCTCGAACAAAACATCGAGAGCTAGGAACCTCGTGTTTCTTTTCTTCTACATGTTATATTACAAACTTACTAGAAACAAGACTGTAAATCATTCACACTAAAACATTATAATACGAGATTGAAGTAAAGAGAATAAAAAGCATACATGAACAAGTTTAGGATCAACGGTAGCGTATTCCCTCTGGAATAAGTAAACATATTTCGGGTTTCCAGACTCTGTTGGTAACTTGGAATCCATGTATTCTGCTGATACTTTCCTCTTCTCAATAGACTTGAAAGACCTTGTAGCAGACACTAAACTGGGGTGTTCCAGCAATGCTACTAACAAATCCGACGGCTGTTTAAGAGAACAAAAACAAGAAAAAAAGGAGGAAACAGAAAAAGAAACAATCATCTGTCAAAACAAAGCAAGGTTAGCTTGGAATTCAATGGAATATTTGAATTCAGCAAATTACAAATGGAAATGAAGAAACGAAAAGATAATCCGTTTTGCAAAAGATTTGGATTCTGGGTAATTTGAAGGGAAGATACCCGAGACCCAGACGATGAAGTTGAAGACGACGAAGAAAAAAAGGGATTTCCATCTACAAAAATCATGGCGATGATGAACTGTAGGTTTTGATCTCAGAATTCAAAGCTAAAACCTTTTTCACTTGTTTAACACCCTAAAACCAGATCAAAACTTCGCGACTTATTCGTAATCGATTTAACAAAAGAGATGGTTCCCAAAATTTTGATCTTTGATTACGAGTTTCAAATCGAAATTCTCCCTCTCCGACTCAGTTTATATGTGTTCAATTTAACGTCAAACATTGCGTACATGTTTCTAAAGGTTTAATACGAATTACATCCTCCTACTTCACTAAAATTGAGACTTTAGTCTCTCTATTTCAATTTCTCATGATTAGATCCTTATGCTAAGAAACAAAACCGAAACATTAATTTGCTTAACACCATTAAATTTTATATTTATATTTATTTATTTAATGAATAACGTTATATCAATATTTCAAAAAAAATTATCGAATACTTTATTCATTTACGCCTCTAAATGACTGTATCCACCTAAGTGGCATGTTGCCTTGCTTCCAACTAGTCTTTAATGGTATTTAAGCCTTATGGTCCATGTGAGTTTGGGGCTACTAGGACAATAGTCTCCCTAAGATCATAACTTTTAAGACATGGCCAAACCATGAAAGTGGGCTTAACTGAACAAAGGTAGATTCTGCTCCTGCTCTGTGCTATGACCCAAAGTAGAGGAGCCCCAAATGGCCAATAACCCAAACACAAGTGCTCTCAAAATCTGGACTTTGCCATGAATTATTACACTCTGTTGGAACACCTTCCACATTATTTGGTGTCCAACAGACACACATCACTTTTGAAGTTAGCAGGTAAAGAAAACCACCTGTCCAAGCCACTCCTGGTCCATTTATTCTTCTTGAAAATCAAATGCATGAAGCAAGCTTGCTGGTAGTGTCAGAACCATCTTGTGTAAGTAAACCAGAGTGGTTAGCAGGAAGAAATACCAGATAAGAAGATAATGATATTTGAATAATCATTGTTAGTACAAAACCTGCCTCAGATTCAAACTAGAAGAAATGTCTGGTGTTTTTTTTTTAATGTTTGTCTAATTCTCAGACATTCACCTTGGAAACTAAAAAAAAAGAACATTATGATTATCCATAGGTAGTGTTAAACTTGGTTGAATGTTAACTGATCCACCATTGATTTCTGCAATTTTTTTAATTTATCTTCTTATTAAACAATGTTTCAATCAGTAATCAGTGATGCAAATTCCTGTTATTGTCATGTTTTTTTGCATGAATAATGTGACTCCAACATACATACAAAATGGTGGTCCTATTCAGATTAGAGAACATAAGGAGTATTTTTCGGCTTTTGCATGAAAAATGTGGTCCAGAGACCTCAGATAAGTATAGTTTATTATTTCATGTTGTCCAAACTGTCAGTTTCATTACCTCACCAATCAGCATCTTTATCAATGTTTTTATATGGTTGTTGTGGTTATCCTGTTGTTAATTGTTAGATTAAACAATGGTGGACAAAAGCCTCTCACCAGAAAAAAAAACAATTTGGATAACTGTTTTCATTACTGAGAAACTGCTTCCTTGTCTCTCCAGGATTGGAAACATCATGTACAACTGGTAATATTTCAAAGTGTTTGCTTCAACTTTGTCTGAATGTTTATCTTAATTCAACAACCAAACCAGATTCATACGTGTATAAAGATTTTCCAAAATAATTGGGTGTTTCTGTCTTATTTCATCAATTTGGTTCGATGTTCTTAGGTTTACGTGTTGTGTCTAAGAGTGAGTGCAAATCATCTGCCCCTTTTCCATACCTCCATTTATGCTCTCACTTTAAATTAAAGGTTTAAGGTTTAGGATTTTAGGTTAGGGTTTAAGAAATTAGGGGTATGGTGTATTTTTTAGGTATAGAGTTTAAAATTTAGAATATAAAAAATAAGAGTTTAGAGTTTAAAATTGATTTTTCTAAAAAAAACAAAGAAGGCACAAAAAAGGGGCAGAGGATTTTTGTTCTCTAAGAGTATGTGTAGTGATACTTTTTTTATATTTTAGGACAGTTGGAATAGGAGGGTAAATGATTTGGACTTGAGTGAACAAGGTTATGTTCGTGTTCGTTTGTTTATTTTTTAAGGTGTTCATGTTCGATTTGTTTAGTATTTGCAGATATATTCATTTAACGTCTCCGAACATATTTGTTTAGCATTCATGAATATGGTAAAATTATAACACTAGTTCTTGAGCTCTTTAAACTTCATAACTTGAACTCCAAAGTTCATCATATGTTTAATTTAGGACCTACCTTCATCGATACGTAAAATGTAAAAAATAAAAGGAAAAAAGGGAAATGGGTAAATGTAAAATCACACACCTTGTCTATGAACGAACAGAACTCACTTTTGTTCGTATCCACTCATTTATTAACTGAACATAATTTTTTTTATACTCACTTATTTAATTTAAACATAAATAAATATTATACAAACAATTACCGAAAGCTTTCTTTCTTTACATCTCTAAACAAGATCTTTAATTTTCTTTTTGATACGGTATTTCTCACCAGTGACATACACAGATGAAAGTGAATTTAGATACATCAAAACTTGTACTTCAAAACGTTTACCAATAGCTTTAATGCATAGTACCAAGGCTACTACCAACTATTTATTATGTTGGTATTCAGTCGTTTTCGTAACGATTTCGACGCATATTCGGATATGAATATAAAATATTTATTTTTTTTAATAGAACATATATCATCAAAACAGGAGGATCGAATTACATCATGCACGAGACAATAGTTGCATGGTTTTAGGGTAAGAGGGCATCAATCAGAACAGAAGATGTGAAGGAGGGGGATATTAGGGACCCGAGAGGGGAAACCAAGGCAGATATCCCTCACGTGTGGGTGGGGTTAATGGGGACAGTTTCAAACTCCATGATCTAAGGGGACTCACGTGTTGTTGTCTGATGACGTTTCTCCACCCAATAGGCCACGTGTGTGATGACATCAAAATATGTGCCTCCACAACCTTCCAACATGGCTATTACTGCCCAATACTTTACAGTTCACGTGAATTTTGGACCAACGTACACATTTTTTTTTAATTTATATCTTTGTTTTTGTTTCTTGTCTTAGTGGAATTAGGCAGGATTGACCCTTAATTACTTACGTGGCCATTGAATATTTTGTCTACATAAGAGAAATTATATCATAAATTTTGTTTATTCAAGTAATTAAATTTGTTTATCTTTAAATAATTATCTAATAGTTGCTCACTTACTAATTACATATAAGAAAGAGGTAATGATTCTTCTTGAAAAAATGAGATGGATGAATCTGGTTGGTTAAAACCACGAATGACATGATAGACAAGATTCATGATATAATTTCTTCTAAGTTTTGAATGAATAGTTATTTTAATCCATATTTTATTTTTAAATCAATTTAATTTTTAATATTTCATTTTAGGTTGAAATGACTTTCTTTGAATGAAAATTGTTAATAGCTCGAGTGAACATCAAACTTTCTTATGACCACTGATAGAATTAAATAAAAAAACTAAAATCGTGTCAAACGACATATAAAATGAATCATAAAAGCCAATACAAAATATGCTACAAAAGAGTAAAGATTTTTATTAAAATTAACAAAAAAATAAAAAATATAAAAAATAATAACACAAATAATTAATAATTAATATTGATTGTCGATCTCCGAATAAAAAAACTACAGCGTAATAGATTTAAAAATGCATGACCATTTTCCTTTATCCTCAACTTCGCACGATTCGATAAATGAATATAATCCATGAAAAAATATCATTTTTTTCCCTTCAAATTCCTTATTGAAATTGTCTGGAATAAACTTTTAGATAAGGAATGGATTCCATTATTGTACTTCGTAAATCATGGCTAAGTTGTATTTTCAAAGCAATCATCTTCACCATTTCCATGCAGCCATTAAATTTTCGTACCATGCATGCATCTATTTCCCGACAATAATTCGAACAAGAAATAGACTTTAAAATGTAGCAGGATTATTCGTATGTATTCGCCAATAAAAATACTTACCGAAATTAGAATTTAAGATTAAAAATAATTAGATAAAATCTTAAAAAATCGAAATAAAAAATATCATATCTATTTTTTTTGACAGAATGGCTATAAAATTTCATTGTTCCCATCAGTTGTCTTTTATTTCGTAATAATGACCATCAGATTCAAACCTTACTTATCTATTCTATTGGTCATTGTTGGATAAATTGTCCCTAAAAAGCAAAGCCTCCACTTTCCCATAAAACACTTCAAAAATGTTGTTTCTCGTCATAATCTTTTCAATCACTTCCATTTCAACTTGATATTAGTTGATTCCTCCTTTAATCTTTAAACTAAAAGTCATATCTATCAGATGTTTGGATTTGGATATGGATATGGATAACCATTACAAGTATAACATCATCCATACGTAAGTTTAACCCGAAACCCTAAATCTAATTTCTTAAACCACACCCTTAAATTTTAATTCGAAACTTTAAACCTAATATTTTAGTACGAGACACAAAAAAAACTCGAAAAAGAACAAAGAATTTTTATTCTTCAGCGGGGAGGTATAATAATATCTCAGATAATTGAGGGAGTTAGTCTCTAATTTAGCATTTTCAGTTTAAAAGAATCACTCAACTCTAAGAGAATATTCATGTTTTGATTAGAGAAATCATCGAAGGAAAAGAGTTCAAGTACGTAGGATATTTCATTAAAATCATTTTAAATGGGTTTTGTGTGATAATTGCATTTTTTAGGCTTTATATTTTTAATAAAAATATTAATTATTTTTCTGATATAAAAGAATACCAAAAAAAAAAAAAACATTTGGACCAACTAACTAATTTTACTTGATTATAATAATATTAATTAATGTCTATGTGTGAAACTCATATTTGTGTAAATTTGTACTACTTACTAACCGTAAACGAATTGAATTTTCAAGTAAAAAGTTCGTTTATATTTGTTTATTTATTAAATAAACGAATATAAGTAAATTAAAATTTTATTTATTTATTTATGTTTATAAATATTCGATAATTTATTTATTTATATTTATTTAAATTTATTAATATTTTTCGTAATAAAAGTATTATACATATGTTCACGTATATAACTACAATTACAGGAAAAAGTTTTTTTAACATAATTATAATAGTAAGGTTATTCATGTCCAAAAACTACAAATTTCCACGTCTTCCAATCTTCTTCAAAGTCTTCACATCCAACGGCTTATATTACACGATTTTTTTAATATTTCCGAGTGGGACTAACCGAAAGAAGAATAAACTCACGTGGATGTTTTGTCCAGATATTGATCTCAAAAGAAATACGACGTGGGCCCATATAACACAATACGAAAAATTTATATCATGGTATTGGTTTATCACATCGGTTATAGTCTCATCTAATCATAATTATCCCCTTCACTATGATCTTTTAAATAATTTTTTCAACCAATAAATCTCTACTCATTTTTTGATATCATTTAAAAAATATATTTTTTAAAAGTTCAATGACATGAATGACTAACGGTAGAATGAGTGATTTTTATTGGTCAAGGATCACAGATGACATGATGAGTTGAATCCATAACATAATCTCTCCGCAATACGTGTGGTCAACGGAAACTCTTGGCACATGTCGGAATCGAAGAATAACCCCTGCCTGAAAAAAAATATTAGATAAATCTTGTTTATTATATTATTCGTAGTCCTAATAAATCAGATTTATCTATCTTATTTTTTTGAGATAAATCATCACTTGCTTCCTATTAAGTTAAAGCAAATTGAGTCCGAGTTAAATACTCTCTTTCAATAGAATAATTTAAATTTTCATGAATCCTTAGGGTGCTATAAAGCAAATTTCTCATTTTATGGTGCATGCCTCCCTTGGTTTCTCCCCAACAAAACCTCTTCGAGAATGTTACAATTTATTTAGAATAGAAGTATAATCACATATATTATAGAGTATGAATAGCAAAAGAAACAAGTGTCCATAGTCATGAAAAAGTCAAAAATTAAAAAGATAGTGCTGAGGCATGTGAATATGACAAAGATGTTTATGTTTTTCAAGGGGTTGATTTTAAGCTTCCTAACGGTGTACTTGGAGCGATAATTGTATCTTTCAAAAATTTTAAATTATTTTATCGTTTAGATATATTCTTTTAATTTTTTATTCAGTTGATCAGAGTTGTTTATCTACTTTTCTCTTTTCTCTTAGATCTTAAGTTTATAACCCAGTAGGAGCATCCCTCCTTATTCCCGCTCTAGGTAGAAATATAAATAGGTTAAAATAGTAGAAGTAAGGCTAACATCAACCTTTGCATTATATGGAAAGCAAGATGCTACTTATTGTTTACTTCATTTGCTACCATCTCTAATATTAAGAAATTTCACCACAAAGTTGTCCTACAAAAGGTCAAGTGCTAAATTATTTCTTTTTTTGGACTTCAAATTTCATGCAGAACATGAAATTTGTTTTAGGGAAACAGTGTGAACTGTATCTTACACAGACGTGTTTTTTTTGAGCTTATAATATCTTTAAATCATCCGAAATTATGAACACAACAAGAAATATTGTTTGAGCTCAACCACTAGACATAAATACATGTATTTTCTCCCTAGTTAGGTCACTATCTTTGCCCAATTCAACTAAGCAACACCCTTTTTTTATGTTGGTTTATTGTTTGTGGTGCAAGGCACTGGTTTTTCTTTTCAGCATCATTCATTGCTCGATTGTTATTGTGAACAATAATTTATGTTGTTTCAGGGTTTTTTCTTTATTTTTTGATGTATCAGTAAGCAATAGAAATAAAAAATATTTCTACTGAAATCTATTCTTTCTTTTTGATGGACAATAGATGGTGATATATTGATGTTGAAGTAATTAAATTTTAATTATATCAGTTAAAAACAAAATTAGGTTAGTGTTAATTGAATGAATGATGACTCTACTTAGGGTGCAAATCATCTACTTCTTTCTCGTGCCTTCATTCGTGCTTCCGTTTTAAATTAAAAGGTTTAAAGTTTAGAATTTTAGGTTAGGGGTTTTGGTTAGGGGTTAGGGGTTAGAGAATTAAGAATAGAGTGTATTTTTTTTAGGGCGTAAGGTATAAGGTTTAGTATATAGAAAATAAGGGTTAGGGTTTAAAATTTAAATTTTTAAAATTTTTTAACACGAGACATGAATAGAGACATAATAAAAAGTAGAAGATTTTTGCTCCTCTACTTAAGCATGATAAGAGTTAATAAGTCGATCAATAGAGAAGTAAGCCTACCTTGGAAGACACGAAACCACAAACCTGTTTTATTTTTAGAGTTAATAAGTCGATTAGTAAAATTTGGGTCTCTTAGAATGAGTATCATTGTCTTTTCACTGGAACTACATAGTGGATTGCCTAATAATACTTACTTAAAAGCTCCATTGGCGATGAATGAGGTCAAGGAATATAGTTCAACACGTTCACAAACACTTAAATAAACACGTTTATGAATATTAAACAAACGAACACGAATATCTTCAAAAGTAAATAATGAACATGAACATAATATTAAAAATTTAAATAAACAGGAACCAAACATGAACACCTTTAAAAATAAACAACTGAACCTGAACATAATCTTATTTATTCTCCCAGAAAAAAAAAAGTTTGATTTTAAGAATTCCAGGGTTTTATCTAAATATATACTCTGCCATATGCCTGTCTGCAACCCTGAAATTGTTCTCTGAAAGAAAAAATAAAACTGCTTTTGTTTGTTTTCCCAGACAATGGTACTAGCCAAGGGAACAGCCCCTGATTCTACCTTATCTATCCCCCTCCCCACTTTAAAGAAAAAGTCGTTTTCTCATCACCAGTTGTTGTTGTTGTTGGCTTCTTGTGTTTTTCCTTGACCATTTTGTATGAATTCCTGGCCAGTTTTTATGACCTGAAACAGAATTGTTTGTAGTGGCCAACCGACACACTCTCACACATGTGGCTTACATTGTCTTTGTTCTAATATTACAATTCAGTTTTGTCATATTCCTTTTCAAATCTGCATGTATAAAAAATACTATTAGACTTGATATATTTCATGTACATTTTAAAGTGCTTAAACCGATGCTAATAAGCTCTTTTTTTAATCTAAACCTGCAAGTATTATCTTTTGACAGAGATTTGATTCTCTTTTTACCGCACTGAAAAAGGGTTACTTTTGTTGCATTGCAGAGGTATTGGATTCCAGGTTTTATTGTTCATTTGAAGTTCTGAACATGTCAAAAACAGTTGTCTCTCTTTGTTTGCCGTTTCAGTAAATGGCACATGAGAGTTCAGTGGGCAGGACAGTTAGACAAAAGAAGAGAATTTCCCTTGAAACATGAACTGTTTTTGTACAATGGAATGGCTAATCAGGAGTCTCTATGCATAAACAACAGTTGAAAGGGGGTGAAAAAAGCAACATAAAAATCATGAGGGTCAATCTAGAATGGGTTCCATCTAGCTTTTTAACCAACAGATGGTCACAAAAACAGTACTTGTGAACTTCCATTGGAAAGCTCGTGGTTGAGTGCTCCCTCTCTATTTCACTTAATTTGTGTTGCTCCATTGCTTGTGACCAGGAAACCATTTGGGACATTTGGGACTGAAGTAGCAAGATATGACACTTGAGTTCAGAAGCTTGACTATGGGAGCGAATTTCACGCATCGTGGTGTTTTGTACTGGTTAATTGATGCGCCTAAGCTAATGGCATAATCCATCAGCTTGTCAAATGTCCCTGGTTCGACGATCTTGATCTCAAGAGGCCCGATGGATTTGTCGCATACACGCCCTTGGCGGTATACACTGTTGAGGGACTCTTCAATAGTCAAGCAACAGTCCTCAAAAACTGAAGGGTGAATTGGGGTGTTCCCATTGAGACTAAGCTCCCAGTAGAGCACATAGTGGCCTGGAATTGTAGTGGTATCAGCAAAACTAGTGTACTCGGCCAATGTTGCATCAAATGGAAGCAAATGATTTACTGCGTTCTTCACAGCATGTTGAAGTTCAACCTCATCAGTCTTGTCAGAATCAATGGACAAAACCACATTTTTCCTGCAAATGAAATTGAATTGTGGTGCCTTGTTCTTGAACCCTGCTACCCTTAGCACATCACCGACTCTATAACGAAAGAGTCCTGCGAAAAAATTCGTTTCGAAAGTCAGTAGGTGAAAGAAAGTGAAAACATAGTATAATTCTTGAAAATGTTTAACTTGATGTACCTGAATAAGTGGTGACAACAAGCTCATACTCCTGGCCAAGCTTAACATCAACAAGGTCAACCAGTTCTTGTTGTTCTTTCTCATTGAGAGTTTTGGGCACAGAAATGGAATTAGAGACCCCATTGTTCCTTTGAATTGGCAAGAACTCGAAGTAGGCCATGGTGGGCATGAGAGTATAGGAAACTTCACTTGGCTTGCAAAGAGGGTTCAGATTGACACCGAAATAGCATTCGCTAGATGCATACATGGTGCACACAAGAGGGAGGCCATTACTGTAATAATCAAGAGTGGGAATATACTGTGACATGGTCCCAGTCACAATCACATCCACATACTTCGTGTTAGGCCACAACCTTGTAATGATCCCTTGCCATGAATCTTTGCTACACTCGGCCTCGATGAAATCGGCAAGTTTAGGATCGGCTTTCAGGATGTTCATAACAGCCTCCCTGACAGAAGGGTCAGTGATTTTGGAATCAATGGTGCCTGTCCTTATATCATTGCAAAGGAGACGCCAATGTTTCTCAAGGAACTTGATAGCCCTGATGAAACCAGAGGCGAAAACGGCACCCACCCGGAGAACTTCCTTGTGCTGGCAAAGTCCACAAAGCATTTGAGAGTACATGCTTTGGTAGGAATCAGGACAAAGAATGGTCTCGTTTGGGCTAGTGTAGTTTGTGTAAGGGTCATATGGCCTATCTTTGAAATGGTTGCTTTTGTAGTAGCTAGTGAGAACAGGGCGTGCCACAAGGCCACCAGGTGTCTTGGCCTCGGATTTTATGAACAAAAAGTACATTCCTTTACCCTTGTCTAGACCAGGGACAAATTGGCTCATAACAGGCATCAGTAGGCTATAGAGCAGTGACCTCCTCCCTAGCTCCTCCTCAATCGTTGGCATCAGCTTCCTCTCCCCACCTGATGTCCCAGAGCTGCAATAAACAAACCAGCACTACCCATTTAGCCAAACCAAGAGGGGAAAAAAATACCAAAACCAACATGTAAGAAAAAAAGGGTTGTTTCATTTTGATGTCCTAACCTTGTCAGGAACTCAGAAATAGGCTTGGAACAAAGGATTGCAGACATATCACCATTGGCAATACGTTCAACATAAGGCTGGATATCCTCATAGGAGATGACAGGCATGGTGTTTTTGAAACTCTCTCGATCGGTACGACCATCAAGGCCATGTTTTTCCAGGTACTCAACATGAGCATTGCTTGAAAGGATCTCTTCCAGGACATTTTTTTGAACCTCATCAGCGTTTGAAGTCATGTCCTCAATGAACTGAAGGATTTTCTTGTTCTTCAGCTCCAGGTTGTAATCTGTAGGCTTCTGTGTGGCCTTTGGTGCTTCAGGCATGGCTCTGATCTTTGTTTTCTGCACTTTTGAATGGGAGAAGAGAAGGGTTTCAACTTTGAAGAGCCAAGAAAGAGAGAAAGATGGAGTTATGCTTTTGGTTTTGGTTTAGGTGTGAAGGAAAAAGAAGCAAGGAGCTGGGTATAAATAGAGGGGGAAAAGATATGAAATTGCACAAATAATAGTACAACTAAGGGTATATATGTCAATTCATATTTTTCCTATTTATCATTTATTTTTGTCCCATTTTTTTTGCATGCAATAAAGTTTTCATTTTTTTCTCTTTTGCCAATATCCCATGTGCTTGAAAAAAGAGAAAGCAAAATAAGCCAAAATTCCACCCATCATTTTATTCTCTCCAAAAAATGCATTGCTTTTGTATAATCTATTCATATTTTATTTAATTAATTATAATAATTAGAATTTATATGAGATAAATAGATAGTGAAAATAAAAAAAATCTAAGTATTTTTATTATAGGTTTAAATTTTAATGTTTAAGGGTTTAAGTTTAATAAATTAAAATTAAAGGAATATGATTAAAATTTAAGATTTAGAGGTTAGAGTACAGAATTTTGTATGATATGGTTAAAAAATTAGATTTTAATCTATAATTCTTAAATCATAACCTCATTCACTAAATTCTAACCACAATTCATCAATTCTATACTATTAAAATGAAACCTCTAATCTTTAAACCCTAAAATCTAAACCCTGAATGCTAAAAATATTGTTTCCAACACACGTGTATTGAATAAATAATATTAGGTTTTAATTTTTAGGGTTTAAGGACTTAATTTAAAGTGTAAAATTTAGAGGTTAGTTGTAAAAAATTAAAAATTAGGGATACTAGTTGAAATTTAGGATACATGGTTAAACTTTAGGATTTTTAGGTTAAAATATAAATTTTCAATATTTCTGTAAAAATTAACATTTACACTCTAAATTTTAACCCTAAATCATATATTCTAACCATTATCTCTAAATTTTAATCCTCACACCTAAAGTTTTAAATCTTATACTCTAAAATTAAATTGCTTATAAAAATTTTAATTTTTAATCAGTTTATTAAAATATAAAATTTTTAATTTCATGTATTTTTAATTGATGTAATAGTATTGGATATTATGAATAAAAGTTTTTTTCATAATGTTAACATTAAGTTTTAAGCAATAACAGAGTATGTTTAGGTGATAAATAATATTATATCAGATAAATATATCGCAAATTTAATGTTTTACGTATATAAAATTTTTTATTAGACGTAAATAAATAAATAAAGGTGAAAAACTTATTTTACGGGGTGGAAATGATTGACAGGCAATTCCCGGTAAACCCGCAGTGAAATCACCGGTACAAGCGCGTTTGTACCGCGGGTGTCTCACAAAATACTGGCAGCCCGTTTAGTTTTACCTTTATTAATATTTTTTACTTTGCTTGCAAATCATAGTTCCCGGTAACAGAGAAAACGGCGTTTACTTTCAAGATCTCGCGAGACAATTATGTCAATATCTCTTGAAAATATAAAATACAACAATTTTTAGAGAAAAAAAACCCAATTATGTGGATTTTTCCAACGCGAGAGGCGAGACTAGATTAAAATAAAGTATAACGAAAATTATTATAAAAATCGTAATAATTTTAATATTAAATTTTAATTGTATATTAAATTTTTTATACAAAGAATTTTGGTAAGTACTAAAATTGTTATACTTTTAAAATATTTATCTTTTTTAAGAAATTCAGTAAATACCGAAATCTTCATATTTTTTTTTAAGAAATTCAATATACACAAAAAAATTATATAAAAATAATTTCGATTTCGTCTTATTTTAACCTGCCTCACCCTAGAATTTTCTTATATACGTAGTAATAATAATAATAATAATAATAATAATAATAATAATAATAATTCATATTTGAACAATTTAATTTATATGTATGATTGAATGTATCTAGATTTAAAATCAAATGTAAATATTACTTTGAACTTGAATAGAATGATAAAAAAATGCATATGGAGTATAAATTGTAAACCCATAACTATTTTTTTCTTGGTCAATATTTTTTCACCAATATTGCTATGACTTTTACATATGTATATGGAGTATAAATTATAATGTTCTATGATTATTATAATATTAATAATAATATAAGAAGGTATATCTTGGAAGAAAGCACCAAAGTCATGATAGGGTTACATTTAAAGAGTAGATATATCTTGTGTGGACAATATAAAATCATCTCAACCTTAACTTTTGCCTCAATATTTTTCTTGTGTTTGAAAATCAACTAAATTAACATCTCAACCTTTACTTCTCGATCGATCTGATAAGTTAATTGAGAAATATTTTCATATCAAGATTCAAATTTTATACAAATCTCTAAATTTATCTCTAAAATCCACTTTTATCTTTTCTTTTAATGCATTAAAGAGGCAAGATTTTGGAGTAAAAATCTTCTGCCCCTTTCCTATGCTCTCATTTGTGCCTCCTTTGTTATTTTACTAAAAAATTAAATTTTAAACCCTAACCCATATTTTTAATATCCGAAACCCTAAACCCTATACCTAAAAAATACATCCTACCCCTAATTCCCTATACCCTAACCTAAAACCCTAAACCCTCTAATTTGAAGTGGGGACATAAATGGAAGCATGAGAAAGGGACAGATAATTTGGACTCAAGATTTTGTAGTTGATATAAAAACATAATGCAAGAGAGAGAATGTGTATGCGTTATTTTCTCTCTAACAACCTTTGACAAAACAAATCATACAAACCCTAATTTTTTTCCTTGAAAAAACATGTTGGTCTCACAATATCACTTTGACAAGGTTGTTTTTTTTATGAAATTAACTACAATAAGCTTGTTTGCCAGCCATTTGTCCTTGCATTCGGTACCTAACATATCCCAAACTATGTTTTTGCCCTTTTTTTAGGTCAAATACATTCTATATCACACGCAATATGTCCCTAATGTCAAAATTCGTAGGCTAAGTTCCACTTAAACTAAAACATCATTAATTGACGTCCATAACATGCAAGATTTTCATATTAACAACTTTGCTAATTATCTTCTCCTTACATTGAATGTTTGTAGATTTGATACGTAATTGTAATTGTATTTATATGAATTCGAATATATCCGTTAGAAATTAATTTAATTATACAATTATGTGTCTTAATAAGAGATATTTACAAACCCTAAATATGAACAGTAAAATAAATTATAGATTTGAAAGATAAAAATTAAAAAAAAATGTGTCTTTAGATATAATTATCACGTATATTTTTTTTTCTTATTATGAAATTCATACTCTCCGAGTATAAATTACTCATGAATATTTGGCCGTTTAGGAGTATAAACAAATCACCACGTTATTGTAATCAACCGTTTCACACAATATATCATACTCCCAGAATTCAAGAGAAGTTGTTGGATAAAGAGGTCCATAAGTTGATGTCACTGCCACATCATCACCTATTGCCATCCACCAAAGATGTCTCCAATTTCTTTGCCACGTGTATTAAACCAACAATCACGTATTAAGAAATTATATCATGGATTTTTTCATCACGTATTAAGAAATTATATCATGAACCCTTTTCATCACGTTATCTGTAGTTTTAATTAATCAGATTTATTTATTTCAGTTTTTTTCAAGTCGAATCATCATCTTTTTTTATATCTAATTAGTGAGTAGATAGTTATTAGATAGTTACTTAAAGATAAACATACTTGATTACTTAAATCATGAATGACGTGATAAACAAAATCCATGTTATAATTTCTCTACATCATCAATCCACGTACATGTTTAGATATTTTCTGGACTCTAAGTAAAATTTTAAAAAATAAACCTTTATAGAATAAAAATATATCAATCATTTTAAATAATTAATTTAATATTTTATTGAAAAATCATAAAAAGTTATCAAACTTTGTCAAATACATTATTTTTATTATTTTATTAAAAATATCTTAAATATAATTAAAATAATAAGATACAATCATCAATTTATAAAATTATTTATCATTTGAGAAATTACTAAAACTACGAAGATAAAAATGAGCCACGAAACGGAAGGTCATGTTGCTCTCTTTAAGATGATATTATCAATCAAACTATTTTTTTTTCATTACGGTAACAGATTAAATATATCGATCGCTTAATAAAATAAATCGTAATATAAATATATAAAATATTACGTTATAAGGAATGAAGATGAATTAATTTTAAAAGTGTGGCATGACTGCTTGGTGGGTGCAGCAAAGAAGGTAGAGTCGGAGCTAATGGCGGGTGCATAGTGCTTGGGGTCACGGCCGGGGGTTTAGGGAGTGGAGATATTAAATTTGTTGTGCTTTGGGGTTAGGGAATGTGTTCAGTGCGGGAGACAGAGACAGTAATGCAAATCTTTGACCTTTAACATTCCATTTAAAAATAAATATAGCTTTTTTAATTTTCAGGTTTTTAATTTTAGAATCTCGAAAAAAATTATTAAGAAAATATAATTGGTGGGAAGTAGGATTTAGTTAATACTTATTGGAAATAATAAATATATATATAATTGGTGGATTAGGGTATAGGGAACCAATTCTGTGGTCCTTAACATCATGTCTCCAAGCATTAAGGTCGTGGGAAAAGGAAGAAAATGGTGAAGACATTTTTCTACGATACATAAAGGGAAGAATCGTCACTTCATCTTTAAGACAGGATCTTGTTCTCGTGCCTCAACATGGACATTTTATTTTTATCCTTTTTATGGTTTCGAGTTAACATAACTAGTTACCATGATTAAGAGACATTGTCTGATGTTAATTGGCTGTCGAAAGGATTCAAAACCCAAGGTTTTTAATGTTAAACTATTGGCTCATCACATGCAGCACGAGTTAGGTTTTGTTTAGGGTTAAGGGTGGATCATAGTCTCCTTCCTTTGACACATCAAAAGGTCTTAATTGGAGGACGTGTAATTTCACTTCTTTCGATATTAATATGATATATACCACTTCCTTTTAATTTAATTTTTATTTATAATATCGGAATTCGAACATCTAATGTTAAACTAATATTTATTAATATTTTCTGATAAAAGATGGGAGGCCGACATGAACCCATGGATCCGAGGAATTAACATGCTTCCTATTAGAGTTTCAACTATAGGGAACCATAAGTACATCTCTTTTGAATGTTTGTGCCCTAAAAGATTAATGACATAACATCATTCTAAGTAGGAATCAACTTCATGGACAATAAGGTTAAATGACATGACTTCATGTTCTTTCTTTTGCTTTTGTTTTCCTCCTTGTAAAGCAGAAAATCTGTAAAAATCTGAACTTGTATCTTGCCGACACCGTAGCTTGCCGACAATGGTGGAGAATCCATCGTCATAATTTCTAGAGGAATACGAACTATCAAGATAAACGTAAAATTTTATGTTAAGAGACAAATTTATAAAAATTCGAGACAAAATTAAATTTTTAATAAAAAAATTATTTTAAAATTCAAGGGCGATCGTCTATCATAGCCTCTCGATCCATACGTGGGAAATGACATTGTATGGATACGGATGTTGGTACTTGCATTTGTACCCAGATCCGGACATGTCCTTGTGATTCCAAAAGGAACAACTTTATGTGTAATATGATGAAGCATTGTTCTTCACTTCATGCATTGATGACTCACGACACCATTATACACGACCAAAGTGAAAAAAGACATGAACTTTCACTCTCTAGAAGAGAAACTATTCCAAACCCCACTACCACGAAACTTTGCATGGTTTTAACTGTTCGAAGAAAATCATCTTATAACATTGACATGATTTACAATCGATAATTTGTATTCTCGATGAGATTATCTATATTTGAATCTCAAAAAAAAACACAATTATAAACTCTAAATATTATCCGTAAAACAGAATCATTATCATTTGCAGCAGTCTATACAATATTTATTATGTAAATGAAACAATATTATACTATTCGCATTTGCTTTCTAAACCTACGCTCTAAAAGATATATCTTATTTTTAATTTTTTAAACCCTAATTATAATATTTAATATTAAACGACATAGGGTATACGTAGCTAGTAGCCATCGCTCGTGATACCACAAGCTTTTACGCTACAGTAAAGGACAATATCGACGTTTTCAAGTCAAGTGCCACTACCTTTTATACAAGTGTTTGTGAATGTGATACATGCAGTGACGTTTTAACAAAAGTAATGTCACTGAAAGTGAAAGCTTAGAAAAATACTGTTACCCCTTTCTACTGTAGTGATAAAGTCATCTCATAGCTACAATGATTACAGTAATATCTGTTATAAAATAAACTCTTAACAATTAAACATCGATCTCTCGATCACTGTATTACAATATTGGTGTTCGAACCCGTGATCTCCAAGAACAACAACTTTTCCTTTAACTACTGAGACAAGATCATCCGTGCCTCCTTTAACATCTAAAAGTTTCCATTCTGGGATGTTTTAGAAATTTTGGTGTCATATTTTTCTATTTTTACTGTTGGATCGTTTTCTCCCACCGTTATCGTTTGTTTGATTGTAACACTTCCCTAACACCACATTCTGTTTTTTGGTTGAGGATGCTGTTCACAGCTACAGAAACATGTCTAGGGACAAAATGAGCCTAAACCAATCTATTCCAACACACTTGTAGTACGAACATGTCGAAGTCAAGTCCTGTATCTATCACAAAATATGTTTTCCCCTCAACTTTGTTTGACTTTCATGATAATTTACCCAATAGAGCAGTGAGGGAATGACTGGTAGAAAAGGGTCTTTATCCATTTCCTGTTTCTGCACTCTTGTCGGTCAAGTGCCCCAAAAACGATGGGACATCGTTCAATGTCAATGTAATAAGTCAATTCTCTAGACTTGTGTCAACACGATTTTTTTTAAATATATATAATAAATAATATATTAAATAAATAAATATTAATTATTATTAATAATAATATAATATAATATAATATTAAAAATCAAAAAAAGAAAACCAAAAATAGTAAAAATGAATAAAATAGAATAAAATTCAAAAAATAAGAGATAATGGAGTTGAGGATTTTTTGGTGGGTGGAGTGTTTTTAGGAATTTGAATTTTGTTTGGAGTTTTCTACTTCAATCAAAATTCTGAATTTGAAGCCTATAAAAGGAGGAGGATTTCAAGGTAAAAGGGGCAGAGAAAAAACGAAGAGAAGGAGGAGTTGAGATCAGAATTCAAAGGAGCAATTACAAGCTTGAGTAAGGGGAAGGATTTCAATCCGTGAGGAAGCAAAGAAGGTCGCCGACGGTAAGTTCTTTTCCTCTTTAATTTCGGCTTTTTTTTTATGGATTAGACTCCTAGATTCGAAATTAGTTGTTTTTAGATTAATTAGGATTTAAAATTAATTTTAAAGATTTTAAAAAAATTTAATTAGGTTCTAAATTAGAATTTAATTTAGTTTTTTAAGAAGACTTTAAAATTAATTTAACCTAGTTAAATTTAATTAATTTAACCCTTTGAACCCTAAAATTAGACTCTAATTAGGTTTAATTTAATTCTTGAATTTTAGAAGATAACTTTAATTAATTATTTTAATTAATTTTAATTTCTAAAATTAAGTTTTAAAATTAATCCAACTTAGGCTTAGTTTTGCCCTTAAACTTTAAAACACACACCAAGCTAGACTTTAATTAGGTTTTAATTCTTAAAAATTGGAAAGATAATTTTAATTAATTAATTTTAATTAATTTTCTAAAATATTAAGATTTAAAATTAATTAAGTCTAATAAGCCTTAATTTCACCAAAACTAAACTTTAATTAAGTTAAAATTAAATTCTTAAAAGGTTAGAAATTATTTTAATTAAAACTTTTAATTAATCTAAAATTTCTAAGATAAGATTTAAAAGTCAACTTAATTAAGTTTAATCCACCCAACATTAAACCTTTGAACCTAAATACACTAAGTCAGACTTTAATTGAAATTTAATTAAGATTAGAAGTTAAGGAAAATTTAATTAATTAATTTTAATTAAAAATTTCTAAAGCTTTTAAAATTAATTTCTTAATTAAGTCTACTCCTTTTTGTTCAAGGTTTGTTCTCGAATCCCTTGTAATCTTTTTTTTCATACAAGCCCCTTTGTACTCATGTGAAAAAGAAATTTTTGATGTAATATGATGTACCCATGATTATAATAAAAGTGATGAAGTTCCTTTATCTTGTCTTTTTATTTTATGTTTGTTTTGCATAAGCATATTCTAGGAAGGTCACCTAATAAACTTAGGTTAATTAATTTAGTGCCTTTTTAGGATTAGTCACTTAAATTAATTAATTTAATTTAATTAGGGAGAAAATATAGTAACATAGCATGTGAATCTTATGTCTCGGATACACTAAAGAGGTTGGTGTTTTGACGCACTAAGATGCTGACCTAGAGAGTGTACCTTGGCATCGAATTCATGTGTTATTAAAAACCTAGAATTTTGATAAAAACTTAGGTTCAGAATTAAAAATGGATAGGTAAATAACTAGTAAACGCTAGTAACTTAGGTTTTAAAAACTTAAGTAATGGAGCCTTTTTTAGGACTAGAACTTAAAATGAACAAGATAAAAAGATAATCATGCATTTTACTTTAGCCTTTTGAGGCGGAAGTTACATCCTTTTAAATTTGGGTGAGGTTTTCTATCTAGAGGACGCCTCGATCAACTCAAGTTTAAAAGTGGTGTAACTTCTAAATCAAAAGGATATCCAAAATTCGAATAATGTTCGTTTAACAATGGGAAATTAAATTAATATCTTTCTTCAAAATGTCAATGCCACGTAATGTTTTCAAGGTACCAATTTTTGGGCGTTTGTAAGGATCGTCCTTACACGTAACCGACTCCCGAACCCAATGTTTTTAAAACGAATCTCTGGTTTATTTTTTATGGTGTCTGGCCTACCTAAGTGGCCGGTGGCGACTCCAAGTCAACCTTTTTTCAAAATTAAATTATGTTTTCCTAAAATTTGGATTTTTCGAGATTAATAAATTCATATTTTTGAAAACCCATCATCGAACACTTTTTTCACCTAAAAAATCGCGTTTTTAGAGCGGTCGCGACAACTTGCATATTGTCAAAAAATCTAGATTAGTTATTGTTGTTGTTTGTAGAGCATTGACAAATTGTTTAGTGCATTATCTTTCAATTTTAGGATCTAGAAAAGTTGATGTAAAAACCTTAATTAGATTCTTAAACTTTTACTTATATATAATAAAGACAGATCAATTACACGATATAAAGCTCTTTAAGTTTTATACAATTATCTGAATCGTTGGATAACTGAAACGAATAACTTAGATTAATTTTCTTCTTTTTTTCATAAGTTTTATATGCTAATATTCTTGAACTTTATTTGCATGGATGCCTTAATTTTAGGGTTTAAGAATTTTATTTAGAGTTTAGGGTTTAAATATATTAGTTTTGAATTTAGGGGTTTAAGTTTATGGTTAAATTTTATGGTTTATAGGTTAAAACCTAAATACCTTACTATATTACTCTAAAACGTTAACTCTAAATTCTAAATTCTAACCATGAATCTTAAATTTTAAACCCTTAACTAAAATTTTTATACTTTAAACTTTGAACTAAGATTCTAAACCTTAAAATTGTGCACTTATATAAAAATATAATTGTTTATGTATGGAATAATAATCTTTTTATAATTAAATTTATGAACAGTTGTAGTGTTTACTCACTGTTGGTAATGATTCTGTCTATTACAGACAACAGTCAACGATGTATATTTCAAGTCTGTGAACAAAATTATGTGTTGGAAAAGTAAAATAACAGGACCAAACTGAAATTTAGTTGACCTTTGTAAGAGGATAACAAGAAGTTGAGAGTTGAAAATAAATATGGAAGATATGAGTTCTTGTGGTATGTTGGAAAGAGTATATACACAGGGAGTGTAATAACGGAATCGAATCGTTCGTATAACATTCATTTATTAATTTATATAAATAAATATAAATAAAATTTTATCGTTTGTTAATAAATAAATAAACATAAATAAAAATATATTTATTTATTTATGTTTAAAAATAAGCTCGTTTTTTTTGTTTGTATTTATTGACTTGCTTATTTATTTATAATAATTTTAATAAAAAATAAAATAAGAAAAAACATTCAGAAAATATCTCATATACTAGAGTTTAAATAAAATGTTTTCGCAAACGTTTTAGTTTTAAGGTTTAGACATAGATTTAGGATTTGGGTATATAGATTTAGAATAGTGTTTATAGTTAGAATTTATGGTTTGTACTTAGAATTTAGGGTTTAGATGTTAATCTTTACTTTTTAGGATAAAATAGTTAGAAATTTAAATTTTAATCTATAACTCTAAATTTTAACACTAAACCCTAATTTTAGTCACACTCCTAAACTCAAGATTTATTCACTGAACCCCTAACATTGGACCTTAAACAAAACCCCAGCCTTTTGGTTTGCATAAACATTTTAGTTTCAGAGATTATGGATTTAATTTATGATTTAAATTTCAGGGTTTAGAATTAACAATTCAAGATTTAAGTTTTTTAGTGAAAATATGAATGCTTGTGTAAAATAGTTTTTACTAAGCTTTTGCCTTTTGTATTAAAATTTGAATGTTAACTCATTTACGTTCGAGAACTCATGTTCGTAAATACTAAACAAACATATCTGTGAACTCGTTTATAAGCTTATTTTCTGACTCATTTATGTTAGCAAACGTTAAAAAATATATTTGTGAACTCTAATCGAATTAAACTCGAACACACCAAATAATGCACCAATCAAATTCGAATATAATATTAAAATTTAAATAAATATAATTGAACATAAAAAAACGAACACAAACATAAATAAATAAATATAAATATAATGTTTTCGTTTAAGTTCGATTTATTTATATCTCCCATATATATATATATATGGATTAATATGATTATACTATCGTAGAATAGTGTTTATATATAAAGAAAATGAAAAGTTTCCCAATGAAAAGGCTGAAATGAAATCTTTCTTTTGAATAAAAAGTAAAGCAAATCTAAAAGCAAACTGAGATTCTAGCTGGACTCTAAGCAATCCTAGTTTAATTAAATATTTATAGGGTCTTAATCATGTTTGTGAAGAATAATACTAAAATAAAAAATATATATTAAATATATAAAGATTAAAACTTGATAAAAAGCCATAGCCTTGTTGAATGTGCAGATATGGCCTAGAAAGAAAGACCTCTCTATAAGGAATATTTCCTTAATAGGAAATATATTAAAAAGAATTTAAGAAAAAAAAACATGATTGGTTACTTCGACAAATTTATTAAATATTTTATTTATTTAATAAAATAATATTTTTAAAATGAAGAACCAGTCAAATGGGTGACTTGGATTGTGGCCAGAAATGAGTTTGTCGGCTCACATTTTAGGGCTTGGATTGGAGGACATATTGAAAAAAAAAACATTTTGATTATGGTCTAGAATAGGATAAATATTAGGGTAATTATATACTTATTATTTTATTTTTTTATTTTTTAGTAAAATAATATTTAACATTATATTTAGTTTTTATTTTAATATTTTGTTAAAAAATCAATAATATATTGATTATGAGAGAAAAATTACATACAGTATATTGATTAGAAAATAGAAAATCACTTGCAGTAGATTGTCATGTCATTTTTCTCTGTTAATTCGTATGTCATATGTTTTTCTTATAATTTTAGATGACATGGCATGATGATTAAGAGAGAAAATGATATGGTAGTTAATCATGTTTGTTTTTTCTTTCCTAGTCAGTATGTCGTTGATATATAACGGTGAGTACCAAAATAGAAGCAAAATGTAACGTTAAATACCATTTTATAAAAAAATAAATAAGATATTAAAATTAAAAAAAATAAAGGTGAGATACCAAATGTGTAATTATCCCTAAATGTTAATCTAAAGTTAAAATAAAGAGGATTTATCATTCAAGCCGATGCATGTCTACGTAGAATAAACTTCTTGTTTTCATTGTATCATTTGAGACAGAACTGTACTCTTTCACACAAATAAGTTTATTGGCAAACATGAACTGAAAAAAAACCCTGAATCAATTGTCTCCAGGAGGCAGGAGCTGTCTCTCTTTTACTTCTTTTTCTTTCTGGTGTTGCTGCCTGTCTGAATTCTCAAATTTTTGTCTGTAAAATAAAACTGCTTTAGTTTGTTTTCTGAGACAATGGTACAGGTAAAGTGAACAGCTTCTGCTTCTACCTTATCTATCTCCCTCCCTGCAACTTCATAACAAAAGTTGGTGCCTCAGTACCAGTTCCTGTCTTCTACACCATTTTGTAGGAATTCTTGTCATAGATTCTTCAAATACATGCATTCTAAAAACCTTGGCTTCGTAGTCATAGGAAAACCTAAGGAATATATCTAATATTTTCGAGATTACCGAAAATTAAAAAAAATCCTTGTTGAATAAAATTATATTCCATCGTATAATTTTATACAATTAGTTTTTGATTGACGTGTCTTTCTGTAAAACTAACATATTTATCTATATAACAATATTATTGTAACATACACTATCACGTAGGCTTATCAAAATTTTAAATTATTTAACATTAATTAACTAATAATTTTAATTAAAAAACATAAAAATTAAATTAATTATTTAATAAATGTTAGATATATTTTTTTATTATAGGATAAAGTTTTTCATGAAAAGCACCATTCATCTTTTGACAGAAAATTGGATTCTCTTTATTCCACTGAAGAAGGGAATCATTGTTTAGGCTACTCTACTTGTTTTTGCACAGGATTTAGATTCCAGTAGTTGTGTCTTAAGCTTTTACTTGTCCTTTCAAGTCTGAACATTCAGAAACAGTAGTTTAATTAGTTTATAATTAATGGATGAAAGGTAATGAAGAAAAGTTGTCTGATTTTTTTGTTCAAAATAATGGGAAAAGGTGGGTGATTTGGTCATGGTGGGGAGCTTGTCTTGTTTGCCATTTCAGTAAGAAAGGATATTTTCCTTTGAGGAATTAAGACCAAATTCCCAGATAAATGTGATGATTATAAAGAGATTAACAGATTAACATAAAGAGGTATTTTGGGTAAATTACATTAAATATCAATTAATTTTAGGGTATTATCATTTTTACTCATTTTTTATTGTTTGAATTATAATCGGAGATAAAGTCAAAGATTTAAAGTTAGAATAAAATATAAAAATTTAAAAACAGAAAGATAAATTTATAAATAAATTATTTTTTAAATTAAATATGAAATAAAGGTGAGATAAAATTCAGGGTGAGAGCGATTTGCTTATTGAACTTAGACCCTAAAAATAAGTTACTTGTATAAACTTATTCTATAAACTTGAAATTTAGTGCTTATTCTAAACCAGTAAACAGTAACTATAAACCCCAAAAATAAGTTACTTGTATAAACTTTTGTTTTCATATAAGCACTATAACTGAAAGTTTAGGATAAATTACCTTGATACCATTGAACTTTAGAATATGTATCATTTTTAACATTTATAGTACCGAATTGTCAGGTTTGTTTAATGTAAGCACTAGACTTTCAATTTGCTTCAATTATACCACTAAACTTTAATGTACACGTCACTTTTATCCAGTACTTATATTGAAGTAAATTGAAAGTTTAGTGGTAAAAATGATATCAAACCTAAAGTTTAGTGGTATTCTTGTTGCCCCATTGCTTGTGTCCAGGGAACCACTTGGGGCATTTAGGGCTGAAGTAACTAGA
This sequence comes from Abelmoschus esculentus, assembly GCA_035048815.1. Taxonomy (NCBI): domain Eukaryota; kingdom Viridiplantae; phylum Streptophyta; class Magnoliopsida; order Malvales; family Malvaceae; genus Abelmoschus; species Abelmoschus esculentus. The sequence goes on from JAUCBN010000001.1 coordinate 11,792,971, forward strand.
CGCAGCTCTTGAGTTCAGAAGCTCCACAATGAGAGCAAATTTCACACATCTTGGAGTCTTGTACTGGTTAATCGATGCACCTAAGCTAATGGCATAATCCATTAGCTTGTCGAATGTCCCTGGTTCAACTATCTTGATCTCTAGGGGTCCGATGGATTTGTCGCATACACGCCCTTGGCGGTACACGGTATTGAGGGACTCTTCGATGGTCAAGCTACAGTCCTCGAAAACAGAGGGAGGAATTAGGGTGGTACCATTGAGGCTAAGTTCCCAGTACAGAACGTAATGGCCAGGAATTGTGGTGGTATCTGCATAACTTGTGTACTCGGCCAATGTTGCATTGAATGGAAGTAAATGATTCACTGCATTCTTCACAGCATTTTGAAGCTCAACCTCATCGGTCTTATCCGAATCGATGCACAAAACTACATTTTTCCTGCATATGAAATGAACTGTGGAGCTTTGTTCTTGAACCCTGCTACCCTTAGCACATCGCCAACTCTATAACGATAAAGTCCTGCAAAACCATTGGTTTCAACTGTCAGTTGCAGACAAGTAAAAGTTATACTACAAGTCTTACAATATTAGCATAGTGCAGTACCTGAATAAGTGGTGACAACAAGCTCATACTCTTGGCCAAGCTTAACATCAACAAGGTCAACCAATTCTTGCCGTTCTTTCTCATTGAGAGTTTTGGGTACAGAAATGGAATTAGTGACCCCATTGTTCCTTTGAACAGGAAAGAACTCGAAGTAGGCCATTGTGGGCATGAGAGTATAGGAAACTTCACTTGGCTTGCAAAGAGGGTTCAGGTTGACACCAAAATAGCATTCACTAGATGCATACATGGTGCAGACAAGTGGGAGGCCATTGCTATAGTAATCAAGGGTAGGAATATATTGTGACATGGTACCTGTAACAATCACGTCCACATACTTCGTATTAGGCCATAGCTTTGTTATGATTCCCTGCCATGAACGTTTGCTACACTCAGCCTCGATGAAGTCGGCAAGACTAGGATCAGGTTTCAGGATTTTCATGACAGCCTCCCTGACTGAAGGGTCAGTGATTTGGGAATCAAGGGTTCCTGTCCTTATGTCATTGCAAAGTGTACGCCAATGTTTCTCAAGGAACTTGATGGCCCTGATGAAACCAGAGGCGAAAACGGCACCCACCCGGAGAACTTCCTTGTGCTGGCAAAGTCCACAAAGCATTTGAGAGTACATGCTTTGGTAGGAATCAGAACAAAGAATGGCCTCATTTGGGCTGGTGTAGTTTGTGTAAGGGTCATATGGTCTATCTTTGAAATGGTTGCTTTTATAATAGCTAGTGAGAACAGGGCGTGCCACAAGACCACCAGGTGTTTTGGCCTCGGATTTTATGAACAAAAAGTACATCCCTTTACCCTTGTCTAGACCAGGGACAAATTGGCTCATAACAGGCATCAGTAGGCTATAGAGCAGTGATCTCCTCCCTAACTCCTCTTCAATTGTTGGCATCAGTTTCCTCTCCCCACCTGATGTCCCAGAGCTGCAATAAACAAACCAGCACTACCCATTTAGCCAATCCAGGAAAAAATTTACTGAAACCAACATGTAAGAAAAAAATGGTCGTTTCATTTTGATGTCCTAACCTTGTCAGGAACTCAGAAATGGGCATGGAACAAAGGATTGCAGACGTATCACCATTGGCAATACGTTCAACATAAGGCTGGATATCCTCATAGGTGATTACAGGCATGGTGTTTTTGAAACTCTCTCGATCGGTACGACCATCAAGGCCATGTTTTTTCAGGTACTCAACATGACAATTCCGTGCAAGGATCTCTCCCAGGACCTTCTTTTGAACTTCATCAGCATTTGAAGTCACATCTTCAATGAACTCAAGTGTTTTCTTGTTCTTCAGTTCCAAGCTGTAATCTGTTGCTTTCTGTGTGGTTTTTGGTGCTTCTGGCATGATTCTGATATTTGTTTTTGCACTTAGAGGTAAGAGATGTTGTAATTAGTTTAATAGTTTTAGCTTTGGTGTGAAGGGAAAAATAGGAAGAAGTTGGGTATTTATAGAGGGACATCAAAGATATTAAAATCAAAATTAGTACAAAATAAGATAATATAAATATTTTTAAGCAATCGATCAATAATAAATCTCAAATTTAGTAACTCTTTTCGCAATATAATATTCTAACTTTACTACTTACATGTTAGTTTAATGCATAAAGGTGTTAAATAATCTATTGTAAAAAATATGATTTAGATCTTTGTTTATAACTAAACTTTTTAAAAATTATAAATTTAAATAATTTTATCCATAAAATATATAATAATCAAAGATTAAAAAACTATACAAACATTTCTATGAATCATATTAAAAATACTAAATAAAAAGCTGCTTTTGGGATGAGAGAAAGCGACAGCAATAGTGGAGACTGTGGGAGACATGGAAAGTATTGCAAATCTTGACCCTCAAAAAAATATTTTTTTATTTAACATCTCGAGGAAAATTGGTGGGGTGTTAAGTAGGAGGATATAATTAATATATTATTGAAAATCATAAAAATATATTTTTTAATTAATCTTTATCTAATTACCTACTATTTATTTATATAACAATAAAAAGTAAAGATTCACTCTTAAAAAAATTATAAAAAATATAAAAAACTAGTTGGTTACCAAGAGATTATAACATGAACCCTCTCTACTATGTCATTCGTGGTCTATGCAATCAAGTTCGTTCATCTTTAAGTAATTACATGATTAAGAGTATTTTTTAAATATCAATATCTGATTTAAACATCTTTTAATTCAAATAATATTTTGTAGAAAATTAATATAAGACAACTCTTCTAATTTATTTTTTACACTTTTAACGTTATATTTCATAACTTTTTGACCTTGTTTAAGAGATTTAACATTGCATCGTACTATACCCGTTATGTGCTCCTTCATATCATGTCGCCATGCATTAAGGTCGTGGGAAAAGGAAGGAAATTGCTGACATTTGACAGTTCGAAAATAAAATGTAGAGATTTTATAAGTTCTATAAAGTGAAGAATGATGACTGCATCGTTAAGGCAGGATCTTGTTCCTTAACTTTTGAGTTAAAAGTAAGTACTTACCATGATTATAGAGACATTAACCGATGTTAATTGGCTGTCCGAAAATATTCAAAACCAGAGGTTAGTGTTAAACTATGGATAATCACATGCATGAAACATATAGTTGTTTTTGTTTAAGTATCGGAGTCTCCTTCATTAGACACTTTGAAAGATCTTTAAAGTTTATGTTATTTTACCGTTTAAAGTCGAATTCTAAAAGATAGATTTGATTTCATTTTTATTATAAAATCAATTATCTCGAGTTCAAGGTGATTCGATCTCTTAGGCTCTAAATTCGTCTACATTTCTCATATTTATTTTATAGTTCATATTCAACATATAATAAATATCATTTTATCTGATTTTTGTTAACATCAGGTCATAAATTTGAATCTGAATAATCCTTTCTTACGAACCTTAAATATGTCTTATGATATTAATAGACGATAAACAATGAAAAAAATCCAAATTCCAACATCCTACATACATACATCAAAATTGTTTAGTCCCCTTTGTTTCACTTTCATGTATGGTGATATTTTAACCATTAGAACACTGAGGTCTTTAAAACCTTCAATTGACACATATGGGTCTTGTAATAATTAGGGGTTTACTGGTCTTCATCCACTTACTGTTCATCCACTCTTTTCGGTCAAGTGACCCAAAAATTAGGGCACACTGTTTATGTCTCTGTAGACTGTAATAAGTCAATCCTCTAAAGCTACACATATGGTAGAGGAATCTAGGCATCGATACTGTTGTTTTCTGAAGCAGTAACCCACAATCATTGTGTCACGCTGCCCTAAGATCACATCTTGAGGACAATGTGAGTTTAGGGTTGTATTACTATCAGTTTTGAGTTTAAGATTTTAGGTACGTAAAAAATCTTTATTGAGAAATTTATTTATTAGAATTAAGTGTATGATATAAATTGATTAAGATTAGTTCGAACAAAACTCCAGAAAATCGAAAGAAAAGAATTGTATGTTGAAAAAGCAAATAGAACAGTAGCCGAGTGAGATCTAGTTGATTACAAGTTCATGCAATATTGTTGGTTGATATCATTGTAGGATATAATTATATATAATCGAAAGGGTGAAATGAAATCTTTCTTTTCAAAAAAAAAGTATACAGAATCTAACAGCAACTTGGACTGTAGGTGGACTCAATTTTCTAGAGACGAAGGCATTTGTGGATTCAAGATTTTAATAAATCGAGTTAAATTAATTTAATCTTAATTCTAAAAGTTTGTGAACATGTTCGAAATAAATTATATATAATATTATTATGATTAAATATCTTAAATTCTAAATTTAAAAAAATCACTATGATTACTTCTAGACTTCAAAAATAAATATTATTTTTCTCTTGGTAGGTTATTTTTCAAGCCTTCAAAAAATATTTTAAAACACTATTTAAGGAAAGCAACAAAACGAGTTCGAGCCGAGTCTAAATTATCCAATCAAACTTAAAATTTTGAATTCGATGTACCTCAAACTTAACTTAACTCAGTAATAATATTTTCGAGTCGAGCCTTCTAAGACCCGGGCTCGGTTCGGTTCGTTATTATCCGTAATGACGTTTATTAAACATCTTGTTCAAAGGTTTTTCAGCATTATGATTACTCTAAAGAATCATGGTTTAATTCAAGGGTTATAGGATCATAATCATGTTTGTAGAGAATACTGCAGAAAATGGAATAAATAAATGGATAGGTTTAAACATATAGGAATTTGATTAAAATATCCATGGACCAACACCAGAAGATAACCAACCAACCAACCAACCAAAAGGTATGATATCTGTCTTAAATGTTGATTAAAATAAAGCCATCTGCAATATAGACCATACTCGAAGCTTCATTACCCTAAGCTTATTCCATTCTTTCCAATTGTTTTTGTTCTAAGGGCTTTGGAGACCAGTTAAGGTGGGGAACATATTCATATGCAAAGTTGACAAATCTATTTTATATTACATTTATATAAAGCACATAGGCAGATAGGCATTGTTTTTTTCCATTATAATTTTGGGAGGTAGAAGAGACACTTATCGTCTCGTCTAAGACTGCGTTTAGTATTGTGTTCTAAACCAGTTTTTGGGCAAAAATCGAATTGTACAACACATCCTATGTTCATGGCCAAAATCAATTCTTATGTTCAAATTGGTTATACTTCTGACAAGAACTTAGTTGAATTAGGTCCCAAATCTTCTCATTTTTGGGCCTGTTGAGGACAATTTCTGACTCTTTGGAGACAAGTCTGTGAAGTGGCATCAAATCCTACTATGACACAATATCAGACATATCGAGGTTGTCTCCAAGTTTATTTAGCAGACAACACTTCAAAGACTTCCATATCTAAGTGTGAATTGTGATGGAGGTCCTTGGCTTCCATAGGTGTAAACCAACTGGCTTCCCGGTCCGGATAAGAACCGACGACTGGGAGTTATATAAGTATATGAAACCATCTGAGGAACCAGATGCAACTTGCAAGCTTCTACCAATCCAAGCTGAAATTGCACTTAATTGGAAATCCAGCCACTCCATGACTTTCTTACCTTTTGTACTTGTCTAGCTTGAAGGGGGGATTAGAAGAGAAAATGGCAGTATAGTTTCCATTTGGTTGGGCCACAAAATAGGAATCAAATGGGTGGTACCTAACACATGGACAAGTGTAGGCTTCTGCATATACCTGAAACAATTACCAAAGAAGATTAGGGGATTATAAGTTATATCAGAAATAAGTACATAAAGGATACTAACTTTTCATTTAGGTATTTTTGGGTAGTACCTAAGGTATACTTTTCGGTCAAAATAGATACTTAAAGTATATCTTATTTTTGTTAAAGTAGGTACCTAAAATATTTTTTAATCAATATCACATGATAATTTTTAAAAATCTAGTAAAAGTATATATACTTTATGTACTTATTTTGACCAAAAAGTATTCTAGGTATCTACTTTGATCATAAATATACTTTAGGTAATTATTTTGACGATAAATACTTTACGTACATATTTTGACCAATAAGTATACTTTAGATACTTAATTTAATCAAAAGGTATACTTTAGGTACTTATTTTTAATATAAGCCAAGATTAGGCCATAACAACTCTACTTGTTACCTATATACTAGTTCACCACTGTTACCATTTTCACCAAGACAAGACAATAGCACCTTAGGTGTCAAGAACATTTGTGTTAAAATTTAGTCCAAATATCCTATCAAGCTTGTCTGGAATTGCAATGTCCATATTAAAAGAGATGATTGGGACATATCCCTAGCAAACGGCTCAAGATAGACATTTAGTAGGGAAATAGAAGTGACAAGAGCGATTCAAGTACATGACTTTCGTCCAATGGAACATCAATCTTACACAAGAGTCTAGTCCTTTGAAATGGGTGATTGATTATGCATCTTTTCTCTTCCATGCAAAAAGAATTACTTGTCTGTGTAAGCACGTCTTTTAATGAAAAGACTCGTATTCGGGACGGAGCCGTCTCACCCCAAAAGAATTTTTTTGTCTTTTTATTTAATTTCTTTTAAAATTTGTTTTTTATGAACAAGGTTGGACCATAGATGACATAATGAACAAGGTTCACTTAATAATCTTTCCTAAAAAACGTATTAGGTACAAATTGTGAATTTAGTTCTAATTTTATAATTTGATCAGATTGAATATCTATTTTTTAAAATTTTAAACTTTTGATCTTAACATAAATAATACTGAAATAATATAACTAAGTTACGATGACTTAAAATAATTAAATTGAAAAATATAAACCTATTAACATAAATAATTCATTTTCGTTCGGGGCTATTTACCCAATACTAGCCCATTATTCAACATGACTTAATACCAATTATAATTGAAAAACTAATACTAAGCCCAAATGCTTCCACAGCTCAAAACATTACCTAAACCTAATCTAACCTTAAACCCTAGGCGTCAGCCATCATCCAAGAGAAGTGGCCAAGTTGACACGCTTACATTATTGAAACCAGTGTTCCCTAATTACAATTTAAGACTCCCGAATCATAATTTATATGTTATCGTTTATTATTCTAAACCCTAATTGAAAAAAATTATTAGGTGAACTTTGTTCGTCACGTTATCTATAGTCTTAAGTAGTCAGAATCGTTCATTTTAATTTTTAAGGTGAATCATTGCATCTTTCCTACATGTAATTAGTGGGTGGATAGTTATTTAAAGATGAACGGTTTTGATTACTTGGACCATAGATAACGTGCTGAACAGGATTCACCTAATAATCTCTTATAATCGAGTTAGTATCACATATTATCTGAACAATAACTCAATTAAAAATAACAAAAATATCAATTAATTGATCTAACGAGAATAAATAAAACATTGTACGACATATCTCTTAAGTAAAATCAATGGTTCAATGACATGTCTCAAGGAATGTTTGATCAAACAGGGTCAAGATCCATGTGAACCCCACCAAGTGGGATGACTAATTAGGTGACAAGGACACATGCCCACTACTATCTCAATGTAGTTTATTTTTGCACATCATATTTGTCTTGAAAACACCTTGGACCTTTGATTTTTTAAAAATATATTTTTATGGTGGAAATTCAAAGGACAAATTTCAAACCCCATGAGAGTTTCTAACAAAGTCAATGAGAAGAGAGATGGTCTTTTAAGACACAACTCTCTTAAATCTTACATTGAGTTTTAAACTAGTCTTTTAATATTTGAAATGAAAGCCTAAGCTCAATCATAATCCATAGATTAGTAGTTTTCTACCCATATATTTAAATTGAATTTGTTGTGCCAAAAATGCTTAAATGATGAGAATATTGCTTTAGGGAGTTGGTAAGGATAATAAGAATTTGGACATGTCACAAAGGTGGGATTTATTAATACAAATGGTTGATTAAATGAATACTTCTTACTTTATATTAAAATTTTTGAATAAATATACTCATTTTGTTTCTCTGTTGTTATGACATTTTATTTTCTTTATGATTTATTTTGTTTATTTTTGTGACATGATTTTAATATGCCTTATTCATCGTTTGTTGTTCACACCGAGATTTTTAACAACACTATTTTTTATTATGATTTTATTAGTGTTCATAGAAAGTTAGATCCCTAGTTAGATAATATTTGTTTATCGATATAATTAATCTTGGGTAGCATAACATTCTACCTGATAGTTTAAGTTGCTCACCACTTCTTTTTCTCTCATTATGCATCTCGATTGAACAAAAATAAAATGATTTAAAAAAATCTGAATTTTTTAATAATATATTTATCTCTATAAAAATATTTATTTTGAACTTCAAACTAATACTATCAAACGAAAGAATTATAAATTTAGAATATAAACTATAAAATAAATATGTCTTTTACAAAAAATAAGATGTACTTTATCTTCTCTACTTTTTTTCCTTGTTATAATTAAATAATAAAACTGTGAATCATTATTTTGTATTTATTATAAAATATTTCTCTCCATATCCTCTTGTTTTTGTATTTGAATTGTCTTCTTGGCGCAGTCCATATGTTCATCAAAGTGGAAATATGAATCCTGATGAGTGGGTGGTAACGGACATATTTTATTAATATTTCAAAATAAAAAAAAAAACACATTTGAAAAAAAACATTATTGAGTCAATGAAGGATGGTGTCGTACGAAATAAAGATTTTTTTAATGTAATTATAAAGTGATTTTGTTTGTTGTACGATTTGGATATAATTTTATTTAAAGAGGTGATTTTAAAATTTAAAATTTATTTAAATATATAAAAAATTTATTATATTTTATTATAGATCATGTCACAGTTATTCTGTTTATCTCATTCACTAAGACGTTCGGTGTAAAATTAGATAGTAAAAAATTATTTTAATATCACTTAAAATGATACGAATACATTATTTTCAACGGCTTTAGTCATTAACAAATGTACTCATCAATCGATGAGGTAAATTTAGGTGAATAATAGAGTTTGAGAAAATTTTTAAAGAATATGTGTGAAAAATATTTGAGAAAATAGGTCAAAAATAACAGTGTTCTTTGGACATCGTCATTTACAGGTAACAGGGTTTATGTAGGCTGTTGATTAAATTAAAAATATATTGATTTCAACGATGTACATGCACCTCGTCACCTGTAAATGGCGAGGTTAATGAACACTATTCTTTATAGTTTATTCTCCTAAATATTTTTAAATATATTTATTTTTTAAAATATTTTATTAAAATCTCGATCGATAATGTGATTTAATTTGAAAGAATTTCTGCTTCTGCTTAGTTAGAGTGAGTTGAGTATTGAAAGAAATTTGAAGTGGTTAAATGAAAAGGCTAAGAATCTAAGCCATTAAATATGCTGAGGATGGTTTTCAGACACAGAAGTCAATCACTAAAATTATAACAGTTGACTGAGGGTACTTGGTTTTGACTTTGCAACATACAGGCTTCGTTGATTAACAGATAATCGAGAATGGAGTATACTAATTGATAGTTTATATTTTATTATTTTAGTTAATTTAATTAGTTTATAAGGTACTTAGATATTGTTTTTATACTATTATTGTTTGAAAAATAGAATGGATGGGTACGTGAAATCCACACAAGACAAGGGGCGAAGCTGGGTGGCAAATGATTAGGAAGAAGACGGGAAGAATAAAAAGGGTCATTTTCAGGTCTCTGACTCTGAGGTAGGGGTGCGGGGTCCAGGTGTCTGTGCACGCGCGCACGCCGCGTGGACCCTACTCGTTGACTTTCTTACTTCAAAGGTCATATGAAGTAAAACCGGACGCACGTTTTGTAATTAATCTTATGTTAACGGGATTAAGTACTCCTCTTTTCCTCCGGCCGCCTCTCAACTACCACTTGCTCAAGTTTCATCTATTTTATAAAATATATATTTTTAAATTATTTGATTAAAAAATTTTAATTTTTTTATTTTTATTAATAATAAATTTAAAATTATAATCAATCAAAATTTAAAAATATTAACTAAAAAATGAATAATGAACAAATAGAATGGGATGGAGGTAATTTTGATACTCAATAAAAAAATTATAAATAAATTTAAAATGATGTCAAATATTATTTTAAAGACCATAAACTTTACACACGTTTTTAAATTTTCTTTTTTTTAATTAATCTAAATTTTAAATATTTTAAGTTTATTTCAAATATTTTCCAATTCTTTTATATTTTATTTTTTTCTATGAAATATAATCATTATTCTAAATTGATTTAGAACTTTTGAACATTTTAAATTTATCAATAAACTATCATTTATATCATGTCATATAATTAGCATATTATAATAATGTGAGGAAGACATTAAAATATTCAAAAATTTGGGTTTAAATAAAATCTATAAACATATACTACCTTATAATTATTTGGAGACTATTTAAAAAATATTTAAAGACCAATTTAAAATAAAATATTATAATTTAAAGATAAAAATAAAATATTTAATAATTTAATAATTAATTCAAAATAAAAAATAATTTGAAAATAAAATTATACCAATCAAAAGTTCATTAAAATCATCTAAAATATTAATATTAAGATTCAAAACATGAAGAAAAAAATAAAAATTCAATTTCAAAATGACCTTTCTTCCTGTCTTATCACCCCAGAAATGTCAACCACATCCTTGTTTTAACCTGTTTCAATCCTTTGGCTGCTTCATATATATATATATATATATATATATATATATGACATGAGATGCAGCAAATCGTTTTCTATCAATTTATTCAACCATAAAACCTTCCCTTACCACACCCAAAGAAAAATCTCAAAGTAATTCACATTCACAGCAGCAACAGCAGCTTAGCTTTTCCGCCATGGCAGATGAGTTTAACACAGCAACAAATTGGTGGGATTCATCCAGGAAAGCTGGTTCATCTTCTTCATCTTCTGGATTCAGCTTTGGTTGGCCGACCGAAGTGGGCGATGTAAAAACAGCAAGGTCTCAAATGGATTCGGTTTCGGGTAGTTCGGTTGTTTTCCAGGAGAACCCGAAGCTTCATCAAGCTATGGATTTACAAATCATGGGTTTGGGGCTTTCTTCTCAAGCCGTGGATTGGAACCAAGCTTTGCTGTAAGTATACTCCGAACATTGATTCTGTGGTAACATGGAAACGGTTGGTTTAAAGCTTTAATCTTTGTTGAAACAGCCGTGGGGAGCCTGAGTTCAAGCAAATGAACACAGGGTTTTCACTCCATCGATCTCAGTTTAGTCCCCATGGAAGTCCCGGTGATAACACCGGAACTTACCGGGGTCTACCATCGACTTTTCAATCAGAAAACTCGACGGCTTTATATGATCAGAATCCTTCGACAATTCTTCAAGGGCTATTGGGGTCACAAGAACAAGAACAACAGCAGCAGCAGCAGCAGCTCCATGGCCAGTTACATTTCTCAAACAATGCTACTTTTTGGAACCCATCTGCAGCTTCCATGGCTGATCATGTTAGGCCTGGGTTTTCCCCATCATTACAACCCCAGTTTCCAACAGGAAATTTCGATGAAAAACCAAAGGTAAAAGTAGAATCTTTTCTACCAGATTTTTTCTATATTAGGGTTTGGAATGTTTTTGAATTCAAGACTTATTTTTTTTCATATGTCAGCAGAATATATGCGAAGTTCGAGACTCAAGCAGTACTGTGGTGAAGAAAAGTGGAAACGAATCTAAAAGACCCAGAAATGAAACCCCAGCAACCATGCCAGCTTTTAAGGTTTGATTTTCCTAGAAACCTTTGTTTTTTCCCGGAATTTGTTTTCAAATTCATTAACTTTGATGGAAAATCGTAGGTGAGAAAAGAGAAAATGGGGGACAGAATCACTGCACTCCAACAACTGGTTTCACCTTTCGGAAAAGTCAGTTTTCTGATCATCATTTTAAATTTTGGCTTTACTTTCTTCAACAAACACTGTTCATCCATTTTATATGCAGACTGATACAGCTTCAGTGCTTTCAGAAGCCATCGAATACATAAAATTCCTCCATGAACAAGTCAGTGTAAGTTCCCATTAACACCTAATAATTCCTGTCACAAAAAAAAATAATATTAGCTGTTTTCCGACAAGGGTTTTGTACTTTTGTTTTTGTATCAGGTATTAAGTACACCATACATGAAAAACAACGAAGCTGCCATACAACACCAGCAGGTATACCAATACAACATCATATTTTCCTGCTATATAGAGAGGTATAGTTCATAGTTTCATGATCGATTAAGCATTTTTTGCCGCATTAATGGCAGAATCCTGAGAAATCCAAGGACTCTGAAGGGTTAAAACAAGATCTAAGAAGCCGAGGACTGTGTCTGGTGCCAGTCTCCAGCACGTTTCCATTGACACACGACTCGTCTGTTGATTTCTGGACACCAACATTTGGTGGAACTTTCAGGTAATAAGTGAAGAAAAAAGGGTGTATATATATTCTTATCACGAAACCAAAACCCTAGACAAATTGTTTTCGGGGAAGAACGAAAGAAGTCCGCCTTATTTACAGTACTTGATCTAGATTAATCGATCATAATCGATCAATATACTAAAAGAAGGGCAACAACATGTAAAATGATGTAAGAGTTAGGACACTGTTGGGGTACCATATAAGATATATCAATTTACTTTTGTAATAATTGAAGAATAATTATTATGAGATCAAAGGTTGTTTTATTGGCTTAGGAATATTAATTAATTCAGAATTAATAGGAAAATACTTTCAGGATTAATTTAGAAAAATGGGTTTTTAGGGTTGTTACCTACAACATTGTGAATAGAGGTGCCACTACTACCTTTAATTTATAAAGAAAAAAAAATGAAATTGAACAGAAAATATTGGATTGTGGGGTTATGTCATTTGATTGCAAATCTCACTTTGATTTTCTTATTTGTTTGGAATATGTTAGTGGAGGTCAGAAGGTGGCCCACTCCAGCTCCTACTTTCTGCCTTTATTTTATTTTATTTTTCATTCCATTAATTTTATAATAAATTAATATAATAACAAATTATGAGATATATTGGTGTGATTGTTTATTTTTTATATAAATAAGATGCATAACATGCGTTTTATTAAAAAAATCTCTAATTTTAAATAAAAAATTTCAATACTAATATTTATAGATACTAAAATCACAATAAATAAATTATCGAACATCGCCTATAACTCCTCTTTTAATTATAAGATTATTAATTTAATTTTTATTCTTAAAAATATATATAATTTTATGATCAATCATTTATCTTTAATAAAAATATCAATAAAAGCTTAGTCATTATTACTACTTAAGATAAATAATTTATTAAAAATTAATGTATAATATATTATTATTCACTTATATGATATAAAAACTATCAAATTTTATACTTATTTTTTTATTTTAAACATTAATTTATGTATATTAAAATTTAAATAATCTAAAATTAGTGTAAACTATATATATTTGGAGGAATGTATGTACAACTTATCAGTCATGCTTTTGTGCTTTTTGAGTGGTCACATTGAAGAGCTCCTATTGGAAGGTAAAGAAAAGGTAATTTTATTTTTAATATTTTTTAAATAATATGTTATTTTTTATATCCATAAGTTTCTTTTAGTACTTTCAATGGAGACCTTTGGGGGAAAATATCCTAGATAATAACTAGTAGGTATGGCCTTGCCAAGTCTTCATAAAATTCAATGCTCTATTATTATTATAAAGATTATGACATAAAATTCATATTATTATGTATAGTTACTATTGAAATTATAATAACTTTAATCCAATGCTCTATTATTATTATGAAAATATCTTGATATTGGATAAAAGTGGGTTAAAAATATAGATTTAATAGAATGGTTGGTTGATTAAACTAAAATCTAGGTTTAATTTACATACATATTTTAGAAATCAAATATATTGATTATCAGTTTATTTATATTTATAAAATATTCGTGTATTAACAGGGCTAGAGTTAAGATTTAAGATTGAAGAGCAAAATGTAGCTGTTTGAAAGTGAGGATAAATTCGTAAATAAAGTATTTTTTTAAAAAAATAAATAGAAGGATAATTTTTTTTTAAAAAAAAAATTTGGGGTAGGGTAGGGGAATTATCCCACCCCTTGTACCTCCGTCTCCGTGTATTAGAATCCAACAAGTGGTCTTAATTGAAAAATAAATGATGCTCATTTTAGAAAACTCAAGTTTAATCACAGTATCCGTAAAGTGTTAACATTATCAAAATATTAAAAATTATTTATGAATATATATTACTTTATAATCGTAAATAAATTATTTATAAAAAAAATGGTGTATTATCCTTTTATTTTATTTGGATTGATTTATGAAAAAGGAGGTGGTTTTAACATTAAAAAGGAGATATAACAATGTTTTTTTACATAATTGAGACATAATATTATTTACATTGACACCTTTGTAAATATGGTTAGAATTTGGTAATTACTTGACAAATAAATTGAGTTTATTTTATTTTAGGATTATTATTTTATACACTATCGGTGAAAACCAAAAGTTTATACAAACATATTAATTTTCGGATATAAGATCTTAATTTAAAGTGTAGAGTTTAAGAATTTATTAAGTGTAAGAATTTAAAATTTATGAACAATAATGAATTAAAAATATAATATTTTATATCTGAATCGAGATGGAAATGTTACACTATTTTCGTAAGACATTTTAATCTCAGTTCCGAATAATGTGACCCAGCGGGAAAGAAGAGTCACCTTCTAGACAAGTAAATGGATTGATCCTAGCGTCAAAGGTGAGTGTCAGACGGTAGGGATGTTTAAAATCGATTCAATAAATATCCGGTGGTCTAATAAATCTAATATTAATACTATGCTATTATTGTATTTTTATATTTTTTAACTTGACTTATAAGTTATGGACTAATGAATACCCATTGAACCTGTTTTGAACACCCCTGCTAAACAGTAATGACTTCAGATGCTTTCGCAGCGAGGGCACTGACCCTACACTTCTTCTGCCTTAAGGCCTTCATAGGCTATTCGATTCCCTCGAATGTCAGTTGCAAAAATATAATTCTGTCGGATTTCTGCTCATTGTAACAAAAATATAATCTATTGTCTGTATACAAGAAGGTATATCTTTTGAATTTTTCCAAGAAACTGCAAAAAAATATTAATGATAGTTAGAGCATAACACATTAAATAAAACCATGGAATCTCTTTGTTTGTTTGTTACAGAGACTCCAATAGTGATATACTTATTTCATTTCTCGAGGACCATCCGTCGATGTCCGGCGAAGAACCATCTTCAAAGTGTTCCTTGCTAAACAAGAAACCAGGTTGTTTAGGCGAAGGCAATTCATTACGACTTCCCAGCATATGAACCACAGATGACATGCTCGGTCTCTCCTCAGGATGCTGCTGTACACATAAAAGACTAATGTTGATGCATCGTAACAGCTCGGATTGATCGCCGGTGCTTACTACGAAATCATCAGCAACATCCAAAGGCTTGCCTTCTTTCCATAATATCCATGCCTGCAGCACAAGTTAAACCGTTTTAGCCTTTGTACTTACAGTAACAAAACATAATGATAATAGCATCAGTTGATGTTTACATGTTCAATAAGGTTGCTGCTTTCATCTGCATGATAAAACCCTCTATTCCTTCTTCCACTTATAACCTCCAACAATAAAATCCCAAAGCTAAAAACATCTGATTTTACCGAAAACAGTCCATCGGTAACGTATTCTGGTGCCATATAACCACTGCAGAACATGTACAGATAAAGTAATAAAGTTTTTATTGGATTTATGGATCAAATGCATGGAAAAGTAGAAAAGGTCCACTTACTATGTTCCAACTACTCTATTTGTATTGGCTTCTGTTTGGTCTCCTCCGAAAGCTCTTGCCATGCCAAAATCAGAAATTTTCGGGTTCATCTCACTGTCAAGTAGAACATTACTAGCTTTTAAATCTCTATGAATGATCCTTAATCTCGAGTCTTGATGAAGGTAGAGTATCCCCCTAGCAATCCCGCTGATGATTTGGAAACGCTTGGGCCATGTTAATACTTCTCGATTCTCTTGATCTGAAAGTATGCATTCGTGTTAGTCCTACGTCTTATTCGATCATTGAGGAAGCAAAATGATAATGTTGAGAGTTTTTCTAATGATTTATCAGACCAAAAATGAAAGAGTCAAGGCTTCTATTAGGCATGTATTCATAAACCAGCATTCTCTCATCTCCATGAATGCAGCAACCAAGAAGCCTCACAAGATTCCGATGCTGAAGTTTGGCAATCAACCTTACTTCGTTCTTAAACTCGGTCAGTCCTTGTCCAGAATTCTTTGAAAGTCTCTTCACTGCTATTTCTTGTCCATTTGCAAGTTTCCCCTGAAAAATTTTGCAACATTTTAATGAGCTTTCGATAAAATCGTATACTTCGAGATCGCTCTACTAAAATACAGTAAACTTTACCTTATATACAGGGCCAAAACCTCCTTCACCTAACTTGTAACGAAATGAGAAACTATCTGTAGCTTGAGATATTGTACCGAACTCGAATACTGCAAGCTCCATATCTCCCTTCTCGACTTTATACTCTCTATCACTTAGATGCTTGTCTTCAACTTCATCTGAAAAAAGTAGAAAACATAGAGCTGAAGTTCACATCGAAATACAAAAATCCCGAAGCATCTACCTAGTTTATGTAATATGCCACTCTGTTTCTTAGATCATATCAAAATGTCAAAACCATCCATTATCAGTTACGTTTGGCTCTTCCTTTTTCTTGAAGTATTCATGTCCGACATATTCTCAAACATACTTATATCTAGCACACATTCGAGTATGAGTAACGTAGCTGAGCAAACCGGTTTTGGTATTTGTAGCATAGAACAAAATGATTATATTTATGAGAATCATAATTAGTGTTACCTCTTAAGTTTCTCCTGCATCTGCAAATGTAACAAACAACTATCAGGAACCCGAAAAAGGCACCAATTATTGTTGTAAGTATGATGGCAAGCCTCACCCTGGGCTTATTCTTCAGTTCTGCAATTATCAATGTTGGTCAGGATGGACAAGTATTAATTAGAACATGTTCTAGCTATGTAAACCAGTACCTGATTCTGAAGCAGACACTCTGATATAAAGATCCTGACCGTCTGTTTGCAATTGTTTGATATTAATCAGATCACCGATCCACATGGCACAGCCGCTGCCTCCTCTTGTAACGTCTAAATTAGTGTATGACATGCAAGAACAGTTCCTCAAGCACTCATCCCTACATTCCTCGAGATTCATAGTTTTACTAACCCATGAATTTGTGGTGTCTGGGGTTTTTACATTCCTAATTCTGATAAATCCATCTCCTTCCTGGCAGTTCAATGGCTTACTGTGTTCACAACCTCCGGAATAATCCGATGCGCTCCATCTTTGGGGCCATTTCGGCCTGAACCCTGGCAAACATTGACATGCCGGAAGCTTATTGCTATCACAATTGGCATTTGGACCACAAAGTCCATATCTGTCACAATAGTCAATTGGCAAGGCTACAAACTGCTGCCAGGTTTGAGTTTCTTGGTTCCATGTGTAACTTTGTGACTGACTTTGGCTTTCATTCAAAACATTCCTCAACTTTCCTGATTGGTTTTTGAGGAAAAATATGTAGTAAATCTCATTTTCATTCCACACAAAGTCATAATCGAAGATTGGATTCGACCTATAATATGGTGCCCCACTAAATCCATTACCATTCCATAATCCACTCAGAGAGTACTTTTCTAAGCCTTTCCTTAGCACCATTTCTGGACTTCCTTCCAGTTCTACACCATAAGTAAGGTCACCTGGAGATGGATCATTCCCAGTCTTCCATGCTGAGAGTCTTCGCTGGAAGCCGGTTCTTAAGTCAACACCAATCTTCATCCCTGGTAACATTGTATCTGTTGGATAATCAAAGCTTTGCCATAAGTAATTCTCCGGATTACTATCAGTTCCATCCCGAACAACAAGATTACCAGAATCCAGGAGCTGCAATACTGGATTCTGCACACTTGCTGTCGTATTAGTCGACCAAACAGCCGTTGTGTTCTGAACTAGAAGCACAATTCTGCCACCATTTTCTATCTGCAACAAGCCAGTGGAATCATTTATCGGGTTTATCCTGTTTGCCACCCAAACAACAGTTTGCACTGGGATGTTGTTGAACCAGATTCCCAAGTACCGGTTCTTGGAAGTGCCTGGAGAGAAGAAACCTAACACAAAAGTTCCACCACTGGAGACCAGGGTCATGCCATCGGTAAGCGAATCTGCCTGAGAAATGGTATCGATTGCAGCTGCAGCTTTTGAGAAAATGACGAGGAAAAAACAAGCACTGAAGAAATAGAAACCAGTTTCCATGGATGTCTGGTCTGATTGTGCATTGCCTGCAGACTTAATTTACACATTCCATTTTATTGAACATTTCAAATTCAATCATTGAATGTAAGGACAACGACAACAAATATTTTATATTAAACTGAATTTGAGGATGATTAACTAAAAGTCAAGTCTTTCATCAGAAATCAGACAAAAAAAGGATAAGTCTTTGATCAGAGCTTTTCCGGATTAGATCAGAAACATAATTCATAGACTAAACTAAACGCTAGTGTTAAATTTCGCCAAGGTGCACCCCCCATTCACTATTTATTTTTGAATAGCATATAAAAATCCAACAGTTGAATGGACGTCCCTTTAGCCGCCTACATGATCTGTTCGAAAACTTGGTCAATAGATGGACAGATATAATGCTGTCTGGCGACCGTAAGCTCATCCTTATCGTTCAGCGGAAACGTCGTGGGAAAGGTACGCCGGGGGTGCTCAAACACTGATACTTTAATGTTATGACCGTATAAGTTGGCAATTTACTTTGGAAACTTTAGATGTTAAGGGAAGGGATGAATCCATGTAGCCGCCACCGACCACACTCGTCTGGTCGTCGGAACCAACCGACGTTTTCCCAAAATTGTAATGCTTATTTTTTTTAAAATAATTTAGGCACCTAAAATTTAAGTCATGTTAAATAAAATTTTGATGTAGGCGTGATTCTCTCTATTTGTTTTAATCTCATGTTGATCATATTTACCTCACAAATTTCTAACCCTCTGCACCAACTGGAACATAAGACATAGGATATAAAAATAACCATCTCCTTCTGCAAGGGGATCAAGACCAGTCTCTTTCTAATTTCTTCAAAATTCATAAGGGAATATTTCCGAACTCGAGACCATCGATAGGTGTCTCTATGTCTACATCAGAAAGGATAAATCACAAGTCGTCGATCAATCTAGATAATTCATAATCCATCGACCTACCGTAAATCTCCATTTGATATGTTGTACCCAGCGTTGGAAAGCGTGGACGTTTCCCAACAAAAGAATCAGCCATGGTGTCTAAAACAGATGAAATGTGGCTGCATAGCTGCTGGAATGGAACTAAATTTGTATTTTAAAGTAAGTTCTTTTGTGCTGTTCACTTAGTTTGGAATCATATGACTTGCTCACCTCCAGGATCAGAAATTAATTTTTCAATAGTTCAACCATAAAATCTATATTGAATGTGTTTTACAAAAAAAAACAGAATTGAATATCGAATAATTCTTTCTGTATAGCTTAAACTACAAGATATGTCTTCTGACTTTAAACTGCAAACAAATTGTTAATGATTGTTTGGAGCATAACATATTGAATGAACTATAGAATCTTTTTTTTACCGAGCCTGTATTAACGATAAACTTATTTCGTTTCTAGAGGACGATGCGTCCACGTCGGTTGAAGAATCTGGTTCAATGTGTTTCTTGTTAAACAAGAAACCAGGTTGCTTAGGCAAAGGCAATTCATTATGACTTCCCAGCATATGAACCACAGAAGACATGCTCGGTCTCTCCTCGGGATGCTGCTGCACACATAAAAGGCTAATGCGGATGCAACGTAACAGCTCGGATAGGTCGCCAGTGTTTACTAAGAAATCATCAGCAACATCCAGAGGCTTGTCTTCTTTCCATAATATCCATGCCTGCAGCAAAATGTAAACCTTTATAGCATTTGTAGTTGAAGTAACGAAACATAATGATAATAGTATCAGTTGATGTTTACATGTTCAATGAGGTTGCCGCTTTTATTTGCATGATAAAACCCTCTATTCTTTCTCCCACTTATAACCTCCAACAATAGAATCCCAAAGCTAAAAACATCTGATTTTACTGAAAACAGTCCATCGGTAGCGTATTCCGGTGCCATATAACCACTGCAGAACATTTACAGATAAAAATAATAAAGTTTTTGTTAGGATTTATGGATCAAATTGTATGGAAAAGGCATAAATGTCCACTTACTAAGTTCCAACTACTCTATTTGTATTGGCTTCTGTTTGGTCTCCTCCGAAAGCTCTAGCCATGCCAAAATCCGAAATTTTCGGGTTCATCTCGCTGTCAAGTAGAACATTACTAGCTTTTAAATCTCTATGAATGATCCTTAATCTCGAGTCTTGATGAAGGTAGAGTAGTCCCCTAGCAATCCCGCAGATAATATGGAAACGCTTGGACCAGGTTAATATTTCTCGATTCTCTTGATCTGAAAAGTATGCATTCATGTTAGTCCTACGTCTTATTCGATCATTGAGGAAGCAAAATGATACTGTAGAGAGGTTTTCTAATGATTTATCAGACCAAAAATGAAAGAGTCAAGGCTTCTATTAGGCATGTATTCATAAACCAGCATTCTCTCATCTCCATGAATGCAGCAACCAAGAAGCCTCACGAGATTCCGATGCTGAAGTTTGGCAATCAACCTTACTTCGTTCTTAAACTCGGTCAGTCCTTGTCCAGAATTCTTTGAAAGTCTCTTCACTGCTATTTCTTGTCTATTTGCAAGTGTCCCCTGGAAAATTTTGCAGTATTTTAATGAACTTTCAATAAAATCATATACTTCGAGATCACTATACTGAAATACAGTAGCTTTTACCTTGTATACAGGCCCAAAACCTCCTTCACCTAACTTGTTATCAACTGAAAAGTTATCGGTAGCACGAGTTATTGTACCGAACTCGAATACAGCAAGCTCCATATCTCCATCCTCCTCTTTATTCTCTTTATCATTTACATTCTTGACTCCAAATTCATCTGAAAAGAGTATAGAACATAGAATTAGATTTCCCACCACCTCTTTTTCTATGTAGATTGAATTATATTCATGTTTCTGGACGAACACGATATAAAAATCCCCAAGCACCTGGTTTATGCACTATGGGACTCTGTTTCTTAGATCATATAAGAACCTAAAAGGATCAATTTACTGTTTAGTTCCTTGAATTATCCATGTTCGACATATTCTCGAACCTACTTGTACCTAGCACACACTCGAGTTTGAGTAACATAGATTATTTTTACCTCTTAACTTCCTCCTGCGTCTGCGAATGTAACAAATAACTAGCAGAAACGCCGTAAAGGTACCGATTACAGTCGGAAGTATGATGGCAAGCCTCACGTTGGGATTTGTCTTCTGTTCTGCAATTATCAGTATTCGTCCAGATGCACAAATATTAATTATTTGCACAAAAACAATAAGAAACATGACCCCAAGATGAAATAAGAACATGTTCTAGCTATGTAAACTGGTACCTGCTTGTGAAGCAGACACTCTGATATAAAGATCCTGGCCCTGTGTCTGCAATTGTTTGATATTAATCAGATCATCAAACCACATGACGCACCCGCTACCGTCTCCTGTAATGTCTAAATTACTGTATCCCATGCAAGAACAGTTCCTCAAGCAACTAGCCCTACATTCCCTGAGATTCATAGTCTTATTATACCAAGAATTTGTGGTGTCCGGTGTTTTTACATTCCGAATTCTGATAAACCCGTCGTCTCCGGCCTGGCAGTTCAATGGCTTACTGTGCTCACACCCTCCGGAATAATCCGATGAGCTCCATCTTTCGGGCGATCTTGGCTTGAACCCTGGCAAACATTGACATGAGGGAAGCTTATTGCTATCACAGTTGGCATTTGGACCACACAGTCCATATCTGTCACAATAGTCTATTGGCAAGGCTAGAAACACCTGCCATGTTTGAGATTCTGGGTTCCATGTGTATATTTGTGACTGACTGACACTTTGGTTCAAAACATTCCTCAACTTTACTGATTGGTTTTTGAGGAAAAATATGTAGTAAACCTCGTTTTCGTTCCACACGAAGTTATAATCGAAGATCGGATTCGACGAATAAGTTGGTGCACCACTGAATCCAGCTCCAATCCATAAACCACTTAGAGAATACTTTTCTGAACCTTTCCACAGCACCATTTCTGGACTTCCTTCAAGATCTACACCATAAGTAAGATCCCCTGGAGATGGATCATCCCAGTTCTTCCATGCCGAGAGTCTCCGGTCGATGCCGGTTCTTAAGTCAACACCAACTTTCATCCCTGGTAAAATTGTATCCGTCGGATGATCAAAGCTTTGCCATAAGTAATTCTCCGGATTACCATCATTTCCATCTCGGACAACAAGATTCCCAGAATCCAGGAGCTGCAACACTGGATTCCGAACACTTGCTGTCGTATTACTCGACCAAACAACTGTTGTGTTCCGAACTCGTAACACAATTCTGCCACCATGTTCAATCTGCAACAAGCCAGTTGAATCGTTTATCGGGTTAATCCTATTTGCCACCCAAACAACAGTCCGCACAGGGATGTCGTTGTACCATATTCCCAGGTACCGGTTCTCCGAACTGCCTGGAGAGAAGAAGCCTAACACAAAAGTTCCATCATTAGACACTAATGTCATACCATCACCGACCGACTCTGCCGGAGAAATGGTATCAATCGCCATCGAAACATTCAAGAACATGACCAGGAAACAACAAGCACTGTAGAAATAGAAACCCTTTTCCATGGATGTCTGGTCTGATTGCTCATTTCTTGCAGAATTAATTACACACTCCATTTTATTGAACATTTCAAATTCAATCATTGAATGTAATGGCAGAGACAACAAGTACTTTTATATTCCAGTGGATTTGAAAAATGGTTACCCCAAAGTCAAGTCTTTCATCAGAAACCCAACAAAATTGAAAAGGTCTTCCATGTATATTTTTAGCCAAAGTTTTGATTAGAAACATGTTTTATAGACTAAATTAAAACTAGAAGGTATGCATTGTATGAAGAAGAGTTGGTCTTATTTAAATTCTAATATTAAATTCGCCAACTTGCACCGCAGTCAATTTTAATTTTTTATAGCATATAAAAAAATCATTAACTGAATTGGATTGAATGATATAATGCCGGCGGTTGTAAACCCCCCACCCCATTTAAAAAGCTTTTATTTGTGGTTAATTACTAATTAAGAAAGAAGTGATGATTTATTTTAAAATAGGCGTAACGCTTTTTTACCGATGTATTTTTACATTCCACAGCTTTGGTAGATCGTTTAGTCCCATTCATCTTCAACGCAAGAGCGCTCGATCAGTGAGCTATTACGCACTCTTTTAAGGGTGACTGCTTCTATGCAAACCTCCTGTCTCTGCATCCCTACCTCCTTTATCATTGAGCGGTCATTTAGGGGCCTTAACTGGTGATCCGGACTGTTTCTCTCTCGACGATGAAGCTTATCCCCCATAGTCTTATTGGTCGATCTCGATAAACGATTTTAATTAATTAAAATATGAATAATGAACAAAATTCATCTAATAATTTTTCGAGAGTATAATTAATACGTCGGAGACCAATAATTTATTTTTGTCTGATGGGAGTTGGTGACTTTCTCCACGTAAAAAGCTACACAGTATAGGAAGCAGGATTTTTTTATATCCATAGAAAAGAATTAATTTTTTTTTTTGGTAAAGATGTTTATAATTTATCCACACAAATAACATTTTATTCTTTTGATATCGTGGAAGTATGCCAAAAAGTAAAGATATCTCTTAGAATAATTATTTTTTAAATTCTTTAATGAAAAACAGATAATATTTATTAAAAAATTAATTTAAAATTGTATTGTTTATAAATTATGTATGTTATCAAATAATTAAAAAATATATAAATATATATTATTCTATAATTATTTTTAATTTAATTCAAAAAATATAATCACTTCTTTTTATTTGTTTTAATATTATATTTAATGATGAAGTTACGTATAGTTTAGGGGTTATCTAACCCACTTAATTTATTGTGGTGTAAGATTTTAAAAAAGTTGATTAGATTTTATAGAATTAGTATAATTTTTTTTATAAAAATATTAAAATTAATCTCATTTAATTTATTTAAGTATAATATCAATAATATTTATGTTATAATAATATAAAAATTCAACGAAAACTCATCTGATTATATATTTTACGTCTTTAAATCCAATTAAAAGTTTACCCAAAAAGAGAAACTACAAATATTTTATTTTCTACTCATCAATTGAATTCAGCAAAAAATGAAAAATCGAATTAAAATTAATTATATAATTAAAATTTAATATTAATTAATATCATTTAAATAATAATACTATTCTAACATTTAACTTTAAGTTATATTTTAATTATATTATCAAACTATTGGAATTAATAATGTGGATAGATTTTAATAATCTAAATATAATGATATAAAAAAATTTAATAGTCTAATAATATAATTAAAATTTTAAAATAAAAATATTAATTTTAATTTAATAATATAATCGATGTTAAATAGTAGATAACTTTAATGATCAATGTAGGCCGATTTGTCATTTATTGTTTCTAGATAACAGCTACATTTTCTTTGATGCTACTGTACAGAGGACAATGGGACAAATAAGATATTTGTTTGTTCAAACAAATTATTCAAATAAATTATTAAATATAATTATATAGTATTTTATTTGTTCAGAAAAATAAATAATTATAAATTATCGATTAATATTGTTAAATATTTTATGCGATTAATTTGGATAATTAAGTTATGTATTGACCGTGGAATTTTTTATAAGAATTATAGTTTTAGGAGAAAATATATAACGAGTAAATTTTATTACGTGTTCATAAAAATAAACACTAAAAATTATTTATTTTATTAATTTTTTATATCGTATTTTTTAAGTGAATCTTCACTTAAAAAAATATTTTTAAAAATAAATTAACACTAAATATGAATGAAGATTCACTTAAAAAAATATGACACGGAAAAATTAATGAGATGGATGGTTTTTAGTGATTAGTCTTATGGATGACATGATGGGACTTACCCATAATATAATTTCTCATAGTTTTAGAGTTTATGAACCTAGTTTAGGGTTTAAAAGTTTATATTTATTGGTTAAAATTTAAAGGACATGATTAAAATTTAGGATCTATGATTAGAATTTAATGTTTATAAGTTCAGAGATGAAATTAAAAATTTATTATAAACCAGATAAAAATATATATTTTAATTTTTTTTATTTTCAGAAACCAAAAGCGATTGCTTAAAAAAATTATATATTTTAATTTTTTTTATCTCTTTTTAACATTAAAAACAACAATTGATGGGATCAAACCCCTTGAACCACCCCTATATTCGTCATTGTATAAATTAAAACTTAAATAATCTTAAACCTGAAATTTTAATTATAAACTTTAAATCTTAACTATACCTCTTAAATTTTATACTATTAAATCCTAATTCATAAATATTTTCATTAATTTTTGTCAATATATGCATGATGGAATTGCTTTGACTCAAATAAGGAAAGACTTGTGTTTGGCTCTATGGTCAACATTTTGGTTTACACGTCATTGGGGAGAATTTCAAGTCCTCCCATCTTGGAATTAGTAAAACATGCACGCTGGTTAAATTCAGGATTAGGATAAAACCTTGTAATTAGTGAGGAATGGTCTTCTTTTAAAAATTTAAAATTTATATATATTTTTAAAATTTTATATTAATTTATAAAAGTTTACAGTCTGTACTCTATATTGTAACGCGTTTTACATACTTCTTATCCCCTCTTTTAACCAAGAATATACAAGTCTGAGTTTGACCAAGAACCGTTCAGAATATAATTAAATAACATGCAGATGCAGATGCAGTTCTACTTCCATACGTATCCTGCAACCATGAAGGAAAACGACACAGGGGACAAATTTTCTTATCTGTCAGGATTCGTTAAGTGAACATCGCTACCAGATGTTCAAGTCATTTTCATCAGGTTTCTGTCAAAATTTTGCTAATTGAAGGAACGAAAGTGATAATGTTAATAGGTTTGGTAATGAGTTTCAGACCAAAAGTGAAACAGCAATCAAGGTTCTATGAGGCATGTATGAAAACCAGCGTTCTCTCGTCTCCTTCCAAGCACCTGGTTTTAGTACTTGCAGCAAAGAACTATGTGACTACATTCATGGGGAAACCCCCAAAGGGCAGCAATTACAGTTGCAAGTATGAACCAGAAGATGTAATAAGAACATGTTCTAGCTCTATAAACCAGTACTTGTTCCTGAACCAGACACTCTGATGTTAAGATCCTGACCATCTAACTTCAATTGTTTGATATTAAGCAGATCATGGCGCAGCCACTACACTGTAGTCTATAGTTGAAGCTGTCTCAGTTCCACCACGGGCATGTCCTGAAAGTCAAAAGAAGTTTCACTAGGTTAAATTCTAAAGTATTTTTTAACATTTAAACAAGTAAAGGCAACTTTTCCTGTTGGTTATCACGTTAGTCTTACACCGGAGGTCTCCAGTTTGATCCTGGGCAGCAACACGACTCTTGTTTTTAATTTATATATGCAGCACAGCTCGAGCAAGACTTGACTCTGGACATTATCTGTTTCGTATAATATGACAAAATCGATTTTTCATTTTTTAATGTCTATATTACAGGAACGATGAACAGTAATGGAGTAAAATAACCATGGAGGATTCTTTGTTTGATTATCTTTGCACATCCCTTTATCGATATAATTTGATTTAAATCTATAATCATGTGGAACATCTTCTGTTCTGGAGACGAGATAGATCATGAATTAATTTAGTAAGATTTGATCAAAGTTCGGTTAACACTTGATTGGACTCAACTCGAGTTTTAAAGAGTCGAATCGAGTTACTCAATATTCGACTCGAAAAACTCATAAGTTATTAAACAATATTATATATTAAAAATTTTAAATTTTTAAATTTAAAATCTAAAATCCTAAAACATAAGTCTTAAACCTTAAAATCTAGTCCTAAATTCTAAATTCAACGACCTAAATTTCTAAACCTTAAACCTTGAAATTAACAAGTTTGTGTAAATTAAAGTTTACACAATTTGTGTATTAAAATATTTTCTTAATAGGGTTTTAAATGAGTTGATAAATCACAAGTTACTCCAATTCGACTCAATCAAATTAAAACTTAATCAACACTTGGCTCAATTAAACCCAAACTTAAACTAGGCTCAATTTATGAACGAATCGAGTCAAACTTAAATTATTCATGTTCGTTAAAAAATTCTTAACAAACTGAATCGAACTCAAATAATTCAAGTTCAATTCAACTCGTTTACACCCGGGACATAAGTACTATAGTACTCCATGGGGATAAATGCAACTATGAAGGGACTAATGGTGGTCACAACCCACAAAATATTAAAAATCAGAAAAATACTATAATTAATCATTCTTTTAACCCCTCAAAAAATGTAAAATTCATTATTGGTCCCCTCAGTTTTTTTTATTTTCTAAATTTCTCATTCAAATAATAGTACGATCATCTTTATGTCAATGAAACTACCTACAAGACCGGTAGACTCTTTGAATGAAATTAATGGTAGTAGAAATTTCCCAGCCTCTAGATTGAAAGAAAAACTTGTTTTGGAGTAAAGATTTTCAACGAGAGATGTTGAACATGGAATTCCAGAGTAAATTTTCTACCAGACTTGTGCATGGTTTATACAGGAAACACAACTAGTAAATATTATATTCTACCAGGCTCATGGACGGAATTAGGGTTTGAGGTTAAGGGAGCAAAACATAAACATTTAGAAATAAGGGAGAAATTTATAAAAAAAAATTAAAAAAAATTTAAATAGGAGAACAAAAAAATCGGAGTGGAGTGATTACCCCTCCCCACCGCACACAGCTTTGTCCCTGACTAGACTTTGTGTGCATAATTATAAAGGTATTAGTGATAGTCTCAAAATCTAAAAATCTTAAAATTATAAAAATATTCTAATAAAATTACTCTTTTAATCTCTAAAAAATATAAAATTTATTATTCGTCCCCTTTAAATTTATTCGTCTCATTCAAATAATAATATTGAGTTCCACTGCGTATGGACTCATTTATGTGGAGGAAACTACCTAAAAGACCACTACTCTTTGAATGAGATGGGAGTAAACATTTCTCAACCTCTTGATTGAAATAAAAACTAATTTTGGAGTAGAGATTTTCAAACTGAGATACTGAACATGAAATTTCATCTTGAATTCTCTATGAGACTAGGGATGAAATCAGGATTAAATCTTAATAAGGTTAGGACGAAATTATACGAGGTGGGGAGGAGCAATCGTCCCTACCCTGAAGAATTTTTTTAATTTTTGTCCTCCTCTTCATTTTTTTTAAAAAATGATTTTTTTATAAATTTGTCCCCTACATCTAAACATTTATGTTTTACTCTCTTTAACCAAAATCCTGACTCCGTCCTTGGGTAAGGTTAAAATATTAAATTTAAAAATATAAAGGTTTATGAATTATTTAAACTCAAAATTCATGAAACAAAACCTATTGTTTAATATTTTAACTTATAAGAATTTAAATTGTTATTGGATCAAAAAATTTAAAGATACATACTCATTCTTCTTTAATTTGATCCCTAATCAATTATATATTTAATAAATTTTTATATTTTTAAATTTAAAATTTTTTATAGGGACCAAAATATTATTTAATTAAATTATTATTTAAACTAAATTTTAAAATAAAGTCAAAGGGACAACAGGAGAATCAAAAATTTATTAACTAAAATATATATTTTAAAATTTTTCTTAATCGACGGAAACCAAAAAACTAGCTACGAAAACTACCTCCAATACCGGTAGCCTCTTTCCAGGAAATGGTGTTATAAATTTTTGAGCCTCTGGAATTCAATACAAACTACTTATTTTGTAGTCAATATTTTCAACGTACATGAACTTTGGTGTTCAATTTAGTCCCAGACATGTGCCTGGTTTCTGTCATAACCACAAGTGTTGAATATTATATGCTCGTAGGACCAAGTAGTTCTGACAAGGGTGGAATCTTCAGTCGGAATGTGGAATGGAAAAGAGCTTGCAGATGAGATCGAGACAGATTTCAGACAACTTGTCTCTGTATATAATTTTAATGTTATAAGGGTGTTGTTATATTTTGTTGTTCATATATATTATTTTGTAATTAGTTTACTATAATTTTTATAAATTATTTTTTATAGTTTTATTGTATTTTACTCTTTACTTAATAAAACTAACAACCATTTTTAATTTTTTTTAAAAAAAGCAACACGAACTCTGTACAGGGAGAAATTATATCATGAGTCAGTCTCATCACGTCATCCATGGGATCAATTAATAGAAATTTTACACCTCATTATTTTTTAATTTTTTAAGTGAAGATTCACTTGAGAAAAAATTATGACATGAAAAAATTGATGAAGTGGGCAGTTTTTATTGGTTGATCCCATGGACAGGTGGTGGGACTGACCCATGATATAATTTTTCCTGTACAGGAGCTTATCCGACCCAACTCAATACGAATAGGTATTTAGGAGAAAAATAATTTTGGAGTGGGTCGAGGCGAATGTTAAAATAAAAAAAAAGATTAAACAAGTTTGGGTTTAAGATAAAAAATTTAATTCGACTCATAATGATTTTAATTATATGTTTATTATACTTTAATGTAATATATACAATATTTTATTTTTTGAGTCAGGATGAATCGAGTTTAAATATAATATTTAATTCGGGGTTAAAATAGGCTCGAGATTTAATTCTTACATTTTTGAGGAGGGACGAGATATATAAATTTTTTAGATGAGTCGAGATTATGTATGATAACTTATCTTTTGGGTTAAGATCAGAACGATCAAAAATACTTACTTGAGTCACCTCGTTGTCATCTCTAGAAAAATAAACCGGGAGTTGCAACATATGTTTCTGTCTCTAAATTATGACGCAAAGAATTCTCGTGACGCCCCCGTGACGATTGATTGAATTGTTATTTTAATCTTTAATTTTTAAGTAATTTAGTTCTAAATATTTTATTTTAGATCAAAACTTACATGACAGCGCACACTAAAATATTAATATCATATAGATAAAAATATTGACTTGAAAAAATATATCAATTAAAAAATAATTTATAAAATTATATAAAACATAAAATTATTATTATAACTTATCATTTTATTAATTTATTTTAAATTATTTATCTTTATTAATTAATATTTTTTAATAAAAAAAACTATTTTAATTCAACCCTAGACAAATATTTTTATGGCACTGTATCCCGTTCTAAGAAAGTGAAGCTATTGACCGGCAGTGAAGTTTCTATTCTCCCATGAAAACGAGTTAACTCATTTCTTTCTTTTTTTTAGTCACACCTTTCGCTGTACAACTAATCTTTGGCATTATATCTAGATTAATTTAAATCGATCTATATTATATATTTAATTTTTTAATGAATAGTTTTTTTAATAAATTTTTTTATATATACAAAATCTTAAATTCGAGACCTAAATAAATAATATCAAATAATTTATCAATTAAACAAAACTCGTTAATCTAGGATATATATTTATCGTTGAAATTTCAACTCATTTCTTTTTTTTTTCTTTAATCACACCTTTCAATTTACAATTTAGTCTATGATTGACCAAGTATATAATATAAATATAAATATGTTTTCTGATTACGTCACTTTAATTTATTAGGAGATTAATACTTTGTTTTCAAGTTGAAGTTTTAAAACGACTTCTATCATTATAAGTCTACCCTAACTCCACCATTTATATATTGAATTATTTTTTATATATTTTTACGTAAAATATTTTTATTTTATTCACATTGTAAGTGTAATAAATATAATATCATATTAATTATATATAAATTTGTAATATTGGGTTTGTTATACTATTTTGTATTTGAAATGTATGGTGCTTGTGTTGTATTTAAATCATATATATCAATGGTTTTAAATCACATTTCTATGATTTATTATAATAAAATTATTCTTTAATAGTTATAATGAAGTTTTGATTTAATGATATAAAAGTATTTATTTAATTTAAATATATTATCGTGAATTAATTATTTGGTTTAGCGTAACTTCAATATCTATACATATAATAAGGTTTAAAATGTATATGTAAAAAATCTCTATTAGGAGATTCACCCACCAAAATTAGATATATAACGCAGATTAATCTAAATTAATTAAAATAAAATTTGAAAAATAATAAAATATATATAAACATTATTTATATTTGTAATTTTAAAATTATTTTTAAAATATATTATACGGATCGTTTATTATATTATTTATGATCTCATTCATTAAAAATTAATATTTTTCCTGTCAGTCCTTTTTACCCGGTGAGGGTATGGTTGATAATGATATATAATAATTTTGAAGCAGCATGGACTCATTCTTGGGTTGAATTTATTTATTTTTGACAAAGCTAGCAGTTGTAGCAACAAGTTTCTACAAAATTTTAATTTAATATAGGACAGCTGTAGTTGAGATTCCCTGATAGAAAATAAGGATATATGACGTGAATTATCATTAAATTTTATTATTAAATTTAATTTGGTTATTAATATTTTAGAACGTTTTATTTATTTACTGAAATTTATCCAGAAAATAATTGCTGACGCGTCATTATAATTTTAGATTATAGTTCTTGAAAAAGGCTGCTTAGAGCTGAGGTTTTCAAGTTTGACAATATGGAATTTTTATATGGGAAAATATGATTATAAGTAATGTGATCTTTAAAAGTCTTCAAAGTTTTCTAACCTCATCAATGGCGGACTTTATCTTGCTTCTATTCTGCACCCTTCTGTGGTGGCCTCGTGTTACATTATCGGTCACGGTGGCTAGCTTAAATGTGACTGATTCAATCAGAGATGGTGATACCATGGTTTCGGCCGGTGGAATTTTCGAACTTGGATTCTTTAGCCCTGGTTCCAGCACCAAAAGGTACTTGGGGATATGGTATGTGAGTTCAAACACGACGGTTCCGTGGGTGGCTAACCGGGAAACGCCTCTCAATGACAGCTCTGGTGTCTTACATGTGACTGCTCAGGGAGTTCTTATCCTTGTTGATGGTAATGGAAACGGTCTTTGGTCTTCCAATGCTTTGGATTTGCCTTTGAGGCCCGTCAGTAGTCCGGTCGTGCGGCTCTTGGACTCGGGAAATCTTGTCGTTACCGATGGGAGTGGTGTCACAGGTTCAGGGAACTTCATTTGGCAAAGTTTTGATTATCCATGTGATACTTTCATTGCCGGCATGAAGATTGGGAAGGACTTCAATACTGGCCTAGAACGGTACTTGTCGTCGTGGAATAGTCCCGATGATCCTTCACTGGGTATATACACGTACCGGTTCGAGTTTTCCGGTTATCCAGAGGTTTCAGTAAGAGACAATACCACCATACTATTCCGGTCTGGACCTTACAATGGCCTGCGGTTAAGTGGGTTGCTTGAAACAAAAGAAAACCCTGTTTATCCGTATGATTTCATTTTTGCTGGAGTAGAGTTATCTCTAACGTTCCATTCACCCAACAATTCAACTTTTTTAAGGGGAGTGTTAGGTGGTGACAATGGATCCATGGTTCCATTCACACGGAACGATTCGAATCGAGGTTGGATTCCAAATCTTCCACTTTTCACCGAAAACTGCGACCGGTACGCATTGTGTGGTGCAAATGCCATATGTGACAACAACAAATCCCCTGCTTGTAGTTGCTTATCAGGGTTTTCACCAAACAACCCCCAGGAATGGGATGCAGTACCAGGGACAGGTGGTTGCGTGAGAAACACTCAACTAAACTGTTCCGGTGACGTATATGTAAAGGTGTCCGACGTAAAAGTGCCGGAAACCAAACATTCATGGTATAATGTAAGTATGAACTTACAGGAGTGCAAGGACCTGTGTTCATCTAACTGTTGGTGCACAGCATATACTAGTCTGGACATTACAAATGGAGGAAGTGGATGCCTGCTCTGGTTTACTGACCTTATCGACATGAGATATATAACCGATAGCGGTCAAGATATATATGTGAAGGTCGCCGCATCCGGAGTAGGTACGAAAATAACCTCAATCCTTGAAAACCGGAAGTCCTTTACACATACTTTTTGAAGCTTATGTTCAATCTTTCCATGCAGCTCAAAACGGGAGCACAAGGCATGGGAGCACTAGACACAAAGCAAATAACAGAACAACGATCATCGCTACGACGTCTGCACTGTCTGCAGGAGTGCTGATTGCAGGCCTAATCGTATTCTTATTCGTGCGAAGGAAGAAAAAACTGAAGGGTAAAGCAAACGATTCGTTTTCGAATCATTAAAAACTGTTATAGGAAGTTGTTCTTTGTTACAGCTACAATAGATTGCACATAATATTTACTCAACTATGCTATTTCACAGTATTGCTGACACACCACCACTCAGATAGCTTTTCTGATTATCAAAGTAGCAAAGAAGATCTAGAGTTAGCATTATTCGATTTAAGAGCTATTATCGCCGCAACTGATAACTTCTCGATGAAGAACATACTAGGAGAAGGAGGTTTCGGATGTGTCTACAAGGTAACCATATGATCAAATCCCATAAAAAGTTACTATACCATAAACCAGCCTTGATTACTGATTATGTGCTTTCTGTAGGGTGTTCTGAAGGACGGACAAGAGATCGCCGTGAAGAGGTTGTCATCGAGTTCTAAACAAGGAAACAATGAGTTCACGAATGAAGTTAAACATATTGCAAAAGTTCAGCACAGGAACTTAGTGAAGCTCCTCGGATGTTGCATCGAAGCAGACGAAAAGATGTTAGTCTATGAATACTTGCCCAACAAAAGCCTGGACTTCTTTATCTTTGGTATGTCTTTTTACCTGATCCATGATGTTAATCTCTTGTTAACAATATTCAAAGACCTAACAAGCAATTAAAATGCCTTTCTGAGAAGATAAAACTCAAAGCATGTTGCTGGATTGGCCAACACGGTACCAAATTATCAACGGGATCGCTCGAGGGCTCCTTTATCTTCACCAAGATTCGAGACAGAGAATTATACATAGAGATCTGAAAGCTGCAAATGTGTTATTAGACTATGAAATGAATCCGAAAATTTCCGACTTCGGCTTGGCTAGAAGTTTCGGAGAAAAGGAAACCACAGCCAACACAAAGAAAGTGGTTGGAACATAGTAAGTACTGAAATCGAAAACCGAAGTACCATAGTTTAAACTCATAAACTTCAAAGCTTGATTTCTTATATTTCAAGTTATCTTCTTCCAGTGGTTACATGTCTCCGGAGTATGCAATCGATGGACTCTACTCGATCAAATCCGATGTTTTCGCCTTCGGTGTTTTAGTTTTAGAAATAGTGAGTGGGAAAAGAAATAGAGGATTCTTTCATCCAGACCACCAACATAACCTTCTCGGACATGTAAGTGTCAAACCATAAAACTCTTCATATCAAAGATGTTAAGCTCTGTAAATGTTAAAACAGCTTTATTTATATAGGCATGGAAACTGTTCTGTGACGGGAACTCGATCGAATTGGTTGCTGATACAATTCAAAGAACCTGCAATCACTCGGAAGTTCAAAGATCGATACAGGTCGGCCTGCTATGCGTGCAACGCAGTCTTGAAGATAGACCAACCATGTCAAATGTTGTTCTGATGTTAAGTAGTGAAGTTCCATTGGATCAGCCTAAACAACCTGGATTTTTCAATGAGAGAGATCTGATTAAAGATACTTCTACTTCATCAGATGTTCAGAAACATGCTTGTTCTAATGATTTCGCAATTACAGTAGTTGAGGCAAGATGATGCAGATTTCATGCAACTGTTTCTTAACGATATGATGGTTGTCATCGTAATTATATATACGACTTCGATATTGAACTATGGATGGTAAACTAAGACAATTTCATTGATTTTCATGAATAGAATATAATCATTTTGTAGTTTTTTTCAAGTCCTGCAATTTTATTGGTGGATGAATATCGAAAAAGCAATGTAATTTTATCATATTGGTTTAACTCAGAAATAAATGTTTGAACTATATTTTTTTTCTGAAATAAGTGTCTAATATTTTTTCGGATAAAATAAGTGTCTGAACTATACATTTTTTCTGAAATAAGTGCATGAAGTTTCATTCTGTTAGTATTTTAAAGTAACACCATTAAAAAAATTTTGTTTAACTTATAAATAGTTGTTCAAACTATACATTTTCTGAAATAGATGCCTAATGTTTTTTTACTGAAATAAGTGTCCAAACTATAAAATTTTTTCATGAATAAGTTATATTAGATTATTAAAAATTTTATTACTTTTAATATTAATGTAAAGTTACAACTTTTAATTTTCTAAGATCAATGTGAAAAATAAAATCTTTTAAGATAAAATAAAGTTCACATCAAATCATTTTAGACATTGAACAAAATAATACAGAAGTTTTTTTTTATGTTTTTTAAGATCTAAGTTAAATAAAATATAACTCGTATATTAAAATAAATTAATAACATATGAAAGTTAGGTGTATTAAATAAAATATGTTTTTAATAGTGTTATCTTAAAACACTATTGAAATAAAACATTAGGTACTTATTTTAGCAAAAAAATATTAGGCACTTATATCATAAAAATGTGTAGTTTGGGTACCTATTTATAAGTTAAACAATTTTTAATGGTATTACTTTAAAATACTAATAGAATAAAACTTTAGTCACCTATTTCAGCAAAAAAACGTTATGCACTTATTTCAAAATATATATATATATATATATAATTGAAACAAATATTTTAACAAAAAAAATATTAAGCACCTATTTTAGAAGAAGTGCATAACTTAGACACTTATATCTTATTGTATAAATGTAGTTCAACATATAAGAGATTCTATCGAGGCTCCAATGCGGTAATGGTAGATTCGTCTAATGATTCTTGGTTGCTTACGGTAGACTCGGCTTGAGGCAGAGGCCTTTCCAAGAAAAAAACAGGCTGCTTTGGATGAGCCAATGGACTCTCGCCGCACAACATCAGCACCACCGGTGACATGTTCGGTCTATCTTCGGCTCGTTGTTGAACACATAAGAGAGCAACATTGATGCATCTCAGTGCTTCGGCTACGTTGTAAGAGCACCCTAACGCATTATCGATCAGTTCTAATGGCTTGTCTGCAATCCACAGACTCCATGCCTGAAAAAATTGGAACTAAAGGTTATATATGAGTCCAAGAATGTGAATTAATCTATAATGTCTTCTCTCTTACATGTCCAAGCAGATTGTGGTCGTGATTCGAATCCGAAAATCCCCTGTTTCGCTTCCCTGTTACTATCTCCAGAACCAATACTCCGAAACTGAAGACATCAGATTTCATTGAAAAATGTCCACGAAAAGCATACTCTGGAGACATGTAACCACTGTGAAATAATGCTGAAAATGAGAACTTTAGAAGCAACATGGAGAAGAATTTATCAAGTATTAACAACGTCGAGGAATACATATACGTACTATGTTCCGACCACTCTCTTAGTCCTGGCCTCAGTCTGATCTCCGGCGAACTTCCTAGCCAAACCAAAGTCTGAAATCTTCGGATTCATACTATTATCTAGTAGGATATTACTTGCTTTGAGATCTCTATGTATAATCCTCAATCTCGAGTCATGGTGAAGATAAAGAAGCCCTCGAGCAATTCCGTCGACGATGTTCATTCGCCTATGCCAGTTGAGTTCTTTGTTCCTTGCTCTATCTGCAATGTTTTAATCATACATAATGTCTTACTTCCTCGGTCAGTTGAATCATCGGATTCGAAAAGCATTTCAGATATAGTGAGTGCTCACCAAAAATAAAGTAGTCCAAACTTTTGTTGGGCATGTATTCATAGATTAACATCCTTTCATCTCCCTTAATGCAACAACCTAAGAGCTTCACAAGATTCCGATGCTGAAGTTTCACGATTAATGTAACTTCGTTTTTGAACTCTTCGAGGCCTTGGCCGGAATTCTTCGAAAGTCTCTTTACTGCTACTTCTTGTCCCCCTTCTAATAGACCCTTGAATTCGTAATGTACGAAAAACGTTAAGAAGCATCATATCTAGGTACAAAAGATAACATCTGTCACACCAGATTGCTTTAGTACCTTATATACAGCACCGAAGCCACCGCGACCGAGCAGGTTGTTCATTGAGAAGTTATTTGTTGCATTAGCAATGGCTTTAAAAACCATCATCGGCAATTCCATCTCGTCCTTCTCTTCGTCTGCCGAGTTCTTCCGCACGTACAACACAGATACCAGTATCAGCAATCCGGTTGCAACTACAGAGGAGATGGATATAATTGTTACTTTTAGCTTTTCATTTGCCTTCGTTTTTCTTTGAATCCGATCTGATATAGACCAACAACAAGCAGTGAACAAGGTTTGATAAGTTCGGATGAACATATATATCATTAACCATTATGATAACAAAAATTCAAACATTGGATACAAAGGTCTGCTTACCTAGCACGGAAGCAGCCAACCGAACATAGAGATCTTGTCCACCCTTGTCGAACTCTGTCATGTCAATCAGATCATTAAACCAGATCAAGCATCCTGTTCCTTTCAAAATATCTAAAGTTGCATATGCTGTGCAGGAACAATTTGTCAAACATAGCTCCTCACATTCATGGAGGCTCATGCTATGTTAGCCCAAGCATTCGACGTATCGGGTAATTTTAACCGAGTGTGCTTAAAGAACCTATCTTTACCATCACAATCAAAGGGTGTCATTCTAGCACATCCATCAGACGAATCTACAGAACCCGGCTCACCGGAAGTAACCGGTTTTTCCACATAGCCTTCAAGGCATGCACAAGGAGGAAACTTATTGGCTGTGCAGGTAGCATACGGTCCACAATAGGCATAGGTTTCACATCGTTCCGACAGAGCCGTCACGAAAATCTCCCAATCTTGTTTCCTATTGTTCCCTATCGAATGCTGCAAAGAACCAATTGGATTCAACTGAAGCCTTGTAACAAACGAACTGTCCCGGTTCTTGTATTGGCAATAGACCTCCTTGTTATTCAAGACAAAGTCATACGAAAACACCGGATTTCGTTCGAGACAACGGTTCACCGTGAAATAAAGGCCATTCCATGATCCTCCTCTAAACACCAGTTCCGATCCTTTCTTAAGAACAAATTGCGGATATCCACGAGTGTTGATTCTTATCGAATAGTTACCGGGAGCAGGGTCTTCTGTGCTTTTCCAGGATGATATATACCTCTCGAAACCGGTGATAAAGTTCCTCCCGATCTTCATTTCTGGTAAGAAGTTATCACAAGGATAGTCGAAACTTTCCCACAGAGTTTTCTCCAAGCTGTTATCATTCCTTTCTTGCACTACAAGGTTTCCGGACTCCAGGAGCTTCACGATAGGACTTCGCGCAGGTTTCGACATATTCGAAGACCAAACCAGACTGTGTTTGCCATCTAGAAGAGTAAGGATTCCTTGACCAGTAACACTTAGAACTCCCGACTTATCGGAAACAGGATTCTCCCTGTTGGCAACCCAAACAACGGTACCGGAGGATACTTTCTGGTACCATATTCCAACATATCTGTTCTTTGAACTTCCCGGACTAAAAAATCCCAGTTCAAAACTTCCACCGGCCGATATAAGAGTTTCACCATCTTTTATGGACTTCCCTGGGTAAATAATGTCTTGTGTGGTGGATGTTCTGATAATCAAAAAGAAGTAAATAAACAAGCACAAGAGAAGCTCCATTTAGAGCCAGCCATTGATCTTCTCAAGTATAAAAGTGAAACACTCTGGTAGTCTTGTCATTGAAATGCGTTGATGTTGATCCCACATCGAGAATGAGTGGAAATTGAACACTCAAAGAAGCTTAGAATGCATGTGTGAATGGGTTGACATAGACAATCTAATATTCAACTTTCATCTTTTTAGGCAAACCCTTTTCTCTTACTATTTATATCACACACTCAAAAAATATATTTAAAATTTAAAGTTAAAATTTTGAATTTAAATTAGTGTTTAGAATTATAATTTAAAGAATTTAGGATAAACCAATTGAGATATGAATAACGATTTTGAGTTTAAGGCCTCACTCGTTGAACAAATTTATATAAAAAAGGATATTTTATTAAGAATTCAAAATAAATATTCATAATTAAATATTTCAAAAAGAATGTTTTAGTCCATCAATTTAAACCTGTTGGACTTTGGTATCTGAAAAAAAGAAGATGAATGCTATACATAGAGGTTGAAAACAAGGTTATCTTGAAGTTTCAGTTCTCAACATTTTGGACCAATCATTAGTCTTCTTCTTCTTGGTCTAATTCGTCGTCTACCCGGTGAATCATCATTCTCAGAAGGATTTTCAATGGAAACTTCTCTTGAATCATGACTTCTGAGTAATATAGAAGCATTGTTGCAGACATTTTGGACTCAAGAAATAAGGCCTAATTGATTTATCCAAACATATCATGAAGCATCAATCATGGAACTAATGATGTTATGGTAGACTCATATATGGAGAATGTTTCATTTTCGACTAATATAGCGTTAGCCGTTGGAAGATTTCTTTCGATGAAAATCCGGGCTGCTTCGGTTGGTGCAGTATACTCTCACCGGACTGCATTAACAGCATTAATGACATGTTTGGTCTGTCTACGGTTGATGCATCTTAACACTTCGGTATCATCGTAGGAGTCGTGTAATCCGGTGTCGGGTAGTTCTTTCCATCCACAATCTCCATGCCTGAAAAGTTGGAACCACAACTGATGTATTAATGCTTGAAACAGAGAAAATTGTTAGATTGGAAGTTTAAAAGCAACATGGAAAATGTTGGCAAATGTGGGTTGAAAAGTTCAACAATGGAAACTATACTGGAATTTATGTTCACTGTGAAAAGTACCAACTTGAAAGAGTTGGACAAGAAGGCATTTAGTTAAAACATCAATCCAAATGTACATATCAGCATTAATTATCTTACAGACTCCCACATGGATTCAACGCAGACTTTATTCAAGTTTTAGCTTACGACAAGGTGACCTGAAACATCAAATGTGTAAGCAATCAATTAGCTTCTTGTAAAGTTTTGGTGAAAAACTTATCAGTATAAATTCGCAGAGATGGTACCAGATGTTGAATTGGTCATCCTTATGTAAAGATCTTGCCCGGCACTAGTTCATATTTTCGTATCGATGTGTCGGGCGATTTCAAGCCATTAAACTCTATAAGGACATAATTTACAGAGCAACCATGACTGAAAATGTTACACCATTTACAGAGCAAAGTTCGGACCTACTCGGTTGTACCAAGTTGTCTTCTGTCATACACATTGTATTTAAGAAAGGTGGTGGTTCAGGAGAAGGTAAGACCAAGCTTTCATTGGAAAGAATCGAGACAACATCGGACATGGTCGCCGATCGGCCTATTGTCTGCGATATGCAGGGTACCCTATAACCCGACTTGTGTTGTGGGTAACTGGTCTTTACAGGTCGGGACACCGACCGACTTTTTTACTACTCGGAGAAGTACCGGATTATGAACACCCTAACAGCAGCAACACAAAACAAGAGTTGGTGCCTTGCGGCAAACACTTAAGAAAACAGCACTGGATTAAATTATCGTTCTTTAGATTATACTATTGAATTAAAAAAAAAAATAGATATTGTTTTAGCACTAAATTTTAATGCTCGATAAAATTTTAACACTTAAATTTAGTTCTACCACTGAGTCACTTGTACGAATCTTAACACTTCAGTAGAGGGATTTTAACAGTCCAGTGGTATAATTAAACCTAAACTAAAGTTTAATTCTAAAATAATATCGTGTTTTTGTTTAGTGATATAAATGATACACACATAAAAATTTAATGATATTTGGTGTAGTTAATCTGTTAAAGAATAGTAGGAGTTCTCCTATTCTATTCGGAAGGATTGTATTTTATAATTATATGTGGTTATTTTATCACTTGATGAAATATAAAAAAATAACGAGATAAATATCCGATACTATAAACAATTTATATTTTATCACCTCTAAATTATTAAAAAGAACTTTTTAAACTAATTTTTAATGTTATTTGTATTAAATCATTCCAAGGTTTATGGATTTAATTGAAGGGAAGATTGTTTCAAAGAAATTTCATTGAAACTTCCTTTTGTCTTAAATATTGCAAAGTTACCTCAGATGTGTTGTCATTTTCTTTTTATTGCAACAATTCCATTATTTTACAACTTTAATTTTATTTTAATAAAAAATCTAAATATTACTTTTTAACATTTAATTGTCCTTATAAAGAGAAACATAAGGTTTGAGAGGTCAAAGTCAGGGATCTTGGGCTCTAGAAAAGAAGATTAGACTTAACAAAAGACCCAACCAACATCAAATGCTTAGGTGCCAAACACATAATACTAATTTAAAATTTTATTATAATAATAATTTTTTACTCGTTTTTTATTCATAATATTAAAACTTAAACTTTAAATATTATTAAAATATATTTTATATTATTTTTATTGTTTGGTAGACTTTGGCCTGATTAATCCGGACCGATCCGGGTCGCACACCTAGCTTTGGTGGGTAAGTCTCCTAGCAAGGATTTTCTGCATACACGTCTCGAATTTGAGACTTACTTAAACAGAACCCAGCTGCTTACCACTTGGACCAACCCCTGTTGATACTAAAATTTAAAATTTAAATATTTCTTAAAATATATTTTATATTATTTTTATTGTTTGGTAGACTTTGGTCTGACTAATCCGAACCGATTCGGGTCGCACACCTAATTTTGGTGGGTAAGTCTCCTAGCAAGGATTTTCTACATACACAACGTCTCGAATTTGAGACTTACTTAAACGAAACCAAGTTACTTACCAGTTGGACCAACCTTGTTGATACTAATATTTAAACTTTAAATATTGTTAAAATATATTTTATATTCTTTTTATTGTTTGGTAGGCTTTCATTAAGTTGGCGTGGGCCCGGGGCTACAAAGAAACTACAAAGTTTTAAGGGTAAATGATATCAGTAGTCATTAAATTATCTTTGTTTTTATATTTTGATCATTAAAGTATTATTTTTTGTAAATTTGTCGTTAACATTACATTTTTCCCGTTTTGGTCATTTATCGTTAAAAAAACTCATGAAAAAATAGTTTGATGACCAAAACAAAAAATAAGCAATATATTTAAGGAAAGAAGCAATTGGCTTGTGACCAAAACATTAAAAAATACGGTTGATAATCAAAATAAGAAAAAAAATATAAAACGGTTTTACCAAAAGTAATACTTTGGTGACTAAAACAGAAAAAATAAAAATATTTTAGTGACTAATAATATTGTTTACCCAAATTTTAAAATAAAGCTTAAGATCTTGATAAGAACATGTGACATTATACTTTTCAGTTACCATCAAACATCACTAAAATATTTTTATTTTTTAAGATATTGTTTTGTCCTAATTATTGCAAGATTCCTAGGAGGAGAAATGAATGATTGAGAAAAAAAAGCAAAAAGGAAAAAGGGTATATAATACGACACTGGGAACAAGAAGTGCAATCATTTTTAAATAAAGCTTAGTTTAAATTCGTAAATAAAAAAAATATTTTTGAGATATTTTATCATCTTTTAAAATAGGATTTGATTTGAATCGGATTTAATCAATCAAATAATAATATAATTATTGGATATTGGGTTTTTTAGAAGAAAAAAAAGGTAATTAATTATGAATTTGTTTTATTTTTTTAACCATTAGTGAAGAATAAAACTCAACTCAAAATTTTATAAATTTAACTTGACCCAAAAAATTAAATAAATAAAATTTAAATTATAAAATAAAAATTTAAATAACTCAAAAATTTTAATAATCAGTGGTTTAATTTTTAAGTCCGGTTGAGTCCCTCAATTTATATATATATATATATACTTATATAAAAATATAAAGAAATATATGAAACATATAAAAAAATATAAATATATATATATATGTTTATCTTATATGATTAATAAAAATTATTTAAATTAGAATTAAACTATACAATAGCATGATAAATAATTACAATTAAATTTGTATAAAAGCTCAAAAATTTGTTCAAAATTTATAAATTCGAATAAAAAAATTCAAATAAAATTTTAATTGTAAAATATGGTATGTCAAACTCATTGAACTAGAAATTTTTTAACACAGTTATATCAAACGCTCACTCTTAACCATTGGTATCAAACTCATTGGTTGACTAATCCGGATAAGTGTTGTTTTAGAGACATGTTATTGAGACAGCCCAACATATTTTGCTCGAACAAATAACAATTTCATGGTTTGAACTCTTAACTTTGTTTAAAAATTTCAGTGTCATATCTCACTAAAATAACCGTTTATTGATGTAAATTGATTTTAGCAAATATATTAAAAAATCGGAAAAACTAAGGACCAACCTTGAATTTTATATAAATGACGTAAACTATTAAGAATGAATATTAGTAGAAAAAATATATATAATATAAAAATTTTAAAAAATATAATTATACCCAACATCTCTACGATCATCCCTCAGAGAAACTATGTTAAAAATGAACGTCTTCTTATGAATTTCATGGATAAGAAATTTGCTATATAAATTAATGAAACAAAATTCACACTAATTATAGAGATATCTACACAGAAAACACACATGAAAAACATGTTGAAACAGTAAGAAGTGGAAGTAGGCCATTAACGGACAAATCTAACACGATGCTAGAAAAGAAACACAAACACAAAAATAAATATATTTTTCATAGGATTATCTTAATTTTTCAAAATCTCACGTTCTGTGGTGGATCCAAAATTTTATAAAGATTTAATTTATTATCAAACATTATATTAAAAATATAAAAAATATAAAGTTAAAAAAACTTAAGAGACACAAAATTAGATTATTAATATAAAAAATTTAAAATATTTAGAGTGTACGATTACACCCTAACACCCCTAAATTCGTCTTTATTCATATTTAACTTTTAACTTAAATATTTATAAAAAAGATTAATTTTTTCACCATCATTATATATAATATTTTTATATTTATATTATATATGTCATGCAACTTCCTGGAAGTAGGGTATTCAAATGAATACTAATGAAAGGTGCAAGAAGCTCACCATGCCACCGTAAAAAACTATTTGTTTATATGTACATTTAATTGTCTTCAATGGCCACTCACTCTTTCCAAGAAAAATCTGAAGTATCTTCCCCTCCTTTTATATACTCCCCTCCTTTCTTCTTCCTCCCTCAACCTCCCTTATTCACTTACCCTAAAACAGAATTTGCCCTAATGGAGCTCGGCATCACCTGCGATTTCGAGGACTACTTCCCGTCGATGATGGAGCAGCTTGGCTCCGAAGGCTTCATCGGTGAACTCTGCAACGGGTTCCGGCTGCTGATGGACGTCGACCGCGGGCTGATAACGTTCGAGAGCTTGAAGAAGAATAGTGTTATTCTAGGGTTGAATGACATGGGGGACGATGAGATCGTTTGCATGTTGAGTGAAGGGGATTTGGATGGAGATGGGGCATTGAACCAGGTTGAGTTTTGTATT
The DNA here is from genome assembly GCA_035048815.1 of Abelmoschus esculentus. Taxonomy (NCBI): domain Eukaryota; kingdom Viridiplantae; phylum Streptophyta; class Magnoliopsida; order Malvales; family Malvaceae; genus Abelmoschus; species Abelmoschus esculentus. The sequence continues at coordinate 11,837,860 of JAUCBN010000001.1, forward strand.
CTCATGTTCAGGTTAAGCCCTGGATTAATGGTGGATAACAATAATGGATCAAAGCAATGGGTGGAAGAATATATATGATAATGGTGTATATATATGGATTAAGATACGGTTACACACAACGTAAAACTTATAGTTTTACATTTTAGATCATTAGAGGGATGAAATTGATCATTGGTGGTTGAGATTAACTTTTTTTTCGATTGAAAATCTGCATATATCGTACTGTTAATCTCGATCATCCATTTTACATCTCCGACGATCTATAAAACGTTTAAAATTAAATTAAAAAACTCTTCCGCTGTGTGAATCGATCTTATCTATATTTATATATGAAACTATATATGTGTGATAATATTTGTAGAAACTAGAGAATTAAAGCATGTATTGGAGAAGAAGTAAATAAGAAATGAAAAATTAACATGTTTAATTCCATTATCTTTTCCTTCAAATTGCAGCTTTATTTTAGCTTATATTACTCAAAATTATTTATCTTTTGTTGTAATTTTCTATTTTTATTTTTAATTCTTGTTAGAAATTTGGAATTTAAAACTTTATATATGTTGTCATTATTATAATTATTATTCATTATAAGTGCATTTTTTATAGTTAATTACTACTATTTTTAAGGACCAACTTAATAATTAAAACGCCATTTTAGTATAAATGAAATGATCCAAGACATCTGGATATCTCTCAAACTATGCCGTCTACAATTTTGTTTTTCTTTATTAGTTTAGTAATCCACGATTAATTTTAATATTAATTATCGATTATTAATTTTTTTATTTTTTATATTTTAAAAAAATGCCTTTACGACATACATTTCTCTTTTTGTGATATTTTTTTTTGCGTGGTTCATTTTATTGCGTGGTTCATTTTATTTGTTCTTATAACATGATTTCAATATATTTTAAAAGTTTTTTTGTTCACACAGAAATTTTGATAGCGTTAATTTTTTATTATGATTTTGTTGATGGTCACGAAAAAATTAGACTCTCACTCGGTTGATGATTGTTTGTCGATATAATCAATCATAAATAGTAAAACATTATTATATTTGAAAGTTTGGATTGCTCATCAGTTATCACTTATCGCTTTTATTCACCTGTTATGTGACTCAATTGAATATAAACAATAAGATTCAGAAAAATTTTTAAATTTTAATGATACGCTTATTTTAAAGAAAATATTCACTTTTTGTTTATATTAAAATGGTGTTTAATTATTATTCAATCGTATAATATATAAAAAATAATAATAAAAGACTCAAACTATCTGGTAAAATATTTTAATAGTTTAAGCTGGTTTAAGTTTTAGGGTGCAGGATTTTAGATTTAGGTTTAAATTTTATAGTAACGTTATATAAATTTTTTTAAAAAATAATTTTTAATTAGATAATTTTTAATAATAATAATTTTAAATCAAAATTCCCATTTTATCCTTTATGAAATCATTGACGTGATAACTTTATTTCCCCTCCAACGACAAAGTTTTATCCTCTATAATTTCCATCTTCCCAGCCTGTACTGTGAGGATAGGAATTGAAAGAATTAATGTTTGCGGGGTATTATTGATAAAAAAACCAAAATATATCTATTTCTTTCATTTTCAAGTTATGTAATAATTAATTCGAATCAATTTATGTAATAATTTTTTGTTTACATAAAATCTTAAATTCGAGATATATTTAAATGATATCAAACTGCGAGAAAAAACAATTACCTCCTTTAAAATTTGGAAAAAAAAGTATTGACAAAGTCTAAATTGGTAAAAGTACTACAAAAGTCCTTGTACTAAGTGACAAGTTGTATTTTGGTCCCCTACTAAAAATGAGCAAACTAGTCCCTATATAATTTATGTTTAGCAATTTGGTCCTAATGTTAAACACTTACTTGAAGAAAAAGGAAAAAAGTCTTAATTAGTAAATCGGTCCATGTCCATGTCGTTGTCCTGTTTTTCGTCGATTTTCTCTTGTTTTGTTCTCGATTTGTGTTGTCGGTCTTCCTGTTTTCCGTTTCTCTTGTTGTCTACTTCTCTTGTTCTGTTCTAAATTTTATTGTGAATAAAGTTGATCTTCTCAATAAAAAATGGAGTAATTAAATAATGTTTTGAGTAAAAAATAAAAGAAAAAAACAAACAAAAATATCACAGCAATTCTACGTTGTCAGTAACTTGCTCGGTGGGAGCTAATATATAATAAAGATTTATTTACAATATATAGAATTTAATTAATTTATATTATTTTTATGTAGTTAGATAAAGCGGATGAATAATCTATTTTTTAATTAAAAAATATAAATTTTTAATTAATATTTGGGGATCTAAGATAAAATGAATAGTGTAAATGGGAGAACGTCATGTGCAGGTGGCGTTCTCCTTTCAAAATTACCAAAAAAATTAAAATAAAGAAGAACGTCACCTGCAAGTGGCGTCCTTCTCCAAGTTGCCACCTGCAGATGGTGTTCTCCTACGTTCACTGTAGCTTCTGACTTATATTTTAAAATAAACTTTAAACACTTATTTAAACAAATAAAAACTCTAAATGATCTAAAAATCCAAAGCTTCCAAGATAAAAATAATAAATAATTAAAAATATTTTATCTTGAATAATTTTTATATTTTTTATTATTAATCTCTTCTATCCATTTACCTTCGTATAATGATTTAAAAATTACAAAATTTTTTACTTTACGTAAAGTAAAAACGCTAAAATTTTCTCTCAAAGCATAGAAACTGTAGTCTCTTTTGCTTTTTTTTTCTTCTTTAAATACCGACGACGGCACTAATATTAATATTGGTCGTCGATCGTCAAAATCTATCGTTTCGTTTATTTGTTAGATTTTAATAAATTATTATGTTTATTTGTTAGATTTTAATAAATCCTCTCATATAAGATTACACTAAACTTTCAGTTTTAATAATAACAAATATGTTAAAAATGAAACAAAATTTTGTACGAATTTTAATAAATATACACTGAAACTACTCAATAAATTCATGTTTATCTAAAACATTTTGAGGTCATCACATCCCTACAGAACAACTGTTTGGGAAGTTGTACGGATACGGAGACCTGTCAGCATGAGCTGCAATAAATCTCTTAGCATTTTGATGTTAACTTGGTTATGTTCATGTCTCCATCATATTCAGCAGCAACTACAAACAGCTCATGAAAACTAAAACCAAATGTTGACACAAGGTTTATCTCATAATATATACCGAAGTACAGTAAAAATAACATCTTTGAGTTCAGTCACATAAAAATCAAATCAAGAAACTCAGTAAACAGACGACGACAACAACAACATCGTTAAGGGTTGAACGAAGACCGGGAACCCCTAGGTCAGTCCATTTCAACCATCTAATGACAGACACTTTCAACACTTCTCTTCATGACAGCTAATTCCTAGCGAGGGCGCTGAGCAAAGCAAGATGGAAAAAATAAGAATGACAGATATAACTTGAGATTGAAGATACTTCTAGCACCAAGATGCAAACCTGATACGATAAAGCTGAAACCACCCTATGCATCTGCCACAAAGAAGCATCAAACACAAATGTCAATTTAACAGATTGAAGTAAGTTCAAATTCAGCAACTCACAAAAATTTCATACATGAAACCAAAAGTTATAAAAGAACCCAAATTTTGCAAGTTAAACATGATATGGATTCCATTGGACTTCATAACAGGCAAGCTCATGTTTATTAGTACAAGTTTTCACCAGGAAACAATACAGAGTACGGGTATCTTTTCCTTTGTATACATACAAGCATTTCCGCATTATAGCATCGAATAGTTAAATATCCAGCAATAATTTAGTTACAAAACCATATTAATCCAAAAATACTACTTTCCAACAGAAACATATGAAGCATCCAAAAAGGTATGTTGCAAAGTAATATTTATGAAAACAGAAAGTATGTTCTAGCAAACACTTAATTGCCACATCCTTTTTCTTAAAACCCCCGAATATCACGGGGAAAGCATGCTTTAACAAAATGTCCAGAGTACAAAGCATATGAAATCAATTTATTTACCTATCAAGGATTTACACATATTTAGTTACATTGTAACAATTGCTATCACGAATCTTTATCATATTTATGAAATATGCACTCCTAACTCATGAGCTGCGACCGACATGTATGATCAGATTATAAACCCTATCCACATAACAATATATAAGCTACACAGACAGCAAGAAACCAACACATTTCTAACAAGCTGGATTAGATAAAAAAAAAAAATCTAAAATCACAACCAAAGAATCCATCTTTCATTTGTTCACAACCAAAAACAAACTAGGTATATAGGACCAGCTGTATAGATCACTAGATAATGCTATAAAAACACACAAGCAACTAAAAAGAGGGAAAGTAATCCAAATTAAGCATTGAAACAACTAACACATACAAATATATCAAATTTACAATCAAACTGAAACAACAAAATAGAAAACCAGGAAAAGGATTAACCTTTGCCACCTTCCTCCTCCACCTCGGCCTCCTTCACCGTCACAACCGGCTTGCCGTTCCCGCCATCTTTATCTTCAGGATACCTAACAACAACAACAGGGCAAACACAGTGATGCACACAATAATCACTCACACTTCCCAACTTCCCATCACTCCCTCTTTTCTCAGCTCCAAAACCCCTACTCCCCATTATAACAGTACTCAACCCTAACCTCTCCACCTCAAGACACAACCTTTCCCTCATATCATGATCCTTAACTATATGGATCTTAAAAGGAATACCAGCTTCCTTCAATGGTTTGGCCAAATCCGCAACCTTCGATGCCGTGAAGGCATCGAAATCGTCTTCCAATTGCTTCTGGGAATGCGGCGTCCCCGGGCTTTGCGGAGTGTGGGGGAGCGGCCCCCAGTCGGCCCCAAAAAGTACGGAGGTGGGGGACACATGGAGGAGGACGACGGCATCATCGGCTCGGATGTAGTCCTGAACGGCCCAACGTACGGCAAACGCAGACTCTTCAGAGAGGTCGACGGCTACGCCGATTTTGCGTCGGGCGCCAGCTGTGGGGGTAACGGTGGATGATGGGTGGTGAGGTGACGAAGGATGGTGGATCTTGATGGTTGGGAGCTGAGGGTGATCACTGTAATCTGAGGGATTCATTTTTGTGTGGGATTTCAGTTGGTTGAGGGTTCTAGAGATTTGCTCCGATCGATGATTAAAAGAGGCTTTAAGCAGTTAAAAAGTTTGGACTTTATAGACGCTTCATTGACTTCTCCGATTCATTTTGTTTTTTAATAATAGTATATTTTTTAAAAACTCTTGATAAGATACATTTTATATATAAAATTATTCAAGTTTTTTAAAATTAGGTATAAAAAAATATTCGAATATGTTAAATCTCAAACGGACTCAATATACTAGTTTTTTTAAGAAAATATTGGTTTATGTTCAGTTTTTTAGGTATAAATCGTGTTTAGTCAATTTTTGTTAAGAATTTATGGTTTGATTACGTTAGGTTAGGTAAAAAAAATTTAACTTAAGTCAAATTACAGATCAAAAATTTAAAATTTTTAATCAAAAACTTGATTTATTGTCAATTTTATTTAAAATGAACATCATTTTTAACTATTTAATGAGTTTAATTATAAAAAAAATAATTTAGTATGTAAATATATATCATTTAAATTTTTTTATTAAATTAAATATAAAAAAACATTTCACGGTATTAATATCTACACATCGTTCAGTATAACACGTCTGGTGGACGTGCCGGAGTGGTTATCGGGCATGACTAGAAATCATGTGGGCTCTGCCCGCGCAGGTTCGAATCCTGCCGTTCACGTTTTTCATTATATTTAACCGCTCCTTTTCTTATTGGTGGCAATGCATGCACCTTTCTTTCACGGTTGCCCGTCATATTTCTCCCAACATGACTCCTTTTCCAAGCTAGAAATCATGTGGGCTCTGCCTCTGCCCGCACAGGTTCAAACAATGTGGCAATGCGTACAATTTTCTGAACTCAGAGTTTGTTTCTCTTTGCTGTTATCTTTCTCCCGACATGACTCCTTTTCCAAGCTTTTTATTACATGCTTACCAACATAGTTAAAGGGAAAAAAAAACATCTTTATGAGCAGGATCTCTCAACAGAGAGTTTTCAGAGTGTTATGTTCTATTACACATTTAAACTACAGTCTGCAAAAGCTACACTCTTCTTGCAAGGCGATTCATATCCGCTGCAGTAGCAAGGAACATGAAAATCAATATGAAATGAAGATATAGGGGGAAAATGGGAACTAAACTAGAACTGGTCAAATGGACACACAAATATAATGGGATTTTGCACCAGACCTCGGGAAAATAACTATCTTACTGTTTTGATGAAAGCAGTGCATACACTTTCGCTAAATCAACACGAAACCGGAGTCCGTTCTCTACTACTGTGGTCACCAAGGAGTGATTCCAGGCTAACACCTCAAGCTGCATTGTTCGGTAGTCATTTTGAATGACATCAATCTTATTTACAACCGTTTGTATTTTCGGCTTGTTTTTGTCCAGAACCACCTGATAAAGTAGAAAACAACCATATATCCCTGTCAGAAGACAACTGATGAGTTCACCTTCAAAGTTGAAGACTTGTATCTTCAGTATGTGAAATATACTAATTTCTATAATAGGCACCATCGCTATAACGTTCTTGTAAGGTAGATGTTCATCTTTCAGGTTCAATCATGCCCTCTGGTAGTAGAGTCTCCAAGATCTGCAAGGAATGCATAAGATTTAGAAGTGACCCCTGAGACGGTTTTCGAGGGCGAAACAATCATTTGCAGGGACACGGAGTGCAGCAAGATGGAAAACTCTAGTGAATTTTCTTAAAATTCAATTTAACTCCTGAATTCTCAGGTGTAATGCATGTTATTCTAATCCATTTTTGTTAAATAATTTATGTGACACTTTAAGAATATGTCACATAATACATAATACATATTAAATTTAAAAATGATAATAATAACTTTAAAGTAAAAAAAAATAAAATATTATCTTAATTACTATTAGTTAATTCAAAAAATATTATCGTTTGTTAAAATATCATAAAAAATTCAGATATATTTTATCAAAATTTCTAATGTGTTTTCAAATATTTTTCTTCTAAACTTTTTAAATTTAACCTATATTATATGACATGTTTTCAAAATATCAAAAAATTATAACAAAAAACGGAGTTGTCATAGTTAAAAATTTTACTAAAAAATTGAGTTTGCAAATCAAGTCGGACCAAAAACAAAAAAAAATATATTGGAAAACCGAACTATATTCAAATAGGATCAACATATAATAATAATAATAATAATAAACGAACAAATTAATAGCCAAAAATATATCAAAATAAATCTGAATAGGACTGTGAATGGTGGAACTTAAATTAGAATAGGTGTAGGCTACAAATAAAAAAAAACACTTGCTAGGGTTCGAAGTTCGACACTTCAACTGTGGAAGACCTTAGCATACATTTGGATTATGGTTCCTTTCTAGCAATCCTTTCATGATAATCTTCTTCCTGGAAAGTTTAGAATCAATCTTGGGTTCACGGCGATCGACGGCAATGTTTTCCGACGGACTCCGTTTAACAAACTTGATCCACCGGTTCACAAATACGAGCACGGCCGAGGTGCACAAAATTGCACAAACTTTACCCCAAATGACCAAGACCAATAGGCTCACTAGGAGCAAACAACAAGAAACAATGTTGGAGCCATGGCAACTCTTTCCATTTCCCTTCTCAAGCATTTGATTGTTTCCCACAGTTTTAGACAATGCCGGCTTCAAATTACACGATAGCGACGATGACGATGAACGATCAGATGTTGTTGTTGCCGATGACCTCGAGGACGATAAAGTTGAATGGCTAGACGCTGTCATTAACGATGCTGAAGATGAATTTTTTGATAAACAAGATGTGATCTTAGACGAATTGCCGCTCGTCGGACTGGAAACCTTCTTTGGTTTCGGTTCTGATTTGAATTTGGATTCGAACCGGTCGACATTGTAAATCCGGTGCAACTTCTGTCCCAGTTTCTTGTTTCTCATTTTCTTCATCTATCAAATGGAAATAAAAACAACTAATTCTTTTCAATTCCGAACCATAACTCTAGAATTCAAATCTTAATATATACATTTCTATTCGATTCGAATAAAAAAATATCGAAATAACAGCATAATGTTACTATAATTTTTGAATCAGTGAAGCACATGTAGATTGAATTTCCAAGAACAGTAAGTAAATACTTAACATATACAAGAACTGAGAATTTTAATAAATTTAAATTCATGTTTTCAAGTGAATTTCTACTTTTAGTTTCCAATACAAAAAAGAACCCAGAAATATGAAATTATTATATACTATGATTAAACAACAATGACATGAAACGGAAAAAGGAAAAAGAAAAGAAAAAGAAACAAGAACTGACCAGGGAAGTTTCAAACAAGACGGCATTGACAAAACGAGAGAGACCCCGGCGACCAAGTTTGTTTTTCCGACCAAAACAATTACCGGAATGCGTCGCGTTCTTTGCTGGAAAAAGGGTAGGCTTAACTTCCGACGACGTCGGCTTCGATTGTTTTCCGGCCATCAAACCGTTATCTGACACTACCGGGAGGAAACACATGCAAAAACTACTAGTGATTTTCTTCATTTTTACGCAAAATAAGGTTGTTTACGTTCATGCAATGGGAAAAGAAGAAAGAGAGGAGGAAATTAAAGATGTTTTGAATGAATTTTGTTGGTTTTGTGGATACGGCGAGGATTTAGTGGAGAAAGTGCTTGTTTGGAGAGATAGAATCGGAAAGAAACTGAGAAAACGAGGGGAAATGTTCGTATAGTTTTTCTCTGTAATGGGGGGAGTCACGATTTTGCTTCTTCGTTCCGTTATAATATAAAAGTTTTTATTTTTTTAATGTAATTATATAATATAAAACTACTGTCTAGCATTAAAAATACAAATGTATATTTATTTATTTTATAATGAAAGTTATTTTTATTTTTTTTAGTGTAGTTATATATATAATATTTTTATTGAAAACTTTTGATGGTTTATGCATATTTTTATATTAATAATTTTTTTATTGTCGGTGTATTTGTGCTTGTTGTTATCGTAAGAGATTTTTTTAATCAACTATAATGGTTATAATAGTATCTGTTTTAGAGTATACTTTTAACTATTAGACATTAATTATTTGATTGTTGTGTTGTTATTACTAGTGTTCAAAACCGTGATTAAAGGTGTTCATTATCGGATATTGGATTCGATTTTTTTGGATTTTTAGATCGATGATATAGGGATCTATATTCGATCCAGAAAAAAGCAGATATCCGCATATTCAGATATCGGATAATCGGATCGGATCAAAATCTGGTTATTCAAAAAATATAATTTGGTTATACTAATTTTTCAAATTTGAAGGTTGTATTTATAAAATTTTAGAATTTTAAATATAATAAAACAACAAATTACTAAATACAATAAGATTCACGGTTATAAAATTTTTAATTTTAAAATTTTTTAAATATAACAAACGTTAAATTGTTAAATAAAACAAAATTAATATTATAAAAATTTGAATAAAATTTTTAATTTTTAATTGCCCAATCGAAGTTTTGGGCAATTAGGTAACTTGGGCCGACTCAAATGAGGATAAATAAAAGATTTAAATAAACTTGGGGGCCATAAATGCTTCTAATTCTTTTCTATATAAGGATAATTATTCATTTTCGTATTTAAGGTTTAAATATATAAGTTTTAAATTTAAAGGATATAGATAAATTTTAAATTTTAGGGTTATAATTTAAAGATTATAATAAAAAAAATTTAATCATATTACCTTAGCTTTTATACTCTAAATTATAACCATAAACTTTAAGCCCTAAATCTATCCACTTAAACCCTTAAATCCTAAATTAAAATCTTTAATCTTATAATTAAGATACTTATAAAAAATATTTTCTTCACCCATACATGAAATATTTTTCTGTATAGAGAAAATGCTTATGATTCTAATCTATGTTAGGAGTGTTCAAGAATATTTGATCCGATCGATCCGATCCGATTGTCTATTGATCCGATTTAATTTTAAGTTTTTTAAGTCGTATATGAATCACAATATTTAAAGTTTTGGATTATCCGAAAATCTGAAAATCCAATAATTAAACTTTTTATTAATATTAGTCTTATTTTATTTAATAATTTAGTGTTTGTTATATTTAAAATTTTTAAAAATTAAAAATTTTATAATTGTGAATTTTATTATATTCAAGTAATTTGTTGTTTATTATATTCTAAATTGTAAAATTTTTATAAATACAACCCTCAAATTTAAAAAATAATATAATCAAATTATATTTTTTGATAATTGGATATCCGACTATCCGATCCGAATATCTGATATCTGAATATGCCGATATTAGCTTTTTTAGATCGAATACGGATCATTATATCATTGATCCAAAAATCCAAATATCCAAAAAAATCAAATCTGATCCGATATTCTATAATGAACACCATTCTATGTAACTTATTCTTTTTAACATATGCAAGTTGTTTTTTCAATTGACTTGTACTTTGATTTGGTTCATACTAAAAATATACATATACATGCATAGACACTAATATCAAACCAATTCATACTAAGCAACATATTTTATAAAATTATTAGAGTGCAAAAATTAATTAATCAAGAGTAAAAATGATATATAAAAATATTAAAAATTTAATCTAAGTAACTAAAATAATATAAGATGCGATAAACACCATTATTAACTGCGAAAGATAAACATTATAAATATTAATATAAAAATTCAAAGATTAATATTTTTTAAAAATTTAGTTAGATTAATTTAACAGAATAAAACGTTGAATTTTTATATAAAATTAAAAATTTATAATTCAATATTATAAATAAAAAAATTATATTAAGAGAATTATTTTCATATTAAATTTTTATAAAAATTAATTTAAATTAATTAATTAATAATAAAATATTAATAATAAAAAAACTCTTAAAATATACCAAAATAGTTTTTTTTAAGAAAAGAGGAGTAGTGAATAATTACATTAACGTTACGTTCACGGCTTAACTTCGACGGCCGTATCAACGCTTTGACTGGTTTCACGAGAACCCGACCCGGGTTTTATTTTTAATAATGAAATAAAATTTGAAGAAAAATAAAAAGTTGTTGATAATTTGATTACTTCAATATCCTAAAAAGAAATTAAAAGTAAAAAAAGAAATCAAACTTATTTGTAAGATATTGAATCCAAATGTTAAAACGTAATATTCCGCTGATTTTTTTTTATAATAAAATATAACTAAAAGAAAATTTGATGTGATTATTTGGTAATGTAATTATAAAATATTTATATAAAGTAAAATAACTTATCAATATTTTCAAATTTTCATTTATAAATAAAAAACTATACTTATAAAGAAAATAGATGAAGGGAATTTATTTGATAAATAATAAATAAAATTTTATTTTTTAGATTAAAAAAATAAATTTAGCATATTACTTTCTATGGCTTAAAAATTGGACAAATTCCAAATAAAGGGTCATTAAACTATGTTTTTATATTCATTTTAATCATCAAAGTTTTAATTATTATAAAATGATTATTAATTATCGACTTCGTTATAAAATAATCGAGCGCTAATGCCATTAAATGGAATGACATCATAATTTGGGTAAAATTGTTTAATATCATAATTAATCTTTTAAATTTATACAATTTATTAGTTTGCTCATCAGAACTGAACTACACTTATATGGAAAAGGACAGTCGTCTCCCACCCCGAATTTTTTTCTTTCACTTTTGTTTTTTTTTAAAAAAATTTTAAAAAATATTTTTATAAATTTATCGTCAAATTTTTAAATATTTATATTTTGGTCTCTCAACCCTAAATCCTGACTCCATTCCTATTGCTCATCCTTTGTGGTCCAGTGAAATGATGCACACCTAACTGCAAGTAATATTGCTGCTTTAGCCACCCGGTCATACAGCTAAAATTATAATATATAATTATTCGGCAAATGTCAATTTTAACAGCATAAATAAAAACCTTCAACTTTAACCCCTTGAGAAATTTGTACCAATAAGAAAAGAATTTAATTAAGCACTGCAATAATTCAACAAAAACTTCTACTAAAAAACAATATTTAAAGATTTCATATAGATGTTACAGAATACAAATACCCTTAGTCAAAATACAAATAATTAGAAAAATAAATACTTTTAATCTAACTTTTGTGTTTTTTTTTCAAAAACATTACATGCAACCATTGACATTTAATCCATTACGAACATCGAACAGCAACATGTTGCTGCAGTAACTGTCTCTTTCGATGTCGTCGGTAATGCTGCTGGTGGTAGTACAGTTGTTGTTCACATATGTGTTGGACGACGAATTCAACGGGGTCGAGTTCGACGACGGGGTCGATAGAAGCGATCCGGAAGGGTTCAGACACGGAACGTTGTTGGTTAAACACGCCTTGTTTTGATCGGTTAAAGAGTTGATGGTCGATTGATTCGAATCATGGTAGTAGTTATAGTTTTGTACGGGCAAAAGACCCTTCGGATAGTTATTGATATTATCGTCTAATTGCCACAGATTTGGTAGGGTATTTGGAGGATAATTAGGGCAAATTTGAACTGGATTCTGGAATTGGTTTCCCTGGTAAGATTCGACCTGGTTTTGGCACTGGAAACTGTCTATCTGGTTCTGTACTTGTATATTTTCAGGGTTACTAGTCTCCATGTTCTTGTTTGAGGCCGACATGAAAGCAGTGGCTAAACCGAGGAGATTAGGGTCGAACATCAGACCCGTGTTCCCGACCAAACCGGTTGGATTTAGGACATAATTGTACAGAGATGAACCGAGAAGCGATGTGAGTTCAAGAAGATCGAGCCGAGGAGTATGGGTCACGGGGTCAATCCCCATTCTCAATAGTTTCTTCTTAATGTGAGTGTTCCAATAGTTTTTTATCTCGTTATCGGTTCTTCCAGGCAATCGAGCAGCAATGGCAGACCACCTAAGTTTAATACAAAAGTAAAACAGTAAATCAGACACAGTTAAGAATAGAACTATAAAGTATATCAAGCCTTTAAATTAAAGAAAAAAAACTTTTTTTATTAATATTTAAAACACGGTATTATAAATCAAACATCATGTTTCATTGACTTTACTGATTTCTGTAATCAGTCCATAAGTAGTAGTTAAATCTTTTCGAATATAAAATACCAAAAACATCGAACTTCTTATTATTCGATTTAATTTAATATATTTTAGTAATAACCACTTACTTGTTCCCTAAAACACTGTGTAATTGTATTATAATTTCATCTTCCTCGAGTGAGAACTTCCCCCTCCTGATATCAGGCCGTAAGTAGTTAGTCCACCGGAGCCGACAACTCTTTCCGCACCTCATTAACCCTACGATAGAAACCGAAACTCGATCGAATCTCGCTATTGAAACCAAAAAAAAAGGAAACACGAATTCGAACATCCGATGATGTTTCAGAATGTACCTGCATTTTTGGGTAGTGTTCTCCATCTTCCATGTCCATGTTTCTGAATATAATCGACCAGTTTTTGATCTTCTTCAGCAGTCCATGGACCTTTCTTCAACCCATTCTTGTCGGAGTTTGGAGATTTCCCCATTTCTAACTATATCTTTGAAGACAACCTTGTAAGTTTCCCTTTTGTCTGAGTTAGAAAAACGTGTAAGAAAGAAATGTGACAAGCTTGGAAACGGAAGTCAGATACTGCATGGAGAAAGTGGATATAAATAGAGGGGAAGGGAAGGGAAAAATACACAGAGTTTGTTGAAGTCAATAGGATTTGGTACCGCCCAATTGAGACGTGTCTTCTTACGAGGAAGAAGAACACATGGCACGTAAAAACATATTCAAACAGTACTCATCTTTATAGCTTATAAACCCTTTATCCTTATTACCTTTGTACTACGTAAGAACAAACCTATGGGACGGTTCGAATGTTAACGGGTGTACGTATATCTCTTTCTCGTACTTTCATTTTAAATCAAAGAATTTAGAGTATAAAGTTTAGGATTTTAGGTTAGGGTTATAATTAGGGTTTAGAAAATTAGAGGTAGGGTGTATTTTTTAGGGCATAGGATTCAGGATATAAAAATTAAGAATTAGGGTTTAAAATTTAATTTTTTAGAAATTTTCAACAAGAGGTATAGATGGAGGCATGAGAAAGAAGTAGAGAATTTCTACTCGACGTTAAATATACGTTCTTTTTCTAAGTAAAACGGATTAAAATAAAACTAAAATAAAGTATTATAAAAATTATAAAAATTTAGATATTAATTTTTTGATATATATCAAAATTTTTAAATTTTTTATATATTTTTTTTGATATACTCTAAAATTTTTATTATTTTATAAGGTTTTAAAGTTTTATATTTAAATCTCAAGTAATAATTCCTAATCATTTTATTTAAAGTTTCTTTAATAGAAATAATGCATGGATTTAATTTCGTAAAAATATAATATAAAGTCTAAATTTTAAAATAGTAAAATAATATTGTGATATTTAAACCATTATAAAATAAAATAAAATCAAGATTTAATTAGTTAAAATAATTAATAAAATGTAAATAGTATATTTTTGTCTCTTCCAAATTTTGTCAAGGGTGCTTGCTTTTGTCTCCAATCCTAGAACAGGTAGACAGGTGTTAAGATAATAAATAAATAAATATTTTCCTCTAAATTATTTATTAATTTAATAATTTACTTTTAGTCAAGTATTATAGCTGTATCCATTATTTTCTTGCCACGTGATATATACAGGAAATGGATGAAGTAGAGAGACTCTCGTCACTCGCTGCATGGCTCAGTTACTCAAGCCGGCTTTCCTCTTGGATATATATTATTTTAAAATTTTATATAAAAAATATATTTTAAAATTTAAATCAAAATTATATTATCTATAAATAAAAATTTAAAAAATTATCTCCAAATAATATTTATAAATTTCTTTTATTTTAAAATATTTATATTTATATTTTAAATTTTAGCTTCGTCGATAACTATAGATTTAAAATTATAGAGATACATAGAATATCGATATCATTGGCTGGCTGGTGCATGTAACCTAACTTTTCCTTCATCTTGGTAAAAGAAAAACAATCAAAATATTATCATTTTTATAATAATTTAAAAACAGTTCATTTTATGTGATGAATTTAATCAAATCCACGAGACATTTTAAAATTTAACGTGGTATTTTTAATTGAAATGACGTGTCACTTGACTGATTGAAAAAAGTATCTATTTCAACGGTCCAATACAGTTCTTAAATTGCAACAAATCAAGTGATTATTTCATTTAATTAAGCCAACTATAAAAAGGAATAGCTTCTTATAAATGTTAATATAAATTTATCAGATCCCACCGATATTAATAACGGATTCAAAAATATATTTAAAGATAAATATAAATAAAATTTTATAATTTTATAATAAATATATATCTTAAATATTATAAATTTAAAAATTAATTTATAAAATTTTAAATTTAAGAAATTCAAGATAAATCCGAACTCGCCCTATATTTTAAAACGGATTTACCACCGAATGATATTAAATTCAATCATATTGAAGTGGAAAATGACTTTGATGCGGCTTTAATTAAAGAGTCAAAGATTTTATGTAGACTAAAAATGGCAATGTAGTTGTCATTTGCTATCACGATGTGAAATGAAAATAAATGAGTTAGGTAAATTTAGAAAATAAAATAATTTCAAAAATTAATATTAATTTAATTTTATCAATTATCGGTCAATCTAATTAAAATTTATAATAAATTTTACGATACGTTGTTAAAATTAATATATCAATATAATAAACATTACTTTATATATAATTTCATGAACAATATTTTTAAAATAGTAGCAATAATGAAAAAAAATAAATATAACTCTTTATTATGAACCGTTTTGTTTGATGTGACCGATTGATATGTGACTAAAATTTGGACTTTGTATTCGTTTCATTTCTGTAATAATTTCATGATAAAGAAAATGATTTTGACTTGACTGATTAAGAGCATGAATTGATTGAATTCTCTCTGTTGTTTAGGCCAAATCTTCCTTTATGGTACATTGTCCCTTGCCATGCTTCTACTTTTTGTAACAATTGGGAACAATGTGCAAAAACTCTTACCAAAAAAAAACTATTTATTGAGTAATTTATAAATGATTAACATATAATTTGAAAATATTAAGGATAAATTTTATTGATAATCAATAAATTTTAAGATATTTTTATTTTATTCACTGAAATTGATTTTTTATTATAATTATTAAAATTTAATTTATTTTTATTACGGTTATTGTCAATATTACAATTTTATTTTAAAAAATATAAATTTTATAAATTTAAGGCCGCCATGAATACCGAAATGTCATTGAACAAAATGATTGTCATTCAATTTTAATAATATAAAAAAATATTTTTAAAAAACTAACATAGTTTATGCACAAAGTTGATTTAATGTAGTTTAGGTCCAAATTAATTTAATAGTTAACAATGATGAATTTGAATTAAAAGTTTCAATCGAAACTATTATTTTTTTATTTTATTGTTAATTATCGAATCAACTTAAAATTAAATTATATTAATTTTTTGATCTAACGAATCATTTTTATCATTAAATTGACCGATGACGATTTTGTTTATCAGAATTCTAACCTAAGATTCAAACATCAAGACTTATTTTTATCATCGATATTTAATCTATAAACAATGTGCTATAAGGGGAACCAAGTTGAACAGTACACATGTGAACAGTTGCTGTTAGATTCATACTATGATGCCCGCAGAACGTGGGTCTAGTATGTCCACGTTACGTGGATTCAAAATGGTTCATGTTCATGGTGTAGCCTAGGTCCTCCCACATATCATTTTATCGTTAGTAATTAATGAGGTGGGTTGAATTTTTGGACCGACGGAAGTATTTAATTTTTGGAATTCCAAGCCACTTTTGTTTGGCCATCGTTTCATAGCCAGATTGGTCACATTTTTTCACGTGCCCAAGTGCCCCATTACACGACTCTTTGCCAGGGCAGCCTCTTGTTCAAACAGTGGAGATGATCCAATTTCAAACAACCAGGTCTCACAATTAATGCTTTTAAATGTTTTGCACATGTTACAACTTATAACCAAGAAAACATGGTATTCGGTGCCATCATCGAGATAAAATCAAGTTATATAATGTAAATTTTTTTAAATTTTTTATCGTTTGATGATTGAAACAGATGATTCAAATTAATTCTTTTCTTTTTTTTTTCAGACGATAATCTTCAGGTAATCAACTATTAATCTGGGTCATCCATTTTAATCATCGAACGATTTAAAAAACGTGTAAAACTTAAGCATATATGTAAATTGGTAAAAGTTTTACCTCGCATATTTTATTGAAATTATCGTATGTATTTTTTCTCCGTATTAGATTTAAGTGAACATTGTTATTTTTAGAGATCACGGGTTCGAACATTAGTAATGCTATCACACTGATTGAACGATCAATGTCTAATGGTTAAGAGGATATAGTACTCTAGAACATATATAATTAGAATATTTAAAAATTAAAAAATTAATTTAGAATAAAAATTCTAATTCGAAAACATTTGACGCAATTAACTCTAAAAAATATATTTTACATTTTTCCCTCATATGTTCATATCAAAACACATGATTTTAATTCATTGGTTCCAATGATGAAAATTATGTATCCTTTACATATTTTTTTAAAAAATCAATTCAAAACTTTTATATTATACTAATATTGAATAATTATGTCCATTAAGTACTATTAATCCATTGACATTGATATTATTGTAGATCGTTAAAAATTGATATTGTGTTTTTGTTTTTTCTCTCAAAAGATAGAAATTTTATATATCGAAGAAAACAAACTAAATTTTGATTTATGATTTGATGGAATCCAATGCATAGGGATTGAAAACAATACAATCGGACGAATATTTATCATATTAACAGTGTATAATTTTATGTATCGTTAATAAGTTAAAATTTTAAATATTTCTATACACATGGATTTTTAGAATTTAATTTTTTTTCTATTATCTTTTGTGTGGATTTTATATATAAATATTGGAATTTCAAATTTGTTTATTACCATATTTTAATAATAATTATAAGAATTAATTGGAAAAAAAAACTCTTGTTTCAAACAAATGGGTTTTCCAAGTCAAAAATGAAGTGATAGAAGTGAAATTAAGAAAAGGATGTCTAAGGAAATTTTCCAATTTTTTTTCTCTCTTCTTGAAATTAAAGGGTTTAAGATGAGAAAAATGTCAATAATTAATTAAAAATTATATTATTTATTTAAAAAAGAAAGGTAAAGACATGTCCTTTTTGGTCAATTTATCTACTCATCATTGAGGAGGGCAAAGAAAAAAAAAAGCTTTTGGGGAGAGTTTGATGTTCCATTATTGGACATTACTATTTTAGTCAACCCTTTGCATCAAATCAAATATGAAAATTTAATTTTTTTGTCAATGTTAATTTTTGGGAATAAAATATCCGATTACTCGATCTCGGACCTGGTAAAATCTGATAGATTTGAAATTTATAATTTGGTCCTTTGATTTTCTTTATATCTATATGATTCTTAAAATTTTATAATTTTTCCGATTATGAGTACGAATTTAATATTTTAACTTTTTAAATAGTATGACATTTTATGACTCCGTCCCTGAATGACTTGACATAATCTTAAAATATTATCTAAAAATTTACAATATTCGATAAAAGTTTCACAAATCATATTTTATTGAGTAAAAATATAATTTAAATACCGCGTCTCATAAAATTTATTAAAATATTTATGAGAAAATAATGTAATTTAAGGTTCAATATTGCAATTAATCCTCTAGTACTTTCCCTTTATTTTATTTTTTAAAATGTATTTTTTATATTAAAAAAAAAAGGTCGTGTCGGCTTGAGCTAGTATTTGGCTAATGTCTCGGCTTTGGTAAATACGTAATCGTATTCACACAGCATTCGTAATAAATAAATAAATAAATTGGAGCATTTTGTCAACAAAATATAAATTCGGCAAAATTTCTGATTGGCTTTGTGTGGTCCAAATTTAATTTAAATCATATCATATAAATTCAATTTATTTAATAAATATATTTTCTAAAACAGATAATCCTACCAACATTAAAATATAAAAAACAAAAGAACCAAAACGGTCCCCACAAAATACAAAACGACAATCTTTGGGTCAAACATCATTCAATCCACAGAACTAAGATTTCCAATACTTCTTTTCGTTATTATTATTTTTATTTTTATAGCCATTATAATGGAAATTTCAACATTTTTTTAATAAAGGAGAAACCACTACCTTCTTTTGCCTAATTTTTCTGTCATAATCCCCAATTTTTGGGTAAAAAAATATTATTTAATTAAAATTTATTTAATAATTATATTTATTATTAAAGTATTGGATTGTGATCGAAAATTATTTTAAATAAAATAAATATTTTATCAAAAGTAACAAAAAATAAAAAATTATTTTTAATAAAATATAAAATTTTATCTCGTTAAATTAACTGATAATATATGTATAGATGATCTCATAAAGTTTAAGAAAAGGGGCTTTGAGAATAAAAATTATTGATTATCGTTAATCAATGGTGCCACATACATATACAATATCCTTTGCTTGCTAAACCTTCTCACCCCAATACTAAAATATTGCTTTGATTTTCACTTTAAGCAATTTCTAGAACAATGCTGAAGCTAATTATTATAATAATTATTTTCTTAATCAAAGTATTAAACACTTATTTATACAAAATTACTTTTTATTAAAACCTTTTGAACCTAACGTTAGTGGCACGTTATGAATAGAAATTATATGTTTTTTTAACGTTTTTATATCGTATATTAAAAAAATAAATTTAAAGGAATAAAGTTTAGAGAATTACGAGTATAAAGTATGGAGTTAATTGAAATAATATTGAATAAAGTAGACTATATAAAAGGATTAATACTATGTTTGGCCCTTCAATTTTTATTTTTTTTTAATTTGACCCCTCAAATATTTTAAATTTTTCATTAAATCTAAAAAATAGTTTAACCTTTTAAATTTTTTAATTTGACCCCCAATTTATTTTGTCGAATCGCTCCTTATGCTCCTTGATTCTTGTTACCGTCACTCTGATTTTATATAATTATTTATAATTTTTGGTCTCGTAATATACGTGCATGGTTCATATATTTTAGGGTTTATAAAACATGCAATTACGTACGCCAGATTTGGACAAGCTGTGGTCCTTGCCACAAGCTTGTGGATGGTGACGATCCATATAAATTATTAATTCGTTTCTCATTTTCTAGATAAATTAATTTATTTATTAATTCATAAGATATAATTATTAATTCGAATAAAAAAAATTGCAAACCATCAAATCAAACGCAACTCAACAATCAAATCCAAGAAATTTTTAATATTAATTCGAAGCATATTTTAGAGGGAAATCTCTAGGAAATACACTTGGCTTTTCAGCTGCAATATTTCTTGAAGTTTCTCGAGAAAATAATTTATATAAAATTCATGTAAAAATTAAATAATTATATACTATATATGAAAGAATTTTCTTTAAACTATAAACGTGAATATGCTATAATAGGAAAAAATATTTTAACGTTAATAAATTTATGAATAATTATGTTAATTCAAATTTAATGATAAAAAAATTAATGTTCTCTATTATTTTTTTAAATGTGATTTTTTTTCGATTTTCTTCGTTCTTGATGATGCCGAATTTGATCAATTCTTTTATGTCGTGAAAAAAAGATGAACACTGAAGAAGGAAGTTTTTCTCTGGTTATTTAAAAACCAGCGTAAAACTTATCCAAAGAAAATTATTCATTCTTATTTTTTAATTAATTAATTTAAATGACTAAATTAATTAATTAAATTAATTTTTTTACTTTGTCACAAACTTAAAATTGACCTTTTAATTTTTTTACATTTAACAAGAAACAGAAGGAAAATGAATTTCACCTTTAATTTTGATCTTTAATCACCGCTAATCATCTTTACGGAAACATACATCAAAATTGTCGACTTTAAGTTATATAAACCATAAAATTAATCATTAAAATTTTATCAATATATAATCGTAAATAAAAATAAAACTACAATTAAATCATCAATAATTTTAAAAGTTCGATAATTATACAACATATAAAGTCCTTATTAATTATATCATTGTCTCTTCTATGTTGACATGCTGAGACTGAATTAATTAAATTTAAACAATTTCAAAATCAACATTTAATGTCCAATTAAAAGGCAGGTTTAGTTTCATTACCAACAACATCGGATGTTAATAGGTTTGGTAATATGTTCTTCTTTTCCTAGCAAGTGGCTGCAATTGGTTCTTTGTCAAGGGTAATGTCACATCTCTTTAATGAAAAATATTAATTATAGTAATTATGAATTAATACACAATAAATGTTATATGTACTAAATTGATAATATTTGTTAGTTTTAAGCCGATTAAAATTAATCTAATTTAAGTTTCTTACGATAAATATGATTTTTTTATTAAGATTATTTTTTAGATTCGAATGTGACTAAAATTTATTAGAGAGTTATATATCCGTGGATCGATAATTAAATATAAACATGATTTTTTTTAACTGAATTTGATATTACGGATCAACTTAACACTAACTCAGTTAATAAAAGATCGAATTACTAAATTAAATATAAAAACGTCAATTTGTATATAATTTTTTGCTTATTATATGAAAAAAACAATGTCAAAATCAAACTGTTAAAGCTTAGTGTTTCCTTTAAGACTAAGCAAGATATTTATTTTTTAATATTTTATTTTGAATTAAAATATTTATATTTAAATAAAATTATTAATCAACTGATAATAAATAATTTAAAATAACTTTATAGAATGATGCGTTAGAAAAAAATATTATATATTTTATACAATTTTATAAAAAAAATTTGGCTGATGTATCATTATATAAAGTCAACATATTTGTTTATACGATACTGTTAATACGACATACATTATTATGTAGGTTTATTACGTCATTTTAAATTATTTTATTATTAATTGACTAATAATTTTATATACAGAGAGACTATTTTAATCCTAAAAAACTTAAAAGAAAATTTTTAACACTGTCTTTGAGACTTTGGGAAAAAATTGGCTTTCTGTCTCTATTTTTGGAGAAATTATATCATGGGTCAGTCCCACTACGTCATCCATGGGACCAACCAATAGAAACTATCTACCTCATTATTTTTTAATTTTTCAAGTGAAGATTCACTTGGAAAAAAAATTATGACATGAAAAAATTGATGAAGTGGACAGTTTTTATTGATTGATTCTATGGATGATATGATAGGACTGAATCATAATATAATTTTTTTTTTTTTACACATAAACATTAATTATTGATTAGAGAAAAAAAAGAATTTATTCCTATTAATTATTTGTATTATTATATTCATTAGGTAAAGCTTTGTCCAATGCCCGTACTTGCTGATGCACATTGGCTGAATTATTGAAAAAGAATAAAATAATTAATTATTTTCCAATGTATATAGTCTTTGATATGCATTTTAAAATTATGATGGTGGGGGTTTAATATTATTATAATAATTCAAATGAGATTTAAAATTTTATTAAAAATAAGGATTTGGATAAAAGTTAGGAGAAATCAATTGGTCATTAAGAAGTGAGTAGTGATTAGTAAGAATGTATATTAATAAAAGGGATAATGCAATATTTACTCCCTGGATTTGACAAAAATTTATAATTTGATCCTTGTATATTTTTGTTTCAGTTTTTGAATTATACTTTTTGGTCATCTAGACAATGTTGTAATCTAAGATTTTGTCGAGAGATATAATAATTAGGGGTGTTCAAACGGTTAATTCGATCGGTGACCAAACTGAATTAACTAAATTTTTTGAATCTTTAATCATTTATCGAACTGAATTTTTTTTGAAATACATTAATCGAACCGAATAAATTTTGGTTAATTCGGTTAACATAAATTTGTTATAAAATTTTAGGAAAATTACACAAATAGTCTTTTTAGCCAACGAACTTTCAAAAATTATAAAACAACCACTAAATTTATCTAATTATTATAAATTGATTATTTAATTATTATATGTTATAAATTATTGATAAATTTTAAAAATTTTAATAAATATTTTTTAATAATTTAAAAAATTTAATTATTATTTTATATTAATTTGATAAAATTTAATAATCAATTTATAATTTTAAAAGTTTAGTGACTAAAAACAAATATATAATATAAAATTTTGGTTAATTCAGTTAATTAACATATTTTGGATCGAATTAACCGTTAACCGAACTTTCAAAAAAAAATTTAACCACTCACCGACCTAACAAAATTCAGCAGCCGACCATCTAACTGAATTAATTCGATTTGGTCGGTTAATTCGGTTTAGCCGACCGTTTAAACAACTCAATTATAATATCAAAATTAATGCAAATAAAAATTACTATAAATAAAATTTTTGGTTTACTAACAATGTAAACTTTTAACACGAGTTGAATAAAAGAAAATGGTTTAATACTTAAAATGTCTCTTTCGAATCGTTGATACTTTTACTATTTGACATTTTTTAATAAATAATTTCGTATGGTCTAATTGTCGCCGAAAATAATTAAAGGAATAAAATGATAATGAATTGAAAGTCGATGGGTTAAATCAACCAACTAATAATAAAATGAAAAGTTAAAAATATATATACTTAATTAGAGAAAACAAAGTAGATTTTAAGTCTAAATAAAATAAATGACCCATATTAGCATTTTATTTAAATATTTTAATATAATTATACGATAATATTTGTTATTAAATCCGAATATTTTTATCGCATTTTACAGATCAGGCCCATTAGATCTTGCTCAACATAATGAAAAGAAAATAAAAGAAAATGGCTCGTTTAACAAATTTTGGGCCTATACATGGCCCAAATTGGAGGAACTTGAAAGTGACATTAACCCCGCCACGTCATTTTCATATTTAAGTTTTTTAGTTAAAATATAGGAATACTGTAACAAATGTCATTCAATTATGAGTGTAATTATATTTAAGTTATTTAATTATTAAAAGTTATATTTGGATTATTTAATTATAAGTAAGATTATATTTAGGTCATCTAATTATTAAAAATTATACTTGAATCACTGATTATAGAATAAGATTATATTTGGGTCATCTTTTATATTTAAAAATATATACATATTAATTTGTGTATTTGATTAATTAATAATTTTAATAAAATATTATAATGTTAACGATGATATACAAATAATTTGAAAGAAAAAGGATTAAGTTAATATATATATTAATATGAATGATGATTCAAATATAATTTTATCCGTAATTGAATGACCCAAATTATAACTTTACCCATAATTGAGTGACTCAAGTGTATCTTTTAGTAATCATATGAACCAAATGTAATATTGTCTATGTTTGAGTGACCATTGTTGTAGTTTACCCTTAAAAAACTCAATATTCACTACGCCAACTCGCTACTACCCCAAACTAAGCCAACCAATCACCTTTCCCACCTCCCATCCTTTAGCTGATGTGTCACTCTCATGTTCTCTCTTCCTTTCTTCAAACACTAAACCCGCCGCACAGAATCAGTAAGAGTTCGTTATCGCCGCCCCCTCCCCGCTCTTTCCACTTTTTGGCAGATGGCCAAACGCATTTGAAATGGTAAACTGTCTAGAAACGACGACGGCAGACGTTGGAAACGAAAGGGAAAACCGAAGCTTCGTCTCCTTTCTTTGTAATTTACTTATTTATTAGCCTTTTGATTCACACTTTACAACCGATCCGTGTTTCGGATATTTGCGATTAAAAAATTATTCGAAGACAATGAAGAATTGTTGATTTAGCTTTGAATCTTTTTTGGAGCTTGGATTGATTCTGAAGGCTGTTTTCCTTATCTTCCTCTGAAATACGCTACAGTTTCGTCCTTCATCAAGTAAAGCATCGCTGCTCTTTTCTTAATTTTCTGTAAATTTATTTGTATAAAGAATATATATATATATATATATATATATATATCGTGCGTTGATTCTGTTTTTTTTTTTTATTTAAAACAAAAGGTTAGAGGAAGAAGACGTGAATTAGATATTTCTCTTTTCGTGTTTTTATGATCATTGTTGAAGAGAGAGAGAAAAAAAAGTGAGGAAAAGTAGAGGAAGCGCACTTTTGAGAATTTTGAGCTGCTTGTCATATCTATTTAATGATAAAAGAGAGAAAATCGAAGAGGAAACAAGAATTTTGAATTTTGAGCCTCTCAATTTTCCTTCCGTTTTTTTTGAATTGTTTAATCATGAAGAGAAAAACTGGAGGAAAATGAAGAAAACAAGTGCATTTTGAAGATTTTCAGCCCATTTATATGTTACTTTTAGCTTATAAGCTGGTTCGGTGTATGTGATAGAGAGAAAACTGAGGATCAAAGACGCAAAACTAAGCATTAATTTGTGATTTATGCTTAACTTGTGTTGCATATTTTAGTTTCCTTTAGGATCTATTTTATGTTTGAAAAGAATGGTACTGATTAACAAAATGTCATGTTTCCCGGAAAAAGGCTTGGTTGAATTGTCCTTGGGATCACAACTCGTTGCTAGTGATATTCGTAGTTATCTTTCTAGAAGGTTTAATTGTTGTTTGTTACTAATTATCATGTGGATAGTTTACTTTAATTCAATTAAGTTAAACTGATAGATTGATTTAGATTGTGTTCATTCCATTATTTGGATCAGTGCTTATTGGCATCTTCCACCTGTTTTATCAAGTTCCCAAAATTAGTTGATATGACATTATCTTGGTGCAATGCAATAAGAATTACATGTTTAGCTATCATCGTTTACTAGTTTTATGCATTGATCTTTCTGAGTATCGACTATAATAGTATCTAAGCTAAAAGGGTAAAGGATTTTCATGGAAGTTGTGCTCAAAGAGTGGAACAAATATTTTTGAGCTATCGAGATATATATTTTTCAATTTTATGTTCATTCATGCTTATGTTACATAGCTTTTGTTACTGATGCACAAGGTTGATAATTGATATACCAGCATGATTTCTATGCACATGTAGTAGCATTCTGATTTATTTATTTTTTATCTTTCCTCGCGTATATAACATTCAGCTGGGAGGCCATGCTGGGAGATAGTAAGTTGGACCATATTTTGTGTGAATACTACATCCCAAATTATATACTTGTTCCTGGATCAGAAGCAAAGAAACAATCGTGGGTGCCTTCTTGTCCAGTCTTAGTGTTTATCAACTCCAAAAGTGGTGGACAGCTTGGAGGGAATCTTCTTTCTACATATCGTTCTGTTCTTAACACCAACCAGGTTTTTGATTTGGGGGAGACGAAACCTGATAAGGTGCTACACCAAATTTATGTCACTTTGGGATCACTTAAACAGCAGGGGGATGTTTTGGCTTCAGCTATTGAGAATAGCTTGAGAATAATTGTGAGTTTATATGTCAAGTAAATATTTATGTATATTGACAGGTTGTTTGTCTGTCTGTAGTAATTTACATGGACATCGCATTCATTCATAAATACATACATGTGTATATGTGTGTGTGTCTATTTTATACATGACATAGTTGATATCTGAAATTGCTTATATTGTTTGCTAGGTTGCGGGTGGTGATGGCACAGCTGGCTGGCTTCTTGGTGTAATATCTGATCTTAAACTACCTCATCCACCTCCAGTGGCTACAGTGCCTCTGGGAACAGGAAACAACCTACCTTTTTCTTTTGGATGGGTAGGATGACGCTCACTTGACTCATCTAGTTTATTTTATTAATGGTTAGTTCACATTGGTCTTGCAGATTTTTTTCCTCTATCTTTGTTGCCTTTCATTCCAACGATGTCATCTGACATTATCACAAACTGTTCCTAGTTGTTGGAATATCTCTTTTATATGGACAAGAATGATGGTTTTCTTTTCTGCTTTTTTCCCCGTGTTGTGGTCAATTCTCATCAGTTGTTGTTGCCGTATTGGCAAAAAAACCAACAAAATTTACAATGCATAATCTTTTCAAGCTGAAAATTTTACACTTATGCTGCTAATTTTGTTCACTTAAGTGTTGTCAGTGATGCTAAACTGACTTTCAATCCCTTAAAAGATGGATGATAATAAGTAGTTGCTATAGGTTTTTCTGATCATGATTGGTATGCATTTTTTCTGAAATGTTTTCTCCAAAATTAACATACAATACTGGAAGAATTGGTTCAACTGAGTTAGTTCATAGCTCATACCTTATATTTGGTTAATTTGCAGGGAAAGAAAAATCCTGGTACAGACAGACAATCTGTATTCTCATTCTTGGAACAAGTAAGGAATGCAAATGAAATGAAAATCGATAGGTAATGAACTATTCAACAGCTGTCTCTTTGTTTTTTATAGCTAACTATAAACATGGCCACACACTTCTATTTACATTTTACATATCTTCTACTTCCTGATAAGCAAGCAAATCATAGTGTTTTTCCTTAAGCTTCAGGTAGTTCTGAAACTTCAGAATCTCCTATTAAATGCATGAGGTAGTCTTTTCTGACATTGGTATGCATGTAGTTCACAGAACTTGATTACTGGAGATTGTTGTTCTGTTGCCACAGTAGTTGATTATTATGAGCTCTATTATTGTTTTTGTGCAACTCCCTAAACCATGTTTAGTTGACCACTTTTTTTTTCTGCCAAACCATCTTCCTATTGGGTTTTGATCACACCTTAAGCTCTTACCATTTTTAGACTTCTCTCATGTCCTCTTTAGCCTTAAATACTACTATATTATTTGGTGAGCAATACTCTGAGCTTAACATGATGAAAGTTGGTGTCTACCAGAACTTCTCAATATTTTAGATGAAGATAGAAAGGATTTTATTCCTTGTTGAACCTGAGTTTAATTGATGATTTCATATTTATACTAGCATTTCTTCTTTTCCTCGACTGTTCTGGTTCTGTTTATCATGTCAAAATGGAAAATAGATTCAATTGCTAACGTGTTGAAAGCTTTAAATTTGTTTTAGATTATTAATTCAACAATTTATTCCATAAAATTTCAGCTGGCATATTATCATGCGAATGAGGGACCCTAAGGATGGCTCTTGTGATCCAATTGGACCTCTTGAACTACCCCACTCTTTGCATGCATTTCATCGCATCTCTCAAGCAGACAAACTGGGTATGGTATGTTTCATTTTCTATTATTTTTTGCTGTTTTCTTTTTCTGCAAACTACTACGTTTTCTTCTCCCATTTTTATACGTTCTGACTGAGGCAATTGGTGTGGAGTTTCTACGTAGGGTCAATTGTAAAGTAATAGTGCTTCTGTATCTTTTTGATTTTCTTTATCTTCAAACTATTCTTGATTTCTTCGATATTTTTTGGATAAGGAAATTCTAAAATGAGCAATCCTGAAACGCATGTTTTGTTGCTTAATTGCTGCATCAAATCAGGTCTATATTTCAAAAAAAATGGTGCAATATTAACCCCTAGTTCTCGTTTTACATGATACATAGAAGCAAATGTGAAAAATCATCATACTTAAAAAAGTGAGATCTATGAAACTGGTAATATTATAAGTCAAATGTGCAAGAAGCTGCTAATATGTGGGGTTCAAATAATTATTTACATGTTTTGGTTCCACTTCAGTGTTACTTTCTCCATATGAATTTGGATTGCTTTTTATGCTTACTGGAAAAACTTTGTTGAATGTCCTCTCTTCTCAGGACGGTTATCACACATTTCGTGGAGGATTTTGGAACTACTTCAGCATGGGTAAGAAATATAATTCCATGCAAGAATTTCGCAACTCACAACATTGTTTTAAAGAAAAGTATGATTTTCTAGTTCGTTTAAGGCATGTAGATACAAAGACAAATACCTCTGTATTACTCATTCAAGCATCTCATGAGTGGAAACGTGGTGCTTCAGATTAGGCTTGGTGATAGTAGTAGTTACTGATTACCTATCTGTTAGTAACTTCGTTTAAGGCATGTAGCTGTTTTGCTTCTACTCATGATTTGTTATCTCAATAACTAGATCTTGGTGAAGTAACCTTTTATTCTGAATGCAATAATGAGATCATGGTGCAGTAACTTCTCAATTCACCAATAAGGTTTGTTCTGGTCAGGAATGGATGCTCAAATATCATATGCATTTCACTCTGAGAGGAAATTACACCCAGAAAAATTCAGAAACCAGTTACTTAATCAGGTAAATTTATCTTTTCTGCTGTCTTAATGTTTCAACCATATCTAGTCCTAGTTATATTGTTCGAAAAAAATGCAATTGTCTTCTAACAGTATTGTAGAAAAGTGTCATGGGCAGAGAAGAAGATTATTTCTCTGTACTTCTTCATATCTTTTATTGATAAAGTAATACATATTTATAGGTTACATAAGGAACCTAATCTAGGAAAATTACATAAAATCAGCAGCTATATTATTGCTAAATTCTTAAATGTTAGCAGCTAAATATTTGGGAATATAATTCCCTAACTTTATGCAATCTACAATCGACATTAACCCCATTTTACATGATAGGTATATTGTATTACAATTTACAAGATCTTTGGTTTAAGTTGTCTATAGGGTTCCTTTCCCTCATATGATGATCCTTAAGAATGTTTCTGGCTTTCTGCAACTTACAAGTATTTCTTTGTTTATGGTGAAGCAGGGAACTTACATAAAGCTTGGATGTACTCGAGAATGGCTTTTTGGTTCTCTTTTTCGTCCTTCTCCTACGTAAGTCGTCACATAGATGTTCAGTGCATTAATGTCGCGGTTACTAAGCATTTAACTTTGATGCATATGTTTCTGAGCTATGTCGCAATGTCAATACAGAAACATTGCTCAACTAACAAAGGTTAAGATTATGAAGAAACAAGGCCAATGGATAGACCTCAAAATACCTCGAAGGTTGAAATCGTCTACCTCAATACAGCATCGAATCTATCTCAAAATATCTTTGATTTCTTATTGTAATTGGACTTGATTTCTAATGCAGCATCGAATCTATTGTCTGCCTCAACTTGCCTAGCTTCTCTGGTGGATTCAATCCTTGGGGAACACCATATAGGAAGAAATTCCTTGATGTTCGTTCTATTTCTCTCTTCAGTTTTTACCTTATGTAACAAACTGATTTCTAACGAAAAGGTTTCGATTGTGAATTTTGGTTTACAGAGAGGCTTGACTCCTCCTTTTGTTGATGATGGCCTAATCGAGATAGTAGGATTCAGAAACGTCCTGCATGGACTAGTTTTGCTTGCTCCGAATGGACACGGGTATCGTTTAGCACAGGTAGAAGCTTCACAACATTTAAGACAGAACTGTTATAACCATTTTAGCTGTCTCTTCTCATGTTCTGCTAGTATTCCCCGGTTATGTCCTGACGCACCGATGTTTCTGACTGCAATTTTAGGCCAATGCGGTCCGCTTCGAGTTTAAAAAGGGTGCAGCCAATCACACATTTATGAGGATGGATGGAGAACCATGGAAACAACCTCTCCCGGCAGATGATGACACAGTGGTGGTGGAAATATCCCACTTTGGTCAAGTAAGCATGCTCGCTACTCCATCATGCCGCTCCCGAAGCATGTCCGATCCCTCTTCGCCTACCGCTCGCTACGACAAGGATAAGAATAGCATCGAAGAAGGAGAAACTGCCGATGATTTCGAAGAAAAACAGAAGTTCGGCGCAGCCAACAGCTTCAAGTTCCCAGATGAACTTGATATAGCTCACCTCAGTTAAGCTCCTTCCTATACAGCTTCAATTTCTTCTTCCTTTTCTTTTATGTACATATTTAATTTCATTTTTGAACTAATTACGTCTATACGATCAAACTCATCGTCATAAATATATTACGTAGTTAAATTATAAAATGAGATAATATAATATATGTTTAGTTACTTGATCAATCAAAGAATCTCATTAATAACTAATTTAAATGTACAATGAAATTTTTGGTTCATGATTTTTTTTTTATAAATATTTTAGTCTTTAATATTTTGTATTTTTAATTTTTTTGGCAAAAAATTATATATAATAAACTGGCGTCAGTCATTACTCATTTATATAAATATTTTTTCTCAAAGAATGGATATGAAATTATAATTAAATATTTAAAAGTTATAAAATATTTTTAAAAAAGTAAAAACATATAAATTTTCAAGAAAAAAACTCAGAAAATGAAAAGTATAAAAATATATTTAAAAAATCATTTTTGTTTAAATGGTAAATTCATTTTTGTCCCTGTTTTAAAAATAATTTCATTTAGTTTAATTCTTTTTTATTTTAAACCCATTATTTTTATTTACATCTCAATCTTTTAATTTAAAATTTTTTTTCACTTCGCCGATGGATATTAGCTATTAGCTACGTAAACTAATAAATGTATCAGTTAGAAATTCAATAATTTATCGTATAATTAAAGATATTTATATTATTTTATTTTGTATGAATATAAATTTTAATATTTAATTTAAAAATAAAATATTTTTTATTTAATTCAGAAAATAAATATATCAGTTGGATTGAGTCAAAATTATACTACTAATTAACTGATTCAACTTTGTCATTAAAAAAATAAAATTGATTCAACTTTGAATACAAAATCCAACTGAGAATTTGTGTGTGTTTAAACCATTTGACGCCCCATGAAATATGTTGAGACTAAAAAAGAATGAACTAAAAGAAAATATTTAAAGAGAATTGAATTCAATTTTTTTTTTATCTATTTGCATGTGTTTGGATTTATTTTTTATAATCAAACTTTAGATATTATATTTGTTTATAAAATTTCATCCGTAACTATTTTTAAATTATTTATATATATATATATATTATAATGCAAAGTATCGGTTAAGAATGATAATTTGATTTAAAAGTATCGGATTCTAATGTTATCTGATCTGATAGAGACGGTTTTTTTATTAAAGAGATTAGATTTAAGTCGGTTTGAGATATTAAAAAAAATAAAATCGGATCAAATCAGAATTAAGATTAAATTTTTTAATCCATCCCGATTTAATATATTTATTATATTTTTATTAAATTTTTCGAATCGAATTAAATTTAATCAGATTTTTTATTAAAATCATAATTAAGAGATTGTTTTTTAGTTTCCAACGAGTAAATCACCCATCATCTCCCAACACATCGAACCTGACCCAACCCACCTGCCTAAACCACTTGGTTCATGGTTTTGCCCCCCAAAACCATGGGTTCGTCCACTTTTCCATTTCTCCTCCCAGTATATAAAACGAACCCTACCTTACAATTCACCAACCAAATCAACCAAAAATCCCATCAAAAACCCATTCTCAGAACAATGTGTGGCGGAGCAGTCGCAGCAAGCAAAGCCTGGGTGGTGGCCGCAACAATAGGAGCGGTGGAGGCATTGAAAGACCAAGGGATTTGCCGGTGGAATTACACTCTCAGATCTCTTCATCAACATGCCAAGAACAATCTCAGATCCTCTTCATTCTTTTCATCTTCTTCTTCGGCTGGTGCTGCCGCTGTTTCGAATAAACTGAGAGAGGAAAGGAAGAGGAAAGTTGAGAAGAATATGAACAAATTACTGGAAATCAACTCTTGGGGTCCTAACACTGTTAGATTCTAGATTTATTATACTGATTGTTCTCTCTTTTTTTGGCTGAGATTCAGATCTGGGTTGCTGCGAATTATTAACCTGTTGAATTTTTCCCTCAATATTATGGTTTCTGAGCTTTGGATCTTATGAATTTGGATTGGAATTTGTTAACACGTTCTTGTTTCCATTTTCATTCAATATGTGAAATTGGGGAAGATGATGACAAAAGTGAAAGTAATCTAAAATTTAAGGACCATCAGTATAATTTAGATAAAATTATAATAGTTTCAAAACAATTGGAATAAAATTCACATATGAGCATTAATATAGTTTTTTTTATCGAATTTTAAATTTTATTACAAAAATAGAAAAGTAATTAGATGATCTTAACATTTTATTTGGCTAGACAGCTAAAATAATATAATAGTTATTATAAAATTTCACTAGATTTTTATTTAATTGTTATAGAATAGTAAATATGTTATTTGTAAAATAATTATGAACAATATATAACAGTTATTAAATAAGAAAATATTGTGTATCATTTACTAATAAAATAATTATTAAATACGATTTCATCTGATAAAATCAAATAATAAATATTTTAGCATAATTAGATATTTTAAATTATTCTCATAATTAATTTTTATAATATCTAATATGAATTAATAAATTTAAAAAGTAATATATTTTTATATACCAATGCTTTAGTTGCGAAAACTTTTAGTTTTAGGATTTAGATATTTAATTTAAGATATATAGTTGAGTTTAGGCGTAAAAATTTAAAATTTAAGAATAATAATTAGAACTTAAAGTTTAGGGTTTAATTTTTACGATATTAAGATAAGAATTTAGATTTTAATCTATAAATCTTAAATTATAATCTTAAACTTTAAATTTCAATCGATATCTTTAAATTTAAAATATATATACCTAAAACCTTAAACTATATATATTAAATTAAATTCTTAAACCTTAAAATTAATATTTTTGTTGATATTTTTAAATTTTATCGCGGATATATCAAGTAATTAAAAAATACATAACTTATTTATATACAAAATTCATTAAAGGGCTTGTTTAAATAAACTACAATATTTCAAGGGCTTTTCTAATTTACAAGCCATAAAAACAATGAAAAGGAATCCCACGGTTTCTTGTTTTCGTCGCCAAAAAATAATTCTTGTTAAAAGCAAGAACCCGTTTTTCCATGGTTTTCGTCGCCAAAAAACAGTGGGCGACCTCCGTATATCTGGCTTAAACCGTTTCCTAGTTTTTGAATTTTCCGGTCTTTTCTTTGCGCGAGGAATGGCAATCGGTCGGGTCGAGACAAGTTTTTGACCGTTCCGATCTTAACCCAAAATTTAATTCTTTCAATCTGATCTTTGATTTGATTTTAATATTTTTTTTATCTCTGATCCGACTCAAATTGTAAAAATTATAAGTTGGCCCCGACATATTAATAAAAAAATGAATAAATCCAATCCGACCTAAAAAAATTATATATTATATAAAAAAATATATAAATATATCGGTTTTAACTGGCTCGAAAAACTTTTACCCTAAATTTTATTTTGACCCAATTTTATTTTTCAATCACCGGTCTAATCTGACCCGAATCTAATTTTAAAATAAAAATTCTTTCCGATTAAATCAGGTCGGATTGAGACACAATGACAATGAATCAAATTGTCATCCTTACTTTTCTCTTATAAAATAATCCCAACCCATTTCTCTTCTCAAAATCAAGAATCCAACACTCAGAAAAAAGAAAGAAGAAATTTCCAAGAAAAAGCTTCAGAGAAAAGAAAATTTCAAAGATGAACATTATTTCAGTTAAAAATAAAATTTTAAATATCTGTTTCGATTAAAAATTAAAAATTTATTATAAAAAAGACACAATTTAAATATTTATCTTGTAATTTAGTTATAAGAAAATAGATCTCTTACAATCTCAAGTATATAAAAAAAGTGAACCCAATAAATGGTCGTAATGAAAAATTAATGATGTGAATCTTAAAAGATCCGAGTAATATTACTTTAACGTGTCACGTCAATTAACGACAGTGACTATAATGATAACGAATTAAAAATTTAGTCATCGTATTACAAGTTTTTAAAGTTTGGTCACTAAAATAAAAATTTCCTAAAATTTAGTGACCATTTCTATAATTTATTTAAAAATAATTAATAATCATAAAATAAATGAAAAACATATTTTCTTTGTTTGTTTCCCTTTATTGATATAAAATTGAAAATGTAATTTACAATTTAATTGGAAAGAAAATCATCAATTATAGAATGGACATATTTCCTTATAAATATATTAGATTCAACAAAAATAAGTGGCGAAAAAGAAAATAGTGAAAGTTGATATGACCAAAGACAAAATTATTCCCACTTTTAACGTCAACTTAGGGAATATAGTATTCATATTTGTCCTTGAATCGTTAATATTAGTAAATGATTATATTACTAAATTAAAAGTTAATATTATTATAACACATAATTTTAGTTTAAATTTCAATTATGTCATTGAATCGTTAAATTTCTCGTTATTATTAATTTTAATGATATACTAATATAATTAAAATTAAAATGTTATTGTTAAAATAATATAGTTTTTAATTTAGTGATATAATTACTATTAAATTTAAAATTTAACGATATCTAATATAATTTATCATTTTATAATCCCCACCACACTAATAAGGATAAAGTACTTTTTATTCACTCAATTTTCGAAAATAGTTTCGTTAATTATTTAAGACCATTATGATAAGATATCTTTCCCTTTAAACGCCAAGAAGAGATAGCGAGGTACTTACAATCCACTTAATTTATTCAGTTAAATGAGAGAGAGGACCACACCAAGAGAAGATGGTGAGGTCCTCTTTCACTATAGCAATTGGCCTACATTCTCAAATATTCCTCAAACTCTCTCAATCCCTAAAATTAATTTTAAACAACAATATTTTCCAAAATTTTCCTTTTTATTGTATTAAAATAATATTTTTTAAATAAATATCTAGATTTAAACTCAAACTCAAATTAAATAAATATTTACAATCACTAAGTTAATTAATAAATTTTATATACTTATTTAATATTTTAATGTAGTTTTATGTACCTAATTAATCTCTAAATTATTTTATAACTCATTTACCCCCTAAATTTGACTTTAATTATCTATTTGATATATTTACTTTTAAATTATTATATATTAATTTAAAAACCTAACTCTATTATAGGACTTATTTACAAAATAAAAATAAATAAATAAATATAGATTATGGTCCTACAAATCTTGAGTGCTTTTTGAGTTTGATTGGCCTATGTCACGGTACTATTTTTATGCATTTTTTAATGAAAAGACAGAAGAGACATAATTGAAAATAAATTAATGATGATTTGTTTTTAATTAAATTAAAATAATGATAATACAGGGAAAAAATAAAAATAAAAAATTAAGTGGCTTTCATCCAACTATAAAACGGATTCATTTAAAAAAATGGATTCGGTATATAAATAAATAATTATACTTATAATGATTTTTTTTACACCTCTTAATATAAATTAATTGATAAATGTAATTATATAAAAAAACAGTGTCTAACCAATAAATAAATTTCATCTTTTATTAATTATGGTCTTAACTGTAACATATTTTTTGTCCACAATATTCTATAAACTTTAATTTTTTAATCATAAATTTATTATTTTTTATACGAAAATACATAAAAGACACAAAAATAACCATATACTCCAATTTTTATTCATATATTTATGCTATGAACAAATTATTTTTCAATATATATTAACTTATATATAATAATTATTTTTTACATATTTTTTAGTAAGACTTATATTTCAAGTCGAACAAATATTTAACAAATATTTTTTTAATCAGTTACAATAATTATAGTAGTATCTGTTCTAGAGTATACTCTCAATCATTAGACATTGATCGTTCAATCACTATTTTGATATTACTGGTGTTCGAACCAGTAACCTCCAAAAACATCAACCGTTCCTTTAACTACTGAGATTAAATGGTTCGTACAAAATTTAACAAACATAAACTGTATTAATATGTCTCGAAGCTAATCAATAAACACAATTAAAAATAATTAATAATTTGTTAAATAAAGATATTGAGACGTCAAATTGTTGGATTCATCAAACTTTTTTAACATTTTAAAAAACATCTAAATATATAAGAGAAAAAAAAAAAGCAGCTTCAATTAGGTGTCTACGTGGAAGAGTAAAAGCAAAGCATGAGAAATGGTGAAGGATGGTCGTGCAATCATAATGCATAAATATTTTAACTAATTAATATTTTTTGTTTAGGAAAAAATTTTGGATTTTGTATTGATTAATCTAGATGAATCTGTATCATTTATCTAATTTTGATAGATAATTTTTTAACAGTAACATCGTGAATCTAAGATATACTTAAACAAAATTAAACCATTTATCACTTGGATTAACTTCTGTTGATTAAATAATATGTTATATGTTATAAACAAGACCAAAATTTTTAAAAAATTATTTCATAAAATAAATGTCTAAACTATACATCTAAACGCAAAAACATACACGTAAATCTATATAATTTATTTATTTTTTTAAAATATATAATTTGATATAATATTTATTTTTTTTAACAGGGGTTGATCTAAGTAGTAAGTAGCTTGATTCTGTTTAAACAAGTTTCAAGTTTGAGACGCTATGTACGTAAAAAAATTCTGCCGGGAAACTCACCCACCAAAATTAGATGTGCGACCTGAGTCGGTCCGGATTAATCAGATCAAGATCATAAAAACCTAAAAAATAATAAAAAAACTTTTACTATACATAAATCGAAAATATTAAACATTTTAAATATACTTATATTATATTTTCCTGTATATTATACTAAAAATATATCAATAAAGTTCAATTCAATCCAGATAATCCGTTGGATAATTGCCTAAGGAAAGTCTGTGGAAGTATAGTTTTTATTTTTTAAATTATATTTTTCAATAATTGTGAATTATCCCTTACAAATACAGACAAGAACGCTTGGTTGGGTGGCCAATTGGTTAGGCAACACAAATCCCATTGACAGCCAGATACAATATAAATATATTTATATACAAGGTCAACATTAAATTATTCAACAAAATTTAATATTTTAAATTTAATCAAAATATTTTCTTAGAAATTTAATTTTATTAATAATTAATTAAATTGATTTTAATTAATATAAATATTTATATTTTATTATTTTATATTTGTACACCTTACGAAGTGATTATAAATTAGTATATATACATAAATATTATTATTTCTTTAATAAAATATATACCTTACAGATAAAACGATTGAATTTGAGTCTTTTAGAATGAATATTATTTTTTTTTCCCGTTGCGACCACTTATTGGGTTTTGAACATGTGTATTTTTAGAAGTATTAATTTTTATAAATTTATGTCGTTTAAATTTATAATACCAAGTTACCAGCTGAATTCATCGCATGATTTTAATAATAGATGATATTATTTTTTTTTAAGTTAATCAATTTTAAATAGCGTGATGGATGGATATACGTAAATTTATTAAATTTAAAATCAAATTATAATATTATTTTATAATTAAATTAAAATACTAAAAAATTCGTAATACCCATTTAATTACTTTTGTAAATTTATTAAGATAACGTTAGATTTGAAATACGTAAGATAAATCCATAATAGTATTCTGTTATTTTTTTCTTATATATTTTAAAAATTAATTAATTAATTAATTCACCTAATTAATTCCTAACGTCCCAACTAACCCTCCAACAAACAAGCCGACCTTTGTAAATGCACCTCTTCTCGTTCTATCTCTTATTACTTTCACCTAATTTAATTAATCTTTAATTAATGACCTTCCAAAAAGGAAAATGCATTGACTATAGTCTCGCTTTAAAGGTTTGTACTTTGAGTTCGAGATTATCCTTGAAAAATTATGTTAATTACGTAGATGCCCCCAAGGTACAATCACGTCAGCGCCGGAGCCCAAACTGCAATTAATTACAATTAAATAAATATATCAAATCCGACCCGCGTTTAAATTCGCAGGGAATGTAGGTGTAGCCATTTTGCATGCTTAAAATCCACAGAGAAATATATTCTTTTTTTAATATAAAATCCATTTCGTCGGTATATATTTTATTCTTTTTTTAGCGACGGTAAAAGAGGAAGAATTTTACCGCCACAGTCGACGGCTGGCTTTGCGACGGCTCATGGCGATCGATGACCGGAAGCAGCGGAGCTCCGAGAGGAAGGTGTTTGGTCTCTGTGCCTTTTGGCAAACTTCGTCCAAGACGAACAACTCTTCTTCTTCGTCTTCTTCGACTAGAAATCTCAACCACAATGGAAGCCGCCATTCGGAGACGGTGCCCGTCAAGCGCTCCAAATCTGTTTCTTCCATTGCCAGATCGCTTCTTCCTCCTAGGCGACGTCTTCGCCTCGATCCTTCTAATAACCTCTACTTCCCTTGTACTAATTCCAGCTTTGCTTAGCCTTTGACTTCGTAGAGTTAAATTTTTATATCCTTTTTTAATTTTGTCAAATTTTGTTTTCTAACTGTAGATGAGCCTGGAACTCAGGCGAGAAGTGCGATCAGGTTGAAGAACACTAGTAAATCTCACGTAGCTTTCAAGGTAAAATTGAGTTACTAAGTTTTTACTTCTCTTGTATTTTACGTCAAAAATCACTGTAATTCACGCGATTCTTTTCATTTCAAGTCATGATTTTGTCAATGAATTGATGCTAGTTTTGGTTAAATCCTCACCGGCCATTAAGATGAGATTTCTTGCGACGGTTATAACTTATAACGGTTAATTTCTTAAGTTACTAATTTTTACCGTTAATATCATAACATTTGGTGATTTCGTTGTCTTGCTATTTATTTGTTTAATTAACTATTTTTTATTATTATCTTGCAGTTTCAAACTACTGCGCCGAAGAGTTGTTTTATGCGTCCACCCGGTGGCATTTTGGCGCCAGGGGAAAGCATTATCGCGACTGGTAATAAAATTTGGCAGCTCTGTTTTGAGATTTTATCATAATAATTTTGTTTGATTTGGTTTGTTTGAATTTTTTACAGTGTTTAAATTTATAGAGCGTCCGGAGAATAATGAGGTGCAGGTTGGTTTAAAGAGTAAAGTTAAATTTAAGATAATGAGTTTGAAGGTTACAGCTGGAGTGGACTACTTGCCCGAGCTCGTAAGTTTATTAGTTTTCATGCTTCTTCTATATTTGATGTTTCCCCTTAAAGTTTAGTTCAAAGGAGGCCCTTGTTTGGTTAGCTTTTCATGAACCTCAGTGGATCTCGGATGAGTTTAAATGGGAAATTTAGGATATTTGAAAGTGCTTGTTAAGTTGATGCTGTAGTTCTTATTTGGGTAAAACGAAATCTGCTTAAAGGTTTTTTGAAGCTCGGTAAAGTTTCTCTGTTTTCATTTGGCTGACATGCGTAATGAATTGTGATTAGAAAACACTATTTTAGAGAATAGTCTGATTATATTGCCCTTTTCTTCTAACCATTGCTGGACCAGAGCCTAGTTTCAAAGAATGGGTAAAAATCATCCGCCTCTTTCTCATATCTCCTTTCATGTCTCCCTTGAATTTTTTTTTTAAAAATTCAATTTTCAACTACAACCCTTGTTTTTTATATCCTAAATCATCTGTCTCTTTCCCATGTCTATTTTAGTAGCAATTAATTGGATAGGTTGTTATAAGATAGAGTTCATTCATGTTAATTAACAAATAAATTTTATTGATCTGATAAATATTATATGATCACCATGTCAGTTGGTGTAAACATGTAAAAATTTTCCTTTACGATTTTCCATAGACCTTTTTAGGGTTCCAAAAGTTTAACTCCTGCTAAACTTATGAAGTTGATGCTAATATATTTTTTTATTATGGCTTCTGTTGTATAGTTTGATGAACAAAGGGAACAAGTGACTGTAGAAAGAATTTTGCGGGTTGTATTTCTTGATGTGGAGCAGCCTAGCCCGGTAAGTAGTCAATTGTATTAGCATTGTTTTGCTTTCTGCAGTGCACTGTAGGGGTCCTTGGTTTAGCCTTTCAATGGTTTAATTTTCTTCTTACTCCTTAAGGCATTGGACAAACTTAAGCGTCAATTAGCTGAGGCTGAGGCTGCTCTCGAAACACGCAAGAAACCCGCCCCTGACACAGGTCCCCGGGTTGTTGGGGAAGGTCTTGTAATCGATGAATGGGTAATTAATTGTCTATAGTCTGAATCAATGCTCCTTTTCTCTTCTCCCCCTTCTTATTTTACATATATTTGATGATTTCAGAAAGAGCGAAGGGAAAAATACCTGGCACGTCAGCAAGTTGAAGCTGTAGATTCATCATGAAGTGTTGTTTGATTTGGCTGTAAGTACTTTTTCTTTGGTTGAATCTCTCAATTTGTGACTCCTTAGAGGAGGGAAGGTGAAGAGATGAGTTGGGGGACCAGTTCATGTAGAGGAGAACCGCGTGTTCTCATGCCATGCCATTGTTCTGACTCTGGGTTAATGCCATCTTGTAGATAATGGGTGTTTTTTTTTGTCATTGAAATAAATGCAAGGCACAGTGCATTATCATATCTGGTCCACTTTTGAGGTTAGAGTGCTTATATCTAAGTTACATGTGTTTAGCCTCTTTTTTCTGTTTATATATTTGATTATAGCCATTGAATTCACTAGGATTGTACTGTGCACTGCTGTTTTTGATGAACAAGCATGAATTTTGCTCTGGGTTGAAGTGATATATGTATCTTAGTATGTTTCTTTTTCTTTTTAAATGATCGATTGCATGGTTCTAAATTTACTTGTATGACAATTAGTAATTTCCGGCAGTGTAGGGCTTTCGAACTGCAGCTGACATCCTTTTTCCGAACTCGCATGTCATAGATTCATAGAGCAATTGGCAGGTTAAATTGTTCATGTTCATTCAGGTCATTGCAACTTGTCATGAAGATGCAGATCTAGTTCATGTTCATTCATGTCCATTCTGGGCTGAATTTTAGTTTTCGTCGATGATCGATCGATTCTTTGTTGTAGTTCTCTTCTTTTCCTTTTCCATAGTAAAGAAAGGAATTTAACTGTAGGAATTATCTTAGACTGATTCATCTCATACCGAAACTATCTTGTCCGATAAACCCGAACTTGAGAAAGAAAGGGAAGAAAATCTAGAAATCATCCACATTTTCCCTCTTCAAGTTGCTGTTCGAGAAGCATTTGAGTACTACTCGAACAGTTTGTTAGTTATCTTTCTCGAAAATTTTAGACTGTACCGGTCATCCAGTAAGTTGTTTATCGTGGTTACAATTTGTTATCATGTAAGAGTATATTGTACAAGATCGATAGCTCGTCCGGTCTCTGATCTCGTATAATGTACGAATCGATAAAAAAAAATTCAACCAGTGAAATTTTGGGTAAAATAAGTCCATTCCAATCCACAGAATTGTCCCCTAGCTTCCAATGCCCTGTTTACATATTGGAAAGGGACTGCCATCATAGCTTCTTAACCTTCTTTTAAGGCTCTACCCATCTACCCTTCAGTCTTATCTTCTTTTGGATTGAAGAAGAAGAAAAATTGATCTAGTGACTAACATTAAAATGATAAAATTATGCTTTAGTCCTTTAATTATGTCCATGTTCATAGTTTAAGTCTGCTGCAATTATTCCTTTATGAAATGAACCATAGTTTGCCAGATTTGGAGAAGTGGGGGAAATGATTGTATCGTTGATAGGGACCAGTTCCTAGGACACTGCTAAAGCAAAACTAGCGAAGTAAACAAAGGGAGGCAAAAAAGTAGGATGTTGACACGACAGTCGACAGAATCGATTTAGGTTTTGTTTTAAAAGTTACATACCAATTATTTAATTAATTGATTAGATAAATTATTCAATTTTTAAAATAAGTATTAATTTTTAGTTATAATTGAATGATTTGATTATTTTAAACCGATAAATAAAATGGCTTGATTGTTATTAATGATAAATAAAATGACATAATTATAAGTAAAAAGTTAAAATTCTTTTTTTTTTAATCTTTATTAATAGAATATCATATTCGTTACAATCGATTAATTACGTTTTTACAAGTTAAACGTGAGTTTAGATGGTGTTGGAGCTTATATTTCGAGATGGTCTTCGAGCTTAAATCAACCATAAAATTTTATAATGAAAAAAAAATTATTAATATTCACAGATAAAAAAATAAGATGAAAGGTAAAAATTCTCCGGCTTAATACTAATATAAACTAATAAATTTTAATTATAGTAATAAAATATAAGTTTAGAGGTGTAAAAATCCATGTTTTAAATAATAAATAAGTTTATAATTTCTATTCAATTAAGTTTTTAAATCAAAAAATATATAATTTAATTATTAAATCTTAATAATTTTTAGATATTTCTGACACATAATACAATATAATTCTATTATATATATTTATAATTTTTTAAAAAATATTTTATTTTTTATATATTTTATACGTCTTTTAGAAATTTTAAAGCTCTTAAAAAAATTTTAAATAAAATATTTTTTAAAAAATATAATTGAAAATACTATGATATGATATATTATACTGGTAGATCCAAAAAATATCTGGATTTAATAGTTAAAAATATCAAAGGGTTTAACTAATTAAATTTTTTAGTTTAAGAATTTAATTGTATAAAAAATCAGGGTTTAATTTATTTTTTTCAAAAGTTCAAGTGTTTATTACACCATTGAGCCTAAAATGTACTTACTTTTAAATTAGTAAATTATAATAGAGGTGGCTTAATTATGAATAATATTATATTTGAGTTACCAATTAATTTTTATTAAGTTTAAATCATTAAAAATTATACTTGAATTATCCAATTATTAAAGGTTATATTTGGGTTACCCTTCGTATTTAAAATTTGTATCAATTTAGTCATTTTTTAAAAGCACTTGTATGCCATCACTAATACTAGACTACTTTATTTAAAATCATTAATTAATTTAATATAAAAATTAATATATATTTTTAAATATAAAAAATATTAAATGTAACCTTACTCATAAGTGACTTTCATTACTGTTTACCCTAAAAAAATTTAAATTTATTAAAAAATAAACTTGAATATTAAAGATAAAAATATTTAAACGGACAATCACTTTTGTAGCCAAATTGGTTCTATGGTGTAGTGGTTAGCACTCTGGACTTTGAATCCAGCGACCTGGGTTCGACTCCCGGTAGGACCTAGTTTTTAAAATTTTTAAATTTTCCAATTTTGATTTTAAAGAAGTGGATCAAGATCCAAACCCATTTAATCTGAATGGGCTGAACTTAACTAGATAATACCTACCCGATCCGATTCAACTAGTTGGATACTTGGATTGCTCTGATCGGGTCGTTGTCTCCGCCCAAACTTTGGTCTCATTTGCTTCGTCCCCTTTTCTCTTTGAATTCCGCGCCGTTTCTTCCACTTCCTCAACTGCACCAGACACCGGAAAATTTGTACACTTCATTTCACATTTTTGGTCGCTAATCTCTATTTTTTGCGATTTTTACTTGTTTATCTTGCTTTTGGATATGAAAATTAGATTGTTTCAGGTTTTACATATTGGGAAAAATATTAAATGTTTTACATTTTCTTGACATTTTTAAATCTGTTTTCAGGTTTTAAATCCATTACTATGACGGATTCAAGAAGGTAAAATATATCATCCTTTTTTTTTCTTTGCTTTTTGTTTTAAAAATAGTTTGGATATATGATGTAATGAAGAAAAGAAATTTTCAGAGAGGATTTTAGCAATACGCTTCGAGTACTCGTAGCGACGGATTGTCATTTAGGTTATATGGAGAAAGATGAAATACGAAGACATGATTCTTTTCAAGCATTTGATGAAATATGTTCAATAGCAGAGGAAAAAC
The DNA here is from genome assembly GCA_035048815.1 of Abelmoschus esculentus. NCBI lineage: Eukaryota > Viridiplantae > Streptophyta > Magnoliopsida > Malvales > Malvaceae > Abelmoschus > Abelmoschus esculentus. The sequence continues at coordinate 11,882,554 of JAUCBN010000001.1, forward strand.
AGGTGATTCTTCTTTCTTTTTCCTATGTTTTTGAAGTTTCCTCATTGTTATATTCCATGGAATTTTTTATATTCGATATGATTTTGTTTTGAAAAGAAAAACGGTATCTCTGTAATCTGTATTGATTTCTAGTAAACTTCACGTTTTTTAGTGTTAGTATGCGCTGATTTATATTTGGTGTTTAGGTGGATTTTTTACTCCTTGGTGGAGATCTCTTCCATGAAAATAAGCCTTCAAGGTCAACTTTAGTTAAGGCCATTGAGATTCTTCGTCGGCATTGCCTTAATGATCAACCAGTCCAGTTCCAAGTTGTTAGCGACCAGACTGTGAATTTTCAAAATACGTAATGGTTCTCACTCTTTTCTCAGTGCTATAGTTGCTGAGTTAATGTCTTGACCAATGTAGTTAATGTAATTAAAGTTTATAACTTGTTTCCTGGATGTGTATGTGCTTTGATAGCAGTTAATATGAGATTATTCTCTTTCCATTGGTCACTCGACAATTGTTTTGAAGAATATTATCACATCTAGCTTGTAACAGGCATTTTTCTCTTTACAGGTTTGGGCATGTGAATTATGAAGATCCCCACTTCAATGTTGGCTTACCTGTGTTTAGTATTCATGGAAACCATGATGATCCTGCTGGAGTCGTAAGCAGCTTATGGAAACATTGCTCTCCCCACCTTTTTTTTCATTTTAGAGATAAATCTTTGTTGCTCAATATTCTTTGTTCCAATTTTGGTGTCCCATCCTATGTGTCATAAATCACCAATGTCATGCCTATCTGTATATCTGGGAGTGAATAACAGATAAAACTTTCCTGCCTTTTACTCCCTTTCTTGCTTCGTTAGATAATCATGTTTTGGTGGAGTGCATATACAATTCTTAATATTTCTACGAGCATTCTATTCATAACTGTTTATTGGTGACAGGACAACCTTTCTGCTGTTGATATTCTTTCAGCATGTAACCTTGTCAACTATTTTGGGAAAATGGTTCTTGGGGGTTCGGGTGTTGGTCAGATTACTCTCTACCCTATTCTTATGAGAAAGGTCTGCCAGTCACTTTGTTGAAATGGGTTAGAAGGGTATTTGTACATTCATAGGAAAACTTATGCCTCTTTGAATTGCAGGGTTCCACTGCTGTAGCTCTTTATGGTCTTGGGAATATTAGAGATGAGCGGCTCAATAGAATGTTTCAGGTACCTTTATGAGTTTAGATTGAAGTTGAACAGTTTTTACATCTCATTAGTTTCTGACGTCCTGGATATTCAGCTAAAATACTTGTTTGTGGTTTATATTTGGTTTCTCAGACACCCCAAGCTGTGCAATGGATGCGACCTGAACCTCAAGAAGGGTGTGAAGTATCTGATTGGTTCAACATTCTGGTACTTCATCAGAACAGGTTGTGTGTGTGTGTGTTGTATGTTCCCTACTTGTGTGTATCATGCTCACAATGTTCTACTTTGGGATCGAGTTATTTCATGCATGACCAAAACTAAAAGTGGAAAAAGAAGACATTATAGTGTAAATCTACATGTGTACATATTAAAACTTTCAACTAATGTGGCTTGCAGAGTGAAGATGAATGCTAAAAATGCGATTAATGAGCGTTTCTTACCACGCTTCCTCGATTTTGTTGTCTGGGGACACGAACATGAATGTCTTATTGAGCCTCAGGTGGAATATAAAATCTTTTCCGTGTCTTATTATTTATCCTTTTGAGAATGCAAAAGATTAAAGGTTGCTTTTAACTTCATAGGAAGTACCAGGGATGGGGTTTCACATTACTCAGCCAGGTTCCTCAGTTGCAACATCACTGATTGATGGAGAATCAAAGCCAAAGCATGTGCTTCTTTTAGAAATTAAGGTTGTATACCTGAATGATTGGATTCGTCATTTAATCAACCAATATCCTTTTCTTATTTATATTCTCACACCATGACTTGCTGCTTTCATTCAGGGAAATCAATATCGTCCAACCAAAATACCTTTGACATCAGTGAGACCTTTTGAATATACAGAGGTAAGCACTAAGCAGTGTCTTTGTTAATTACTTTTAAAATTTTTGGAAAAGGCAAGAAATTGAGAAGAATTATTTTTCTTATTCTATGTTCATGATTTAGGTTGTGTTGAAGGATGAACCTGACATTGTTCCCCATGATCAAAACTCAATTCTTGAACATTTGGACAAAGTGGCAAGTCTCTTTCTTGCATGAGATGGTTTTCGACTTTATCTAATAGAGACGTCTAACAATTACATCTTTATAATTGTGTATGGTGAGAACAAAATCTGTTATCACTTTTATCTTAATATTTAAACTTTCGTTTTAGGTCAATGTTCTAATAGAGAAGTCTAATAGGAACACTGTCAGTGGATCAGAGCCCAAGCTTCCATTAGTCCGAGTTAAGGTGATTTCAGCATCTGCTTTGCGAATGATGTTAATGCAACTTTGAAATCTGATTTTTGCACCAAATTTTATTCATTTGACACGTTTCACCTTTGAAATAAGGTGAATTTTGAATCCGGAGATAACTTTTTCAATATTTCTATGTGATATTATAGGTGGATTACTCTGAATTCATGACAATAAATCCACAAAGGTTTGGACAGAAGTATGTTGGAAAGGTATGTTGAGGCTATTGGTCATATTGTATGAGGAATAAGTTATATATATATTTAAATTTTCTCTTTCAGGTACTAAATAATTAGTATTTGATTTTTGCAGGTTGCAAATCCTCAAGACATTCTTATATTTTCGAAGGCTGCTAAAAGGAGTCAGAAAGAAGGTAATTTAATCATCCAGACTTTATAATTTACTCAACTGTGACTGTTTCCCAAAGATTTAACTGGTGGGTCGCAAACAAGTTTTTCTACAGTCTGTAACATAAGTTGCTCCCTTGCAAAGATAAATAAGCCTCTGCTTTATAGAATTAATCACATTAATCCCTATTTTTTTTTTTTTTTTGGGGGGGGGGATAGAAGAAGATACGAATAGGTGGCCAGTGGAATATTTTATTACTAGGTTGTCGAGGCAGAAGTCTCAAACATTTACTGGAACAGCTGTTGGCTTGGAAGTTTCACTTTTGAAGACTATCAGATATTGCTTTTGCTATATGCTTGTTTATGCAACAGCATCTGGATTATCAAAGCTCTTTTGTTTTCTTAATTTTATATGTTTGATGCTAGCTTCTAGAAGAATGGCATCAACGGATTTTAACTTAAGTTTCATTTTTTGTAGCTAAAATTGATGATTCTGAAAGGCTTCGTCCAGAAGAACTAAATCAACAGAATATAGAAGCATTAGTTGCTGAAAACAATCTGGTAATTGAACTTAGCATTCGATGTTTCCTTTTCGTCTTTCTTATTTAACCTATATCACTTATTTCTCGTTTGGAACATATTTAATAACACGAAGGAAAAGCTTAACTTAATTATTACATACGTTATTACATGGGTTTTAAAATAGTTTGTAGTATAAATATAAACTTGAAGTTAGAAAGATGAGTAAAAGCTCATGTAAAAACCAATACCTATTCAAAATAAGTAATATATATTCCTTATCTTTGTTCAAATTAAGCCATGTGAATGGCTAAAATTTACCCAGTGTCAGTGAAGGTAGCTTATTGCTAATTTGTACTAAGACACGAGTAAAACAATGAACATTCCAACCAAACAGAGCATTAATGCTAATTTGTACTATGCCAAATGCATATGGTCTAGAATATTGTTTCTATGGAAAATATTTTTACTGAAAGCACCATGTATGATCTATTTTCCATGTTAAATTCAATTTGACATAATAACTAAGCATTGATCGAATGCTTCTGCATATGAAAGCTGTATCAGATTTCCAGTTTTCTTTCAGTAACCAGACTAAATGGGACTTGCATGACCGGGATCAAATATTTATAATGAAGTTTATTCACCTTTAACTTGGTCCTGTTTATCATGTCTATCTTGCAGAAAATGGAGATCCTTCCGGTCAATGACTTGGATGTCGCACTGCACAATTTTGTTAACAAGGATGACAAATTGGCTTTCTATAACTGTGTGCAATACAATCTCGAAGAAACTCGTGTAAGTATTTTACAGGGTACCCAATATGCAGTTAAATTAGTGCAAAATCATAATGTTAGATTTGGGAGGGGAGAGTGGACCAAAGAATATATTTGCGAAAGTACTAAGGACCTTACTTTTACTGGTTTAGCTCAAGGTGTGGTCCTAAATAGAGCTAAATGTCTCATCTGATCCATATAGCCTACCTTGCATTTTGGGAAAGGCTTCCTGTTGTTTTAGTTCTTGTTTAATTTTATGTCAATTGGATGTCCCTGTTATAATTTCTTTTTGGCTGATGTTTTATAACACAATCTTATGGTTTGCTCAATTGCATGTATTAGTTTGACAGTTCTTTCTTTTCATCATATCATATTCTTGTCCGCGTCTGTGATTTCTTCAATCTTTTTATTGACAGAACAAAATTGGAAAAGATACGGATGCTTCAAAGTTTGAAGATGAAGACTTGGTTCTTAAAGTTGGGGAGTGCTTCGAGGCAAGCATTTCAAGTTGATTGACATAAAAATTATTACAAACTTTTAATGCTAAATACCCCAATTGCAAAATATTCCGTAATCATTGTTTCCCAATAGTGCCTTTGGTAGATGGAATAATACACTATGATTTAATTCATCGATTAATTTTGCAGGAGCGTGTCAAGGAAAGGTCTTCACACCCTAAGGATACTTTTCAGTTCACATCTAGCGTGCACTCCTTTGAGGTGATCTTAATTTACATTTGCTCAACATGGATCAACGATGATTGGATATATTCCACTTCCTTTTTGTTTTGAATGTTGATGAAGTTTTCTTATGCTAAGTCCTTTGCATCTAAACTTTTGGTTCTTCAATATTATAGAATGCGAGGAGTAAGTATGATACGGGAATAGGAAGTGCAACCTCCTTTAGTGATGATGATGATACAACACAGATATTAAGCTCTGCCAACATAGGCCGGAAAGGGTCATTGACAGCTTCTCGATCATCTGGCGGTGCTCCAGAACTTGTTAAAGGTAAAACTTCTACTAGAGGAAGGGGTAGAGGTAGGGGAAGAGGATCTAGCGGCTTAAAGCAGACAACTCTTGATGCTTCCTTGGGGTTTCGCCAATCTCAAAGGTGACACTTTGATCTAACTTGTTGACGAGTAACCTAAAGTATGTAATTTGCATCAATAGATAAATTTTATTGGTAATTTTCCTAATGCAGATCTGCTTCGGTTGCTGCATCAGCTTCAGTTCACAGTATTGCTGATGAGGAGAACATCAACTCCGCTTCTAGTGAAGAACACGGAATTAAGGAGGTCGATGACAGTTCGGTATGAAATACCTCAGTTCATTTCAATCCCATGCTCCTGTTCTATTGTTTCTCTATGTGACTGTACACGTTCCTCAAAAAAACTATGCGACTGTACAAGGTCATCACAATATCAAGATTAATGTAAACTCAATCTGAATGACTGCTCTGTATCTTTTGAAGGAAAATGATGGAATCGTTCAAAGTAAAGGGCGCAAAAGAGCAGCTCCTAGGGGAAGAGGTAGAGGATCTACATCTAAGCGGGGTCGGAAATCTGATGACTCTTCGGTTCACAAAATGTTCATGAACAAGCATGATGACGACGACGACGACGATGACGATGCTGAAGAGATTGCAAGGAGATTTAACAAGCCACCACCTCTGGTTAGTGATTGTTCTTCTATATGTTCCTTTTGCAGTGTCATCTTCTGCAGTTGACATTTATATTTTGGTTTGTCTATTTATCTCCATTTTACTCGGTCTGTCGGTACATTTTCTGCCACAGTCTGCTGCCTCTAAATTACTTAATATTGTTCCGAATTCTGGCTCCGCTCATAACTTCACCGTGTTGTTAATCTCGAGATTTAAGTAAAACAAACCATATCTTTACCTCTAGCAATATGCCAATATCAGACTATTTCTTCTTCGTGCTAGAAATCCCTGCACTCTTCATTGGGATTCCATGACTGCAATCTGAACCCGTCCCTTCATGTTTCTTAGGTAACAAAACGATATGGATCTTTGAGAAGATAATCGTTTTCGTGCTTCCACGACCCTTACAGCTTCAATCGACATGACTACGCCTGATAAATCGAGAAGCAAAACCATCTACCAGGCACCAGCCAGCCCTCAGATGTAAATGGTTTTCTAGTCGCAATCAGGTATGAACTGTATTGCCTGCCTTATTACATTATATAAACCCTTGGATGTACAGACCAGATACGTATATACGATTAGTATTACTTTTTCATGTCTTGGAATATATATGAGTTAGCAACAAACTAGTTTTGTTTGATAATTTTCGACAATTCGAATGACTTGGTTCGAACAAAGGAAAGGAAAGGAAAAAATATTTTACTTATTTTGGAGATGTATTTTCCATTAAGAGTTTTTACTTTTTAAGTTTATATTTGTATTTTTTTTATGATATAATAAAGCAAAGGGATGTATAGACTTGCAAAGCAGAATAAGGTTATTTCAGTACAATCAAACTTGGAGAGCAAATTTTGTCGGATTTTAACATTGTCTCTAAACTACCATCTTTATTATGATTTCTAAACAAATATTTTAATTTCATACTCGATTAATGACTATTTTAAATTATATTTTAAATTTTTAAACGATCTAATTTTATCTCAAACTACAATTCATCCTATATTGATCTTTAAAGTTTTTATATTCTATCTTTATCTTAAATTATTAACATATAATAATTATATCTTATGTTAACAATTTATAAATTTATTCATTTTCATAAAAGTATCGATATATAAGTGGTATAAACAATAATTTGAGTATGAAATTAGAATGTTTAAAAGTTTGTGAGGATCGTAATTTAATGATAAAATTAAAATATTTTAAAGAATATAAAAAATAATTAAAATGTAAAATAAAAAGTAGAGTTTAAAACATAGGAGATACTTCAAATCCTCTGCAGCCATTTAATTTGCTGATTTCTTTAGCCTCCCTATCATTCATCCTCACCACCATTTCCTTCCTTTCTTCCTGTCTACATACAAACTTCCATGCATTTTCCTTGCCAAGCTAAAACTAACTAAATACGAATAAAAAAACCCAACTAAATAAACCAAAAAAATAAAACAGAACATTGCCCCTTCAACACACAGTAGCGATGGCTTCAATCAATGTTTAGCTCAGGAACTGTCCTTAGGCCAACCCCATTTCTCGGCCAAGCCAAATATGCCAATCCTCTCAGAGATGTCGCTGTTGCCTGTTGGCACTTCCAAATACATAATGGTAAGCTCTTTTTTTTTTTTTCTTTTCTTTTTTTTTTTTTTTGGGGGGGGGGGGGGGGTCCTCTCTTTTTTCCCCTTGTTTACTAAAATTGGCACTTTGGGGGTAATGTACTGTGTTGTGTAGGGAAATGAAGGGTGATACGGATCAGACAGAGTGAAGTACTTGGGACCCTTTTCAGCTCAGATTCCGTCCTATTTGAAGAGAGAGTCTGTCAGCTGACACTGAGGCTTGAAGTCGATTTGTGTTTTACTCGCCCCGTGTGAAACCTATTTGTGCTTCCTTTAAAAAGCTAAATCCAATGCCAATGAACAAAGAGCTACTTTGTTATCTAGGTAATCCATGGAAGATGAGCAATGTGGGGAGCACCAGGTTGCCACACCCCTGAAGTCCTTGAAGGTGGCTTGGACTACCTAGGCAACCCCAACCTTGTCCATGCTCAGCATTCTCGCCTTCCTCATGTTCCAGGTCATCCTCATGGAACTCGTTGAAGGTTTCCGTATCAACGGTCTCCCCGGTGTTGGAGAAGGCTACCTTTACCCCGGTGGCCAATACTTGGCCTTGCTTAAGGAAATCAAGAATGGCAGCCTGGCCACTTTCTCTACGTTTGATTTCTTTGTCCTAGCCATCGTCACCGGAAAAGGTCCCCTCTTGGATCACCTTGACAACCCTGTTGCCAACAATGCTTGGGTCTATGCTACCAAGTTTGCGCCTGGATCGTAAATTGGTGGCCCCGGATTGAACTTGCCACCAAAGTTTGGATTAAGGTTCAACAAAGATGAGAGCACACAAGGAAATTGCAGATTCTAACACAAAATGATGTATGGAAAGGCATATGAACACTTATCATTTCATCGGTATACGGAAAGCTACAATGTTGGAGCTTATGTAACTGACAACAGAATATACATAAACTAAATAGAACTACTCAAAAGAAGAGAGCAGTCCCGACGCGACGAATTCCTATTTGGTCAATGAATATGGTAATTCCTCCAGCCGAGTAACAAAACTTGGTAAGATATACAAGCACAATGTCTCCCTCATCGGCCATGGACTACAGAAACATTTCTAATTGTTGCTGTAAATGTAACTGTACCCGAGAATGGATGCAGGTTGTCATTTAGGCAACAATTCCCTGATTGATCAAGATGATCACTTCAAGGTGGGACTCGATCCAGATCTTCAACCTAGCTTCTTCCCCCACCATTTTCTTCGACTTCTGTCTGATTCTTGATGCCCACGTTTATGTAGTCTTGCCTTGGTTTCCTTTAATCTCATCTTGAAATCCTTCTTCCATGTCTCGAACCTGCCTTTTAATCTTCGAAGCTCATCGTCAGGATTCACATCAGAAGTTGGCTGCGGCGTTCTGATTTCAACCAAAGATTTTGCATCATCGTCAAAAGCTTGTTTTGTCTGGTCAAACTCTTTTAGCAGATTTCCCACTGCATGCAACGAACCATTCTCTCTCCCCCGAACAGGAGTACTCATACCAGGAGTTTGAGATCCCATGGACATGTTATCTTCAATATAATAATGGCTAGGTGATGCCACATCAGCTCTTCCTAGCTGACCAGCAGTACTGTCAGCTGCAAGACTCTTTCTGGCTGCAGCAAGACTTGTCTGCAAGTGTTATTAAATTATTATCCATCTGAGATCGATAAACCTTTTGGATCTTATTAAACAAAGAGAGACAGCTTTGCACTATAGTTAGCTCAGCACCAGGCAGCGACTAAGGTGACCTTGTGTTAGTCAACAACAATCACCTAATGCAAACATATTTCAATATTTTTATATATAAATACGTGCAAACTCACCTGTAATGATGCCATTTGCTTTTGCCACACGTCCTCCATTGATTTCATCTTTGCCTTGTAATCCAACCACCTTGCTTCATACTGTTGTAATTGCTCGCGTAAAGTAGTGTTTTCCTGTTCTTTTTTCACCAAAGTTGCTTCTGCCTTGAGTACCCTTCTTTGAAGCTCTGCCATAACAGAAGGTACAACTTGAATCTGTTGCTCGTGCGGTGTTTCCTGGTCAGCCAAAAATAGGGTCCGAGTAAATCCTTCATAGTTATTCAGCGGATAGAGAACATCGAAAAAGTAAAACATGATCATTGACATGCAGCTAAGAGAATAAAACTGGTTGGAAAATATCTTTAAAAGAAAAGGAAAAAAACTATAGTATGTTACCATGTCAACCGTGGGGAATACCTTTGCCTCAGAAAGCATCCTGCCAGTCTTTCTAGATTTTACGCTTTCACGGTTCAACTGTTTTGAATTATGCATGTTATTAAAATGTCTCCGGGCCAACCAACCACGGATTACTGCAGTGGAGAAAAACATGATGATGATAAAAGAACAATAGACAACCGAAAGGCGCAAATTTAGCTAGAACACATAATTTACCAGATTGTAAATATATAACTGATGTCAACTGATCATCAAGTAACTGAGAAGCAAATGCGGAGCACCTATTTGCCTCACTAGCATACTTCCTTCGGTTACTTTCACCACAGACAACTGCATCACAAATGAAATATCCATAGATCAATTGAAAGAATAAAAACTGTGAATTGGCAAAAGAGGGTCAGTGCTCTAGAAAAGGAACCAACTTATGACGAACAAAAATAAATTTACACCGAGCCTCTGAAGTGTCAAAGGTGCATAGAGGATGGTGTTTAAAGACTGAAGTCTAACTATCCTGCACAAATCCTAAAAATATGAAGCCATGTTTACTTAAGACATGAAAAAGTAACTAAAAATTATAAAACAAGCAAAGAATCTCTCAGCAGCAAAATGTATATTGGAAAATGGAAAGAATTTTGCATGGAAGAAGTTGCTTACATGATTGTATATTTTTTGCTCCTTTGTGGAGCTCAAGGAAAAGGCACCGAGCTCGGTGGCCGCGGAAGTATTTTTGAACCCCAATCACTCCTCGCAACACCTGTTTTCTCTTATCCTCCAATGCACTGATCTGCATGCCAGACACACAGCATCAAAGAAATTGTTGCGTTATTTAGCCATAAACAGAATGAAATAAGTTGGTATCTCTCTTTTCCAAAACCCGGTACATTAACTTCAAGGTCCAATTCTTAGCATCAAAAGTTATTTCAGGCTTTTATTTTCCACAGAATGATATTGGAAGTATAGGTCTTGCAACTTTCTATTGTGTCACATAGGTCTTGGAAGTCCTTGGGCAAAGAGACAGCTTCGTATAGAATTTACCTGCCCAGTTCGAAGAAACAGCTTTGTATAGCCAACTTGATACATTTCAGGGAGGACTTTGAATTGTTTTAGAAGAGAAACTACGATGCTTAATGGATCATGAGATGCATTGGTCTCCAACAGTAGGAACCCATACCTATGAAATGCTTGAATATATGAGAACTAAGCTCAAAAGAGAATATATGAGAACTAAGCTCAAAAGAGAATAGATGAAAATATAAAACAAGCCATATAAACTACAAAAGGCTTTAACCACTACCTTTCTGCAAAATCCTGATGTGTCATTCGAGTTGGATATCCCGATTTTGAGATTCTAACAACCTCCAAAACTCCACAATATCTAAGTTGATGCAGGACAAGATCCTCATCATATGTGTCGGCGACCTGCTTGCAATTTGGTTTTATGCAGCGAATAAAATGAGGTGTTGTTTTCTCCAACTGGTGCATTAGTTCAAAAAGTTGGCCCTGCGAGTACAGAAGAAAAACATAAACATTCAAAAAGCATGCCTTTGTGCAGTATACAACAATATTCCTACTACTACTTTAGCAAACTCCGCACTGCCAAAGGAATGTAAAAGATATCAGAGGTAAATTCACATATCACATACCAAAGAAAAAAAGTCATGCAAGAAAGTTTCTCCAATAGAGTTGGGAACCGTAAATTTAGATATATTTACTTTGTGCAGTCTTATTGATCAGTTTGAACTTCATTATAACCACCAGATATATTTAGATCACAACTATTAAGGAAGCAAATTTACCTTTAATTTAGTGCCAACACTTTGCTTTGGAGCGTCCGATGAAATTGGTGGTTTTGGAGATTGATCAGAAAATTTTTTGGCAAACGATTGTGGCAATTGGCCCCTACATGATGACAGAAGTTGGACAAACCTCGAGTTCAGGGGATCTCGATTCTTTTCCAGAAAGCCATTGGTATCATACAGTACCTGGCAGAACTCCAAAAATCAGCAATTTCATCTATGCTTTGAACATTACCATCTTATTAGTATTCCATACCATTTGAATCAACTATCCAAACAAATTCAACCTTTGAAATTGAAACAAAATAATATCTTTTTAATCCTCAAAAGTACAATGACTGACCTCTCCTGCAAAATGCCGAACACCAAAGGCCCTGCCTCTGTCTCCTTTGAAGTAAGAATTAGAATGCAGGTGCTGCTTCAACTTACTAGCAAAGGTAAAGTCAGTTGCATTGGGGAAATTTGATTCCTCTTCCAGCAAAGAAAGTATTCCCAATGGTTTCTGCAAAATGAACACCAAAACAAAAGAATAACATTTAGCTTTCAAACTGCGGGAAATATGAAAACAAAATAAAAACTTCAGCCAGCATCAGCATTCAGCATCAAAGCTAAGACGCCATACTTCAGCAAGAACCGCATGCTCTATACTATATATAGAAAAAGTCCAGCAATTCTTTAGAAAACTCCCAAGTGAAGGTTGCTGACAAAGAACATATTGAACCAAATTACCTTCTCAAATAAGTCCAAGCACTCTTGGTTGTCCTCAAAGTCAACTTTGGTCCAATCAATCCCATCCATCTCATACTCCTGAAATAAATAAAAAGATGGGAAAGTTGGTCAAAATAACAATTTGTGTGAAGGGAAACCAAATACAGAGATAAGAATTAACAGCTGAGAACCAGATCAGTTAGAATTTCGACTTCTGAAAAATAACTTGCACGGCCAGTAATATAAAGCCGGGTACTGGAAACCCAGAAAAAACTTTTGAGTTTCTTACCTCTTGCTCAAGTTTAAATAGATGCCGGATGAAATGTTGTTGCAACCTCTCATTTGCATAATTTATACAAAACTGTTCAAAGTTATTGTTCTGAAAGTTGGAAGACAAAATCATAAGTTGAACAAACTTCTACACAATTACAATATAGAAACAGCTAATTAGAAATTACTTACCTTAAATGATTCAAACCCATAAATATCAAGGATGCTTATGGACCTGCCAACGCATCTTTTACCAACTTCAAGCGACTTGTTGATTTGTTCCACAAGCCAGTCAAACAAGCTTGCATAGATGAATTTTGCTAATGCATCTCTTGTGTCAATCGCCTATGTTAAAAGTTATAACCAACTTATTATCAGGTTGCTAATCGTGCATCACGGCAAACATAGAGTGTGACAGGAGATGAAGAATAATTTTGCTAACAAATACGGGACGAACCTGTTGCAATGTCGATTTCTTAGCAATGTTATCCTTGGCAGCTTGGGTTCCATGGGTAGACAAAGCTTGCATCAAGTCATGAGCAGAACAACCCATAAGCCTGGCAGCACTGGTTAAAGCTGCAACAAGGAAACAAATCCCACTTACACTCAAAAGTGAAGCAAAAGGCTAACTACAGGCTTTATCTTTTATGCAAACTCAGTTTCTTAAAACTGCTAACAACGGAGTCCAGTTTCTCTCCATTAGAAGAAAAAACGAGAGAAAAAATGACATATTGGCTGAAGATGTGTCATTATGCAAAGCTAAATCCCACATTATTACCTTCGTCAGCTAATGCCTCCACATGTTGTTCGTTGTCAATTAATTGAAATGATATATCGCCAAGCCATAATACTGCAGCAAGCATTGCAAATGCTTGCTCTTGTTGTTCTTTGCAAATTTGAATAATGTCCAAGGCTTCCTGCAGGAAGGGGCAAACTATTGCTTAAAAACCAATGTGACCAGAAATCAAACGGTAAAAGAATGGCTACACTATTATGTCGACATTAAAATCTAGTCTTCTGAATTACCACAAGCTTATGGAATTTCTGAGCATCATCAACACCATTAATCACCAAGTTGTCACTCTGGATAAGATAGTTGTACTCATTAGCCATTTTAAGATTCAGTCTCTCTGTAAAACCATAATTCAAAGGATCATAAATATATTTCACAGATTCAGGTAAATAAGCTGCAAAACTGTAAACAATATCATGCATCTATTTCAGACTCCAAAAGTTTTCTGAACTAGTATGGAGTGTGAAATACTGTAAAAATGAAATAGTACCTCTTAGAGCTAGTGGAGCACCAGCACAAAGTTGATAAAGGATATGGTAAGACCGTTCACCGGCAGCCACCTGTACTACTCTAGACTGCTCAAAGGTGATAACAAAAAGATCCACATTAGATATCATACATTACAACAGAGACAATATAAAGTGTAACTGGGTCATGAACTCACTTTTTCCAGAAGAACTATCCAAGATTGTCGTTGATAAATCAACATTAGCACAAAAATAAAGTCAATAACCAGGATCAATTTTGTAATTTTATTACAGCAAAGTAATAATAGAAAATTTTCAAATTCAACATACTTACAAGTTTGGATGTTGGCACCAGATATCTTCCCCGATTCAGTAAAATAAACTTCAGTAAGTTTGCCCTGCACCAGAACAGAGTTAATAAACAAGTCATAATTTTCCAAGCTATAATAAATGTGATGCACGAGCCACCAAAGTGGAAACCGGTCCTCTAGGGTAATATCAGCAAGGATTCTTTAGCCATGAGAGCAATGTTATATAGATTTGCCTTCAATATATAACAGTGGAAAAATGAACTAGGGGGAGAAAAACTCACAAATCGACTAGAATTGTCATTCCTAGATGTCTTTGCATTCCCAAATGATTCTAGTATACAATGTGTCTCAAGGATTTTAGACACTATCTTTCCATTGCCACCACCAAAGGCAGCTAGGTACTGCATTGCAAATTTTGCTGTTTCAGTTTTCCCAGCTCCACTTTCCCCACTGCAAGATAACTTTAGTTAATTCTATAGGTCATAAAACAAATAATGAGCTTAAAGAATCAATGTATTATACTATCGTATATTAAGCAAATATTAAATCTCTGACTAACCTTATGATTATAGATTGATCGACTCCACCTGCAAAATTTTAACAACAGAATTAATAGAGCATCCGAAAACACTCGCCACAACACCGCAAGCAAATTATCACTTGTTTATGCAAACTTCAGAAAGAAAAGAATGACTTCATTCACCATTCATCATATCATTATATGCAGTTTCTGCTATAGCAAAAACATGAGGGCTGTCTGTAGCTTTCTCTCTATAATTCGTAACAAAATCTTTTCCATAAATTCGGACGTCTTTGTACGGGTTGACTGCTATCAAAACTGGACCAGCTTTACTCTACATAGAGAAAACAAAATGTATAAATGAAGCTCAGTAGCAGAGACAATCCTCATTAGTACTGAGTAAGGATTAAATCTTTCTTACATATATCATATCACGAGCATATCTGTACTTAAGATTGTGAAGAACAGAGGGCTCATTCAAATAACTAAGCTCTATCATATCATTCACACCCTCCAAAATTTCTGGGTTTGCAGGTAAAAGCTCACTGGTTGATGCCTTTACAACCTATACCAACAACACAATGTAAATTTAGATGAAAAGTGGAGGGCCATCATACAATTTTAAAAAATCAAGACATGAACTTACATTTCCATTAGAAAGGGAGACAAATGATTCCTCTCCTGAGGTGGATTGTATAGCTCCAGATTCCCACACCCCATTGGATTGCCGGCACCAGACACGAAGTTTCTGTAACCAAATGATAGTCTAAATTTAGTAACAATGGCTAAACTAATCACAGATTTCCCCCCAGGACTAATAATCCAATGCATTGCATCAACTCAAAAGGGGCACAGGAAAATTAAAAAGGCAGATACATCAGATATCAACCCTAAGAATAAGGTAGAGCTTATAAAATCCATTGCTAATTGTTTACGAAGTAAGACAATACCACCAGTAAGAAATGGCTATGATCAAAATGGATCAAAGTTTTTTTCTTCAGATTTCCTCTGGAATCAATCCATACTTACTAAATGGTATCAAAACATGATACCGAACTCATAAAACAAATCAATCCACAAATAGAAGAAGAAATGATTTAAACTTAACACTTTTTAATAAAATACTCAATATAATCATTTACCTTCCAGATCGCCTTCCCTTTCTGCATTTCATTAACCTCAAGTTTAGAATCAGAAACCTTAACTTCCCCTTTCTCCCCTTCCACTGCCTCCAAATCATAAGGTGATTCCACATTCACAATTTTCCTCATTTTTTTGCTCCCAAAATCATCTCTTTTCTCTCCCAACTCCTCTTCCTTTCTTTTACCTTCCTCTTTCCCTTCAACTTCACTAAAACCGCAGCCGTTTTCTCCGCTAGAAACAAGTTTGAAGTTGGTCGGAAGCGACCGTCGAGCCGAGGGAAGTCTGGCCCTGGAAGTTGGCCGCGACGGTAAAGCCGGAGGTAAGTCCTTAGGCCTCTCATCCTCATCTTGCCGCCGGAGAGTCTCCAACATTTCTTCGAGCGAACTTTTCGCTAAAGCCATAGGCGACACCGATAACATCATTTTCCGGCGATGAAACAAAAAAGTAAACCTTTTTTCCTTAGAAATTCAAACCAACTTCTTATCTAAACTGGGTTTGAAAATTTTTTGACAAAGCAGATCGAAACGTCATGGGGTTTGAAAACGGAGAATAAAAACAGCAGTGAATCAGGGAAACGAAACAAACCGTTTCAAAACTTTGTTAAAAAGAAACAGAACAGAACTGCTAGTAGCACGACATAGAATTATCAAAAATCACAGCTTTAAAAAAAGAAACTTTCTTACAAAACAGATTAAGATTGTTAGAGAAACAAAGATTAAAACAACCAAAAAAACAGTCAAATTTGTTTTTGGGAGAAACAACTGTGCTTCTGCTTCATTTTTTTCCAGTTTCTGCTTTGGGTTAAATCACAAATTTAAAAAATAAATCCAGTTAAACTAATTTGAATACTGATAATATGAACAATTAAATTAGACTGAAAGATTATTTTTTTAATAAAATTTCTCGTGCAAATTCTTATTAATCCATCCATAAATCGAGATGATTATATAGAAAATTATATAAAAAACAGTTTGGATCCTATGGATGGGGTCTAAATTTTTTAAAAATGGAAATATATTTTTAAGAATAAAATGGAAATAACTAAAACTCTAAAAGGGAGTTCTTGGAAGAAAATGGAAATGCAAGCTTTGGAGGAGGGACCTGAATAAATCTGAAGAGAATACTGAAAAACGCAGAAGATTTGGATTAGGTCCCTCTACTTTTTTGAATTTTTATTAAAGTCCTTTTTATTAAAAAAATGTGAATTTACTTAATTATTAGAATAAGAAATACCAATAGTTAGTATGTGTAAAATTATAAAATTATTTTTGAAAATAATGATGTCTTAAATAAAAATTAAGTTTTTGAGTTAGTAGATTATTCAAATTAAACATTTTTCCATAAAATAATTATTCAAATAAAAGTAACAAAATCTTATTAGATATCATAATAAATCCCTATGGGGATTCTTCCCTTTTTTCATGCATCGAATTCAATTGTTTTTTTTAATGTAAAAAAGAATACAATTACGAGCGTCGTTAAAAACCTCCCTAAACCTAATTGGAGGAAAAGAGTACTCATAGCGGCATTAAACAAATTTAAACAAAAACTTAAACCCCTAAAACATCAAGCTAAACCTATGGACTTGTCCCGATCAAGTAAAATCCGAACTGCATTAGGTGGTTCCAAGAACACTTGCACTAAATCCTCAGTATTTATTTACTTATTTGAATTAATATTTTTTATTTCCTTCGATGCAAATTAACCGCTTACCGAATAACTTTTATTATAATATATATTTTTATTCGGCTAATAGTGATTATATTAGTGCCTGTTATAGAGTATATTTTCAACGATTGGATATTGACCGTTCAATCACTTTACTAGCATTATGGATGTTCGAACCCGTTACCTCTAAAAACAACAACAGTTTCTTTAACTACCGAAGCTAGATGGCTCGTGCTTTATTATAATACTCTTTGGTGAACAGGTAGATCAAAAATTTAATTACATGAATCATTTGGGTTAAGTGAGGTAATAAAAGAATTTTTTATTTAATCGACGTTAATATTAGTTTTTGTCGTTGGTTATTGACCGTCGTTAATTCATGTTTTCGTTTATCTTTTTATTTGTTTTAATTTTTTTTCTTCGCACATCTTGTTATGATTTTTTTTGTATTTGTGATATATTTTTTTATCTTTACGACATCTCTATGTCTTATAGCTTGCTTCTATGATTAATTTTGTGGGTTTTTGTTATTCGTACGATACTCCTCATAACGTTTGTGTTTTTATTCGTGTTTGTTGGTGGTCACGTAAAATTTTCATTCCTTCTTAGTTCTTTATTGATGTAATTTATAGTGAATCATCGTTTTTGAGAATAGACATGAAAAACGATAGTTGATTTTAAAATTTTTATCTAATTCGTATTTAATTTAAATTGTCTGGATAACTTTTTTATCGTATTATAATAAAATTAATTTAAGCAATGGTTTATAAAAATCAAATAATATATATGTGGCATTGAATAGTAAGTGGTTGTGTGGTCCTTTTTTCAATAATTTAGTGACACACATTGCCTCTCGTTTGCCCAAAACGTTACGTTCTTGCCTTGAAGCCTCAAGGGTATGTTTCTTGACTGGTTAGGAACGTAATGGAAAGGAAAAGGACATGGAAACAATACTTGGCCTTTAATATTTATTTTTAAAAAGACATTTTTATTTTTATTTTGAATATTTAAAATTTAAAGGTGGTTATATAAATCAAAGTTTGTTAAGAAAGTTGAAATAATTAGAAAGTGTGACAAGCAAACCCTTGGAGGCATAGAAGATGTGAAAGGTAGAATACAAGGATGGAGGAGTGGTAGGTAGCTTTCATGAATAATATAATATTTTTTATTATTTTATTTTAAATTGATTTTAAGTTTTTATTAATTTTTATATAAATAGCGATGTGTACTGTGTAATAATATAATGTAAAATAAATAAGAATTTAAGGATATTTAAAATTTTGAGGATCAATTTAAAACATGAGACATAAATTAAAGATAAAATTAAAATATTTAAAAGTTTAAGGACTATTTTAAAATAAAATTATAATTTTGGGAGATATGATATAATTAATTCTTAAATAAACAAAAGAGTTTTATTAAAAAGAAATAAAGAATTTGACATATAAAAGGGTAGGTGGGTAATTACATCTAGTGCCAAAATCACCCATTAATAATATTTGAAAATATTTATTTTACAAGGGCAAATAAGTAATTAGACTCCTTTCCCTAATCCATATAAATGAGTAGAGTTTCTTTATTTTAATAAAGTTTATATTATAAATGGAGGGATCTTAATCCTAACGGTAACGTGGCCCCTACTAATATTGTGTGATAAAAGAGAAAGCCAAGCAACTGGAAGTCAAACCACAAATATATATTGAAATAATATTTGTGTTTTATTTATTATTTGACATTTGAATTACATTCAATTTTTTATTTTGGTATTTTTATATATAGATATTTAAAATAATTTAAAAAATAATGATAATTATTATGAATTTATTATGTGCTATAATCTTATTTATTAATTGATATTTTTTATATATACGTTAAAAATATTCTATAAAATTATAGTCATAGACGAAATCGATTGTCTCATCTTATTTTTGAAGTTTTTTTATCTATGATTTTTATTTATTTTTTTCAAAAATTATTTTATTTATAAATTTATCTCCTAACTTTTAAATATTTATGTTTTGTCCCTAAAACTCTATTTCTGACTACAGTCATTTGTTTCTTAAATTTTAATCCTCAAATATGAATGTGATCGACAATTAAAGAAATTTTGACTACTTAAAGACCGTGACGAAAAATTATTATTATAGATTTAAATAGTGAATATAACAAATTTTTTAATTACGATGTTTTATCATGATTGCGGATAATATCCTTTTTGTGATATTAACTCCTCATTGGTTTTACAACTTTATGGTTTTCCCTTTATTTGTTAGAGTCATGTGGTTGGACAAAGCTTCAATCACTCAACATAATGGAAGGCAATGTGATATTTCTGACATACTCACAGGGGGATGTCCCAAAAACAGTTATATGGATACCTACCTTCAAGACAACTCATTTCTTGTATAGAGGAAAGTGTCTGTCATTGTTATTTATGTTCGATTAATTTAGTTAAATGTAATATAAATTTTATAAAAAAAAAATTAAGAGTTCAAATCTTAACGTTATTAATGAAATAATTAAGTCGAGACTTGAGATAATCGTTCTATAATAAACCTCTTTGTATTAGTTTATATGAATTAATTGATCAATAGATTAGAAATCGACAGTTAAACTTAAAGAAGTAACTGTCATAATTATCAAGATTCAACTGATTTAGTGAAATGAGACATTATATTTTTTAAGTAAAATTAAAAAATTGAATTTTAACGTTGACTTAAGAGATAAGTTTATGAAGGTTTTTCAATGTTGGTATTTTTACTCATAATTTCAATTGGTGTATATTTACTGTATTATGTATGATTTTATGCCTCATCAATGATATATTATAAAAATTAATAAGTTTAATATTATAATTTCATAATAATGTGTTATCATTTAATTTATTAATTGTATATAAATTATATATGGATTCTTGTCATATTTAACTGTTTGACCGATTGAGACTGATTTATAAAGTGAATCATCAAATTGTTGTGTCCAAAAGGAACATCCCAATTCATCTCTGATTAATGACAGTTTAAATAGCGTAAGAACTTGGCCTTCCACATCAATAATTTTGTCTGAATTACGGCAGGATCTATCATCATCTTATGGTTTGGTCATTTCCTCACGGATTTGCAGTGTTGTCGGAAGCATGAGGATGTTTTCATGGAACAAAGAGGGGTTTTTCCCTTCATAATTGCTTTTCTAACTTAATTATTGGCAAAATTTGAGGAAGAGTGGGATTTAAAATTAGACAAATTAGGTATTACCTTTTTAAGTTTTAGGAAAATTTTATAACGGACATCAAGTACCGTTGAACATCATTAATATCGAATATCGTTAAATATATTAAATTAATTAATAAAAATTAAATATCTCAAGGATTTAACATACAACTAATAAAAAAATAATACTCAATATATAATTATTAATCACATGTTGAGTCTTTAAGATTTTTAATCTTTATTACTTAATTTAATAATGTTTAACGTTAATGGTATTTAACGGTGTTTAACGCACGCAGTAGACTCATCCTAAATTTCAATAGTTTCTTATATTTTTGAAATTTTAATGTTTTGTCTATTTTTAATGTTTGATATTGGGTTCATCCTTATTAATAATTATATTTTTGGGGTAAAGTAATTAAACAATCATTAAACTATCTCAAAAAAACATAAAAATGATCATCAAATTTTCAAAAGTTAAATATGAATATTAAAATTTAATTTTATTATAAAATAATCACCGAATCTTTAATTGTTGTTGATTAGGTTACATGATAGTTACAAAATTTGTATAACACATTAATACTCAATATTTATATATCTAATCAATTTAGACATCAATAATGAGTGGTAAATAAAGACTAAATTGATTAAGTATACAAATATAAAGGATTAAACGTGTTATTATTCAAATTTTTATAACTATTATATGTCCGTAAAATTGGATGAATAATCCATCTTTTTTTTAATTAAGAAAATAGGGATCTCAAATTAATATTTAGGGATCTAAGCTAAAATGAATAGTACAAATGGGAGAACGCCATGTGCAGGTGGCGCTCTCCCTTTAAAAATAATGAAAAAATATTAAAATAAAGTAGAACGCCACATACAAGTGCCGTTCTCCCCCAAGTTGTCACCTGTAGGTGGCGTTCTCCTATGTTTATTGTAGCTTTTTGGCCTATATTTTAAAATAAACTTTAGACACCCTTTCTACACAAATAAAAATTCTAAATGGCCTAAAAATCCAAAGAATAATCATTTTATAACAAAATATAAAATTAAATATATATTACATAACTTTTAAAAGCTTGATAACCATTTATGTATTTTACCTAAAAAATCCCAACAACTACTAGGCCTAATATAAACCCTAGAATTGGCCACTTCTAACTTTGGGTTTAGGGTTTATTGGTCTTCCCAATGGAATAAACCGAATTGAAGATTGTCTTTAGACCCAAAATGTAGTTTGAATTTGGACTTTCTGGCCCATTTTCAGTTCGAAGGTTGTTTCGGGCGGCTCCCCTCCTGTTTATTTCTAAAAGAACTCCTAGGGTTTATAAGTTGAATCCTTCAATTTCTGATAATTCTCTCTGTCAGTTGTCTAATCTCTGAAATCACAAAGACATGGCGAAAAACAGGAACAAGAAGAAGCGAAGCGACGTTGTTTCAATGGACGTCAACGAAGGAACCGTTCCTGCGCTTCCTCAAGGTAACTTTAATCTTTTATGTTAAAAATATCAATCTTTATTCAGAATTTAACATATTTTTGCTCATTATGCCTCTTATAAAAATCTGAATTTATGTAAATTTTGGTTTATTTGCAGCAATGGACGCTTCAGAGACTGGAGTTTCAAATCCCGGTTCTGCTACTCCAAAACTGTAGGTTTTACTTTAGTATACTCTAATTTCGAAAAAAACTAATATTTTAATGAATCAATGGTTAAAGTATTTGTTTCTCACACACGCATATATATAGTATAGAATATAGATTTAGGGTGTATTACATATTGGGAGTCTAGATGGAGTCTTTTGGTTGTATTTGGTTGAAAGTTCTATCAATTTGATCTGATAGCATATTTGCCTATTTGGTGATGGTATGATTTGTGGGTAAAAACTAAAAATGCAATTGTTTAGCAAAATTCTATAACGAAAACGAGATTGCGAAGTTAATTCTATATTGATTTCTCTTTGTTGTGTTACTTGATGAGTACTTTTTTAATGATCTCTGGAGTTTGTTTGGTAGTTAGAATTGTTAGATTAGTATCC
Organism: Abelmoschus esculentus; assembly: GCA_035048815.1. Taxonomy (NCBI): domain Eukaryota; kingdom Viridiplantae; phylum Streptophyta; class Magnoliopsida; order Malvales; family Malvaceae; genus Abelmoschus; species Abelmoschus esculentus. Next base: position 11,904,995 of record JAUCBN010000001.1, read on the forward strand.
GATCAGCAGATAAATTGAAGACTGGGAAGTGACTTATTTAGATTAAGGTATTTGCATCTCTGAGTTTAGCTGCAGGGATTGTTATTTGGTTAATGGTGACATGGTGTAGTGTATATGCTCGACCTTGGTTTACTTGGGCAGTTTGTAAGTTTTACAGGTCTAATCTTCTCGTCTTGCAAGCTTGTCGTGCTTTATTACTTTATTGTGATTCTCGGAGTTTGAGGATTTCTATAATTTTGTTTTTAGTAGAACTATAGTAGTGTTGTTTTTCGACACAATGAAACACGCCATAGCATAGCTTTGTTCACCTCGAAAAGATTCTGGACGCATCGTCTATGCCACTTAATTTGATTTTTTGATATTCGAAATGATTTTCTTCTTAGCTTTCATTAGTGGGTTTTATTTGATATCGAAGTTTATGCATATACTAATGAGTCCAACCCCCAGGGCTGCTGCCGTCTCCGAACACACTTGTTTAAAAGCCCTTGTCATAACGCATCTTCGTTTAAACTCCATTCTATCATATTACTGTTATGTATATATAGTTTTTCCACAAACCCCTAACCATGTCCCTATCTCAAAACAGAAAGATGAAGAAAGGAAGACCAATGAAGCGATCGAAAAATGTTTGTAAAGCAAAGGCTATGGAAAAAGCTATTGCTAAGAATGAGAAGTACGCTGAGAAAAGCTCGAAGATCGAAAATAAGAAATCAAGAATTCAATCAGCTAAGGTGCTATATGACTGAGTGTTTTGAACTTTGAAGAATTTTATTGGCAGATGTTCTTCATTGATGTGTTTTCTAATCTCGGATGAACTTTTATTAATTTAGCAACAACATAGGTTGATGTATGATAGTTACATTTTCTAGACTAAGGGAGGAACAAGTCTCATATTATTCATCTGAAATCATAATTCTAGTATTCCTCAAAAACATTAACTGGGTTAGTTTGTTTCAATGTTCCTGTTGTTTTTTAGGACTTGTTGGTCTTGCCCTAACTTAAACAAAAATGATTTTTTTTTTATTGTTTGGAAGATGACCTTACTTTTAAAATGCGCAAGGCGCTTCGAGGCGCAAAAGGTCTCTGAAGCCGAGACGAGAGGCGAGAGGCGTTCGCCTCTTATAGGCGAGGCGTTTTTCTTTTTAAATTTATAAATTAGTCATATGACATATTTTGTGCTTAAAAACATGATAATTATATTATTGGTTTTAAATAAATAAAAATATTTTCTTCTTAAATTAGATAAGTTGGTATAAGAAAACACCTAAGTATATATATATATATATTACATTTCCTAACATGTTCGGGACATTAAACTTGATCTCAAATTCATTATTTAAATTTTAAACAACCTGAAAATCAAATTGGTATAACAGTCTTTCCATAGAGGAGACTGACTGTTTTCACGAATACAGCTTTATTTTGATTTAAAAAGAGAATAGCTAATAATAATAATAATAATAATAATATATAAAAATAATAAATATTAAACAAATAAAAATATATAATATTAATAACAATAGTATTAATAATAAGAAACAACAAAAATGATATATAAAAAAATAATAATAATTATTTTAATAATAATATTTAACAATAAATATAATTATATAATAATATTTAATAATAATATATATAATAATTATATATGAAAAATAATAATTATGATAGTAATATTTAAAATAATATTAATAATAAAAAAATTAATATAAAAAAAGAAATAGTGAATATGTGAAAAAACGCCTCAGAGACAAAAGGCGTCGCCTCAAACGCCTCACGCTTCAGGCAAAAGCGCTCTGAGGCGCGTTTCTTGTATAACGCCTCGCCTCAACCCTCAGATGCGTTAGCCTCAACGCCTCGTCGTCTTGAGCGCCTCAGACGCGCCTTTTAGAACTAAGAAGTTGACAAATTAGATGGGGTGTAAGTGTAAATGCTACTACTACTAGCAGCATCTTTTGCATGAAACTGAACAGGGAAACAGCGACACCTGTTCTAAAGAGGGAGAGGAATCTCTAGTTTCAATGCACACAAGGTTTTAATCCTCTACGCACATGACTATGGACACACTCGTACACACAGCACATACATTTTTTATTGATACACACCTAAGAAGCATAGGTGGATGTATTTATATTTGTTAGGTTGTTTTTGATAATTTATATATTTTTTTATTATTAATATAAATTCAGGTTCACAAGGAAAACATGTTACTAAACTCAATTAAAATGTTATTAATGGCTTTTCTAATATTTTTTTTTATCAAATGTTTTTTTCTCTCTTGATTTTAATTTTGGTGGGTCAATTTATTAGTGAAACTTTTTTGTACGTATAAAAATTTAAACTCAAGATCAGTAGGTAAATATAAATAAATATATGTGAATAAATTAAATGAATGTTCATGAGTGAGTTATTTATTTGTGTTCGTTTATTTAATTAAATAAATATAAAAAAAATATTTATGTTCGTTCATTTCGACTCTAAAGACAAGTTTAAACAATACTAATTACTTTATTACTTGGACCAACTCAATTAGTGATGAATGACTTTTTTTTTAATATATAATTATTTTAGTTTATGTAACTGAATTGAATAAAAAATATTTAAAAATTCAAGTATTAAAGAGTCAGTTGGGTTTTAAATTTATACTCTCCCCGTTCTAAAAATAATGTCCCTTATTGATTTTTTGAAAGTCAAATTTTTAAACTTTGACTATAATTATATTAAATATTTTAAATAATTAAATTTTATAAATTATATATCTAAAATATAATCAATTAAAAAATTTTAAAATATATTTTTTTTTATATTTTTATCAATAATAAATTTTGAATAATCAAGAATCAACGTTAAAAAGTTTGACCTAAAAAAAGTAAGACAATATTTATAGGATAAAAGAATACTAATTATGGGTTAAATGTTTTTTTTTTAAATATATATATAATTTACATACCAAAATCACTCACATTTTTTAAATTACATACCAAATTAGCTCATTTTTTTAATGATTTCATTATTAGATAAAACATAAAATCCTAATAATATACCAACCTTTGGATCAAATCCGACGGTTCAGAAACCATGAAGGACCCCCTGAATAAGGCTAGGAAGAACAACAGACTAGCTTAGCTGGGGAGTAGTATCCATGTCGATGTCTGTGCGACTAAAATTCTGATAAATACTTCCAAATCTTAAAAAAACCGTCCTTTTCTCAGATACCCTTTTCTCCTGTCACTTTCATTTTCAAAGAGCAGAAAAGCAACAGTTGAAAGCTCTCCTCTGGGTTTTCTCTTTCACTGGTTTATTGAAAGGAAATGGCTTCTTCCTCCATCAGCAAAAGATGTTTTCACTGCGGAGCTTTTTCTGAAACGTTCTACTTTGGTTGGCAACTTCGTAATGGCAGTTACGCTATGCTCTGCCATCCCTGTGGGTAAGCTTTCTTTCTTTCTTTCTTTCTTTCTTTTTGAAGTTCTTTCACTGTAAATCTCACTTTGCTTCCAATGCATGTTTTTTTTTCTTCTTTCTCTGTTTTGAATTTTGATTGTTTTGTGTGTATTTAGATGAGATAAAGTTGGGTTTTTTGTTTGTTTGTTTTAATCATTGTCTTTATCTTCAATAAGCTAGTTTGATTGCTATGGCTTCAAGTAAAAAAATTATACAGATTTTCAATCAAACCACTTGGATTAAATTTGGGTTTGTCCCATTTTCTGTTCTGTTTATTTGTATGCAAATGTCTTTATTTAAAAGCTATTATATAATATTATATATATTATCAGTGACCGGATTTAAGATTGGGCAAAACATAAATATTTATAAATAGATGTAAATTTATAAAAAAATTTAAGTTGGGGGACGAAATTATAAAAAGAAAATTCGGAAAAATTGAAAGAAAACTGTATTTTTTTTTCATTCACTGCTCGGTAGAGTTGAAAATTGGAAGGAAAGAAAATTAAGCTTTGAAAAATTCATATTTTGAACTACTCTTTCCCTTTCAAGTTTGGAATGATTTGTTTTTACGTATGAGCATGTTAAATGATCATCCTCTTTTCTTTTCTCCCACTTTTCTTTCCTATGAAGCATATCCAATTTTTTTTAAAAATTTTCTCCATTTTTTCCTTCCCCTCCTTCCACTTTTCCACCCAACCAAGCAAAGCCTAAGAGTAAAGCTTGGGAGTTATAATGTTACTATGTGAGAATTTGAAAGTTGCTGTGTTAGTAGGTAAGGGCAAAATGATAAAAAAAAGATGAAATTGTTGCATTTTCGACTTGATTCGAAGTAATGAAGCTGAATGCTAATTTCAGGATGAAAGAAGAGTTTTGGTTACTAATTTTCATGTTGATTTGTTGTTTAAAACAAATTGACCACATTAAATTTGGTTTATTTGAAGGAAAAAAAAGAGTAAAATTTTTGCTATAAACTGCTTTCTGGCTATGAATTGCTACGAGCTTAAGTGCGTTTTTATTTTTTAAGAACTATATGCATAGGAAGGTTTTTTCTTCACTTGCTTGTACAGTGAAGACCCCTTAGATTGAACATTTCTTCAATCATCACACATTATCATTCTTTTGTTATAGACTGTTTAGGTTTTTTTAAACTCTTATATATGCTATCCCTTAGTTGTCCCGGTTTCTGTATGTGTTTGATTCTGTTATTTTTGTTAATCTAAATTCTATGATAAGAGGAATTACTCGCCATGTTTTAGTACTTGCCTTGAGTCAATCAATATATATATATATTGGGGGGGGGCTTTTTACCCTCCATTTGTCAATTCTGCCTTTACTTTTTTCCTTTCTCGCAATATGTTCTCCATTGTCAATTCCGCCTTTACCTTTTTCCTTCTACGCAATATGTTCGAAGACCAAGCTGAAGAAGAAATTGTCAAGAAATCCTGGTGTTTGCTGCTGTTTTCAGTCTTCACCCACTAACTGTTGGTGACCAAGAAGAATTGGAGATACAGTTACCAAAGGATGTAACTGGAGATTCTAGAATAAGTTGTAAATAGGATATGACATAACAAACTGATGGAGTTAGCTCCGTTTCTATTGCCATTGTTGCTGTTATGTTTGTCTTAGGTACCCTGTTCATCCGATTCCTTTGTTACATTAAGTTATTCTCGCTGACGACTTTCATCACCATGCTTCTATTCCCTTTTAGTAGAGTGAATACCTCTTATTTCATTTGCATGTTTGTTTATTTATTTGTGAAATTTGTTAACAGAACAATTGGTTTGTGACAAGCATTTCGGGAAAGCGGGAACTGATGGTTAGTTTCCCTCTCGAGATGTGTCTTGTCGGTCCCTGATAATTTAAACAATTAATGGAAACAATAAAAGATCTTGCTAAGAGGGACAGGGAATTGTAATCATCACTTCATAGTGTTATTAATTAGTATTTGTTAATAAAGAAAAGAACACCATATAATGTAACCAAAGCCTAAATATTTCAGTTATTTTAAACAATTTCTCCATAAATTTGAATACACATTAAGGCATTGCCATAAAATATGGGACATCAAGCACAAAGTCATGAAGATAATTCACTTTATTCATAAAATGCTTCATTATTTCATCAACTAATTGGATAAATAAGACTATATCTCATGTGTCGAGAAGCTCTTTCCTTTTCGAGCAATAGGTAGTTGTTAAACATATGATTATTAGGAAAGTATTATTTTTTTATTTTTGTTCTAATAATACATTTCATACTAGATATGTACTTGTTATGGTGTTAAAAATGTAGATTTTAGTTTCAACTTGTTACGCCCTCCGCCATAAAGCTATATTAAGTACACCTTCGGAGGGTACAAGAATGAACCCTCCAAAAAGTTATAATAAACACCCTCAGAGGCAATATAAGGAATCCTCCGAAGACACCCTTTCGAAGAGGTATCACCGCCACAACTTACCCTACCCAACAAGTCCTGTTTTAACCGTCAGGACAAATCTCAACTACCACATCAATTCATGTTAGAACAAGTGGACCTAGGCTGCATCCTGGTGCCGACCTACCTACGCCAATCACGTCATCCCTCTTGCCTCCAATCCCCAATGAATGGATGCCATGGGGAACCTCAAGATAAAGGCCACCAAATATATAAGACTCGAGAAAGGGAGAGAGAGGGCCCAAGTGACCTTTTTGATCCTCGCCTCCTTTATGTTCCCTCTACTCCAGCCACCTTTCCTAGCTGCTCCCCGCCTTGTACTAGAAAAGGTGAATCGCCTTCCAACCCTCTTTCTATCAACACAACTTAATAGCTTTCTAAAATTGGGATCGTGTTGGTTTTCATTCGAAAATGATAAAACAATGAATGGTGTCATGAAAATAATAATCAATTCACTTGTACAATTGTATCGAGTGTAATCTAAGAGGCCTAATAGATAAAGTCTCATAATGAGAAAGTACATACCCTATGATACCATTATAGGAAGTCATAATTGGGTGTTGGATGGATATTCTATTCTCTATAAAGTTATATCTACTTGAAATTGTTATTATGGCTTCATTGTTGATGAGTTTGGTGGCTAGACTAGAGTATGAAAGAAAATAGCCTAACAAGATACCGTTGAAGAGAGACGTACTTTTTATGACTATAGTTTAGCATTTGATTTAAAGCTAGTTAGTTAGATGTTTATTAGCATAATTGGTAGTCATAGCCTTTTGCTCTTCCTCTTTTCTCTTTTCAGTAATTTACACATTCAACATAAACCATCGAAAGTTTTGGTTTGGTTGGAGAATTAGGCTGTTCTTTGGTGGAAGAGGAAGAACAACTTCCGGAGTATTGGGCCTCGAGTTCATTCCCCCGATGGTTTAGAGGGAATACATCAGAGACATGAAAATTATATGGTCATAAGTTTTAGGAAGTAAAAAACGATCTATATTTTCTATTTTTGTGTTTGATGTTTCCAAATCCATGTATTACTTGAGTATAGATGTCGGCTATCTACATAAGTGTGCAATTTCTATGACAGGACATCATATATTTACCATTAAGCGTGAATAAAGCATCTATGAAAATTGATTCAAAAGTATGACATTTTCGGTTAAAATGATGAATTGCACCTCATAGTTGGTTTAATTTTAGCATACTAGAAAAAACAAGAAAGAGTCCTTTTCAGCATGCTTTCTGAAATCTTTTGGTGAGTTGTCAAAAATCAGTTGCGGTTAGAGTTATAGTGAGTAGTGATAAAGGCATCAGATGATAAAATGGTGTTGTATTTGTTCTACTTTTAGTAACATTGCATACATCTGTCATTTAGAAGTTATTTATTAATTGGTTGTTTTCCTTGTCCATCCTCTTTTATTCTGTCTCTTGGTGTGTCGGAGGTTGTCTATTTTCCAGAACTGATGTTAATGTTTATTTGGGTTGCTGCGGATCTTCTACTTGATTGTTGCTTTTCATTTTTGGATGGCCATTTGTTTCTTTTCATGTATTGATTTACTTGTGCTTGTTCATATTTTTACAATATGCAAACACTTGTTAGACGTTGCTTTTGACATCATGGATTCTATGTTCAAGTTTTGGTGCGTGCATCCACTGGTTTTTTATTTTTAGAAATTTCTATATCTTAGTTTTCAATTGGTGATATCATCCGTATTTTAGCATCATTTGTGTTCTTAAGAAGGTGATATCAGGAACCCTGGAAAAAAAAAGACCGAGTTTATTTATCTCAGTGTTCATAAACAAACTGACACTTTTTTTTGCAATTTCAGTTACGCTTTTAATGAAGGAAGATTCTGTGAAACTTTTCACCCTGAAGCTGGTGGCTGGAGAGAGTGTGCTTACTGTAAGAAGGTAACAAGATAATTCTTGTCGATTTTGCATTTTCTTTTTCCAGGTATGTAGGTGATTGTATAGAATCTCTTTAATTTTATTTTTGAATCTGCAACTTTATTCTTTAATGTTTGATTTTTCTTCCATATATTACAGAGAGTTCATTGTGGATGTATTATGGCAGTCCATACATATATGATATTGGACACTGAAGGCGTGCAATGTCTGGAGTGTTCCGTAAAAGAAGCTTGGGTAGGAGTCAACTATCCAGACATTCCATCTTAGTTTTTTCATGCCCTTTTCACGTGTAACTAACATTTTATACTGAATTGCATAATATATAATGCCATAATCCTTAAAATGAATGTTCAACTTTCAAATGAGCATATATTTTTGTTGAATTCTTCTAATTCCTTCTTCATCTAAATTTAAAGTTATCAAAGTTTAAACAAACATCTTGTATTTCAGGCATCACACCAATGCTTACCAGAGTTCGCACGCCCCCAAGCTTTGCTGCAAGCAACAGACTCTCTTCAAATACCAGCCTCTGACCCAGGGAAAACGATAACTGGTGAATTTTCAATATATCTTACCTTTTGGATTGAACTAAAATTAGAGAAAAAAATATTGTTCGTAATATATTAAAAATTTCAAGCAAAAGTTTTTTTGTTATTCTTTTCATCGATAAACAAATAAGGAATGCATTTGCAGAAGTTCCATAATTTTATCTTACTCCTCTCCATCAGCACTCACAGAAATAGCTTGTCATTTATATGGCTTCCAATTGGAAGGAAAAGTGACTCCTGCACTCATGTTGTTGGAACTAAATTAGGGGTTCATCCAGTTCCACCGCCTGGTTGTGTTGTACGCAACGCCTCACCTAATAAGGTAGCCACTCTAACTACTCCTGGAGTGGCACATCAAGCACAATCTCCTCCAGCAGAAACTGAAACTGAAGAAGAAGAAGAAGAAGAAGAAGAAGAAGAAGAAGAAGAAGAAGAAGAAGACTCTGTGAATTCACCTGATGAAACCAAAATCACTCGTCGGAAGAATGGTGGTAAGCGTCGTAAAGTTGCCAATAAACCGATTCGAGTAAAAAATAGGTACTCACCCAGGACCAGCTCAGCAGAGTTAAGGGAAATATGCATACGGTATCCACTATATTGAAGTACTATATGATATTAGAAATAGTCTAACATTTATCTACCATGTTATTTTTATATTTTATCTTGATATAGCTTTAATGGAATATCCTAGTTCATTTTGAACTTAACAACTTATAAATTTTGAGTCCTTAATAATACTTTAGGTTAAATTCAAGTCTTGTTCCTCTGTTTGAGAAAGAGTTGACCGTTAGCGATTCTGACATCAAGAAAGGGCGCCTACTGTTACCAAAGAGATGCGCAGAGGTAAGATTTTGCATATTTATATGTATACATATAAATATATATTTTAATTTCTTAGTTTTGTATGAATTGGAATATGAATTAAAATTCTTGATGGAGATTGTGATTGACCAGTTTTTTTAATGCATCATTTGCATTTAAAGATTCTATTAGTATTTTTATATATTTTATTTGCATAACTTACACTTAACTATTTGAGTCATATTAGCTGAAAATTGGAATGCCAATCTTCAAATATATATATATATGAGCTCTACTCTGGATTCCACATATCCACCATATTTTATATTTTTCCCTGTAAAGAATGGATATATTTCTTGTATTGAAAGAGATTACTGCAGACTTTTTTCCCAAAGATTCCGGAGCAACAAGGAATGTTCCTCATGGTGCAAGACACAAAAGGAAATGCCTGGAAACTTTACTTCCGTTACTGGAAAAATTGTAATGGAAAGATGTATTTTCTTGAAGGGCTTAGAAATTGCATGATCCTGATGCAATGGGAAGCGGGCGATACAGGTAATTGATATAAGTGTCTAATGTTTCTATTCCCTTTTTGACAAGTCAGGTTTTCCTTTTCAGTGGAACTGGCATTTGAATAATATATTTTACTTCTTATCTCTCCGTTGTAGCTTACTATTTTGTCTCAATCAATTAGCAACTTTGACCTTAGCTGTGTTTGCTAAATGATAAACATCTCGGGCACATCAATATCATCAGTTGTATATGTAAAATATGTTCTAAATTTAGTAATGACAGTTCATGCACCTAAAAGATAATATATCCAGCTGTGATATTCTTTATCAGAAACATTTTCAAAAGTTTCTAGATTTATTTTGTTTCACCCAAGAATTACGATTTTAATATCTATTATTGAGTGATGAACTTTTCAGTTACATTTTATAAAAGAGAAGATGGAAGATTGGTCATGGGATTAAAAAAGTGTCAGGCTCCCAAGGTTGTTGTGAAGGTATGTGTGCTAGTTAATGCAACTTATCCTTTTAGTGTGTCCGTGTCTGATAAGTACAACATTTTCTGGTGTCCGTTTATTCCTTAATTACATGGTTCATGAAAAAATCTGCTTCTAATCTACATATAATATGTGGTCTATGCATTTCATTAAAAGGTTGGCCATAGGCTAGGATAAGGCTGCAAATGAGATTATAATATGCTAGCAATGATACCGATGATAATGATACCAATTGAAATAGTAACAACATAATAATTGAAATTCTTGTTTGCCTAACACTATGATATAAAACATGACTTAGTGTTGTTGGTGCTAATTTTTTAGTACAATTTTGATGTTTATAATGTCGTCCAGGTAAACCTTAATCTTGTATCTCAGTATAATAGTTTGTATTCTGTCAAGATTTGAACAATTTCTAACATGCATAGGGAATAGTAGTTTCTCAGCTGATGGTATAATGAAAGATTATAATTTGATCTATGACGCGTTTATGGATTTTATGTTTGTCTAAAAATGTACAGCATCCTAAGATTTGACACCATTTTTCCAGAGCTCAACTGATGTTTGAAAACGACTTTAGCGTTCAAAGACTGGTGTGAACCTTGTGCTTATCATCGAAGGTGTTGGAAGTTCCTTTTATACATGCTGCCATCTCTCAGCGAACTTGTATGTTAATAAATCAAAGAAGTCTGTTCCTTTGTGGGTGGAGAACTTCTATGTTTTTTATGTTATCGGTTAAACCCTCACAGCGGCTGTTGTGAAAAACTTGCTATGGCACTTTGCAGTACTCTAGGACTGTTTACAAACAATTTGGCTTTAAGTTAGAAAATCAAACATACTAATTATGTTGATCTTTGTCCCCAAATCATAATAATCTGCCTTGAACTTGAAATGCATGCGACTTTACCTAATAAGTATTAAAAGGTGCAAGGATTGATGCTCTTAATTTTATTTATGCATTCGTTCTTTGAAAGTTTTTGAGCATCATAGTTCTTTTATAGTGGAAAGACAAATTTAGTGTATAAACCTTAGGAGTAATTAACAAAGGAAGGAGCAATTCATTGTTAGATATATTACTGATAACACTATGAAGAATATTTCTTGTTTTATGATGTTTGTGAGGAAAATGGAGTATATCCTTCAGTATTTAGTCTTGAGAACTTTTAGCAAAAAAGAAAAGAAAATCAGTATTCAGTACCAAGTCCTACAGTATAAGTATTCAAACAACATGTTCTTGAAGTAAGATGATTGTTGTTCGTGAAGGAAATGAAAGCTGATGCTTAATCTTGGTCTAGCACAAACTCTAGACTCTTATGTTAGAATCATCTATATAAGTATGAATAAAAATGGTAGAACGGCAACATTTAGATAGCAAAAGTTTTCACTATTTTTAGTCTGTAAGCAGTTAACGAAATGAAGGAAGGATCAATCTTAGACTAGTAGTTAGGGCCACAAGAATCACCAATTGAATATGAGAAAGTTGAGACTTAACTAAGTTGGTTGTGGATTAAGGTTTTTAGGATGTTATTGGTTAAAGATCTTGTAGCTTTGTGTGGCCTTAATTTGTAGTTTTATGGTCATAGGATTTTTTTGTGTGTACAAATTTCTAAAGAAACCAGCATGAATCTTTGTTGTCTTACGGAAAGAGATCGAAGCAAAAACTTTTTCAAGTCTTATCAAGACAAGGAATTCTTGGCTTCATCTTTTAAGCTGAAAAAAATTGGAAATCACATGACAATTGGCTAGATTTATTGACTGAAAAATATTAAGTTCGGGATTTATAGGCTTTTGATTGCAGGAATTCTTCCTTTCCTTCATGTCATGACTGCTAATTTCCTTTCAACTTTTCAGCTAGTTTTAGTTTCCTTCAAAAGAATCATGTTATGATAGCTTATGAGCAAGAATACATGAACCTATAAAGACGAATCAGAAGTCATTTTCAGTATCAACTTCATCATGCCGAAAACTTGCAGCTCCCGTCAAGGAAGAGATGCAAGTGTTCGGTATGAATAATAAGAAGACAAAAACTTATATTCTATCAGTATGATGAAGGAAACCTTCATTATCGGCAATCGTAACAGTCACTTTCGTAATTAACCAAGTTCAAAATGATATGTTACCTGTGAATGAACACAGAAAATTTTCCCTTGAATTTTAGCAGTTGGACATTCTGTGGTTGAGTTGGCTACTTTTGATTCTAAATCTATAATTAGTAATTCCACCACGTACTTAAATTTCACAACTCTGGAATTAATTCAGTAAGCTATGTTTAGTAATAAACTTCACATTGCATTAATTGACTGGCCTTTGTCCGGAAACATATCTGAGTTCCTTTTCAGTCTATGCAATTTTATAGTATCTAATATTATATATGGTAATTTGTTAACGGAGATAAAATTTCCATATTTATTCTATTAATGGATCTTTCTCTATATTTATCTGTTATTTAGTGACCGGAGTTTAAGTTACCATGTTTTCTAGCTACACAAATAGTTGGACGCATGTTCATCATTATCTGTCTCGTAAGTTCATGGTATTTGGTAATATTACATTGGATGAATATAAAACTAAAGAAAATGCAAACTAAATAAAAGAACAAAGTCATCTGAAGCTGCTGTGGTGAACTGGTGATTCATTGACCGGTTACCAGACCTGTATGTTTATTGCATTGTATTTTTTTGTGTTTTGAGGATTATCTTTTCTATTTCAAAAGCCTTTTGTTGGAACCCTATAACTGGGAAGAATCCGAAAAGTCATATAGGACAAAATAAAGTTTATATTTTGTGTAAGTTACAAATAACTTTGTCAGGAACTCTCTTGTGCCATTTGTTGATTTAGTTTGGATTCTTATATGGCAGTTACATTGGTGTTAGAGCTGGTTCCATGGAAAGCTGAAAGATGTTTGACTTCTTAGCAATAGGAGTTTTAAGTTACAAATAGTTGTATGTGTGTTCATTGTTATCTGTCTTGAAAATTCATAGTATTTGGTCATATTACATTGGATGGGCAAAAAACTAAAAGAAAACACAAACTAAACAAAAGAACGAAGTTATCTGAAGCTATTGTGGTGATTCGCTGATCGTTTATCAGATCTATGTATATATTGGATTGTACATTTATCTTGTTTTGATGATTATGTTTTCTGTTTCAAAAGCCTTTAGTTGGAACCCTGTAGCTAGGAAAAATCTGAAAAGTCATGTAGGACAAAAATAAAGTTTAATCGCGTTTTGATGATTTTGTTTTCTGTTTCAAAAGCCTTTAGTTGGAACCCTACAGCTAGAAAAATCCGAAAAGTCTTGTAGGACAAAATAAAGTTTACATTTTGTGTAAGTTACAAATAGCTTTGTCAGGACTCAGGAACTCTCTTGTTCTGCCATTTGTTGATTTAGGAGGATTCTTATATATCAGTTACACTGGTGTCAGAGCAGGTTCCGTGGACAGCTGAAAGATGCTTGACTTCTTCATACGGACAAAAAGAGATTATCTTTGGCATGCCAACACTCATATGTGTTTCCACTTCAACATAATAAGTAAACTGTCCGACTGAGTTGTCAGGTTAGATTTCTAGTTTATTTCCTTTCTACACTGCATTCCATCTAGTCCATGGAAAACCTTTTTCCTTTCTCTTTCTTTTTTTCATGTTTCTTAAAGCTGAGACAGTGGAATATATATCTCGTATTCTGACATTGTTCTTACAAGCATGGAATGTTTGCAGTAAGATTGTCAGTTCTTGTTATTATGTCTGCAAGTCATGTCTGAAAGCATGATTAATTGAGGATAATCTTTGTGAAGTGCTGAAATTATAGTTTTAAAGGTGAAAGGCCAACTTTATGATTAGTGGCACTGATGTTAATCTTGCTCAATTTCTGGTCTTGTAGGCTGGTTCAGTAGCTACTAAATTAAATATGTGATGCAGTGGTTACCTTTCTTGATTGGTTCTGGAATTCTGTCATCATGTCAGGATAACTTTTAGGAATTCCGGTCAGACTGTACAATTTCTTTTTCACCATTTGTTCTAATCTTTTAAAGATTGTAACTCGAGCCTTATTGAATTTGATCAGATTGTTACTACCTTTCCTTCATAAGAGAATTTTGTATGATTTGGTTGAACAGCAATGAAGTGAATGCTGCTGGCCCCATGCAATTATCTTTAACAACAAAAGTCAAAAGGCAGTGAATAATGTGTATGCAGATATACATATATAGGGATAGAATCCTCTTACAGTAAGTAAAACTTGAAAGTTTTACACATTTTTTGGACCATTGGATGAAGGTAGATGGATGGTCGAGATTAACAGTATGAAATTTGAAGATTATCACTTGGAAAAAAAGATAGGAAATAAGCTTAGCCATTTATTACTCTAGTACGACGGTCCAAAAATGTGTAAATATAATTGAGTTTTACGTAGTCTAAGTGGATTCTAACCTATATATATTTTGTGGTTGAGTTGGCTACATTTGATTCCAAATCTATAATTAGTCATGCCACCAAGTACTTAAATGTCACAATTCTGGATTTTTTTCTGCTATTAATTCAGTAAGCTATGTTTAGTAATAAACTTCATACTGCATTAATTCAATGGCATTTTGTCTGGAAAAATAGCTGAGTTCCTTTTCAGTCTATGCAATTATATGGTATCTAATATTATATATGGTAATTTGTTAACAGAGAAAATTTCCATATTTATTCTATTAATGAATCTTTCTCTACATTTATCTGTTATTTAGCAATAGGAGACGTATGTGTGTTCATCGTTATCCGTCTCGTAAATTCATAGTATTTGGTCATATTTCGTTGAATATAGAACTAAAGAAAATACAAACTAAATGAAAGAACAAAGTCATCTGAAGCTGTTGTGGTGATTCGTTGATCGTTTATCGGACATGTTTGTTTATTGCATTGTATTTTTTCGTGTTTTGAAGAGTATGTTTTCTGTTTCAAAAGCCTTTAGTAGGAACAACCCTATAATTAGGAAAAAAACGAAAAGTCTTATAGGACAAAATAAAGTCTACATTCTGTGTAAATTACAAATAGCTTTGTCAGGAACTCTCTTGTGCCATTTGTTGATTTAATGTGGATTCTTATATGGCAGTTACATTGGTGTTAGAGCAGGTTCCTTGGACAGCTGAAAGATGCTCGACTTCTTAATACAGAGAAAAAGATATTATCAGTGGCATGTCAATACTCGTGTTTCCACTTCGACATGATAAGTAAAGCTGTCTGACAGATCGATAGTTATCAGGTTAGATTTCAAGTCTGATTCCTTTCCGCACGGCATTCCCTCTATTCCCTGGAAAAACTTTTTTCCTTTCTCTTTTGTTCTTCTCTTTCCATGTTTCTTAAAGTTGAGATAGAGGGATATATATCTCGTATTCTACCATTGTTCTTACAAGCATGGAATGTTTGCAGTAAGATCGTCAGTTCTTGTTCTTATGTCCACGAGTCACATCTGAAAGACGATCACTTGAGGATGATCTTTGTGAAGTGCTGAAAAATGGTTTTAAAGGTGAAAAGCGAACTTTACGATTAGTGCCACTGATGTTGATCTTGATCGATATCCGTCCCATAGGACAGTTCAGTAGCTAGCAAAGTAAATATGCAATGCAGTAGCTACCTTGCTTGACCAGTAACATTTAGGAATTCAAGTCAGACTGTACAATTTCTTTTTCACTATTTGTTCCAACCTCTTAAAGACTGTAATTCCAGCCTTATTGAATTTGACCAGATCGTTACTGCCTTCCCTTCAAAACAGAATTTTATACGACTCGGTCGAACAGCAACAGCGAAGCAAAGGCTGCTGGCTCCACCAACAAAAGTCATGAGGCAGTGAATAATGCATATGCAGACATATATATATACATGCATATCTATTTTTCCTTCTGTTTGTGTTAGTCTCTCACTGTATGTCCTCTCGGACTCCGAGAATCGTCGATGAATCGTCGATTAAAACTGCTTGTGAACAGGTTATGATAACTTTTAAGCCCTTTACGTGGTTTGTTGTTGTGCATTTGTTGGTTTCTGTGTGGAAATTTGGGGCGTATTGAAAGTCTGTCAAACTAAGCTTTAGCCCTTCCACAATGGAAAAACTGTTAGTTTCATGACCATTTAGCAAAAAACTGTTTGATCCTGAACCGACAGGATCAAAATAGTTGAAATCCAACATGTTAGTCCAAGTGTTAATAAAACCTATGTCGACAGATTCACCTATTAAAATCAAATATTTATTACATATTGGTCCGGATTAGTCTTCTTATATATTGTATCAATGACGTGTCAATTGAATTAAATTTAATAGTTTGAAAGTATAGTTCTATATTAATTTCTAATTTTATGATATAAATAACTTACTGTTAATTTTTAAATTTTTGATGTTTTATATTATACTTTCATTTTAATTGAGTTTAAATTATTTCTGAGTTCCAATGATTTGGACCAATTTAAAAAAAATGAAAAGGTAAATAATTAAAATCATTTCTGAGTTTCTTTACATTTATTTCTCATATAAATAAAATAATTTTCTATTCACCGAACAAAATTGTAGAGCAGCAGGTGATATAAAAATAGTTTCTTTCTGCATTAGAGCAGTGAACCAGATTCATGGAACCTCGACCAAATCTGTGACATGTTTGAAGACAAATAATTTAATGGGATGACACAAGATATGGGATAAGATTTTGCCATAACGTTATTATGGGAAGAGACACATCATAAATTTATTTAAGTTTTATTTAATTAATATTAAATTATATCTTAACAAATTAAATTATTTAATATCTAATTAAAAAACTCATAAATTATTAAAAATATAATATATTATTTTTTTAGTTTAAAATTAAATAATTAAAATATAAATTAGATGTCTTTGGTCATTATGTTAATTTAATTTTTAATTTAAATTTTTATATAGATTAGATGTTTTGGGTTATTATGTTAATTTGATTTTAATTTAAATTTTTACATATTTTTATATGTAAGATATAAATGAATTAAATATAAATAAATAATTATATTTATATTTGTTTATTTATTTTTAAAATATTTATATACGGTATATGGTTTAAGTTTGTTTAGAATTTTTTTTTATGTAAAAGAAATGCAACTATGAGTCTCGTTAAAAACCTTCCTAAACCTAGTTGGAGGAAAAGAATACTCGTAGCAGAATTAAACAAATTTAAACAAAAACTTAAAACCCACAAAACATCAAGCCAAATCTATGGACTTGTCCCGATAAAGTAAAATCCGAACTGCATTAGGTGGTTCCAAGAACACCTGCACCAAATCCTCAGTATCTCGCATGATCTTAGCCAACAGGTCTACTACACCATTAGCCTCTCTTCCCGCATGCACAATCCTAACGTCCCATGCACGTACAAGCAACTCACTAATCAAAAGAACAAGATTGCGATGGGTGACATCAACCAACAACCCCTGTATCAAAGCCACGGCTGTAGTGTTGTCAAGTTCAAGCACCACCTTACGATACCCTAATTCCTATGCTAGGGTTAAACTGTCAAAAACACTCCATAATTCCGCGCAGATCACCGAGCAATGGTCAATGCGCCGTCTAACACCACGAATCCACTCACCGTCGACGTCCCGAATGATTCCTCCAGCGGTTGCAATCAAATGATTTTCTCCCACCGCTCCATCCGTATTAATTTTAACTCATCCTTCATCCGGTCGGCACCATTGTTTATACTACCCTCTTCGCTGTTGTTATTTGCGTATTTCTATAGTAGTCACAATTTCCTTCGCATACGTCACACAGTAATCCACAACGTTATCAACTAATTCTCTTCCGCTATCAAACACATAAACACATCGCCTCATCCAAAGGATCCAACAAATTATTGCAAACAAAATCGTCCACCAATTACTATTACTTTTCAAGTTGACTTACAACCAATCACGGTCACTCCCGTTAAAGAAGCTACGCCATAGATTTTGTGGCATCAACTTATCCCGAATCTGTCTCACCCGGCTACACGTTCTCAACACATGGTTTATATCCTCATCTTTTACGTCGTACACAGGACATATACTATAGTTATCGAAATGTCGACGAATCCTTTCCTTGTTCGTCATCAACCTATCATGGTTTAACAGCCATAAAAAAGTTTTGATCAGTTGCGAAATCGATAAACGCCAAACGAACTTTCATGAATCCTCCTCCGCAAAAAGCACCTCTGGTTTCAAAGTACGATAGGCCGATGCAGTTGAGAATGTACGCGTTTCAGTCCATCTTCAAACTAGCTAGTCACTCTTAAATCTAGCGTGTGGCGGAACAACGCTTGCCAGCCGATCTAAGGACTCGCGAGGCAATGCCAACGCAAGTTGCTCCAATCTCAAGCCCCTGTTGCCGTTAACATGTTAACAACACTCACGTGAGGGAAATCACCAGGTAGAAGGTATTTTATCACTAAAGGCTCTCTCTCATCTAACCACACGTTCCACCAAAAATCGACTTTTCACCCATTACGAATTGTCAACACATGCTTTGTTGTATTGCTTTTAAACAATGATTCACCTTACCCACCTTACCAAGACCTCAAAAAATTTCGTGAATAAATTTTATTAGGTAATTCTTCAACCTATTTATCCCTTAGTACTTGAACTTATAGTTTATCCGTACTAATACAGACAAACCAAGTGATATCCTACCTTTATAAGAAAAGCACAATTTTAATTCTACAATTTTAATTCTACACAAATATGGGGGTTTGTTTAGAATTCTTTAGTAGCCATTAGCCATAACACTTTCTTTTTTATCTTTTATTTGCAAGACAAAAAATAATAAAATTATCACTCTTTTAAGTTTTTAAAAAATATGTATTTATATTGTCAAGTTGAATTTTCATAAATATACTCAATATAGAAAAGGGAATTTTATATGTATTTATATGCCATAGTTTAGCTACGATACAAAAGCATGAAATTCCAATGAAGGGAAGAAAAAAGGCACATTTTTACAAAGCAGGAAGTATATACCCCACTGAAAAAAGGTAAATGTTAAATATGAGAGAGTACTTTTACTTTTTAACCCCCCAAAGAGTACTACAATCTCTACTGTGCCCCTCTTCGAAGCATTTCCTGATACTGATTCAGAGACTCCTGCCTCTGCAACCTCATCTCCTCATTAAACTTCTTAATGAATGCTTCCACTCGGCGGTTCAACTCCTCCTGACTCAACGAAGGATCTCTCTTCAGTTTGCCAGATCCAGAAGATCGAGCGAGTGGCGGTAACCCGGTGCGTTCGTTGAAGGTTTCGGACGTCTTCACGGTGTTGGGGAGAGGAGGAGGAGGGGCATTAAAGTCCTTTTGAGTACGTTGTTCCCACGTGTCGGATTTCTTCAGGTGACGTGTTAACGGCATCGGACGGCCCTCCGTTATCGTCTTCCACGTCGCCTCCAATGTATCGTGCCGTTTTGGCTTCGATACTCTCAACGATTTCCCTGCAGAAATTTTGAACCATTCATCAATAAATGTACTGAAATTTGCACATTTTTTAAAATTTTTTAGGGCTTTTCAAAAATGTGTTTCATAGTTTGATTTTGAAATATCATGCAATTGAGGTTGAGAGAGATTTAAGATTTTTCATTGTTTACCTTCCGCCGCCGCTTTCACCACTTTCCGCTGACCGAACCTCTTCGACACCGGCGGCTTCTCCGCCGATTTCTCCCCCAACAAACTCACAAGCTCCATAGACTCACTCCTCAATGGCGCTGCCTCCGTCACCACTTTAATCTGCTCCTCCTCCATCGTTTCCTTACTCTCCTCCGCCATTTTCAAATCCTCAACCACCACGGATCTTGCTGGACCAGTTCCATAACCGATCTCATTACTAAATACTTCACTAGAAATCTTGAACTCCGGCGAAACTATCTCCGGTGACGGATTGAGTTGAGGAGATTCTGACTTCTGCGCCTGGAGCTTGGAAGAGGCGACGATGGAGATAATGATGCAGTTGATGAGAAGGTAAAGGTACGGAGGCCGAAGAACAGAAAGTATTACACCGTAAGTCGAAGGAATACCAGACGTTACGAACTCGGTCACAAACGGAGCTGAAACTTTAAACAAAACGGCCACGGATATGATTCCGGTCGATATCAGTGCTGTTTTGAGAGAGAGCACTAGATTCGCCATTAGCTTTAAAAAGAAAACTGAAAATTTTCTCGGCAAAATGAGGTAAGAAAATAATAATTTTCCAGGAAGTGAAGGAGTTGAAATAGGAAGGTGGTGGAAGGTATTTATAGACGAGAAGCGGAGCCACGGAAGGTTTCGTGATGAAATCGTGACCGTCTGATTGGAGGTTGACGTGGGAACATGCATTACGGTTGAGAGGCGACACGTTGGCAGGCGGTGACATGGGCTTTCAGTTCCACGTGGTACCGTGCACATTTGGCGTAAAGTCGACGTCTCGTAGTAGATATTTAAATTTGGGGGAAAATTTGTTACATAAATACTAAATACCTAATTCAAATCTTATTTTATTAATTCTAAATTAAAAAATAAAATTGAAATTATTTATACCAAAATTTTAAATGTTAATATTAATTGATAAATACTTGTTAATATATCAATTCAAACATATAGAAAAATTATAATTAAGTTTTTTTTATAAAATAAATAACATGTTATGCGTAAAAGAAGATGACATGTTTAAAGGAAGGTTATATTTTTTTAATACATTTTAGATTATATATTTTAATTTTCCTTTGTGTATGATATACTAAATATATAGTTATTTTTATCTTTTATTTATGAAAAAAAATATATGATATACCTAAATCTTATTATTATTAAAATAAAATAGTAAAGTTAATGTTTTTTATATGTATTTGATAAACTATAGTTTTAGGAAAGATTTTTAATATTTTAATGAAGGGTTATATTTTAATATATAATATGTGTAAAATATAATATCATATAATATTTTAAAAAATAAATATTAAACTCTAAAATCTTAAATTTTAAATTATAAATCTATTAAATATTTAAATTTATATAAACTAAAATTTACGTATCTTATTCATTTAAATTCAATTTTCATGAATCTGTTCCATTAGATTCGATATCTTGGTAATTGTACATTTTATTACTAAAATACTAAGCCAAGTGGATTGAACATCCAACATGGAGGACAAACTTGGCAATGAAATTATGAAATTAGGTAACTTAATTTATTAAAGACAACCTTGTCTGTCTCGAAAACCAGTTTGGGTTATAAAGAATTCCAACACAAACCAAACATGATGTTGCAGTTCATACACTTCCCAATTCCATGCCTAAATTAACACAAAAATAAAACATGGCAGTCAATCCATCTTTATCTTAAACTTATCCTCTAATCATCATTAAATCAAGGCTTTATTTAGAGAAATTATTATATAGATCCAGTTTATTATAAGATTCGTAGTTTCAATTAATAAAATTTATTTATATAATTTATTTTCTAAACAATTATTAATTTTTTATTTATATATAATAAAAATAAAAATAAATTATATAATAAATATTATTAGATAAGATCATAAATATCGCGGTATTTATTTTTTTTAAGATTATAAAGCAAAAGGGAATCTTCAAAAGAAAACGAGTTCCCTTTCCAAAACAAAATACTATATTTAGTGTTTAATTTAGTATTAGTGAGCGTTAATCAATATTTAAAAAAGATTTGGATCCTTTTTTCTCGGCAGCTATAAATGTTGGGTCAGTTTGGGGAAGTGGGTCAAGCATGTGTGTGGGGGGGGGGGTCATTGTGAGTGGTCCGACCCTTCACCGACCATGTTGTCACCTTCATACTACAAAATAAAATAACCAATTTAATTTGTCAGTTTTATTGTAAATAATTTTCAGAGTGAATAGATAAAAATTATTATATTAGACTTAAAAAATAAATGAACCTAAAATATTGTATAAAAATTAAGGTTTAATATTAAAATAATTATCATTCTCATATCATCGATTTTTTCAGATCCATATTTCGTGGTAAAAAAAATTATAAGCTACAAACATTCAATTTCATTTTGTCGGTTACTACACCTGCATTTTATTACACGACCGTAATGGAGGAGTACAGGGTATCACCGTCTTGCAAGACATCAACTGTTATAAAAAGCTAGCAAATATAATATTTTATATTAGGAAAATTTTATAACGGAGGTCGAATACTGTTAATGATGAATATTATTAAATATTATTAAATTGATTTATAAATATTAAAAAATTTAAAGAGTAAAAATATAATTATAAATTATTTAAATTAAATTTTTATTAAATTATTTTTATGTATAATTTATTTTATTAATTAAATGAAAATACTAAACTTTAAAAATTAATTTAAAAAAATAAAAAATTTAAACTCTAAACCTTAAAATCAAAATAAAAAATCTAAATCACTAAATATTAAATTATAAATCTTAAAATAAATATTAAAACCTAGATCCAAAATCTAAAACCAAAATTCCTAAAAATATTAAACCATAAAATCCTAAACCCTAAAATAATCAAAACCCTAAATCTAAAACCTAAAATCTTAAACAAATTTTGAGTTTTAAGTTTTGGGTTTATGATTTTAGAGTTTTATATTTTTTATTTTAGGGTTTAGGTTATATTTTTAGATTTTAGGGTTTAGGGTTTTATTGTTTTAGGCCTCTGAATTTAGGTTTTTAAGTTTTTGATTTAATATTTTTTAAATTAAAAATAACTTAAATAAATAATTTTAAAAAATAAAATAATATATATATTTTAAAAAATATTTAAATAATTTAAAATTATATATTTAGTCATAAAAGTTTAAATTTTTATTAATTAATTTAATAGTGTTCAACGGTGTTCATCGTTAATGGTGTTCAATAATGTTCGATGTACATAATAGACTCATACTTTATATTAAGAAATGAATTTATAAAATATTAAAAAAAATTTAATAAAAATATAATATATTTTAAATAATATGAATTTTAAGATTTTTAGGATAACGATTGTTCCTAGAATCACTTGTGAGTCTATCCCTTAACCCATACCATGCGCTTGTTTTATTGTATTTTCCATTCTTTTCGTACCTAATTAATTCATTCAATCTTGACATGATTGTTCCGTTCCATAATTGCCATCTACAAATTTTCAAGCTCTTCCCTATACTAAGTGAGACGATGAACAAGTTGCTTGCAATGGACGTGTCTTGGGATGGGGTTGTCACAAATTTGTGTGTAGAATAAATTTAGTTGAATAATATTAGTTTTTTTATGAACAATATCGACAGTCGATGAGACCTTCGTATAAATATAATAAGTAAAAATTTTTTATCTCTTTTCTGTGTCTCTTTTTATGTTTTTTGAAGATTTATTAAAAAATAGATTTTAAACCCTAACCCTTATTTTTTATATTCTAAATCTTATACCAAAAAAATACACCCTAACCCTAATTTCATAAACCCTAACTTAAACTCTTAAACTAAAATTCTAAACCTCTAATTTAAAGTGGAAATATAAATAAAGGATGAGAAAGGATAGACGATTTGTACCTAAACATAATTAAGATGAAATTATAAGATAAACATTATATTGTTTAATTTCAAAGTTTATAGTAGACTAAGAAATGTTTAAACAAAAATAAGGGGCACAATTTAATTTCATTGATTTTAAAATTATTAGAGATTTAAAGAATATTTGAGTCAGATAAATCAGAGGAAATGTTTTAGGATTTATAATAAAAAATTTATCGTATATAAATGGTGATTTGAGTAAAGACTTTATTCGTAGGTGTCAATTTTTTTTAATTTATAATATTTTAATATTTTTATCATTCAAGATAAAATTAAGGTAAAATCACTACTTATAAACGATGCTTTCACCCAAATCATCATACGTAAGTTTTAAAATTTTTTACTATAATTTTCATTATAAATTTTAAATTATACTTCAATATTTTCCATTTTTAAAATATTGAAACTGTTTGTCATATTTACCTAAAAAAGGCGTTGAAAACTCTTCGCCTACAAAATAAAAATTACAACTTAAGCAAGTTTAAATTCATATTCTATTATATATTATAAAATAATATTAATCAAATTAAAATTTAATTGATATTTATTTTTTAACCCTAAAAATGTGTCCCTCTCGAAAATAGCCAAACTCGTGAAGACAAGATTGAAAAGACAAAGACAATTTAAAACTACAAGACCCAAAATATCAAATGTCAAAAAAAATATTTTTATTAAGCTAAAAATGAGCTGTCACACAAAATTCAAACACAAAATATTTGGATCATTATTTTTAAACATAATAATGTTTATATTATTTATTTTTATTTTATAAATTAAGAATTAAACATTTAAATATATTTAATATTTTTTACACTATTTTTATTATAATATTAATTAAACTAAATTTAATCGATAATTTTTATCATTTATTTATATTTATATTTATATTTGAATATCGTGCAAGCAAAATGGGAAAAAAAATCATAAAATAGCTTTTATGATAAACCTAAACGTGAGAAGAAAAATGATAAAATGGGTTTTATTCGGTTACCAAAATTTCTGGACCGACCGACGAATCATTATAGAGTGGACACATGTACGACGGTCCCACTGAACCGGTTGACGACTTTTGATTTGACCAAAGCCTACCAGAAACAAAGAACAGATTCCTCTCAGACTTTTGGGGACAAAACTTGTTTGTTTTCCGAGAAAAATTAAATGATTTTCTGCGTAATCTGGGTAAAACCCGGAAATGGAAAATTTTAGGGGAGATAAATTAAAGTAGATTAAAATAAGATAAAATTAAAATTATTATAAAAGTTATAATAATTTTTATATTAATTTTTTGTTATATATTACATTTTTATATAAAAATATACAAATATTGCTATATGTCGAATTTTTTTATAAAAATTTAAAAATTTTAATACATACTAATTTATAAAATATATAATAATTTAAATGTATATAAAAAATTGATATTATTTTTCTTATAATTTTATAATAATTTTAATTATATTTTATTTTAACTTTCGTTTTATTTTAGAAAACCCCGGAAAATGGTTCCTGCCAAGTTGTGGGCACTTTGCATCTCTATCCAGACGAAAAGGAAAAGTCAGGTCATTGATTGGTCAGGAAATGGACACGTGGTACATTTCGAAGACTGATCTTATCACTTATGGTTTAGGGTTAATGGAATAGAATTATTTTATTATTATTTTTTTTTATGTTTTATACTTAAAAATATATATTAAAATTAAAATTAAAATTTAAAATTTAAAAAATCACTATTAAATAGAATATTTTATTCGGTTCAATGAGCTTATCGTGTTAATTGAAAATTTGATAATGTAGCAAATCATTTCATTTTTATAATAATATAGGTTGTTTTAAAGTCTGAACATACATAATAAAAATATTATACAAAATTAAAAATATCTCAAAAATAATTAAATTAAATAATTATATAAAAAAATCAAATTATTAACTAATGATAAATATATGTTAAAAATTAAATGTGATTATATTTTATAAATTTTAATTTAAATCTTAATATATTAAACCCATTTCTCGTATACTCGAAGTATTGGGTATTTGAAGTCTCGAATATTAGATTTTTTGGTATGTGTCTCGGTCCGTCGAGTATCAGTTATCGAAAGAAAGAAAAAAAAATGTATTAGCTCACAACAAATTATATACACTGTTATGCTGCACAGTAACATCAAGTGCGACAGACCTATTCTTTCTGCTTCTACCGAACAAAGGAAGAAGAAAATACAGATTTATACGACACCGACACGGAATCGATCGAGCATCTGCAATGTCTGTCACATTCTTGATCTTCATCTACACCACCACCATCCTCTTCACCGGAGTCATCTCCGATCCGACAGCATTTCTGGAGAAAAGAAGTAACAAAATAGCCTTAAGAACCGTTATATCGGAGCATTGGCAAACAATTTTGTTCATTTGCTTGGGTACCGTAAGCTCGAAGTAATGCATTTAGTTTAGGTTGTTTACCGTCTATGATAGTCCTCAATCAGTCAGCATCTTTTACCTCTGCTTCAACATCAACAACTGCACCCGAAGAGCCGTTTCCTGCACAAACCATGCGAGATACTGGAATTAACGAATCGGTGAACTTAAACTAACATGCTTATCTGATGTACGATCGATGTTTATAGACGTCTATATGAAAGATCCTTTTGACGAAGATTTATGTTCGATATGTTGGTATGATTTTAAATGCAGTGTAACACACTTTTATCATGCTGCAAAGTAACATGTTCTGTTTCTCAAAGATCTGTACTGTTCTTAAGCTTCTGCTCTTTTTCAAGACCGGTTTTATACGACTTGAAAACAGTTCAGGTTGGTTATGTTAGATAAAATAAAACTTGGCTAGCTCGAAAACAATTCTAAATCCTGAAAATATCAGGTGTTAAAGAGGGAACCTTTCTTGAAACCAGTGGAGAAGCCGTTGAATGCTTGTTTTGCTTTTGAGGTTTCGTCGGAGAACTTTACCAGTTCCTTGACAAATTTGTCGTCCACCACTACAATTAAACCAACAAAAGTCAATAAAACATGAAGAGCTAGTGAGTCCGACTCAACGTAATAATGAAATGGACATAAGGTATTCCGGATAGCTATCAGCCAGAGTATCCTGCCTACTCAATGGAAACATTTTCATGAGTCTAAAGATGAAGATTGTATGATTGTATCAATGAATATAATTAGATTCACCAGAAAATGGTTGACTGCAGTAAGGGCAAAGCTGCAACTCATCGTTTAGAAAAGACCTACGAAATTGTCATTACCGTCCGTGTCAGAATAATTACAAATTAATCTCATAAAAGTACATAAGTTGGCTAAGTGGTGTTTATAGCGCTTACTTGAAAATCTGAAAATCATTTCCACAGTTTGGGCACTGAAATCATATAAGATATCATTAAAAGGTGGTCAGAATAGCATATACATGAACAGTCAAACAATAAGGCTCTGGCAATTTCACGCCAGCATCTCGGAAAATAAAACAAGAACATATTTGATTCCTAGAAGCACAGTCAAGGAGTGTTTAATGTAAACATCAAAGTAGAATATACATGAACAGCTAGACAACATGGTTCTTGCAATTTCAGGGTTTAAGTGGGTGAAATCGATGTTTTTCCCTCATTACTCGGTTTCGTATGATTTTGTAAGCAACATTAAGTATCAAGTTTGTATGGTTGATACACCCTTGAAGCATTCTTTTCCACATTATTTTGTATATATATAAACCCGTAAGCACACAAGCACTTCAAACTAACAAGTTCAGATCATTCTTTCAGTAACAAGTCTATCCAGAGAATTTCAAAAACACGAGACCGAAGATCGGAACTGCTGCTGAAGCTACCAACCACATTGACTAAGATATGCAAACAGAAGACTTCGAGCATTGCTTCGAACAAGGCACGTATATAAAATCCGAACAAGGGGCTAAAACTTAAAGAAACCTTACACTGCTTTGAACAATATCCCGCCCCGCCCACCAGAGGAAGGCCCCCACGCCAACTATAGGAACCAGCACTGCAATGAGCTGGAGATGACAACACAGGCAATTAGATGCAACTATATGAATTAAGATCAATATTGAAAGGGTACCCTACTTGAGATGATTTCACAAAACAAGAATGGTGCCACAGAACACACCAGCTAATGCTATGCTACCATTTTTCGGAACAAAGAAAACCGGTATATAAGAATAACATCTTATATCATATAGTTAACTAGCACTCATTCTTTCATTTATCTACAACGGAAAATTGCAGCAAAATTTAATAGGAAAACAAAAACTCTCTTAATTCACCCAATACTAGTAAAAAGTAAGTTAAGCCCTTGCTTTTAGGCAAGAAAATGGAAGAGCAAAACAAATCAAGAAGAGGGACCATGGCTACTTCTTATCATAAACCCTAATTATATCTATTAGAAAGGACGGATGTATTACTTTATGTTAGTGGCCAACCTATAAGTAAATAGATTATTAATAAAAATATAAAAAAATTAAATTATATTCGAATTTCAAAGAGCACTCCTCGGTCCATCCCTGCTTATAATTCAAGTTCTAAGAGACAGTAGCAAGCAGAACTTCACATGCATACATATTAAAAGGAGAAGGATTAGTACCCAAATAGAGACGATAGCATCCAAAACCCAGCCAAGCTGACCAGTCACTGAAAGATAAGTCAACCCAATAGCCAAAGCAATATTCCCCAGAAGCCTAGCAGTCTCACTATTAATTTTCCCACCGCCACCACCGTCACTACCGCCGTCTCCGCCACCATTAAATCCAAAGCCTTGATTAAACATCACCAAAACCACTCTTCTCTTCCTCTTCCACCCTTCTTCATTCCCAAAAATCCCATCTTTGTCCCTACAAACTTCACCAAAGCTCCATCTTTGCCTCCCCAAAGCTCCCAACTTGAACCGTTTTGGCTGCAGAGAAGCAGCTCTGGGACTTTTTACCGAGCAACAGCAAATGGGTTTTTCGTAAAACTCTTCAGTTAGTGTACTGAAGGGTGAGAACTTGAAGGTGATTTGCAGAATTGTTGTCATTGATTCAGTTCTAGGAAAGTATTGATTTTGGATTGTGTACTGATAATTTCATGGCTTATATAGTAGTGGAAATACTTTCCAAATCCAACTAGATTTTTCCTTTCTTTTTCTTCCTTCGATTATTTTACATCCTTTGAAAGTGTGCCACGTGTTGCTGTTTTTTGATATAATTTTATTTTCTTGTCTCAACTGGATATCCATTTTCATGGTGTTTTGCCTTGATAACTAGCCTAGGCTTCCAATGAACTTGTAGATTAATTTTAATTTTAATAAAATAAAATTATTTAAAGTTGTTTTAATAAAATAAATTATATATCTATACTTAATCAAAATTTTGAGTTATGAAAGGTATTGTTATTTTTTTAAGTTTTTTTTCTTAATTTTAAAATTATACCAATTGAAGCTTATCTTAAATTTATTTGACTGGATTACTTTTAGGTTCAAATTTTGAAACTAGTTGAATCAAAATTTGAGTTAAACTACATCTTAAATTTCTTAGTTTTGAAACTATACAAGTTAAATCTTTATTCAGTATTTTTAATTTAAATCTTTATTTATTGATTTAAAAATTAAATATATTTAATTTAGAATTTTTTATACATAAATCATGTAAAATTTAGTTTATATATACTTTTTAGTTTTAGAGGTTACAATTTTCATTTTTAATAGTTATGGTTTAGAGAATCATGAATAAGAATTAGGGATAAGATACATTTTTAGGGTACAGGGTTTAAAGTTTAGAATATAGAAAATTAAGGTTAAGGTTTAGAATTTATTTTTTTTAATAGAAGCATAGAAGAAGACATAATTAAGGACAAGAGATTTCTACTCTTTTTTAGACTACATAAACAGATTATTCTTTAATAAGATTTATCAGAACTTTTGAAGAATCATTTATCAAAATTTGATCTTACATTCATTGTTTTATAATCAAGCATACATAGTACTCCCAAGATGAACGTTTAAACTTTGTCCAGCATCCATGAGCCATAAACACTGATCTCAGCAGGGTGTCGCGAAATCATTAGTTACTTGTGTTCTTGTTCGGGAATGTATCCGTATAGCTCGAGTCGAGCGAGTCAAGATGCTCGTATAAACAAGGAATGTCAGTAAAAATGGTGAAGAATGAACAAGAATGCCTTATGACCTCGAAATTTCCAGATCGATCGAACTTTAATTCGGTATGTAAGCAAAATTTTGGCAGTAAACTCTGCTGATAATGCCAAGAAATGTACCAACTCCGATGCCGAGCTTAGAAGACTACATGCCCTTTGTTGAATATCGATGGAACGCATTTGCCTCGTATTTTTCTTAAGCTTCGGTTTTCATATCAGAGAGATTTCAGAACATCACCCAGAACTAGTCCCCATTGAGTCCAGTGTCTACCACCCTGTTTACGAGTTGATTCAAGCGAGGTTATGATTCAGAACAGACATAAGCATATTAACCGACAAGTTTACCGGACTCCATTGTGATAGCAAATATAACAGACCAGGCATGGAATTTCATTGGAATACAAACCTGGAAAGCTTTAAGAACACGGAAGGAATTGCAAGCAACTAAATTGTCGACGGCCTTAAGTTCAGAGCACAGAGAATCTACAGCTTTTGCAACCTGCAGTGCAGATAAATAAAGCAACTCTAGGTGTTAACACTACCAATTCTACATTTCTACTTCTACAGCATCCGAAACCTGAACTGGTGCTAACACTTCAAAGTCCACGAAACCTCAGTGCTCATAGCAAAATGAAATGGAATATACATCAATGCCAAGGGGTGACATTCCCAATCCATCTTTAAAAGCTTCATACAAATGCCAGGTTATATAGTTTTACAGAAATCGAAACTAAAATTTAACACTTCAATCTCTGCAAATACTTGAATATATATCTCATTAACTACTCAACAATGTCCAAACTTTGTTCAATTCTCAAGATAAAACTTGAGTTCACCACATTCCCATGTTATCTCATAACCAGGCTCAGAATTCAAAAGATTCAACCTTGAATTCTCTTTAAACCAGGAAAAAAACTCCCAGTTGAGAATTGAGATGACATTCATGTCACCAAGAAAAAAAAAAGAATCCTTTTAAAAATACAAAGTGCAAGCTGCTTCGGGTGTGCATTGCTGCATTGTTTAGAATGGTTATAAATTGTAATAAGTTGAAATATTACCCCAAGTACCAATTAAATACATTGCTTTTAAATAAGAAAGAACATTAAAAATAGAACAGGAAGTCCTTGTATGCCTTATCATCAAACAGATTCAATATCTGTCAATAATTTGACTTTAATCTTTTCTAGCTTTGTAACAACATGTTTCATATCAAGCCTTTCATTTGGTTTCTCCACTGAACACTCTAAGCCCACTTGCAAAATTGCCAATGCACAATTGTTGGCTACCAACTGTTTCCTCCCAGTAGTGCTTAGCAAATTGGTGTCTCCAACTTGGTTTAGCATGGATGATAACATCTCTTTCACTAAACTTCGCAAACTCATCTCTTCAGAAAACATTTCATCTGTAGGCTTCTTTCTCATGATCGTTTCCATCGTAAGAATACCGAAACTATACACATCGCCTTTTATAGAAACGATTCCTTCTGATCCATACTCTGTATATGAATTTTGAAAAAAAAGAAAACATCAACATTTGATAGTTTTCATAGGCTGCATCTACTTTATTAGAAAGACAGGAAACTTAAAAGAGTAAAATTAGAAGCATCACCTGGTGCCATATATCCAATTGTTGCAAGGGTCATGGTTTGGATCATTGAATCTTCTTCGTATAAGAGTCTTGCGATTCCGAAATCACTCAAATGCGCAACCATATCTTCATCTAATAGAACATTGCTGGGCTTTAAATCGCAGTGAACCACGGGTGTTGTATGACCATGATGGAGATATTCCAGAGCAGATGCAACATCAATCAATATGTTCAGCCTTTGCAGGATATCCAGAAAATGATCGTTGGAATACAACCATTTATCAAGGCTCCCATTAGGCATGTACTCAAGTACCAAGGCTCTGAAATCCAGATTATTAGAGCACCTACTGATGATTTTGGTTAGATTCCGGTGACGAATTTTACAAAGAATTTCAGATTCAACGTCGAAACTATTAAAGGCTCCTTTTAACTCTAACTTGAAGACTTTTATTGCAAAAGTCATTCCATCTGGGAATGTCCCTTGGTATACTGAACCATAGCTTCCACTACCAAGCAATCTGCTATCACTGAATCCATCAGTAGCTTGATAAAGCTCTTGGTGTGAAAATCGTCTCCACATTCCTAAAGGTAACAAGTCTTGTTGAGTTTCTTCCTTCATCTTACTTCGGAAAATAAAGATAATTAGAGACACCACCAAAATTGTAGAGACAATGGGCATTACTACATATGTTATGAGCTTAGTTTTTGCCTTGGAATTTCTCTGAGGTGTAGTTTTGCAGCTTGGAACACGAAGTCGAGCTGCACCACACAATGCTCCATTCCCTTTAAATGATTCAATCGAGTAGTTTCCGAATGATCCTCCATCAGGAATTTCCCCCTGAAGTCTATTGAAAGAGACATTGAAATATTTGAGGAAATGAAGTTTCTCCAAGGACTTTGGAATCTGTCCGGATAGATTATTTCTGGACAAATCCAATGATTCCAAGCTCAACAAGTCACCAAATGAATCAGGAATAGAACCTGTGATTCTATTGTTGGATAAGGAAAAATAAGTGAGGCCATTGAGATCAACAACCCCATTTGGAAGTTCACCGGTGAACTGGTTGTTTGAAAAATCCATACTAGTAGCAACTTTCCACTTGCCAAAATCAATTGGCAGAGGGCCACTGAGAGAATTTGAAGACAAGTTTAGGATCAAGAGATTGTTAAGCCCTGTCAAGGTTGAAGGTATGGAAGAAGAAAACATATTTGAGCCAATGAGTAGTTGCCTCAAAGAAACAACATTACCCAAGCAAGGAGGTATTGGTCCAGACAATTGGTTGTTGGTCAAGACCAAAAAACTCAACTTGTTTAGATCACATAAATCTGACGAGATCGGTCCTTCTAACTTATTGTCTGAAACATAAAGACTCTGCAACTCTTTTAATCCTCCAATTGTAGCAGGAATCATCCCTGTCAATTCATTTTCATCAAGCTTTATGGATATCAAGCTACTTAAGTTGCCCAATTCACTCGGAATGCTACCCTTTATGTTGCACCTAGCAGCAGCGAATCTCTGAAGTGAATTTGAGAGATTTCCTACCATACCTGGAAGTTCACTAGGGACTAATGGGTTGCGGCCGATATCAATGTCTTCCAAACCTCTACAGTTTGTCAAGGAAGAGAAAAATCCCATTCCTATAGAAGTTAAATTATTAACTTCTAGGTTAAGTTTCGTTAAATCTCTTAGATTGCCAAGAGTATCGGGAATGGACCCTGAAAAGAAATTATGTGACATTTCGAGAATAGTGAGATGAGAAGCATTGGATATGGAACCTGGAAGTGGACCAACGAGTTGATTAGTTCCAAGATATAATTCCTGCAGGTTTGGAAGCCAAAGCCCCATGTTTGATGGAAGATGACCAGATAGCTGATTTAACAGTAAAGAAATGACAGTCAGAGTTGATGTATTGAATATTGCAGGAGGAATTGGACCAGCAAGATTGTTAACTCCCAAATTCAAGTATTCCATATTCTTTAGGTTGCCAATCTGTTGTGGAATTGTACCTGCCATTAATCTAATTTATTAAGAAAAAACAGGTCTATTTCTGCAAAAGAATTGCAGACCAAGGAAAATAAATTGAAAGCAGATTAGTTCTCTTGTATTCATTTACCTGTGAAGTTGTTATGGGAACAATCAACCTCCCTAAGAAGGGTTAGATTCACAATTTGTGTTGGAATT
Organism: Abelmoschus esculentus; assembly: GCA_035048815.1. Lineage (NCBI taxonomy): Eukaryota > Viridiplantae > Streptophyta > Magnoliopsida > Malvales > Malvaceae > Abelmoschus > Abelmoschus esculentus. Next base: position 11,938,595 of record JAUCBN010000001.1, read on the forward strand.
TCACCTGCAATGATAAAATTCACATCATATTCAGAATTTTTTCCCCATAATTTTTGACAAAAGATTAAACAAAAGTGGTTCGTGTATATTACCTTGAAAGTGATTCTGACCAATTGAGAAGAATTGAAGCATGCTCAAATTCCCAATTTCTACAGGTAGATTTCCCTCCAATTGGTTAACTGATAAGAATAAACTTTGTAGCTTCTTACACTTGAATAAACTGATTGGAATACTTCCAGAAAGCATGTTAGCACTCAAGTATAGTTCTTTCAGATTCGGAAGCCGATCAAACATATCCTTTGGAATAGGACCAGTGAGATTATTGAAGTTGAAATTGATGAACTCGAGCGAAATCAATTCAAGTGGAACAGAGGGTATGGCACCGGTGAGCATATTACTACCAAGATCAATAATTTTCAACGACGATATATTGAAGATAGATGAGGGTATTGAACCTGAAAACTGATTTCCATACAAGCTCAACTCCTCTAGCTTTGGCAAATATCCTAAGGAGGATGGAATAACACCTTCGAAGTTGTTATAGTACAAATGCAGCTCCCGAAGTTCGGTTAATGATCCCAACCACGATGGAATTTCTCCGCTGAAGCTGTTGTTACCAAAGTGCATATATTCTAGTCGTTGCAATTTCGATAATTGGACCGGCAATCTGCCATAAAATCTATTATCTCTGATGGAAAGAAGAGAAAGAAATGATAGATTTCCTAAGTGGGGTGGGAGGGTGCCCTCGAGTTCTAATCCAGAAAGGTTTAGAGCTGTGACTCTGCGGTGTTTGAATCCACAACTGACACCAAACCAGTTACAAACAGGGGAAGAAGCTGACCAATTGATTGTGAAGACATTTTTTGGAGGCTGGATAATGTTGTCTTTCAACGCAAGAAGAGCTAACTGGTCTGTAAGAAGGGTGGTTGATTCCACAGAGAAAGTAGATACAGAAAAATGAATGATAACAAGAAGAGCTAATTTGAGGAAAATGTTCCCCATTTGACTGTGCATATTGAATCATTGCAAAATGACAGTGAAGACATTCTTTATACACAATAGAACGGTCCCATACTCCCATGTCATAATGTCAAAGTCAACCATGAAATTTCTTAGAACATGCTGCAATGAGGTTGGAAACTGTTTCTTTCAATCTCTTTCCTTGCCTTTTCCCTTGTCCTAACAGATCTCTCAGCATCAAGTTTTTGACTTTCTGACAAGATTGGTGAGTCAATTTAGATACACAAACTGTGTTTTCTTTGATTTGAATTTTCCGCTCCTCATTCATTATATTTTTTTTCAAGTGGGGGAATATAAACTAATGAAACCGAGTAGTAGACTTAGTTCGGCCATGGAAATTTCTCCAGTCCTTCCTTTGGTCAAACTTGCAGGTTTATATAAATTGCAGTGGAGATGGAGGAGAAGCTTAACCCCAAACAATCAAGTGATTAGTCATAAATATATCCAAAATGAAGGCATTATTTGCTATACTCTTATGCATACTCCTTGCTTCCACTCTTTTCGTCTCCGCTTTCGGCACGGCCGGAGGAAGGCAGCTCCTGGCGCGTAAGTAAAACACTAAAAGTCTAAAACCAGTAGATTAAAATGTCTGAAAGCACATTGAAAAGAAACAACTTGTGGTGCTTTGTGTTTCATTATGATCCAATGATATATGTGAATGATTTTAAATAACATGTGACTGAATCATGTCTGTAAATTTTGCAGGTGGTCCGCCTAGGGAACCTCCTGTTTTGAACTGTCCCAGGTCCATTCCAGGCAGTTCCATTCCAGGCTGTCATCCGCGTCGACCTTGAATGTATGGACAAATTCTGAAGATCCCATAGGATATGCATTGTTTGTGTTTTCAAGGCTACTTTGTTTTTTTAGATCCACTAGGATATGAAAAAATAAATCCGATCCGATCATCCTTATGCAACATAAATTCATTAATGTATTTTTTTATCTGAAAGAAAAATATCGAATAATTTTTTTATCTGACTCAGAAATGATTGGATCCGGTCTGGACCGATTTTTTTTATTACAAGGTGTCCGACCCAATAACTTTTAATGTATTTTTTTAATTTTAAATTCATTAATATTTGTACTTATAATTAAATTTAAATATTTAAATTAGTTTTATGTTTGTATCATATACATTCAATTTTTATATTTTTTAAATATATTTTTATTAATTTGTTAATACGAAAAGAAAAAAATGAGATCAATATTTTTAATATCTTTTTGATGATAAACTTCAATATATATGTATATATGTATATCCAATATTCTAAAACTAACTTTAAATCACAGGTCTTCGTATTTGAATTATGTATTACAAAATTTTAAGTTTTATAAGTTTAATATATATATATATTTAATTTTAAAATTCAAAAAAATATAAATCAAATATTCATTATCCGATTACTCAAATACCTAGATTAAAGGACCAAAACACGTATCGATGCGTGGCTCACACACGCCAAAAAAGATAAGCGTAGTTTGTATTGGGCTATTATTTTTGGGTCAGATTAGGTTTGTATTGGGTTATCAGGTTTGGTGTTTTAACTGGGCCAGAATAATCAAATGGCAGATGTATATATATTTTAAAAAAAGTATCAAGTAAAAATGATTAGTTGCTTGGAGGATTAGTTTACATCATAAAAATATTAGGATACGAAATTTACAGGGCAATTTATTAGTTGTTTGGGGGATTAGTTTGTAAATGAGTAGCAGTTTTTACTGCTTTTTTGGATGTTCTAAAATTGACAAATGATTATAAAATTTTATTGATTATTCATATTATTATTGCTTCCTTAGAAAAAGTGAGGTTCTAGACAGGTGCAATAGAAACGACTATACAGGCCCCTAAAAAGACAATTGCTTTTAAGGGCCACGTTTTTAGAACTAGTGATGTTATGGATAATTATTTCTAAGAACCACATTTTTTAAAAATTGAACAGCCCTCAAAATCTTTGAATGATCCCTATTAAAAGCATCAACGGTGCTATATATCCAAACGTTGCAATGATCATGGTTTTGATAATTAGAACCACCACCAACATTGTTATGAGCTTAGTTCTTGCCTTGGAATTTCTATGAGGTTTAGTTTTGCAGCTAGGAACATGAAGTTGAGCTGCACCACACACTTGAGTTGTTTCCAAATGACTCTATATTTGGAATTTCTCCTTCAGTTCCATTGAAATATTTGAGGAAACCAAGTGGAGGTTAAAAAAAAGTAATCCCTGAAATTTCTTACAACATGCAATGGGGTTGAATGATCTTTATTTTGAATGTTTCAGTTCTTCCCCTTGTCCTAACAACACTTTTCAGCATCAAATCTCTGACTTTTGGGGGTTGGTGAGTCAATTTGATTACAAATTTGTGTTTTCTTTAAGTTGAATTTTCTTCACTCCATTTTTTTAAAATTTTTCCAAGGGAGAGAATATAAACTAATGAAATAGTATTGCTGGTTCTGCCATGGAAATTTCTTCAGTCATTCGTCTTGTCAAATTTCCAGGCTTTATAATTTGAAGAAGTGAATTGTAAACATATCCAAAATGAAAACATTATTTGCAATACTATGCATTCTTCTCCTCTCCGCGCTTCTCCTCTCCACTTCCGGCATGGCTCGAGGACAGCCGAGTCGTAAGTAAAATCAACAGAATAGAACTTTTATGATCCAATTACATTAACATTTATATATTTTTAATATATGAATGGCTTTAATTATACTATATAACGTGGGAATCATAGAGCTATTAATTTTGCAGGTGGTCCGCCTAGGGAACCTCCTGTTTTGAGATGTCCCAGGACAAATCCAAGCTGCCGTCGGCCTCGAGGCGGACCATGAATGTTGTGGGAAAGCAAAGGTATAAGATCCATTGGCGAAACTGCAATGGGATTATATATGGAATTTCTGAAGATCCCCTAAGATATGTGTTGTTTGTGTTTCCAAGGCTACTTAGATTTAGTATCATACTGCAATCACCCAGCGAAAAGTTCTATTATAACATGTATAACATGTATACACATCACCTTTTGTTGAAACAATTCCTTATGATTTATACGAAAAAGTTTATCAGTATTCATTAGTGTCATGTGATAATGAAATATATAAGTTTTCTCCTTATTTTTAAACAATGAAGATACAATATGTGGAGAACAAGTTGTATTTACCAGGAGGGATGGTTGAAGGTGGATGTTGCTGGAGCATTCTGCCCTAGTACTAGGAAAGCTGGGGTTGGTGTGATAGTTCGTAATAGTAGACGAGCTTGTTGATGGTTCTGGTAAGTCTGTTGTTGCTGATTCTGCTATGTGGACTGAGATTAAAGCAGATGAAGAGGGGCTGATTCTAGCAGAAAAGAGTAAATGAGTAAATTTGGAAACTGATTCTTTACAAGTTTACTCTAGTCATACCGGGTTAGATGGAGAATTATTCCCGAAGTTGCTGATATTAAGAAAATGTTGCAGAAAATACCTGAGGTGAAGATTAGATAGATTGATTCGTAGACGAGCCAATAAGGTGGCGGATTGGGTGGCTACTCGGTTCAAGAAGGTGTTGTGTCCTAGTGACTGCTTGTCTCAAAACTTCAACTTCCTCGGTGCATATTCTTAGCTGAGTAGGATGGACTTGGAGTTGCTATTTGCATAATTCTCTTAATGGAATGATCGTCTTTTGGCCATAAACAGAAGAAATATAATTCACGAATTTCTTGTAAAATAAGTTAAGTATGAGCATAAATAAAATACTTATCAAATACATTGTTTAAAAATATGACAGACTTAAAATGACTATCAGACAGTACTTGTGTTTTGTAATTAAAATAACAAATGCCTTGTCATCAAACTCACTCCATGTCGTTCAACAACTTGACTTTGATCTTCTCTAGCTTTGTCACAACTTGTTTCATATTAGGCCTTTCACTTGGTATCTCTACTGAACACTCTAAGGCAACTTGCAAAACTGATAATGCACAATCCGTGGCTGCTACATGTTTCTTCCCGGTAGTGAGTAGCAAATTGACGTCTCCAACTTGGTTTAGAAAAGATGGTAATGTCTCTTTCACAAAACTGCGCAAGCTTATTTCTTCGGAAAACATTTCATCTGTAGGCTTCTTTCTCATGATCGTTTCCATCGTAAGAATACCGAAACTATACACATCACATTTAATCGAAATGATTCCTTCTGATCCATACTCTGTATATGAATTTATGAAAAAACAAATCAGCATATGATAGTTTCCATTGGCTGCATCTACTTTGTTTTCAAAAAAGGAAAACTTAAAGAGTAACATTAGAAGTATCACCTGGTGCCATATATCCAATTGTTGCAAGGGTCATGGTTTGGATCATTGAGTCTTCTTCACATAAGAGTTTTGCGATTCCGAAATCACTCAAATGCGCAACCATATCTTCATCTAATAGAACATTGCTGGGCTTTAAATCGCAGTGAACCATGGGTGTTGTATGACCATGATGGAGATATTCGAGAGCAGATGCAACATCTATCAATATGTTCAGCATTTGCAGGATATACAGAAATTGATTGTTGGAATACAACCATTCATCAAGGTTCCCATTAGGCATAAACTCCAGTACCAAGGCTCTGAAATCTTGATTATTAGAGCAACAACTGATGATTTTGGTTAAATTTCGGTGACGAAGGTTGCGAATGATTTCACATTCAACGTCAAAGCTCTTAACGGCTCCTTTTAACTCTACCTTGAAGATTTTTACCGCAATTTTCATTCCATCTAACAGAGTCCCTTGGTATACTGAACCATAGCTTCCACTACCGAGCAATCTGCTATCATTGAAACCATCAGTAGCTTGATGAAGCTCTTGGTATGAAAATCGTCTCCACATTCCTAAAGGTTGCAAGTCTTCTTGAGTTTTCAATGTTTCTTTCTTCTTCCTATTTCGAAAGATAATGATAATTAGAGCCACCACCAAAATTGTTGAGGCAATCGGCGGTGCTACATATGTTATGAGCTTAGTTCTTGCCTTGGAATTTCTATGAGGTTTCGATTTGCAACTCGGAACATGAAGTTGAGCTGCACCACACAATGCTTCATTCCCCTTAAATGATTCGATCGAGTAGTTTCCAAATAATCCTCCATCAGGAATTTCTCCTTCAAGTCTATTGAAAGAGACATTGAAATATTCCAAGAAACGAAGATTCTCCAAGGACTTAGGAATCTGTCCGGATAGATTATTCCTGGATAAATCCAATAATTCCAAGCTCCACAAGTCACCAAATGAATCAGGAATAGAACCTGTGATTCTGTTATTGGATAAAGAAAAATAAGTGAGGTCACCAAGATCAACAATCCCATTTGGAATTTTACCGGAGAACAGATTGTTTGAAAAATCGATACTAGTTGCAGCTGTCCACTTGCTAATATCAATTGGCAGAGGACCACTGGGAGAATTCGAAGACAAGTTCAGAATCAACAAATTGTTAAGCCCTGTCAAAGTTGATGGTATTGAAGCAGAAAACATATTAGATTCAAGGAGTAGTTGTCTCAAAGAAACAACATTACCCAAGCAAGCAGGTATCGGTCTGGACAATCTGTTGTTCATCAAAATCAAGAAAGCCAACTTGTTTAGATGACATAAATCAGACGAGATCGGTCCTTCCAACTTGTTGTCCCCAAGAGAAAGACTTTGTAACTCTTTTAACCCTCCAATTGTACTAGGAATCGTTCCTGTCAATTTATTGTCATCGAGGTTTATGGATATCAAGCGACTTAAGTTGCCAAATTCACTCGGGATGCTACCCTTGATGTTGCACCTGGTAGCAGAGAATATCTGAAGAGAATCTGAGAAATTTCCTACCAAACCTCCACTAATCAATATGTTGTCACTGAAGTCCAAGGTTTTCAGGCTTCTACAATTTGTCAAAGAAGAAAGAAAGCTCATTCTTGTGGAGGTTAGATTATTAACATTCAAGTTGAGTCTTTCTAAATTTCTTAGATTACCAAGAGTGTCAGGAATGGATCCTGTAAAGTAATTATAGGACATGTCCAGTAGAGTAAGCTGGGACAGATTAGAAATAGACATTGGGATCGAACCAACTAGTCGATTATTCCCGAGATATAGTTCCTGCAAGTTTGGAAGTGAAACTCCCATGTTTGATGGAAGACTGCCGGAGAGCTGATTACTCTCAAAGGAAAGGATAGACATACTGGATATATTAAATATTGCAGGAGGAATTGAACCAACAAGATTGTTATCTCCCAAACTCAAGAATTCTAGATTCTTTAGGTTGCCAATCTGTTGTGGTATTGTACCTGTGAAGTCGTTTCGGGAACAATCGAAGCGTTTGAGCAGAGTGAGATTCACAATCTGTTCTAGAATTTCACCTGAAATGAAAGAATTCATACATCAAATGGTTGAAAAATTCAAATACTTGAAAAGCTATACAAAAATGGTTGGTGTTCATTACCTTCAAACTTGTTCCCACCGATGTACAAGAATTGAAGCTTGTTTAAATTCCCAATTTCTCTTGGTAGACTCCCCTCCAATTGGTTTAGTGACCAAGACAAAAATAGTAACTCTCTGCAGTAGAATAAACTGTCTGGTATTTTACCAGAAAACATGTTAACACTCAAGGACAATTCTTTCAATTTCGGAATACGATAGAACATATCATTTGGTACGTGACCAATGAGATTGTTGTAGGTGAAATGAATGGATTCTAAGGAAAGCAAATCTCGTGTAATGGACGGCACGGGACCGTAGAGCGTATTACGTGCGAGATGAATCATTTGCAACGAAGATATATTGAAGATGGAGGAGGGAATTGGACCTGAAAGCTGGTTTTCATACAGGATCAAGACCTCTAGTTTCGACAAATAGCCTAAAGAGACTGGAATAACACCATTGAAGTTGTTATGGTACAAACGCAACTCTCGAAGTTCAGTTAGTGACCCTAACCATGATGGGATTTCTCCATTGAAACTGTTGTTACCAAAGTCTATATGTTTCAGCTGTTGCAAATTCGATAACTGGACCGGTAATTCGCCATGAAAGCTGTTGTTCACGATGCATAGAAGAGAAAGGAATGATAAATTTCCTAAGTGGGGTGGGAGGGTGCCTACGAGTTCTAGTCCGGAAAGGTTTAGAGCCGTGACTCTGCGATGTTCGGATCCGCAACTAACACCAAACCAATTGCAAACATCGATCGAAGTTGACCAATTGGTTGCCAAGACATTATGAGGATCATGGTTAACATGATCTTTCAACGTAAGAAGGGCGGATTGGTCTGTAAGTATGGTGGTTGATTTCACAGAGAAAGTAAACATAAAAAAATGGATGATTGCGAGAAGAGCTAATTTGAGGGAAATGTTGGCCATTTGATTGTGCGTGTTGAATCAATGGAAATGGATCGTGTCAAGCTACCAAGAAAGGCACAACAGAAATAAATATTTTCATTTTTAAGGGAAACAATCCATGGACTAAAATAGTAACAAACTGAAAATTGAAGTTCTAAAGTGACCATAAAAATAATAAAGGGTCAACATAAGAATTTCACTAAAATAAAAGGTCCAAAATAGATATTAAGCATTAATCGGATGATCACATTTAGTAACAAAATCAAAGTAAAACCTAAAATTTCTACAATGGAATTGAAATTTTTTATTTTGACTGCTTCGGTGCTTTTCCCCTTGTCCTAACAACTGCTCTCGACATCACACAATTGACTTTTGGAAGGCCTTGACTAGATCGCATCCCCAAATCGCGATGATATAATAATCGACAATAATATCAAATTAAATCATGATTTAAGTTTTTTGATATTAATAATTTTAAATTTTAGATTATTTTATTTTATTAATTTTTATTTATTTTTAAATATTAATATTTTAAAAATTTAAGAAGATAACATGCGTTAGATAACATAAATTAACGGTGCATATTAACATACAATAACGTCGGAATATTTATATTTCATTAACGTTTAAAATGTTAGATACTCATTTAACAAAAAATAAAATTTAAAAACCTATCTGAAAAGGGGTATAATTTAAACATTTATTTACTATTTAAGTCTTAAATTTATTGAATTGATTCAAATTATGACCAAATTGATAAAATATAAAAGTTTTAAAGACTAAAATTATTTGAAAGATGACGATAAATGAAACTAAGTTTTATTAATAAAAAAAGTACTCAAACAAATACGCAATAGAAGGAAAAAATTCAGCTCGTGAGTTCAAAGCTAAGCTACACCACACCTGAGTTCAAACCTTTCGACACAAAACAAAACAAAAGTCGAAATACATGTCGAATTTTTTTTCTTCGGATCGAATAAGATTCAAAGCATAATCGTTGTATTGAGTAGATTTTTTTTTTCCGTTCAATCAAAATAATTTTTATTAATAATAAAAAGTCCTCAAATAAATACGCAATAGAAGGAAAAACGTTCATCATGTGAGTTCAAAGCTGTCGACAAAACAAAAGTCGGAACACGCAACAACGAACAGCCGACACGGCTCAAGGAAGTGAGAAAACTCATATAAATCATATAATTATTTTGATCGATACTTTTAAAATAAATAAAATATTTTCAATTATAACGAAAATTATTATTAATTATATAGTTTTTTAAAAAAATTAAAACATTTTAAATTAAAATCTGTCGTAAATTTGTCTTAAGTTATGATACCATATAAAATAGAATAAAAATACTATCACCAATGTAATTCTATGTACGTAGATTCTCAAACTGCTTACCTCTTTGAACATATTGTTTTTCCCTTAAAGGGTCGATTGCACCCAGGAATGTTCTTCTTTCGGCTCTAATTTAATCGATTATTCTCTCGATTCTTTAAGATTTTGTCTTGACTAATTTGAATTGATCCGTATCTCACTTCTAGCTTTGATATTTTTATAATTATTCTTTTATTTAATAAAAATAATAATGAGTGATCAAAATAGATCAATATATAAAATTTAATGAGTAAATTAACCGTTTTAAAAATCTAATGATCAAAATAGGTTAGAGAACAAAATTCAATATATATATATATATTTATTTTATCCTTTTATTAATTACAATTTGGTTAGAAATTTATGCGAATATTTTGAATTTTCTCTACTCCATTTAATTCTATTTTTTTCCAAGTGAGAGAATATAAACCAAAGAGACCGCTAGTATATGGTATGAATTATCTTTGAAAAGTAGTATGGTTTCCATTTTAGCCGGTGTGCACATAGATAAGTTAAAATTCAATATTAGTAGGGACAAAATTTATTAAATTTTAAATTTAAAAAAATTAAAAAAACAAATATATTATTTAATTAAAATTTAAACTAAAAATATTAAAATATAAGAGACGTAACAACCCTTCCCACTTCGTACTTACTATGTCTCTGAATATGCGCACTTGAAATTGTCCTATAAATAGCAGTCGAGGGGGAGGAGATGCTTAACCCAAACTACAAAGTGACTAATAATAGAATATCATCCAAAATGAAATCTTTATTTATGGTTCTATGGGTTCTCCTCGCTTTCGTTCTCCTTATATCTACTTTCGGTATGGCTCGAGAATTGATCGAGACGAGTAAGTAATATTAAAACATTTTAAAAAATTTTTATTGTTAATTTTAGTTATTTATTTTTATTTATTGTATAAAGCTTTTAAGTTCTACGCTACAGTTCGTATATGCATGAATGATTTTAATCATGCATAACAAGTAGGGACGAAGCCACATGGGGTGGGGAGGGGTAATCGCCCCTTACTCCCGAAGATTTTTTTTTGTCCTACTATTTATTTTTTAAAAAAATTAATTTTTCTATGAATTTGCCCATACTTCTAAATATTGACGTTCTGTCCTCTCTAACCTTAAATTCTAATTCCGTTCTTGATAACGAGGGCTTTTAATTTTGCAGATAATCAACCTCCTATCCAGGTCCAATGCCACAGCTCCCCTTCAAACCAAAATTGTTTACCTTAACCTTAAATGTGGTGGGAAATTGAGAGATTTTAGCGTTAAAATAGATAATACTTCGCAAGCTGCGTATAAATCTATGCTTATAATTTGCTTGGTAATAAAAATTTGTTAAGAGCTCGCGTTCGTGGTTTCTATAAAAAAGATTATTTCCTCTTGAATAAATTCACTTGCTTTTGATAATTCAATCACTCATTCTTGTGTTACTTTTAAACGGTTGATGATTTGATTGAAATCATTTAAATAATTACGTGATAAAATTGTTAAAATTGAAAATATAATGATTCAATCACGTCGTCCTTGTGTTAGTGCCCATGTTTCAGCTAGCAAAAAAGAGGAGATTGTTGGGATGCTGAACATATAAGCCTGCTGATAACCCTGGAACCTACCATGGGATCCAGAATACTTGGTGTAAAACAACATGGGAGTCTCTGAATTAGTGACTGCTTGATAAGTATAGATTTATATGCTGAACATATAATCCATCTCGATCATATTCATTGCCGGTCATCATCTCCGGCATCGATGCCTCCTTCCTCACAGGTCATAGTGACTGCTTGTCTCAAACCTTCAACTCCTTTGGTGCATAATTCTCTTAATGGAATGATTGTCTTTTGGACAAAAACAGTAGAAATATAATTCACAAATTGCTCGGAAAATAAGTTGAAGTATGAGCATAAAATACTTATCAGATACATTGCTTGACAATATGGCAGACCCTTAAAATGACTAGAAGACAGTACTTGTGTTTTGTAATTAAAATAACAAATGCCTTGTCATCAAACTCATTCCATATCCTGCAATAACTTGACTTTGATCTTCTCTAGCTTTGTCACAACTTGTTTCATATTAGGCCTTTCACTTGGTATCTCTGCTGAACACACTAAGGCAGCTTGCAAAACAGATAATGCACAATTGTTGGCTGCTAAATGTTTCTTCCCGGTAGTGCTTACAGAATTGGTGTCTCCAACTTGGTTTAGCATAGATGGTAAACTCTCTTTCACTAAACTCCGCAAGCTCGTTTCTTCGGAAAACATTTCATCTGTAGGCTTCTTTCTCATCATAGTTTCCATCATAAGAATTCCAAAACTATAAACATCGCCTTTTGTAGAAACAATTCCTTCTGATCCATACTCTGTATATGAATTTATAAGAAAAGAGTTTATCAGTATTCAATAGTGTTGTTATAAAAAATGAAAACGAAAGAGTAGAAGTATAAGTATCACCTGGTGCCATATATCCAATTGTTGCAAGGGTCATGGTTTGGATCAATGAGTCCTCTCCACATAAGAGTTTTGCGATTCCAAAATCACTCAAATGCGCAACCATATCTTCATCCAATAGAACATTGCTGGGCTTTAAATCGCAATGAACCATGGGTGTTGTATGACCATGATGGAGATATTCGAGAGCAGATGCAACATCTATCAATATGTTCAACCTTTGCAGGATATCCAGAAAATGATTGTTGGAATACAACCATTCATCAAGGCTCCCATTAGGCATAAACTCCAGCACCAAGGCTCTGAAATCTTGATTATTGTAGCAGCTACCGATGATTTTGGTTAAATTCCGGTGACGAGTGTTGCGAAGAACTTCAAATTCAACATCAAAGCTCTTAAAGGCTCCTTTTAACTCTAACTTGAAGACCTTTACCGCAAATGTCATTCCATCTGGGAGAATCCCCTGGTATACCGAACCATAGCTTCCGCTACCAAGCAATCTTCTATCACTGAATCCATCAGTAGCTTCATGAAGCTCTTGGTATGTATATCGTCTCCACATTCCTAAAGGTACAAAGTCTTTTTGAGTCTCTTTCTTCATCCTACTCCGGAAGATGATGATAATTAGAGCCACCACCAAAATTGTAGAGGCAATCGGCAGTGCTACATATGTTATGAGCTTAGTTCTAGCCTTGGAATTCCTAGGAGATGTAGATTTGCATCTTGGAACATGATGTTGAGCTGAACCACACAATGCTTCATTCCCCTCAAATGATTCAGTCGGGTAGTTTTGGAACAATCCTCCATTAGGAATTTCTCCTTGAAGACTGTTGAAAGAGACATTGAAATATTCGAGGAAAGGAAGATTCTCCAAGGACTTTGGAATCTCTCCGGATAGATTATTTCTTGACAAATCCAATGATTCCAAGCTCAACAAGTCACCAAATGAATCAGGAATAGAACCCGTGATTCTATTGTTGGATAAAGAAAAATAAGAGAGGGCTCCAAGATCAACAACCTCATTTGGAATTTGACCGGAGAACTGATTGTTTGAAAAATCGATACTGGTCATAGCTTTCCACTTTTCAATATCAATTGGCAGAGGACCACTGAGAGAATTGTAAGACAAGTTCAGGATTAGCAGATCGTTAAGCCCTGTCAAGGTTGATGGTATTGAAGAAGAAAACATATTGGATCCAAGGAGTAGTTGCCTCAAAGAAACAACATTACCCAAGCAAGCAGGGATCGGTCCAGACAATCTGTTTTTGGTCAACACCAAGAATCCTAACTTGTTTAGATGACATAACTCAGCGGGGATCGGTCCTTCCAACTTATTGTCCCCAAGACAAAGACTCTGCAACTCTTTTAACCCTCCAATTGTCGTAGGAATCATTCCTGTCAATTCATTGTCATCAAGCTTTATGAATATCAACCGACTTAATCTTTCAAATTCGTTTGGGATGCTTCCCTTGATGTTGCAGCTAGAAGCAATGAATTGCTGAAGAGAATCTGAGAGATTTCCTACCAAACCAGATAGTTCACCACTGATCAATTGGTTGCTGCTGAAATCCAAGATTTCTAAGCTTCTACAATTTGTCACAGAAGAAAGAAAGCTCATTCTTGGGGATGTTAGATTATTATCATTCAAGTTGAGCCTCTCTAAATTTCTTAAATTGCCAAGAGTATCAGGAATGGACCCTGAGAAGTAATTAACTGACATGTCAAGTATAGTAAGCTGAGAGGCATTGGAAATAGACATTGGGATCGAACCAACTAGTCGATTATTCCCGAGATATAATCTCTCTAGGTTTGGAAGCGAAATCCCCATGTTTGATGGAAGACTGCCAGAGAGCTGATTACTTTCGAAAGAAATACTATACAGAGTCGATACATTAAATATCAAAGGGGGAATTGTTCCGACAAGGTGGTTATCTCCCAAAGCCAAGAATCCTAGATTCTTTAGATTGCCAATCTGTTGTGGTATTGTACCTGCCATAAATTTAAAAAACAAATACTTATATCAGTCGAGAAAATAAAGCTAAACTACGCTAGCCTTGTGTTTCATGAAAATCCATTCGAATATGGTGGTGAGGCGATGACGGTCTATGAAGAATAGAATAGTTAGGAGTATGTCTTCCGGTGAAAAAAGTAAAATAAGTTGATATATTCGTATAAGAATCTAAAATGAATAATACAACGTTAGAGCGAGAGTAATTTTAGATATGTATAATAGGAGCGATCACATTTACAATTTGAAGGTATCAGTCTACTCGTTTATACCTGAGAAGTTGTTACGAGAACACTCTAAGGTTTCGAGAAGAGTTAGATTCACAATTTGCTCTGGAATTTCACCTGTAATAAAAGAATTCAGACCAAATTTAAAGTTCTTCCATACTTGCAGAAAAATTGATCTTACATCCTTGTAATTTTTTACTTTGAAAAATGCATACAAACACTTAAAAATGGTTATTATATATTACCTTCCAAGTGGTTCTCAGCGATGGCTAAGAACCGAAGCTTGTCTAAATTCTCAATTTCTCCTGGTAGACTTCCCTCCAATTGGTTTAGTGCCAAGGATAAAACTCTTAACTCTTTGCATTTGAATAAACTATCTGGAATTTTTCCGGACAATATGTTACCAGACAAGTACAATTCTTTCAAATTCGGAAGATGATTGAACATGTCTTCTGGTATGTGACCAGTGAGATTATTGTAGTTGAAATTGATGACTTCTAACGAAAGCAAATCGATTGGAATAGAGGGTATCGAACCGGTGAGCCGGTTACGTCCTAGATAAATCTGTTGCAATGAAGAAATATTAAAGATGGAGGATGAAATTGAACCTGAAAGCTGATTTTGAAACAGGTTCAACATCTCTAGCTTTGATAAAAAGCCTAAAGAGAATGGAATAGCACCATTGAAGTTGTTATAGTACAAATACAGCTCCCGAAGTTCAGTTAATGATCCTAACCAGGATGGGATTTCTCCATTGAAGCTGTTGTTACTGAAATCCATATGTTCCAGTCGTTTCAAATTCGATAATTGGACCGGTAATCCGCCATGAAAACTATTATCTTTGATGGAAACAAGAGAAAGGAATGATAAATTTCCTAGGTGGGGTGGCAGGGTGCCTACGAGTTCTAATCCGGTAAGGTTTAGAGCCGTGACTCTACGGTGTTTAGATCCGCAGCTGACACCAAACCAGTTACAAACAGGAGAAGAAGCTGACCAATTGGTTGTCAAGACATTGTTAGGAGGCTGGATAATATTGTCTTTCAATGCAAGAAGAGCTAATTGGTCTGTAAGAAGGGTGGTTGAAGATAAAGTAGACACAGAAAAATGGATGATGACAAGAAAAACTAAGTTGAGGAAAATGTTGGCCATTTGGTTTTGGGTGGCCAAGTAAATGGAAATGCAGTTTGTGAGGCTAACAAGGAAGGCGCGACCGAGATAGGTAGATAACCAATTCTTTATACACACCAGATTGGACCCACACATTGCCGCGAAAGTCTTAATTGATTGATCACAAGGACTTGTTAATTTTAGGGTAAACTATATGAATAGTCCCTTAACTATTTTTTGTTGAGTCCCACAACTATAAAAAAATTACAAAATGATCTCTATACTTTAAAAATGGAACAAGTTAGTCTCGTGTTATTAAAAATTTAACGGGTGATCTTTATTTATTCATTCGTTCTATTAACTTAATCTTAATTCGATGAACTTGTTTATAAATATTCATATGTCCGTGAAGCTGATGACTTGTTTCAGTGGAGTGAAATTATCTGATGCGGCTAACGCTTTAACCAACTTCATGGGGACTGGTTATATCCAGTAATAAACGAGTCGTTTCAAGTTCGAGCAACACTGAACTCGACTCGTTAAGATTCAAAGTGTTCAACAAAAACGTGTTGATTAATGAAAAAAATCTGTTTCTTTCGTTCATTTTCTTCCAGGGAAATTTCTTCCCTCCTCTCTTCATCAAATTAACAAAATAATTGACTTTTGAATCTCCAATTCTCTTTGAAAAGTAGTATGAAAATTTCCTCCACTAATTCCAATTTTTCAAAGTGAGAATATATAGCCTCAAAAGACCGCGGCATGGAAATTTCCTTGCTCCTCCCTTTATCAATTTTGCTGGTTTTCTAAAATAATAGTCGACTAGTGGTCCTACAATACGTGTGGTGTCAAATCTCTTTGAAAAATAATATGGTTTGGCCAATGTGCACACTGGAAATATTGGCCTAAAGAGAGGAAGAAGATGCATAATATAATTAAGAATGACAAAAGAGGAGGGCGGGTGTGGATATCCTTTTTTTTATATCTACTTAAAATTTTTATATTTATTATTTATCTATCACCTACGACATGTTATAAGACGACTTTGATTTTATTATCCCAATCGGGATGAATATAATACAAAATTCTTAAAATTATATTCGTTTATATAATATCTAAAATAACTTTAAATGTAATGACATGTAACATATTTTGATTGGTCTATCAAATTTTTTCTAACAGATTAGGTAAGAGGAAACAGTTTTTAGTTGATAGGGCAAAATGTCCCAAAAATATTGGAGGATTACAAAGTTTTACAAAGACATGTTAATTAATTATAATTTGATTTTGGAAGTAGTGTTTTCTTTATTTTCAACTTTGAATTTTGAATTTTCATCACTTCATTAATTATATATTTTTTTCAAGAGTATAATTATGGAAATATATGAAATTTGGGTGAGTCTAGATATAACATCTTAATTTAATAAAAAATAATATATCCTAAAATATTAAAAACATAAAATTTAAAATATTACCACACAACCTAAAATTTTATATTCTTCATAATATTTTAGGTCGGTAATTTTTTGATAAATATTATTTTTTATTGTAAAATCACGAAACTTAAAATATGATCGAATAATATAATATTTTAATTTATTTATTTTTTAATATTTCAAATTATAACCTATTTTAACCTTAAACATTATCGAATTTATAATAATTTTAGTGAGAAAAAAAGATAACTGTCCAAAATAATAACTTGTCTGCTCTGTTCGATTTTCTTGGTCTTTGATTGTGGTGACGTTTCACCCTTGTTAAAGGTCAAGAGATTAGACTTTGTGGAAAGGAAAATTAAAAATGAATATAACACAAAATTAAAGACAAGGAAAACAATTTTTTTTTCAAAATCCGTTGCTGCTTTTCTAGAGTTTTGGGTAAATTACAAAAGTCATCATTGAACGTTGTTTTTAATCTATTTTGGGATTAAACTTTTAAAATGATTAATTTATTCACTAAATTTTATATATTGATCTATTTTAGTCATTCAATATTAGTTTATTAATATTTTAATGACTTTATATATTTTATTATTATAAAATAAAATATATATTTTATTATTGAGTGACTAAAATAGGTCTATGTATAAAGTTCAATGAGTAAATTGATTGTTTTGAAAGTTTAGTGACCAAAATAAATCAAAGAGAGAATTTCAATGACGATTTTTTAATTTACCCGTAATTTAAATATCAACATTGAGATATTAGTGAAGGATGTGATCATCGACAAGAAGCACTCGTTCTCGAAAATTCGTTTCTCTAATCATGTTTATAAGGTGGCTGATGATTATGAGTCTTCTAAAAAATTATTGGTTATCAAGCACTAACGACTCGTATTCATGCTCTTTGGAGCTCTATGGATGAAATTAATAAGTATTTTTAGGGTAAATTATACAGATAACTATCATACTATGTGGCTGGTATCGGAATAATCATAATACTTTAAAAAGCGTTAAATACACCGGTCAACTATTAAAATGGTATCAAAATAGACACCGGCTGTTAATAACGAGCTGATGACATGACAGTTAAAATTAAAATGAAATAATTACATATTTACTCTCTGTCATTCAAACATTTTTAATTTAGTCCTGATTTTATAATAATAAATTGGTCACCACCTAATTAAATAATTTTATTATTTTATTATAATAAAATGAGAACTAAGTTTGAAAAATATATGAATGATAAGGATAAATGTGTAATTATTTTATTTTATTTTTAATTGTTACGTCATCAGCCCGTTAATTTTTAACGAGCGATGACTATTTCGATACCATTTTAATAGTTGATCGGTGTGTTTGACGCTTTTTAAACGTGATCATTTCATATCAGCCTCATAGTATGGTTATTATCTGTATAATTTACTAATATTTTTACGAGTAGTATTTTTTTAATTTAAAAATGTTTTTAACGATACTTATAAGAATATTATTTTCATAAAAAAGACATGAACTTTGATATTACTTTACTATTGACTACATATATTATTAATAATTTTTATAAAGATATGTTGTTAATTAATTACAGTTTGATATTACTTGAATAATTGACCTGTGAACCTCCGATTGAATTTTAAAATAGGCTTAAACGATAAAATAAATCCTTAATTAAAAATTAAAAAATAATTAGGTTTTTAAGATTTTCTTACAATTAATTTAATTCTTTAAAAGAGTTATGTTATAAAATCGTAAAAATTATAAAAATTAAAAAGAAAAAATATATATTTAAATTCAAAATGGTTAAAAAATAAAAATATTTAAAATATTTAAAATTATAAACAAAATTATTTAAAATCATAAAAATAAGTTCATTACTTATTAAAATGAAATAATATTTAAAAATTTTAAAAAGCATAAATTTTATTAGAAAATTAACTGAGATTAATTTTTTTAAACAGTTAGTATGACCCTTAAAATCACGATTTTTTTTAATCTATTATAATGATACAAGTAATATTTATTCTAGAATATACTCTCAATAATTAGACATTAACCATTTAATAATTGTACTTCAAATATTGGTGCTCAAATCATATCCTCTAAAAACAATAATCAAGAGAATTACTTAGAAAGTGTAAGTATCGTCATCACGTTTAACACTTTTATATTATTTTATAATCATATCATCCTATAAATATCAAGAGAGCCACCGAAACTAATACCCTACTAAATGAAGTCTTTCCTTTTGCTACTTTGCATTCTTCTCTCTTCTTCTCTTTTCATCTCCATTTTCATCATGGCAAGAGAATTACTTGGAAAGTGTAAGTATCGTCATCACGTTTAACACTTTTATATTATTTTATAATTATTTTTATTTATAAAAAAATACAATTATATTTAACATGCGACCACAATTTTGTAGATCCTGATGGAGCTGGAGATCCTATCAAGTCCTGTCCCCCAAACACTAAGTATTGTCGTCATTCTTGATCAGAACCAAACAAGTAATCTCATGGAAGAGTCACCCAGAACATGATGCAATGGACACTTAACTGTCTTAGGGATTGTTCTCGTCATTATTATTTCTTACAACTTTTTAGAATTAAAGTTTGTGAAATAATTTACAGATAATTATATCGTAAAAAATTAAATATTAATAACATTTATTAAAGTAATCTTTTGAAACAAATTGATATAATGTTATAAATGAATTTGTTTTGAAATATACTATAAAAATAACATGTTTATATTAAAAGAACTTTATTTGTAAAAACTATTTTTTATTTTAATAAGTTACCTACGTTTTTAAATCTTTGAACCATATCGTATATCTAGAACCAGTCCAAACGTAGGAACAAGTGCCCAATATAACGCATTCTCAAGGATACACCTCACAATTTCACATTAATGTCTTTATTTCAATACCTGATTTGAAGTGTTGAATATAAAATTTTGTTTCTTTCATTCATTTTTTATCAGGGAAATTTCTTCACTCCCCCCTTCATCAATTCTCTTTGAAAATTAGTATGGTTCAACCAGTTTTCACATTTGAAATATTGACCTACGACGGGTTAAAACATTTATATAAAACATTTCTATCCATCTACGTTATGATGGTAACATAAATTAAATAAATATAAATTTATATATTATACAATCACATCAAAATATTAAAAAATAAAATTAATATTAAAAAAGTGAGTATATTTAAATTTTAAGTAAACTATATAAATAATCATCGTACGATAGGGTTGGTGTCGAAATAATTATCATTCTTTAAAAAGCGACACTCCTTATTCTTCATATATTTTTTAAATTTAATCATAATTTTATTATAATAAAATAATATAATTATTTAATTAGACAATGACATGTGTTAAAAGATTTCTCTTTAAAAAATAGTATGGTTCAGTCCATTTGTGCTAGTCTTCTCCCCTCCACTAATTCCAATTTTCCATAGAGAGAATATATAGACTCAAGAGATCGCAATAAAGAAATTTTCTTAGTGCTAGTCTTCTCCCCTCCGCTAATTCCAATTTTTCACGGAGAGAGAATATATAGACTCAAGAGATCGCACTAAGGAAATTTCTCCCCTCCACTAATTCTAATTTTTCACAGAGAGAGAATATATAGACTCAAAAGACCGCACTAAGAAAATTTCCTTAGTGCTAGTCTTCTCCCCTCCACTAATTTCAATTTTCCACAGAGAGAATATATAGACTCAAGAGACCGTTACTCCTCCGCACTATGGTATAAATTTCCAATTTGTTTCTTGAACTTTTTGGTCCATTATGCTCCATAAACTTTATAAAATTAAACCAAAATTATTCTTTTTTAAGGGATAACTTTAAAAAATTGGTATAATTTAAAAAATAATTTAATAACGACATAAAATGCAAGGGACAAAATAGGTAAAAAATAATTTAAAAGATAAATTATAAAAATACAAGTATAATTTAAAAGAAAAATGTGTATAATTAAAAAAAAAACAAGTATAATATTTTCGGTTAATGATTTTTTGACAAGTTTTGAAACATGTTTTTATGATTTTATGATAAGTTTTAAAATTTATTGTGAAAACACAAAACCTAAAATATTACCAAATAATATAATATTTTGATTGTGTGATGATATTTAGTTTGCGTATTTTTTAATATTTTAAATTGTGATCTTTTTTAGTCTTAAATTAAGGCGCCACATCTTAAAATCGATTAAAAATTCTCTACCTCTTTATCATGCTTCTTTCTATACCTCCTTTGAAAATTTTCGAAAAAATTAAATTTTAAACTGTAACCCTTATTTCCTAAATCTTAAACCCTAAACATTATACCTTAAACTCTAATTTTAAAAAAATACAAATAGAGACATAAGAAAGCGATAGATGATTTGCACCGCTTAGAATCGCACATTCAATTAACCGGTGCGGACATTTAAAATATTGGCATAGAAATAGTAGTTAAAAGGGATGAGATGCATGTTATAGTACTTTATTTGTCCCGCTAAAACTATCGCATGTTATATTTTTTCAAAAAAAATTAATTTATTATTAATAAAAATGTTAAAAAAATATATCTTAAAAACCTTCAATCAAATAATTCTAAATATAATTTAAAAATCAATTTGTTAAAATCTCAAAATAAATCTAAATATTTATTTAAAAATTAATATCTTAAATGCCTTTGTGGACAGGAAAATTAAAAGAGAATATAACACAAACTTAAAGAGTATCACATTTATCACATTTCAAAACAAAAGCTTTACTTTCTTTGAGTTTTTAAAAATAAAATACTCGTAAATATATCTACAAATTACAAACCAAAATTATAAAAATATTCTTTAATTTTTAAATTTTTAATTTATTCAAAATTTTATTTTATAACTCAAATTTTATTTAAATTTTTTCGAAACAGCCGAATCAAAATGAATTGAGTATTTTTGCCTCAAGTCGAATTATTTAATTTTTTTTCGAGTTATTAAACCTTTAATATTTTTCTATAAAATAATTTAGAAAACAAGTTAAAAAAACATGTATAATTTTTTTAAAAAAAGTATACTAAACCTTTAATATTTTCCTATAAATATCAATCAATGGGTAGAAGATTCCCACCCCAAACTGTATTTTATGGTATTTTATAAGTATTTTTATACATAAATAATGTAACTGTATATACAATTATATTTAACTTGCTCTTACAATTTTGTAGTTGCTTCCAAGAGGGATCTTATCAGGGTTTGTCCCCCCATGATGAAGTATTGCCGTTAGTTTTGACATGAACCGGACAAGTAATCTCATGGAAGAGACACCACAGAAATGATGCAATAGACACTCAATTATAAGTCTCATGGATTATTATTCTTATTATTGTTTAGCTCATGGTTTTTTTAAAAATAAAATAGATACAAATAGGACGATGAATATGATAAAAATTAATTACATTAAAAAATTTATATTATAATAATAATTTATGTTGATAACACGATCGTTATCATAACTCAATCACGATCAAGAGTAGTGACTTGAATTTGTTTTCTAAATCCAAATTGAGGGTCCAAAAACAAGGAGAATAATAAGATAATCAAAAGAGCGTCAATTTGATTAGACACGACGACGTAAAATTCAATTCTAATAAAAAAAAAGAAAATAACCAAACGATTAACTAAGAAAAAAAGCGTAAAAAAGATAGATGATATATATATATATAATAAAAAATAATATATAACTGAGTAATTGACACCTCAAAATTTCATATTATTTGGGCACCAAGAGAAGAAAATAAACCCGATGATACGTTTGTCAAACTTGCATATCGATCATGCTTTGACATGCGAATCCTTAAAATTCTCTTGTGATCGAACCTTTATTTATTTTAGATACAAGTGATCTAATCCTGTAACCCTTTGGAGTCTCTCTTAATTCAAAAAAATCATATTATTTCGTTTTGATTACTTAGTTTTAATACCTGATTTGAAGTGGCCAATAAAAATGTATTGATTAATGCAAAAAGTGTGTTTCTTACATTCATTTTCGGAAATTTTTAGGGATGACAACGAGGTGGGGTGGGTTTTTGGTCGTCTCGTTCCATCCGATATATTATTTTTTAAATACGATTTCGATTCGATCCGACCTAAAAAATTAAAAAAATCTTCGTTAACGATAAAAATTAGATTCGATCAATCATTTATCACAATCATAAATTATGGTCTTTAAGAAACTTTAAATCTATATATAATATAATATAATTTAAATTACTCACATGTTAAATTACATATTTAAAAGAAAAAAATTGTCATCGACTAACAGAATCGAATGTATTAAAATTTGAACAATATCTAATAATTTTTTATTATAAGAACAAACTTTAAAAGTATAAAATTACTTAAAACCCATAAAATTGTTTATGTATAATGATACTTTTTATAAATATAATAAAATATATAAAAATATACCAGGGCGGGACAGGGAATTTCAAACAAATACCCAAACCTGACCCGACATAACTATTTCTAAGCCCCGTCCCGTTCCAATCCCCAAAATTTAAAGAGAAAATCTGACCGGATCAAATCAGAAAACACTAAATCGGATCGAGAACATATATTTTTGCCATCGCTAGGAATTTCTTCACTCCTCTCTTCATCAAATTAAGAAAGTAATTGATTTTTGAATCTCTAATATATATAGTATCAGTTCTCTTTGAAAGTAGTATGGTTTAGCAAGTGTCCGCATTCGAAATATTAACCTACGACAGGTTAGAACATTTTTGTTAGAATTACTATGAAATTAGAGCGTTAGCACTGATTGAATAAAATAAAAATAATTGAAATAGGATTTACTCATATTATTATAAATATTTATCTTAAAAATAGATTCGTCCTAATTGATGTAGATACTTTTTTATATTTTACTTAAAATTTTTATATTCATCATCTACCTACTATGTACAAAGAGTATTAATTTTAAATAGGCATGTTCACCTTGTTTATCAGACGATTATTAATTTTAAATATAAAAATCTAAACTAAATTAATTAAGTAAAAAATTAATACCTAAAATTTACGCAAATTACAAGCTACACTAGTACTACTTCATTATCATGTCCTACCTACTACCCACTGCGTATAGATTTTTTGACCTCCACCTCCACCTCCACCTTCTACCAATCATAATTATACCTTCACCCAGGGCTGACTTTTGGCATATGCATAAAGACCTAACATGGCCACATTTTCTAAGGAGACTAATTTTTTATGTTAAATCAAGCTACCTTTTCTTTTAAATTTTTTGGCTCTTTCCATCCTTCATTAGTTTTAAAAAGAATTTTCATTTTCTTTTAAGGTGAAGTTGCTAAGGGTTCTTAATAAGTTGAGCAGCTCGTGAGTTGCTTGAACTCGATTCGGTCAAAATTTGATAAATACTCGATTCGAATTAGCTTGACTCGAACTCAAACTCAAACTCGACTCGATGCCTTAACAAGTTGAATCGAGCAAAGTTTAACTCGATTCAATAAGTTCGTGAGCAGCTCGTTAATTTTTTAAAATATTTTTTAATAATTACTTTAAAATAATTTCATTCAAAAAATAAATTTAAATAATAATTATTAATATGTGAATTATTAATTTAATTTTAATATGCTAGTTTGGTGTGTTTATGAATATTACTTTTGAATTTAGACTTTAAAAAAGTTTTATACTCTTTTTTTTATATTTTTGGTTAAATTTGTTAATTTAAGTTAATATTAAGCTTCATATGGTATTATTAAATTTTACTTTTAGTTAAAATTAAGATAAGTTTTTAATGAGCTTAACGAGCAATAAGTCGAGCTTAACGAGTAACGAGTCGAGTTGAGCAAAAAAAATATTTTAACGAGCACAAGTCAAACATAATTTTAACGAGCTTAAAGAGCAACGAGTCGAGTCAAACAACAAATTTTTTTAATGAACATGAGTCAAACAATGCCCAGCTAACAATCGACTCGCTCGATAATCACCCCTATATGTTGCACAATTGTTAAAAGGTCAAGGGACATGACATAGCGGACCTAAAACAAAAGGTCTAAAGTAGGTATCAAACCTTAATCGACTGACCACGTTAAAGTAGGTATTGGTATCCAAAATAATATTAAAACGATAAAAAAATTTATTAAAATAGAAGGTCTAATAGTCAATTTACATTTTATTATATATTTTTAATAATTTTTACAAAGACATACGTTGTTAATTAATTATAATTTGATTTGAAAATTACGATACTATTTATATTAAGAGATTCAAGTTAGAATATGTGTATGTGTAAGTTGTGTGTACGTAATCGAAAGATTAAAAATATATGAATAAATATTACAATATAATCATATCATTATTTTTAAGGAAATTGTCCACGAATAAAAGACGATATATAATAGATTTGAAAGTATAGAGATTACACTAAAAGAAAATAATAATAATAATAATAATAATAATAATAATAATAATAATAATAATAATAAAATGATCTAAATTTCATTAAAATAGAAGGTCTAAAGTACGCATTAAACCTTAATTGAATGACCACACTATTATTTTATTGTTAATAGAAAGACCATAAAAATCAAAGTAAACCCTAAAATTTCTCAAAACACGCAGTGAGGTTGAAAGATTTTTATTTAAATGTTTTTGTTTTTCTCGT
Source organism: Abelmoschus esculentus (assembly GCA_035048815.1). NCBI lineage: Eukaryota > Viridiplantae > Streptophyta > Magnoliopsida > Malvales > Malvaceae > Abelmoschus > Abelmoschus esculentus. The sequence goes on from JAUCBN010000001.1 coordinate 11,964,216, forward strand.
GTCCTAACAATAGTTCTCAGCACCAAACATCTATAAAAATAAAAGGTTTGATATACTTTTCCCTAAATTATACACGTTTTTCTTAATTAATCCTTTAAATTCTTTTAATTGAATTTATTGAATTGAAGATAGATCCGACTTTTAATTGAACTGAATATTAACCTGAATCGAACAATAAACCTAATATAATCAAACTAAAACTGACTCGACCCGAAATGACTAAATCAAATGACTTTTTATCGGCTCTCGCCTCCACTCCACCTACCCGATATTGGCTTAGAAGGTTTCAACCAACCCGAATTTTAGGTAAAAGCTCACCTTCTAGCCGAATTAATACTTTGCCTATTTTAAATTTTCTTGGCTCAATTAATTCTAGTAAACCTCCAAGAAAATCATAGAAATATATGATATCCATTGTCTTTAAAAAGTAGTGTGGCTTTCATTGTAGGCAGTGTACACATTAGAATTATTGGCCTATAAATACAAGTAGAGAAGGAGGAGATGTCTAACACAAACTAAAAATATTTATCTAAAATGAAATCTTTATTTGTGAGATTTTGTTTTCTTCTTACTTTTATCTTATTCGTCTCTTCTTTTAGTTTGACTCGAGAATTGACTGCGAAAGGTAAACAATACCAACACTTTTAATATTTTTATAATAATTTTTTATTGTTTTTAAATATAATCAATATATATCTAATTACAATAAAAAAGAACTCAAATTCGTTTTGTTAATATCTGTGTATATATGTGTGTGAGTGGTTTTAATTATATATAACACGGGCTTATGATTTTGTAGAAATCATCTATCACGATCATGTTGAAGATTTCAGTAACAGATTCAAAAATTTGACAATGAGTATCCAAAATGAAAAAAATTCTCAAATAGGTACGTAGATTTTTATTTTTTATATATTAAATTATTTTTTTTGAAAAATTTAACAGTAATCTTTTATTTTTCAAAATGGATTTGTAATTGCTCTCCATCAAAAGTCAATGGGCCGTTTCTATCAAAGGGTGATCCTGTCCATCCCTGTCCCTACAGAGCTCGATTTTGCGTATAAATCTGTCTTTATACTTTACTTTCAATAAAGACTTGTTAAGACTTGATTAGTCTCCATTGTTGTATGTAAAAGGAAAACTGCTTCCTCATAAATAATTTCAATTGCTTGTAGTTTGCTTTGATTTAGTTTGCTTCATCAATCGACCTAATGAACTACAACGTTAATTTTATCTTTCGTTGACTCGAGAGTTGCTTCGAATATGGATGAAAAAATTAGAATGAAATAATAATCGAATAATAGATCAAAATATATTAACCTTTAAATGGTAGAGTATATGATAGATGTAGTCATTAATACTGTATTGAAATCATTTTCGATAATCACCGTCAAAAACTAATAACGTGTTGTAAATAAATTAAAAGAGAGCAAGAGTAAAATAAATAAATAAATAAATAAAATTTATATTATATTCTTAATGTAGAGTTATGTATAATATCTTTTTTGAGAGAATCAGTCTATTAATCTTATATCTGAAAAAAAAAATGATAAATAAGAGTTAAACAATTAACCTTAAAATATAATCTACATTTATAAATATAAATCAAACGTGTCCACTTAATTAAGGCTTAAACTAAACTACCAAAATACTATATTCTGTCGTTTGTTTTGAAAAATTATTAATTAATCTTTAATAGTGCATAGTTCTGCCCTTGAAATTTCTTCAGTCCATCCTTTGTCAATTTTTCTGGTTGCACCCGACTTCCCAACACATGACCAAATGGTTTCACACACCTAAAAGCAGTGTGGGATTTAGAAATTTATGAGAGTGAACGTATATAAATTTTGTGTAAATTATATAGATAGTCATCGTATTAAAGGATTGATGAAAGAAGAAAGTGAATTTACGGACACAAGTATTGTTGCGAAAATCCATTGTTAACGCTTAATACTTAAACTGGCCATTCTACTTTAGTAAAAGTTTTCACTTGGGGCTTTTAAGTTTAACAGATAAAGATTCACTTGAAAATAGTTATATAACGACGTAAAGTATAAAGGACAAAACAAATTAAAAATAATTTAAAGAGAATTAAGAAAACAATATAATTTAAGATGATAAACCTTTAATGTTTTCCTATAAATATCAGTCGATAGGTAGGAGATTCCCCCTCAAACTGATACCCTCCAAAATAAAGTTTTTCTTTTTGCTTCTCTGCACTCTTCTCTCTTCTTCCTTCTTCATCTTCATTTTGAGCATGACACAAGAATTAATTAAAAACTGTAAGTATCGTCAACACGTTTAATATTTTATAATATTTTATATTTTATTTTATAAATATTTTTATTCATAAACAAGGTAAATGTATATACAATTATACTGAACCACGATGGCAATTTTGTAGATACTACTACCAGGGCTTTGTCAAGGTTTGTCCACCCAAGACTAAGTATTGCCGTCCTTTTTGACTGAAACCGGACAAGTAATCTCATGGAAGACCCACCAACAACATGATGCAATGGACACTCAATGGTCTCTTGGGGACTATTCTTTTTATTATTGTTTGTGGAGTCTTATTCACGGATAATTATATCATAAGAAAAGTTAAATGAACTTATTTTGATAAAATTTAGTTTAATCTTTTAAAGCAAGTTAATATCGAAAGTGTTGTAAATGGGTCGTCTTAAAACCGGCTATGAAAACAATATTTTTGAAGTGAACATATTACATTTTTAAAAGTTTATAAGTAATTTTTATGTTATTTAAGAGAATGATTTAATTTTTTTGTATTAAAAGAACTTTATTTCGGAAAAACTATTTCTTTTCTATTATAAATTAAGAGTTTCATTTTAGGGTTAATTAAGCAAAAGTCACATTTGTTTATTCCCAGTACAAATGTAGTCACCAATTTTGAAAATCAACCAATACAACCACGTACGTTTTCGGGCTATAAACTTATAGTCACTCCAACGTTAGAAGCCATTTAAAGTTAACAGTAAGATGATTTGGCATAATAATAAAATGATAAATTACCTATATAGTCATTAAATAATTATCTTATTTTTATTTTATCTTTAATTTAACCTTTAAAATTTTAAATTTTTTATATTTTTGCCATTTTTCTAAAAAAATTCATTTCCTTAAAATTTTTTTAATAAATATTCAATAGCACCGAAATAATGTAATAGATTGGTTAACTAATATATGTTCAGAATTTGATTCTTTTATGGATCTTAAATTTTAAGATTTGCCGAAAACATATAGAATTGTCAAAAAAGACAATGAGAGTTTAAATTACTGTATAAATTATATGCAAAATTTCATCCCTTTCCGAGCCATGAGGTTTCTGGTAATAAAATCCAAAAAAAATCGAAAATCAACTTTGAATCTGTTTATCTTATAAGGGTTGCAAAGTAGATAAAAACTCATTATTTCAATAAAAATATAAGAACACCCAATTAGTATTTTCTCTCAGAAATCCAACAACTTTCGTTCCCTCAACATACCCAGATTCCATTTCTTGTTATGGATCTGATTTGAAGATAAAATCTTCATTTAATGAGAAGTTTGGGAACACTCGTAAAAAATCCAGATGATTTTTATTCATTGTTGAAGCTTAAATTGATTTTCCGGTACATCGAAAAACAAATCTCTCGTAGTTTCGCCCTCGTTATTCAACAGTTCGACACCGAGTTTAAAAACGTCGTAAAAGAAAAACAAACTTTTGAATTTTGTTTGATTTCGTAAATTTATTGCCGATTTCGATTATATTTGTCGTGGGTATGGATCCATGAGGTTAGACTAATTATTGTGCAATTTTCTGTTTTTGATTTTGTTTGTTTCTTTCCTATTTTTTTGGTTTTGCAGGTCTGCATATTTATTTGGTTTTTCAAGCACTCAATACTTTCTTTTATGATAATTTATCTTAGTCTTCTACTCTTTTAACCCTTCATTTTCTTTTTTAAAGTCATTTTTTCATTGTGCATAATATTTCATTGATTCTAAATTGTTAGATATGAAACTGACTTTTCCCTTATTTCTTAGACCATAACATTCAAGTGTTGATTTGCACGGATACTTTTTTTATAGAAGATGACATTAGTGTGGCAATGGAAAGAATGATATGTTGAATCATTTAGAAAGATGTCGAAAATATAAAAATTCAAAATTTTAAGGGTTAAATTAAAGATAAAATAAAAATAAGATAATTATTTAGTGATTATATAGATAATTTATCCTTTTATTATTATGTCAAATCATCTTTCTGTTAAATTTAAACGGTTTTAACGTCGGAGTGACTATAAGTTTACAGCCCGAAAATGTACGTGATTGTATTAGTTGATTTTCAAAATCGAACAAACGTAACTTCTGCAGTAATTAACCCTTCATTTTAATAAATCGTACATGTTCCTAAAATCTTTGAACTACCAGGACAGAACTAGTCCCAAGCTTACATAACTAACCATCTTCAAAAGCCAGCACAATTACTTGCAGAAAGGATACTGTCTTCGACAAAACTACTGAGGAAAACGAGAAAAATCCATTCTGTAGAGACAAAACTCAGGAAAACCAGATAGGGGAAGTACAAGTGGAAACGAAAACAATACAAGCAGAAAGGATGCAGGTAAATAAAAATGTAGTGATTAATGCAAAAAAATCCGTTCCCTTCATTCATTTTCTACCAGGGAAATTTCTTCCGTCCTCCCTTCGTCAATTCTCATTGAAAAGTAGTATGGTTCAGCTAGTTTCCACATTTGAAATAGTGGCCTACGACGGGATTGAACAATATTTCTACGTAAAACATTTCTGTCCATCCATATTCTGATGATAACATAAATTAAATAAATATAAATAGATTTTATCATACAATCACATCAATATATTAAAAAAATAATATTTTAAATTTTGAATTTTCATGGCTCAATTAATTTTAAAATTTTCATGTGAGAAAAAAATAAACTAAATAGACCTCAGATATACTTGAATAACCGGACTTGTAAACATCTAATAAATTTTTAAAAATGCATGGTATGGATCATCTTTGAAAAGTAGTTTGCCTTTCATTGTAGGCACTGTGCATTGTCAAAATATTGGCCTATAAATATAAGGAGTGAAGGAGATATCTAACACAAACAAAAATTAGTATTCAAAATGAAATTTTTATTTGTGATACTTCTCGTTTTTACTCTCTTCATCGTCTCCTCTTGCGTTGTGGCTCGAGAATTGACTGCGACAGGTAAAGAATATAAACTCATTTAACAATTTTATCACAATTTCTTACTGTTTTTATACATAACCAATACATATAATTACAATAGAAAAGAATTTAAGTTCTTTGAGTTCATCTTCACTTTTAGCATAGCTCGCAAATGAATGGAGAAGGGTAAACGTCAACACGTTTAATATTTTTATAATAATTTACAATTACTTTTATACATAAACAATATTTATCTAATTACAGTAAAAAAAACTCGAGTTCATTTTATTAATATTCGGATATTTTTAGAATATACGACTGATTTTAATTATATTTAACATGGGTATATAGATTCTATTTTTATACATTAAATTAAGTTTTTCAGAAAAAAATTCACACTATTCTTTTTTTTTTGTTTTGAAAATGTATGTGTAATTGCTCTCCTCCAAAAGCCTATGGGATGAATCCGCCATCAGATCCTGTCATAGGCTGTCCCCCCAACGCTCCATTTTGCTGACCTTAACCTTGAATGTGGTGGGAAATTGTGAGATTTTGGCGTATAAATCTGTCTTTAGACTTTGCCTGCAAGAAAGACTAGATTACTCTCCGTTGTATCTAAAAGAAATACTATTCTCTCCTAATAATTTCAGTTTCTGTTCAGTGTTGAGAATTTAATAGAGTGATTGAATTTAGTTGGCTTCATCGATACATCTAATGAAGTACAACGTATAAATCTGTCTTCATACTTGAGAGTTGCTTCATTGATACATCTAATGAAATGATAATAAAATAACTGGTCAGAATATATTAACTTTTAAATGGTAGAATATATGGTGTAGCCATTAATATCGTATTGAAAATATTTTCGATAATCACCAACAATAACTGATAATGTGTTATAAATAAATTAAAAGAGTATGAATAAAATAAATGAGAAAAGAAAAAAGAGAAGAAACTTATTTACATGTTTTTTCTCTAATTTTTTTTACACAAGATATAAACTCATAATATTACACCATCATTTTTAAGGAAATTGTCCACCAATAAAAAACAATAAAAAATTTAAACAAGGTTTTTATTTTTCTTGCCCTAACAATAGTTTTCAATATGAAACAACCATAAATATAAAAGTATTTATTATTTAACTAATTTTTTTTTTATAAATATAGATTAAACTTATGACCTCATAATTAAAGAATGAGATAAACAATTAAAACTCAAAATTGATACCCTCCGAAATGAAGTCTTTCTTTGTGCTACCCTGCATTCTTCTCTCTTCTTCCTTCTTTTTCTTCATTTTGAGCATGTCACAAGAATTAATTAAAGATTGTAAGTATCGTCAACACGTTTAACATTTTTATGATATTTTATAATTATTTTTATACATAAATAATGTAACTGTATATACAATTATATTTAACTTGCTCTTACAATTTTGTAGTTCCTTCCAAGAGGGATCCTATCAGGGTTTGTCCCCCCAAGATGAAGTATTGCCGTCAGTTTTGACATGAGCCGGGCAAGTGATCTTATGGAAGAGCCACCGCTCATGAACTATTTTTGTTGTTATTGTTTCTTATAACATTTTAAAATTAAAATTTGCGAAGTCATTTACGGACAATTATATCATAAAAAGATTAAATGAGTTTGTTTTGATGATATTTTAAATAATCTTTTGAAACAAGTTGATATCAAAAGTGTTGTAAATGAATTTGTTTTAAAATATATTATAAGAATAATAATTTTTTTATATAAATAAAACTTTATTCATTCAAATAACTTCAAAAACTCAACAAAACATCATTATACCTCTACATTCAAGAATTAATAATTTTCCACTCATTTGCTATGTGTCTATCTTATATTTATAGTCAAACATTCTTAATCTAATATCACTCTTAATAGAACTAAATATATCACTAAAGAAATTTTGACTTTGACCATACAACCGAGCATTCCTTTGACCGCCAAATGTGATAGTTGAAATCACACCATGCAAGCCTCACGTTGTAGCTCGTAGGGATTTTTTTTTCGAACTGCAACATCTGATCCAACATATTACTCCAACACTATTGTTGAATTACAACCTGAAAGCTCGCACAATCAATAACCATAATCGCCTTAAAAGAATACAATCCTCTAACAAGTAGTCACGAGCTATTTGGATGTAATTTTATCATCTCTCGAATCTCAGCGAGGTTAAGGTAGGATAAACACCTAACCATTGAGGACAAAAATATTATTTTAATAAATTGTATATGTTTTTAAAATCTTTAAACCGCGCCAAGTAGTGCACAAGAGCGTTCCATTAACAACATAAACTGAAAAGCATCAGTGCAACAACATAAACTGAAAAGCTTTAACACACTTATTTAAGGTTTAACACACTTAAAATATTAAAATTTTAGGGTGAGTATAACTCATAAATATTACAAAATTAAAATACTAATCCATAAAAAATATAGAAACAAATGTGTGAGTTTTGAATTATTGAGGTTTAAATTTAGGGTTCAGAGAATTAATATTTTTTTATTCTTTTGTTTCTGATATCTTTATTTCCATGCCTGATTTTAAGTGTTCAATAAAAATGTCTTGATTAATGCAAAAAATCTGTTTCTTTCATTCATTTTCTTCTAGGGAAATTTTTTCACTCCTCTCTCCATCAAGTTATCAATGTAATTGACTTTTGAATCCCCAGATCTCTTTGAAAAGTAGTATGGGTTAGAAGTGTTCACACAGGAAATGTTGGCCCGCAAGATGTGTGTTCGTTATCGAAAAACAAAAGAAAAATACAAAAAAATATTATCAATAATAATATTAATATATTAAAAATAATATTTTAAATAATTGATTTGCAAACCTCCTCTAAAATTTAAAAAATATATGATATGGAATATGAATCATCATTGAAAAGTAGTGTGCCTTTCATTTTAGGCGGTGTACATTAGAAATATTGGCCTATAAATACTAGTTGAGAGGGAGGAGATGTATATTTATTCAAAATGAAATCTTTATTTGTAAGATTTTGCTTTTTTCTCATTTTCATTTTATTCATCTCTTCTTTCGGTGTGGCTCGAAAATTGATCGAAAAAGGTAAACAATAACATTTTTATCATAATTTTTGATTTCTTTTAAACATAACCAATATATATATAATTACAGTTAAAAAGAATTTGAGTTTATTTTATTGATATTCGGATATATTTAATATATATATATATATATGAATGAGTGATTTTAATTATGTTTAACACGGGCTTATGATTTTGTAGAAGTCATCCATCCTAATCATGTTGAAGATTTCAGTGACAGATTTAGAAAATTAAAAAGTGAATATTTAAAATAAAAAAATTCTCAAACAGATACATAAATTTTTATTTTTTATCTATATTAAATTATTTTTTCAGAAAAAAATTGACACTAATATTCTTTTATTTTTCAAAATGGATTTGTAATCGCTCTCCATCAAAAGCCTATGCGCCACATCCGGCACTGGATGATCCTGTCAAGCCCTGTCCCCCCAACGCTCAATTTTGCGTATAAATCTGTCTTTATACTTTGCTTAGAATAAAGAATTGTTAAGACTAGATTAGTCTCCATTGTATGTAAAAGAAAAGTTACTTCCTCCTAAATAATTTCAATTGCTCATAGGGCTTTCATAGATTGCTTGGATTTGGTTCGCTTCATCAATCGATCTAATGAACTGCAATGTTAATTTTAACTTTTTTTACTCAAGAGTTAGTTCGAATATGGATAAAAAAAATTAAAATGAAATAATAATTGAATAATAGATAAAAATATATTTATTAACCTTCAAATGGTAGAAGATATGATAGATGTAGTCATTAATACCGTATTGAAATCATTTTCGATAATCACCGATAAAAACTGATAACGTGTTGTAAATAAATTAAAAGAGAATAAGAATAAAATAGATGAAAAAAAGTTATATTATGTTCTCAATGTAGAGTTGTGTATTTTTTTAGAGAGAACCAGTCTACCAATCTAGAATAAGGACACAAGTATTCCTGCCAAAGTCCATCGTTAACTAAAGGCTTAATACTTAAGATGTCCACTCTAGTTTAGTAAAAAAAAAAAAAAATTGGATAAATAAAACTTTATTTCATCCAAAAAATTTTTTTAAAAAAAACTTAATACAATTAAAAAAAATAATTCCTGTACATATCAGAAAAAAATCAATACAACCTCCTACAATTATTTTATTAAAATAAGCTAAAATAGGTATTAAACCTTAATCGAATGATCACAGACCATAAAAATCAAAATAAACCCTAAAATTTCTCAGAAGATGCAACCAAATTGAAAGATTTTATTTTAAATGTTTCTGTGTTTTTCTTCTGTCTCAACAATAACTCTTAGCACAAACAACAATAAAAATAAAAGGTTTAATACGATTTTCCCATAAATTATACATATTTTTCTTAATTAATCCTTTAAATTTTTTTACCTGAATTTAATTGAACTGAGGATAGATTTGAATCAATTTTTGTTCAAATCAAAAGTATTGATTTTGAGTATTAGACCTGAATTTTAATTGTATTAAGAATAAACCGATTTTTAATTGTTTTTAAATATAACCAATATATATCTAATTACAATAAAAAAGAACTCAAATTCATTTTGTTAATATTCGCGCGTGTGTATATATATATATATGAATGAGTTGTTTTAATTGTGTTTAACATGGGTTATGATTTTGTAGAAATCATCCATCACGATCATGTTGAAGATTTCAGTAACGGATTTAAAAATTTAACGATGAATATCCAAAATAAAAAAAACTTTTCACACAGGTAAATGGATTTTTATTTTTTATATATTAAATTAATTTTTCAGAGAAATTATTTCACACTAATTTTTTATTTTTCAAAATATACTATATATATATTTTTTAGAGAATTAGTCTACCAATCTTAAATCCGAAAAAAAAATGATAAATAAAGTTGTCTCTTGCAGTGCTTGATGCTTATGGTTTCTTGGAGAGAGAAATGAAAGAAGAAAGTGAATTTACGGAAACAAGTATTGCTGCAAAAGTCCATTGTTAACTAAAGGCTTAATACTTAAACTGGCCATTTTACTTTAGTAAAGTTTTCACTTGTGTCTTTTATCATTATTTTTTGACTAGTTTGATCCTAAACTTGGAATTAGTTATTTATCATTCTAGCCTTTTGACATTTTACAATAAAAAATAATATTGTATGATCCAATAATTTCCTGATGTAATAAATATTTTTTTTTAGTTTTATTATATTTGACATAACCTCGTAAAATCATATTATCATTTTTAAGAAAATTATCTATGAATAAAAAATGGTATCGGATTTTCTAATAAATATCAGTTGATAGGTAAGAGATTTTCGCCCCAAACTGATACCATCTAAAATGAAGTCTTTTTTTGTGCTACTCTGCATTCTTCTCTCTCCTTCCTTCTCCATTTTCAGCATGACACAAGAATTACTTGAAATGCGTAAGTATCGTTAACACTTTTATAGTATTTTGTAATTATTTTATCATAAAAAATACAATTATGTTTAACTTGCACTCACAATTTTGTAGATCCTATCAGGAGGGCTAATGATCCTGTCGAGGTTTGTCCCTCCAAGATTAAGTATTGCAGTCATTTTTGACATGAACCGAACAAGTAATCTCATGGAAAAGCCATCAGAAACATGATACAATGGACACTCAATGGTCTTAGGGACTATTCTTTTTATTATTGTTTGTGAAGTCATATTTACAGATAATTATATCATGAAAGAAGTTAAACAAATTTATTTGATGAAATTTAGAGTAATCTTTTGAAGTAAGTTAATATCAAAAGTGTTGTAAATAAATTTGTTTTAAAATAGACAATAAGAACAATATTTTTGAAGTGAAAATATTAAATTTCTAAATGTTTATAAGTAGTTTTTATGTTATTTAAGAGAATAATTTAATATTTTTTATATTAAAAGAATTTTATTTCAGAAAAAATCTATATTTTTTTTATTATAAATAAAGAGTTTTATTTTAATAAATCGTACATGACCCTAAAATCTTTGAACTACCCCGGATAGAACTAGTCCCAAGCTTACATGACTAATCATCTTCAAAAGCCAACACAATTACATGCAGAAAGGATACTGTCTTCGACAAAACTACTGAGGAAAACGAGAATAATCCATTCTGTAGAGACAAAACTCAGGAAAACCAGATAGGGAAAGTAGTGATTAATGAAAAAAAATCTCTTTCTTTCATTCATTTTCTACCATGGAAATTTCATTCTCTTTGAAAAGTAGTACGGTTCAGTCAGTTTCAACATTTGAAATATCAGCTTATGACGGGTTTGAACAATATTTCTATGTACAACATTTCTGTCCATCCATATTGTGATGGTAACCTAAATTAAATAAATATAAATAGATATTACTATACAATCACATTAATATATTAAAAAATATTTTTTATTTTTAATTTTCCTGACTCAATTTTAAAATTTTCAAGTGAGAGAAAAATAAACTAAATAGACCGCAGATATATTTGAATAACTGACTTGTTAATCTCCGATAAAATTTGATAAAAATATGGTATGGGTTATGGATTATCTTTTGAAAAGTAGTGTGGCTTTCATTGTAGGCAGTGTGCACAGTTAAAATATTGGCCTATAAATACTTGTAGAGAATGAGGAGATATCTAACACAAGCAAAAATTAATATTAAAAATGAAATTTTTATTTACGAGATTTCTCCTTGTTTTCATTTTTTTCGTCGTCTTCTCTTATGTCATGGCTCGAGAATTAACTGTGAAAGGTAAAAAATATCAACTCATTTAGCATATTTATCATAATTTCTTACTGTTTTTATACATAATCAATATATAATTACAATAGAAAAGAATTCGAGTTCTTTGTGTTCATCTTCACTTTTAACATGGCTCGCAAATGAATGGAGAAGGGTAAACGTCAATACGTTTAATATTTTTATAGTAATTTATAATTACTTTTATACATAAACAACATTTATCCAATTACAGTAGAAAAAACACTTGAGTTCATTTTATTAAAATTTGGATATTTTTAAAATATATGAATGATTCTAATTATATTTAACATCGGCTTATAATTGTGTAAAAATCATCTTTTTAGACCATGTTCAAGATTTCAGTAGCGAATTCAAAATTTTAAATTATCAAAAATAATTTATTTTCTCGAATGGGTATATACATTTTATTTTATTTTTATACATTAAATTAATTTTAGGAAAAAATTTAACACTGATCTTTTATTTTTTTAAAAATGTATGTGTTAATTGTTCTCCTCCAAAAGCCTATGGGAGAAATCTTTGGCAATGCGGATCAGATCTTGTCTGCCCTTGTCCCCCCAACGCTTCATTTTGCAGGCCTTAACCTTGAATGTGGTGGAAAATTATGAGATTTTGGCATATAAATCTGTCTTTAGACTTTGCCTGCAAGAAAGACTGAATTACTCTCCGTTGTATTTAAAGAAATACTGTTTCCTCATAAATAAGTTTAATTTCTGTGGAGTGTTGAGGATTTAATAGAGTGATTGGATTAGTTGGCTTCATCGATACATCTAACAAAGTACAATGTTAATTTTAACTTTCGTCGACTCGAGAGTTGCTTCGAGTATGAATAGAAAAAATTAAAATGAAATAATAATCAGATAATAGATCAAAATATATTAACTTTTAAATGATAGAATATATGATATAATCATTAATATCGTATTAAAATCATTTTCGATAATCACCAACAAAAACTGATAATGTGTTATAAATAAATTAAAAAAAAATAAAATAAGTGAAAAAAAGAAACTTATTTACATGTTTTTCCCTATTTTTTTTAACACAACATAACCTCATAATATTACATCATATTTTTAAGAAAATTATCCACGAATAAAAAACGATAATTATATCGTTTATTCAAGGGGGATCCTATCAAGTAAGTCTCATGGACTATTCTTATTCTTATTGTTTTGTTCATGGCATTTTAAAAACAAATTTTGTAAAATATTTTAGGATAATTATATCGTAATAAAAGTTAAATGAACCTATTTTTTTTATTGACAATAAAAATATATCAAAATTTTAAAACACTCTGAAACTTGCTAACACAAAATTTTATATTTTTTCCCAAAAAAACACCTTACAAATTTATAGATTTTTTTTTATTGTTTTGTTTCAACTAGTTATACTTGACTTTGAAGCTGTCAATCAAACGTATTGGTTAATGAAAAGTATTTGAAATGAGGTTCAAAATAAAATAGATATAAATATGACGATGATTGATAAAAATTAATTATATTAAAAATATATATTACAATAATAATTTATGTTGATAACACGATCGTTATCATAATTCAATCACGATCAAGAGTAGTGACTTTGAATTCATATTTAAATTCAAGTTGAGGGTCCAAAACGAGAATAATAAAATAATCAGAAGACATCTACTTGATTAGACAGGACGACGTCAAATTCAATTCTAATAAAAAATAAAAAAAATAAACCTGATGATACGCTCGCTAAAATTGCAGATCGATCATGCTTTGACTTGCGAATCCTTAAAATTTCTCTGTTGTGATAGAACCTCTACTTGTTGTAGATGCAAGTGATCTAATCTTGTAACCCTTTAGGGTCTCTCTTAATTTAAAAAAAAATGTATCACTTTGTTTTGATTGCTTAGTTTTAATACCTGATTTGAAGTGGCCAATAAAAATGTATTGATTAATGCAAAAAGTGTGTTTCTTGCATTCATTTTCGGGAATTTCTTCGCTCCTCTCTTCATCAAATTAAGAAAGTAATTGACCTTTGAATCTCTAATATATATGAAATCTATTCTCCTTGAAAAGTAGTATGGTTTAGCAAGTGTCTGCATTCGAAACATTGTCCTGCGACGGGTTAGAACATTATTGGTAGAATTTCTCTGAAATTAGACCGTTTGCACTGATCGAAAAAATAAAAATAATTAATCATTGTTAGAATATTTATCTTAAAAGTAGATTCGTCTTAACTTGTAGTTACCTTTTTTCACATTCTACTTGATATTCATCATCTACCACCATCTACAAAGAGTATTAATTTTAAATTTGCGTGTTCACTTTATTAGTCAGACGATTATTAATTTTAAATATAAATTAATTAAATTAATTAAGTAAAAATTTAAATTAAATTAATTAAGTAAAAAATTAATACCCAAAATTTATGCAAATTACAAGGTACACTACTTCATTATCATGTCCTACCTACTACCCACTGCGTATATATTTTTTGACCTTCACTTCCTATCAATCTAAAGTAGATATCAAACCTTAATTGATTGACCACGTTAAAGTAGGTATTAGTATCTAAAATAATATTAAAATTATCAAAATTTTATTAAAATAGAAGGTCTAAAGTAGGTATTAAACCTAAATTGAATGACCCGTTACTTTTTTTTTTGTTAACAGAAAGACCATACAAATCAAAGTAAACCCTAGAATTCTTTACTTTAAAGACATGAACTTTGATATATTTTAACTTTGTGGACTTATAAATTAAAAGAGATTATGATCACTTTATTACGGGAAAAGAACATTTTTTTAAAAAAAATTATTCGTTACTTTTCTTGATTGTGAGTCAATTTAAATTTTATTATATATTTTTAATAATTTTTACAAAGACATATTGTTAATTAATTATAATTTGATTTGAAAAATACGATGATATTTATATTAAGAAATTTAAGTTAGAATATGTGTATGTGTAAGTTGTGTGTACGTAATCGAAAGATTAAAAATATATGAATAAATATTACCATATAATCATATCACCGTTTTTAAGAAAATTGCCCACGAATAAAAGATGATAATAGATTTGAAACTATAGAGATTACACTAAAAAGAAAAAAAAATAATAACAATAAAATAATCTAAATTTCATTAAAATAGAAGGTCTAAAGTACGCATTAATAGAAAGACCATAAAAATCAAAATAAACCTTAAAAATCAAAGTAAACGCTAAAATTTCTTAGAACATGCAATCACGTTGAAAGATTTTTGTTTTAAATATTTATGTTTTTCTCGTGTCCTAATAATACCTCTCAACACCAAACAAATATAAAAGTAAAAGGTTTAACATACTTTCACCCTAAACTATACATGTATCTCAATTAATCTCTTAAACTTTTTTTTGCCTAAATTTAGTTAAACTAAAGATAAACTCGAATCAATTTTAAATCGAATCAATTGTATTGATTTCAATACTAAAGAGACCTGATATGATTGGATTAAAACTAAAGAGACCGCTACTATACTTGCATAATTAACTTAGGAACCTCCGATAGAATTTAGAAAATAGGTTTAAACGATAAAATTAACCCTTAATTAAAATTAAAAGAATAATTAAGTCTTTAAGATTTTCTTACAACTAATTTAATTCTTATAATTTAAATTGGGATCAATTTAACTCTCTTGTAATGTTGATCATTATAATTGATGGTTAGTTTATAAACAATTATTAAGATGATAACATATGATACAACCTGAAAAGTAGTGTGGCTTTCCTTGTAGGTAGTGTGCACAGTCAAAATATTGGCATATAAATACAAGGAGAAAAGGAGGAGATATCTAACGCAAACAAAAATTAGTATTCAAAATGAAATTTTTGTTTGTGATACTTCTCCTCGTTTTTACTCTCTTCGTCATCTTTTCTTACGTCATGACTCGAGAATTAACAGGTAAAGAATATCAACTCATTTAACAATTTAATCACAATTTTTATACATAACCGATATATACAATTACAATAGAAAAGAATTCGACTTCGGTTCATATTCAGTTTTAGCATTGCTCGCGAATGGATGGAAAAAAAATATTTATCCAATTACAGTAGAAGAAAAAAATCGAGTTCATTTTATTAATATCCAAATAATTTTAGAATATATGAATGATTTTAATAATATTTAATATGGGATTATAATTTTGTAAAAATCATCCTTTTAGATCATGTAGAAGATTTCAATAGCGAATTCAAAATTTTAAAATTGTCAAAAATAATTAATTTTCTTGAATGGGTATATAGATTTTATTTTATTTTTATACATTAAATTAATTTTAGAGAAAAAATTAACACTGATATTTTATTTTTGAAAATGTATGTGTTAATTGTTCTCCTCCAAAAGCTTGTCGGATACGCCCATCAGATACTGTCTGCACCTGTCACCCCAACGCTCCATTTTGCAGGCCTTAACCTTGAATGTGGTGGGAAATTGTGAATTTTCGGTGCATAAATCTGTCGCCAGACTTTGGCTGCAAGAAAAACTGGATTACTCTCTGTTGTATTTAAAAGAAATATTGTTTACTCATAATAATTTTAGTTTCTGTTCAGTATTGAGAATTCAATAGAGTGATTGGATTTAGTTAGCTTCATCGATATATCTAATGAAGTGCAACATTAATTTTAATTTTCGTTGACTCGAGAGTTACTTCGAATATAGATGAAAAAAATAGAATAAAATAGTAATTAAATAATATATTAGAATATATGATGTAGTCATTAATATCGTATTGATATCATTTTCGATAATCACTAACAAGAACAAATAATATGCTGTAAATAAATTAAAAGAGAATAAGAATAAAATAGATAAGAAAAAAGAAAAAAAATTATTTACATGTTTTTCCTTAATTTTTTTACACATGACATAACCTCGTAGTATTACATCATCATTTTTAAGGAAATTATTCATGAATAAAAAACGATAAAAAATTTAAACAAATTTTTTTTTTGATAAGTGTAATTTATTATTTTCAAAGACAAAAGAACAACTCCTATAGTACACTTAGGCATTCATCCCTAAAGAATTCTTCAAGATGTACATATGTTTTTATTTACATCATCAAAGTTTATAATTCTATTTCAAGATTAAATACGAACCTCTTTTACACAATCTAAAATACTATCAGCAGGCCTAAAAGAATGTCTAAACAATCTTTTATTCCTCTCCTCCCTATTAAAAAGAGAGGAAGATACAGACTGTTACAATAAACCTACAACTCATCATCTAGCTCATCCTGGTTACAACTGGTAATCTAATAGATTTATGCCAAAATTGAAGAAATCCATTAATGTATTCTCTTCTATAAAAAGCATATTACTCATCTTGTAAACACACGATTTATATGCATATTCTATAAAAGTTAACGTGGTATCAGAGCATTTTTTTTTCAAAATAAAGTACACATAGTCATTCCATACAACCTTTAAAACATAAACGCGGTATAAAAGTTAACGTGGTATCAGAGCATTTCCTTTTTAATTTAAACAAAATTTTTATTTTTAATGTTTTGTTGTTATTTTTTGACCTTTACCTCCGCCTCTGCCTCCACCTCCACCTCCACCTTTTATCGATCATAATTATACCTTCACGACTGACTTTTGGCATATGCATAAAGACCTAACATGGCCACATTTTCTAAAGGGACTAATTTTTTATATTAAACAAATCTTTTTTCTTTTAAATTTTTTGGTTCTTTACATCTTTCATTATTTTAAAAAAAAAAATTTATTTTCTTTTAATTTGGTGACGTTGCACCATCGTTAAAAGGTTAAGGGACTTGACTTAGTGAACCTAAAGGAAAGGTCTAAAGTAGGTATCAAACCTTAATTGACTGAACACGTTAAAGTAGGTTTTAGTATCTAGAATAATATTAAAATGATAAAAAAATTTATTAAAATATAAGGTCTAATAATCAATTTACATTTTATTATATATTTTTAATAATTTTAGGTTTTAGTATCAGAAATAATATTAAAATGATAAAAATTTTATTAAAATAGGTCTAATAGTCAATTTACATTTTATTATATATTTTTAATAATTTTTAAAAAGACATGTTTGTTAATTAATTACAATTTGATTTGAAAATACGATACTATTTATATTAAGAGATTCATGTTAGAATATGCATATGTGTAAGTTGTGTGTACGTAATTAAAAGATTAAAAATATATGAATAAATATTACAATATAATTATATCATCATTTTTAAGAAAATTATCTACGAATTAAAGATGATAATAGATTTGAAAGTATAGAAATTACTCTAAAAGAAATAGTAATAATAATAATAATATGATCTAACTTTCATTAAAATAGGTCTAAAGTACACATTAAACCTTAACTGAATGATCATACTATTATTTTATTGTTAATAGAAAGACCATAAAAATCAAAGTAAACCCTAAAATTTCTCAGAACACGCAATTAGGTTGAATAATTTTTATTTTAAATGTTTTTGTTTTTTTAGTGTCCTAACAATAGCTCTTAGCACCAAACAACCATAAAAAAAAAGGTTTAATATACTTTCCCTTAAATTATACACGTTTTTTCTTAATTAATCTTTTTAAAAAATATTTGAATTTAATTGAATTGAAGTTAGATCTGACTTTTAATTGAACTAAATATTAACCTGAATCGAACAACAAACTTAATATAATCAAACTAAGTCTAACTCAACCCGAAATGACTAAATCAAATGACTTTTTATCGGCTCTCGCCTCCACTCCACCTACCCGATATAGGCTTAGAAGGTTTCAACCAACCCGAATTTTAGGTAAAAGCTCACCTTCTAGCCGAATTAATAATGTCTATTTTAAATTTTCTTGGCTCAATTAATTCTAGTCAACCTCCAAGAAAATCATAGAAATCTATGGTATGGAATATGTATCGTCTTTAAAAAGTAGTGTGGCTTTCATTGTAGGCAGTGTGCACATTAGAAATATTGGCCTATAAATACAAGTAGAGAAGGAGGAGATATCTAACACAAACTAAAAATATTTATCTAAAATGAAATCTTTATTTGTGAGATTTTGTTTTCTTTTTACTTTTATCTTATTCGTCTCTTCTTTTAGTTTGGCTCGAGAATTGACTGCACAAGGTAAATGATACCGACACTTTTAATATTTTTATAATAATTTTTAATTGTTTTTAAATATAAACCAATATATATCTAATTACAATAAAAAAGAACTCAAATTCATTTTGTTAATATCCGGATGTATAGATATATATGAATAAGTGGTTTTAATTATATTTAACATGGGCTTATGATTTTGTAGAAGTCATCCATCCCGATCATATTGAAGATTTCAGTAATAGATTTAAAAAATTGACAATAAGTATCTAAAATAAAAAAATTCTCAAATAGGTACGTAGATTTTTATTTTTTATATATTAAAATATTTTTTAAAAAAAAATTAACAGTAATCTTTTATTTTTCAAAATAGATTTGTAATTGTTCTTCATCAAAAGTCTATGGGCCACATCCAACATGGGGTGATCCTGTCAAGCCCTGTCCCTACTGAGCTCGATTTTGCGTATAAATTTATCTTTATACTTTGCTTTCAATAAAGACTTGTTAAGACTTGATTAGTCTCCATTGTTGTATGTAAAAGGAAAACTGTTTCCTCATAAATAATTTCAATTGCTCTTAGTTTGCTGTGATTTAGTTTGCTTCATCAATCGACCTAATGAACTACAACGTTAATTTTATCTTCCGTTGACTCGAGAGTTCCTTCGAATATGGATGGGAAAAAATTAGTATGGAATAATAATCGAATAATAGGTAAAATATATTTATTAACCTTTAAATGGTAGAATATAGGATAGATGCAATCATTAATACCGTATTAAAATCATTTTCGATAATCACCAACGAGAACGGATAATGTGTCGTAAATAAATTAAAAGAGAATAAGAATAAAATATATAAGAAAAAATATATTATATTCTTAATGTAGAGTTATACATGTTTTTAGCTTTTACCACCAAACAACAATAAAAATAAAAGGTTTAATACACTTTTTCCCCGAATTATACATGTTTTTCTCAATTAATCCATTAACTTTTTTTACTTGAATTTAGTTGAACTAAAGATAGGCTTGAATCAATTTTTAATCGAATCGAATGTATTGAATTCGAGTATCAAACCTGAATTTTAATTGAATTGATATTAACCCGAACTGAACAACAGACCTAATATAATCGGACTAAAATTGATCCAATCCAAAATACCCAATTCGAATGACTTTTTTTCGCCTCTACCCGCCACGTACCCGATATGGACATAGGAAGGTTTCAACCAACCCGAATTTTGGGTAAAAACTGACCTTCTACCCAGCACAAAGAAAATAGAAAACCGCAAATATCTATGATTCTAGCAGAAAACAGTAAATTTGAGAAAGTCATTTTTAAAATTGATTCTATACAAGTTTTCTCTAGTCTTGCCAGGTTAGATGTTGCATAATGCCTGCAGTTGATATTAAACAAATGTTGCGGAAAATATCTGAGGTGAAGATTCGAATGATTCATAGACAAGACGATAAGGCAGCAGATTGGGTGGTGTTAGATTTAGAAAAAAAAAAAGAGATGGTACTCTCAAAGATTTCATTGATTATTCCGTAATATCTTCGAAGGAAGACCGAGTGTTATATATAAGACTACTCAAGGATTCACCTCAAAATTTCATACTGATGTCTTTATTTCTATACCTGATTTGAAGTGGTCAATAAAAATGTAGTGACTAATGAAAAAAAAATTTTGTTTCCTTCATACATTTTCTACCAGGGAAATTTCTTTAGTCCTCTGTTCATCAATTCTCGTTGAAAAGTAGCATGGTTCAGCCAGTTTCCACATTTGAACATTTCTATATAAAGCATTTCTGTCCATCCACATTGTGATGGTAACATAAATTAAATAAATATAAATAGATATTATCATACAATCACATCAATATATTAAAATATAAAATTAATATTTTGAATTTTTATGACTCAATTAATTTTAAAATTTTCAAGTGAGAGAAAATAAACTAAATAGACCCCAAATATATATACTTGAATAACTGACTTGTAAACCTCTAATAAAATTTTATAAAAATATGGTATGGACTATGGATCATCTTTGAAAAGTAGTGTGGCTTTCACCGTAGGCAGTGTGCACAGTTCAAATATTAGCCTATAAATACAAGTAGAGAAGGAAGAGATGCGGAACACAAAAAAAAATAGTATTTAAAATGAAATCTTTATTTGTGAGACTTCTCTTAATTTTCATTCTTTTCGTCATCTTTTCTTGTATCATGGCTCGAAAATTAACTGCGACAGGTAAAAAATATCAATTCATTTAACAATTTTATCATAATTTGTTACTGTTTTTATACATAACCAATATATATAATTACAATAGAAAAAATTTGAGTTCTTTGTGTTCGTCTTCACTTTTAGCCTGGCTCGTGAATGGATGGAAAAGGGTAAATGTTAACACGTTTAATATTTTTATAGTAATTTACAATTATTTTAATACATAAATAATATTTATCCAATTACAGTAGGAGAAAAAACTGAGTTCATTTTATTAATATCTAGATATTTTTAAAATATATGAATGATTTTAATTATATTTAACATGGGTATATAGATTTTATTTTATTTTTATATATTAAATTGAAAAAAAAATTGACACTAATCTTTTATTTTTTAAAATGTATGTGTTAATTGTTCTCCTCCGAAAGCTTGGGGTTTGAAATGCCACCGATCAGATCCTGTCTGCCCCTGTCCCCCCAACGTTCAATTTTGCTGACCTTCACCTTGAATGTGGTGGGAAATTGTGAGATTTCACCGTATAAATCTATCTTTAGACTTAGGTTGCAAGAAAGACTGGATTATTCTCCATTGTATCTAAAAGAAATATTGTTTCCTCATAAATAATTTCAATGGCTCATAGGGCTTTCATATATTGCTTTGATTTAGTTTGCTTCATCGATACATCTAATAAAGTACAACGTTAATTTTAATTTTTGTTGACTCGAGAGTTGTTTCAAATATAAATAAAAAATTAAAATGAAATAATAATTAAATAACAAATCAAAATATGTTACGAGTAACTTTTAAATGGAAGAATATATGATGTAGTCATTAATATTGTATTGAAATCATTTTTCAATAATCAGCGACAAAAATGAATAATATGTTGTAAATAAATTAAAAAAGAATACAAATAAAATAAACGAGAAAAAAAGAGAAGAAACATATTTACATGTTTTTTCTCTAATCTTGTACATATAGCATAACCTGATAATATTACATCATATTTTAAAGAAAATTGTCTATAAATAAAAAACGATAACAAATTAAAATAAGATTTTTATTTTTAATGTTTCGTTGTTATTTGCCTTGTCCTAACAACAGTTGTCAATATCAAACAATTACAAATATAAGAAAAATATATTATTTAATTAATTTTTTTATAGATATAAATTAAACTTATGATCTCATAATTAAAGAAGAGATGAACAATTAAAACACCAAACTAATATCCTCCAAAATGAAGTCTTTCTTTGTGCTACACTGCATTCTTCTCTTCTTTATTCTTCTTCATTTAACACGTAAACAATGTAACTGTATATACAATTATATTTAACTTGCTCTTACAATTTTGTAGTTCCTGTCAACAGGGATGCTATCAGGGTTTGTCCCTCCAAGACTAAGTATTGCCGTCAGTTTTGACATGAAGAAGAGACACCCCTCGTGGACTATTCTGTTATTATTGTTTGTTATAACGTTTTAGAATTAAAAATCGTGAAGTTATTTATAATCAAGATTCTTAATCTAATATCACTCTTAATAGAACTAAATATATCACTAAACAAATTTTGACTTTGACCATACAGTCGAGCATTCCTTTCACGCTAAATATGATAGTTAAAATCACACCATGCAAGCCTTACGATTGCATCTCGTAGGGATTTTTCTTTTCCGAACTGCAACATCTGATCCAACATATTACTCCAACACCATTGTTGAATTGCAAACTCGCACAACGAATAACCATAATTGCCTTGAAAAAATACAGGCCCCAAACAAATAGTCACGAGCTATTTGGATGTAGTTTTATCATCTCTCGAACCTCAGCGAGGCTAAAGTAAGATAAAAATCTAACCATTGAGGACAAAAATCTTATTTTAATAAATTGTATATGTTTTAAAATCTTTGAACCGCCTCAAGTAGTGCACAGGAGTGTTCCATTAACAACATAAATCGAAAAGTACAAGTGCAACAACATAAACTGAAAAGCTTTAGCACACTTATTCAAGGTTTAACGCACTTAAAATCTTGAAAATTTAGGGTGAGTATAACTCATAAATATTACAACATTAAAAGACTGATCAATAAAAAAACAAATGTGTGAACTTTAAATTATTGAAGTTTAAATTTAGGGTTTAGAGAATTAACAATTTCTTATTCTTTTGTTTCTGATGTATTTATTCCTATACTTGATTTGAAGTGTTCAATAAAAATGTATTGATTAATGCAAAAAAAAAATGTTTCTTTCATTCATTTTCTTTCAGGGAAATTTCTTCACTCCTCTCCCCATCAAGTTAACAAAATAATTGACTTTTGAATCTCCAATTTTCTTTGAAAAGTAGTATGGTTTAGCAAGTGTTCACACCGAAAATGTTGGCCTACAAGATGTGTGTTCGTTATCGAAAAACAAAAAAAACGAATAAATATTATCACATAACCACATTAATATATTAAAGAAATTAATACTTTGAATAATTGACTTGCAAACCTCCTCTCAAATTTAAAATATATGGTATCGATCATCTTTGAAAAGTAGTGTGCCTTTCATTTTAGGCAGTGCACATTAGAAATATTGGCCTATAAATACTAGTTGAGAGGGAGAAGATGTATATTTATCCAAAATGAAATCTTTATTCGTAAAATTTTGCTTTCTCTTCATTTTCATTTTATTCATCTCTTCTTTCAATATGGCTCGAAAATCGATCGAAAAAGGTAAACAATAACATTTTTATCATAATTTCTGATTGCTTTTAAACATAACCAATATATATCAAATTGCAATTGAAAAGAATTTGAATTCATTTTGTTAATATCCGGATGTATATATTAGTGGTTTTAGTTATATTTAACATTAGCTTATGATTTTGTAGAAGTCATCCATCTTGATCATGTTAAAGATTTTAGTGACGGATTCAGAAATTTGAAAATGAGTATTCAAAATAAAAAAATTTCTCAAACGGGTACGTAGATTTTCATTTTTTATATATATTAAATTATTTTTTCAGAAAAAAATTAACACTAACATTCTTTTATTTTTCAAATGTATGTGTAATTGCTCTCCTCCAAAAGCCTATGCGCGGCATCCGCCACTGGGTGATCCTGTCAAGCCCTGTCCCCCCAACTCTCAATTTTGCGTATAAATCTGTCTTTATATTTTGCTTTCAATAAAGACTTGTTAAGACTTGATTAATCTCCATTGTTATATGTAAAAGGAATAGTGCTTCCTCATAAATCTGTCTTAGGGCTTTTATATATTGCTTTGATTTAGTTTGCTTCATCGATCGACCTAATGAACTACAACTTTAATTTTATCTTTCGTTGACTCGAGAGTTCCTTCGAATATAGATGGGAAAAAATTAGAATGAAATAATAATCGAATAATAGATCAAAATATATTAATCTTTAAATGATAGAATATATGGTAGATGTAGTCACTAATATCGTATTGAAATCACTTTCAATAATCATCGACAAGAACTGACAACGTGTTGTAAATAAATTTAAGGAGAGTCAGAATAAAATAAATAAAAAATAAAAATTTATATTATATTCTTAATGTAGAGTTATGTACAATATCTTAATAGTAATAATAATAAAAATGTTCAAAATTTTATTAAAATAGAAGGTCTAAAGTAGGTATTAAACCTTAATCGAATGATCACAAACCATAAAAATCAAAATAAATCCTAAAATTTCTCGGAACATGCAATCAATTTAAAAGATTTTTGTTTTAAATATTTCTGTGTTTTTCTTGCGTCCTAACGATAGCTCTTAGCACCAAACAACATAAAAGGTTTAATATATTTTCCCCCTAAATTATATTATATTTTTTTCTCAATTAATCCCTTAAATTTTTTTTATCTGAATTTAGTTGAATTGAAAATAGACTTGATCAATTTTCAATCAAATCGAATATATTGATTTTAAGTATCAGATCTGAATTTTAGTTGAACCGAAGATAGACCAAATTTTAATTCAATTGAATATCGACTCGTACCGAATAACAGACCTAATATAATCGAACTAAAATTGAACCAACTCGAAATGACCCAAACGGAATTGACTTTTTTTTTCCTCTACCCTCCACCTACCCGATATGGGCTTAGGAAGGTTTCAACCAACCCAAATTTTGGGTAAAAACTGACCACCTACCCAGAACAAATAAAATAAAATACCGTAAATATCTATGGTTCTAGCAGAAAACAGTAAATTTAAGAAAATCATTTTTAAAATTGATTCTTTACAAGTTTTCTCTAGTCTTGCCAGGTTAGATGGAGCAGTATGCCTGCAGTTAATATTAAACAAATGTTGCAGAAAATATCTGAGGTGAAGATTAGAATGATTCATAGACAAGACGATAAAGCGGATTGGGAGGCTACTCAATTCAACAAGGGGTTGTGTCCTAGAAACTGCTTGTCTCAAAACTTAACTTCCTTGGTGCATATTCTTAGCTGAGTAGGATGGACAATGGAGCTGCTATTTGCATAATTCTCTTAATGGAATGATTGTCTTTTGGACAAAAACAGTAGAAATATAATTCACAAATTGCTTGGAAAATAAGTTGAAGTATGTCTATAAAATACTTATCAAATACATTGCTTGAAAATATGACAGACCCTTAAAACGACTAGCAGACAATACTTGTGTTTTGTAATTAAAAACAACGCATTGCCAACAAACTCACTCCATCATATCCTTCAATAACTTGACTTTGATCTTATCTAACTTTGTCACAACTTGTTTCATATCAGGCCTTTCGCTCGGTATCTCTGCTGAACACGCCAGGGCAACTTGCAAAACAGATAATGCGCAATCGTTGGCTGCTAAATGTTCCTTCCCGGTGCTTACAGAATTGCTGTCTCCAACTTGGTTTAGCATAGATGGCAAACTCTCTTTCACTAAACTCCGCAAGCTCGTTTCTTCGGAAAACATTTCATCTGTAGGCTTCTTTCTCATCATAGTTTCCATCATAAGAATTCCAAAACTATAAACATCGCCTTTTATAGAAACAATTCCTTCTGATCCATACTCTGTATATAAATTTGTAAGAAAACAGTTTATCAGTATTCAATAGTGTGATAAAAATGGAAACTTAAAGAGTAAGTATAAGTATCACCTGGTGCCATATATCCAATTGTTGCAAGGGTCATGGTTTGGATCATTGAGCCCTCTTCACATAAGAGTTTTGCGATTCCGAAATCACTCAAATGCGCAACCATATCTTCATCTAATAGAACATTGCTAGGCTTTAAATCGCAATGAACCATGGGTGTTGTATGACCATGATGGAGATATTCGAGAGCAGATGCAACATCTATAAATATGTTCAGCCTTTGAAGGATATCCAGAAAATGATTGCTGGAATACAACCATTCATCAAGGCTTCCATTAGGCATAAACTCCAGTACCAAGGCTCTGAAATCTTGATTATTGGAGAAACTACTGATGATTTTGGTTAAGTTTCGGTGACGAGTGTTGCGAAGAACTTCAAATTCAACATCAAAGCTCTTAAAGGCTCCATTTAACTCTAACTTGAAGATCTTTACCGCAAATGTCATTCCATCTGGGAGAATCCCCTGGTATACTGAACCATAACTTCCGCTGCCAAGCAATCTTCGATCACTAAATCCATCAGTAGCTTCATGAAGCTCTTGGTATGAAAATTGTCTCCACGTTCTCAGAGGTATCAAGTCTTCTTGAGTTGGCAACAAGTCTTCATGAGTTTCCAATGTTTTTTTCTTCCTCCACCTTCTCAAGACAATGAAGGTTAGAGCCACGACCAAAATCATAGAGGCACTAAGCAGTGCTACATACGTTATGAGCTTAGTTCTTGCCTTGGAAGTTCTACGAGGTTTAGTTTTGCAGCTCGGAACAAGAAGTCGAGCTGCACCACACAATGCTCCATTCCCCTTGAATGATTCGATCGAGTAGTTTCCAAATGATCCTCCACCAGGAATTTCTCCTTCAAGTCTATTGAAAGAGACATTGAAATAATTGAGGAAACGAAGTTTCTCCAAGGACTTGGGAATCTCTCCGGATAGAATATTTCTTGATAAATCCAATGATTCCAAGCTCAACAAGTCATCAAATGAATCAGGAATAGAACCTGTGATTCTATTGTTGGATAAAGAAAAATAAGTGAGGTCACCAAGATCAACAACCCCATTTGGAATTTCACCGAAGAACTGATTATTTGAAAAATCGAAGATGGTCATAGCTTTCCACTTTCCAATATCAATTGGCAGAGGACCACTAAGAGAATTTGAAGACAAGTTCAGGATCAGCAGATCGTTAAGCCCTGTCAAGATTGAAGGTATCGAAGAAGAAAACATATTGGATCCAAGGAGTAGTTGTCTCAAAGAAACCACGTTACCCAAGCAAGCAGGGATCGATCCAGACAATCTATTGTTGGTCAAGACCAAGAATCCTAACTTGTTTAGATGACATAACTCGGAGGGGATCGGTCCTTCCAACTTATTGTCCCCAAGAGAAAGACTCTGCAACTCTTCTAACCCCCCAATTATCGTAGGAATCATTCCTGTCAATTCATTGTCATCGAGCTTTATGGATATCAACCGACTTAATCTGCCAAATTCATTTGGGATGCTCCCCTTGATGTTGCAGCTAGAAGCAATGAATTGTTGAAGAGAATCTGAAAGATTTCCTACCAAACCGGAAAGTTCACCACTGATCAATTGGTTGTCTCTGAAGTCCAAGATTTCCAGGCCTCTACAATTTGTCAGAGAAGAAAGAAAACTCATTCTTGGAGATGTAAGATTATTAGCATTCAAGTTGAGCCTCTCTAAATTTCTTAAATTACCAAGAGTGTCAGGAATGGATCCTGAGAAGTAATTAACTGACATGTCAAGTATAGTAATCTGAGAGGCATTGGAAATAGATATTGGGATCGAACCAACTAATCGATTATTCCCGAGATATAGTTCCTGCAAGTTTGGAAGCGAATGCCCCAGGTTTGATGGAAGAATACCGGAGAGTTGATTACTCTCAAAGGAAAGTATAGACATACTGGATATATTAAATATTGCAGGAGGAATTGAACCAACAAGCTTGTTATCTCCCCAACTCAAGAATTCTAGATTCTTCAGGTTGCCAATCTGTTGTGGTATTGTACCTGTGAAGTCGTTTCGGGAACAATCGATGCGTTCGAGCAGAGTGAGATTCGCAATCTGCTCTGGAATTTTACCTGAAACGAAAGAATTCACATATCAAATGATTGAAAAATTCAAGTACGTGAAAAGCTTTAAAAAAGGATTGGTGTTCATTACCTTCAAGCTTGTTCCCAGCGATGTAGAAGTATTGAAGCTTGTTTAAATTCCAAATTTTTTCGGGTAGGCTCCCCTCCAATTGGTTAGCTACCAAGGATAAAAGTTCTAACTGTTTGCAGTTGATCAAACTGACTGGAATTTTTCCAGACAACATGTTAAGAGACGCGGAAAATTGTTTCAAATTCGGGAGATGATTGAACATATCTTCTGGTATGTGACCAGTGAGATTATTGAAGTTAAAATTGATGAGTTCTAAAGAAATCAAATCGATCGGAACAAATGGTATCGAACCGGTGAGCATATTAGTGCCTAGATCAAGAACTTGCAACGAAGATATGTTGAAGACAGAGGAGGGTGTTGAACCCGAAAGCTGGTTTCCATACAAGTTCAACTCCTTTAGCTTTGACATATAGCCTAAAGAGAATGCAATAACACCCTTGAAGTTGTTATAGTACAAACTCAACACCCGAAGTTCAGTTAATGATTCTAACCATGATGGGATTTCTCCACTCAAGCTATTATTACCAAAGTTCATATATTTCAGTCGTTGCAGATTCGATAATTGAACCGGTAATGTACCATGAAAGCTATTATCTTTGATAGAAAGAAAAGAAAGAAAAGACAAATTTCCTAAGTGGGGTGGCAAAGTGCCCACAAGTGCCAACCCACTAAGGTTCAGAGCCGTGACTCTACGGTGTTTTGATCCACAACTAACACCAAACCAGTTACAAACAGGGGAAGAAATGGACCAATTGGTCGTCAAGACGTTTTCAGGATCGCGGATAACACTGTCTTTCAAGATAAGAAGTGCGGATTGATCTGTAAGTATAGTGGTTGATTTCATAGAGAAAGTAGACATAGCAAAATGGATGATGATAAGAAGAGTTGAGTTGAGAAAAATGTTAGCCATTTGATGTTGGTTGGTTGAGTCAATGGAAATGAAGTTTGTGTAGCTAAGAAAGCATAAGCGAGATGTCTAGATAACACATCCTTTATACACATTCAAATATTTAGGGTCTATTTTTTAAAGTTTAAAAATTAAATATTTTATTTTATATGTTGACTTATAAAATTTATTTTTTAATATTTATTATTAAAAATATATATTTTAAAATTTATTTTTTTACATTTATTATTATGAGCTTATTTTTTCAGTTTGCTTCGTGTCTCTATATTCTCAAGACCGGCATTTACATTGGCATCAACTTGCAAGAAATTAGAGAAAAATACAAAATTGACTCATAAAATCAGTTTGAAAGTTTGAACACAGAAATTTCACACCCAAAATATCGACAAGGTATTTTTCCGTCTGAAAACTATCCTGGAAAGTCCACAAAAGATGCAACCTACAAAGTCAACTGTTTGTGTATTAAGGACCACAAAAGAATTTCAGACTCTTCCACCCAAAAGCTCATTGAATATAAAGTAAACCTATACAATCTGGTACAAAAATCGAATCGATTTATTTAGACTGACCACTAGTGCTACACCAACTTCTTGAGTCGGTTAACTTTTTATCTTCTATTTTTAATATACAGCAACTTTAGTAGTAGTATCGATCATACACTATTTAAACAGTAACTTAAGTAGTAGTATCTATCATACACTACTTAATATATATATATATATATATATATACACACACGAGATTTTCTAAAAAAAAATGTTTCCACTCATTCATATGGTGAATGTGACAAAATTTAATATTTTCTCTCTTCCTGTTGAAAATGGGTACTCCATGGAAATTTATTTCCTTCCTTTATCATTTTTTTTCTGGTTTTATAGACATAATAATTGACTTGTAAACTCTCCATTAATGGATATTAATAGCACTGGAGACTGAGGACAGGGGTGGAGCTAGAAAATTATTTAAGGGGTGTCATTTTTTAGATTTATATTTAAGGGGTTTCAATTATTTATAATTTGATGTTATTTATTTATTTATTTTAAAAAATTATATATAAAATTATATAAAAAATGTAGACCAAAAAATTTTGGGGTGTCATTTGACCGCACTTTTGAAAGGGTGGCTCCGCCCATGACAGAGGAGATGCCTAACCAAAACTCCATCAAAAATGAAATCTTTATTTGTGATGCTATGCATTATTCTCACTTACATCCTCTTTATCTCCGCTTTCAGCACGGCTCGAGAATTGATCGAGAAAAGTAAACAACGTCAATGCATTTAAATATTTTATAGTAATTTATGATTATTTTTTATACATAATCCATATATGTTATGGTTTTAATTTTGAAGGAGACAATTATACTTATGGACCAAATAGGATGGCTATGGAACAACCTCCTACCCAGCTGTGTCCTCCCTTCCCATGCTATGGTGGGAAAGTTTAAGATTTGGGGTTAAAATAGATAAAATCTGGTTAAGAATTCCTTGTAACTTCCTTGTAATAAAGAATGGTTAAGAATTCACATTCTTGACTTCTTAATACTCGAGTATTCTACTATGGATCTAAGAAGAAAGACTTTTATCTGTAATAAGAGTTTGATTTTTTTCGATTATTCAATCAAATGTTTATATAGTTATGTTTATTTACATGTGAATTTGATGAATTTTGTATTATTAAACTCACCAAATTATCATAATTTTTTTTCTCTTTAATTGATATAGAGGTTTACTTAGGTTAAAGAATTGGTATTGCCGAGGTAGTAAACGGGTCATTCAGTTTAAGTTATTTTATATTTGATTATATTCGGTTTTAATTCGGGTCTGGTTAGATTTTAGTTTAGGTATATGGTGATTCAAGTAGGTTTATTTTCAATTAGAATAATATCGGGTTAGTTATTTTTAGGTTGGTTGATTCAATTCGGATTAATGTCGGGTCAACCTTTAGGTCGATCATTTTTAGTTAGATTTTTAGGTCGAATTAATCTTTTACACATATATGACTTTTTGACAAGTTGTGTCGTAGTTCATCTAGCCATTTCTTGAAATCTCTCTTCTAATTCAAAATCGAATCTTTTTTTTTCCCTTTTAATATATGTTCTAATTTGTTTTAGATTGTTTTAGGTTTAAATTATTTTCAGTTTGTATGAAATTGACTAAATCCATTTTGAATTTTCGATTCAACTAAAATT
This sequence comes from Abelmoschus esculentus, assembly GCA_035048815.1. NCBI lineage: Eukaryota > Viridiplantae > Streptophyta > Magnoliopsida > Malvales > Malvaceae > Abelmoschus > Abelmoschus esculentus. The sequence goes on from JAUCBN010000001.1 coordinate 11,995,934, forward strand.
CAAATCAATTAAGTTTATTTAAGGTTTAAGATCAAATCTGAATTTTCGATTCAACTAAAATTCAAATCAATTAAGTTTATTTAAGGTTTAAGATCAAACCTGACTTATCGATTTCTAGTCGGGTAAATCGATTTGGGTTTGCCTAGGTTTAATAATCGATTTCTTTAGATCACTTATCGAACTTTGTATTATTGTTCATCAGTTGGATAACTGATATATATAATAGCCCAATAAATATAATTATTTATTATTAAACAATTGACAAACTAACGAAACATACTCATTATCACTTTAACGTCTTCATATTTTTGCTCCTCCCAATCCGAAATTTAAAACATATGTTTCAATCTGATTCTAATGTATCATATCTCTAATCCAATCTAACCCAACATAATAAAAATAATAATTCGATTTTAATCCGATTCTGATATTTTAATAAAAAATGACTAAACTTGACTCGACCTAGAAAAATTATTAAAAATATTTAATATAATATATAAAAGTATTATATTATATATCGGATTGAGTCTGATAAAAAAATACCCTAATCCAAACATGCCCCACCCTAATTTTATTTTTTCAATAACCCAGCTTACTTTAACTTGTTTTATAATATAAAAGCGCATCTATCGAATCAAGTTAAAACCCATTGAAAATGAATTATTTTTATTGTTACATAAAATATATAATTATATTATAAATAATTTTGGATTTATTAAATACATATCTTTTATGTCAAATAGTTTTTTCAAGCTTACTAAAATAATAATAAAAATTAATATTTGTTTTTTTTTAAATCACGTTTTTTTGTCTATCTATTTAAACGGTATAAGTAAAGACTAATTTCATTGAGTCATACAAGATCATAAGGACCAGGGGTGAATGCACCATACGTACTGACCCACCCTTAAAAAATAGGATAAACTAAATTGATAATCATAAAATATTTAGGGTATTTTTAATATTATTAGAATTTGAAAATCCTTCGTACAATCATTAAATTTTTAATTTACTTTTATTATAATCATTATTATTAACTCTCTTAACTGATATAACACGATAAAGTTGTTTTTCTATAAAGAATCTTAACTTTTAAAATTTAAAATTATTGTTAAGATCATAATTTTAATCAACGGAATAATTTTTGATAAATTTTAATAGAAAAAAGATTTATTTTATCAACAATTTAATATAGTTTATTTTTAAATTGATCTTACTGTTAATATTAGTGAATACAAATTTAAAAAAAATCTCAATTAAAATTAAAAAAGTAACTTTTCAATTTATCACTGTTAATCATTTGATCAACTTCAAATCAAATTATGTTAATATTTTGACTAAACAAATTATTCTCACTTTAGATTTCATCAGCGGCGTCTACATTCATCATAATTTTTGCATTCATGAAAACTTAAAAAATTAAGGTTTATTTAAAAAAATTTTAACATGTCATACTAATATTTTTAATGATAATGATTATAATAAAAAAAATAAATTTCAGTGACTAAAATGAAAAATACTCTAAAAATTTAATAACTATCAATATAATATACTCTAAAATGTTTAAATATAAAACCAACCTTTCAATTATATTGTTCTATTTTGTGTTTCTAAAGTTTAGTAACTATCAATATAGTTTACTTTAAATATATTTATTTTGTTTAATAATTTTTTTAATATATTCGAATGATATTTTCTACGTAAAATATTTTTGTCCATCCACATTGTAATGACAACTTCTTAGATATTTGTGCTAGTCTTTTGAGTCTTCTTCCCTCCCCTACTTCCAATTTTCCAAAGTGAAACAAATAGCCTGAAGAGACCGCAGCTTGGAAATTTCGTTGCTCCTCCCTTCATCAATTTTGCTGGTTTTCTAAACAGAATAGTTGACTAGGAGACCGACAATATGTGTGGTATCAATTTTCTTTGAAAAGTAGTATGGTTTAGTTTGGTCGATGTAAATCGTTTATCTTTTTCTCATGTATTTTTTTATACTTTCGTTTTAAATTAAAGAGATTGGGTTCAAGGCTAGGGAATATTGTCAGGGTTTAAGGAATTAAAATTATGATATATTTTTTAGGGTTTAGGATATAAAAAATATGAATTAAGGTTTAAAATTTATTTTTTAAAAAAAAAAATCTACAAAAGATATAAAAAGAACATGATAAGGAGGTAAAAAAAATTATTCGATTTGGCCAATGTACACACGGGAAATATTGGCCTATAAATACCACTCTAGAGGGAGGAGATGCATAAACAAAAATGAAATCTTTATTTGTGATACTATGCATTCTTTCGGCTTACATTCTCTTTGTCTCTTGTTTCAGTATGGCTCGAGAATTGACAGTAAAAGGTAAGCAACATCAATATTTTTTATAATAATTTATGATTATTTAGATTTAGATTTTATAATTTAAATAGAAATAATTATATTTTTTTATACATATTATGTACTAGAATATAATATTTTAATTATATGTAACGGGGGTTCACTTTTGCAGAAGATATCTATACTCATCGTATGGCTCGAGAACAACCTTCTAAAGAGATATGTCCTCGTCGTCCATGTCATGAATTACCTTACCCTTGAGTTTAAAAATATGAAATATATTTAATAATAAATAATATTTGTTAAATTGTCCGTAAATCTCGATATTTACCTTTAAAATGCATGTAATATCTTTATATAATAAAAAATTTAATAATATTTCTAGAGCATATCCTTATATTATTTATTCCTAAGTTAATTCTTGCCCCTTGCTGAACCAAAGTATCCCACTGCCACTTACAATATTGTTCAATGATTTACTTTGAGGGGGAGGATAGTTCAAAAGTTTAAAAAAATGAATTAACTTTTGAGGGATATTATTTATTTCTTTTTCTTTTCAATTGGGGATTTGTGGTGGAAGCGGCGGTGGTGATGAGAAGAAGGAAAAAATGAAGTAGGAAGTGTGGAGATAGTTGTTTCATAGAGGAAGAGAGTTACGTGGATGACAGGTGAAAAAATTTTTTATCAGCTGTCAGATCAATTTCCTGTTTAAGCTTGACGTCCCTTAACGACGGAGTGACCAAATATTTACATCCCGAAAAGAAAAGTGATTTTACTAGTCGTTTTTCAAATTCAGTGACCAAAAATGTACTGGAAGTAAACGAAGGTGACTTCCGTAATAGTTTACCCTTTTTTAATAACAAAGAATAAAGATATCTAAAATTAAGGTTCAATCTCCTCTTGTAATAGATTAACTACGTCAATCTATAAATTCTCAAAAACTAAAACTGTAATAGACCCTCTTCTATAGTAACCAACTAACCAATCAACAATCCTGTTATTTTTCATGTTTTTTTAACATGTTATACATCTACAAAATAAACGGAGTTTAATTTATATGATTCATACATTCATTTTTATTATAAGGCTTAATTTTTTTTAAGTCACTAGTTTTATTAATGAAAATGTAACACCCCGACCCGGATGTCATATTAAAACCCGTATTTTAAAATTTACTTTGAAAGTCCAATAATAAAATTAAATCGAGTCCAAAAATGATCCATAAAATCCACTTAAATTAAAACAAAACCCAAAATAGTTTAAAGTAATCGGAGCTCCAAAATATTACAAATCCATTAAATATTCGACTCAAATTAAATAAACAGAGTTACAAAATTACATATAAGGTTCGACACAATACTATGCCCACTACATCTAATAAGTATACTCTGACAACATGGTCGATGTTGAGATCCAAACCTCGATGGTGCTCCCTGGAACCCGTTTCACCTAACCTACGCACGAAAACACATTTCGAACGCTGAGCCACACAAGTTCAGTGGCAAATTTCAAAATTATTTTTATTCATATCGAACCTGCGATCGTAATTTTATAGACCCTACCAGCAGGGTTCATGATCCTATCAAGGATTGTCCCCCAAGACTAAGTATTACCGTCATTTTTAGAATAAAAAGGTTTTGCCTCTTTTTCGTGCCTCCTTTGATGTCTTCTTTAAAGTTTTTAAAAAAATAATTATATTATTTTATTATAATATAATTTAAAATTATGATTAAATTATAAAAATGTATGAATAACAGGGGGTAAATGTGTAATTATTTCATTTTATATTTAAATGTCACGTCATCAGTCCGTTACATCCTTAACGACAGAGGGCTATTTTAATACCAAATCAATAGTTTACCGGTGTATTTGATTCTTTATAAAACATTGTGGTCAGATCGATACTAAACTCATAGTATGGTGACTATCTGTATAGTTTACCCTTAAATAATTAACAAACTAATGAAACATACTCATTATCGTTTTAACGTCTTCAAATTTTTGCCCCTCCTAATCAGAAATTTAAAACATAGGTCGCAATCTGATTCTAATATATTATATCTCTAGTCTGATCCAACCCAACATAATAAAAGTAATAATTTGATTCTAATCCAATTCTGATATTTTAATAAAAAATGATTAAACTTAACTCAACTTAGAAAAAATAATAAAAATATTAAATATAATATATAAAAATATTATATTATATATATCGGATTGAGTCGGATAAAAAAATACCCTTATCCAAACATGCCCCGCTGTAATTTTATTTTTTTCAATAATCCAACTTACTCTAAATTGTTTTGTAATATAACAACGCATCTATCAAATCAATTCAAAACCCATCGAAAATAAATTATTTTCATCCTTACATAAAATATATAATTATATTATAAATATTTTTATTTATTAAATACATATCTTTTATGTAAAATAGTTCCGTTCAAGCATATTAAAATACATATCTTTTATTAAATTATAATAAAAAATAATATTTAGTTTTTTTAATCCTTGATGGAAGCATTAAATTTTTAATTTATTTTGTTATAGTTACTATCATTAACTCCGTCAAAAAATTGACATAACACGATAAAATTATCTTTCCATAAATAATCCTAACTCTTAAAATTTATAATTATTGTCAAGATCATAATTTTAACCAAATAATTTTTGTTAGATTTTAACAAGGAAAAAGATTATTTTATCAACAGTTTAATATATTTTATTTTTAAATTATTCTTACTATTAACATTGTTGAATAAAATTTAAAAAAAAATCCCAATTAAAATAAAAAAATAACTTTTTAATCAACCATTATTAATCATTTGATCAGTGTAATCACTTTTTTGTCCGGGTTGATTAAACCCTAAACTGAAACCCTAAAACACAATATTATATATTAAATATAAACATAATACATTAAAAATTCAAAAAAACTATTTATATTGAATAAAATCCTTTTATTTCAATATCCAATTACAACCCAAATTTGCCTAACCCTTTTACCCAAATCAGACCCAATACAAACATAATCCAAATCCACACAACAAAGCAAAGCCCGTTAACTAACCTCGACCCATTACAACAATTAACCCCTTACCCAACAACCGAAGCCCATTATTAAACCTAAACCCAAATACATCAGACCCCAAACCCATCAGTTAACCCGAATACCCATGACCCGGTTCACAACCCGGATATCGATCCGGCTCTCCACCTCCCTGGGCTGACTATTCAAATGCCCTATTGACCCCTCAGCTTCTGAGTATTGCAGAAGCATCTGGAATGTAGTTCGTCATCTCATCCTCGCCACCGCCACGACGACCACGTCAACTCCACATCATCAATCGCCCAGCCATATCATCGGCCACCTCAGCATCACCAGCAATCGTCCAAAGCAAGGACGAAAGACCACTGATCCCCCCTTCCTCGTACGATGTCAACCAACGCAAGAAAACAAACAAAGGCAGAGAATAATCAGAGGACAACAAAAATCAGTTTTTTATTTCATTATCATGTAAAATCGGCTATAAAGGCCACAACGAATCCATATAAACCTCAGATGGGATTCATTTGAAAAAATCAATACAAACACAAATTTTTCCAGAGCATATTTTTCCTGTAATTTCGAATAGCAAAATATTAAAATTTTAGGGGTTTACCTTTCGAATCTATAATCGGTTCCCGTCGCCGGTGTGGTCTCTCCATCTTCTTTTTCTATTTCGCCGAATGCTAGAACCATTTCAAATCAATGAAAGTGGTTTAGGGCCTTTGTTTTTAAGGTTTTCGAATCAAGAAAAGGATTTTTGGTTGTGATTTTTGTGTTTTTAAGTTAAGAAAGTGGTTTCGCATTGCAGATCTAGTTTTCAAATATAAAAAAGAAGCTTTTTTTGTTCTTTGCCGTCGTCGGACGTCGGCGCCGCGAGGGTTCTCTCACCGAAATCTGGGTTCTTAATTTCCAGAGTTTTCTCAACTCTCCCTCTTTTTCTGTTCCAAGGGAAAATGAAGGGAGGAAGGTTGGAAGGCCATTTTGGCCTGAGTGTTGCTATATAAACAACTTAAAAAACGACGTAGTTTTGCACCTTTGATCCGCGCGATGACCCGACCCGGAGGGAAGGATCCGTGTGTTTTGGACAATGGGATAATTATGGTTTCAGTCCTTGTTCTTTAAATCCCTTTCGACTTCAGCTCTGGGTTAATAACACTTTGATTCCTCCAAATCTGCTTTATGTTCTAATTTCACCCATTTTAACTATGTTTCTATTTCGAATAAGCCTTCAAGTTCTTTTCTTCTTCAATTTTAATCCGTATATTGTATAATATATGTTTACTTATATATATTTCATATGTTAAAGTATATTAATTATAATTTATATTATACATCTATTTTATATATGGCATATAGATAATTTTAACCTTTTAACGTTTATAATTTTTATCATTTTGATTTTTATTTTTATTTTTGGATAAATTTAACATTTAGCATATATCTTGTTGACAAATAACTTATTTTTTAACTATTATGATAATTAAAGAGTTAAAAATTTAGCAATGATGACATATCATATGCATATGATAATATATTTTAAATGACAAGACATCTAACCTATCATATATATATATATAATATAATTTTATTTCAATATAAAATATAAAAGGATTAAAATTCAAATAAAATATTAAAAATTAATTAATTCTAAAATAAAAGGTTACTAAACATTCTCAACCCTAACTACGATAGAATCAAAATCCTATCTTAAATATTAGTAGTATTTTATTTTAGAATTAATTAATTTTTTAATATTTTATTTGAATTTTAATTATTTTATATTTTATATTAAAATAAAATTATATTTTATATATATATATTTAATAGGTTAGATGTCATGTTATTTAAAATATATTATCATATGTATATGATATGTCATCATTGTTAAATTTTTAATGGTCCAGTTATCATGATAGCTAAAAAAAACTATTTGTCAAAAAGATATAGGTTAAGGGCTAAATTTATCCAAAAATAAGGATCAAAATGATAAAAATTATAAACATTAAGGGTTAAAATTATCTTTATGGCTTTATATATTTATAAATATACTTATTTTCACTGTAATATATGTTATAATCTTTTTTTCATATACGTTTTATTGTGGTATATTTTTATTATGATTTTATTTCTTTTTTATTTTCTTTGACCTATGGGATCCTTTAATTATCAATTAAATTTAGTAAATTTAACCGTTTTTAATTCTTTTCCTTTTATTTCATTTACTAACTGCCTTAAATATATTATTACTTACTGTAGCAATCTGAAAAAACCACGATTATTGAATCGTTAAGAAAGTCTTTTTTGATTGTGGAGAACATATTTCGATGTGTCGTTTTGAAATTGATGTCTTTCACGTGGGATTTTTCCTTTAAAAATCATTTTTGAAAAATTGGAGTCGCCACCGACCGTTTAGGTAGACCGAAGATCATAAAACCAGAGATTTTAAAAATTGGAGTGAGGCTATTGAACAGTCTCTCCTTGGGGCAATCTTGGTCGTTCTTGTTGATCAGATCTAATGGTCACATCTGTTGGCGGCTGCAGACATAAAACACCATTAGGATTAAGGTTTCCTTGTGTTAGATGGGCTGCACGAATTGAGCTTTGTACATCATTAAAAGGGTCATGCAATTAAAAGATCATTGGACTATTATGGGTTATTATTTATTTTTATGGGCTATCTGATTTTAATATTTAAGCCATTACTAATATATAATAATATTAATAGTAACACCTAATATTATATAATTAATAATAGTATTAATATTACATGCAACACAAACACATAACATAATACAAAATAAAAAACTTACATGTATCATGCATATACACACATAACCAACCATAAAAAACATATATTATACACATATTATGACACTTTAAAATATAATATAACTTAAACATAATGCATGCAATAACACATATACTTTACACATAATGATAAATGCCATATAATAACACATATAAACACGTAATGATACATGTAAAATTGGGCCCTTATTAGAAATGTAAAAATTAAAATATTTTAATTTCTTCGATTAAAAATGAGTGATTATACTTACTATAAATTACATATTATAGGCGATATATATTTTATATATTTTCCAATTATTTATGGGTATATATTATAAGGGTTTTTTTAGATATTTTGTACATGTTGTACTATATTTTATACATGTGCATTACCTATTATATTATATATAGTCATTATATTATATATTATTTAAATACAACATATCATATTATATTTACACTACATAATATATATTACTATTATAATATTATTTTTTTTACATATCATACGCATTTATTCTTTTTTTACAGTAGTATCGGTTTGGCCGGTGTGAATCGTATTTTTTTTCTCATGTATCTTTTGATGGCTTTGTTGCCTTTGTTTTAAATTAGAGAGTTTAGAGTTTAGGATTTAGAGTTTATGGTTATAATTTGTAGTTAGGGTTTAAAAAATTAAGAGTATGATATATTTTTAGGGGTAGGATTTAGAGTTTAAAAAATAGAAAATATGGGTTAAAGTTTAAAATTTAATTATTTAAATTCTTTTACAAAAAATATAAAAGGAAACATGAGGCAAAAGAAGAAAACATGAGGCAAAAGATTTTTTTCTCCATTCGACTAATGTGCACACCGAAAATATTGGCCTATAAATATCACTTTAGAGGGAGGAGATGCATAAGCAAGAATAGAATCTTTATTTGTAATACTACGCATTCTTTCTGCTTACGTTCTTTTGATCTCCTCTATTAGCATGGCTCGAGAATTGATCGTGAAAGATAAACAATATCAATATTATTTATATAATAATTTTTGAATATTTAGATCGTAGATTCTATAATTTAAATAGATATAATTATATGTTTTGATACCTATTATGTATCAGAATATAGCATTCTATTTATATATATAATGGGGTTTCACTTTTGCAGAAGATATCTATACTCAAGAAGATCCTATCGGGATATGTACTCCTCCTCCATGTCAAGGTTTATCTTATCCTTGAATTTAAAAATATTACATATATTTAATGATAAATAATAATTAATAAATTGTCCATGAATCTCGATATTCATCTTTCAAATGCATGTAATATCTTTATATAATAAAAAAATTATAATATTTCTAGAGTATAATCTTATATTATTTATTCCTATGTTAATTCTTTCCCCTTGTTGAACCAAAGTATCCCACTGCCATTGACAATACTGTTCAATGATTTACTTTGAGGGAAGGATAGTTCAAAAGTTTACAAAATCGTCCACGTTGTAATCAATTTGTAATTTTTAATATTTCACAATTATTCGTTTATTTTTTTAAAAGTATTTATAACTTAATAAATTAATAAATTAATCATCGTTATAGGTTGCGAATAACTTGATTTCAAAAAACAAATTAAATATATAAATGGATACAAAAATAATGACATGTTATTTAGTTTTATATAATTTTTTAATTTAATTTATTGACCTATTAATTTATATTTGATACCATAAAGATTTATTATATGATAACTCCTTTACTTTAGTTTGTTCCATTGATAATATAAAAATTTTGTAACGACCCGGATTCGGATCCGAGTGTCAGGTCAATCCGAGAGTTATGAGTTTCGATTTTGGTCTCGAGTTTAGTGGTTTTGGGCTTCGGGTTTGTGTTGTTGTGTCGGTTATTGGGCCTTTGACTTGTTGGACTTGAGTGTTGTTGGGTTAGAGTGGTGTTAGTAAGGGGCTTTTGGTCTTTTCCTTTATGGAAGACAAGGGAAGAGGGGAATGGTGTGTGTGTGCTGCAGAGAGTGTAAGAGAGTGAGGTCATAAGGGAAGCTTTTCTCTTCATCTTCTTCATCTCACCCTAGGAGAAAAGTGAAAGGGTTTGATCTTTGTGGGATAGTTTGAGAATCACGTTTTAGTACAAGAAAGTAAGTTGTTGAGTGGTTAAAGATCTATCCAAAGAGGTAAGAATGTGTTGGTTTGGTGAGGATGGGGGTTTATGAGTTGGTTTGAGAGAAAAAACGGGAATGAGGTTTTAAGGGTTTGAATCTCAGTTTTTATTGTCTTTGATGTTCTGAGGACCTCCCTGAATGGTGGTTAATGGTTAAGTGTCTTCCTCTTGTAGAGAAACAAGTTGGAACACCATCTTCAAGCTTGGGAAAGGAGAAAGCTTAAGTGGGAGGAAAGAGCTCGTTTTGCAGTTGTTTTTGCTTGAGGTTGGTACTCCCAACTCTTACTTCATCATCCATTCATGGTAGAGTGCATGACATGTAGAGGAAATCATGTATGTGTGTTGTCTTGCTTGGTTGCTTGAAAATGGGTCTTTAATGGTGAAATCCGAGTTTATATGTTTAATGGTTGAAAATTTATGTTAAAACATCCTAAACACACTTAGAAATGAGTAGGAAAACTTTGGGGTCGTTTAGTTGAGGTTTGGGGGTGAAACTCTAGAATTTCTAAGTGCAGAACCGTCCTTAGTGTAGGGGGTATCGATACTCGAGCTATCGGTATCGATACTCATTAGAGCTTTTAGCTTGTTGCCCAGGGGTATCGAACCTTATTTCGATACCGAGGCTTTCAGAAACTTTTTGTATCGATACCTGTATCGAAACAAGTCCTCCCCTTTCTGTTGACTTTCGAAGTTGGTCAACGGTATCGATACTTGTTTCGATACCTGTGTTTCGATACCCTCTTTGGGTGAGTATCGATACAGGGTGTCTCGATACCCTACTTAAGGGTATCGATATCCCTGTGTAGATGGGGTTAAATTTGAATAGAGTTTTGGGGCTCGATGATCCTAATGAATAATTACTTAAGTCTAAAAGCTATGAAATGAATCGTCGAACTAAGTTAAGGTTATAACTCCAAAGACTAAGTGAGATGAGACTTTAATATATCTTGTTGTGATGAGATCCTAGGTGGATCGTTTGTGTGGTCGAGTCTTTGTGTGTTGGAATCCGGATATCCATAAGTGTTGCAACACGTTGAAGGTCATCCGATGTAACATTCCGGATGATGATTTGACGATTATCCCGAGTGTAGGATCCCGATGCTGTGTGGACGCGGGCCTCATTCGAAGATACTCGATGTGACATTCCGAGTATGGGATTTGGAGGATCCCGATGCTGTGTGGACGCGGGCCTCATCCTTGAGTATGGGATCCCGATGCTGTGTGGATGCGGGCCCTACTCGTAGTGTAGGATCCCGATGCTGTGTGGACGCGGGCCTCACTACCTCGTGTGTTTTGGTTGATTTGTATATGCTGTGTGCGTTAATATACATTTCATTATGCCATGTGATAGGCGAGCATGCTAGATCATCATATCATGCACGAGATTTATATGTCATGCTTTACTGCTTTTGATATGCATGATATTGGCCGAGTTTGGCATATCCACTGAGCTTGTGTGGCTCAGCGTTCGAAATCTGTTTTCGTGCGTAGGTTAAGTGAAGCAGGTCCCGTGGAGCACCATCAAGGTTTGGATTTCAGCATCGACTTTGTGTCAGGGTACAGTGATAGATGTAGTGGGCTAGTACTTTGTCAGACCTATATGTATTTTTGTAACTCTGTCATTTTAATTGTGTCAAATGTTTTAAATGGGTTTGTAGTAATTTGGAGCTCCGGTCATTTTAAACTATTTGGGCTTTTGTTTTAAATTAAATGGATCGTATTTAGACTTGAATTGACTTTATTATTGGACTTTCGAAGGAAATTTTAAAATACGGGTTTTGGGCCGGAGGTCCAATGTGACATCCGGGTCGGGGTGTTACAAATTTAAACTTGTAACTTGGTTTTGTAGATCTAATGTTTTATTCTTAGGGTGATAATGGATCAGACTTGGATGAATTAATTAGATGATTTGGAGGAATTCATGAGTACTTTAATAAACATATATAATTAATTAGTATTAATTTACATTATGTAAAAATTATTTATTTTTATATTAATTACGGACAATTGAATGACAGTAAAAGATTAGTAAGATTATTTTTTTATTTTTTCAGAATAATAATCTTCGGATTTTCTACGGTTAATCTCGTTCATCCGGTGGTCATAATTAATGTAAAACTCTTTAAGTTTTACATATTTTTTGGATTGTTGGATAACTGAAATGAATGACTCGGATTAACTCTTTATTTTTCTAAAGTGATTCTTCACATAACTGACTAGAAATCTGAACCATCCGTTTTCGTTATTCAACAATTTAAAAATATGTACAACTTAAATTTTTTTATACTTTATAACTTGATCCTATACCTATGTATAAAAATAAATTTTATATAATATATATTTATATATGTTTGCTATTAATTATCTTTGCTTGCTGCTGATCGAAGGACATAGAATTAAACAAAATAATAATCCATATAAGAAATGAATAGAAATTCAGACAATACATTCATTTTTTTCATAAAAAATCATTTACATTACATAAAAGATTAAATGTATATTTATAAATATTTCAAAAAAGAAAAAACAATGTATATATAAATACATATAAAACCACACCCCACTTTGATGGTAAAATGGCGGCAATAGTTACCTACCTAATATATTTTTCTTCATTAATAATAAACCCTAATTACTCGACCGAACCTGATAATTTTTTGAGCTCGTGATCGGAAAATATGTTTAATACGAAGACGTCGGCAACCATCAATGGGCAGGTCCTCGGCGGCTGGGGCCGGAATAAGCTATGCTAATACTAGGTCAGGACATCTATCTAATATAAAACACTACCTTTAAGTATATATTATTGTTTCTAACATTTGTTCTTTTACTTTTATTTATTTTTAATTAAAAATAATAATTAAATTATTATATAGTAAATTAAAAGTTTAAAATTAATAAAATTTTATTTATAATCCCCAACCCTAAACACTAAATATTAAAACCTAAATTCATTTAAGTTTTAAATTATAATAAAAATTCATTAAATAAGATTTAGAGTTTTTTTTTCAATCCTAAACCCTAAACTCACTTAATAAACCATAAATCCTAAACCCTAAATTCATTAAATAATATTTAGGATTTAGAATTTAGGGTATAAGGTTAATTAAGTGAGTTTAGGGTTTAGAACTTAGAGTTTATGATCAATTAAGTGAGTTTAGGATTTAGAACTTAGGGTTTAGGTTTAGGGTTCATTAAGCGAGTTTAGGGTTTATGGTTTAACAACAAACTCTAAATCTTATTTAAAATTTTGATCATTTTATTATTATTATTTCTATCAAAAAAATATATTTACCCTAATAATAATAATAAAATGATGAATTTTTTATTAAAATAGAAGGTCTAAAATAGGTTTTAAACCTTAATCGAATGATCTCAAACTATAAAAATCAAAATAAATCCTAAAATTTCTCGGAACATGAAACAAAATTGAAAGATTTATGTTTTAAATGTTTCTGTGTTTTTCTTGCATCCTAACAATAACTTTTAGCACCAAACAACATAAAAGGTTTAATATAGTTTTTCCTCAAATTGTATTATATGTTTTTCTCAATTAATCACTTAAATTTTTTGTCATAATTTAATTGAACCAAAAATAAATTTGAATTAATTTTTAATCGAATCAAATATATTAATTTCAAGTATCAAATCTGAATTTTAGTTGAACCAATGATAGACTGAATTTTAATTAAATTGAATATCGACTCGAACCGAACAACAAATTTAATATAATCTAATTAAAATTGAACCAACTCAAAATGACCCAAACCGAATGAATTATTTTTTCCCTCTGCCCTCCACCTACCCGATATGGGCTTAGGAAGGTTTCAACCAACCCAAATTTTGACTCAAGAAGTTTCTGCTGAAATATGTTCTCTGTTTTAAGGGTATGAAAATTTCCGAAGCCTGGTGATTGACTTCACCTTTAGTTCCGATCTTTCAGTCGCATATTGCTTGATTTTTATCAGCAAAAGAGCGCCCTTACTACGTCATTAATGGAGATTCTTTAGTATGAGAAAGCTTAAGCTGATGCTTCTATCCTCTGCGAACCTTATAGAACTGAACTCATACAAAGTTTTGGATGCATACTCGACTCGTATATGATTTTCGCCTCAGAGAAATACATGTTTTCTTCTATGTTGCTCAAGTAATCCAAAATGCATATATTCAGCATTTTCTTCTTTGTTAAATAGTGTTGGTTTTACTGCACTTTCCTGGAATCTGAATACCATATGACTGATGCCTCATCAATTCATTCATCCTACTGGCAGTGAAATACTAGGAATTAAGATGTGAAACCATGAACATCCATTGAGACAATTCCAGTTATATTTCTAACTTCGGAACTCGGATTTTTACATCGAAACTCCTCTTTTTCTCCGGTGACAGCTAAAATCATGAACTATGCTAATTACGGTAGGAACTATGAAGCGTCCTCTGTAACTATCTTGGAACTAAATTCGAATTCAAATTTTAATATCTTTTTCGTTGACAAAACAGTCTGCTGAATTCCATGTTTAGACTTTGAAAAAGGAAGATTGATTTTTCACAATATTTAAAAAAAAAACATAAGTCAATGTTTGGTTTGATTCTTTGAATTTGATTATGAAAGGTTAAGGTTTTGGCATGTCTAGAGTTTGGACATTTTTTTTAAAATTATTTGCTTTAAATTGGAATATATATATATATATATATAAATGTTATAAATCCATCCAAATATTCAATTAAAAATACATATAAAAATTAATTATATCAGTAAACAAAACATAAAAAGAGATTAAACTATTGCTAAATCATTAAGAAAATATATATCATAATCAAACGGTATAAGAAATTTTTCATCAAATAAAATCAATCCATCAACAAAATTGGATAAAGAAGATAACTTCTTCATCAAGGAATGAACCATCATCACACATGAACTCTTCTTTAATATATATTAATTGATTTATTTTAAAATTAAATTCGATGATATTTGAGAGTTGAAAACTATGTTTACCGACAGCTCCCCATGTTTCATGGCACTGCCTTCCCATTTTGACATCAACGGCATACATGAAAAGAAAATAAATAAAATAACGAGTTAAATCTAACATATAATCTCAAGAAATCAAGAAATTAAATAATAATAATAAATAATAAATAGTGGCCATCCCTTGTGGCTTTCGTCTGTTACTTCTAACAACATACTTCTGACTGAAAACCAAAGGAGAGTATTTTTGTTACTTCTAACAGTTCACATGTGTGTAGCCTCGATTCGATACCTCAATGTCCTGTATAGATGACAAAGCTTTCTGCATATCAGGATTTGAAATGGTTTGCTTCAAAGCATGTTCAGCAGCAACAAATATTTCAGCAAGCTTCATGGGTCGATCAATCGAGCCCTCAAAATTTCCAGCAGATGAGTAAGTACGAGACATCGAAATTGCTTGTGCTTTACTTGATGGGGATGTTTTTGATGATATATCTTTCATTGATCTGTCAGCACGAATGCATTTATTTGACATAAAAACCTTTAATAACAAAAAAAGGTGAAAATTTTCTTGACATGAAAACTTTCAGTCTAATAATAACTCATGTTCGAAAATTGCTAAAGCATCATTGCGTTTTTTCTTGAGATTTCCTTACCCATCAGCAAAGTTTAGTTTGCTGTCAAACATCTCGGATGAGCTTCCAGTAGAAAGGGAAGCCCTTCGCCGGTTTGCCTCACGTATAAGGGCAGTAGGTTCAAGTGGCAAGGGTTTCCTCTCAATGCCAAACGGATTGACTCTGGGATTTTCTTGCAGAATCATCTGAACCAATTAAGGTATAGTTGATTAAACGAGTAATAGATGTTAAAGGACAATATAGTCGTGATTTGCATAAAGCCTACAATTATGAGAACATTTATCGACTGCTTTCACCAAGTCTAGAAAGATACTACTATTCAGATGGTAGGACCATAAAGCACCTTCACAAGTTTTAGCAAGAAAAAAGTAAGACTACAAGGAAACGACATTTTTTGCCAATTTTAATCATGCAGACATCAAAATACATGGATGCAGGTAAGTTGATCTAAAAGCTTCTACCTTGAAAAAGGCCCCTGAACAAAGGTGGGTTATTATCATAATCACACTATTTATTTCTTTTTCAAATCTCTATGCTGTTATAATGTTTCGTTGCTGATATTCTAAGAAATAAATCCATATCCAAATCAGCAGTTTATAAACTTGGAAAAAATATTGAAAATACGAAATGGAAGCCCTACAGTACTTGTTCGACGGACAAAACACATAAATCTTTATGGTGTATCCCCCGAAAAAAAATGATGTGTCACTTTGCCGATCTTACATTTCTACAAATGTGGAACAATAACTTGCCTGTTCTTTCTGAAGCACCTCAGAGGCAGCATTTTCTGGAACCAAAGGCCAAACTGCTGGCTTGGGCCAGGGCAGCATGCTCAATAAGGCACTGCTCACAAAGAAAAGAAATGATTCAATTAGATGGTGGAACATCAGACTTGACCACAAGACTAAGCCTACTTTAAATTATGAAGTAAGTAACCAAATTCATTGAAGTCAAAAGTGGAGTTGATCTCCAAAACTTGTATGCATACCTGTTAACAGGACTCCTTCTATCTCTGTTTCGTATCCAATTAGATATGCAAGCCTCAACCTTAAGAACTGACACAAAATCAATATGTTTCGGCGGATGTTCAACAATATGAAAAAAGGAATTCCATTTAAAATGAGGCATGGTTTAGGCACAAACATAGACATGCTAACTGCAATCTGAAACTAATAAAACAATGACAAGAAAGAAGCACCTCTAGAACATTTCAAGAAGGCCAAAAAATAACTTGGAAATTGTTTTAATCAGTTATATAAAATGCTCCATAATAAAGGAAAAAGTTATGGATCATTTAACCACACAATTTCAACCCATTTAGAATGGCATTTTGATAAAGTTCT
The DNA here is from genome assembly GCA_035048815.1 of Abelmoschus esculentus. Lineage (NCBI taxonomy): Eukaryota > Viridiplantae > Streptophyta > Magnoliopsida > Malvales > Malvaceae > Abelmoschus > Abelmoschus esculentus. Next base: position 12,013,206 of record JAUCBN010000001.1, read on the forward strand.
AACAATTGCAATAGACAAACACATTTTTGAGGATCTAGTCTCAAAGCCACACTGTGCGACATAAGGTACTTAAAGTCGTAAAGAGTACTTGTGTTTCAACACATAAGCTACTTAACAAATACATTGCTTGACAATATTACAGACCCTTAAAACGGCTAGCAAACAGTACTTGTGTTTTGTAATTAAAAAACAACGCATTGCCAACAAACTCACGCCCTCATATCCTTCAATAACTTGACTTTGATCTTTTCTAACTTTCTCACAACTTGTTTCATATCAGGCCTTTCGCTCGGTATCTCTGCTGAACACTCCAGGGCAACCTGCAAAACAGATAATGCGCAATCGTTGGCTGCTAAATGTTCCCTCTCGGTACTTACAGAATTGCTGTCTCCAACTTGGTTTAGCATAGAGGGTAAACTCTCTTTCACTAAACTCCGCAAGCTCATTTCTTCGGAAAACATTTCATCTGTAGGCTTCTTTCTCATCATAGTTTCCATCATAAGAATTCCAAAACTATAAACATCGCCTTTTGTAGAAACAATTCCATCTGATCCATACTCTATATATGAATTTGTAAGAAAACAATTTCAGTATTCAATAGTGTGATAAAAAATGGAAACTTAAAGAGTAAAAGTACAAGTATCACCTGGTGCCATATATCCAACTGTTGCAAGGGTCAGTGTTTGGATCATTGAATCCTCTTCACGTAAGAGTTTAGCGATTCCGAAATCACTCAAATGCGCAACCATATCTTCATCTAATAGAACATTGCTGGGTTTTAAATCGCAATGAACCATGGGTGTTGTATGACCATGATGGAGATATTCCAGAGCAGATGCAACATCTATCAATATGTTCAGCATTTGAAGGATATCAAGAAAATGATTGTTGGAATACAACCATTCATCAAGGCTCCCCTTAGGCATAAACTCCAGTACCAAGGCTCTGAAATCTTGATTATTAGAGCAACAACTGATGATTTTGGTTAAATTTTGGTGACGAATGTTGCGAAGGATTTCACATTCAACGTCAAAACTCTTAACGGCTCCTATTAACTCTACCTTGAAGATTTTTACCGCAATTTTCATTCCATCTAACAGAGTCCCTTGGTATACTGAACCATAGCTTCCACTACCGAGCAATCTGCTATCATTGAAACCATCAGTAGCTTGATGAAGCTCTTGGTATGAAAATCGTCTCCACGATCTCAGAGGTATCAAGTCTTCATGAGTTTCCAATGTTTCTTTCTTCCACCATCTTCTCAAGATAATGAAGGTTAGAGCCACGACCAAAATCATAGAGACACTTATCACTGCTAATGCTACATAGGTTATGAGCTTAGTTCTTGCCTTGGAAGTTCTACGAGGTTTAGTTTTGCAGCTCGGAACAAGAAGTCGAGCTGCACCACACAATGCTTCATTCCCCTTAAATGATTCAATCGAGTAGTTTTCAAATAATCCTCCATCAGGAATTTCTCCTTCAAGTCTATTGAAAGAGACATTGAAAATTTTGAGGAAACGAAGTTTCTCCAAGGACTTTGGAATCTCTCCGGATAGAATATTTCTTGACAAATCCAATAATTCCAAGCTCAATAAGTCACCAAATGAATCAGGAATAGAACCTGTGATTCTATTGTTGGATAAAGAAAAATAAGTGAGGGCACCGAGATCAGCAACCCCATTTGAAATTTCACCGGAAAACTGATTGTTTGAAAAATCGATACTGGTCATAACTTTCCACTTTCCAATATCAATTGGCAGAAGACCACTGAAAGAATTGGAAGACAAGTTCAGGATCAACAGATTGTTAAGCACTGTCAAGGTTGAAGGTATCGAAGAAGAAAACATATTGGATCCAAGGAGTAGTTGTCTCAAAGAAACCACGTTACCCAAGCAAGCAGGAATCGGTCCAGACAATCTGTTGTTGGTCAAAACCAAGAATCCTAACTTGTTTAGATGACATAATTCAGAGGGGATCGGTCCTTTCAACATATTGAAGGGGGAATTGAACCAACAAGGTGGTTATCTCCCAAAGCCAAGAACCCTAGATTCTTTAGATTGCCAATCTGTTGTGGTATTGTACCTGCCATAAATTTAAAAAATAAATACTTATATCAGTCCAATATGTGAAAAAACAAATTTAAACTACGCTAGCCTTGTGCCTTGTGTTTAATGGAAGGTCATTAGATTAATGTGGTAAGGCAGTGACGGTCTATGAAGAACAGAATAGTCAAAGGTATATCTTCTGATGAAAAAAGTGAGTACAATAATTACGATTTCAAGAAAAATAAGTTGATATGTTCGTATAAGAATCTAAAATGGATAATACAACGTTAGAGTCAGAGTAATTTTGGATATGTATAATAGGAGCGATCACATTTACAATTTAAAAGTATCGATTTACCCATTTATACCTGAGAAGTTGTTACGAGAACACTCTAAGGTTTCGAGCAGAGTCAGATTCCCAATTTGCTCTGGAATTTTACCTGTAATAAAAGAATTCAGATCAAATTTAAAATTCTTTCATACTAGTAGAAAAAATGATCTTGCATCCTTGTAATTATTTAATTTGAAAAATGCATGCAAATACTTAAAAAATGGTTATTGTACATTACCTTCCAAGTGGTTCCCAGCGATGGATAAGAACTGAAGCCTGTCTAAATTCCCAATTTTTTCTGATAGACTTCCCTCCAATCGGTTTAGTGCCAAGGATAACTCTATTAACTCTTTGCATTTGAATAAACTGTCTGGAATTTTCCCAGACAACATGTTACCAGCCAAGTACAATGTTTTCAAATTCGAAAGATGATTGAACATGTCTTCTGGTATGTTACCAGTAAGATTATTGAAGTTGAAATTGATGACTTTTAATGAAAGCAAATCGATTGAAACAGAGGGTATTGAACCGGTGAGCTGATTATGTGCTAGATAAATATTTTGCAATGACGAAATATTGAAGATGGAGGATGGAATGGGACCTGAAAGCTGATTTTGAAACAAGTCCAATATCTTTAGCTTTGACAAAGAGCCTAAAGAGAATGGAATAACACCCTTGAAGTTGTTATAGTTCAAATACAGTCCCCGAAGTTTAGTTAATGATCCCAACCAGAATGGGATTTCATCACTGAACCCGTTGTTACTGAAATCCATATATTCCAGACGTTTCAAATTCGATAATTCTACTGGTAATCTACCGTGAAAATTATTGCCTCCGATGAAAACAAGAGAAAGGAATGATAGATTTCCTAGGTGAGGTGAAAGCGTGCCTACGAGTTCCAATCCAGTAAGGTTTAAAGCTATGACTCTGCGATGCTTGGATCAGCAGTAAACACCAAACCAGTCACAAACGGGGGAAGAAGCTGACCAATTGGTTGCCAAGACATTGTTAGGAGGCTTGATAATGTTGTCTTTCAATGAAAGAAGAGCTAACTGGTCTGTAAGAAGGGTGGTTGATTCCACAGAGAAAGTAGACACGATGATGACAAGAAGAGTTAAGTTCAGGAAAATATTGGCCATTTGGTTTTGCATGGCCGAGTCTAACTGGTCTTTATGCACACCAGATTGCTGCTTCTCTGTCGCGTAGAAAGCCCTATTCAATTGCCTACTCTAACTCCGGCAGCTCTCGTACTCTCATTCTATCAAGCATCGTAGGAACCCAGTTCTTCTAACACTTGATATACTCAGCAATTGAATGAGTGACTGAGATCTAATGCCAGTCCCATCGAACTCACTTAAGGACTTAACGGACAAGAACTTGAAACCCCGTTGTCGAATATTTCCTACTAGGCAAGACATAACAATGAAGACAATTCCAATAGAAGAATAGGAAGCATTTGTCTTTCTTTCCACTGAAATCCCTAGCTTAGTCCTTTTAGGAGAATAGGTAAGGACTTCCCTTTCCCTGTGCGATTCGGAGATACTGAGGAAAGAACATCAAACCCGGAAGCAAAGACTAGGACGGGGAAGACAATCAACACGGCGTCTCTTTTAGCCTCTGGTGGGAAAACAAGAGGAACTGCTAAAGCTATTCATTCAAGAACTACTTAGACTAGTAACACAGGACTAGGACAAGAGAAGAGGGGCTCTCTGAAGTCACCTTAGCTTTTGATTTCCCCTACCGAGGATGAATACCACGGATCATGTCGAAAACAGCTGATGGAGACAACTTCACTAGGGATGAGACGTCGGAAGAAGCCAAAGGACGGAACAAGAAAACTCAATACTTCCGAAGAAGCTGTGTAGAACACATCCAAAGCCGTTGTAAGGGCAGAGTTGAGTTGCTTTCCACCGATAGTCTCAATTCACAGCGGGATAGACCTATTGACGAAGGGAAAGACCGGATAACTACCTGTGAGCTGTAGAGGGAAGAAAGACTCCATCAATCCAAGATAGGCGCTTTGGAGAGTAGGAAGTGAAGAAGAGGGAATTTACCATCAACTGCATATGTGTCTGGAAACTCGGGATCGTAAATGGATTCGAGTACAATTCTGATCGCCTCTTTCATGATCTTTTCTATAGGTAGAACTACTGTGAGCGGTCTAAACTTCGATCCTTATTTCTTTCTTCATATTGTAAAGGGGAGCAAAGCCCGTTTTTTGCTCAAGGGCCCTCCTACCGTCGTTTCAGTGACTCATACTCAAAACGTTTTAGGGACGGGGAGTGGATGAGAACGGCGAGGAAACGTACCGGAGACGTCCCACGTTGATGGGATACGGATGAAATCAGTCGGAGGCGTTTGGTGTTTTTTCGGGGATGTTTCGGGGACGGTGGATGAGGGCACCCAACGTTTCGGGGACGGTGCATGAGGATACCCGAGGTTAGAAAGTTACAGTGAAAAGAACGTTGAAGAAGATGAAAGAAAGAGAGAAGTTAACTGAAATTATTGTGGGACCCATTTAATTGTTTTTATTATTATATATAAACAATAATAATTTAGTGTCTGTTTAACCTTTGACGTGAAAAAATTTCATGCTTATAGTTATATAAATATTTTAATTTTTTATTTTAATTATAAATAATCTATAATAAGAATAAAATTATTTTTACTTTTAAATTTTATTAATATTTATCATTATTATTATTTAAATTATTATCATTATTTTAAATAAATTATTTATTTATATTATTTTATATTTTATCGTACTTGTACCTTAAAATTTTAAAATTATCATTTTTTATTTTTATTTTTGTATCCGTTTTTTATCCGTATCCATACAACATAGCCAGATTATACCCACGCATTGCCGCGAAAGTCTTAATTGAATTATCATAACTCAAAATCAAAACCGTCACAAATTTTCTAGTCTTTTTTCCAGACCTGAAGATGACCCCTTTGAAAGCTTATCATCAATAGCACGAATAAAAATACATAGAATTGTGGTCACATCACTGGCCTAATCTGTAAACTCTATTTTACCATGGAGGAGACCTAAATAAAGAGCAGGTTCTATCACAAGAATGAACTAAAAGAGCAACAGCATAAACCGGCTTTGTGAACTTACAATAGGGAATCTCACCAACCTATACTTTCTAACATTTATAAACAATTAGCTTTATCGATATTAGTAAGAGGACGGTACTTAAAATCTGAACTTCCAATATGAAAATGTTCTCCCCAAAAAATTTAAAAATAAAAAAATAAAGAATTTCAAACCAAACAACTAAAAGAAACCCACATTAAAAATTAAATAAAAAATAATTAAAGATGAAAATAGAATAACTTTACTCTTAAGAAGGTATTATTGCTGGATTTTTTTAATGGGGATAAGTTAAAATGAGATTAAATAAAGTAAAATTAAAATTATTATAAAAATTATAAGATTTTTATTATTAATTTTTATATATTATAAATTTATATGTACCGAAAATCTTACACTCTTAAAATTTTAAAAGAATGATGCATATAAAAATTCTTATATTTTTTATAAAAAATTCAATATATACTATTTTTTTTTGTCATTATAAAAAACTTGATACATATAAAAAAAACAATAATAAAATTCTTATAATTTTTATAATAATTTTAATTCTATTTTAGTTTAATCTTATTTTAATCCATCGCATTTTAAACTATTTTATTATTCTTAAATCTTGAGATTTCACTCGCGCACTTAACTTTAATGTTTTATCTCTCGATAAAAAATTTTATACACATAAAAATTTAAAATCAAAATCTCCTTAAAAGATACTACATTAATTATTATTTGGACCAACCTTATTAACATAAATTAATTAATTTAATATTATTTAACTTAATATAATACGTAAATGAGTAACTAATAATATTAAGTATTTTTTTGTCAAAGTAATAAATAAACGTTTTTTTTGGTTAAACTTAGATATAATATTTGTCCTTACTACATTCTGCAATTTCCTTCTGCTATTAGTTGTTAGTTGTGTCAAATATAAGAAATCATGTACTCAATGAGATTAGAACTTAAAACCTTTAGAATAAAATTTTTTATAGCCGCTAAACCAACTAAAATATATATTAAATAAAAAATAATAAAATATTTTTTTAAAATTCTATTTTTAAGACTAGATACAAAAAAATGTTTTTTATTACAACATGCTATTATTGTTAAATGATTTTTATAATATTTTAAGAAATCAAACAACAAAGTTAGTTTTATATAATTTTAAGAAATATCTTTATTAAAACAAAATACCCTAAACTAGTTAATATTTATATCTTAAAATTAATCAAACTTTTATTATTCTTAAATCTCGAGACTTCGTTCACGCATTTAATTTTAATGAATTTATCTCTCGACATTTTTTTATAGCATATAAAAATTTAAATTCAAAATCTCCTTAAGAGATACTATATTAATTATTATTTGGACCAACCTTATTAACATAAATTAATTAATTAATTTAATATTATTAACTTAATATAATACATAAATGAGTATATTAAGTATTTTTTGTCAGAATAATATATAAACGTTTTTTTGTCAAACTTAAATGTAATATTTTGTCCTGTTTTTTCTGATCTTATCTTTGTTTTTGAGTTTTCGGATTACTCACCCAGTAAATGAGCTTAATTTGATTGATCAAATCAATTTAACGAAAATCCATCTGTGAAAGTGTTTCACTTGTTTTAGTGTTTTTTTGCAGAGATCAATGGAAAAAAGCAATAGTAGCAGAGACTGGACTCAGATCTATGCTATTTACGGCATGGACCAGTGACAAACACTCGTTTTGCTCTAACTTAAAAATATTAATAATGTTTATTTGAAAGTAAATTTCTTCTCTTTTATTTGTTTACCTGTAAATTTGTTAGCCTCGCAAGCAAACATGTTAAGAAGAGTTAAGCAATTACAAAAACACATATCAATGTTAGAACTCGGTTGCTAGTAAGAATTATTGTAATAATTAAATAAAAGCATCATTGAGAAGATATCTCTTGCGTATTAGATATTATTTCTTTTATTAGTTTACTCTTCGGTCTTTATTTTAAAATTTTAAACTATTCATTCAGAGAAAAAAAAAACTTGAAATAGTAACTTATTCCCATTCTTAGAATACTTTGGGGGAAAAAACACTTTAAATAGTAACTAAAAACCAAAACACTTGCAATATTTACCTTGAAAGTGGTTTGTCCCAATATTTGTACACTTCCTTCCAAATGGTTAAATGATAAGATAGAACTTGTATCTCTTTGCACTTGCATAAACTGGTAGGAATTCTACCAGAAAGCAAATTATAACTCAAGTCCAATAATTGCTCAAGTAAATAGAAAACAGACAAGGGTATGGCAAACTCCAGAAACCATCCCCATCATCATGAAAAAAAGCAACACTTAAATGCCCACATGTGAATGCTACCCCATGAAAAAAAGAGATGAACCCTTTCTAGTTCCTCACATGACAATGCTATTCAACTTGACTTGAAGACAAATTCAATAAATCAAATCAAACCCTGTAATGGAATTAGCTAACATGGCATTAATGGCTTAAGAAACAGATGATGGTGTTCTGCTTCTTATCCCTACCCTATATAGCACACACATATGGCAATAAATGGTGCCCAACTCCCCACGCTATTTAATGAGGAAAAACCAACCATGATCAGGTTTTCAGAGTTTAATGGCATATCAGATAAATGAAACCGTTAAGCAAGTAATAATGGAGTTGCAGAGAGTAGTAGGGGAAAAAATGGGATTTTTTTTATTGATGAAATGGTTAAGGAAAAAAAGAAAAAGGAACAACAATATTAATGACAACATATTTCATCCTTCTTTCACTAACCCAGTAAACTAAGTACCCACCAGACATCCATCCAATCTCCCTCATGGCTTCAGATGATTTTGTATATATCATCACATATATACATGTACAGATTCTCATCTACTACCAGCCTGCCTGCCAGTCCTCTCACTGTATCTCTCTAAAATGTAACTAAGTATTCACTTGTAATTAAATTGTACACATTTCTCAATTCTCCTTTTTTTTTCCCCACTGAATGAAAGTAGTGATACGAGAACGAACCAGGCTGACCTACTTGAAAATGGAAAAAAGAGGGGGGGATTAAGGGAATGGGTGAAAGGTGGGAAAGAACAGGGAACCCTAGAGCAATGAGGAATGAATGAAAAAATGAAAACTGCGAAAGGGAACTACAAGCTAATTTTATCTGGGGTTCCTCTGGCATTGGCTGCTAATGGGATTATTATGTCGCTATGGTTTTATGTCACAGGTACCTGGTAATCTTTATGTGGCGGTGAGGAAAGATTGGAAGGGTAGTGGAACAGTTCCCAACAAAATAGACGTTTGGGCAGTGAGAAGAAAACACAAAAAAGGGGGTTGAGCGGGAGTACAATACAGTCTTAAATTCTATAAGCTGTAATGCCTCACCGAATGCTCCAGCATTTCACGACTTGGGCACACGAGTTCCTTCACCCGGCTACCATTTTTGTATATCTTGAATGTTGGTACGATCCTCACATTCTCAGCATTTGCAATCATTGGAATCTCGTTGATGTCCACCTATACTCCAAAAGAAGGGGCAAAAAGTTGAGAACAAATCGTTATTCTTGCGGTGCTTTGCATTTAGTTTTCCTTCATCTAGAGGAGCATGAAAAAAAAAAACAAGCAGACCGTGGAGAGAGAAAATGGACCATTTACCTTTAGAAAATTTATGGAGGGGTAATGCCCACAGAGAGCATCCACGAATGGAGATATCTGTTTGCATTGCAGGTTGGAAGCCATCATAAAATGGACAACAAAGATGCCTGTGGGTCAAAATTAACTCTCAAGAGGATTCCATGAAGGTAATAAAATGGTGAGAGAGAACCATTGAAGTACCGAATATGGTTTTAAATATAAGGTCAACAACTACCTGGCAGAGATATTGCAGCTCTGAACTGCTCGAGACTAGTCACTTCTTCTACTTCACCACCAAACTTCATGTTATAAACCTCTTCACCGCGAGATTTCTTCAATGCAACTTGAGCATGAAAAAGAGATTCAGCAACTTCAATGTCACCTGGTAGTTCCCTTCTTAAAACTTCATAATCTCGGACAGCCTCTGCCCATCTCTCAAGCTGTAGTTCACAATATAACTGAGGATTAGTATGATTCAACCGAATTTAGGTACACCTGTACATAAAAATGCTTGTCTTTGTGATAAAACTTAAAAGAAAGCTTTAAAGAATTGCGTACCTTGCTATTAGACACTGCCCTTCGAAGAAGGGCTTTTGTGTAGTTCGGTTGGATACTTAAAGCTTGGTCACAGTCTTCGACAGAGCGCTCCCACTGTCCAAGCTTAAACCAACATGCAGCTCTGTTACAATAAAGAACAGAGTTCAATGGATCAAGCTTAATCCCATCCTCGTATGCTGCGCAAGCCTCGGTGAACCTTTCGGATTTGAAAAGATCATTCCCACGTGCTCGTGCTCTGGCAACCAACTTCACATTGCTAAGCAGTACAGAAACTTCAACATTTCGGGGATCAACCTGCCCAGCCTTCTCTGCAGCTGTCACAGCATTCTCAAACCTGCAATACATCCGTCATTAATTTTCAAACTCTGGTCCCAAAGTCCCTGGCATCTCGTATCTGATGAAGCTTAGTACTTTTTAAAACTAACCTCCCATGTGCCATCTCCATTTGTGCTTGGACAAAAGAGAGATAAGCTCCGGCAAGCATCCCAAAGTACTTAGTCTGTGAGGAGTTGGTGCATTGTTCTAATTTAGGAACAACCAAAAGGCTTGATTCAGCGTCATCAAGTCGATGCAGTTTTAAAAGGGCTTCCACTCTACACATAAAAAGCTGTAAATTCAATGTGAACCAGTTCAGCCATTTTCAATGTCTGTTAACTGAACAAATTCTTCAAACTTTAAATATGGAAAGTTTGGAATGAGATTTTTACCTGAGGGGAAGAGTCTGCGCCTGCAGCAATAGCAGCATCGGCTTCCCTTAATGCACCTGTCCAGTTCCTAATTCTCCTGGCATCTGTACACTTGCTAAGATGCCTTTCCACTGCCTGCAACTTCTGCAACTCTGTCGGATCTTGTGGTTGTCCTGGAAAACATAAGTGCTTCCTAGCATTCTCAACATGTCCTACCCTGAAATTGAATGGAGTTAAATTGGAGCAACCTAAATATTTATGCACATTCGATACAATTGAAATATCTTAAAAAATGTATTCATTTTATTGATACCGGGAAATAAGAAGTGATTTCAAAATGCCTACAATCATTACATGAGAAAAGGCCGGCACCAATAAAACTAAACACCGAAACACATGGATATCTATTTTCATAGAAGATAGAAACATAGCAGACAAATTCAACAGCTACCCCAGTCCCCAATACCCTTTGGCAATGGAATCACTTGGAGCAAACTATTGACAACACAATCCATAACATTTCACCAGATTGGATTTGGTCCGAAATAATTCAAAAGGAGACAATAATCCTAGCCAAGCTAATCTTATAAATACAAGCAACCACAATGAGGACCCTATAACACAAAGGAAATCCACAGAACAGACCAATAAGACATTAAGAAATTGAGATCATAAAGGAATAGATTTGAATGAGCAGAAATGTGAAGATATAAATGGATCTAACATTCATTCACCAGATCAAAATTTCTGCAACCAGCATCCAGTCAAACATAAGTGGAAAAAACACCATTCACTGCTTTCATAGACAGAAACCTTGTTACAAATGTAGATAAAAGAAACATATTCTTTTCAACAGAACTAGATCCAACACATCAACAAAACTATCACTAACCCACAAAATCAACCAAAAATATTTCCACCGACACTCTTTCCATTACCAATGTAGATAGAGATATAACAACAAACATGTATATTTATATGTAATTGTATAGCTCTTTTCACCTTAACAATAACGAAGCCAGTCTCTGATGAGCCCTCCCATAGTTAGGATCCAATCTAACAGCTTCTTCACATTCCTTCACTGCCTCTCCTACTCTCCCTAAAGCCGTCAATGCAGCCGCTTTGTTACTCCGGTAAGCCGCATTCGACGGTGACAAAGCTATAGCCTTATCATACAAACTCAAAGCCTCTAAAAAATGTCCCTTTTTATACATCTCATTCCCGACTCTCTTAAATTCCTCAGGTTCCGAGTTCCCCATTGCTTTCCTCATTAAATCACTCGTATTCCCCCTGCTTCCGAGGGTGTTACTGGGTTCAAAGGCATAACCTTTGGAGGTTGTAACGGGTCCAGTTCCCACTCCCCCGCCCCGCATAATGCTGCCGTGGCCATAATTACCCGACCCAGAGCCTAAAACGTCGGTTCTGGAGCTTCGATTCGCCGCCATGCCGGTTTTAATAATTTTCCCCGAAGGGCAAATGTTTCCCGTCGGGAGCATGTTGAGTGGCGGCGAGTTGACAGTGCTTTGACCCGAATAGATCAACGGGTGGGTCATGGCCGTGTTGGATTTGGATCTATTGTGAGGCGATTTAATATTCGCGGTCGAAGCTGTCGGACTGGTTTCACTCGACCCGGAAAGCTCACCCGAGTGGTTATTCCGAGCCGATTCCGATCTCTTAGCGGTCGCGTTAGACGAGTTCCAACCCGAAACGGATCTTGACGAACTGGAACTGGAACTCGTCGTCGTCGTGGTCGTCGTCGTCGTCATCGTGAGACCCTGTTGCCCTGTTCTGAGCGGAGAGACGGGTGAACCCAGATCGAGTTCCCGGAAATCGGGCTTGTTATCATCGTAACTCAGTGAGTCACGGAGTCGATCGGCTAGTTTATCAAAATCCGGGGATAACTCCGGTCCCGGCTTTCCACCAAGATTCGACATTTCGCTTCCTCTTTTATCCTCCCACTACAAAATGGGGTTACTCCAATTTCCTTCCCCTTCCCTCCCTCTCTTCTCTCTTTTCTTTTATATGGTAATGTGAATGGGAAAAGGGAGAGTTTCTTGAAGTGAATGCGGGAAAGGACAGTTCTTGGAGAAGAAAAAGAAAAGAAAAACTTGGAAGAAGAAAGATCTAATAGAGAAAGATAAACTGAAAGGAAAGAAGGGTATGGGTATCTCGTGATCTCAAAGTAATCAGCAAATAGTGACTGAAATTTTCTATAGCAAGCAACAGAAGGTTTTCCAGAGAGAGGAGATTTGGAAGGAGAAGAAAGAAAGAAAGAAAGAACTGGCAGAGAAACGGCTTCTATTTATTCACTTATTTTCTTGTTTAATTAATAATATATATTTTTTCCCCTGCTGCTTCACGAGACAGGTTTCTCAGTCCTGGGTTAATTACAAAGCAGAGAATCCGACGAATGGACCACAGGAAGGAAGGGGGAGGGAGGGGGATCACAGAACAAAATTATTTCTACAAATTAAAAATATTTTAATTCTTAAACTCTATTTTTTTAATTTTAAAATAATATAATTTAAATAATAAAATATAAATACGATAACAGCTTACGGTTATATTTTTAATATACATTTTTAATAATTCATATATTTTTATACAAAATTTTAAATCCGTCTCTGTTTACGGCTACACTTAACATAAATCATATTTATAAATATTTCTGTATTAAAAAAACAATAACTTTTTAATAATAAAATAAAAATCATCCATTCGACTAATTTTATTTTCTACTTATTAATTAAATATTTACCCTATTTAACCTCACATTTAAGTCCTGAATAATCTCAAATACCGAAACTTAAACTATCCCAGCGATTACTTGAATGGATAATTATATTTTTATGGTTATCATAATTGTCAGTTAAAAAATAACATAAAAAATTAGGTTTATATTTTTTTTATACATAAGACAGTTAAAAAACTATACAATTATTTAATAAATTTTAAAATTTAAATCTCAAATCTTTACGCCTAAAACTTAAATTTTATACTTTAAATTTTATATTTTATATATTTTACGCAGTAAAATCATAAAATCTAAAATTAAAATATTTATATAAATTTTAAATAAATTGTGTATTAAAATATTCTTCGTTTCATAATTCATTATTTCATTCATCTCTCTTTTCTTCGTTCAACGTTTTTTTAATTCTTTGCCTTTTTATAATTAATAAGATAAAATATTTTTATATTATTTAAAAAAAAGTTTTATGTGTTTTTTATCATTAGATAAAAATAAATAAATAGTTTAAATTAATTAATTTATTACAATTTAATAATTATTTATTTTGAATGAATATATGCATCTATCAATATAAGAAAATCATATCAATTGTGAAAATAACGAGTAAATTAGCAAAATAATTAAATAAACACCAAGTAAAAAAAGTCAAACTCAAATATAAGTAAGGGTGTAAATGAATAGGGTATTCGATAAATCATTCATAAATTGTTTATTTAGCGTTCGTTTATTAAGTTAAATAAATGAGTATAAATAAAAATTTTATGCTCGTTTAATAAACAACGAACACGAATAAAAGGTATTCAGTTCATTAAGACTTATAAACAAGCTCATTTATAAATTCATTTATAAGCTCGTTTATAAGATACAAATGCTTATAAATATATTTAAATGTTATTTTTTTGTTTTTACTACAGATATTATATAAGCTAATGTTCAAATGTAATTTTTATTTGTTCTTTTTATTTTATTTATTATTAATTTAATTAATATTTTAAATATATAAACGAGCTTGTTCACTATACTTAAACAAATATCTTCGTAAACACTTAAATAACAAAGAAATAACAAATCATATCGAAAAGAAAATGCGTGTGGGGGCAACTTTAGGTAAATAATCTAAATGGATTTAATAATTTGAGAAATAATGATATTTAGGGAGAAATTATTATATGAACTTTTTCCACCAATTAAAATATGGTCTCAACCAATTAAAATAATACACATAATATATTTTTTCATATCATATTTACATATAAGCATCATTCAAATCATCTACTTTAATGCATTTAATTTAAAAATAAAAAAAATATATTATCAAAGATTTTTTACGTTATCTTTCCTTTTATTGTTCAATTTTTTTAATTAATTTTTTAATTCATAATCCTAAACCTAAACCCTAAACCCTAAACCCTAAATATTAAACCCTAAACCATAACCCTAACCTAAACATAAATACTAAACCTTAAATATAAATACTAAGCCCTAATCCTAACCCTAAACCCTTACCCTAAACCCTAACCTTAAACCTAAATCCTAAACCTTAAACCTTAACCCTAACCATAAACCTTAATCCTAAACCATAAACATTAACCCTAAACCCCAACCCTAACCCTAAACCTTAAATCCTAACACTAACCTAAACAATAACACATAACCTTAAACCCTAACTCTAACCCTAAACCTTAAACCTAACCACATAAACCCTAAACCACTAATCTCTAACCCTAAACTCTAAATCTTAAACCTCAAATCTATATAAAAATAATTAAAAAAAATTAAAGAAAACAAAGAGAGATGACACAAGAAATCTTTGATAATATTTTTTTTTAAATCAAAGACATTAAATTAAATGATTTAGCCAATGCTTATGTGTAAATTTGATATGAAAAAAATATATTATGTGTCTTAATTTAATTGGTTAGGACCATATTCTAGGTGGTGGAAAGGATTCATGTAATAATTTTTCATATTTAGGAGATATTTTAAATCTACAATAAAAATTATATTACATAAAAAAATTATCACCTACAAATAACTATATATAATAATTTATATTTTTTATCAATTTTAAATAAAAATAAAAAAAATCATCACCTACAAATAACTTTTTTATCTAAATCACCACCTATATATACATATTTTCTCTTTTACTATAATTTTTATCATAAATTTTAAAATATCCTCCAATTTATTTTATTTCCTAATTATCAATCTTATTTGGATTATTTATCGGAAAAAAAAAAGGTGTGTATGGTTATTTAATTAATTTAAAATATTATTCTTTCTCCTTTTTATGGAAATTTCTATAACGAGTCACTTAAATTCATGGACTGCAGCTAATTCATCCCCTAGATTCTTGTATTTTCTACTAGATTCTTTTAACTACCTTACGCAACCAAGAAAAAAAATGGAGAAATTAAGCACGGAATTACCCGAAATACCCTCGAGTTCCCATTAATTAACGAAATTACTTCAAAACCATGTAAATACCCCACTGTTCAGAAGACGGGACCCCTCCTTGCCCAAAATGCCGAAAAAAGGCCAGGAATGGCATTTATCGTAAAAATCTGGTTTAATCAAGGGTAATATTGGAAGTTTGGAAACCTGATCCACTGCGATAGAAGTAGCTGGCCATGTGCAGCAGAGAGTGGCGTGCCAGCTGGCACATTATAGGGAAATACCATATGGGAGGGCTAAGGAGTGGCATCCAGCTAAGCAGATAACGGGAGTACATTAACAGTGTTAACTGAACTTGACTCAATTACGGCCTTAGTTTTGATTCGTTCTTCTGACATGGGGAGGGATTTAACGGACGTTAGGGAGATTAGTTTTTTCTAATTTATCTAATCAATGCTTTAATGGTCTACATTATGTCCTATAAGGATTTCTATTCCAATTCCATTTTTAGGTGTTAATAGCTTCAATAACTTAAAGAATATTCGGATTCGGATCGAATTTAAATTAATTTTGTTTTATAAATACTTAACTTCATTCGCATTGAATTTTATTTATATATTAAAAATCGACTTTAACTCGGATCTTAAAAAATTTAAGAGACTTAAAGATTAAAAAAAAACTATACTCTAGAATGTACTTAGTTAAGAACATTAATTTTTGCTTCATCTGATTTAACTGATCGAATCGACTTCAATAATCATACTAAATTATTAATTTAACTTCAATTAAGAAGAGATAACTATTATTTTTTTTACTTATATTGAATCAATATGAAAATAATATATATTTTCTAATAAAATAAATATTTTTTAGCATGTGGTAAAATATACTGACATGGGGTAAAAGACAGCATGCATGAATTACGTCAAGCTTGGGGGATACACAGTATCATGCAAAAATATACTGACACGTGGAAACCACGTGCCAGTTGTATATTATTATTTAAGCCATGTTTTTTTTTATTAATTGTAACGGCTATCCGCTAATTTCATTTTTTTTAAAAAATGTTTTCCCTTATTTTCTTACCTTTTGTACTGACTTTCCTACAACCACGAGTTATGTCGGTAGAAAATTACCATCTAATCTTATTAAAAGGAAATTGATTAACCGGGAGAATAATTAAAATATATTTACAAGGGTTTAATCTAATAATCTGATTTGATTTTATTAATCATGATAAAAATAAGGATTAAATGCAAGAGATTTATGTACTATTTTAAAATATAAAGTATTTTATTTTGCGAAATTAAGTTCACGTATTAATTTTGTTTAAGAATATTGATTTCTCCTTGATTTTATTTAATATTAATATCACTTGTTGACTTGATCATTATAAAAAGGTAGAATAAATTTATTTACTCGTTTATATTATGATTATTACTAATTTGATTTTTAAAAAGTTATAAACATAAACGATTAAAAAAATAAAATAATAAGAGATTAAAACAATTATCGAAAACTTTGCTCTTTCAAGGAATGAATCCGAGTTTATACTTATGATATTATTAAGTGAGAAAGCTATAAATTTTAAACATAGACTATAAAATTGACATGTTCTTTATTAAAAGAGTTATTTTGTCTTCTTTTTTATAGCGACTAAATCAACATTCAACGATATAATTAAACAAAAGTTATAAGCAAAAACTAACTAAGCTTTATTTTTGAAATATTTTAGGGACTCCTACCCTAGTTAAATCTATAAATAACAATATTAACCCCTAAAGTCTTCTTAACAATATATAAATTGTACATTAATGGCAAATCTTTAGAATAACGCGGACTTTAATACAAAAGCATGTGACAATAATTAATTCTAATCCATTTACCTCAAAAAAAAAAAATTAAAACTGAAAATAAAAAATAAAAGCCATTGCTGCATTTCAAGTTCCCAACCATAACAAATTACGCAATTTATATTTTTACACGTTTTTTAGATCGTTAAACGAGAGAAATAGATGTCTGAGATTCATTTAATCATCTGTTTTACTTATTTAATGATTCAAAAATTGTGTAAAACTTAAGATTTTTACGTCATATATAGGGGTAAAACTACATGGGGCGGAGGCGAGATTGTTTTCTCACTTTTGTCCCCTATTTAAATTTTTAATTCTTTTAATTTGTCCCATACTTTTAAACATTTATGTTTTACTCCTTCAACCGTAAATCCTGACTCCGTCCTGCATGTACGTATATTTTTCCCTCGATTGCTTGTGTTTTACATTTGGTATCATTTTACATTATATATTATTTCTTTTCAGATAATGTTATTATATGCATGCATTGTTCAAGCTTGTTTCATGGTGACCAACGTCATGAATCTCGTGGATCACCTCAAAACCTTGTTCTTCTCTTCATATAATATTATTTTCTTTGTTTCACTATTGGTATCAAGTTGAAAAAAAAAATACAATTTTAGACCTCAAAGTTTGGTATGTAATATATTTTGCACCGCAACATTCAATTTAACTTGGTGCATATGCATGCTTCTACCGTTTTAAGAGTTATATATTATAATGGTTAATTTTACTTGTGGAGTTAAAAAATCAATTGCAGTTTACACGTATTTAATTTAAAATCAGAGTGAGGATGAAATTAGAATATTCAAAAGTTTAGAAGTTAATTTAAAATGAGTCATGTTTTGAGGATAAAATTAGAATGTTCATAAGTTTAGGACTAATTTAAAATGAGGAGTGTAGTTTAAGGATGAGATTGAAACATTTAAAACTAGTTTGATGATCAGTCCAATATGAGAATCGTAGTTTGAGAATGTACAATTAAACTCACTTACATATGGCACGATTCATATTAAGTCTTAACTATATTCGAATTTGAATTAAATAAAATAACAAAGGAAGATAAGTTCGACTTTATTTTAAAATACATAACTTCATCTACAATACATTCACTTCTTTACTTTATATTTTAACACAATTCTTGCACTAACCTATACTATATATAAGGTGCATGTAAATTGTTCATATTATTATTATTATTATTATTATTATTATTATTATTATTATTATTATTATTATTATTATTATTATTATAGTGAAAAGGGGATAGAGAGTTTGTCTTTTGCATGAAAATAGAAGCACAAAATTATTCAAGTAAAGAATAAAAAAAATTCTTTAGAAATTCTAAATTCTAAAAAAATATTAAATGGATCTGATTTATTACATCAACTACGATCTTATCCAATAATAATTTTTATTTTATTTTAAGATAAATCTTTATTTTTTATATATCAATAAAAAGTGAATAATTACTTAAAAATAATATTAAAATAAATAAATTTCAATACGTAAACCATAAATAACATAATAAGCTACCATTTCTTATTTTAGTGAAAGGTTCATTGTTTCCCCTTCTAGGGCATTGCACATAGTAATATAATATAACATCCTCTTGTTTTCCCAACTAATTATTTATAAATTATAATATTATATTATTAATCACAAAGGGACATTGTTTAATATTGGTAAGCAAAGCATCTCTTCAACATTAATAAAATAATATTTTTATATATATAGAAAGTCATACAATTGCAAAACCCAAAGTTAAATTATTCTCTCTTTTCTTGGATATTTTTAAATTTAAAATTATGGGATAATGGTGACTATTTAGCCTCGATAATTTAAAAAATAATTATAGAAATTCATGTTATTATACTTTAATCACTTTATTACGATCATATAAAGGTAAAAAATTCAAAACTTTTACAAGATAATTAAGAATAATTATAATTAATCTCTACAGCATACATTCTGAATATCAATTGGAATATATTTTATATCGAAATAAATTAGGGTAAAACTTGCGTATAATATAATTTGAGCCTACACATGATATATAAATATTAAATCTCTTAAAACAAGATCAAAGTTTAAATTTTAATTTTATGAATAAAAAAATTAAATTAAAATAATCGTCTCGTAATAGATCTCTGTATAACCTAATCTTAATTAATCTATTAATAAGTCAAAAACCTTAATTAAATATTTTTTTTTGAATTTAGTAAAAGTGATGAATTAAATATAAAATTTACCGACCAAGATGTCAATTGGCACTATTTTGATTGAGCCCACTTTTTCCTTGACTAATTCATTATGGTCCAAAAATTCCTTAACCTATTGTGATTAGGACCATTAGGTGCCCTTGGGGTCCCCCTTAAAACGTGTTAGAGACAAAGAAATATAAAACTTGTTGAATTTAAGGTGACTTTTTGAGTGGGAATTTGCAAAAAATAATAATTAAGTGGAATAATTAAACTTAATTTGTTTAATCCTTTGTTTTTACACGTCATTGAATTGAATGAGAAACAAAGGCAAAATCTTGCTCTAAAAGTTACTAGTATTCTTATTGCTTAAACCTCTCTTGTAGGGTTTTTAAACTTTTATTACCAAGGTAGTTAGGTTTTGAAATTTGTTGAATTAGTCATGCTTGTGTCACAAATGATGTAATATATTTGTACTAAGCATGTATAATTTATTTTTAATTACATCGAGTAGTGAGAAATTTATTGTCTTTATACAATATATTTAATTCGAGTTTTATAAATAAATATATTTTTAAAGAATCTTGTTTTGAGATTTAATACAATTCAACTTTAGATATAATTAAAACTTATATGATTATTAGAAACGAATGGATCTCGACTCATATATATCTTATTTTTTAAAAAATTTCGTTTAAGTCTCTAAGTTCAATAAAAATTTAAATCGATCTTCTAAAACTTTTATTCTAAATTTCGCCAGCAATATTAGCTATATGTTTTTTGATTTTATAAATGATTTTCATATACTATTATTTATTTTTAATTACTAAATTAATTAAATAAAACACATGATAAAATTAAAATTTTTTGTGAAAATAAAAAAATACCCTTACAAAAGGATAATTCATGAGTTTGAGCCCAATTTCTTAAATTTTATTTTTTGAGTTTTCTACTCATTCAAGGTGGACACAAAAGGGACATCTCCATGGGCCACATGTATCTTCACGTGGCATAGGATTAATTGTCCAAAATAAATAAATAAAATAAAATGGCTAATAATAATATTTCTTTCTTGCACGAGCCCTCTAGCCTAAGTGGTTAAAAAAATATTATTGTTTCTAGAGGTCACGAGTTTGATCATCAGGGATGCCAGCAAAGTGATTGAGTGATTAATATCAAATGATGATATTATATTCTAGAACTGATACTACTGTAATCACTATTAGTTAATTAAAAAATATTTTTTTTTCTTAAAATACTCGATCAAAATAGCAATGATTTTCTTATCCCACTATGGGCTATAGGTACAATCAATGATTTCCTTATCCCTTTCAAATCATTTTCTATTTTGTAAAATTATTAATAAAAAGAACTTCACTTCAACTACACTCCTTTTCATTTTCTTTAAAAAATGTAGCTTTGAGGCTAATCAAGGTTAGTGAAATACAATCTTGTTGGGGTCAAAATTCCACTATTGGAACTAATAATTAATTATTTTTAATCATGATTTGTTGTTGCCTTCAATGATTTATAGATTATCTATATAAATATTGAATTATCTTTTATTAGTTTTACATGCCAAGTCATCATATTGTATTTTTATCATTATCGTTTAGACTTAGTGCAATATCTCAATCATTGTTTTCATATTATGTTATCAATTTTTTTTTTTATAAATTACGTGCCTTTATATAATGGTTCATGTTCGGGATTTGTGACTCATCCTCCCAACATAATACTTCTTCAAGGTTTGAACCCGAGTTCTCTCTTTGGAAGAGTAATGTGCCTTGCCATTACACCGAACACTTATTAGTTAAGCTATCAAATTTTTTGGCACACGCTAAACTAGAATACCATATATATAATTAGATGTATAATTTTGATCTGAATATAAATCGTAATCGAATATAATAATCATAAGAAGTTAACAATTTAAACCTACACAATTGAATTTGGAGTTAACTTGAATAAAAAGATTTAAATTTAAAATGACCTGAATAAATACCCTGAAATTACTTTAACTTTAGACGACAAAACCCAAAAACTACCTTAAATGTGATGAATTGAATTCAAAATAACTATAGCCTTGCACACATATATACTAATGAGTTAATCCAAATGGTAAGCAGTAGGGACAGAACAATGATTTGGGGTGGGGGCAAAACATAAATATTTAGAAGTAAAGGGGACAAATTCATAAAAATCGTATATTAAAAAAATTAACCGAGAGAACTAAAGTGTAAAAAAAAATTCTTCGGAGGTTAGGGGCAATTACTCCATCTCACCCCATGTGGCTTCGTCGCTGCTAAAGTTTTGTTTAAGCAAATCTCGAGTTTAAATTCCTTAGTAACCGAGTGGACAACCCTGTCCCTATGTAGTATTGATTTAATATTGAGAAATGTTGGTTTGATGAGTGGGGACAAAAAGGTGGTGCATGCCATTGAAGCTAAGCAAGCTCCACTGTCATGCCAACCTCATTGCATACACAATATGGGATAGGGAAGAAACATGGACAATCATAACCTATGAAAATCAAGCTATGTAGTGTCAAGTATCAATCTTTTCAAATCAATCCAACGAAGAAAAGCTTTTGTTTTTCCTTGATTTTGAACCAAATGAAGGGAGCAAAAGGTGCAAAAACAAGGTAGGCCACCTCCACATGCCAATCACACCTTAAATTTTTGGAGGGATTTGGGGATTGGATAAGCTTAAGACAAAACCCACATGGCAAACACACTTCTAAAACAATGAAATGAGAAGAAATGTTTTGAAGTGTGTGATGATGGGTCCATTGTGGTATAATCATATGTTAAAAGTCTATGCACAAGTAACATATTGATGTCCTTGTGTAGGTCAGATGTCCTGCCCATACTCCAAAATGTGTTCGATTCGTCTAAAATAACATTAGACATTTTTTCGTTTTAAAATTTTGATGAGAGAAAGTTGAAATACCATAAGATATCATTACAACAATGTATCTTTCCATCGATATATGTACAATCTTAGTAAAATGATGGGGAAATCCTTGAAATTAACCATTGGACATAATGACAGATGTTGCATCTGCACTGGAATATCTCCATCATGGTAATGCAACACCCATTGTTCACTGTGATTTGAAGCCAAGCAACGTTCTATTAGATGAAGACATGGTTGCACATTTGAGTGATTTTGGCATTGCGAGACTCTTAGGTAATGATGATTCAATGATGCAATCCATGACCATGGCAACAATTGGGTATATGGCACCATGACTAATGGTACAGAAGGAATCGTTTCAACCAAAGGTGATGTGTATAGTTAAAAAGCCCACAGATGAAATGTTTGCAGGAGAAAGAAGCTTGAAGAGTTGGGTGAAAGAGTCAATATCGTCTCCAGCAAATCAAGCTGTAGACACCAATTTGCTGAATACTACTGGGAGGGGACGTTCAGCAGCCAACAATTGTGCCTTATCCATGTTGCAAGTTGGTTTAGAATGTTCGGTAGAACACCAGCTGAGAGACCTGATATGAAAGAGATTGTCAAGAAGCTAAAGAAGATCAAAGCTAAGTTATTGAAAGATAGTGGACGAGTTCGTCAAAGGGGGCACCGCTTCTAACTTTTTACTAAAACAAACAAGAGTTTCATTTTCAAGCAGTATCTTTGATAAGTATTTATCAAGATACTTGAGCTTTATTTTCCCAGAAATTTTATTAAAAGTTGATTCTGCATTTTGTGAGCTATTTATGATTTATCTACAATTTCTTTCGGAATAAGTTTTTTTCTTACAAATTGTATTCGTTAAAAATTTTGTTATTTGACTCAACTTGTTACTCGTTAAATCTTTTAAAAGTTTTACCTTGTTTTTTAAATATAGGTAAAATCTAATGATACCATTCAAGTTTATTAATATAAACATAGAAATTCAACCGAGGTCTAAAAAGATAAATAAATGAATTAATTAATTTATAAGTAAAGTTGATATTCAAATCCGGGACTTTTTTTAGTTTCTTAACAATCCTCAATCAATAATAAAGAAGAAACTATTTTAGAAATTTTAAGGTTTTAATTTTACTCGTATTTTTTATATGCAAATACAAACTAAAGATTTTTTTTTCATTTTCTACTTTTATACATAAAATAATATTAAAAAGAAAAACACTTTAATAAAAAAATACTTATTATTATAATTTAATTTCTTATTAATATAAATTAACTTTTTTAATTAGATGGAAATACAAAATGTTTTCAATTTTGAAATCCAATCTTTATGACTAAATTATCTAATAATTTATTCAACTTCTCTAGAATTTTTAATTAATATTTAAATTTTTTGAACATAATTTTTTAAAGTAGACATTAAAAATCATATATTTTTTTAAAAATAGTCAGTCACTTACGAATTTATTAAGTTGAATTGAATTTTATTAGACTTAACTTTTTAAAATTTCGAATCAAACTCAACTTTAAATAATATCAACTTGAATTAAATATTTATCAAATTTTAATAAAATTAAACTCGAATCATTTATAAGTTAGTCAATTCAATAAACTCCGACTCTACCATTTTTCATTATTAATTAGTTTCTTACCTCTTTCGTGGGTTTGAAACTCGATAACCGTAATTCATTGACCAATTAAGTCTTTCAATTTAAAAAATGGGTAAAACATGCACCCAAATACTCACTAAATTATGTTAGAATATCTTTTTTTTTCACTAAACATTCTAACTTTATAAAATAATTATTAAACTTTTAATTTAATTATGAGATTGCCATTAAAAATTTTAAATATTACAAAATGATCATTAATGTTTATGAAACTAATATAAAACAGTCCGTAATCTTATAAAATTTTATCACTAATAGATACTATTTTATAACGGAATTAAAAATATAATGATATTTTATAATATTAAAAATTCAGTAATCAAAAAATCATTCTAACATAATTTAATGAAGATTATTTTTCTTAAAAGTTAAAGACTTTATTGCATAACAAAGTCCAGTCCAAAACCCAAAAAAGAGGTAAGAAAATTAATATTCATGGAAAATTGGAGTCTTCAATGAACCTATGGAAAACGGGGGAAAAGACATGAAGGTATGAGAAGGAAATGATTGGATCTATTTGCATAATTACCATCAAATTATTTGATTTAATTCGTTTTTATTATTGAATTTTTAATTAATCCAATTTTAATACTAAATTTTAGTCTTCAATTTATTTATATCATGCTACCGTTAAATTTTTAACTAAACAATGATACAGTTAACAATAATTTATATGAATGTTAAACTAAAACGATATCATTTTGATGAGATAATTTTAATGTTTATATTATCAGAAAGAAAAAAAAATAAGACTATTTTATAGCTGAAAAAAATATTAAACTTTACGCCTGAAAGGATTTAAACCTAAGTTTTAAAGAAAGAAAGAAAAAAAAAAGAAAGATTAAAAAAAAAACTTGAGATTTGATAATATTTTAACACAAATATTCTATATGACAAGCTATATTTGAGATTAATATAGTTTTCATATAGTTTATTTTTGTTTTATTTAGTGCTTAAATTTTTAATTTAGTTTGATATTTTAAAAAAATTATATCGTTTTATTGCTCAAATCCAATAAATATCTTAAAAAAATTCATAACTATCTATTTCCATATATATATGTATACCCCGAATAAAAATTTTCTACTTCTTTATCATGCCTCCTGTTAAAATTTTCTAAAAAATTAAAATTTAAACCATAACCCTTACTTTTTATATCCTAAACCCTATACCCTACACCCTAAAAAATATATCTTATCCTTAATTTCATAAACCCTAAATCTCTAATTTAAAACAGAAACACGAGTAAAAACATGAATAAGAGGTAGATGATTTGCGCCCATATACTTCAATTAGCACACACTTAAACATTAATACTATCAAGTTTATCTATACGATTCCTATAGAGTTTAATACTAACATCTTTAACATTATTGACAATTATCTCAGGAGCACGAGAATTCCTCTTGTGATATCTATAGTTTCTCTCTTCGTAAAAATTATAGAATAAGACATTCTAAGCCAGTTTTAAAATATAGACATAGCTTATAATTATATGATACATGATTTTAGAAGCTTACGAGTTATTTGAAAATATAAACATATTATTTATTATTATTATTTTTTATAATTTTAAATCTAGAATTTTAAAGTTAAATCCTTAAAATCTAAACCCTAAACATAAATCTTATACCTTGAATTAACACACTAAACTCTAAAATTAACAAACTTGAGTTTACATAATTTGTATATCAAGGATTTTTTTATTAGACTTTAAATGAGATGTGACATATAAGGATTACTGAAGTCTAACACGGTAAAAGATTGGTCAACACTTGACTCAATTAGGCTCGAATAAAACTCAAACTCGATATGAGTTCTTAACGAGCCGAATCGAACTCAGATTTTTCAGACTCATTTAAAATTATTCAAACTCGAACTCAACTCAAAATCTTTACGAACCAAATTAAATTTAAAACTACTTAATCTCGACTCGACTCGTTTACATCGTCACTCTCAATTGGTCGTCTCGAGTTTGCACATTTTCATGACTTTTTACCAACTTTCCATTGGTTCATTAATGGGTCTCCGGTTTTCCATGATACTAATTTTCTTTCCCTGTTCTTTGGGTTTGGGACCAGATAGCGGGACTTTGTTTTGCAATAAGGTCTTTCAACTATTTTTTTAAAATTATAAAACAAAATAATAAATTACATAAAAAGAGTTTGAAGTTAGAAACTGATTTATTTGCTTTTATAAAATAAAATGGAAAATGGAAAATCTCAAGATACAATAAAATTGGATACAATAATATTTGTATAATTGAGAATTGGAGGATTAACTAGTCTTTATCGTTTTTTTTTTTTTTGAAAGTTTATTGATATTTGTATCGTGATTCTTGAATAATAAAATCTCATTTATCCAAAAAAATTTAAAAATTATAAAGAGATTATTAAATTTTTAATTTGGGGTCAGGGTTGTCGAAGTCTTACAAAAGTAAAAAGCGATTTTATTAAATTAATTTGTGATAATTATGGGTGAGCAAAACTCGATTAGAAAAAACGAATAACTCGACTCGAGGCAAAAATACTCGATTCGTTTTGACTCGACTCGAAATTTTATAAACTCGACTCGACTCAAAAAAATTTCAAATAGAGTTTGAGTTGTAAATTGAAAACTCAAATAACTCAAAATTTTTAGTAATTAAAGGAATAATTTTTAAGTTTAAGACGAATCTCTCAATTTTATATGATATATATACATTGATATATAAAAATATAAAGAAATATTGCTACAAATAGGAAAAAAATATATGTATATCTTATATGAATAGAGAAAGTCTTCTAAATTGGAATCAAATCATACTATAACATGATAAATAATTATAATTAAATATTTATAGGAACTCGAAACTCGACTCGATTCAACTTGACTCGAATTTCTTAAACTCGATTCGAACCAAAAAATTTCAAATAAAGTTTAAGTTGTAAAATGTGACTCGTCAACTCGAATAACTCAAAAATTTTTAACTCGATTCGATCAAATACTCACCTCTAACGGTAACAGTGAGATTATGCCGAATCCCAAGAGAATTAAAATTAGCATCTCAATATTGAAACAATAAAAGTAAATTTGTTTTTTTTTTGTTTGTTTGTCAAAGATTGAAAGTGGAAATAATTAAGATTAATACCAAATTTTCAATCCAAATGTGTGATTTTCATCCAATTGTAACTTTGATTATAAGCCTAAAAATGAATTTCTCACATTCAAGAAATTAGTCTACATGGAAATACTACAACAAGCAATTATTTTCCTTTTATAATTGATTACTCGACTTGAGATTAATTAATTAAATATATTTATTTTATTAATTTTTTATTTTATTTTTTTACTCAGTGAATCTTTACTTGACAAAAATTAATTTTAAATTTAATTTACATTAAATATTAATAAAGATTCGAACAATAAAAAAATTGATAAAATAAATGTTTTAAATTGATTGGTATCATGAAAAATGTGACAAGAATAACCTGTAATATAATTTCTTTCTCTTATACGTAAAATCAAATTTAATATTTCTCTGATAATCGGAAAACAACCATTATTCAAATAAATTCATTTGACTTATAGCATCTAACTTTTTAAAGTCATTGGACTTTATTGCTCAACGAAGACTCTCCGGTCCCAAACCCAAAAAATGGGGTAAGAAAAATAATAGTCAAGGAAATTGCTTAGAAATTTAAAACCAGTAATTCTTAAAGAGAGGAGACAAAATGTGCACTTTGGAATAAAAAAATTGTAGAGAGGAAAAGCTAAGAACATTTGCTTTAGTGCCTAAAATAAAAATCGGATCTCAAAGTTAAGTTTGATTTAGCTAAAAAACTTACGAACTTAGATTTATTAAATTTAAACTCAAACTCGAATTAAATTTAAAAGTAAAAAATAATCTTAAATTAATCTTAATTTTCTAAATTTTTTTCCAAAAAATTGTTAACCTAACAAAACCCTAAATCTCAAACAAGCTCTAAACCTTAAACTTTAAAATTAAATAATAATAAATTAATATAATATATTTATATTTGTGAGTAACTTGTGAGATTCTTTAGTCGAGTTTCACATAACTCGTCTTGGCTCGTTAAAAATTCAACTCAAGTCCAATATAATTAAATTTTAATTAAAATTTTGACCAAGTTAAATTTGAGTAGATCGTGAATTATCTCGTCATGTTTAAGATCGAGCGGAACAGAGAGGAAGTAACTTTTATATAGCAAAGAAAAGGTACAATTTGTCTACCTTTTCTTATGCCTACATTCATGCCTCTATTTTAAATTATAGGGTGTAGGATTTAGGATTCTAGGTTAGGGGTTAGGAAATTAGGGGTAAGGTGTATTTTTTAGGTTGTAGGGTTTAGGGTTTAGATATAGAAAATTAGAGTTAGAGTTTAAAATTTAATTTTTTAAATTTTTTAACAAAAAATATGGATGAAGGCATGATAAAAAGGTAAATGATTTTCACTAATAAATAAAGGATTGTATTCTAGTGTTATATAAAGAATGCGTAGCATATGTAGCTATCTCACTTGTGCCTTCGTTGGTAACTTCACAAACTATATTTCCAGTGTTTCAACACCCAAAATCAAATGGCCAACGTCCCTTTCTTCTACTTGGTTCTTCTCGTCATTTTCTATTTTTCTATGCCTACTTTCTCTATGAAACAAACCGCCATACTCACAGACCAATCAGCTCTTCTTGCACTAAAACACCAAATCATTCAAGACCCTGGAGATGTCTTAGCAAGTAATTGGTCAGTTTCTATTCCTGTTTGTAATTGGATTGGTGTCCATTGCGAATCCAAACACCACAGAGTCACAGCTCTAGACCTAACTGGGATGGGGATCATAGGCACCCTTCCACCCCACTTGGGAAATTTATCATTCCTTTCTCTTCTTTACCTCACAAACAATAGTTTTCATGGCATATTACCTGTCCAGTTATTCAATTTGCATCGCTTGAAATATTTTAGCCTCGTTAACAACAGTTTCAGTGGAGAAATCCCATCATGGTTGGGATCATTAACCGAGCTTAGAAGGTTGTATCTCCACCGCAACAACTTCAAGGGTGTCATTCCATTATCTTTAAGCTATTTGCCAAAGTTAGAGCTGTTGAACTTGTATGAGAACCAGATTTCAGGTCCAATACCCTCTTCCATCTTCAATATGTCTTCGTTACAAGTAATTGTTCTAAGAAGTAATATGCTGTCTGGTTCCATACCCTCCATCCCACGGGATTTGCTTTCACTAGAACGGATCGATTTCAGCTTGAATAATCTCACCGGTCATCTATCAAGGGATATGTTTGATCATCTTCCGAATTTGAAGGGACTGTACTTGAGTTTTAACTCGCTTTCTGGAAAAATTCCAGCCAGTTTATGCAAGTGTAAAGAGTTGCTAAGTCTTTCTCTCTCATTTAACCAATTGGAGGGAAATCTACCAATAGAAATTGGAAATTTGAGTAAGCTTCAAATCTTATTTCTAGGTGGGAATCACTTTGAAGGTAATGCAAACTAACCAATTTTTTGCTTACTAATATGGGTAAAAATCGTCCACCCTTTAGAAGCAAAAGATTTTTACTGTGAATATCTCACTAGTTGTAATTTATTGCTAATTTTTATTAGTCGAAGAGTTTTTAATTTAATATATAAAATTTATTGTAACAGGTGAACTTCCACGACAAATCATGAATCTAACTCTTCTCCAAGAATTTGGTTGTGCCGATAATAATTTCACAGGTGAAGAACAAAGAACTAAGATCAATATTAATTGATAAATGAATTCTGAATTTGATTTTATAATCACAAGCAAAATTTTAGAACAAATCGTGAATTTAACTCTTCTGGAGAGGTTTGATGGTGGCTTTAACAAGTTCACAGGTATATTCCTTTTATTCTCAACTTCATTTATTTGGTGTTTTTCCGACACAAAACTTTAAATTCTTAATTTTCTTTCTTCATAAACTTATGAATGTTTAGAGTGCACTTGGTTAGTCGTTTTTGTAGTTTTTTTCTTAAAATATATAACGTCGAAGAAAGTTATAAAATTAGGAAATATTTTTCTTAAAAATAAAATAAAATTGAGTGAAACTTTAAAAAACTTAAAAAATGTTTCACTATTTTTATTATAATGTTTCAGAAAAGTGAAAAAATAAAAAATTTATTATTATTAACCCAAGTTAAATCTTTGTAGTGATAATTTTAATTTAATTATTCAATAAAGTTTTTTTTAATTATTCGATGCACCACCCGTGGAAAGTTTATTTTCAGAAACGAACTTCTAAAGCTGTCAAATATCTCTTATGGGACCTAAATTCTTAACTATAAAATCTATTTTCTAAATCTTACAACCTAATCACAAATAATAAAACTCTAACACTAAATCTTAAAACCTAAAACCTAAACAATTATGAAAAATAAGTTTTTCGTCATCACTGCATAGGATATTTTCTCTTTATTTATTTTGTTAATATATTAAATATAATTTCATTATTTTTATTTTAAAAATTATTTTTATTTTTATTAATAAATACGTTTTTCTAATTTTTAAAAAACTACTAAAATTATTTTTTGAATATAAAACCATAAAATAAAAGCAAAATAATATTTTCAATTCCATAAAATTTTCTATCTTGAAAAAAATACTTTTTAAAGCTTTCTATCAATATCTACTCAAATATTTGCAAGAGAACTATAACAATAATTAAAAATATATAATTTCATAAGTCGTCACTTACATTATATACATATATGAGTAATAACCACCCGAGTTAATCTGAGTCTAATTGGGTTTGATATAACTCGAAAATAATTATATTGGACTCAACGAGTTCAGAAAACGGTGTTATAGGGTTCAGTTCAAGCTCAAAGCTTGTAGGGTTCAATTTAGGTTCAATGAGTTCGGTTTGATTCGAAATGAATAATTTTACTATAATTTTTTTTTCATAAAAGACAAAAACAAAATTTAATGTTGAAAAAATAAAAAAAAATTAAAAAAATAGATGAATCCAAATAACCAAAAAAATATTCTTATAATACAAACACAACCCAATTTATTTTAGTTAACTTATTTTTAAGTGGATTTTCTCTAATCTATTTTATTGTTATTTTTTATTAAAATTTACAAAAGATTGGAATTTTTTATTTTCTTTTTCTATATTTATAGAAATTTGTTACTATATTATATTAGTACACTATATTATATTAATACATAAGAAACGTATAATACCAAGTCAAATCCAATAAAACAAATTCAAACTCATTTTTTTATTTCTTATAAAATAAATAGGGCAAAATAAGAAAAAAGTAAATTTAATGTGAAAGTAAAGTAAAAACAAACTTATATAAAAAATATAAATAAAGAAGCTATTAAATCTAAATGAAGGATCAATACTAACACTCTTGATAAAAAAAATGGGTTATCGCTCCTTTATTTTTAAAAACCCGTATATACTAAAACGAAATTCTTATCCTTTTGTAGATGGAGCTTAATAGCATAACTATTTTGAGCTTGTTTATAATTTTTTTTGAGTTGAGTTTAAATCAATTCGATTCTATTTATTAAGATCTCAAACTAAACCTGAATCTAGATCGAGTTTGTCTGAATCAAAATTTAATTAGATTTTAATCAAATCAAGTTTAAATAACTCGCAAATCGATCAGGCCGATTATCTGTCAATACAAGTACATCAAATTTAACTCTTTTATTCCTACATGTGATATATTTGTTTTATACAATTTACGGTAGGTACAATACCACGTGAGATTGACGGCCTAAAGAATCTAGAATGGTTGGATTTGTCGGTTAACAATATTGTTGGACCCATTCCTCCCGCGATATTTAATATTTCTACTTTATTGGCCATCTCTTTTACTTCGAACCAACTGTCTGGGCATCTTCCGTCAAACATGGGCCTTTGGCTTCCAAAGCTGGAACAATTATACCTTGGAATCAATCACTTGATTGGTCCATTCCCAATGTTTATTTCCAATGCCTCTCAGCTTAATTATCTTGAGATGCCAGGTAATTTCTTTTCAGGGTCCATTCCTGAAAACTTGGGAAATCTCAGGAATTTAAAGAGTCTCAACCTGGAGTTTAATAATTTAACTTCCTCAAGAATGAGCTTTCTCTCGTCTTTGGTAAATTGTAGAGCCTTGAGAGACTTGCGTTTCAGCTTCAACTCATTAATTAGTGGTCAACTTCCAGGTTCGGTAGGGAATCTCTCGGGTTCTCTTCTGTTTTTTAGTGCCTATGGGTGCAACATTAGGGGTAACATTCCAAGTGAAATTGGAAACTTAAGTCTCTTAATAGGCCTCAATCTAGCCGGAAATGAATTGACCAAATCCATTCCTACGACAATTGGAGGATTAAAAATGTTACAAAGTCTTTCTCTGATGGAAAATAAGTTAGAAGGTTCCATCCCAGATAAGTTATGTCAACTAAAGAAGTTGGCTTTCTTGTTCCTGACGAGTAACAAATTGTCTGGACCAATACCTGCTTGCTTGGGTAATCTCATTTCTTTGAGAAAACTATTTCTAGACGCCAACATGTTTTCTTCCACAATACCTTCAACCTTGACAAGGCTTACTGATCTCATCATCTTGAACTTGTCTTCAAATTCTCTAAGCGGTCCTCTGCCAATTGACATCGGAAAGTGGAAGGTTTTGAGTAGTATGGATTTGTCAAACAATCATGTCTCGAGTGATATCCCAACTGGGGTTGCAGATATCAAAGACCTTACTCATTTTTCTGTATCGAATAACAGGATCACGGGTGTTATTCCCGAGGCATTTGGTGAGTTGTTGAGTTTGGAGTTCTTGGACTTGTCAAGGAATAATCTATCTGGTAAAATTCCCAAGTCCTTAGAGAAACTCTATTATCTCAGATATTTCAATGTATCTTTCAATACGCTTCAAGGAGAAATTCCTACAGGAGGATCATTTGGAAACTACTCGATTGAATCATTTAAGGGGAACGTAGCATTGTGTGGTGGTGCACCTCATCTTCATGTCCCAAGCTGCATATCAGAACCTGTTAAGAATTCCAAGGAAAGAACTAAGCTAATAATATATGTAGCACTGTCAATTGCCTCTACATTCTTATTGGCAGCTTTGATTTTCATCATCTTGCAAAGGAGGAAGAGGAAAGACAAATTGCCAACTCAAGAAGATGTGTTACCTTTAGGATCCTGGAGACGAATTTCATACCATGAACTTCATCAAGCTACTGATGGATTCAGTGAAAGTAAATTACTTGGTAATGGGAGTTATGGCTCTGTATACCAAGGGGTTCTCTCAGATGGGATGACATTTGCGGTAAAGGTTTTCATGTTAGAGCTAGAAGGAGCTTTTAAGAGCTTCGATGTTGAGTGTGAAGTTCTTCGCAATACTCGTCATCGAAATTTAATCAAAATCATTACTAGCTGCTCTAATGATCTTGATTTCAAAGCTTTAGTGCTTGAGTTCATGCCAAATGGGAGTCTTGATAAATGGTTGTATTCCAGCAACTATTTTCTTAATATCCTACAAAGAATGAACATAATGATAGATGTTGCATCTGCACTGGAATATCTCCATCATGGTAATGCAACACCCATTGTTCACTGTGATTTGAAGCCAAGCAATGTTCTATTAGATGAAGACATGGTTGCACATTTGAGTGATTTTGGCATTGCGAGACTCTTATGTAATGATGATTCAATGATACAAACCATGACCATGGCAACAATTGGGTATATGGCACCAGGTAATACTCCTAATTTTACTCCAAGTTTTTCTTCATATATTCATGCATATAATGATTACCAAGATATTTTAACTATTGATTATGCTGTAAATTCATACACAGAGTACGGAAATGAAGGAATTGTTTCAACCAAAGGTGATGTGTATAGTTTTGGTATTCTTATGATGGACACCATCACAAGAAAAAAGCCCACAGATGAAATGTTTGCAGGAGAAAGGAGCTTGAAGAGTTGGGTGAAAGAGTCAATATCATCTCCACTAAATCAAGCTGTAGACACCAATTTGCTGAGCACTATTAATGGGAGGGAACGTTCAGCAGCCAACAATTGTGCCTTATCCATGTTGCAAGTTGGCTTAGAATGCTCGGTAGAATCACCAGCTGAGAGGCCTGGTATGAAAGAGATTGTCAAGAAGCTAAAGAAGATCAAAGCTAAGTTATTGAAGGATAGTGGACGATTCTAACTGTGTTATGCCATTTAAAAGACAATGTTAACGTCTTTGAAATTGTTGGTTCTAGAAAAGTACTAAAACTACTTTCATATGACTTTATAGTCCTGCTGGTATGATGTTCTGTCATCCCACTTAACATTCTCAAGAGCATAAACATTAACAAAATTTATTCAAATAGAATACATGAACACTTCTAAACTCAAACATGTAACTAATGTTTATTGATACATACCTAGCTTTAGATTAGGGTTTACGATATTGGTATTGAAAACACACATACATGGGTCGCATACCATCTTAATACATACGTACGTACGTACATACACATATTGCGCATGCAATAAATACTACTTTTCTGAAACTTTAACATAGAAACCATCTGTAAATCCCAAAATTGGTGAACGAACCACGTTCCCTCCATTGATTTTTGTTAATCTGTCAAGAAAAAGTACAAGCATTTTTCATTTAGATCACTT
Organism: Abelmoschus esculentus; assembly: GCA_035048815.1. Taxonomy (NCBI): domain Eukaryota; kingdom Viridiplantae; phylum Streptophyta; class Magnoliopsida; order Malvales; family Malvaceae; genus Abelmoschus; species Abelmoschus esculentus. The sequence continues at coordinate 12,048,003 of JAUCBN010000001.1, forward strand.
GAGTTAAATCAATATATATATATATATATATATATATATATATATATACAAATGTACAGAATAGCATATATAAACATACCTGAATTTGGTAACCCAAACATGTAAATATACGGCCACTAGAACTTTGGTGAAGTCTGCTCTCCAATACAATGCCTATTCCCTCCTCCAAATGGTATGAAGTTCTTTGCCAGTGCATTGCTTCCAATGTTCTGTATCAGTTTAAACACTTCATTCAATGAATTCTTTTTCATATATGAAAAATTATAACCCATTAAGTATAATGTTAATGTTACGTTAGGAGCCGTTGTACGAGTTCACAGAGCCGAGATATCGATATCAAGTGTTTTGTTTCGAAAAACTTACCTTCCATCTTGAAGGGTTGAAGGTAAGAGGATCTTCATATATATCAGGGTTAAGATGAATAGCTGCGGGCACAACCAAGAGGATCCAATCTTTTGGTATTGTATATCCTGCAGTTTTATTTTTCATCCGAAATCAACGGATTATATAATTTTATCATTCAGTGATAGATAGATAAATAGATATTTACCGCTGACATGAATGTCAACTATAACTTTCCTCAGCATCCCTGGAATAAGATTTAACAACCTCAGAGTTTCATTAATGACCTGAAAAAAATGAACAAACATGGCCAAGTAATTTTAAAGAGAATATGATTATTATCATAATCGCACAATTGGCATAATATTAACTCACATAATGAGTAAAAGTCATGGATTTGTATTCCTCCCAGACTAGTCCAGACCTGCCATCTTCTCTCTTCTTAAGAATTTTCTCATGCTCCTCCTAATTAAGTGTTAAAAGTTAAAAGTTCGAGTCCTGAAATCGTGTATGGAGATAATTGTAATGGCAAAGAGTAAGAATAAAAACAAACTGTTAATTGCTGCAAATCCGAGGGGTTTTTCAGCAGATTCATGGTGGCCAAAGTGATAGTGGATGAAAGACTATCCAAAGTAGCAATAAGTAGTCCCATTATAAAGAAAGGGATGTTCTCCTTTGTCAGAAATTCTTCTTTCCCAATGTCTCCTATTATTTCATCAAGTAAATCTCCATTTTTATTACAGGATCTCTCCTTCATTCTCTCTTCTAGCACCTGACTTACCAGCCTTATTCCTTCTCTTTGCTTCTGCATGCATATATATAAACACTTGACTTTATAATTCTACAGTTATATATATATACACTTTGATTGAGTTTTGCTTTTTACCTGTACACATTTGTAGAAAGCTGTCCCTGGGAAAAATAAAGGAAATCTCATAAGTCCTTGCAACATGTTGTTTAATCCTTCAGCTACATTCCTTTCTGGTTTGTAACTCATAACTATCTGTGAGGGCACACCAAATAACATCTGCAGATACCCAAACCAAGAACTAATTCAGTCTTGATGTGTTTCTGTATAAATGGATCATCCGGTTATACATAGTAGAATTAATACTCACTGGAACAATGTGGCGTTTCATATCAATCTCGGGCTGTTTGGTCCACTCTTGCAGGACATTGTTTATGACAACCTCGAATTCAGACAGAAGCTTATGCTTGAGAGGTTCAAGTCCGAAGTGAGTGAGACCCGAGCGCCTCATATACTTGTGTATTGGGCCACCTATGTTCTTCGTTTGATCATGTAGGAGCAGCTTCATAAAGGAATCCATTAAGTAGAAATCGACAAGCTTCCCCTCTTGTTGCAGCACGTAATGGTTGAAATCGGGGTCGGACGAGACCACCACCGGCCAACCTGCTATACTAGTCTTGAATAATGGACCATATCTGAAACCAGGATTAAAAGGCAAAAAAGAAGATTAAAACATATATATATATATATATATATATATATATATATTTAACTTCATGATAATTGAAGTATAGTTATTTTCTTACCTTCTCAATCTATCTTTAACGAAAGGGTGGATGTCAATGGATTTGGAAGTGGCAAAAAAGCTAGGGTCTCTCCTATAAGTGGGAGTCCCATGGAACCTGGAGGGAGTATGCCCTTACATTTAGGGTTCCTCCACCTATAAATCCAGTTTCCGATACTTACACCAAGGAAAGAGATTACGAAAACCCAGACATGCCAAATCTCCATTATTGCACGAAGTGGAAAGGATGGATTTTTTCCTAGTGCTTTGTGTTCATTCTTTCAGAACTTAGAAGGTTGCCCTTGTATAGAAGTTGAAGACTCACCTAATAAAACTAAGCGTGCGACACAAGTTATCCGGATTAATCAAGACGAAACCCAGAAAAAATGAGAGGATAATCAGAAAATTATAATATAACATATAATTTGTCGATGTATAATTTTTTTAATTATTTGTATTTGATTTATTGATTGTCTACTTAGTTTGAATTTTATAGATATTTATGATAAAACCAATGCTCTCAATTTAATTTTTTTATTCACAGTATCAATATTTAACTTCTAATATTATTTAAGAGATATAATGTTAATCCTGCTAGAATAATTTGTTTTCTTGATAGTATATAATATCAATTACTGTAGCTCGCTCTCAAGTTGACAATTTTACAAAATTTAATTCTTTGATTCTGAATTTGACGTACTAAATCACCTCAATTTGGTTATTAGTCATATCTTGGATAGTTTTGGAGCCAGAAAGTCTTGGTTCTCATGCCTAGTTAGTTTGTAGTTGAGTCTCATAAATTTTATATAATTAAAGTATAATTGAATTAAGTCGAGTTTAAACATGTATTTTATAAAAAATACTTATTTTTCTAAAAAATTAAGACTTGATGAGATATTCATAAAAAATTAAAAAGAGCTTAATTGAAAATATTTTTAAATAAAAATTTGTAAGAATTTCAAATTTTTTGAAGCGAACAAATTTTCAAAAAAAATTAAAAGTCAAATATAAGTTATTTAAAATTTTCGAGTAAATCCCTTAGACCCTTACTATCGTCTATCGTTCGTCTTGAAAAGATTAAATTATTTTTGCTCGTTTAATAAGTCCATTAGTTGAATCAATCCATTGAGCTTGAATGATTCAGTCCTTTTTTTTTTCTTTTTTAAGTCATCAGTGAAGTTACTAAATGAGGTTGAAGAAGTAGGTGAGTCCATCCAAGGAGCTTTGAATGAGTCTACATTGTCAAGGAGCTTGATGAAATTCCCTCTTATCTTCCATTTAATTGGCAACCACAATGGTAGTTTGTTTAATTATAACATTAAAATTTTATTTTACTATGACTTGATCCAATGGTATTATTTTAATGTAATTATTGATGTTCAAAATGATGTCGATTTAGAAATTAAACTCTAAGGGTGTATCGATGTTGTCGGTAAACTTTAAGATAACGGCATTCCGTCGTTCTACCGTGGATGCAATGGCCATTGACAAGTATGGTAGGATTGGTTATTTTTATCGACGACTGTTCCATCCCTGAGCTAGCTTCTGATGTAGCATCGTCCCTGCTCCCTGAGGATGACTAGGGACTGCACTCGAAAACTGCATATGTAAGAAGCCATGGGATAAATATAGGCATTCACCAAAGACAGATTCGAGAGATGTGGCCGGGAAAATCAATGTGATATCATTATTTATACTGGTTTGTAATGAAAGATCCCCACCACCTAAACTGGAAAAAGTGGTCTGTAATGAAGCACTCCCTGTAGCCATACCACAGGGAATTATTAGTGAAAACTAATCCTACTACGAACACCAAAGTTGATGCTGCTTGCAGCAGGGAAAACAATAGCAGACAAAGTAACTGCAAAAATTTTCATGGAAGAAAATCTCAGATGGGACAAATTTAACTCTGGTTGGCAAAGTTGATGCCCTTCTCTATAGATGCTTTAAGTTCTGGTTTAAGTTTCTCCAACCCTTCCTTCTCGTAGTCAGACAGAGGACCCAACCCCAAAACTTCCTCCACACCGTTCGTTCCAAGCCTTACCTGCAGCCAGAAAAGTTTCGGTAACAAAAACCATTCAATTCAAGTTAGTAAAACATAACTGGGATTAATTTACAAACAGGTCGGTGAGAAAGGAATGGTAAAACCGTAAGACAAGAAGCTATTTGTGTTTGGCTTATGTACAGGTTTGGGGAAAGTTTAGGCCACCAAAATCGTAAGTTCGAACCTTGGTGTTATCCATTCGTACATATTAACAAAGACGAACACAAGTACCATTTGAGAGCAAATTCAGGATGGATAAAAACTTAAGAGACGTCAACGCCTTTTGAATACATCACCTTAGAAGCAAAGAAAGGAAGTTCAGTGACAGATGACTGTACGAATGAACATTCCACAACATTGGGAACACCATTCAATCCTTTAAGGCAAGCATCAGCAAAAATGGCTCCAGCATAGCTACACAAAGAAACAAGACAACTTAGGCTAAAATCATATGATTTCAGTTTGCGACTACACATACAACTGCAAAGGAAATCAGGACCAAGTTTATGACTAATACTTACGCCATTGATAATGTTGCCGAACCCTTTCCAGCCTTTGCTTCCACAACTTCAGTGCCTCCATCTTGTGTTCGCTTTGTGAGAGCCTTAACATCATCTTCAGGTAAATTGGCTTTTGGCGTGGCCTAATAAAAATTTAAAATGCAACTCAGCAAAGGATATGATTAACAAAAGGCTGAAAGGCGGGGAACAACAGTATCGTGCATTAGATGCATTTTTATATGAAATAAAATCAGATGAAAGGACTATAGGGAAGATGTACTTGGGAAAATAGTGGAAGAATGGTTATTCCAGCATGACCACCAACAACTGGGACATTAACATCTGCAAGAAAGTGAAGAAACTTAGTCAACCAGCAAGTTCATACACTCCAAAATTTCTAATTCTATATGATGTTTAGAATTAAAGGACTTTGCTTGAAGGAGAAAAGGCATCAACTTCTAAAACTTCATTTAGGGTCCTAGAAACCCTAAAAAACTCAACTCAGAATACTTTTTATTTTTTGAAACAAAAATTTCTCAAAAGAGAAGGTGGGGGAGTCTTCCCTCTGTTGTTTATAGCAGTGTATATTTAACCTCTGTAATTCAAGAACCAACAAACCTGCAACATTTACTTTTGCCTTCCCAGCGTAGAAAGTCTTGGCCCTAACCACATCAAGGGTAGTTACACCAAACAACTTTTTCTCATCGTAAGTCCCCGCCTTCTTGAAAACCTCAGCTGCGATCGGAACAGTTGAATTGACAGGGTTGCTGATCATATTAACAAGTGCCTGGGCAAAAAAAAAAAAAGAACAGCTCATTAAATAGTGGGAAAAACGAAAGTCTTATATAAGACACAATAAAAAGAAACAGTTCTTTGGAGCTAACGAATATATTTCAATCATCAAAATTATATATTACATTATAAACAGCAAGGAGATAGGTGTAAATAGTAAGATGATTTTACCAAAGGACAAAAAATGATAGAAACTCACATTAGGGCAATACTTAGCAATTGCAGCACATAGACCCTTGACGATTCCGGCATTAATGTTGAAAAGATCATCACGAGTCATGCCGGGCTTTCTCGGCACACCAGCGGGAATGATGACGACATCACATCCCTCCAAAGCTAGCCCCAATTGCTCTTCACCAACATATCCAGTAACCTGAAGCAAAATACACAAAATGATGTAAGTTCCTAAAGGAATAAAGAAGTCAAATGGTCATGGAGATGAACATCTACAAGCTCAGAAAAAACAGGTTTACATAAACAAGCAACAATATCCAAAGATCTAAAACCTCCAATCTTTTACAAATAAGAAGACTCAAGTAATCAAAGCTAAATCAGAAAATAAAAACATAATAACAATGTCAAATTTGAATGGAATCAAATAGCTAAATCATTACACAAATCACATTTCATTACCAATAAATCTAATAAAATCTAGAAATAAAAGAAGAAGAAAACAACATTAAACACAAAACCCATACTAGAAACTACATAAAATTACTTTCAAACATTAAAAAAATCAAATCTAAATAATTCTAAATCCAAAAAAAATGATTTTTTTAAATGGACCTCAGATCTAGTGTTGACGTGGCTGACATCAGCTGCAACGCCGGGAGTGTTAGCGATATCATAGAGAGCCAGCCGAGATACAAGAGGGTTAAGCTTCATGAGGAGAGCCAAGGGCTGGCCGATCCCTCCAGCAGCGCCCAAGACCGCGACTTTTCGGTCGGGTACGGATTCTGTGGCATACCCTCGGCGGAGAAGGTGCTTCCCGGCGGCTGATCGAGCTGCGTATCGAAACATCTTTGCAGAGGGTTGAAGCTGAAGAGTAGGGAAAAAAGAAAAAAATGGTGGGTGTTATTTGATATGCTCGAGGAAGAAGAAATGTCTTTCTTTCATATTTATAAGCGAAGCAGTGAAGAAAATTGATTGAACAAAGCTAAATATTCTGCCAAAGGGTTATTTCATTTTTTAATTATTTATTTATAATTTAAAAAGTTTCAATTTTTATATCCAAAAAGGAAAGAAAAAAAAATCAAGCTTTTTGGTGTAGAATATTAAAAATAATCATGTATTTGCAAATTTTTAACCATTTATATTAAAATGATCATAAAAGTTAAGGAGATTAAAGGAAAATTTTAACAAAATCATATTTTTTAAAAAAGTAAAACTATCTTAATAATTTTATTTAAAAATAATCAATATTTATAATAAATTAAAGGAAATTAATGGATCTAGTTTTTCTGTATGAAACTTTATTTATTTTATTTATTTTATTCTTAAATAATTAGTATTTTAATTAATAAGTTATTCACTCTTTTTTCAACATCTGCAAATTCTTATGAGTCTATGGTATGATAATTAATATATTTTTCTTTTTATATATCATGTGATAATCTTTTTGTTTATCTCTTTTTATTAATAATTGTGCTAATTTCCATTATTTTTATGTGATATTGTCGATGATGAGATAAAATTTCAGCCATTCAAATTTTAATTTTGGGTTTTTAACTTAATTTCATTATTTTATATTTATTTCATAAAGTTTAAAAGTTTTTTTAAAACTAATTTTTCAAATAAATAAAAAATGATTTTATCTAATACTTTGAAGTTTTTTTTTCAAATATAACACTTTTTTACCATTAAGAAATATATAAATTACATAAATTTTAGATTAATTTAATAATAATAATAAATATAATTATAATTACATCAAAGTTGCTGACCACATGATATTGATGAATCTTATTCCTTTCCCCACATCTCCAATCAGTGAAGCAAAGCAACTGATGAAAGATGTCAGATTCTGCTAAGCTTTTTATCTCAGTGAATAAAAAGGTAGGAAAAAGGAATGGCAGTGAGGGAGTTTCTGGAACCATGAAAACAGGATCAAACCAGTAAATAACACAATTAGGGAAAGATGTTAAGAAAAAGAGTCTCATCCATGGGTGGGGGAAACAATGAACGACACTACCTGCAACAAATCTCTCCAGGGTAGGGAAATAATCTCCCCGGTGCTGAAGCACTAGAATGCTCCGACTGTGGTTGGCTCAAACTAGGCTTCCGTCTCATCTTCAGGTTGGTTTTATGCCCTCGGCGATGACCGAAACAATGGGGGAAGATAGAAGAAAAAGAAGGTACCAATGGCAGTTAGCATATGGAGTATAATAAGAAAGCATCAATCCCATACAACACCATTAAAACATGTCATACGATTTTACTGCCTACACCGTCAATAAAAGGAGTGATACACCCCTGGTTCCTCGGCAGAAAACGGAAATTCTTGAAATACACGTGGAAAATCCAACGACTAAGACGACGAAAAGAGCTAAATGGTTACACCAACACTCATGGCATCAACTTTCAGCAACTACGAAATCAAGCAAACAGATCCTAGTGTCCTAGACATCCAAGAATGACATTTAACATCTACTAAGAATCATGGTATCAAATCATCAGAGTCAAAAGCTCAAGATAAAGCCTGAAATGAGGGACAATTTTGGCGACCTCAAGTGAAATACAACAGATATTTTTGTAAAAAAACAATTAAAAAACCGTTCATTCGCAACAAGAACCTCTGGTAAGAGGAACATGCCAAAAGAATTCAATAGGTGCAGATATCACGAGCATAACCCACAAGAAAATTGTTCCAACAGGATATTGACTTTCGTTTCAGCAAGTAAACTTAAAGCTGTACTCATTACAGGAATTTGGTTGTTAATTGCAGGGACAGACACTTCCAAACAAGAGAAAACCATTTCAACCAGATATCTAACAAAGACAGCCAACTCAACTAAAAATATATGTCGACCAACAAAGAAGACGGACACCAAATACAGTTGCAGCACATGGGAGAAAGTTAAGCCGCCAATGAATTGGTACAAGCAAGAGCACGTTTACAAATTCAACGAAAACGAAAGGTCACTGGAATTATACTAGAAAACTGGTAAAATACACCACCAACAAGCAAAAAATTTCAGCGCAAGATCAAAATATTGCTTTGCAACACTTCTCTGGGGAAAGTTAACGTACAAACCATTAATTTATATAACAAAATAAAGAACTAAAGTATAGTCCATTTGGGTACATGATAGAAAACTCAACTTGAATAGTGATATCAAGAAAGAAATAAGATTCCACATAGAGAAGTTGCAATAACAACCACAATACCAGTAAAGATGTGAATAAACACTGTTGATATTTGTATTTTTAAAAAATCATACTAATGGCTAAAAGGTACCACAGGAACAAAGGTTCCTAACAAAACATAGAAAACCTAGTCTACTGCATATGTTTTGCCAACCAACACTACAACAATCAAAAATAAAGAAAGACAACTTAGAGGTGGAAATCAAGAGAATTGGGTGTAAGAGCCCAGCTAATGCATTCATCTAGCCAGAGAATATCTGCATTCAGGCAATCACCAGAACCAAAAAAAGCATCTGCGTCCAAAAAGCTGTCATAAACCTGAATCAAACCATTAACAACTCAATTCATCATTTCACATCATCAAGCAAAAAGGTCAAAAACTAATTGGAAACAATCAGTTAAAACAAAAAACGCACACGCACAATGTGCTTACTTGAAGGGATCGCCTCAGATGTTTGTCTCTTGTCAAACACACAAAAATGAGCTAACAGACACAGAATTTGCAATAATCAGTCAATCAAATACATCTCTAATTAGCACCACAAAACATAAAAAGGGAATCATACATCTCCACAATTTTAGAGAACTTTTCCTCAAGAGAATTTGGAAAACAAAATAACAGAAAGCGATATTTCATTTGAAAAATAAATGAAAATAATATATGTAGTTATTTACACAGACTGAAACAAACAGCAAAAATGCATGCTAGGCACTAGAAGCAAATAAGAAAAAAAAACTGTGCAAACATGACATGTTTAAGGCCAGTTAAACTGAAGACAGTGACCAAATAGAAGGGACCATATTGAGATTGAAATTTACTCTTCTTATCCTTGGATACAATCAAATGAAATGCACATTGGCAATATTGATAATACTACAAAGTCGGACACAAAAAATATGCGTACACATAAAAAGAGACAGCAAATTCAAACACAAAAGAGAACTGCTACCATATCTGGGAAACTGATTACACATATGGACATCTCATCCAATCTAATAAAAAATATATGTTCTCTTACTGGTAGCATATAGTTATAAAACTGTGACCAAAGACTTGTATATGTGCTAGGTAAAATTTGAATTTCAAAATGATTTTGAAGAACGCTTGTCCTTATCAATACAACAATTCATTCAATTCATGCCAACAGATAGTAAAATCAACAAACTGAATGCAGTTCTCTAGCCATTATTAGACATGAGATCATAATGTCTTCCAACACAAGTCACATGGCAAATAAAGATATCTATGGTGGGTAAGCCACAATGAAGGAACCCTTAATGCCATACTAATATAAGGAAATTTTAGCACAGTAGATAAGTAGATAAATTAAATGCAAAAGTTGTAAAAACAAGTGGAAGGTGAAAGAATTTCAGTAACTAGAGCAAAGCATATTTTTTCTCGATTGCATACGCGAATATTAAAAATTGGAAATACTGTTCATTTTAAATGTTTACTAGTCTTTTAGATAATTTCCCTAACCAGCAAGGATCAACCAATTTGTGACAAAAAAAAACTCAATCAAAAGCTTCTACCATAGATATTAACCACCAGCCATGGATAGATGAAGTTTTCTATACAATATGCACAAATAGTTTTCACTAACCATCCATGGATCAATTGACTTATGACAAAAAAAAAATCAAAATCTTCTAGCATGGTATTAACCACCAGTCATAGTTAAATGAAGTTTTCTATACAATATGGGGATACAGTTTTCAAAAACAGTTTCGGGCATATAAAAGGAAATATAAAGCTAATGTGAAACAATAAACCATTTGAAAACACAACAAAATTTGATCACATATAATATATTCTACATAAAGCAAAGGTAAAACTACATGTAGACAACTATACAAGAATATTTGCACGCAAGTAACACATTCTGACAGAACAAAGCAGGAAAATAACCAATGTACCAAACAGTTTGAAGCAATTGCACACAAGGAATCAATACCCACAATACCGCATCAGCAAAAACAATAAATGACTCAATCTAAATAATCAACCGAGTTAAAAACACATAACACACGAATTTAAAGAATGATAAATCAGGGAAAACAACCTCAGTAGAAAGGTGGCCCACTGGGATACATAGCACCAGGTGGAACTCTCGGAGCAAGGGATGCCCCAGCTCCTTGGTGAAGTGGATTAGGGAAAGCACCTGCGGAAGACAAGCTATAATGAGAAGCCTCTGGATAACCACTAGTTGGCATCCCAACTGAACTAGGCGGTAATCTATACAACGAAGAACCTCCACCTGCAGCAGCCAATGCACCCCCTGCACCAACACCACTCAACCCACCATAGCCAGTTGAACCTGGTCCACCATAGCCAGCTGGACCTGGACCACCATATCCACCATAGGGGCCACCAACTGCAGATCCATAACCACCACCAGCAGTTCCATTTCCACTCAAAGCCCCCACCCCAACTCCAGATGAATTCAAGGGATGAGGATGACCCATTGGACCGGGTCCCCCTTGTAGCCCCCCTGAAAACCCAGTGTAACCACCAGATCCACCAGGCCCACTATATCCTCCACCAGGTCCGCCAGGCCCACCATATCCTCCACCAGGTCCTCCCATTCCCATATCTGGATTGCCCGGAGCTGCACCTCCACTTTGCATCATCCCATCTTGTCCTTGCTTCCCTTTTTTCCCTTCAATAGCCAGCTTACAATTCATTTGTCTCCCATCAATGTTCTTCACTGACTCCACCAACGCTGCTTGAGCCCCTTCTGCCGTCTTATAAACAAAAAGAGCAAAACCCCTTGATTTCCCTGTCTGTTTATCAAACCCCAAAGGCCCCTCTTCTATTTCCCCATACTGAGCAAAATAACCCAATAACTTATCCGCCGGCATATCATACGGTACATTGGCTACATAAATCTTCCTCATATGAACATCCACCGGATTACTATTCGTCCCCGAATTACCTGCCGCAGCCAGCTGTGTCACCGTAACCCTCCCGTCAATTTTCTTACTAGGTTCTTTAAGAGCAAGCAAAGCACCATCCACATGCTTAAACGTAACAAATCCATACCCTTTCGATTTCCCGGTAGTCTTGTCAAGAATAACAACCGCTTCTTCAAGTTCCCCATAGACAGAGAAGAGTGAACGAATGCCATCGGTTGTGGTATCCCAACCCAACCCACGGATGAAAAGCTTCCGTTGAGATGTGTCTTGATCGGCGATAGATCGGACGGCATAAAGAACATCTACGTGACGACAGACGGCTTCTTGGAGGATGTCTAGTAGTTGGTCGACGGTGAATCGCTCGATTAGTTTGCGGCCATCTTGCTGTGTTAGTTTGGTGATTGGATCAGGTTCCGATAACGCTGAAACTGTACCGTTTTCATCAAGCTTGCGCTTTTTGGTTGGATCCATGAATTGCATCATTGGGGATTCTTCACCTTTTAAAACCCTAACCCTAAAAAACTCATAAAGAAAACAGCTTTCGACTTGATGCTGAAAATAAAGAGAGATTTGAATGGGTGTGTCGTTTATATAGGATTGGGGGCCTCCTGGTTCCTATGGCTAAACTTGTGAGACGATTTGGTCTTGGGCCAACAAATTTTACTATAAAATAAAATTTTATTAGTTTTTCATATAAAATAATTTAAATATAATTCAATATTCAATATAACATATTTTTCACAATTCATTTTTATTATAAATATAATTTTAGAAAATATTTTATGCATTAGTTTTAAAAATTACTCTCTCATTTAAGCGATCTGCCGAAGTTATAGGACGTAAAAAATGTCTCGGTAAGGGAGTGTTCTGCTTTAGAGAAAAGCACCCACGTGAGCAGGAGTAGACGAAACGAAAACGAGAATGTCGGTTTGAGTAACGCAAATATTGGTAAAAATTCAATTTCCCGAAAATTTAAGGGTTCCTCTGTAAGGTTCGTCCACAGAGGGTGAGTCAGGGTCTAAGATCAGACCAAAAGACGTAGTCGATGGACAACAGATGAATATTATTTACGATTGAAAGATTTAATTTAAGATTTATGATTAATGAATTAAGTATTTAAGACTTATGGGGTAAAATTTAAGTTTTAAGGTTAAAATTTAAGGTTTATTGATTAGGTTTAATGTTTAAAGATTTCAATTTTAGTTTTTAAAGTAAAATTGTGCATGTTTTTAGAGTATTTTTTCACTACAAGGGTATGAAATAATAATTCCTATAATTTTAATTACTTGTTTTAATTTTAAGATTACGTTTTAATGTTCATTGTATACTTTCATCTCTTCTCTACCATCAAAGATGGACCGAGAGGATATCAAGAATTGCACCATTGGAAGCATCATCTGTACCCTGCTGCAACTGGTTATGTCTAGAGGGAAAATCAATTTATATTTAGGGACTATTTTAGAATATGAGTCGTAATTTAAGGACCTCCTGTAATTAGCTCTAAGATGTATGGGGATCAAGTTAGAAAAGATGTAAAACTTAGAGACCAAATGTTATTTATCTCAGTTTATATTTATAATTTGGGGACCTCATTGTTGGATCAGATTGCCAATCAGTAGTTAAACTGGTTTCACAGTCCTGAGAAAGCATCATGAACATAACCTTCATATATATTTTTCTGATTTGAGGTACTCATGAACGCAATGAACGTCAATGGAGCATTTAATTATGTGCATATGGATAGCGTTTCGCCGTTTTATCGAGTGCGAAATGGTGCGTCGTGCGACCGTAACAAGGCTCGGGATCTGATATGGGAGCATTTGTGCACAGGGCCTTAAATCCTCAACTCATCTGATATGGGACACCATTAGCAACTACTGTACCACCGGAACTATTAGTCCGCTGCTCGACCACACTTCATAAACTTCTTCGGAAGGAGTTGGAAATTCCCACATAAGCTATTTCGATGTTATCTGATGACCTTGCTTTGAATCTGCAACAGGTTTCACCAACACCGGTTAGAGTGCAGGAAGTACTGCCGAGACTAGTCTATGAGATCAAGTTGTTTCCAAGCCATGCATAAACATATATCATATATCATATATGTACAACCAAAAGTGTTGACGAGGTATATGTCAACATCTATGAGCTCGATACTAAACGGAGCAGACGAGATAGAGCTCGTTTCCAGAAGCCGGTGCAATGTTCCGGTAAAGCATGGTATCGGCATCCCGCGAAATGTACACATTTGTATATCTGCTTGTATCAGGATCTGATCCATGGGTCAAAAGCTATGCAGTAAAGCAGAACAGGGCTCAAATATGAAGGTTTTAGGCATATTGGAGACTTCAGAGCAGTCCGAAAACATTTCGATGTTACGAAAACGACAATAACAAGTATCTGATAAGCTCATTTCAGTTGGTTTTATTCGAATCTTACATATTCATATCCGACACAAACATATGTTATTTAAATATAACTGCATATTTATTACAACTCGAGCATTAAAATAAACTCTTACAGTGCCTAAATTATTATACCTCTCAGTTCTGCCTAGAGTCTTACAGGTTCAAAGGCCGAGCATATGACTTGTCTGATATAATCCTCGGCCTATGAACCCGTAAAGCTCTCGGCTACGCCGAGGCACATCAATAAGCTCAAACCTCCACTAAAAAACCCAACACAACAACCTGCAAGTTTCTGATCATCTACTTCAAAGCCGCTGATAATTAAACGTGATGCTCAGGATCCGGTCCTCCAGGCGAGATTCTCTCCGGACTACCACTCAGCATCCTTCTGTGATACTCAATTTTCGATAAATCGTAACCGAGTTTCTCCAACATAGCCATACTATCGATCTTTTCGTCCGCGGTCGGCATACCATGATCATAAGACCTTGCTTCAGAGTGTACCATTACAAGCATCAATACAATGGTGATGAACAACAGCACCAGCCTAGAAATAGAAACATTAGCCATGGTTTTTGCATATGAAAAACAACAAACTTACCAATAAGCTTATATAGTGAAGGAGATCAACCAGGGAAGCAATGGGACAAGACTGAAATGACAAGTATCATATAAGACATCGATGTATTGGAACATCGACGTATATTCGGATAAAACCAGACAGAAACTGGCTTGTCTTAACCCCAAAACACAGTTGATCTTCTGCTTTCATGACTCACCTCCATTAACGTTATCAGACACAAAAAACAACATGATGTTTATATGTTAGACCCTGATTTGCTTAGCAAAGTTTGACGTTCTTTGCCTATCCAATAGGGCCACTGTTTTCTTGGTGTGGCAACCCGGAAATCTTGTCGTTCTTGTTGTCCAGTGCTTATCTTGTAAGTATTCAACATTATTACAGAATTGACTCAAAAAGCTCATGAGGATACTGCAACCTTTAATCCTTAACGCACACTTACTTTTGTCTTGTCCGAAGACTTCTTTTATCCAATAGAGGGAATTGATTTTGGAAGTTGTTCTTATGCATGAATATGGAAAATATACCTTCTTTATATATTTTGGAGTTTTTCAAGCCGCACGCTTGCATGATCCATTAAAAAAAGTTGTTTTGTCTCACATATTTTGACACGTATTACTTTGCATAGTATATGAATCCGGCGTAAATCATCTGTTCTTTTATTGTATTTTCGTTAGTATTTCACTTTAAATTAGTGGGTTAAGAGTTGTGGTTAGGATTAGAGAATTAAGAGTATGATATAATTTTTAAAGTGGAGGGTTTAGAGTTTATGACATGAAAAAATTTAAATTAGGGCTTAAAAATTATATTTTAAAAAATAATAAGAGGCATAAAAAAGGCATGATAAGAAGACGGAAGATTCTTCTCATATGAATGGCCTATGTTATGATGTGTAAGGTACGAAGATGTTTTCATAAATTTTAATTTATAAAAAAATAATGTACGAAAAATAATACGATGTGAGTTTATTTAATTAGATAAAATCATTTATGAAATTATAAAAATATTTTTTTTAATTTTATATTAAAATACGATTAATTACATACGAAACCTTTAAAATTTTTAATAATTATATAAAATTGTTAAAAAAAATATTCAACGATAATTTTATTAATAATATTAAACGATGTACGTCATCCATTTTAAAATTTTCTTATAAAATATTATATCCAAAAGAAAAAAAAATACTTGGATTTGATGGTCAAGTCCTCTTAACGTGACCAATTTTGCAGGTATGATTGGCAGATAGTATGATTGTTCCCTTGAATTTTCATAATTAGGTCTTACAATCTAGGGTTTGAGTAGGAGTTTAATGTGTGCAAGGTATTGGATGGGATTCGGATATGGCAGTCTCTCACCCTATCTTATCCCCATGTGAAACCGACTACTGATTTAAGACATCATATGTACACTGTTACATGTCCACCATTTCTTTCAGGACATCATCTTCCTTCTGGTCTAGTCTTTCGGCTTATCTTGATGCTTTATATTCAACTAGAGTAATTGGCCACATGGGGTGTTTTGCAACAAGAAAAGTGTCCTATTGCCTCTCTTTCTCTAGATTATCTAAATCTAACGGTCAAAATTTTTCGTTGTCTGAGAGATCGAATATTCATTTACGTGTTAATAAGTGTTAAGATTTGAATTATATCAATAATTTTATCTAATAGATAAGTATATGTATCACTTTCGATTAATCAAAGATACTGAGGAGTACAGTCACACCTCTTAAAAATTTCAAGTTCCCCTATATTTTATATATTTTCTTTATATTTTCTATTGATAATATAATTTTACGCCCTCTAGACTCTGGTAATTTTATACTTCTTACATTTCTGATATACTTTCTTGATAGTTTGTACCTAAGGGTGATAATGAGCATGTCTTGTTCGCGAGTTACTCGGGCTCGACTCGGTCACAACTCGATCAAAGCTCGGTTCGAGTGAGCTCGGCTCGGGATCTAAGCGAGCCGAGCTGAACTTACTCTAGCTCGGCTCGAAAAACTCGTGAACAAGCTCAGAATAATTATATATAAATATACATATATATATATATATTTATATACACTAAAAATAATTTGTTTAGCAAAAAATAATAATAAAATAGTTGAAAGTAAATCCACTAAAAATAAGTTAAATAAAATAAATTGAATATTATTGACTAAAACAAATTTACAAAACTACAAATAAAAAATAAAATATAAATAAATAAATAAATAATAAAACATAATGATATAGAAAATTGTTCATTTCAAGCCAAACCGAACCGAGCCGAGCTCGAGCCTAAAATTCTGAACTCGATGAGTCTCGAACTGAGCTCAGATATGCTTATTTCCGAGCCAAGAACCGAATCCAGAACATAGCCTGGCTCGGATTCAGCTCGACTCATTATCACCCCTGTTTGTACCTCTTATAGAAATTCTGGGTCTGTTCATTCTCTAAAATTCATAATATATGTTTTCCTAATCTAAAATATTTAATTAATCAGTAGTGTTTAAATGGTGGATTCTACAGGTTTTGTGCCCTTCCATGTCAATAGTTAGCCATTTCTATCTGTTAAAACAAAGGGAACTCACTCTTTGCCCCATGGTGAGTCATAGACCCTGTAAATCAAAAAAAAGTAGCACATTGTATTGGCCCTGGGTTGGGGTCTGGCCTGTTTCATGGAGCTGACTTTGGTCTTCATTTGTTCATCTTAGATTTCTTTAGTAGGATCCCACTTCAACACCCCACTTGATGAACTTGTTGGATTGATGAATATGAGTGTGACATACATAGATAGATACAAAAGAATATAATATGAAATGAATATAAAAGTTGTATAATATTTCTTTGAATTTATCAAATGATTCGAATACAAAAGAAATCATCGTTATCTTTAAAAGATTTAGATTCGAACAGTTTATGTTCAGAGCATATGTAAATATTATCATATAATCATACCGTAATCGACAACGGAGATAACACCCAATGTGCAATAGGAGACTGTACACGGGGCCTGCCGTCATCAGTGGGTTGTTAGTTTAGATAGGGACATACCCATCCATATCTCTTCTGGTGTTTATCTTATTTATTTCGATATTTTATCGTATATTTATATTTGTTCGAACGTATTATATTAATAACATAAATTTATATTCTTTCGATCGAACACTTTTCTCCTCCAACAACAAAAAATGCATGTGCTTCAGAGTGCAGAGAGATTGATGCAAATCTGATTGTGAATCAATGGAGATATCCTAATGTCCCACCATTTCCAAAATGGTTTAACAAGGAGAAAAGAAATTAAAAAGAACTATATCCTTTTATCAACAATGTTCAATGGCATGGATGGATCGAGAGGATAGTCGTCCTTAAAATTTTAAAATTCGTATATAATATAAAAAGTTTTAACGTATTTTTTATTAAAAATCTATTTTCAATTCTAGAACTTTATAAGTCCGCCCCTTCTAACATAAAGTTCTGCGCCTGTTCGATTAATAAGTATGGATAAAAAGGAAAAATTGCAGAGTTTGATGCAAAAATATATAGGTTTATTGAAGTTCGATCTGATACATCAATGGTTAAGTTGAAGAAGAATGGTACAATCATTCATCATATAACCAAATTTCTCACATTTTTCTCTTCCTATGCTTAAATCAACCAGTTGCTAACAAAATGTATGGTTATTAATGATGGTGAGGATCCGGTCCACCCGGACTTAATCGTTTCGATTCAAACGGTATCCCGCCGTTTCTTCGAATGCTCGCCTTAATGACTTCCCTAGCTTCTTCGATCAATGCGCGTTTGGATTCAACAATGGATGTTGTAGGGCGATCTTCACCTGTTCCAACTGCCAATGTTAACTGGTCCTGGTCCTGGTCCATGCCTGAAAATTGCTCGAACTCGAAATATCTATACTGTGATTTCGATTCTGTTTTCAACGTCGGATCGGCAATCGAAAACGGATGGAACATCCGAGTCCCGGAACTCGTAACCAAGAACAGAACATGCAGGGAAAGGCATAAGAAAGCTTTGTAGCTAGCCATTGAAAGTCAGTTGCATAGCTTGGGGTGCATGAACAGGCTATATATAGACTTCATTGCCCTCTATTTCCAGAATTTTTTAAGTATGGTCAAAACCTGACACCGTTTTATTGGCGGGATAATCTTTTTATTTCTTTGGTTTAGAGATGAAACCTGAAGTGCTTATGGCATTGACTTATTCCTAAACTAACACTTGGGGGAGATTCATTTAAGTCCAAGAAAGTAATGCCCCACTAATCCAAGTCTACTTTGTTTTTAATCAAAAAATGTCATATTTTTTGTCCGACATATTCGATCGATTCGTAAAAATTTATCTATTTTAACTCAAAAATTTCTATTTCGTATTTTACCTTGTTAATTTTCTAACAATGTTACTTTGTCAGTTCAAAAGAGAATTCAATTCATTGATATTCAACCATATATATGATATTATCATATGAATTATCGAGAAAAATGAATGATGGTAATTTTTAATATTTTAATTTTTTTTTTATTTATACAAAGAATAACGATTTATACAAAGAATGATGATGGATCCCTTAATATAAGTTATAAAATTATGATCTTGTTTTTATTTGATAACATTATCACTGACTTCGAGCACTTTATTCTCTAAATTGTGTTTAACCAAATAAACTATTGCCAAAGTCGGCAAGAACAGCTCAGTGCACGTTAGAACCGGGATAGTGCTTGGGTAAAAGAAATAAAAGGATCAAAAGACTAAATCTAGTATATTTGAAGGATCAAATAAGCATTAAACCTTAATCACATTTAATTTAGACAAATTATAAAAGTTTTAGAAAAGTTTAAAGTAATTAAAAAATTGAAAAGTGTATCATGTCATTTGCGCCCTGCCCATTAAAAGGGGAAGGTGACAAACAAAACAGAGGTGGTGGAGCATAAGATGGCACGAGTCTAGCGGTGACAAATAGCCTCACCGATTCGCGAGTTATTTGGGTTTAATTCGGTCAAATTTAGTTTGAGTGAGTTTGATTTAGGTCAGGTTCGACTCGAGACCTTAATGAGTCGAACAAAGTCGATTTAAGTTCGGTTCGAAAAACTCGTTAACAAACTCAGAATAATTATATTATGTATATGTTAGATATACTTTAAAAGTAATCTCTTTAGTAAAATAAAATATGAGAAATTTACTAAAATAAATTAGGCACTTTTTTCATTTTGAGTTGAGCCGAACCCAATAATATTATTTTCGAGCCGAATCCGAACCTAAATCGATTCAGTTACCTTATTAATTTTAATGTTAATTACTGATGTCAGTGTTTTTTATTTTTAAATTTATGTCTTATTTTTTATCTTGAGTTTGTTTAAACAATAATTTTTATCTTTGTGACACGTTTTTCTCTGTTTTGATAATACAGTTTCTCATTGTTCTTGTAGCATGATGCTTATAAAATTTGAATTTTAAAGTAAAAATTCAAATACTTTAAAATTTTTAATAATTAGTTGATAAATTTTTAATTTCAAAAATTTAAAAACTCGATTCAATTTGAATTTTATAAATTCGATTTGAAAAAAATTAAATCATAAAATAGGACTTATAAAGTCGAATAACTCAAAAAATAATAATTTAACTCAATCGAATGCTCATACCTACCAAAATCCTTTAGGGACGCCTCCCACGCATGACTGCCTAAGCCAACCTAAATGATATGATACCTAGTTAATAATAAATCACTTTTTTTGACAAATGTTACTGAATTTTTATTAAATCCATAAAAAATTATAATTATAACGTAATCAAGAAACAAAATAATTGGATTAAAAATCCAAAAATTCTTACAACTCAAAAACAAAAAAAAAAATCCTACTAAAATAAGGATACCGATAAAATTCAACAGCTTCCTGAATTCTCCTTGTCTCTGACGCATACCAAAATTAATTACACTTGTTAATCCCATCCCCCGTGCAACAACTTCTTTTAAGGTTGCTACGAAATTCACTACCATAATGTGTGACAATATTCTATAACACAGTGAACAACTAATCAGGCAGAAGAGGCAACCTGTCCATGTTGTATGGGGAACCATTTCCGTCGTAGCGGTCTAAATTTTCAATTCCGTTCACATCAACATCCTCACCGTCACCGGAGCTCTCGTCATCATCTTTTACCGGTTGAAAGGGGAGGATACGTAACCGTGCATCTGAACCTTTGTTGATTATCTCCGATTGAAGTTGGTATTTCTGAATGAGCTCGATTTGTAGAGATATAACTCGGGGCGGCCTTGGAAGTAGTTCCACGGGTTCGGCTCTCGGGATCACTACTTGTTCGATGGCGATTCTTGCTTCCTGAAATGTAGGAAACTTGATTAATGCAATCGAAAGCGAGTCGACTGGGATTACAACTATATTAGTTTTTACCTCTAAGGCATCAAGCTTCTCCAAAACATTCATATCATCTTCTGACCTGGGATTCTTCAATCCCCCAGGATAATCATCTTTTAATAACTCTAAGGCATTTGTTATCTGCATTGATGAGCTTGTCTGCAACAAAAGATTCAAAAACGAAATTGATTTATCGAACTTGATGACGAGAAACTTGATTAATGCTAAACAAAAAGCTATTCACCTTCGCCACATAGACAGGTATGCGATACGATTTTGCTGCAGACTGAATACTAGAGTTCTTCCTGAGCTTCGAAAGCAGAGCAAATAGCACATCTGCCTCACCCATATTATCAGTGAACCGAACTGCAGCATCCATTTTTAACTTCTGAAGTCCTTGTATCACGTTCGCCTCCGGAATCTAGAATAACTGCTCGTTCCGTAAGTTCCATGTGTACTACTTTTTCATTATGTATAACTAATAACTATGACAACTACCACAACTGGAACGAAGAAAGCTTAAACTAAGATCGCATCTATTGAGCCTGATTTTGAGTTAATTTCGAATCCACTGACATCTAGATTAATCTAGATAATCATAAGACTGAGATTTAACTGAACCACAAGCAAACTCGAATACCGAATACACAGGTTAACTTCATAAACTGCCTAAACATAATATTCGGTTATAAGCAAACGTGGCAATGTATGATGTCAAGACCTCTTACCCCATAGACATACATACAAAGTAAATCCCTGTCCTCCAATGAACTGTCAACTGTGTTTGAAGAAAGCTCAGAAGGGAAATGATTACCAACAAGCTTCTCATCACTAGCCTCTAAAAGATCTCCAGGGACTACTGAATCCTCTGAGTAAGGGCTGATCTCAGAAAAACTCTGCGAGGTCTGTTCCAGACCACGAGAATTGCGGATTTCAACACGTGGAAAACGACCTTCATAACAGATGAGAAGCTGAAGTCATAAATATCATGGATCACCTGGTTTGATTTTTCAAAGTAGGCTCTAAGAAAAGAGGAAATGCACCTGAAAGAATAGCATCAACTGTTGCTTCAAGGCAACGATGAACACGTAACTCGTTCTTAGAAACAATCTCTACACCACAACTAAACGTTGATGGTCCTTTCCTCTCCAGCACAGACTTCTGCACACCCCTCCGGTTTGCTTCTTCATCCCCTAGAGTCACACTCTGTATAACCATGTATTTAATGATACTGGAGAGAATTATATTCTCAGATGCAATCAGGAGTTCATATTTCAAAAGAATATGAGAACGTACAAATATCTTGGCGTTAGAGAAATGGGAAATAACAACACTACAAGAATGTGGTATTGAAATACCGTGGAGAGATTTCACATTAAAATTTCTTAGAATAGGATTCAAAAGATGTTGCATCATCATTCTAAACATTACCCCTGCACTAAAGATATTGAAAAGCTTCAGGATAATGATGCCAGTATGCCCTGCATGTTCAGTAAATAACGGAAATGGGTATTATCTCACCTGTATTCCACCAATAAGGATCTCCAAAGAAGGATTCATAATCAAATTATCGATGGTTATTCCATGAGCAGTAGCAACTAGCTGAATTCCACGTTGTGCAATTGTGCATGCAGCCATTGCCTCAAGTTTTGTCCCAATTTCATCAATCACAATAACTTGTGGCATATGATTTTCAACTGCTTCTATCAATACCTGCATTGTATAAAATTCTAAAATTAACTTTGGGGGTAGATGCATAAAAGAGGTGGCAAAGGTCAGGAAAAAGTTGGGGAAAACTTGAAGCAAAAACTGATTTGATCTGAAGAAAATTACTTAGAGGGTAGTAGACAGACATTATTGTTGATTTTACATTTATGAAGGGAGGCCATCTAAATTTATGTACGTGAATTCCTATAATTGCTAGGAATCCGAAGTCCCAACAGAAAGATTTGTACTTTACCTATGAATATACTTGTGATCACAGATGAAGAAATTCTTAAGTACGAAAAATAGTGCCACTTTGTAAGAGCTTAGTCCCATAATGCATAAGAATTTCAATTAACAACAATTTTTTCAACCAAAGTTTTATCTTAGCACACATTATTATAAGTCCATAACCTCCAACAAATATTATTCTACAAGTAACCAGAGATTGTATGAGAATTCAGATCATTTAGTTCCAACTCATACCTTATGTTGCATATCAGAGTCAGGGACTTGCATTCTCCGCGCATTACCAATTCCAGCATGTGGTATATCACCATCCCCACCTATCTCATTGGAGGTGTCAACAATCATCACACGTTTCTTGTAATCATCCGCAAGCATCCTTGCTATATCCCTGCCAATTTTTTCGAAATTCAGGTTACCCTAACAATACCATCAGAAAGATTCCTTCATGTGTAGACAAAACTGTAGGTTTTGAAACAGAAGGAATTAAAAACAAAAGCATACATTCAACTGATCAGACAAAGATAAGAGCATAGATGAAAATGCATTTTGGCTTTTTCTACTACTGGTTGATTGGTTCCAGAAAATTTTGTTAGGCATTAACATCTACAAAGACAATCACCGAGTCAAAATATTTGAAAGCCATTTGTAATCTAATAACAATAATTGCAGTCTAACAATCTCAAAAGCTCCGGTTAAAAGATTGGAAGCAGACATTGTTAGCAAAAATACAGAAGGGCAGGAACAATTCTACTGAGATGCAAATATGATCATTTTTCTTTTAAAAATTTTTAGTGGATTCTATTGAGTAAAGACTAAAGAGATGCAAACTCTGTAACGTGTTCAAATTGATCATTTGAAATGCTGGCACTCAACTTTGCAAGAGATTAAGAATGAGAATGGAGAAAGGCAATCCTAGTCGTGCAACCTTATCAAACAAACCAGAGATGGAAAAAACTAACCTAATAATCGTTGTTTTCCCCACCCCCGGAGGACCAATGAGAAGTAAAGAAGCCCCATCTTGAACTAAATCTCTCAATAAATCAGCACTTCCTGATATTGCCCTACCAACACGACAAGTTAAACCAATAATTTCTCCTTTTCGGTTCCTGATTGCACTAATGCGATGTAATGTTCGACTGATGCCTGCTCGATTATCAATGGCAAAGTCCCCAACCTGCAAATTTGGTACTAATAGATAATAATCAGCAAAAAGACTTCACATAACAAAAGTAAGGTATAATCCAAGCTCTAGCAAAATGAAAAAAGGTCCTGATTCAAGTAAGATTGTCGAAAGGATACAAGTAAATTATGATAAAAACAAGCAAATTGAACCTACCACTATGAGAACATTGTGAGCTTATATGTACCCCAGACGATTAATGCTTCGAAAGCAACATTATAATTCTAAATTATCAAGCTTTTTAGCATTCAAATTCATCTCAAAATTAAATGAACTTCATCTTATCCAAATTTCAAAATATTCCCAGGATAATTTAACAAATTGCATATAGAAACACCCATATATCAACTATCCTTTTCTGTTTCGTTACATGATATTCATTAGCATTCTTCAAAAAAAACTACTTTACCATCCAAACAATTTAATCAAACAGTTATGTACAAAGAGCAAGCAAACAAGCAAAAAATGAATAAATGAATCACCTGAGAAGTAGCAAGCTCAATATCCTGAACTGTGATTGGGCAATCAGATAATTCAAAATCCCCAGAAGGAAATCTAGCCAAAGGTTTCCTCCCTATATCCATAACCACTTCAATCAACTCTCTTAACTCTTCATGTTCACTGATTCTCCTTCTCATCTCCTCTGGCAATAGAGACAAAAGACGGTCTAATTCTACGTCAAACTCATTCTCCAAAGAAGAAGAAGAAAAAGCAGGGGATTTTATTGGAAACCCAGAAATCCTTTTGGTTAAAAAGTGAGGGAAAACTTGGTTTTGATAGAAATTAAGAGGGGAAAACTGGGATTTGATGTCGGGTTTAAGGAATAAAGCTGGGGATTTGGGTTTGCTGATTGGAGGAGGTGAGTGGTGAAACAGAGAAAGAGAGAACATTTGATTAAGTCTTTTGTTTACTTCTTTGGCGGGGAAAATCCTAGCAGATTGTCTCAACCAGGGAATTTATTTCCTAAGAATTTCTTGTTTCTGGTTTTTGTTGGTGGGAATTTGAGAATCTTATTATTGAAAATGAAATTAGAAAATAGTAGAAAGTATGATTCCATTTTAACAGGAAGGAGTATATTCTATTATCAAGTGTGTATAGAAATTTTATTTACACAAATTTTAGTTTTAAGATCTAAAAATTTTATTTAAAATTTAAAGTTTAAGGATTTAGTTTAATAATTTTAAATTTAATATTGATAAATCTTTAAAATAAATATTTGTTCTAGAATATAATCTCTATCATTTAATATTGATTGTTCGATTATTTTAATAACATTGCTGATGTTTAAACTCGTGATTTCTAAAAATAATATTTATTTCTTTGACCACTTAAATTATAGAGTTCGTATTTGAAAATACAGTTTTTTCTACTAAATCAAATGGTCCAAATAATTCCTAAAAAGCCATTCATCAGATCAATTTTAGGTTATAGTTTGATGGATTGGTCCTCCCATCCAATGAGGAGGCCTTTTAAGTCATCAGGGAATACAATCTGAACCTTCCACATCCAACACCATCTTTGCCAAACTTTCCACACAAAATGACCAAAAAGATGATTGAATTAATCAAATACCATCTTTGTCAAATTTAATCGAATATTTTTTGGCATAAATTATTTTATTTTAGTAGTTAAAAAACGATTATTACTTTTGAGGGTCTCGAGTTTAAGCACCGGTATTTGCAGTACTAGTACAATAATTACTTGTATCCATTATAACTGATTAAAAAATTATTTACTTTTCGATTTTTAAAATTTTTGTCTAACCTAAAAATTACATGTACAATATGACTAAATCATAACCCTAATTTTGGATAAGAATATATATACATGTATGATGGGATAAAATCAAGTTACATAGTGTCACAACGTAAAACTCTCTAAGTATTACATGTAATTTGGATCGTTGGATGACTGAAACAAATGACTCAAATTAGTGGTCGATTATGTGAAGATTATCACTCGA
The DNA here is from genome assembly GCA_035048815.1 of Abelmoschus esculentus. Taxonomy (NCBI): domain Eukaryota; kingdom Viridiplantae; phylum Streptophyta; class Magnoliopsida; order Malvales; family Malvaceae; genus Abelmoschus; species Abelmoschus esculentus. The sequence goes on from JAUCBN010000001.1 coordinate 12,073,946, forward strand.
AAAAAAAGTAAAGAGTAAATTAAGTTATCTGTTTCAGTCATCCAACGATTTAACGTATAAAATTTTCTAAATTTTACATTGTGTAACTTAATTCTATCTATGTACGATTATATTAAATTTAATTTCACCTCATTTAAGAAAAAAGCAAAATTACCATAAATTGGTGTTGATGAAAGCTCTATGGACATTAATGATAGGATTCAAATTAATACTTTTTATCTTCAATGCCATGTGAGATGGGGAAGTTTTGAGTTTTCAGTTTCACTACAGCAGGGAACGACCAAACAATAAGATAAAAGGATTTTTGGGTTAATTTCACAAGACATCCTCAAAATATGGTTCAAATTTTAAATTTGCCTTTAGATTTTAAAACATTTTATTTGAATCCTTAAAGTGTCAGTAGTATATTACCTAGGTCCTTTTGTCAGTATCGTATTAAAATTCAACAGATGTGAAGAAACAAATTCAAAAATCTTTTCTGGAATACATCTTTATTTTTCATAAATCTAATAATTATTAATAGTTTTTATTCAAATTAGATAATATATGACTTAAATTTAATATGTTTAAAAAATAACTATTTATTAATTTTATTGATAATATCTCTATATAAATTGTGTCTGAGACAGATTCAACCTTCATTATAAATAAAGTCAATCAGTGTGGACCAGATCTTTCAATTTTACAGTTTTTTATATTCACTATTCGTTCCGTACTTAAGAGTTTTATAAATTATCGGATCGTTCATGTACCTACAAGAGCCAATAATGTAGCTCATTCTCTTGCATCTACAACAATACGTACTTTATATAATATTCATTTTGACTCTGACATACACGATTCATAAGGGTTTTTATAAACCCCGAGAAATTTAATTTTCTTATTCAATAAAATTTTAGAGGTATTCTTTTTCTTATAAAAACTTTTAATTTTTTTTAGGTTAAAAGTGTTAACGGGTTTTTAACGAGATATTTTTCGTAAAAAAAAAATTGTGTCTGCAACAACCCATTAATAATCGGACAACTGTTTATTCCAGTCTTGAAGATGACCGGCATTGATTGCAAGTTGAAACATCATCTAAACGTAGTCAAGATGCTGCTACTTGGTTGCAGATTGCACACGAATTTCATCCAACAGATGGACACCACGTTTTATTCAGTAGATTTTTTTAATATGTACGCATATTTTACGGTTAATGTTCGATTAATTTTATCTTTAAAGTTTAAATTTATATTTGTATTTAACGATCGTTGGTATATAAACATTTTTTTTAATTTTTAATTTTAATGAAGATTAATTTATTGAAATTAATTATATTAGGCATATCTATGAAAACAATAAAGTTTAAAAGCCTTGGCTGGTACTCATAAAAGAGATAAGAGCTGAAATTAGGCAAAAATATGTACTTATGTATGTGTGTCTATGTACCATTAATTGCATAGAGTATAGCATATAGCTGATTTTTTTTAAAAAAAATATTTTAAATTTGGTATCATATTCCAAAAAGTGTACATAAATTATTGAGTGATCAATATCTAATGATTGAGAATATATTATATAGTTGATTTTAAGAGAAATACATTGATTCCTATTGAATCCATTATATTTGAACGACCCAACCCATCCACTACACTGAATCCATTCGTGAGGGCAGAGTGGTAGGCATGTCGATTTCACAGCTTATTCCTTTCATGCATTCCTGAGGTGTGCAGCAGCCAGCAGGGTCTTGACATGTCCGTTTCAGTCCACAATTAATAGGTTAAGACAGACGCAGTCAGGGTACCAGTTCCCGACGAAAGGTGAAGCAGTTTCAGACTTGGTTTTACTACACAGCCTTGCACAAGACAGGTTGATGGTAGACTAAACAAAAGTAATACTATAGTTAATGTATAGAATTATTTGTTAAAGTAATAAAATTTGAATAATGTAAGTGAAGTCGGATTTATTAGAATCTAACTATAAACAGCGATTAGATTAAAAAATAAAATATTATTCAAAGTTGGAGTCTATTGTCACTGACTTTAGTGTTTTTTGAATTTTTTATTATTCAAAATCGGAGTTCCTGCTCTCGATTTTAATTTTTAATTTTAAAAAAATAAATCACTATTCAAAGTCGGATTTTAATGAATCGAACTTTACTTTTACTATAAAAACATCAATAGTTTAAAAAAGACAATATACTAAAAAATAATTTTTTTCATAATATTTCTATCATTCGATCATAAACCGAAGAATATGTAATATTTATAATTTATTTCTTTTTAACAATGGTCATATAAAAATAATTAAATGTATTAAACATATTAATTTTATTGTTTTTTAAAAGCCATAAATATAATTAAAAATAAAGAGTAGATACTAATTTACTAGATTATTGTTTGGAAAATTTATAAATTTATGAAAGTAGAAGACGAAATCCTAAACGGTTGATCAGGTTGCAATCCATGTTTGTATATTTATTTGATATTTTTTTAAAATAAATGTTCAATCTTTTCCATTTATAGTGAAATAAATGGTTTTTTATAATAATATTTTAATTTAATCATTGCTCTTCAATTTATTGATTGATTAATTCAAATCTAATATTATAAATATTTATTATAAAATTAATCTTTTTATTTTATTACTTTATTAATCTAATATTTATTTAATATTATAAATATTATAAAACATTTTTGATCGATTAAATGTGTATCGTTATCTATTATTTTTATTATTTTCCACATGTTAATTATTGATGAATTAAAAGAATATTATATATTTTATAAAAAAATAATTTGAGAAATAAATAAACAAAAAGAATATAGTAAAAAAATATATAAATTGATCCTGTGTAGTCGTTTTCACTCGTAAAAGATGAATGGGCGGCGAATAAGTGAAAGAGACAACACCAAACAGGGTCCCACAAAACGACTCACTTTATTTTGTAATTTACCAAAAGGATAAATAAAATATGACAATTTAATTATTTTACAAATTAAATTAATAAATATTAAATTAAAATAAAATAATATTTAAAAAAAATATTTGGAATTAGTTCCAGTTCGAATGACTACTATACATAAATTTAGATAATATTTTTATAATTAAATTTAAATAATTTGTTAATATTAACGAAAAAAATTAAGTCAATAAAATTTACAAAACCACATAAAGAGATTCAATTCATAATAAGGAAGTGTTTGAGATTATATTATTAATAAAAGGGGAAAAATCATATATATTAATTAAAATTAAAGTTAAAATTTATGCAGGTTTATTAAAATTAAAGTTTAAAATATATATTTAGAGACGTAAAATTTATGAGTTTAAATTAATATAATTGTGATAAACTATATACGTTGAATTGTTGAATTTTCTTATCACTATTTTAGTTTATTAAATTACAAAAAATTAAATTTAATCATTAAACTATTAAATTATCCGTGTTTTTAATTCTGATTATATCATCATTAAATATTTAATAATATTATGACTAAACATATATACGTAGTTAAAAAACATAAAAAAAAAATAATGATTTTGGCGTCAATCGACACATAATTAATATCGTAAATTTTTTATCTTAAAAAATTATAAAAAAATAAATAATATGTATTTATCATATTGGTGAAATCAATCAATACCGACATCAATGACTACTATATCATTTAAATCAACCTACATTAATATACATAATTATCGTATCATCATTTTATTTATGATTTAATTTATAAATAATTAAAATATAAATAATTTAAAATTTTAACTATCAAACCGATATTTTCAAAATTAATGATCATAACAAAAATAGAAGATAATTAAGTGATAATTTTGTAATTTACCCTTTCCTACAATTATAATCTTATTTTTTATATTATTTTATCTGTGGACAAGTATATTTATTTAATTTATTATTTTCTCTGTGTAAGTGATGCTCATCTCGATGTTGACAAGTGGGTAAGATCTCCAAATTTGGAAAGATTCAATGATTAATTTAATTTAGTGAAAAACGACTGTGATTAACTTAACATTTATATTAAAATAAATAAAGTTGAGAATAATAATTTATATTAAAATTATATTGTTCATGAATATAGCATAAATAAAATTATTTATATAAATATTATATTTTGAACAGTAAAAGTAATCGGTGTAAACTTGATTTAATATTACTTGTTTTTTTATTTTTATTTAAAAATTTGAAAATAAATATTCAGAATAGATTTTACCTAAAAAATAATATTTAAAGACGATAGTATTCTTTATCATCTTCGCTTTTACAATAAAAAATATAATATTTATGAAAATAATATATATACTTAAATAGACCTAAAGAAATAATTTAAGTAATTGTTTTGAAAAAATAATTTAGGGCTTAAAAATGAAAATTAACTACTAACTAATTTTTTTATTTAAACCTCTAAAATATAAAAAAAATGAAAAATCAAAAATATAAAAGGGTAGCAATGTAATTTAGCAAAGCGTGTAAAAAAGACATAGGACAAGTATTCCAAATTCCAAAACGGTGAAACGCAAGTGCTGTTACATTAGAAAAATAATCTCCCTATCCCTAACATATTTTTTCTATACTTTATTTAAAAAAATTACAAATTAAAAAATTATTATTAACTTAATTTTTACATTTAAATATTAAAAAAATATATATTTTATATCTATTTTTTTAAATTTTAACTTTTAGCTTTAACCTTAAATTTTGGATTTATTATTTTTAATAAAAATATCAGAGAAGTCATGATTACATTCTAAACCTTATTTTATCTTGTTATATTTTTTTTTCAAAATTTTGACTTAAATATTATATAAGATTATTTTAAAAATATGACACAAATAATTTTAATTCTCAATATGTGATAATATTTAAAGTCGGATTCAGCTGAATCCGACTTTAAATAGTTTTTTAAAAATATTCATGTTATAACATCAAAAATAACTTAAAATCAGATTCTTTTTTATCTATTTTAAAAATTTTAAAAAAATTATTGTTTAAAATCAGAATCAAATACTATCAAGTTCACTAATATTATAAAAATATAATATTATAAAAATAATTTCTTACTATCACTATATTAAAATTTATTTTTTATTGTAATATTAATAGAAAATCTCTAATTTACTCATTGAAAACAAGAAAAAATCTAAAAAATAAATAAAAATAGATGCTATGTTGAGTCATCCAACCATCCCAAAAAGGGTTTTTGGAAGAATGGAAATCTGTAATGAAGATGATGTTGTTTCTTTTAAATGAAGCAATAAAGAGAAAAAAATATTAAAAATATATAAATAATAATAAAAATCTGTGCATTATGTCACTGTCAAACGTTGTGATGGTAGCATATAAAGAAAGTATCTATTCATTCAATCTGATCTAATCAAACCAAACTATCCAGACAAAACTCTGGAACCATAAAACAAAACACTATGAACTAAAAAGATTGTAACTTTATTACCACGGATTAGGTTAACAAGGGTGAAAGTTTTAGTCAAAACAAATCCTAATCTGTCAAAGGAAAAGTACCATCAAATCATTTCTACATGTACTTGGTAAAAACAAGATAAAGGTTATAATTTTTTAGTAATTAGAGAGGAAAATGTGAAAAAGGTGGGATTTTTAGCTCTGTTGAAATGGTGTTTGTTTAGGGTAATAGTACAATAAAAAAGCAGCAGATGGTAGTGATGAGTTGAACAGAGAGATCTTTAATCTTTTGTCTGAACCCCAAAAACACTGCCAGGAAAAGTGAAATGACTCTTCCCTATACTAGCTTTTAGCTATTAGCTGTAAAACCCTGCCTAAAACACAACAAAATCTTTTATTTCTCTTTTGTTTTAGTTGTAGCTGTAATGAAAAAGTTTCTAGTTTGTAGTGGTATATTTTCCCGGGAAAATCCTTGTTGAGAGAAAAAAACAGGGTTTTTTTTTTTTTTTTGTTACTGTTGTTGGTGGTGGTGTTGGGTTGTGCTGGTCAAGTTGGTGGTTTAAGTGTTGAAAAATAAAGATCCCATTTTGCAAAAAGCAGAGTTTTGAAAGATGGGTTAGGCTGGACATAAAAAGGTGGCTTTTTAAGAGTGTTTTCGGCTAGGCTTGGTGGTGGGGTTGGTGGTGAGATGGAATTAGAACCATGGAATGGCGGTGGCTTTTGTTAGAGGCGACAGTATCTGGTTTCTGCGGCGGTGTGTTCTCCGTTAAAAGCTGGAACAGGGAAAGAACAAGGACCTTAGCCTGGATCCTCAAAGGCATCAGCACCAAAAACAGCAACTTGAAGAGGAAGAAGAGTTTGCCGGAAACCAACAAGGGATCTTCCTAGGACAGGAACAGTTGTATGCAAGCCTGGAAACTCAGGAGTACCCGGAACCGCCGAAGAAGCGCTTACACTTGCCGTCGTCCGGTACATCTTTAGGTTCGAAATCGACACAACATGCAAGAAAAATGGGGGATAGCCACCAACAAGCTGCAACATCGTCAAGATTGGGGATAAGGCATTCTGGAGGGGAGATTGTTGAGGTCCAAGGTGGTCACATTGTACGGTCAACCGGAAGGAAAGACCGTCATAGCAAAGTTTGCACCGCTAAAGGTCCTCGGGACCGACGTGTTCGTCTCTCGGCTCACACCGCCATACAGTTCTACGACGTCCAGGACCGCCTTGGCTACGACCGTCCTAGCAAAGCCGTGGATTGGCTTATAAAAAAAGCAAAGACTGCTATTGACGAGCTCGCTGAGCTACCTCCTTGGAACCCAGAAAGTTTGAACACGACGAGTTCGATTGCTAAACCGAGTAACCAAGAAGACCAAATCGCCGCGACGGTAACTGACAATGATAAGTCGTTTCAGTTTCACATAAACCATGGCGGAAACATGGTGGAAAGCCTTGCTGCTGGGTCGGGTTCTCGGAGAAGAACGGCAACAATTATGGGGAATGAAGTTCAGAGTATTCAGCAACAAGAAATGGGAGATAACCCGAATAATAATTCGGGTTTTCTTCCACCTACTTTAGTTTCTGATGAGATTGCTGATACTATCAAGTCTTTTTTTCCGGTGGGAGCTTCAAGTGAGACTCCGTCTTCTTCCATACAGTTTCAGAATTATCCACCGGATTTGTTGTCGAGGACCAGCAGCCACAGTCAAGATCTTCGGCTTTCACTTCAGTCGTTTCCGGAGCCGATGCTCTTGCATCACCACCACCACCACGCACAAGCTGCTGCTGCAGCTCAGGCACAGCACAGTGAGCCTGTTTTATTCTCTGGAACCAGCTCGTTAGCTGGTTTTGATGGTTCTTCTGCCGGATGGGAGCATCACCACCATCATCCGGGGGAGATTGGAAGGTTCCAAAGATTGTTTGCCTGGAATAATAGTGGTGGTGCTGCTGACACTGGCAGTGGTGTTGGTTCTGGTGGCGGAGGTAGTGGTGGAGTAGGAGGATTTCTCTTTGGCACTCCTACACAGCAGCCGCTGCCTCCGTCTTTTGGCCAAAACAGCCAATTTTTTTCTCAGAGGGGACCCCTTCAGTCCAGTAACACTCCCTTGATTCGTGCTTGGATAGACCAGCCAGTTTCCACATCCGATCAACACCATCATCAACATCATCAAATCCAAGAAACCATCCATCATCAAGCTGTTTTATCTGGCATTGGATTCACCACATCTGGTGTATTCTCAGGATTTCGAGTACCTGCACGAATTCAGGGCGAAGACGATGAGCACGACAGCATCGCCAATAAGCTGTCCTCTGCTTCATCTGATTCTCACCATTGATCAAGTAAATCAAAGGAAAGCCAAAGTCTTTCCCCTCTATCTGGTTAGCAATTCTTTCTATTTCCATATTTAGTTTTCAATACCATATAGTGCACTTACCAGCTTTCCTGCTTTTTTAGGTATTAATCTTTCAGCACTAGTTGATCGACAATCATTTACAGTTCATGTGAACTCAATGAGTAGATAGTACGATAGATTCAAGAATCGAAGATAAGTTTGAGGGAAGATTTTGGTCACTTAGAATCAATGGCCTATTGCCGTGGGAAGAAGAAATCTGGATGGATTACAGGTTTTTCGATCCCGGTTTTATTTGTTTTTACCAGATTGTGTTGTAGCTTAAATTTACATTCGAGTCGGCTCTTAGAGCTTAACAATGGTTTCCTTTTTTGTTGGACTTGTGTTTCATGTTGCTAGTCAATTTGTGTGCAATATTTGCTACTGTTTCCTAGTGTCACTACTGAGATGGAACCTAGTTCGTTTTATTTCTGATTTGATTCTTCCCTCAAATAGGACTGAGCCAGTTTAACATATTAGCTCATTCTTTCAAAATTATCTTCAATCAAGGTAACCCCTGATTGGCTAATATCGGAAAAAGTCTTTCCGAATCCTATATCCCTTTAATCAGATACGGAATTAGAGAAGCAATCCGGAGTCTTTGCCTCTTTAGAAGTTGTCAATATCTCATGTGGATTAAAGAGAACTCTGCTAGTAGTTGAGTTTTGTTGCTTTATTGTTTACGTAACAGAAACCCGATCTAGTTTCATCAAAAGAGGAACCATTTTCTGTAAACAGTAGGAAATTTGGATACCATAGACCATTAGCTGATTCCCATCGTCAGCATCCACCTGTCCGAAAACAATGTCTAACTTCACCTTATTGGTCTGTATTAGATGCCTCAGTTTAGAATTGAAAGCTCATTTTAGAAACAATGAAGCAATCACCATCCTAGACATCACAATTGCCGAAATCAGCAGAATTCAACTACAAGATGGGGTTGGTCTGAAATAATGTCCCAAAGCATACATTAGGATTGAGACCAGGTTGTAGGACACCCTAAGGTCACATAATAGCAATCAATGAGAGCATGTTAGCATATACAGCAAGTGGGGCTATAAATGGAGTTCCATCTATACTTGCAAGGGGGGAGGGGGGGTAACCATGAAAATGGGGAATGGTATGAATATACAAAGAAAGCTCAATTATGGTATAGAATAGTAGAGTACACTATAAATATTAGATACCACCGAAAATTTTGGTTTTTTGCCTTTCTGCAAATGGTCCCCTTGAGTCTAGCTGGAAGTTCTTTCTCATTTTCTTTATTACCATAAAAGCATGATGCCAACAATGCATGTATGTATACCATAAATAGTACTTTACCCTTATTTTTTTAAAAGAATATAGGGTCTTTTATGTAGTGGGATGTTAAAGTTTGGATCTTTGAGACCATATCAGATATAAATTTTGAGGTGGAGGGGTGGTTGGATTGTTGCAGAGGTTCTTGTTGGGGGCTTAGCCATGATATTGCATAATTGCATGGTGCTATGTAAGAAATTAATGTCATGTAATGAATTGGAGCATTATGTGACTTTCTAAAATAATAATAAGATCAAAGCTTTTTAATATAAATTTGGTTACCTTTTATGGTTGCTGCTATAGGGTTTCTTTCTTTTTCTTCTGTCAGTTTGGACTTTTGTAGTTGGAGTTATACATTGAGGAGCTGTTCTTAAGACATGATGTCTAGTAGGTATCGAATCATGTTCGAGTTTCGATTTCGAATCATGTTCCAGAAATGAGAAATCCCAGGTACAACAAGACCTTGTTATTGTGTATACAATGAGTTGCAAATCCACACAAAAAGTACCAGAGAAAATTGTATTGAATCACTCAAAATAATCAAAGACTTCCATCAATAATTGATGAGCTTAGTGAATCTTTCCGGTTTCAGCCGTCGGTTGTGGCGCTGTTTTTGTTTTTGAAGCAACTTTTCCGTTCGGCAAACTCGGTTTTGTCGAGGCTGAATTCTTCATCTCTTTCTCTGATTTGTTTGCCATCCTGCCGGGAGTCTTTTTAGGGTGAATAGGCTGAGAGTGAACCCTCACTTCCCACGGCCTCGCCGCAATCCATCGCTCTATCCAACTCCAACCCCAGTTTTCTTTTCCCACACCATAGGATGCTTGGCCTAGATATTGGCTTGCATTAGCCCTCCACTGCAAATTCACCACTAATCAGTCTCGAAAATAATAGGCAATGAGGTCGTAATGTTATCTTTTAAAGATGATTGTATGAACCCGAAGTTCTTAACCTGATGAGAGAAGGCATACGCCATGGCTCGTTCGCGTTTAACCGCGGCTTCTTCTTTCTGTTGAATCCTGGAAAGAATTTCCTCCATAGTTTCTGAGCCACCACACCATTCTACCTGTAAACCAACCTACCGTTCACAAAAACAGCCTAGAAAACTTCTAGATTCATAGATTATCAGTTTCTCATTTTCTTGCTTGACAAACAAAAGATAGGGGGTGCATTATAGGCAAGCGGATATTAATGGCTTTGAAAGCTAATAAAGCTACTACCCTCCATTAATTAGTATCTGCAAGGCTCAAGTATCCATTGTTCATTTCTTCGTAGATATCGAATTCGAAAGCCTAACTATTAAAAGTTCATAAACAAAGTAGGTAAATAGTGATTATTGTTACCTCCAGTTCATTGAGTTTGGCCTCCAGTTTCATCTGGTTTTCGATTTTCTTTTGCTTAAGCCTGCCTTCTGTAACCATACAGATTCTTCGAGCTCGGATTTGAGACTGGATGTTGCACCATGAATGTAAATACCCTAGTGTGCTTGTTGTTTGTTTTTGCCCTGTATGTCCCTGTATCAATACGTTGAATCTCCCGGCATCTCTCAGCCGGCGAACTGTTTTTCTTGCCTGGAAAAAGATAGTAAACCGAGTTACTCAGGCTCCAGTGTCTTTAATATAGCATTGGTAACAAGTTAAACTACCCTGTAAGCCCGAAAAGCCTTCTGAATTCGAGCAACAGCGATCTGTTCAACTGCATTTCCAGGACTGCTCTGTGAACCGCCGGTCGTTGCCGGACTCCTTCCCTCCTCAGGACCCTCATGATCTATCCTTTCTTCACCATTTGATTTCTCATTACTCAAGTGTACCTGTATTGATGGGTCCTGAGAGCAAATGACAGATGACCCCAATAATTACATTACTAAATATCACAGATATTTCTTAAACTCGGGTACGAATATTAAATATAGGTACGTGTCTGATACAGTTATATTCTTGCACCCATTTTTGAACGTGTTAGACATGAGACTGCAATATTGTCCGAGAAACTTACAAAAAAACATATTTGGTCCAGACAGCCAATTATTGCTCTGTTCAAGGACATCTATTCTGATTTATTTGTGTTCTTGTAATTGTTGAACATACATACATACGTATAGATATACGTACGTATGCATGTATGGATAAATATACTACCTTTTCTTGTTTGGATCTGCTCGACTTGGATTTCTTTAAACAAATGAATGATCTAAACCAGTTTCCTGAACCCATGAATGAAGATCTAGAATTCTACAGTTTATGAACTGATGAAATAAACCTGAGAATCAAGAACAAGTATTATGACAAATTAATCCAAAGAAACTTATCATTACAGCAACAGATTTCCAGCTTACCAACTAGATCTCATTTGCAGCAATTTATCAAGAATCAAAAGTATAACATTTACAGCATGAAGATACAAAGATATAAAACAAACAAATCCAGGAAAAAGAGCAGATTAAGGAAGCAAACAGACCAGGAAGGAGACAATACCTGGAGTTGGCAAAGGTTGTTGGGGGAAGAGTTTTTGATGAAATACCAAGTTTTAGTGCAATGCAAGGAAAGTACAAATACATAAATAGCCCCAAAAAGAACTGTTTATGCATGGTTCAAGGTTCATTCTCTTATAGTGACAACTCAACCAATTTGACATTGCTGTTTGATCTTTTGGAGGATCAATAGTCAGTGTGCAGGGTGGAAAAAATGACAAAAACCATCTTCGTAAAAGGTAGAAGATTTCGATTCGTAAAAAATTTCGATTAAATACGTTCAAAATCATGTCTTTCGAATAATGAACATTGAACTAAGACTCAGATTGATTCAGGTTCAAATACGGAATTAAACTTAACAATAGTTTAAATAAATTATTATTTACATGAACTTTCTAATACAATGATCATGTTGTTGGTGCCCTTTTCAATTAATCTAAGGAAGAAATATGTTGAAAAGAGAAGTGACTTTTTAGCTCTGAATTATACAATTTTAGTACTTTGTGACCAGAATTAGTAACTTATTCCTTTTTCTTTTGGACTTTATTTAATAATTCTAGCTATTTAAGTATATATACTTGATTTTAGTTTAAAGTCATAATTTGGTAATTATCCATAATATTTTCATTACCTTTAAAATTGCACATATTTTATTTTAGTAAAATTATTCCCGGTCCTTGGACTTTTTGAATTTATGAAATTTAATCCATGCCTTAAGTCCTCGAATTTGGACACCCGATTTACAAATTAAAGTCAAATCGATTATATTGCTGATAGACTTATGTTAAATTTGAATATATATGACTAAATTATATATTAATTTTTAAAATCAAACCTAAGAGAAGTCTATTAACAATATTATGAATTTTTCTTTAATTTTTAAAACGGATTTTTCCTTTTATTTAGAGGCGGATTTAGAGGCGGAAGGAGGAGACTTCTAGAAAAGAGGTACTCTTACTAGTTCTTAAACTCGAAAACTAAAAAAAAGAGATATAAGTGAACAACTTTGACCAACCGACCATCAACACTTATTTTTTTCGATTTTAATTCGTGAGTAAAGAAAGTGTGAAAACAAGGTACCCCTTTTCCAAGCAAAAAAGGGATCTTAGTTTGAGTTATCTTAACTTGCAAGGCTCATTAAAAGTATCCCATCCTCATCATTCCTCAGCTTAACCTTTATTTCATCTTCAACTTCAATGAAATACATCTTTCAAAACTTTTCTTAATTTAACATATTTTACTTTTAAAAAATTGAGATCTTTTCACTAATTGTGACCAATTAAAATGTAAAAAAAATAATTATACAGATATCTAACCCAAATAATCCACCCCATTATATAATTATACCTTTTATTTTATTTATTTTATTTTATAGTATCAACAAACTTCCTATTAGGCCCACAAAAATTAATGTACTTTAAAACCAGTGGGGACAAGACATCTTCAATTATTGTTTGACACTTGATGTCAATTCTCATACACTTGCAAATTTTCCATAAATTATAAAAAAGTATATACAAAATTAATATTAGTTCATACGAACTTGTGTTTTCAGTAAAAAAATATAAAATTTATAATAAAATATTTAAATTTAATCAGTTTTATCTATGAGGTATATTTCTTATCAAATGATAAAAAAATATAATCGTGCAAGTAAGCAATAATTTTTTTAAAAAAATGAAATATATATGGTGGAAGAGAATCTTAGTTGTAGATGCCTTAAATGGGGGGTGGGGGACCTTAACATTTTGTAATATGTAACAAAATCTTGTCATGTTATGTGACAAAGAAGCATGTTGTCATCCATGAAATTAAGGGATAATGATGGCTTTTGCATTTGGAAATGGATTTTATTGAAAAAAAATAATATTTTTTTTTGCAATAAAAGTTTGAAACATTGTTTGTTTTTGGCTAAGGTGGTCCAACATGTAAAGTTATAGATAAAATTTTCTTAATTTGTCAATCTATATCTTCAGTTTTGAAAAATATAATTTTTTTCTTCCTTGATTTAAATTACTAATTTCATATTTAGAGTTTTTATTTTTGTTAATTATTGGATCTTAATTTATTAAGTTAAATTTGACATACAATGTATGGGTACATTTCTGCTATTAATCCTTTTATAAATTCTGACCTTCAAATTAAATTTTAGAATTTACGGTTTATAGATTAAACCTTAAGTCTTTAATATATTACCCTAAATCCTAATATCTACGTTCTAAATTCTGACCATAACCACTAAGCTCTAAATCTCTAAATTAAATCATTAAACTCTAAAACTAAGGTGTTTGTAAAAAAAATATTTCTACCGCTAGTGCATGAAATATTTCTCATCCAGATTTTAATAATTTTATATTTACATTGTTGATTTTTTAAATCGGATGAATTTGGATATATTCAATTTGTGAGTTCACCCTCTAAAAATTTTAAAATTTTTTATATTTTTTATTAAAAATCTAATTTTGTACTCTCTAAACCCTTGTAATTTTGTATCTTTTAAATTTTTAATAAGCCTTTTTGATAGTTTGCACACTTATATAAAATTTTAGGTCCGTCCGGATAGAGTTAACCCGATAAAACTTGTCCCCATTATTCAATTATTCGACCACCAAATGTATTATTGAATGAAAATATTCCTCAAACCATGACCAACAAATTCTCTAAATGAAGTAAAAGCCAGGTGGGGGCAATGTAGTTCATAGGAAGAAAAATACATTGAAAATTATACACAATGAGAAAAATGAAAATTATATCACTAAAAAATAAGGGTGTAACATAAAAAAAATAATTCGAACATAACTTGTAAAATTAAACATCTAACTGTTTATTTTTAGACGAGAAAAATATATTAATCAAAAAAATTTAATTACTTATTCTAATTATTATATATAAATCGATTCTCGAACCTAAATCAAGTGACTCGACAGAATCGGTATAAATTCTAAACGCAGGACTGTTTTTTGATGAAACAAATGCATTAATATCAGATGCATGCATGTGATGGAATCAAAGCAAGGGTCCCGCAATTAGGTCTGAAAGTTGCGAAGCCAGCAAGACATACCCTAAACTGAAACGAAACTAAGGTGACAATTTGACACACACAAATAATATATGTATATGTATATGTAAGTGATGAGTTGGAGCGAAGATATGGGCGAAAATTAAGAGAAATATATACACACATTCAGATATAGTAATATAAAGATTTGCATTGGATTTTGAAATAAGTGAATTGATATCTGTATCTATATATATATATATGTTAGCAGAAAATTCCCAGTATCTGCGAGATTTGGGGTATCTTTTTCTTCTAAACTTTGTAAATTTCCTCTAGATTTTCCCTCGACTCTTATCCTCAATCTATTTTGATTTCAAAGATTTCACCTTCTCTCTCCAAATCTTTTTGTTTATATAAACAGTGACATGCATGGATGATGGAACTTAACCATGGTCGCTGCTGGGAACTGTTAACATCTTGTTTTTGACAAGTTTTTAAAGTTCTGGGTGTTTTCTGTAAAGATTTTATGTTTTGGGGGGTTAAAGATTCAATCTTTTTGGTGGTGTTTTAATGGAAGCCTCAAGGTGTAGCAACAGTGGTAAAACCAGTAGTGGGAATAACAGTCTGG
The DNA here is from genome assembly GCA_035048815.1 of Abelmoschus esculentus. NCBI lineage: Eukaryota > Viridiplantae > Streptophyta > Magnoliopsida > Malvales > Malvaceae > Abelmoschus > Abelmoschus esculentus. The sequence goes on from JAUCBN010000001.1 coordinate 12,089,141, forward strand.
GTAAATCTTCCAAGAAGCAGAGGCATAAAAAAGTACCCCAAAGAGGGCTTGGTGTGGCACAGCTTGAGAAGATAAGGTTGGAAGAACAGCAAAAGAATGATTCTGTCTGTCTGATTGGTGCTGAGAGACCACCTTTATCTGTTGCCTGTAATGGGAACATAAACAGCAGTACTGTTCCATTGACAAGTGTTGATGGTGGTAAATTTTGGGGTTCTTGTGAGTTCAGGTTTGGAAATGAGTGGTGTGGGTTGGATCCTGGTTGTGGGTTCAGGACAAGTTTGGGTTTGCCTTGTGAAAGTGAACCAGGTTGGTCTTTGCCTGGTTTGATGCCAAGGGGACAACAGTCACCTTTCCCACAGCATTTACAGCAACAAGAACAACATTCTTCTTCAATGGTAAGAATTACATTGAGGTGTTGGTGTTATTTTTTTTCTAGTTTAATTATCGGGATCTAACTCATTGACCAACTAATCCGGATCCGGTCTTTTTCATGCAGGTGAATCTGCCATCAAGAACATCATCAACATCTGTAATGAATTTTCAGATGGAGCCCCCTTCAAACCAAAACTATTATAAAAAATTTAAAGCTTTCTTGTCTGAAGAGGAGAAGGTATACCTACCGACCTATATATATACATACATACATAAAGAATTAGGTTTTCTTTCTTTTTCTTGAGTTTTTTTTCTTAGAAATGCAGCATTCATTCTCTTGTTTTTAAGCCATGATCTAATCATGTAATAATAACATGCTTTATTTTTGTAGGTGATTAGCATGAAGAGACCATACCCCTTCTCCCTAGACAATGCACCAGGACCCTCTTTCAACACAAAACATTATCCTTATCCCCCCAATGGACGATTTGAATCTACTACCACATTCGATTCCGAATCCGGCACCTCGAATTTCAGGTTCGATTTTATTCGATCCCCGTCCTCGTAACATCCAAGATTCAAACCCCGAACATTTTTCATATTTGTTCAAACTTTTCCCAGGGAAGGGCCTTCCTGTTCAACCTCAAATGGTGTTTTTGCTAGAGGTTTTCTCACATTAGCCCCTCCAGCAACTACATCAACGTGTTCAGCCTCGAATTCCAATCTTCCTCAATCAAATTCATTAGCTTATCAGCAAGTGAGACCATCTCCATTTTCTTTAATTCCATGCTTATTTGATCATTTTTCTGCATATGTAAAACTCTTTTTGTGTGTGCATTTGAAGGCAAGCTTTGAAGGTTCGTTTATGAAACCAGGTGGCGGTGACAGTGGATTAAATCTGCACCAACCTTACTATAGCTTCTTTCCGCCACCTGCAATGGCGGAGATTGAACGAACAAGTGCAGTGACAATGGCGAACACTAAAAGGGAAGAAGTTGCTGGACATGTGGATCTGAATTTAAAGCTATAAAATCCATACAATTAAATGAAAGAAGCTCTTGCTTTCTTGACTATGTGTTCTGTATCAGTATGGGGTATTTTTTAAAACAATTTCTATCTATAAAAATTCTTATTTTTCTTAAACTCTTAAGTTTATTTAAAATTTTAATATATTATCTTATTAAATTATAATTTTTTAAAAAAATGTAAAAAAAAAATAAATGATAATATTTATTTTTAGAAATAAAATGGCTGACATTAATAAATCAAATAATTATTTTTCCTTTGATTTATTTGTTGAGTGAGTCAGACACCTTGATTGTTAACAAACTTTTTCATGTGTGATTGTGAATATCTGATTAGGCTTTGTCTTGTCTTTGTCAAATCTGACCCTTCATTACATAAGTTGCAGAATGGTGACATCTAGGAGGGGCCACATCAGATTATATAGAAAAAATAACTTAAATGGAACAATATTCCTTTTTTATTTTTTTATTAGAAAAATATATTTTCCAAATTTTATTTTAAATAAATAAATAAAAGAAGAATATTCATCCCATTAAGCCGAAAAAAAACTGTATAAAACATAATTTTTATTTTATTTTTCTTTCATTTCTTGTTAATGTAAATTGACCGAATTAAGTAAAAATAAGAGTTTACATGTCGCATGATCGATTTTTATTGAAAAATTATATCATAGATTATTTTATTTATAAGATTAATTAATTTATATTTATTTAATTATTTTTTATCTTATTTTTTTTTAAATAATTTTTTATTAATATTTATTATAAATTAAATTTTAAAATAATTTCTATTAAATAAAAAATAAATAGATACTGATAATTAATTAATTTTATAAATAACGTAATAAAAATAATTTATAATATAATTTTTTAATTTTTATATACTAATAATAACAATTTAATTTTAAAGGATGGTCACTGAACTTTTATCATAAATATCTAAATTTCGGGTCACCCTTTAGATAGCATTGAAACTGTGCCCATTAACCTATCCAATTTTTCCGACCCGATCGTACATTTGTTCCCTCAATCTAAGCCAACCTTTTTCTCCTTGTCTTAGTGCAATTACAGGGTCTCTCCGGCGCCACCGATCTCAGTCACTAGATAAAATTTTTTCATAAATTCAAATCCTTTTCAACGACCCTGTGACCCGAAATGGCGGCGTATAGAGCAGATGACGACTACGATTATTTGTTCAAGCTAGTATTGATCGGAGATTCGGGTGTTGGGAAATCTAATTTGTTGTCGAGATTTGCGAGAAACGAGTTTAACCTCGAGTCAAAGTCCACTATAGGTGTAGAATTCGCAACCCGAAGCATTCGGGTCGAAGATAAGGTCGTCAAGGCACAGATTTGGGACACTGCTGGACAAGAAAGGTAGATCTTTTATAAATTTTTAATTTATTTCATAAAGATGAAGTATTTTTTTTTTATTTGATATGTGGCATCTGGTATTTTTGAGCTGTTTAGTAGCTAAGGAAATGTAGGAAAATTAGATTCAAGTAGTTCTTATCATTTAGGATTTCCTTTTCTTTTGTTTGGGTTGTTTGGTTGCTAAGAAAATGTGGGAGCAAACTGCATTCAGAATTTTCCTTTTATGTTAGAGCATGTGGACTTCTATTCTTGTCATTTGCTGACATGTAGTTTTTTCTTTTTCTGGGATTCCAGCATTGATCTAAATTTTAAGCACTTTCTGAAAGGCAGCATGTGTTAGGCTCTATACTATTCCCACGATTAGCTTACTGATAGATGAGCTAGGTTGATTAGTACATTCAGGTCTAATCGATAGATGTCCGGCTTGAAGAAGATTATTGAAGAAGATTTCATTTGTATATCCAATCTATGGACTGTTCTGCTTTTTGTCATTCGTTTTAAAAGGATGTCGGTCTCGAATTCCATATGTTAACCTTGTTATGTCTTGAAGTTCCTTTAGATGTTCTGAAATTTAAGACGTTCTTTTATCTGTAAACGTCGATGCTTGGAAACATCTTTGCATGAAGAAGGTTTATCTTGAATGCTCGGATTATTTTCTCAGTGATATTTCCCTGGGAGAGTATATACCAGAGTGAGGTTCCATGAAAATTGTATTTGTCTATGTTTTAGATGTCCTTGATTTCCAGATTGAGATTTGAGAGACCTTAGGTCTTTTCAAATTATATGAAATCAGCATCGAGATTCGAGAACTTGTAGAGCATGAAACTTGAAAGAACATTCTGCGTTTGTTTCTCTTTGAAGTCAAATGTTAAGGTGCCGGAGGGCTGAGTTGTTATTGCTGTAAAAAGGAGATCTAAATTACTTTCTACCATTTCTCGAGTTTTCAAAGCTTGATGTGTTCCATAAGCTTTTTAAGAGTTAGTTTTCTCCCTATATATATTTTTCAGATACAGGGCGATTACAAGTGCATACTACCGAGGAGCCGTTGGCGCGTTGCTTGTCTATGACATCACTCGGCACGTCACTTTTGAGAATGTTGAGAGATGGTTGAAGGAACTACGAAATCACACAGACTCCAATATCGTGATCATGCTTGTTGGTAACAAGTCAGATCTACGACACCTGCGTTCTGTTTCCACGGAGGACGCCAAAGCCTTTGCCGAGAAAGAGAATACATACTTTATGGAGACATCTGCTCTCGAGTCCCTGAACGTAGAGAATGCATTCACCGAAGTGCTGACTCAAATCTACCATGTCGTAAGTCGAAAAGCTCTTGAAGTAGGCGATGACCCTGCAGCATTGCCCAAGGGACAAACCGTCAATGTCGGAACCAAAGATGATGCTTCAGCCATCAAGAAACTTGGCTGCTGCTCTGATTAAATTGTTATATGATTTCGAGTGTCCTTGAATTTCAATCTCATTAAGCAAAAAAGAAAAAAAGAAAAAACTTTCTTCATTGTACTATTATCCTCTAGCTTCCCCCAGTTTTGAGGTTGAAGACGAAGAGAAACAGCATTGATGTTGTATTTTATCACTTTGGAATACATAGTTTGATCAGACAATATGTAGTTTGTACATTTAAATGATTTCCATTAGTCATGGATGAGACCTTGCAGAGTTTGGATGGAACTGTTGATATATTCTTCTTGAAGATCTCTGTTAGAAAGCGTTTGCTTCAGCTTAGCTCGGTTTGCATGCAGCATATTCGCCATTTCGTTGTCCTTGTCCATCACAAACTTGATCGCTTCACTCAGCGACTCCTTCGAGATCTGTCTGTTTTTACGTCTCTCGACTTCAACTCCGATCTTGAGTTCATTCACCATCAACCTCGTGTTCAGGATTTGATCTCCGATTTCAGGAATCAACACGATTTGGCAGTCAGTAAGCAGAAACTCCCACATGGTTCCATAGCCACAGTGGTTCACAAAACACCCGATGTTTCGGTGGTGCAATAACAGCTCCTGTGGAACCCAACCTCCATAAACCAAACCTCTTCCTTTAACCCTCTCTTCAAACCCCTCCGGCAGTGCTTCTTCAACCGTTGAGCATCCCTGCGGTGGTTTTAAAGCTACCAAAAATGGTAGTCCACATAACTCGAATCCGAGAACCAACTCCTGGAACTCATCTTTCTGCAACATACTCTGGCTTCCGAATGAGCAAAACACCACAGACCCTGGCTCGAACTTGCTTAACCAATTAACCCACTTCTCATCAAGTTGTTCGGTCTTTGTTTCAGGCAGGCAAGGTCCTGATAACAAAACAGGCTTCCCAAATCCCTGACCAACGAAGTCTAGAAACGGTCCCTCGATTTCCCGACAAGTCCTGAAGGCAATGACATCACTTTCAATGGTACCCTTCCTTATCCGATCTCAAAACGACAGTCCACTCCCGAAATCCTCAGCTTCAAACAACATGGCAGCAGCCTCTTCAGCTTTGAGTTTCACAGTGGAAGAAGGGTAACCGTGAGGTAATTCCATCACCTCTTCTACAGTCATTTCCCTGGTTAGCTTCTTAGTGTTCAACCCCATCGACATGGACGAAACCACTACATACAACACGGGACAGATCCCAAGCTGGCGAGCCAACTCCGGTATCCAAAACCAGAAATCATACAAAACCACATCAGGTCTTAAAACTTTCAACACATCTTCAACCTGGTCCCTGGTCTGATCAACCGCAAAAGCAAGATATTTCTGTTGGTTCAAAGGGACAACAGAAGTGGTTTCAGCACCAGGAGGGAGACCATCGACATGGGGAAGAACAAGAGGAAAGAATTGAATCAAGTCAGGGACTTGGTTCATGTTCTCAAGCTTTGGTTGAACACCTTTAGGCACAAGGAATGAGATTTTATGACCCTTTTGAGCCAGCTTAGTAGAGAGATGAAGGAAGGGGATGAAGTGACCATAGGCTACCCATGGAAACATGGCAATGTGAAGCTTTGAGCTGTCGGATTTGCTCATCTCTTTTGTTAGCACAAAGATTAAAGAACCATCTGATTAATATAGCCTATAATCCACCATTGCACAAAGATTAAAGAAGCATTATTTCTAAGAGTTGTTGAAAAGCATGGCACATTAGTTTTTTAATTATAATTGTTTAATATATCTGGGATAATAAAACAAGTTAGTGATGTAATCAAATATTCGAGATTAAAATGTAAATTAGCATTCAATTGAATGATTAACCAACTGGTGTTCTTGTTATTTATTTTAGTAATTTAATCTAGTTTTGTTTAAATTTATATTTTTTCAATTTTTTTTATCAAAATTCAGATATGTTAAATTAAAAAAAAATTAAGTGTTGAAACCGAATTCAAGTTCTAAAATATATTAGACAAAGAAAAAATTTAGAGTAATCGTTATGAATTACTAATTATATACATTGATATGTACAATTTAAATAATTTAAAATTATGAGACCTAAAACTTAATTATTTTTTTAGAATAAAACACATCAAAACACTATTTTGCCACTTTTTTATATTTTATTTTTGTCTATTTTTATTTTAAAAATTGTATTATATTTGATTTAAAAATCTAAAAAGTGTTATATTTAATTCTTAAATATTTAATGAGAATTTTTTAAAAAATATATAATTATTTATCTACAAAACTATCTGTTTATTTTTAAAAGAAACTAAATTTGATAATCTTTTTAACCATATAAATTATTATTCACAGAATTTATAATGAATTTGTCATTGTCACTTTTAAAAAATAGCCTACAAGTTTTATCTCGCCTTTGCTCACTAAAAAATTAATAACTCTTGATATATAACTCGTCAAAAAGTACTCATGTCACAAAACAAGATCTTATGTTGTATGTTAATGGTTACAACTGTCTGTTTTTCACTGTCCCTATCTATCCAAATAAACTTATTCAAGTAGATTTCATGGTTACAGAATAATATCAGGAACCTAAGAACAAATTAAACATGGAAAAAGAAGGTAATGAAGCAGTTATTGCTAAAAGTTAATATTGTAGCATGAGACAGCATAGTGGAAGTCTGTACAATTGTTGATAATTACAGAACCAACAAATAAATGATTGTCTGTTAGATATCCGCAGGTTCATTTACAAAACACTCGGCAAATATCAAGTTATGGTAAACAGACCATCAACCATTTTATGTAATATGTAGTTTATTACCTTTTGTTGGATAGAGTCACCCCCATGGTTTTATGCATCATCGGATTATGTGGCTAATGCCTCCGATTTGCATATGGGGCAGACGTTCTTCACGAGCAGCCACTTTCTTAAGCAACTTGTGTGATACTCGTGCCCGCAATCGAGAGTTCCGATTTTCTCTTGGTTCTTATAATACTCCTGCGTAATAACAAGGAAATGACATATTAGGAGTGAATGAGTCATGACAGACACCGTGATGAAAAAAGCTGTGCTTCAAACTGTTCGTTCGCCAATGGATAGTGTGAGGTTAGCTGTAAGATCTTTGAATTACCTGGCAAATTGTACAAAATTCAGGTTCCTGGTCAACAGGTGCCACTTCTTCCAGGTTAATATTTGTTGCAAATGTCGAATATGATCTTGTTTTCAATTTACTTCTGATGGTTTCTTCTGTTAAACCAGTGTTAACATTGCCTATCCGCTCTCCCAGAGCGAGCAACTCCTGTGGTCATTTGAAAAGTTCAAGGAAATGGTCGGGAAAAATAAAGTCGTAACATGCAATACGAGACAACATTTACTGGGATTCATGGTACCTCGTAAGACATGTCCTCTATATCCAAGCGCATATCTCTGTGATGATCAATAAGATTCCCAACTTCTTCATAAAATTCTGGGAACTCGAGTACAGCAACTCCCTGCAACAAGTAGAAATAAAAGATATCAGCATATATATACAACCGAAAAATAACCAAAAATGTGCCAGCCATATATGAGTTCCTTTATCATAGTTTCAGAAAAGAAAAGGAAAATGAACAGAGACAACATTGCAGAAATGAAAAACAGTGCTTACATCAGGTGGGAGAACTCTCAGGTGAGGGAGATTGCGGTGTCTCAGAGATGTCTCGGGTAAACCGCCACTTTCCCGGCGAGGATGATATATCCTAAAGCCAGTTGGTGGAACTGGTCCAAAATGCCTACGCCCAACCTCCAAACCATCCTGTGAGGGATTCATGGTTCTCTGAGAGGCATAACTCACCGGAAAGCAATAAGGAATCGCTGCTACTTGTGGATGGACATTAATGCTGTGGCCTCTTGCTCCTTCGATAGGCGGTGCAGGATGATGGAAGTTCGGGTTCTGAAGGTCAAGGGGAGAATGTGAGAAATTTGTGGAACTTCTATGCCTAGTCTCCATAGGTCCACCAACATTGCTACCTGTATAAAAACAAGTTGATGGCAATCAGTTTCAAGGTAAAACGTATTCAAGCTGCATGCATGACCTCATTTACATCAACACTGCTTTAAATAAAAAGAAATATATATTTAGATAGAGAAAGTACCATGCATATAAGGAACACCAGGAGCCTGAGTCCATGCTGAGGCACTTCCATCTGTAATAGCTGGTTGAAAAGACTGACCCAAGTAGTTTCCTTGAAAATAATGGTTGGCATTCTGCATCAAAACAGGATCCACGGCAGTTGTCCCTAATCTGTTCCTTGCACTCCTTTGAGATCTCGCTCCTCTAATTTGTGGAGGGCCATTTCCCCTATAGTGAGACATAGGGAAGGAGGCAGAATCCTCCACGCCAACCCCATCAAGATTCCTAGTATTTAATGGAGTAACTGAGGAACTAGAGCTTGAAGAGGCATTAAAATGCTGAAAATTTCCAGGGATTCCTTCAGAATTCTTTCGCTTATACAAGCCTCTAACATTATCCATGAAGTGGCAATTCCTTGCATATTCATCTGGAGACACTCCAATGGGACCATAGTTGCAGGCAGATGGCATCTGATCTGTGATTCCATGATTTATAGGAATATTGGATGGTGCAGCCGCATAGGGAACATAATAGTTGGATGCACTTCCAATACCAAGATCAAGATTCGGGGAATGATGATGATGCTGAACACCAGGGTACTGGGGGAAACCATAGAACATACCGTTGTCATAATGCTCAGGTACCGGATGTCTGTCAAGGTTGGTTGTGTTCCCTTGAGCTGAGATGGCCATCTGGATATCAGGTGACGGGTAGTTCGTTACGCCACTCAAAAAGATGCAGGGTTCAGGATGCAGATATCCCTGACCTTGTTGATCAATTTCTAAGTCAATAGGGCATAGCGTATTTCTTTGGCCCATGCTGTTCCAATAAACTGTTGTTTCAATTTGTTGCAGCTTCAGAATGAAAAGAATAAAAAGAAAAACTCATCTTCCTTCCTAATGATAAACCGCTGACGAGATATTCCAAAATATTAAATTCCATGAAAACAACCATTCCCTTAAAACATAAATGGTCTAACCTTAAATTCTAAATGATAAACCGCTGACGAGATATTCAAAAATATTAAATTCCATGGAAACAAGCATTCCCTTAAAACATAAATGATTTGTTGCAGTATCATAAACCTAATTCCTCAAATCATCAACAAAACAACAAAAATAAAAGAAATAACTCATCACCATGATCTAACCTTAAATTTCCTCAGAATAATAAATAGGGGAAATTCTACAAATACAAAATAGGCTCTAAATAATAACCAATCAGCAGAATGGATTATATGAAGCTATGAGGGGAATTTTCAAACATTCTGCTCTCCAGTATAAATATATTGAAGTTGTCCATTTAAAAAATATTAATTATTGATATAATTTTAAAAAAGAAACAAAATTATTTTCAAACTTTTGTCTCACAATTATCCCCAATACTAAAGAGAACCCAACAAATCATCCTAAAGAGCTTCTCCTTTGATTATAACCTCTAAGAAAAAAAAAAGGGGGGGGGGAGATTTTCAAAAATACAACCATTAATTTCCAGAAATTTGTCAAATTGTTGAATACCCAATATTCAGAAAACAATTATGAACCCAGATTCTTCAACAGCATGCAAATTCAAAACATAAAAAAAAAGGAAAAAGGGGTCGTTTTAACTCTGCCATACCTTATAATCATCAACAAAATCACACCCATGAAAAGAACACCTGCTTATGTTAAAGCAACCTAGAAATAATGGGGGGGAAAGAAAAAACTTTAACGTTTTGGTTAATCGAAACCGTGTTAATCAAAATTTAGGAAATCGAGAACCCTAAGAATTCAATGATATCCGTACAATAACAAGAATCTGTCAAAATAAAATTAAAAAAACAGAGACACTAACCGAATTGAAGCAAAATTAGGGGAACAACGGGCGATCGAGAGAACTGAGAGACTAAATATTAGATAGGAAAAAAAAACGAGAGAGAAAGAGACGAAGACAGGTTTCTACATTTTATAAACGAAGTTGTTTTTCTTTTTTCTTTGTCTTAAGGTTATTTTTAACTGCCAAATGTGTAATAATTTATTTATTTTATTACAATCATTATAATAAATAAATTATTTACAGAATATCGATTTATACTAATGATATATTAGTATAATGTTTTTAAAATTAATTAAAGTTGATTTAATTGATAAATAATTTAATTTTATTTAAAATAATTTTAAAATTTAAAATATTATATAAAAAAATAATAAATTTATTCACTAAAATTAAATATACGATATTATCGTATAAAACTCTAAAAATCATAAAAATAATATATTCCTATAACTCATTTTTAATTCCTATAAGTATAATATTTTTATATGAAAAAAATTCTCTGATTTTTATTAACTAAATAAAAATAATTATTAAAATAACTTTGACCAAGGGTTTGGTAAATTCCCAACCAAGTCCAACTGGCAGCTGGTCTAACTCACGAGTCAAATACAGTGTCCATTAACAAAGCTAAAAGCACAGACAAGCATAATTAATTCAGACAATCATTTAACTTTTTTTAAAATTTTAAAAGTTTTAAAATTAAAAAAAATAAAAATAAATATCCAGAAAGATGAAGGATCGAAAATTTTAGATTATGGAATCTTAAAAAATAATAAATTATAATTTTTTAGGTAATTTTTTTCATTTAATTAAAGCATCTTAACTCGAATTATTAATTCTTAATAGAGGTCAAAATGTAATTATTTCCATTTAGTTACAAGTCTAATAGGCATTAAATTGGAGTTTAGACTCTTCATTTCCTTTTGATTTCACACATGGCTAAATTTAAATGCAATATCAATTTTAACCTAATAGTGAAATTAAATGTTATATTTTAAATCGGATAATATAAATAAAATAAAATAAATTAAAAATATTATTTTTATAATATACGGTTAATACGGATACGATACGAATATACGGATTAATAGATTTCGTTGTGGATCACATTTCCTATCTATAGGGGCAAAGGGGCATTGAATTGGCTGCAAAAAGATAGGGTTTGGGGAGGGAGACTTGGCGTAGAGTGGAACAAAAGGATGAAATTTTCTAGGCATGGCCTTCAAGTCCTACATTTTGGCATGTGGGTCCAGTAAATTTCCTAAACATTAAAAGTAACATACATATAAAATAAATCGTAACTATTAATTGATATAATCATTTATTTTAAAATTAAAATGTTAAAATAAATCATAACGGTTAATTGATATAATCATTTTGGGAGGGAGCCTTCTAGCCCAAGTGATTAAAGAAAACGATTATTGTTTCTAGAGGTCACGGGTTCGAGCACCAGTGATACTGATTGAGTGATCAATGTCAAATGGTGAAAAATATATTCTAAAACAGATACTACTGTAATCATTATTAGTAAATTCAAAAAAGAGTTTACCCATCAATTATAGTTAAAAAATTACGTCACTTAATGAATACATAATACGTGACTCATTCGACGAGAATTTATATTATTAGTTTTAAATTTTTTAAAACGAATTATGTATCAAATAATGATTAAACGGTGATTTTTAACAGGTTAAACTTTAAATATTAATAAAACAAAATATTATACATCTAAAATATGTTTTATAGTAAATTATGTAAATTAGTTGCGATTGTAGTTATTAAAATTGTATTATAAATTTCATTTTCATAGTTTGGACATGATATTTTATTCTTAATATTGTATGAAATAATGATGGGGACATGCAATAAACTATGGGGTTTTATCAACTTAATCCCATATGAAAATTAATGAATTTTTAATTAGAATTAATCTGATTGGACCACCAGTCAGCAGATAATCTGATAAATTTATCTTTAAATCCTTAATCAATTGCTTAATTATTATTTTAAGATTGAAAGCTAAGCCATTCTGAGCAAAGATTAAGTGGGCATGGATTCTTTAATCCCCTTTTGTAATTATGCATGCCACATGATAAGAAAGATATTTTATACATAAATTTATTAAATCTTATCTATTATTAGGGGTATTAATTGTCGGATATCGGATCAGATCGAATTTGATTTTTTGAATATTTAGATTTTCAGATCAATGATATAGTGATTCGTGTCCGATCTAAAAAAGCGGATATCCGCGTATTCGAATATTGGATAATCAAATATACAATTATCTAAAAATATAATTTGATTATACTAATTTTTTGAATTTGAAGATTGTATTTATAAAATTTTTAGAATTTTGAATATAATAAACAATAAATTACTAAATATAATAAAATTTAAAATATAAAAATTTTAATTTTTAAAAGTTTTAAATATAACAAACACTAAATTATTAAATAAAACAAGATTATTATTAATAAAAATTTCAATTTTTTGATTTTCGGATAATCTAAAACTTGAAATATTGTGATTCTTATCAAATCCGAAAAACTTAAATCAGATCAGATATTTAAAATTTCAGATCAGATTAATTAAAATCAAATATTTTTAAACACCCCTATCTATTACAAGCGTTGGTTTTATGTACGTACATGGTAATAATATAAAATATAAATATTAATTGAACTTAAACCCGCAAATTAAAATATATTTGAATAAGTCACCAGAATAATTCTGAATTTTTTCGACAGGTGAATATTGTATAATAAAATAATTCTGAATTAAATCCTTTTTAATAATTCTGTTTTTTTTTTTTTAAATGTAATTAGCTAGGTATCTCTTTCTTCCTTCCTTCTCCAGCTTGTAATATTGATTATTTGCTTTAATGTGTTAAAGTTCAGACCAGATTCTTTCACTTTATTCGGGACGAAATCGGGATTTAAGGTTGAGGAGGCAAAATATAAATGTTAGAAGTATGAGATAAATTCATAAAAAATAATTTTTTAAAAATTTAAATAGGGAACAAAAGTAAAAAAATTCTTCGGGGTAGGGGCGATTGTCCCTTCCCACCCCATGTAGGCTTTTATCGCTGGGTGTTATAATCAAATTATAAGAGATAAATTGACTAATTTTAAAATATATAGAATTCTAAAAAATAATTAAATTATAAAAAAGAAAATTAATATTTAATTTCATTAATTTTAAAATTGAAATATTTTAAAAATAGTTAAACTAAAAAAATAAAGGGTTAAAACTTTATTTTATTATTTTACTCTGATATAATCTTAAAAATAATAAATTAAAAAAATTTAGAAGGACGTGACTTAACTATAGGGGTTTTAAAACTATTAAAAACCTAAAATACAATTAAACCATTTAAAGGGATAATTTCGTCTATATAATAATGTTTCATGTTCTTTTTTTTAATATTAATTAAAGAATATATATTTTTTTATTTTTAAATCTAAAAAATTAATATAATATTATCACTTTTAATATTTGATCATAACTTCGTTTCTATCTCTCACTTTCTTCGTGGATCCATCTTTGGTTGATATATTTTAATATCTTAATTCTATCAACACTAATATCGTTGTTCGAAATTAAAACGATATACTATATAATTTTGAGATGATTCGAAACGAGATATTACATGAAATTGAAATTTTAGAAGGACTAAAAATATTTACTAATTTTGAGAGACTATTACATGATTTGAAATTTTACATGTCTTATATATAATAAATAAAATAAATATTATATATCAATACTATCCGTAAACGAATATAACGAACATAAATAAAAATATATTTACGTTAATTTATTTAATTTTAATTGAACAAATAGTTTATTTTACTGTATTTATGGTCCAGTTACTGATCACGCCTCATGTTGTACTTAATATTCGAGAAATAAGTTATATTTTAATATATAAAAATATACAATTATTCATATTAAATTGTAAAATTCAGAACTCTTGCACTATAATTTAAAGACAAATTAAAAAATAATCCTAATTTCTCAACAACTGTTCCAAAATAAAATCCGGTCCTCTTTCCGCCTTTCTTACCTCGTAGACACACTAAAAAGAAGAAACCCGCGCAAGTGAGAGTTTAGAGTCGGAATAGATGGGTCGGCCACCGAGTAGTGGTGGCCCTGCCTTCCGTTTTACCCAAACTGAGGTACTTTTGTTTTTAGAAACTGATTACATTGCTTTTATTTGTGTATGGATGTTCGTCAGTGATGTTTGGATTTTTTGGTTCAAAATGTCAAACGGATCAGTTAAATTGCTTGATTTATTCAATTTATTTCTGGGTTTTTGATTTTAAATCGTTTGCTATATTTTTTGTCTTTGATTAGTTGTGTTTTCTTGATAGATTTGTCTAATACTCCTATCAGTTAGCTTTGATTTTTTTTTCAATTCTTTGTTAATGGTAGTATTAGTTGTTGTTAGAATTTATTATCATGTTTTAAATGCCTTGGGCTTCTTCAAGCTTTTCAATTTTGTTAATCTATAATTCAGTGTGGTACTGGTAAATAACCATAGTGCTATGCTCGCGCCCTTAAATTTGGTGGGAAGGGGATTATCCCCGGCGTAGGCTTTGGGTATCCATGACTGTATCACCGAAACTGAAAAGTAGTATAAAATTGGAAAATCAAATATGGGATTAAGTGAAAACTCCAAGTAGGTAGTAGGGATTTAAATTGCAGTTGCAGACTCATTTTCGGTGTGTTTATCGCGGTTGCATGGGCATCCTTGCGGTTATGGCTGTCTAAGACGTTGCCTATACCGCTATAAATAGCTTCTGCTATTGCGGTTGCGGACAGCTAGTTAAATCCCTTTATTAGTAAGATGTTTCTGAGTTTGTAATTCTTCCCTTTTATAAAAAGAAACTGTTCCTAGTAGAATTCAGTATAATTATTCCGGTGTCCGTCTGTATGAGGTATGTTGGTTTCAAATTTTCTGATGCAAAGTAATTTTTATCCGGCTGCTTCTTTGGTTGCAACTGAAGGTAATACTGAAATTGTGATGTATTTGAAATAAGGAGCTTGTTTGTTTGTTAAGAATATTTTATTCCGTGTTCGCAAGTGAAAAATTCGTAAAATAATCTCAACATGCAGGTTGTGGAGATGGAGGCTGTTCTTCAAGAGCACCATAATCAAATGCCTGCTCGGGAGATCCTCGTAGGTCTGGCGGACAAGTTCAGGTGTGCATTAATTTCCTTTGGAGAATTATGTAGCATGCCTTATAGTCTTCTACTTATAAGCAATTGGAACTGTAATGAAAATTTATTTGGTTTCAGTGAATCAGCAGAACGGAAAGGGAGGATTGTTGTGCAGTTTAAGCAAGTAAGAACTTGATTTCATTTTTCATGTAATGAGGAAATATTTAGAGTCCTTTACCATGGAAAGTTTTGTGTAGATATGGAATTGGTTCCAAAATAGGCGCTATGCAATTAGGGCAAAATCAAGTAAGGTTCCAGGGAAGTTGAGTGTTTCATCTATGCCTCGAGATGATTCAAATCCTGTGAGAAATGTGCCTCAACCTATTGCTGCTCCCTTGCCTCCTCCTGTGGCTGCTCCGATGTCTGCTGCTATTCCTGCAACTACAGGTAATGGCTTCAAAGTCTTGAAAACCTCCGTTATATTTCCCAAATTTTGATTGCTGATTGCATGCTTCGCAATCTACTTTTGGTGATTCCTTGAACTGTTAAGATACATCAATGGAGAATTCTGTGCATTCTCCTTTTAGCTGTGCCTTTTCCTTTAATTACATGTTAATAATTTACTTTTGAGGGTGTGATTTTCCTAATCTGTATTTGAGAAACTTGTGTTTATGGAAAGCACATCCGGAAAAGAATTAAATTCATTTCACATATTTTGAACCTATAGTTATCCAGATGCATCATTTAAAAACATAAGAACACAACAAAAAGCATGATATTGATCTTAAGTTTAGCGGATCATGTCAATTCTCCTGGGTGATTGTTAGCATATAAATTAGGAACTAACTCCTACTAATGAGATATCACCTAAATGCACTCTAACAGGTTCAGATGTACAAGGGGACTAAAAGTCAAAACCCCCGACAACCCCATCATAGCATGCAAGTGATTAATCGGTGTTTAAATATGCTAGAGTTCTACTTCACTTTGAGGCTTCCGTGCTTAAATATCCAATTTGTGTCATCTCACTTTAGACTAATAGCCCTCATTTTCTTTGCCAGTTCCTGGTGCAGCAAGGCATATGTCAGAATCTTACATGGAGTTTGAAGCTAAATCTTCGAGGGATGGTGCATGGTAAGCTAAATCTTCTATAAATTTTGTTCTCTGATAGAAGAATTATTTGTGGTCAACTAAATTCTCTTCATCTCCATTTTCAGGTATGATGTTGCAAGCTTTTTGTCCCATAGAAATTTGGAAACAGGTGATCCGGTAGGTTTTGAGCCTGTTGTCACTGAATATGCGACTGCCAGTGCTTATTTATTATTGCATGAGTTAAATAGATTACGTAGTCTAATTATTCTCTTCTTATTTCTTATGTTTACTTGCTCCGATCTTTGTTTCTTTTTTCTCATGAGGTTGTTGATAGAGATACTTTGGAAATTTGTCATCATTATGCATTTTCTCTTTCACTTCTAAATAAAATGTTCCGATGGTGCTATTCTATAACTTCTCAGTGGATGAACAACCACAATACCAAAATTTGGCGTCGAATAATGAGGATTTAGGAATGTGAGTAGAACTGTTGAGAGTATTTTATGTTACATTAAGGAAATCATTTGTATATGAACTCGGAATAGAGTTATACGCATGGATGATGTAAATAGAATCATTTGCACATCTTGGGGAATTTCCTAGGAGGATGGATGCCCAAGTGTAATTATAGGTGATGTATTTCTTGTCTTGGATAATATACAATGCTTATCCAAAAAATAATGAGGATTCTAATTATGCCTTGCTGTCTTTTGCAGGAAGTACAGGTTCGGTTTGCTGGTTTTGGACCTGAGGAGGATGAGTGGGTTAATGTTCGCAAGAATGTCAGGCAACGGTCCCTCCCATGTGAAGCATCCGAGTGTGTTGCAGTTCTTCCCGGGGACCTTGTACTTTGTTTTCAGGTAGATTTCCACTTACAAATGCCAATCAATGACGACATTCAAGTGATCTTGACAATACATATATTTCTTACAAGCAAACCTTTCCATAGAATTCATTTTGTAAATGCTTTGAAAAAATTTCAGGAAGGTAAAGATCAGGCCCTTTACTTTGATGCCCATGTCCTTGATGCTCAAAGGCGGAGGCATGATGTAAGAGGTTGTCGCTGTAGATTTTTGGTGCGATACGATCATGATCAATCTGAGGTATTAGTTAATGATTCAAGTATCGTTTTAACACTGAACACACCCCAGACAAACTAGGTATATTACATTGTTTGAATCTTGCATGTTCCATCCCTTAGGAAATTGTACCTCTGAGGAAGGTTTGCCGCCGGTCCGAAACCGATTACAGGCTGCAGCAACTGCATGCCTTGACTAACACAGATCAGCAGAAAACTAGCACAGATCCTTCAACAGCCACTGCGCTGGTCAATGCAACGCAGAAGCAGCAGAATCCCGATGTATCAAGGACAGTACCAGTAGTTGCACAAACTGCTAATCTCGAATCTAAAAATGCTGCATTCACCACCACCACCACCACCACCGTTGCTACCAGCGGCCCTTCACAAAACATGCAGGACGGAAAGTAGTAGGTTCAGAGACTGATTTACCATGGGGCAACCCCCCTGAAATTCTAACCTGTTTTTTTTATATATATTTTAGCATGTAATTACTAAAAAGTTCATGAAAGTTTTAATTTGGTCCTTGAAAATTGTCTGAAAATTTCTCTTCTGGTTAAAATGTGGTTGCTGAATATAATTGATGACAGTGAATGGGATAAGATAGGGTTGATTAAATTTTTTATTCATGCTTTTGTTTTGAACGTAAAACATATTTGTTAAACAATGTTATATATTTCAATTAATTAATTCAACCGTAAAAAATTAAAAAATTATACATCAAACTAAAAATATTATTTAAGTAGTTAATTAACATAATATCATTTGCACTCATTAATATACCGATGATGGATTTTTTTAATAACCCTTAATAATAATAATAATAATGTAAATATAGTTATTTAATCAAAAATTTTATCATCAAATGAATAGTTTAATAAAGTTATAATTTTTATAATATTCACTTATATCAAAAAAGTTTCAATTTGCAAATTCAAAGTCTTGATTTAATTAGATATGTTTAGAAATTCTGATTTGTTTTCTTTATTTATGTAATTTAATAAGGAAATAAAATTTGTTAATGCAATGTTCATCTCCTTCTTCCACGCCCCCTTAGGTCTTTACTAGCAGCTACTCTCTGTGCGTGATTAGAACACTTCCACGTCTCTCCTTTGCTGTACTCTTATTTCGTCTCTCCCTTCATTTAACAGAAGAAAGCAGCTGAAACCCAGAAAAGGGGGAGGTGGGGGGAAGAATGGTTGTTTTCAAACTTCAAAGCCTAAAACACAGACCCATTACGGAGTTATCAATGAAAGTGGGTTCGATTCGGTGCTACGTCAGCAGTTGCAGGGCGGTGTTGCTGCCTCGGTTCGGTGGACCTGAGGTGTTGGAGCTCCGACCCGATGTACCTGTTCCTGATCTTAAGCCCAATGAAGTTCTTGTTCGGGCCAGAGCTGTTTCTATCAATCCCCTTGATACCAGAGTAAGTGGATTGAACTTTTCCTGTTTAATTGAATTCCTTGTTTAATTTGTTCGAATTTTATTTAATTTGCTTGATCCATCTAGAGTTGATTATTTCGTAGCCATGAAATTTGCAAAGAAAATAAACGATTGAAAGTAATTTTTGAGTTGTGGGATTTTGAAACTGTATAAATTAGGTGAACTAATTTCAAAAACTGAAGAAAGATTGAAATTTAACATATAAAGGAAATCTTTCAAATTACATTTCAAGTCATGTTGCTTTAAATTCTGTAAATTATGTTTCCCCAGATGCGATCCGGTTATGGTCGTTCCATTTTTGAACCACTTCTGCCTCTCATTTTGGGTCGTGATGTTAGCGGCGAAGTTGCAGATGTTGGTGCCTCAGTTAAGTCACTGACTGTAGGACAAGAAGTTTTTGGTGCTTCGCATCCAACTGCTGTGAGGGGTACATATGCTGACTATGCAATTCTTTCCGAGGACGAGCTTTCTCCGAAACCAGCTTCAGTTACTCATGTGGTAACCTATATGATCATTTTGTTAGTCTCTGCTCATATATTTGATTTCATAATTCATAGAACATTGTTTATTTTCAGCTTTTTACTTTCTAATAGTCGTGTAACATGAATTTGAGAATTAGTTTTTGGTGCTGTAGGAAGCAAGTGCCATCCCTTTTGCTGCATTGACTGCATGGCGTGCCTTAAATGGTACTGCAAGGATAACTGAAGGGTATGTTTCTATCTCTAGGATGCTCATCCTTTTCAGTAATGTTTTTTTTAATGTATTTCCTGAAACTTACTGTTCTCAGTATTTTGGTTTCGTTAATAGTGTGTTACCATTGATAAGTTGGTTGCACATGTTCATTGAAATCTTCGATCATTTTCGAAGTGCATAGCTTTTTTCGTTGAAGGGCTTTTACTATAAATCTGAATAGTAATATGAAATTTCTAGTTCCGAAAACATTTTTCTCCTGGCTGATAAATTATAATCCATCCCGATTTTCTTATGGTTATTCTGATGCTCATTATCTTTGGCCTCAACTTTTTTGATTTTTGTCCAATCTGAAATTGCTCATCATTCTCTATACATGCACAAATGTAACTTTTGTTAGAGGGTATAACAATACATCTGCCAACTGAATTTTACAACTAAATTCTCCTTGAAACTGTTGCAATGTGTTCTCCCATGATCGAGTTCTTATTCAACAGGCAAAGGCTGTTAGTATTAGGTGGTGGAGGAGCAGTAGGTTTTTCTGCCATTCAGATTGCAGTCGCTGCAGGGTGCCATGTTACAACTACTTGTGGAAATCAAAGCATAAATCGACTAATGGCAGCAGGTGCCCAGCAGGCTGTTGATTATACTTCCGAGGTGGTGAAGTGATGATACGATTTAATTATTTTGTTATTGATAGCTTCTTGGAGTCCTTACTAATTGACTCTGCCTTATATTGATTACTAGTTCAAGTTTAACGCTGTGCTTATTTTCAGAACATCGAATCAATAATTAAGGGAAACTTCGATGCTGTCCTGGACACCATTGGTGTGCCGGAGACAGAGAGAATAGGCATCAATCTTTTGAATAGAGGCGGGCACTACATGACACTTCAGGTGAGGGTAAAAATTTTATCCCGGCCTTGTGCAAACCCTTTAAGAACTTACACCTGTTCTGCAAGCTGGAAACTTCTGTTTGGGTGGGGGTGGGGTGTAAATGCCGTGATGTAAATTATCGGATATTTAGTTGTATATAACTCTCTCATTGTAGGGAGAGGCAGCGGCACTGAGCGACAGGTATGGACTACCGATTGGGCTTCCTGTGGCTACTGCTGTTTTATTCAAGAAAAGGATTCGGTACAAATATTCTCACGGAATAGGTACATGGTTAACAGTTCAAAGATTTCAATAAATCAATGCCATGAAGTGTTGCGTTTCCGAAATACGGACTCATATCCCATGGAATTCATTAACGATCTGCTGCTGAATCTTTCAATCACTTGGTGTTTTGCAGAATATTCATGGATATACATGAGGGCAGACTCAGAAGGTTTACATGAAATCCGCAGATTGACAGAAGCCGGGCAGCTGAATGTACCCGTCGAGAGAACATTTCCGATCACTCAAGTAAGAGAGGCTCATGAAGCTAAAGACAAGAAACTGATCCTTGGTAAAGTAGTGCTGGAACTTTACTAAAGTAAGTTCTCCACCACAAATAACTTTAAAGAATTTTCTGAATGTTCCTGTCAACATAAAATTGTTAGGACATATGCTTAAAGTTGGTGTATATAATGTCGGAATCTGTAAATACCTGAGCATCCCTTCATTTTACTGAAATTTTCTAGTTGAACAGTTTGAATCATAAAATGAAAGTTCATTTTAAAATATGAAAGGTCCCTAGTTGTCCTTTGTTATATGTAGGCTTTGTTCGACGGAACTGTCGGAGAGCTGGTCGAGTGGAGATACGAGAGAATAAAAATAAACAACTTAATTAACTTATTTAAAATGCCAAATCATTTACTTAAACCCCAATTTTTTATTTTTAATTAAAAAGGAATCTAATTAACCTTTTAAACTCCCCATATTTTTTTTGTCTGTGTGTAATTGATTTGGTCAAAACACCCCTTTTTAGGACAACCCCTTAGACCCTCTCATGGTTTCCTCACTGAACCTAGTTATGGCACCCTGGCTGGCTTCCCAATAGGACAAATGTGTTGACGTGGCAAGTGATGATTGGTTGGAAAGGGTTGGAAAACTAGGGTGGTCCTTTCCGCACCAAAATGGAGCTTTTAGACGTTATGTTGATTTTTTAAAATTCACGCGCTGTTTCAGTGCGACTCTCGATGTACTGCGTGGGGGAGCGGTCTCATCGTGTTTTACTGCCAAACGACAGCCTTTTTGATTCTTTTCATCGGCTCATGGTTTTCGTACCCACGCGCTTCAAAATCATTAATATAATAAATAATGGTTTTTAAAGTAATTGTCACGGTCCGTGTATCGTAGCAACGCGGGACCGGGTGAGATGCTTTCTGGTTGTGCTTAACTCTTGGGAGCGGGATAGCATTAAGGGTGTAGTACGTACCGAGCAGCCGTCATATCTTCGGATGGGCGTGTTGATCGCGCACCACACTGGTCGGGAGCTGTCCCCGCTTCCCTGATGAGCCCATGGGAGGGCAAAACCAGTAAGCATCGAGATGGTTAAGGCTGAACCTCGGGTGTGCGAGAGGCCTGAGGTGCCGCACGGGGTGGTTGTCCCTGCGTCAAAACTCTGACCCCGTGACAGATGGTATCAGAGCGTGGCTGTGTGCTAGCTGTCGAGTTTGCCAAGCGTCCCATGTGCTGCGGAGCGAGTCGTGTGGACGAGCAAGTGAAGCTCGCACCCTAATGAGAAGAGGGTGTTCGCAAGTGGGTCCTCTAGAAAGATATTGAGACGAGGACGGGTAGGCAGGAAGCCGCAGCGAAAGTTCTCCAGATGGTCGTGCTGCAATAGGACACCTTGTCTAAGTGGCGAGAGGCCATGAGGTGGTTGTAAGTAGACAGTAATGGGACACCTTGTCTAAGTGGCGAGTGGCCATGAGGTGGTTGCAGGTCGACTACAATGGGACACCTTGTTGAAGTGGCGAGTGGCCATGAGGTGGTTGCGAGCAGACCTTGGCCCAACAGTGGAGGGCGGCCCCAGTTAGTGGGTGAGTTTGGGAGAATTGCACACTAGTTCCTGGCTACTTTCCAGAAGGGAAAGAGTTTCCTCCCCATGCACGAGGGCGTGCATGAATCAGGTGGGGGAGATTGTCACGGTCCGTGTATCGTAGCAATGCGGGACCGGGTGAGATGCTTTCTGGTTGTGCTTAACTCTTGGGAGCGGGATAGCATTAAGGGTGTAGTACGTACCGAGCAGCCGTCCTATCTTCGGATGGGCGTGTTGATCGCGCACCACACTGGTCGGGAGCTGTCCCCGCTTCCCTGATGAGCCCATGGGAGGGCGAAACCAGTAAGCATCGAGATGGTTAAGGCTGAACCTCGGGTGTGCGAGAGGCCTGAGGTGCCGTACGGGGTGGTTGTCCCTGCGTCAAAACTCTAACCCCGTGACATAATCTTCTTCTTAATTACAATTATAAATAAATTTGTAATTTTTATTCATGTGGAAGTGGAACAAAGCATGTTAGAGAATGAGTCATAAAAAAACAAAGACAAAATTTCTATTATATATAAAATATAATAAAATATTGTTTAGTAAATAAAAATTAATATTACATTATCCAAATTTTAATTCGATGCTTATCCAAAAAAAAATAATTTGATCGATAATTATTATATAATAAAACTCGAATATAAAAACCTCAGAAACCCTTACGTAAAATAAGATTGTATTTTAATTGAGTGGCATGCATACATCATTTTCATCACGTCTCCATCCATAGTCAAGCCACGTGCACAGATAGTAATTTCAATTAATTTTAATTTTTAGTTATAATGTTACAAATAATCTGTTTAAAAATATATTAAATACTGATTATTTAATCATTACGATATAAATATTAGTATTTGAATTTATAATCTTTAAAATTAATTAACGTTTTTTTAATTATTAAAAAAATAGTTTAAATTAACCGATTATTAAATTTAACATTAATGGTTCAATTAAAAATAAAAATAGACTAATATATCTTTAAAATGAGAATTGAATTAAACGTAAATTTAAATATAATTAATTTATCGTGATTATATAATATAAAAAATTTATACGAAATGTTGTATACATAATACATGTGTGCATTGATTATTACGTATTTAATGGTGTTAAAAAATGTAAAAAATATTAATCTTATATTAAAAAAAAAAGTCTTGGAATATATAAACAGTGACATTACACATTTTATCAGACATGTCTTTTAAGAAGGGAGTAATAACTTCGTGATAATATGTTCTTTTAGTTATCTAAAGAATAATTATGTATATGTATATGTATTTTTTATCGAAAAAATAAGATTATAAACTTAATCTAGAATCATTGTTTTTTTTTTTTCTAAAATGTTTTAGAAAAATAATTAAATATTTTTTTTATATCTTTTATGGTGATATGTACTCCCAATAGACAACATGACAAACACTTCAAATCATTCTTTTTCTAGATTGCAATATAAAGTATATTCAATAATAATTGAATTTTAAAATCATACTCAAAATGAAGTGTCCATAGAGATTCCAAACACATCAAACAATTGGCATGGATATAACCATTTATTATCAAATTATTGTTTGAAAAAATAGATATAAATCATATATTTCCTTGTAATTTTATTCATTCCGAAAACAATTAGATTAAAAATCAAGATATATCTGAATAACGATGGGATTTTAGACATGTATAATAAGAGCGGCCACGCACATAATCTTTAAAAAAGAAGATCCCTTAAGTCTTAGAAACGCCCCTGTATTGAATACCGTCCACATAAGATAGTATTTAAATTCGACACACATAATCTTTCATGACGAGTTTAAGTTACAAGAGGATTAAAATACAACTAAACGAAAAAAAATGTTATCCGCGAACTTAAAATGTTATATTTTCTAAAATATTTTAATATTAAGTATTGAAATTTAATTTTGAATATTGATGATTGTGACGCTATCAATTTAAAATATTATAAAAATATAAAATTTTAAACGGATAGTAATTTTTTAGAATTTAGGTTTTATAACATTTTAATTGACCAATCCTAGAGATAACTTTGTAAATGTCAAGAGTCAAAACAATCAAACTTTATTGAGACTTCACTCTCACCCTCACCATTTGATCACTTTCAGTGACCTAAAAGGCCAAACTTTCTTTCCCCCAAACAAAGATTTTCCTAGAAAATTTTCAAGGGTAAATTTGTCATTTCTACCCATTAAAGAATTGAGAAAGGAGAAAACAAAGAACATGCTAACACCCATGCTCCCCATTGGAACCAGAAAGTAAAAGGCTAAAGCAAGCTTACACTTCGCTAAAGACAAAACAACACTTCGTCATCTTCCATAAATGATCTGATAAAACCATTCTCTCTCTCTCCTCCATTAATCTTTCAATCTGTAAATCTTTGCACCCCACCACCCAATAATCAAATGAACAAAAACCCATTATTTTCATATCTCGATTCATTGAGTAGGCCATCCAAAAACCTTAATCTTTACCCCTTTCTTGTTGTTCTTGCCATTGAAATGGTCATATCAAAGTAAAAAAAATGGATCTTGAGAGACCCCATCGAAGCAATAGTATCAACAACAGTAGCAGCAGCTCAGCAAGCACCACAGGCGAACTCTTCATTTGTTTCACTTCAATGAAACTCTCTTCAAAATCGATTCTTAGTCCCGGTCGTGCAAGGGAGCCTTCACAAATCTCTCTTTCTTCATCTGTTACCAGGAGATTGAAGAGTAACGGTAGCATGAAAGGCGGCGCTGGCCAGGCTTCACCGATGTTCACAACGAACGGGAAGAAACGGGGATGTGCTTTTGAGAACCCCGAGCCATCTTCCCCTAAGGTTACTTGCATAGGTCAGGTTCGGGTCAAGACTAAGAAACAAGGCAAAAAATTTCGAGCTTGCGGATCTAAGAGGGGAGGGGAAGTTAGTTTCAGGAAAGTGGAGAATGTTAATGTCAGTAATGGTGGTGGTGTTGATCATACAAGTGGCTGTCAAGGTCATGTTTTGAGCAGCAATAAGAAATGGGTGCATTTGCCGATGACTATTTGTGAAGCGTTGAGGGGATTCGGGGCTGAATTCAACTGCTTCTTGCCTTGCAGGTCTTCTTGCGTGGCTAACCAAAGGGACAGAGAAGAGAAAGGAAGAGGGTCTTCTTGTGGGACTGTTTGTGCACGGTGGCTAGTGGCGGTGCAAGAAGAGGAAGGGAAAGGGAGGGAGATTGAGTTGGTTGTTGGCGGTGGAGGGGAAGTTGATGATGAGAGAAGGGAAAGTGGTGAGATGATGTTGAGGAGTAGTCAAAGGAGACATGTTTTTGAGGATATTGTAATAAATGATTTTGGTAATAAAACTCTGGGTGATGATGGAGATGATGGAGGGGAAGCAGCAGGTAGGGTGAGTATTTGTATTCCACCCAAGAATGCTTTGTTGTTGATGAGGTGTAGATCTGATCCTGTTAAAATGGCTGCTCTTGCTAATAAGTTCTGGGAAACTCCATTGCCAAAAAATAAAGAACAAGAACAAGAAGATGAACAACAAGAAGCTGAAAATGGAAGTGTAGAGAAAGAGGAAGAAGAAAGCAAAGTTGAATCTTTTGAGGAAGCAATTGAATCTAGTGAAGTGTTTGTTTCTTGTGAAGCAACCGACGAACAAGAAATCCCAGAAACGGAAGCTGAAAATGGAAGTGAAGAGAAAGAGGAAGAAGAAAGCAAAGTTGAATCTTTCGAGGAAGCAATTGAAGCTAGTGAAGTGTTTGTTTCTTATGAAGCAACCAAGGAACAAGAAATCCCAGAAACGGAAGCTGAAACTGAGGCAGAATCTGTTTTGTTAAGGGATGAAACTGAAACAGTTACAGAATGTGAAGATCAGGATCAAGAAATTGAAGTAAAAGAGGACCAGCAAAAATCAAAAGAAGAAACTTTACCCCAAGTTTCATTTGATCTTGACAAGCTTCAGGTTGAAGAAGAAGTGCAACAAGAAGCAGAAGCTGAAGATGGAAATAGGACTGTTGAATCAGAGGAAGAAGCAGAAGAAGAAGAAGAAGAAGAAGAAGAGAGTTCAACTTCAACGGAGGAGGAGGAAGAAACAGAGACAACCCAGGAAAGACCCGAATCCGAACCCGACCCGGAAAGTGAGTCAAAGGAGGAGACTGTAGGTCAAGAGAAGATATTGCCAGATTGTTTACTGTTCATGATGTGTGAGCCAAAGCTGTCAATGGAGGTATCCAAGGAGACTTGGGTTTGTAGCACGGATTTTATCAGGTGTGTACCGGCGAAGAAGAAAGATCAGCATCATCAGAACCAGCCAGAAGTCAAACAAAAGAACGGTGGAGATCAACACAAAGCCAGGATCAGCATTGACCGTAATCCTGCTCCTATATTGCTCCACCCTCCTAGGTCTTCTTGCCATTTCCCGGCTGCTCCACCAATGACTACGGCTGCTGCTGCTGGCATCGGCGGGACTACGATTGATAAGAACCTTGTTGGAGGTAAAGGGTACGAGACATTCGTTCTCACACGCTGCAAGTCGGAACCGAGGAGGTCATCGGCTAAGCTAGCACCCGATGCTTGTTTTTGGAAGAATAGGAAGCTTGAGCCAGCTGCACTTGGAGTTGGTACGGCTGGAGTTGGCTTCTGATGAGCCAGGTTCAAGTGAAATGCAGTAAAAAGTTAATTATTTGTGGTAAACTTTGGGGTTTAGTAAGAAAATTAGTCCTTGAGGTTACATTTTCTTTGTATTTCTTCCCTGTTCTAGATGCAGTAAAACTGTAAAACCTGTACAACAGTAGTATCCAGTCTTGTTTTTCTTCACTTTGTGTAACAGTAAAAAAAGTGTGTTGATTTTTAATCTTTTTACTGTGGATGAATTTGTGGTAAGCTGATAAAGATTCTGAGCATGTTACCATAGGACAAGCACAGGGTCAATCAAAGATCAATCCTGAGCCGTAATGATTTGAGACAATGAAAAACAAATGGTCTGAATTCTGAACAAATGATTTGATGGGACAAAATAATTAAAGATTTGATGTTTTTTGTTGGGTTGAGGATGTTTTTTCCTGAAAAATCACTTCGAAATAAATGTAAAAAAAATTGTGTATGGAATATCATTAAATAGAGTTGAAAAGTCTTAAGGATTTAATGTATATTATAAACTATTAATTTTTTTAAACAAATTTTAATTATAGATGAAAACGAAATCTTTTATGTATGAAAAACATGGAAAAAGATGTTTCCATTGCATATTCTTCAAATTCATTGCCATCAAATCAGATCATACAGAATAAGAGATAAGATAGCAAGAAAGAAACCTGGAAGAATTCTATCCCAGGCAAAGACTGAAACATGTTAAAGGCAGCACCAAGGAGAAAAAAAAGGGGGATATGCAAATGAATCTCCCGTCTGTCTTTCCTTGCATATGATCAGGTTGCAGTGATGGAGAAAGTTGAAGCTCTTGATCTTTTAGAGTCCTGGTTTTTTGACAACTTATTCCATAGGAGAAGGATGTTGAGGTGTTATTCGGATCCTTGTACTTCATCGAATTTCAGCCAAGATGTTTTGACTAAAGATTCGTGTGATCGAATCCGTAATGGTTTGGTCTGTGCACCATCGTTGCCGCTGTGTTTACATGGTTTATTGGCATATTGGAGGGTTGAATTGTGGCATTAACCGGGCAGTTCGGGGTTGCTCTGCACTCGAGTATCGATATCCAACAATTTGGTATCAATACCTTACTCAGTAGAAAGTTTGAGTAATTCTGAAAGGGTTTAGTATCAATACCATATCACTCTGAAACTACATTTTGATTTTGTTCGAGTTGGTATCGATACCTATCAAACATCGAGTCCATAGATCTATCATCTATGTTACTCGAACTCAGATGTTAGTTCCAAATTTTCATGCATCTGGAAGATTATATCAATGTTCCGATATGCTTCAAACACGAACATGGATACTTTAAAGTCAGACAGAACTTACCATTAATCTGAAATGGTACAATGTCTGTTCTAGCATTCTATCCAACATGGAAGGTATTGAATATGAAACTGCATAACTATCAAGAAAGGAAGGAATGTTACAGAAGCCTATTTCTACCTATATATTGTTGATTTTATCTACCATTATTGTTCATCACCTGGACTCTGATCCTCCCTCCCGCTGGTCGATTCGATCCCCTCTCCAGCATTTTCTTTCACTGAACTCTGCAAGTCTACATTCTCCTCACTTTTACTCTCATTTTCATTACTCGTGGAACCTCCCATGATCGAATTTATGGCAAGCTGACCCGAATAAAGAAATAAGCCTATAGAATTGATGCCAAAAACAAATGTCGCAAGGTAGCACAATCCATTCACAATAGTCCTGCAAATCACAAGCATATAAAGGATGAAAACTACACAGATTTAGCCAAGAGCATAGAATGAAGATCTAGTTGAAAGTTACCTGATTGTTATTGTATCTGGCGAACCTGCAAATCATAAAGATGAAAAATGTAAAGTAAAATGGCAAACAAATACTCTCAAACAGGAAAGGGTGCCACATATAAAGGCAAGTTCATAGGGAAACTACTCATAGATTCAAAGAGTTGAGCAACTATAGAATTAGGGAGGGGACTGGGAGGACAAGCCGAGAAACTATCGGAAACCGATTGGCGATTAAGAGCTGCCTCAATAGTTGTGGTGAATTTGTAAAGAATAAGAGCAATGACACCAGCAGCTATGCTTCCCAAGAATGCTTGAACTACTGAGGGTGTTGATGATTTGGTATCAATTGAAGTTGATGCCATTGCTTTCAAATTGTCTAGTGCCTCTTCTTTCAATGATTTCTGTGTCCCTGATGACCTAAATTTCTAGAAACAAGAAAACCACCCTCTTTAATATCAATCTCTATTCAAAATCCCACATTTAAAGGAAAATGAAAATAATAAGAAACACCCAGAGAACATACCCAATTCAAAATCTGAAATATCAATAAAGTTTTCACTTTTAATCGGAGAATGACAGTTTAAACTTGTAATTCCAATTCAAATGCACCAGATAATGAAAACCCAAGTCTTAAAACTAAAAATTCGACACAAGCAACCAAAACAGGATAGGAAAATTTTCATTTCAGTTGTGGATACTCACCAACTCTTTGGCACGCTTAGCACGGCGTCTAACGGAGCGAAACAGGAAGACCCCAATGGCGCCGGTAAGCAGAACACTGGTGGCAGTTTGGAGGGGAGTGGGGTCATCATTTGTTGCAAAGATTGAAATAGACGTTGAAAATGGTGGTAGCTCAAAAGGCCCTTCTTCTTCCTCTTCTGATTCTGCTATGATAGTGACGGGTCCTTGAGCTTGAACTGATAAAAGGCCCGAGGTGCAGTTTGGAGTGGGGAGAAAAAGGACAGAAAAAACTGGGTTTTGGAGAAGATAGAGTGAGGAAGAAGAAGGGTTGTGGAGGGAAGGGAGGGGATAGAAGGGAAGGGGAAGGAGAGGACAGGAGATGAAGAGATGGAAGCATTTGGAGCAGAGGGTTTTGGTTTTTAAAGGTTTTAGACAAATTTGTTTGTCTTCAAAATCTTTCTATGGATTGTAGATTTGAAGCATTGGATTCTGAAAAAATGTCTGTTGGATATTGTTGCTGTTGAAATTGGTTCCAGTTTGAAGGTGTTAAAATTAAGACATTTCTAGAGAAAAAAAAAATACCATCATTCATTCATTTGATGAAACCTAGTACACAGATTGGACTTGAAGACTTCAATAACAAGAATGAATTATTGTAAACACAGTTTCAGACACCCCAAAATTGCTATCAGAACTCAGAATCTAATCCAATTACTTCATACAATCGAGTAAAAAACTATTTACATAAAAATTCGAAGTATCAGACAAGAACTTTGCTTCTATAGGCTTTTGGAACATGATCACTGAGGAAAAAATATTTTCAGTTCTAAATGAAGAAAGAAACTCTGGTAAATTGGAAAAATTATAGCAGAAATGGGTGATGTTGTAATGAATTCTCAGCACTCTTGTCGAACATTAGTTGCTACAGCTCTGGCCCAAAACTTGATTTGTGCCTTCATATCCTTTGCTGAGTTCTTAGTTACATAAGCTGGAAGAGGAGGTGCAGGGCATTGTACGAACCATGCCTCGGACAAATATGGTTTCCTCACTTTCTCTTGTTTCAGCTCATCTATCTTAGTTCCCTGCAAACCCGGGAGTATATTTACGACATCGGGGCTCAAATCTTCGTCGTCGAATGTGAATCCTAAGTCCTTGAACCCTTGCAGTTCTTGGAATGCAAGATCACTATGGCTTTTCTGCAGCATCCTCTTTGGATTC
The DNA here is from genome assembly GCA_035048815.1 of Abelmoschus esculentus. NCBI lineage: Eukaryota > Viridiplantae > Streptophyta > Magnoliopsida > Malvales > Malvaceae > Abelmoschus > Abelmoschus esculentus. The sequence goes on from JAUCBN010000001.1 coordinate 12,119,964, forward strand.
GGATGCCGGCCTCTCGTGATTGAAGCCTCGTTGGTGTTGTCAATAGCATGGAGTTGTTGGTTTCTTGGTGGTCTAGTAGAACTAGACCTTTGCAAGTTCATTGCCTGCAAATGCAAATGACAGAAGATTAAAACAAAATCCACATTGCCAAATTGCAGAGAGATTATATATATGAATTTATGATCAGATGAGTACCTTGGTATAATTGTGCCTAGGGGGCAATATATCCGAGGATTTCGCCATTGCTTGTTGGATCAACTGGCTCATTCTAAGATCACTGCCAATGTCATTATCCTGAGTTAACTCATTAGTCCAAATTGAAGTAGGCAAAGAAGGTGTTCTTAGTAGATTAAGTCGTGATGATTCGCCCTCGATTTGATCCTCCTGTCATGTATAGTATGATCCGAACATGTTGTTTTCGATGTTTGAAGTGATAATTGCCTATTCAACTTGAGCTTCCCACCATTGCTCTTCCTTTCTTGAACCTCATTTTCCCTCCCTATACAAGGCGGCAACGACGGTGCACGAACCAAACCATTACTGATTCGATCACACGAATCTTCAGCCAAAACATCTTGGCTGAAATTCGATGAAGTACAAGGATCCGAATAACACCTCAGCATCCTTCTCCTCCTATGGAACAAATTCTCAAAAAACCAGGACTCCTCTAAAAGATCAAGAGCTTCAACTTTCTCCATCTCTGTAAACTGATCATATGCAAGAAAAGACAGACACGAGCGATTCATTTGCATTTCACCATGGTTTTAACATGTCATGTAGTGGACGTACTTGAATAAGAAAAGCCATGTGGGCAATACAGCCATGTGGTTTTGGATATCACAGCTCAGAAACCCAGATTTTTATTGGAAAAAGATTCGGTAGGCGAAGCTGATAAGCTTGGGAAATGGTAGATGAGTTGAGAATTATATGTTGCACTGTTCATATGTAGGCTATGATTTTGCTGTCATTTTGACAGCACAGCGCATTGGCCATGTGATGGGTGGTTTAGGTTACGAATTATGAGGAATAGAATAAGAGAAAATAATGGTTTGTTTTTGTATGTGTTTTATCTCTTAAGACAAACCGGAAAACAACTCATTGCGTGTTGAAACTGCAGATTTCTGGTGTGTTTTTCCTTCAATCATGGACTTGATTCTTGTCTGGTTGGTTGGTTTTATCTTTCACGGCACTGGTACTTAAACAAGTTGGAAATTTAAATTGTAACCTCGAGAAAGAAAATTCGATCCGAACTAGTCGCCGATAAATCATGTTAAACTAGAAAAAGACATCTTCTAGGTCATTTGAGATTGTTCTATTTTAACCGTTAGACTATGAATTTTGTTAATCATATCACTAAACTATTAAAATAGTTTCAATCACGTTACTTACTGTTAATGAAAATATTATCGTGATAGATAAATAAATATATAATTATGCATTTATTATTCGTTATTTTCGTACGTTATAAATTTAGTCTTAATTTTAAATTAATTAATAAAAAAAATGAGGGAGACTCAAACTTTAGCATTTTATGGGAATGAACAATTTAACCGCATTTTATGACATTTTTTTAATATATGCATCGACTCTAATCCACTACTTACACTTCTAATTATATGCATCAAGGTCATACAAAGAAGGGATGCTAACAAGATTTACTAATCCACCAAAGATGATCGTCTTATCTAATCTTGTAAGAGTTTGAGTCTAGATATTTGTCCGGAGAATATAATATCTTCCTGCTTAAAAAAAAAAGACTCTAATCCGCTAGGAGAGGCCACAGTGATTCAAAATCGAGATGTCAACCGGGGAATTAACAGCTGCTTCCATCATAGATTCTCTTCATCTTTGAGCCTCCGTTTCTCTGAAATCTAAGCGCGCGCGAGAGAGAGAGAGAGAGAGAGAATGAGTATATCTTTCTCAATTCACAAGCACAGCAGCTGCAAGCCAGAGCTGCATGAATTTAGTGACCAACAGTGATCCTATCAACGGCATACTAATACCAAATAGTGCTATTTCAATGTAAATGCACTGAGCAGCAGCCTGATCATAATCTCAAATACACCTTTCACACTTGTCCCTCAACTGTTGCTTATGACCAACTACCGGTTGGTCTAGTAAAATGAGACGTTATATCTCTTAAACAACGTCACAAGGTTCAAATCTCGGCATTGTGAATGAAACAAATTGGGTTGGGGAGATTTCTCATACAACAGGCCCCTATAGTACTCGATCCACATTAGTCTACCGAGTGTTAGATAGCAATGGTTATACCACAGAAAGAATATAACCCCTTGCAGGAATCACATCTAATAACACCAGCTTTTAGTTCAGTGGTTCTAGACATGGTATTAGCACTTCCTTCCCGAAGTGGTCTATATTCTGATCTAGCCACCATATCTAATTGATACTAAATCATTTTAAAGACAGCTTGCCGAAACTGATGCATCAATGGGTGATTCTGTGGACATGAAGATGAACTAGCCTTGACATTTTCAAACTCTTTGCCATGCAACTTCTTAAAATCAGTTAACATACAAGCAACAAATGACATTAATTCAGCAATCAGCAAATTCACTTCTATATAGAACACTAATAAACCAAAACATTATGCAGGAAAGAAATATTATTAAACATACACCTCAAGCCCGCAGCGAAATCCTTCATCAAATTCAAAGATTTCCTTATGTCCTGAAAATAAAAATTTGAACTTTCAAATTTGCTTTGTAAAATAGAAAACAAAACTTGAATCGGAAGAAAAAGGGGGGAAACTTACAGCGACAATCGCTTGATTATCGGCGTAAAGATTGGAAGCCGCGCGTTTGATTCTGCCAGTAAGGCCGTCGGACCGAGACGCCGATGCCATTTATGGTTATGGGTCGGGTCGGAGAGCCGGAGAGGGAAGTAGAAGATATAATTCTAGGCAGTAAAACGCTGCGTTTTCGTAGCCAATAAACGAAATGTCGGACTCTTTGTTTTGAGTGTATATTACACAAATGGTCATTTATGTTTGTGTAAATTTGTACTTTTAGCACTAATGTTTAAAAAGTTTATGTTGTACTCATTAACATTATCAATTTATTATAATATAATTATAATTTTAGAGAAAATTTAATTGAATTTAAGTAGTTCAATTTTTATTTAAATCCAAATCCAAATTCAAAAGTATTTCAATTTAAGTTCAAATTTGACCCAATTAGATAACGACAGGTGTAATAAAATTTAAAAGTCCAATAAAAATATTAAAAAGATACGAGATTTAAAAATTAATATTTTAACATCATAAATTAACCAAAAAATTTCTTTGAAAAGAGATGTAACAACTTATTAGCCTCAATTAATTGCCATTAGTCATTATTATTTTGAGTCAACTAATAAGATTAATCAATTAGTTTATTTCACTATTAAACATTTATGTACACGAGCCATTTAACTTCAGTGGTTAAAAGAACAGTTGTTGTTTTTAGAGGTACGTATTCGAGTACCAGTAATACCAACAGAGTGATTGAACGATCAATGTCCAATAATTAAAAATATACTCTAAAACAGATACTACTATGATCACTATTAGCGGATTAAAAAAAACATCTATGCCTATACAAGCAAAGAGGGATGCATGAATGTGCAGGTGATTTCGTCAAGATGCCACTTGCATTAACATTAAAGTTGAATGGAAACAAAGCAATCTATATAGGTCCCAAGATGTACCCCAAAACCCAAATCACGTTACATGATTATTTTTTTAAAAAAAAAATAATTGAAAAATTAAATGAAATATTTTATAATTTAGAGTCACTTTGCCTATACGTAAGACAAACTCTTGATATTTTTAATATAATTTTTTAGTAATTTATACTCTTACATAAAATCAAGTTTCGAATATAAATGCTACTTAATCAGAATGTTACTCTTACATAAAATCAAGTTTCGAATATAAATGCTACTTAATTAGAGTAAAAATCATATACCTTTTTTTCATGTCTTCTTTCATGTCTTTATCTTAAATTAAAGAGTTTAGGGTTCAAGGTTAAAGGTTGTGGTTAGGGTTTAGAGAATTAGGGGTAGAGTATATTTTTAGGGTGTAGGGTTTAAGATATAAAAAATAAGAGTAAAGATTGAAAATTGATTTTTTTTAGAAATTTTTCAAAGGAGGCATGAAAGGATATACTATAAAGAGACAGATGACTTTTACCCATTTAATTATGGGTGAAAATCATCTACCTCTTTCTCATGCCTCATTTCATTCTTCTGTTTTAAATTAGAGGGTTTAGGGTTTAAGGTTTAAAATTAAAGATCGTGGTTAGGGTTTAGAAAATTAGGAGCATGATATATTTTTAGGGCATAGAGTTTAGGGTTTATAATATAAAAATAAAGATTAAAATTAAAAATTTAATTTAAAAAAATTCAAATAAAACAGAAAAAAGGCGTATAATTTTTATCCCTTAATCAACGCTAACAAAAAGGATTTTCAAATCCAACAGCTTTCTTTCACTGCATAACTTGGCCATTGAATGTTATATTTATATATAATTGCTTGGTCGATCCTTCTGTCTTTTCCTTCTGACCAAACACACCCTAGAAAAGTCAACTATTTTCTTACAAATTTTAGACACCCAACGGCCAACAAGAAACATGTTATTGCAACATCAATACAATAAAAAAAGATCAAATTTCCCATAAACCCAGCTTAGCTCCAAGTTGACCTATCTGCACCGATCAAACAAGCATACAGTTCATCAATCTGCAACCCTTCATGATCTTCATGGAAGCTCGAGCTCCCTCCTTCACTACACCCCATTGAATTGCAGTAAACAAAGTTAAGAGGGTGCTGATTTTGTTGCTGCTGGTAATGAAATTGATGATAATCACTTTGATTGTTCATAGCAAACATCAGCTCTTGAGCTTTCCTTAACTCTTCTTGCAGACACTTGACATCTTTCTCGAGCCTTTGTTTTTCAGACAATGCGTTGTCTAGTTTCACTTGGAGGGTGTTGTAGTCGAGTTCCAAGCTCTGTGTCTTCCACCGAGCTCGCTTGTTTTGGTACCAAATCGCAACCTGTCTCGGCGGAACGCCGAGCTGGTTGGCGAGTTGGAGCTTGAGCTCGGGCTCGAGCTTCTTGTTGGCACTGAAACTCCTCTCTAGCAACCTTACTTGATCTTGGTTTAACCTCTTCTTGTTGAATTTTGAGGAATATAGTTTTTGGGTTTGGAAATCCATGATTTTGAGAGCTTTGGTTTCAGTGTGTTGATATATATATACACATATATGTATGAAGTTTTGATTAAGCCATTGAATGGGTCCTACAAGACAATGAAAAGGATGTCTGAAGAAGAAATAGAGGAAGAAAGTTGCTAGCTAGGCGGCTTACATAGTCATGCATAGAGATGGTCTTCACGTGGATTGGTCCTACTCATGCAAATATATACAATACGTTATCTTATGTTATTATAGATGACATATATGATTTGATTAGAATTAATAATTTTTATTTAATAATTTAAATTTAAATATTTGATTTATAGATTGTTTATATTTTTTTAATTATCAGTTGCTATATCATATATTTTATTTTATTTTTGACAAATGTCATTGAATTTTTATTAAATCTATAGACAAATTATAATTACATCACAATCAAAAAATAAAATAATTAGATTAAACAATCCAAAGGTTTTTACAACCTATAACAAAAATAAAATAAAAATTTCTATGAAAATAAACATACCAAAATTCAGAAGCTTCATAAATCTCCTTGTATCTATCCAAATGAGACGCATAACGAAGAAAGAAAGGAGTTGTAGACGATCCAAACTGTCATGCAAAAAGTAATGTTACCTAGGACTGATTTCATCGGCAAACGACCATCAACCGAAAGAGGATAAATATTTTCAAGTGACCACCGATAAGAACATAAATCAGAAAACTAGCATCGATTGAATCTATGCGTGAACAACAATCGATCGCTAGGGTATGCTGAAACATGCCACAAAGACAGTTGAATCAAATCACAAAACAAAAATAAAAACATGTTATAAAGACAGAAGAAAAACATGTCACAAGGACAAAAACAACATGCTTTAAAAGCGGAGATTCTTATTAAAATCAAAAACAAACAAACAAACAAAAATAATAGAATCGATAATCGACAACTAATACTAAGATTAATTGTCGACCACCGATCAAAAAGACTCAAAGTAAAAAACGACTAGAAAAAGTATTTTGAAAGAAGAGGTGAGCCGCTAGGGTTTATTAGCTAGAAAAGGTGAGAGAAAAGGATTTTATTTTTAATTTTATATTATCACTTAATTTTTAATGGTTTATAGAATTATACATTATCGTCTTTAATTTAATTAAATATAAATTAATGCTTTAATTGTAGTTAGAACTTATCTAGAATAAATAAATATAATTAATTTTTCAACAACCACTTAATGGATTCTTGATAAGATCATAGAATATTTTTTTATTAAAGTAATAGAATATTTTTGTACTATCAACTCCATACTAAGAATCTTATTAGATTTTCAATTTGATCAAAAAGGTCCTTTGAATAATAATAATAATAATAATAATAATAATAATAATAATAATAATAAGAAGAAGAAGAAGAAGAAGAAGAAGAAATTAAGCTTTATTTTGAAGAAAACTGTGAATAAAATAAAAGAGATCGGAAAAGTCGTCCCAATAATAAATCTTTATAGTAGTCAATCTAAATTAATTAATTAATAAATTAAATATTGATATTTATAAATAAACGATAATCGGAATTGGTTAGATAATATTGTCGGGATTTAACCCATTAGTTTTAAAAATTAGGGTAAATTACACTACCTATACTTTTAGCACATTTATAATACGATCATCAAATTTTTAAAACTTATAATACAATTAATGAACTACGATTCGTTTTTATTACGGTTATTGTTATCGGTTTTCATTAAAAAAAAATTTAATCAGAATGAAAGTCTAGTATCAAAACCAATCTCAATTTCGGTAAACAAACTTAAATTTATTCAAATAGTTTAATTTTTTATCAAATAAATACAGACTTTAAACTATAATTCAATCTAATTTAAATTGAATTTCGAGACCCAATTTCAACATTCAAATAATCCTTACACTTCTTTTTGTTAATAAATATATGTATTAACCAAAAACTTCGAACCCTAAACCCTAATCAATTTTAACTCGGGGTTTCATGCACCCCTACAAAAGTATTATAAGTTCAATAACATCCGACCTAACATGTTCAGACAGCTTTTTTTCATACCCCTAAAAATTGTTTCAAAACATGTTTTTTCCAACATTTTTTGTCACCTTTTATTGTTTTTTGGATGAGGATCACAGACATATAGATATCATAAGACTAAATGCATGAATATGGCAACATCGAATTCAATAAAAATGTTAAATCTTTTCAATCAGACACTGCAAAACTGTTGTAACCCTAAAACCAAACTTTTGTTTTGTTTTGATATGGACCAAAACACCTTAGATGTTTAAGCGAATGGATTTCGTTTAGTAAGATGAGATGTTAGATTCTTTAAGTAATATTAGAAATTCGAATCCTGACATTAAAAATACAGCAAACTGAGTTGAAAGAGTCGACTTCTACGATTATTTAATATAATTTAGCGTGTCAATAAATCAGATATCAATTATTATAGAAAATTACACGTTTACGAACTTAAAAGAGATGACATTCTTGAAAGAGATGAAAGCTAAGACAAAATCGACATTGTTTGGGGTTCAATCAAATTGGAAATTCTGTTGTTTTGGAGGGTGACAGGGTTCCCTACATGTACGTTTGGATGATTTAGTGGTTGAACACTGTGTTCATGCACCTGTAATTTCTGATGTAAGCTTGCGGGGCCTACACCATTTCTTGAAGCATATCTAAGACCATTTTTGGGATTAATTACAATATTGATTCTCAAACTTCAAACTGTTTGTTAAAGCTTAAGGTGAAATTTTGAAGTTTATGGTCAATTTAGAATTTAAATAGGATTTGAGTGACTTGTTATGAACTTAAACCTTTTCTTAAAGCTTTAGGTGAAATTTTAATGGTTTCATTTCCCATATATTCAAACTGGGTAAAATTTTTTTACTCTTTATTATACCTCCATCTATGTTTTCTGTTAATTTTTTTAAAAAAAATAGATTTTAAACTCTAACCCTTATTTTTTAAATCCTAAACCCTAGACCATATCCCCTAAAAATACACTCTACTCTTAATTCCCTAAACCATACTCCAAACCCTAACCTAAAACCCTAAACTCTATACCCTAAACCCTAACCTAAAACCCTAAACTCTATACCCTAAACCTTATTTAAAACGAAAACACAAATGGATATACGAGAAAGAGGTAAACGATTTACACTCATTTAAACTTCCATTGCCCTCCAACTTGATAAATGGCATTAAAATTTGATTAATGTTTTTTTTATGAAATGGTAATAAGGTTGATTTTCTTTAATTTTACTCTATTTACAATATTATAAATCAATCATATATTATTCAACGATCTAACAATTCATTCATACTATAAGAATCGATCACGTGTAGAACTAATATATTTAAAAAAAATACGAGCTAGAGTTATAAAACTAGATGAGGATGTTTCCGACACAAGGAAGCCTGGACCGAACTGGAAATCCATGTCCGACATGATGAACAAGTGTAAGAATTGGTTTCATAAATTTCTTTCCCAATTGCTGTCATGGTGGGTTCAAACCTTACAAAATGGGAAGCAAGGTGGACAAAGGTTTGATTGAGAGAGACACAGAAAATGAAAGAGAGCAGTTTCATGAAAGGTTGTGTCTTTAAATTTCAGTAGGAAGATACAAAGACAATGGATTTTCTTGGCTACTCTCTGGGGAAGGAAATGACAACAAGTTTCTTTGTTGGTGGTGGGTTTTAATTTCTGGCACAAGACAATGTATAGTAAAATCTTTTTATTCATAATTATGTCTTTTTTATGTATTTTGAATAAAATTTTTAAAAAATATTTTTAAACATTAATCTTAATTTTTTATATATTAAACCCTAAATCTTATGTCTTAAAAATATATCATATCTTTAATTCTTTAAACTTTAATCACAAGTCTTAATCTTGAACCCTAAATCTTGACTATCGATTTACAACTGTTACTTGACTTTTTTTATTTTTTAAATAAACTAACACAACAAATTAAAATCTATATTGATAGAGAGACTAAACCTCGGCTGCATTGATAGAAATTAGTTTGGTTTAGTATACGCATTCTTCAACATTCAATTATCTTGTGGATGATCATTTTAAATTGTCTATCAATCTTCGATAGACTTTAACGTATGGGATATCAAGGAGATTACACATGCTCGTTGTGCATGATCTCATAGGAATTCAGAGATTACATTTTTACTGACTATCCATACTCGAAGCAAGTTTAGAGGAGTATCTCTCAATGTTGTGATATAAACAGAACAATCATTAATAGGAAAAAAGAGTAAGAATGACTTTATACGTACTTAAAAGGTAAATCGATATTGATTGTATTTTACAAATTGGCATGAAATACTTATATATACTATATATAAGAAGGATGAAATCATAAAAAAAATTAAAAATGTTTTTAAAAATTATAATAGCTTTGTTAATTGTGAATAAAAAATACTGTAAACATACGTGATTCATAACAGTGATGTCACAATATATAGTATAAGGGATTCGATTAGAAAAGTTTAGGAATTTATCCAAGAAGTTAAAGTCTATATTTTGATTGGATCTAGTGTGCATAAACTTGAAGATTGTTGATGCTATCAGTTTTGTTATCCTTGATATTGTTACAGCCTACTGCCTCTTACACGCCATTCCGACATGAAATCAGACCAAATGACACCAACAGTCACTACAGTCCCCAATTTTCTCACCAAACAAACAAACCCCAGTCCAGAAAAGTATTGGGCTTATTGTGGGAAGGCCCTATACTTTATGTTTAAATTGTTTAAACTTAAAAAGAAAAAAAAAATAATAGCCAAAAGGACCTCAATGTTTACTAATTTTTTTCAACATCCTTGAAGTTTTTTTTCTATGGTAATATAAACAATAAAGTTTTATTTCTTTTCAAATAAATCCTTTTTTTTAACACTTAATTTATATTTTTAACTATTTTTTAAATAAAACGAAGAAACAAACTAGAGCCAATAGTAAAATAAAATTAGAATTATTTTAATTTATTCGAATTTTTATTTTCATCTGGATGGATCAATCCCTTTTAGCCGTTAGATTTGTTGAAAGTCAACATCACCTTCCCCAGCAAGTTTCAAGAATAAGAAAAAAGTAGGAGATCCGTCCCACACGGCAGAAGGTGAGTGAAACGGAAACAGCGCCGCCTACTGACACCGACCCAAAACATTAAATAAATCAATATTCGCCGTTACCATTCAGTACCTTTTCCGTTAATCCGGACCGTAACCAAACAAAGCAACGTCCGAACCGCCGTTAGCCATCGCCGCCCTTAATTGACTCCGTGCGACTTACTCAACACGTGGATTGTTTTGGACAATATGCAGACAGTTGGCTATCTTGTCCTCTTGGGGTTTCGGCTGGGCGGCTAGGCTACGATGTAGTTAATTAAATAATAAATTAATATATTATGGCACAGGGATAATTTAAACCTTAAAGTTTACGTTTTCTGTCATTTTAGTCCTTATTTTATTTGGAGGATAAATTTGAGCGTTAATCTATGTTTTTTTCTATTAATTTAATTATTTTTAATTAAAATGTTGAATATAATTTATGATCAAGGTTTCGAAAGAGTTCTTTCCCACGTTTTTTGTTTTAATTTTAATTTAAATTATTTGTTATAGTTTAAATTAAAATTTAAACAGATTGCATGCGTACGTAAAGCCATGAAACTTACAATGTATTTTACGTATATGTATTACATTATCACTATTAATTATATAACGGTCTAATTAATATTCTAATTAAAAAATAAATGTTTTAATAAAAATATAAATTAAAATAAAATTGATTATAAAATAAAATAAGAATAAAAATAATATAATATAATATTTATATGTCAACTATTATTTATTTAATGTTTAGGATGCAATATGATATTAATATATTACGAATATTTAGTATAACTTAATCTTGTTTTATTTATTAGCTTTTAAATAAAAATACAGAAATATTTTAAATTATTATGCCACACCATGTATATAATATAGTGTGCGGTTAAAGATAATACGAAAATTTATTTAAATCAAATAAAAAAATAAATTAAATTAATAGATTTTATTTTATAATTTATTTTTTAGAATTAAGTTAAATTTATTAAAGTCGAATTAAATTATTCATTATTTTATTTTAAATTAACTATAAAATCATAATATTCATTAATTTTAATTTACTAGTTTTTTATAATTATATAGCGTATGTATCTTTCATATAAGTCAAAGACTATGCCAGCTAAAGTGAGTAGAATCCCGTGCAATCGATCGTACGTTAACAAACAATTGTGGGAACGGGGTCTAACTTTTCACACATGCAACGTGTGCTTCTAAGGAGCGTGTGGGTCACGCATTCTATTTTACTGTTTAAAATGAAGAAACGCGGTATGGGAACTTCTTGGAAGAGTCCAGCTTAATATAATTTAAATAGGATGGATAATTTAATAATTTAATTTTTACAGTATATTTATTACGAGAATAATATGTATAAAATAATAATACCTCAAATAATAAAATTTAGTCTCTAATAAAATCTATTTTAATTAAGTTTTTAAATTCAACATTTTCTAATAAATTTGGGACACATGGCGCAAAATGATTGGAAGCCGAGATTGGACCAAAATGGTTCTTACAACAAAGAATCAAGAGTCCCACATATCCGGCTTTGACTCCACACATAAGTGTCTAAACGGTGCGTTTCGAGCAGAGCTTCCATTATATAAGCTCCCCCCTCCAGTCGGTTTTCCTTGAACCAAATCCACTTTCCTTCATTACACTGCTCTAGGAAAAAAACCATGGCTCCAATTTTGAAACCGGTTGACCCGAAACCCGACACGACTACCCACGAGATCCGTTACCGCGGCGTGAGAAAGCGTCCGTGGGGGCGTTACGCGGCTGAGATCCGCGATCCGAGAAAAAAGGCTCGAGTCTGGCTTGGTACATTCGACACTGCCGAGGAAGCAGCTCGTGCTTACGACGCAGCGGCACGGGAATTTCGCGGCGCCAAAGCCAAGACAAATTTCACCTGCGGTCCAGTTAATGATTTCACCCGAAGCCCCAGCCAAAGCAGCACCGTGGAGTCCTCTTCTCCTCCACCGTTGGACCTCACACTCGCCAGCGGATCTTATAAGCCTCCGTTGACGAAGAACACTCCTGTGTTTTTCTTTGATGCCTTCGCTTCCACCGGTAAGATCATATCCGATTCCGGCGGGGCCCTAAGCGATTCCGATTCGTCGTCGTCGGTTGTTGATTTTGAACAGGGGGTGCGCCCGAGAGTGTTCGATCTCGATCTTAACCAGTTGCCAGCTGAAATGTTTTGATTTTTCGGGTTTTTTGCCGGATGTCGTTTTGAACTTCGGCTCTCTGCGTTTTGCCTTTCCTTTTTTCCTAATGGTAAAAGCTGACATGTAACGAATATACAAGCAGGTGTATTTTTGGCAACATGAGGAAACTTTCTCAATGTTGTTTTTACTTCATTATATATTAATTATCCAAAAATAAATATTTCGTTATTGCATTTAATATAATTCTTTAATTTTAATTTCTATTCAAAGAAGTCCTAAATCAATCTTAACGCAAATATTAATTAAAATTTAACGATTAATTCTAATTTTGAAATTTAAATTTAAAGGTTTTTAAATTTTTATGTGTCCGTAAAAATAATTATTCGTAAAAAATTTTAAAATTTTTGTAAAAAATTATTTTCGAGTTGTGTTATTATTTTATATATATTATTATATATATTTTTAAATTTATTTTTTTAATGAAATTGATGATAACATTTTTTTTCTTATCTATTATTTGATGATAACATTAAAAATATAAATATTAAATTGATAAGTCTTACAAAATTGAAGACCTAATGACACAATTTGACATTTAATTTTACATTATACGCTATTATTTATTACTCTCTCTGCTGTCCGAAAAATTATACGGTGACCACGTTATTCATAGTCCAAAGCAATCAGGACCGTTGATTTTAATTTTTTTTCAAATGAATTATCATCTTTTTTTACATGAATTTAATGGATGAGTACTTATTAGATAGTTATTTAAAGATCAACGATTATGATTACTTAAATCATAGATGACGTGGTGAACAGGGTACACCGTATAATCTCTGCTGTCCAGGCTACCATGCAACACGTCAGCCGTTGCTTCGGCGAATGTTAAGACGATCGATCTGTTGATGACGTCACTCATGTGTCCCACATCGTACGGCCTTCTCGTGATTAACATAACATGATCGTAGCCGTTCATTACACCTGAATCTCTGGACAGCCCTTGATCAAAAGGGGATGTTTTTTTATCGTCCACACGTGATAGCACCTCGTTCAAAGTGGTGTCCCACGGCGGCCGCTTTAAATGTGGGACCCAGTCTTCGTCTTGAACCATCGAACAGAGACTTGTTCTTTTGTATCAAGTTACGCTAAAATAATTAACATTTAATTAATCCCCCATTATCTACATTTGAAACAGCCCACCTTTGCTTATTTAAATGGCAGGTTGTCATGTTTTAGCTTGTGAAGATCGATCATAATTAATAGAAAAAAATAGATATTATATTAAATTTTAAACCAATTTAAATATGTAAATATAAAAAGTATTAAATTGCATTTTAAAATCAATATATTTATATATTTTATCCCGGTTGTCTTTGAGGGCGGCTAAGGGGGGAAATGGATTGCATGATTGGGGTGACATGTCCGAAGGGAAGTTCGCCATTACGCCGGCACGTCGACGTCAGATTTGGACATCGGCCTGGAGCTTGCATTTTAATAAGTTTGGGATGGTGTCTGGCGGCACTTCGGCTCCAGCGGCTGAAGACAAAAGCTGTGGTTCTAAATGAGTTAAAAGGAAAAATTATATCATAGGTTAGTCTCACCACATGTCTATGAGACCGACCAATGATAACTACCCACTTCATCAACTTTTTTATGTTATATTTTTTTTTTCAGGTGAATATTCACTTTAAAAATTAAAAAATAATGAGGTGGATGATTGTTATTGGTCGGTCTCATGGATGACGTGGTGGGACTGACCCATGGTATAATTTCTCGAGTTAATTTCAACTCCGTTCGGTATTTCCGACTATCACTGTTAAGTATCCTTTTAATCAAGGACGAAGTCAGAATTTGGGGTTGAAGGGGACAAAATATAAACATTTAGAAGTAGAGAATAAATTCGTAAAAAAATAACTTTTAAAAAATTTAAATAAAAAAATATATATATTAAAAGACAAAAGTTGTTGCAAACAGTAAGAGAATCATATTTGATTAATTTGTCATAGTTATAGTTGTAATTTTATAAACTTATTATTTTATTAATTTATCAAAACTATTAATTTACGTATTGGGCCTAATTCTGAACCCAAAAATTATTATTTTATAGGATTATTAATTTATAGAATATTAATTTATAGAGATCTATTGTATATATAGGTAAGTATACAAGGTAAAACCAAAAATAAAATATCAAAAATAATTTTATTTTTTTGTAAATGATGTGATTTTTTTATAGACGATGTGATTTTAAACAATATAGTTTATGAGTTATATGTTTTTTTAAGTTAAAATTTAAAAATAAATATTATAATATAATCATATTAGAATCTAGCTAGGGGCTCACCCTCTTCAATACACTCCACAGAACATGTAGTTTCCTATAGTTGAAATCCAAGTCCATCTGCTTCAGTCTAAGCCGCCTACTTGGGCTTATTAGACCATTTCTCTGGTCCTGTGGGTAGTGGGCGACTGGAATTATGCACTCAGGGAAAGGTCTAGCAGGCTAGGTTGGATTATGACCTTGTAATCTCTCTCTCTTAGGTGTTCTTGTTTGTTGCAGAAATTCATGTAAAGATTATAGATGATACACTGAGTCAAGCGAGGGAAAGAGATCTCGGTTTTAAAAATAAGGAAAGGATTATAAAGAAGGATCCCTATGACTTCTTGAGGAAGGACTTTTCTTATAATTTATGTACTTTTCTCAAATTTCAAACCAGAAGTATATTATTTTCTCTGATTGGCAACAAATATTTTATCAAAATTCCAGACAAAATGATGTTCATACCAGAAAATCAACACAAGTCAATCAAGAAAAAGTTTGGATATGTATAATTATTCTTGTTTCCTGGAAGGTTCCATGGCGTGACATTCTCTACAGGCCAACAAAAACAGCCTGAAAAACCTCAAGCAAGGCTCCGATCTTCCCTTGGTGGTTTTCCTTTCCTGATGATGATCACCTTGTTTCTTACCTCTCAAGGCATCTTTCCTCTCCACCCTGCAGTTCTTCCTCCTGGAAGCATCACGTTTCAGAACAGGAACCGCCGTAATGTACTGCCATCTCTGAGAATCCCCATACAGCTGAGCTGTTACCATTTTGCTCGCTTTATTACATGCATGGATCTTGTTATGGTACAACAACCTTCTCTCCGAATTGTCACTCGAGCTCGTCCGTGCACTGCTGCAACTGCTCCTGCTGTTCGTGCTGTTACTTCTCGAAGACATCAGCGAATCCTTGCTGTTGATGCTGCTCGTTCTGCTTGTCTCACGAGAACTACCACCACCTGCAACGACTGCAATACTCGTTGCAGGTGGTAAAGGAAAGGCATGTGGCAAGAGTCGGCCGTTGAAGAAAAGATGATCCGCCGGTGAGGTTCTATAAGCATCTTGAGAAGGCAAATCCGGGGTAAAACACCCGAATTCGAACTCCGAATCCAACTCTTCATTTGAGGTGCTAGGAAAGGAGAATATCTCACCGGAACTCGACCTTTTCCTACGGGTTTCCATGATTTCTCTTATGTTTTTGAAAGTTTGGAGAGGTGCATGAGCAAGCTTGTGTACTTATAGTTAAAGTAAGTTGATGAATATATTGATACTATGAGCAAGCTAGGAAGGTGAAAGAATCATGAGTTATGTCCAGATGGGGCAGCTCTAGGGGACCCTTGTTGGGTGATTTTGACAAGTTTTCTTTTGTGTTGGATGTTCATTTCTTGCCAACTCAACCTTAATGTAGCACATGGGAGAGCTTAGTGTTGTAATAATATCATTGAATGTGGGATTTTCCTTGGTGTGTGTCTTAAATGATTCAAATGTAGGGTCTTTTTGTGTATTTGACCAAAACTTAAGATCTCCTAAAATGATCAGCTGAGACTGTATTTGAAGTAAAGCAATGTATTTCAATATGTATTTATATGTGTATATATGTATACATGGAGTGACCAACTTCATTGCTTCTATATACCTTACAAGCAAATGTATGAAAACGATGGTAGTAACATTTAGGTAGACATGAATAATTGATCTTTTATTTGACACTTTAAGTGTTCGATAGTCATATGAGTCTCGGTTATATTTACAGATCAGTTAGATCAAACCACTTATCTTCATTAAAAAGTATCATGCTCTTCACTATTCGATCCAACATACATTATAATAATTGATTATCTTATTTGTGCTTTATGATTGCCAAAAATGAGTTGGATACTGAATCAAAGAAGATCAAAATTTATAGTCATTTTGCTTATGATGATCAAAGTTTGAGCAAATGTGGGTGGAATTCTCTTTATCCTTTATGCATCAACTTGCTTTAGTTTATAAGAGCTGACACAACCTCCCAAAAATACTCTTCCATATAAAGCAAAAGAGAGCTTTTTAGACCATAGAGATGGAGTTATTGTCTACTTAATCCCCCAAAATTGCTTAAAAAATTGTTCCAAGTTAGTGCTAATGGGGTGCTTATTTGATAGTTTAGGCTCTCTCAAGAACATGGTTATCATGGGATCAACAAAGCAGAAATTTCTGTGTTTGCGGAAATCTAAGGCCAAGTAGGGACTCCAAAGATTATTTAAAGAAATCCCATTTTCTTAATTTCATCAAACACTTTGGATCATACCTAGAAATGAGGATTAAAACAGAGAACCCCTTAAAGAATTAGCTTTGTCTCCCATTTGGGTTTCTTTGGAGGAACTTTTGGGGTCCATTTGAGGTCCTCATGCCTTTGAGACCACCAGCATTCAGCCTAGTTTTGGTCTCTACTTTTTCTTAAGCCCCCACAAGCAAGCAACTCATTGCCTTGTACTTTTGTTTTTCCTTTGTTGGTACTCTTAAATCTTAAGCTTGAAGGCTATGGAGATGGTTGGGGTCCATAGATTTATAGGAGTGGGTTTGAGTTGACTCTTTGAGATAACTTTTGACTTGGGCAGCTGGTAGATTGTGTTCCTTTGTTATACAAGCAGACGGACTTTTGGATCGAACTGGAGAATGGAATTCGAAAGGTTATCGAATAACGGATACGAATATATTGAAAGAAGCAGATGATTTAGGCCATGGGGGTTCTCTGCTGTGACTGCAATTTTGATCAATTGTGAGAAGCTAGTGATAGCGAATGTTGGTGATTCCCGGTCTGTTATTTGTAAGAATGGTGAGGCTAAACAGCTCTGGTCGATCACAAGCCAACCACAGGGACGTAGAGCATTAAATCGAGGCAGTTTCGTGTCGAATTTTCCAGGTGATGTATCTGATGATCATCGGAAGCTACATTAATAGTTGTCATTGCAGGGGATGTCGCACGAGTTGACGAGCAGTTGGCTGTGGGCCTGTGACGATGGCATTCTGTGACAAGAACTTAAAGGAACATCTTAGTTCCGAGCCGGACGTTACCGTGGAAATCGTCCACAATGATACAAAGTTGTTGTCTTGCTGATATTGGCAAGTGATGGTTTATGGAAGGTTGGCAATGGCCCTGTCTAAATATGATTGCACCCAAGATTGACCTGTTTAAGTCATAGCATTTTAAGTGTCAAGAAAATCAAAGAAAAAACCAAATGATCAGCAAAGTTCAAAACCTGCTGCATTGCCAACAGAAACGTTGCCCCGATTCCGGCAACAACCACAACCGGCGCCTTAGCATGAACCTCGCCAACCATATGTCGCAACTCCAAATCGAGGCATCGACCTCCCATCTATTAGTCTCGTGCATGTTGTTTCTCGGTGCATCATCATCTGGTATCGACGACCTTTCTGTTTCGGCTACCGTATATTACTTCATAATCAAAACAACGTTACGTATAATTCAAGCAACCTTATCAAACCATTTATAAAAGTATTTGACATATCTCAGACAACATGTGGCTGTAGTTTAGTGGTGAGAATTCCACGTTGTGGCCGTAGAGACCTGGGCTCGAATCCCAGTAGCCACATTTTTTTTTCAGTCTCTCTTTTTACAAAGAAATAAATAGTTTGTAAAATTTAATATTTGAGTAGAAATATTAATTTATACATATTATTTAAATATTATTTAATTATTTATACATAATGACTACTGTGCTTGGATTTTTATTTCCATACAACCACAGGCCATAAAGCCCAAAAAGGAAGGAACGATATTATTTCCTTCAATAGAATTTAATTAATAATTTTAAATAAAATACTTTAATATTAATAAGATATATAAGTGATTTAAAAAATAATTAAATTAATATATTTTTAAATACAAAAAATAATTTAAATATAATATTTAATAATTAAATAATATAAATATAATTTTTATATACAATTAAATAATTAAAATATAATTTTTACAATTAAATAATTTAATTTAATCATACTCATAATTGAATTATCGTTGTTATAATTTAATAGAAAAATATTGGATAGGTCTGACCTGTCTATGATAAGAGAAATTCATTTCTCCGCCTATATAATGGACATGTTATTTTCGGTACGTCTCCCCAATGATTGGTTCTCTCACGCGACAAAAGTAATACTTGGGATCTGATTATTTTTCGTATTTGGAAGGGATTTCTGGCGGTTGTTTTCAGTACGTCTCCCCCCAAAAATGGCCGAAACAAAGAGTTTAGCGGTGGTCGGCGGTGGGCAAATGGGCTCCGGCATAGCTCAGCTGGGTGTCATGCATGGTCTCCACGTTTGGATCCTTGATAGCGACTCTGCTGCTCTCTCCCGAGCCGCCAAATCGATCTCTTCTTCCCTTCAACGTTTCGTATCCAAAGGTCAACTTTCCCAGGTAAAAAAAGCTTGGGTCCTTGTTTCATATTTGTTCTATTGGGGTTTCAAGTATATATATATGTTTCCATATGTCAAATGTTGATGTTTGAAAACCCAGATTGGGTTTGAGTTAAAACTGGTTAAAAAGTTAGGCAAATAGATAACAAGGATTGATCTTGGTTAGAGCTTGTGTCTGTGTCTGTGTCTGTGTCTGGGTTTTTTGGGTTCTCAAATTTGCAGCTCTAGTAGCTGATGGAAGGCTTGAGTTGAGTGGTTTGAACTTTCTTGATCAGATGGTTATTAATTTGTCATGGCTCTTTGTTGTTATTATATCAGTTTCTGATTTTGATTAATTTCAGTGTAATTTTTGTAAAGGAATACTTTTGGTCTGGTATTGTATTTTATTTAGCAATCACATGATGTGGTAGATTCACCATAAAAATTGCCCTTTGTGCGGTGAAACAGGGCAATCTTGCCTGCAATCCTTCAATTTGGAGGAATAGAGTTGTGATTTTGAAACATTTAGGCCAAAGCATTAATGTTAAGCGCTAACCAGAAAGTGTAATTGTTACCTCAAAGATAAGGTTGCCGGTTTTCCATAGTCCGTTCTTCCTTATTCGAGTCATATGAACCAAAATAAGTTCACAGCAAACCTGTTTTGTCTGCTGGAACTCGGATGCAAGACTTGGAAACAAGTATGTCCAATCGTTTCTATGTTTCTCCCTGTATTTGGGGGTCATATCCTCATACCCTTTTCTTTTTTGATTTACCATATGTGAAGAAAACCAACCGGGGGCGTTATGTTAGATGAAGAATAGCATGTATACCATAGTTTATGTTAAATGGTATTTGCATAGATTAGGCCTACCTCCTTCTATAGATGGTTCTTGTGCATTTTCTGATAAACCTGATATTAGAACATTGTGTAAAACCTTGCAAGGAGAATAATACCGCGGGGCAAGGGTATACTATCAGCGAAATGTTGCTTTTCATTACTTCATTGTTTCAATTGACAGGCTGATCGTACTGAAGCTTTCAAACGTCTCAAATGTACTTCAAATATAGAAGACCTGCGGTCGGCTGATTTTGTTGTCGAAGCAATTGTGGAATCAGAAGATGTGAAGAAAAAGGTGTTCATTGAACTGGACAAGATCACAAAGAGTTCAGCCATTTTAGCATCTAATACAAGTTCCATTTCCATTACTCGGTTAGCATCTGCAACCAGCAGACCACGCCAGGTTTGATTTGGAGCTGTGTTTGGGATATTTTGATACAATTGACTAGCAAATATGCAAAATCACATCACGTTTGTTGAAATTGAAGTGAACATGTTTTGCAGGTCATTGGAATGCATTTCATGAATCCTCCTCCAGTAATGAAGTTGGTTGAGATTATTCGGGGTGCAGACACTTCAGATGAAACATATCATGCGACGAAAGCATTGGCGGAGAGGTAATGTCTGATTAAAAAACGCTTGCGATCATTGTCTCCTCTGCTCCAACTTGGAAATTCCAATTGGATCTAATGATAACCAGTATTCAACTGCCATTTTAACTAGAGCAAGAATTCGCAGGTTCGGAAAGACGGTGATATGCTCTCAGGACTACTCTGGCTTTATCGTGAACCGAATCCTTATGCCAATGATAAATGAAGCATTCTTCACACTTTATACTGGGGTGGCCACCAAGGAAGATATCGATACAGGGATGAAGTTAGGGACAAACCATCCCATGGGTCCCTTGGAGCTTGCAGATTTCATAGGACTTGACGTGTGCTTATCGATAATGAGAGTTCTACATGCTGGTCTAGGTGATAGTAAATATGCCCCTTGCCCTCTTCTCGTGCAGTATGTCGATGCCGGTCGTTTTGGCAGAAAAAGCGGTATTGGGGTATATGACTACCGAAAACCATCTCCTCGGCTCTGAATGTCTTATTTAGTGGGTCATGAATAACAAAAACAGTGCCAAAATAAGGCTCACAAGTTCCAGGCAAAACAGTTAGTTTCATTAAACTTTTAATTAAATTTCAAGTGGTTTCAATTATTTTAAACCTTATTTTTAAATTCTTGTATCCTCCACTTGCATGTGTCCCCTATATTGCTTGCCAGCTTAGGAACCTTTAGTATAAGTCAAGGAAAATTAAAATGAAACCCTCCTTTTCTCCACATAGGATGGCCAAGGTGACCCACCAGGAGGAAACCCCAAACCCCATCACAGACCAAGACCATGAAATTCATCCCCTAACCCTAAAGTTGGCATTATTAGGCTGCATCTTCCTTTATTGAAAGGGATTGAATTGGAATCCAATAAGTGTTCTAGCAAAACCTAAAACACATATTACACACACCATATACTTTAAAAAAACTCAGACTTTCAGGACAGATTTTGAAAAAAAAAAAAAAGGAAAAGACATGAAGTTCTTGTTCCAGTGTCCTTGCTGTTCTTGTTTCTGCTTCATGAAGCCTAAGCAAGGGAAACCAAAGGTGAAGGATGCTCCCAAGGTGGAGAAAGAGAAGGCTGATAAGGCAGAGTAAAATCTTCTTCTTCTTCTTCAATAATCTTAGTTTGCATGAAAATGTTGCATTGTACTGGTGATAAGAACATGACATTTCCATTATGTTTGTCTTCCTGTTCGATTTTATGTTCTGCAAATGTTGCTTGTCCTTCTGTATCGTATGATTCTGTTTTCATCTGATTTCATCGTAAAGAATGGTCAGATCTGCTTGTATACCAACAGTTTCCTGAGAAAATTGATGATAATCTGGGGGTTTAATTTGTATTTTCCATAACGTAGTTCATTTGATAGAGAATTTCTGTCCTGATAATTTGGTTCGAGTTTGTTGTTGTGACATTGTGATTTATCTTGCAAATATGGTTCGAAAAATTTAAACTCGAATCGAAACTCAGACTGGATTTTAAATAAGTATACGGGTTTAATATAATTTCCTTTAAACTATACATGTTTTTTTAATTTATTTTTAAATTATTTTTTTTATATTTTGTACCGTTATTAAATTATCACTTAAATTATATTAAATTTTCAAAATTATTTCTAAAATTTAGGGATATAACTAACTAAAAACTTTAAGAGGTAAATTAGGGGTAAAAATTATATTAACCTTATGTATATTTTCAACATCTATACATGGGTAGATGCGGATGAAATTAAATTCGAGTTTAAATAGCTGTGTATTCGTAATAAAATGGTTAAAAAATAAATAAATATTATTACAAATTTACAATATTATACGGCTATAGCAAATTATTTGATCGATTAATTGAGTTATTAAAAGAAAATAAATATTAACAGCTTAATTAATCTTATTAAATATTAATGGCTTGAGGAATATTATAAGGCAAACTATAATCAATGAAGAATTTTACACATAACCCCACATTGTATATCATGGGAAATTAAATATATGGTTATTTTTTTTTTTAAAATACGTTGGTTTAATTATAAAATAGTCTTTATTTATTTATTTATTTATTTCATAATACACGTACATCATGTATAATATTCGAGTCTCTTAATTAAAAAATATATTTTTTTATCATTAAGATTGTTTTATAAGTTTTAAATCTATAGTTATTTACATGAGTTTAATACTATGTAAATTATTTTAAACAAAAAAACTATAAATATATCAATCAAATAAAAAAATATTATAGACATGTCAATTAACATATTCTTGTAAACAAAATATTTTTTTGATTAAATTTATTGAATTATTTCGAATCATAAAAATAATAATAAAATGTAAAAGTTTTAGAGACTAAAATGTTATTAAACAAAAGAAAAATGACATGCTTCTAAACATAGTGATTACGTGCGAGCGAAATTTGATCTGACTAAATAAAATATAACTCAACTTAATTAAAAAATTAATTAAAATTTAAGTTATAAAATAATTTGACGCAACTTAATTAACTCATTTTTTTTATTAAATTCAATTCAATGGTCATCCCCAACAACAATATTATATTAATATAGTGGTTTCTTTATAACTTTTAGAAAAAAATTGATCTGTTTGTTATAAAAACTTATAATCAAGTGACCTTACTTGTAATTTACCCTATAACTTACATAGAGGAGAAGGCCCCTAGGGAAAATTGCAACATCAATCCTTTAATATTATAAAATTTCAAAACTAAGACATTGAAACTGTTGTGCAGTTATATATTCTTATGGATTTGTATTTTCTTGGTAGCTCCATTGGTAGCGCCGTAGCGTGCATTAATTTTACAGCATACCACCCAGACAGCAGAGCGGCTAGCTGGAGACCAGAAGCACCACTAATTTATTACCTAAATAATCTTATCGTCGATCTTTAAATTATTGATATTCGACTTATTAATAAATTAATTATCGATCTTGGTAAATATATTGGTTTCGCTTAAGCAAGTCTTAAGTTCGAGACATTGTATACACAGAAAATTCCTGTTGGAAGATTAACCCACTAAAACTAAGTGTGCGATACGAGTCGGTCTGGATTAATCAGGTCAAGACCTTAAAAAACGAAAAAAGTAATAAAAAAAGAGGAATTTATCGTTTTATCCCGCTAGACCAATTATTATTCGAACATGTTTAATTATAGTCTTTAATTTGTTGCCAAATCACGTGAATCACTTAATGCAAACCCTCCAAGTTATGTTATCCTTCAACTGTTTTTCATAAAGTAATCCGGCCGTGTTGTTAAGAGTACCATCTACGTAATAATTACTACCATTTACTGTCTGCTCTTCTTCCTCCCTACCGCCCCTTCATTGACCCTAGAAGGCAAGACAAGAGCATAGCGATGTCGCCGGAGAAAAGTTATTTAGAATCGACTGAGGCTCTGTTGACAGATGTTGGTGATCGCCGCCGTGACGATGGAGAGCGGTGGTGGAAGAGAGTTTTGGACGTGGAGGAGGCGAAGAGACAGGTTCTGTTCTCGCTTCCGATGATCGTGTCTAATGTGTCGTTTTTGTCGATAACTTTGGTGTCTGTCATGTTCGCCGGTCACCTTGGGGAGCTCCAGCTTGCCGGTGCAACGCTGGCTAATTCTTGGGCGACTGTCACGGGCTTCGCTTTCATGGTTAGTGCTTCGTTTAAAATTTAAATTTAAAATTTACGGTTAGGGTTTAAATTTTTTTATCATAATATATTTTTAAGATATATTATAAAATTTAATTTTTAATATTAAAATATAAAGAATACATAAAGATATTTTTTATCTCTATCTTTTATAAAATATATATCCTTTTAAATTTTTTAAAAAATTTTCATTATTTTTTATAAATTTTAAATTAAACCTTTTAAATTTTTAAAAATGTTAAATAGACACTCTCAACTTAGATCGTTAAGATCCACCCCTGATAATAAAACTAATCTATTTTGATACAACTTCTAAGTAATTATCCACTACTTAATCATAGAAAAAGTGACAAAGATTCACTTATATAAAATAAGATAAGTAGATTTTATTAACTAAGACTAAAAATAATATTATGAATTAAACTAATCTAATAATTTTATATAATCAAGATGAATCTTTATCATTTGATTAATATTAAATCAATATATATTATTTTTTTCCTTTTTATCAGCCTCCTACCCGAATCTAAAAAATTACTTCAACACTAATAACTTAAAAGCGTATTAATATATAAAAAATATTATACGTTTCCGACCCACTATAATATTTATAGTCATATCTACTAAAAATCAGTTATATAATTTTTAATGTTATTTTTTTATAATATCTTCATCGTTTTATGTTAGATAAATAAAAAATGAGTGATTACATAAAAATTAATTATGAATAGATCGGTAACGAGATTATATTTTGATATAATGATCAAATTGAAATGTTTTATAATTGAGTGACAGAAAAAACATACTTTAAATTTAATAGCAACGGAATCAACATATATCCAAAAATTTAAAGCAACGTAGACACTAAACAAACCCGACTCATTTAATTACTGCATCTTAGGTATTGTGTTTACTTCTAATAACATGCTTAAAATGCTAAATTACTGGAATTATTATAATTTTCAGAGACTTAATTTCATCTTCCCCATTTGATCTTCTCCCGTTCTGGTTCTAGACAGGATTAAGCGGAGCTTTAGAAACACTATGCGGCCAAGGTTTCGGTGCAAAACTCTACCCAATGCTGGGAATTTACCTACAATCATCATGCATAATCTCATGCTTTTTCTCCATCATTATATCGATTTTATGGTTCTACACCGAACCCATTCTCGTTTTGCTTCAACAAGATGCCCAGATTTCAGAAACTGCTGCTCTCTACATCAAGTACCTGATCCCGGGCTTATTTGCCTACGGTTTCGTTCAGAACATCCTCAGATTTCTTCAAACGCAAAGCATTTTGGTGCCGCTGGTTTGGTTTTCGGTCATTCCGACGAGCATTCATTTAGGCGTTGCTTACGTTTTGGTGAATTGGACTGATCTGGGTTTTGCCGGAGCTCCATTGGCGGCTTCGATTTCGCTGTGGATTTCGTTTGTTTCGTTCTCGGTTTATGTGTTTTTCGCTAAGGAATTTGAGAAGACGTGGGAAGGGTTTTCGTTGGATTCGTTTCGCTGCGTTCTGACGAACTTGAAATTGTCCCTCCCTTCAGCCGCCATGGTCTGGTAAGTACTCTAATCCGCCAGGATTGGATCTAAAACTCAGAAATTAATCTAATTGTTGATAAACAAATGAACTTGAATTGTTGGTTTTCATTATTTCCTTGCATATAAATTGTTGAACTGCTGATATCTATGCCGACGATTACAAAATTGTTGAACTGTTGATACTGGACTTAGTGTTCATAAAGTAGGATCAAATACTGATAAATTAAAGTTGAGGGACTGGTTTCTCAATTTTCATGAAGTAAAAGGATGAGATTCGTAATTAAACCAATTTTTAATTCCAAAATTTTTATTGGAAATATTATAGTTTGAAACCTTACTAAATTGATCTTTGTCTTTTTTCCCCAGTTTGGAATACTGGGCTTTCGAGCTTCTTGTGTTGTTTGCAGGTTTGATGCCTAATTCAGAATTAAACACTTCATTGATTGCAATGTGGTAAGCAAAACATCCAATTCATCCTCTTGTTTGCCTGAGGATTTTCTTCATCTTAGTTTAAAGCTTTTGACATGGTGAAAATTTCTTCTTTTTTCAGTGTGAATACAGAAGCAATTGCCTACATGATAACTTATGGCCTTAGTGCTACAGCAAGGTGAGTTTCATACTTGCATTGCATTATCCTTTTGAATGCTTAATCTTCCTCCATTTCCCCCAGAATTTGTAAATTTATAATCATAAATCATATGACACAGCACAAGGGTTTCGAACGAAATAGGAGCAGGGCATCCGACTCGTGCCAAGAATGCCATGGCTGTCACCCTCAAGCTCTCGATCCTTCTTGCACTTGCAATCGTCCTTGCCTTGGCATTTGGTCATAATATCTGGGCTGCTTCCTTTAGTAACAGTTCTTTAATCATCAACCAATTCGCTTCGATGACACCCTTTCTTTTAATCTCAATAACCATCGACTCTTTTCAAGGCGTCCTCTCAGGTGCATTATAATTCGATATCGATTCTGTTCATCAATGTTGAATTCCAAGCATAGTTAAAACAATGATCAGTGAAGTTCTAAGTTCATAAATATTGCAGGGGTGGCCAGAGGAAGTGGTTGGCAGCTATTGGCAGCATGGGTTAACATGGGGACTTTCTATTTCATTGGAATGCCAATTGCAGGTCTTCTCGCATTTAAATTCGAGCTCTATGCCAAGGTAATATATATATATATATATGTATATATATCATCTCGTGACCTCTATGAACTTTTGTGATACTTTGCATTCTATGATTGGTTATTTAATTTTGTGTTCAGGGATTGTGGATAGGCTTAATTTGTGGTCTGTCCAGCCAAGCTGGTGTTCTCCTACTCATTAGTTTGTTTAGAAAATGGAGTAAAATTGAAATTTCAGAAAGTGACAGAGAAACTAGAATTCTTGTTTAAGTAGTCTTCTAGTAGAAACTGAAAAACTATACTGTACTATCTACATTTTGGACAATGAGAAGGGGGAATTTCGTATATTTTTCGATGAATAAGATTAATAGTCGGTTATGTAAAGATTATCACTTAAAAAAATTCTTTAAATTTTATATATTTTTTGGATCATTGGGTGATTCAGATTAACAATCAGTTACATGAAGATTATCACTTAAAAAAAATGAGTTAACTTGAGTCATCTGTTTCAATAATCTAACGATCCAAACAATATATAAAGTTTATAGAGTTTTACACTACGAAATTTGATCCTATCTTAAATATTGAAGTCAATATTTGATTTTTAAGCAACAATTATAATATTTTAAATAAAAAATTTAATCTAAGTGTTTTTAATGGAAAATTTATGCCTCTGACCTCCAAGGATAATGAATAATTATTTAAAAGTATTTTAAATTAAAAAATTAACTAATTATAATTTTAAATAATATAATAAATCAAAATTATCTAATAAATTATTCTACGAGAATAGTGGACGAGACTCTCTACTTTAAACCCCAATATCGAAGTTCATCATAATATTATATATCATCCATATTTTAAAGCTTGAACTTATCCTATATTTCCATTTAAATGTTGCCACGTTTCCCATGATTACCTTTATTATAATTATCTTTGAGGGTTACAAGTTTAAATAATGTATAATTAAATTATTCAGTTCGAGAACTGTATCTGGTCAGTCATTGACTGCATCATTTCATCTGTTCTAAAGTTGCAAACGCCGAGGTGTTATCATTCTCAGACAAGAAACTACAGTTTGGTTTCAATGGCAACTACTACAAATGACTATGAACATGGATTGAAGATGATACAGGAATTAACCACCAACGCTCAGCAAGTCCAGGAACATGTTCTGCAGCAGATACTGGCGAGAAATGCCGGGACAGAGTATCTAAGTCGATTTATCAACGGCCAAACTGACAAGCAATGCTTCAAAACCAATGTTCCCATTGTCACTTACGAAGATGTCAAGCCTTACATTGATCGGATCGCCGACGGAGAGACATCGGACATCCTTTTAGACGGACATGTCGTGGATTTCCACATGAGGTGCAAATAATGGTCTCTTTTTTGTATTGTTCTTGTTATGTTTCATAGTTGGTGCTAAGTCGATCCTGTTTGATTATAATTTATATGCAGCACTGGCACTTCCGAAGGGTTGCCCAAGTTGATGCCTGTGACGGCTGAAATTCATGATCAGACAGCTCTTTGTTTTACCCTCTTGAGATCTCTGATGATCAAGTAAGAATCTGAGTTCCTATATATATATATATCCGAATCTGAAAAATATAATTCGAGGTGATCCATGTCCCTGTCATATTCCAGCACAATCCATAAGCTGACTTGTTCATGTTTATTCAGACAATTTGGTGATTTGGACAAAACCGGCAAAAGATTGGCATTTTTCTTTGCCAAACCAGAGGCTGAAACTGCTTCCGGCATCAAGAAAAGAACTGTTCTAACAAGTATATTGAAGGATCCTGGGTCTAGAGCTGCCATTTTTAACCTTTACACATACCCCATTGAGGCAGTCTTTTGCTCAGACAACAATCAGAGCATGTTCTGTCAACTACTCGTCGGTTTAATACAGCGAGACAAAGTAGTTTCAGTTGGCTCAACCTTTGCAACTGTAGTGCTAAGAGCTATCAAGTTTTTAGAAGATTATTATGAAGAGTTATGCTCCAATATAAAAACAGGTCAACTAAGTGATTGGATCACCGATTCTGGCTGCAGAGATGCGGTATCCTTGATCCTAAAGCCTAATCCCGAACTGGCCGGTTCGATCCAAAACATATGTAGCTGTAAATCATGGGAAGGGATACTCAAAAAACTTTGGCCTAAAGCCAAGCTTATTGATGCCATCACTACAGGTTCTATGAGGCAATATGCAGAAACACTCGAATTCTACGGAGGAGGGCTTCCTATAGTGTCGACAGTTTATATTTGCTCGGAAGCCGTTTGTGGTATCAATTTAGAGCCTCTGAGAAAACCTTCTGATGTCTCTTACACATTTCTCCCCAACATGGCTTACTTCGAATTCCTTCCCATGAAGAATGACGGCGCAACAACGTCTGAACAGATTCAGTTTAATGGTGAACCTGTGGATCTTGTAAATGTGAGACCTGGCCAATATTACGAATTACTGGTCACAACTTTTGCAGGTAATGAAAATGAGAAGTTTCATTACAATGATATAACATTGTCTTTTCGATATTGCCTCCAGGGAGATGTTATGTAATACAAGCTTAGAGTATTCTCCTACACTCTCTTATTGTACTATTAGCTTTTTTTTACAGGATTGTACAGATATAAAGTTGGAGATATTCTCATGGTGACTGGTTTCCACAATAATGCACCTCAATTCCGATTTGTAGAGAGGCAAAACATAATTCTAAGTGTTGATACGGATAAAACAAGTGAATCGGATCTCGTAAAGGCAGTGACAGAAGCAAAGACTCTTCTCGAACCGATTGGGTTCATCTTGAGATGGTACACTAGCTATGCTGATACATCTTCCATACCAGGTCACTATGTCATATTTTGGGAGCTTATGGCAAAAGGAGACGACGATACCAAAGAGCTTGATCCGATTATAATGGCAGAATGTTGCTCTAAAATGGAAGACTCGTTGGGCTTGATATATAAACAATATAGGAAGGAGAATTCAATTGCAGCATTGGAGATTAGAGTAGTAAAACAAGGAAGCTTTGAAGCATTAATGGATTACTATGTGTCTCAAGGAGCTGCTCTGAACCAATACAAGGGATCTACTTGCATTAAATCTGAAACTGCCATAAAAATTTTAGACTCCAGAGTAATAGCAAAGTTTTTCAGCCCCAAAAAACCAACGTATTAAGTTGTAATTTTCTGCAGCCAAGAAGTATGTTTTGTGTTTTTCTCAGACAAGAAGCTACAGTTTGGTGTTAATGGCAATGACAAATGACTGGAATAATGTAATAAATCCTCATGAAACTATTTATTCACACCATTAATACTAAATCAAAATCCTAAAACAAAATCAATGTAATTTGACTTGCGACCAGATATTCCCATTGGCCAAAACTTGGTGAAACCTTGAATCAAGTTGCAGTGACCAATGCTAATTTGGTCCAGTCAATGGCTGCCATTGCCATTGTTGGCAGCCACTTGAGGTGTATGTAAAGCACTCACCAAATTTACCCTTTCTATATTCACTCCTACCTTAAACGAATCAAATCAAGACATATCCAACACAAACTGCCTTGCTCCACTTCTAAACAGAGATTGAGGGTGACAAAAATTTAGACCCAAAGCTTGATTCTTTAGACACAAACACCCTTTTTATATTCACTCTACTTCTGAGCTTTGCCGACAGTTCTATGACCTTGGATGGGTGTCTGGAACAGGTGGCAGCATCACCATGAAGGTCCACGATAGTTCTATCGCTAAGCCTCAGCAACTCATCCTCATATCCCCTTCTTGTAACTATTACTCAATCATTTTTTGTGTTCTTCTTTTGATTTCTGAATATTTGGTATTCAAATTCAAATCAGTGTGTTCTGAACGTTTTATATTAGTTTGGGGCCTCCGATATCTTTAGAACCTTTCTTTCTGGGTTTTGTTATTATTTTTTTTTGGATAAATGGAAATTTTATTCATCCAAATGAACCAACATTCTGTACAAATGAAATAAAACCAAGTTTTTATTATACTTGTTATTTTAGCTCTAAGTTGAATTTTATTATACTTAATTCTAACCTCTAGGCTGCTTTTTTTTTACTACTTGGTATATGTTTTTCCTGTAAGAATTTACAGTCTGATATCTTGTAGATAGAACTTGTCTTTCATTTACAATCTGTTCTCTGTAAATTGCCATTCATCTCCAATTACATGTTTGTTCATTTCTTTTCATTTTCTGGTTACAGGAGTATTGTTGTTTAAGAGTTGCTGTTCTTATTTTCTTCTAGAATGGCTTAATTATGGATTTGTGATTCGTACTTTGGTAGGCAGTTCCATTTCAATGTTGCTCACTGATTCCTCTTTTCACCACAGGTATACGTATATTCCAGTGGTAGCAGATTGGCTCAGAGGCTTCCTCTTTTCACCACAGGTATACATATATATTCAATGTGACATTATTTTGCCTTGCTTGCTTGCAGAAACTAGAGAGAAAACCGCAGTTACGTTGAAATAACCGAGACCTTAGGTGTTGATAAGCCATCTGAGATACTATTTCTGACCGATATCTATCGAGAAGCCACTGCTGCAAAAGCTGCAGGTATGGCACTGCTCATGTTCTTTTCTTGTTTCCCTGTGTCCATAGTCTGAGACCCTGTTTGATTCCTGGTTCAGTTTATTAAACTTAATACTCCAAAATAAATGATACTATTTTCCATATTAATATGTCATACTGTTAAAAGAGAATCCGAATCATACCGATTCGATAAACAACAAATTACCGTAACAAAGATCATAAATTTCTCTGCACTTCCTTGTGTAAGTTGTTGTTGGAACATGTACCTTGAAAGTTTGGTTCTGTAGATCAGTTCCTGATTTCAGTGTTACACAAACTAGAAAACTTAGGCAATTTAAACTTTGTTTATTGATATATTAATGATGATCCATGTCTGAGGTTTGGAGGCTATAATCTCTATCCGTCCGGGGAACGGCCGTCTTGCCGAGAACCATGGGTTCAAGACCATCAACTCTTTCTCAGAGATCTAATAGAGATTTTGTTCTCCTGTAATAATATCTATGTAACAGTACAGACACATGATAAATCACTTTCAAATGCAATAAATCTTGGTTTTCTGCAAGTTCTGTTTGTGCTTTCATTCTGAGCAATGGGAATGATTTCGATCCTGGGGACAACAATGTTTTCAGACATTCAAGTGTGCCACTTTATCTACCAAACATTGTATGTCATAATAAGTTTGCTGGTACAATAATGTTTCATTTTCAGATGATGAACCCTAGATATCTGCAGTGAAACACAGGTTCTCGTGAATGTTTTAAAAAAATATATTGAATTTACTATGTCAATCGTCGACTTGATAATAGAGGTAAATTTAGTTGAGAAGTCGAATTATTATAAATCTTTATGTCATATGAGTAATTTTTATTCTTAGTTTTTTCATTTACCAATTTTTAAAAACTAATTCACTTTCGGTTGATTGATTCGAGTCCAACAATAACTAAACATCAACTGCTGGCTTGAAAATAACCTACAATCTTTCGACAGATAAACCCACATCCAACACATCTTTGAACATTTGTTTCAGCTCTGCAATAAAAAGCAGTAAATGCTGGAAACTAGTGACCAATGAGGTAGTTGAAACTGCATGCATGCAGGAACTGTACATATCTAATGAAGTACAGTGGACAAAACAGTTCTCATTACTGTTTTTATAAATGTTCTTTTCTGTAAAATTTTAAACAGGAAATATCTTTAAATTTAACTCTCAGAGAACAAAAGCTCAAAGTATAGAAACTAGCCTTAACCAGAGATAGTCTAGAACTAGCTAGCCAGGAGTTAGCCCACTGATTACCTGTTGTGATTACAAATTTCATTTTCTGCTCCATTTTTTCTTTTAAAACTTCATTTTCAATCAAAATCATAGAAAAAGCCTCAACTTTTTTCCACTTTAGCCTGCCGAGTATGTTCCCATTTCTTAAGTACTCTGCTAACTGATGTATCTAAGACAAGGATGAAACCCAAATTTGCATGATTGCATACCAAATAAGATTTAAATGAAAAAGACTATTCTTCATCTTCAAAGAAGCTAAAGACATGTGGCTCATTTAATGTTCAAAGTTTCTTACAAGCCTTTGGCTTATGTTTTTCATACCTAACAACAAATTTTCTAGTATCAAACTTTAACTGCTCTTTCAGCTCTGCTAAACAGATCAAACCAGACCAAAACTTGTTAAGGTAGTTAAGAAAAAACACTCCAAGAAAAAGGGTAAACAAAAGCAGCAAAGCATTGGCATTACCTTTGTAATAATTTCATTTCCAATACATATACTATATATATATATATATATATATATATATATCATTTACTTGCCTTCTACTTAATATTTTGGTGTAGAAAAGTGAAAAAGATTAGAGGATCCAATATTGTCACATCTTGTTTGATCTTTTTTTTTTTTCTCCTTTGTTGTGGTGGGCCATTTTTAATGATAGAAAAGCTTGTCTGTCAAACTATTGTTGATTAGCAACAGCTGCAAAGCTTTTGGCTAATGAAAATTAATAGAGTTTTACAAAGACAATGCACAGTCTTACATAGTACAACCAATTGACTAAAAAGTTTCAAATTTTATCTTGAAAAAAAAAGCACCAAGAATCCCCCCCCCCCCCCAGTGAACTGGATTCAAAAACAGACATCCTTGCTATGATGGTCCATTATTAAAACCAGCCAAAAAGTCTTCATTCTGAACAATAGAAAAAATATAAATCTCAATTATCACAGAGAAATTGAACATTATTCTTAAAGGACAGTGTTCTTACAACAGCTACAATGTCTGTAATAATCCTATAGTGAGTGAGAAAAAGTTTTAGTTGGACTCATGGTATTAGTTTTCATTTCTGATACCCTTTTAGCTGAAAAGAGCTGCAAATGTTACATTAAAGCATGGAACACAATGTCACAACAACAAAACAGAACAAAACTAAAGGAAAATGACATGTCCATTATATGCAAAACACAGAGGATTAGTAGTAATTGTTATGGTTCTAAAGCAGCAGGCCAAAATCCAAGAATAAGTGAAGAAAGAAGATGGTGGAATTAAGGTGAAAAGGAAGAGCTTTACCATAATCAAAGGGAGATCAAATCATACAATTGAAGAAAGATCCTCACAACTTCATTTTTTTCCTTGACAAATCACTCTTAAACTAACATAATCATTGTCTGGTTTGAATTCTTAAGAAGAGCCTGAAACTCTTGGAGAAGTGACCGGGAAGAGTGGCAAGAGCTGAGGCTCGGTGTCTCTTGGAGTTGACATGGGCGATGGATGCAAGAAAAAGCCTTTCTCAGCTATAGCCTTGTCTTCCTCCGATGAATTCCCTAAAGAAGGTGAAGAAGACTTGTTGAAAGTGTCCTCATTTAATGGTGTAACCGGGCTACTAAGAGCTAGCTTTGGGAAGTCAAGCAAGCTCGGAGACAGGATCTCGGCATTCCTCGGCGAATAAAAAGCACCACCACCACCACCACCACTACCGTTGTTTGCAACGCTAGAAGGCAGGTAAGTGTTGATCATCATGAGGTTGTTCTTCAGGTTACTGTTCCTCCTCTCGTAAAGCTTGAAACTTTGTTTCTTGGGTGAGTTTGTTTTCATGGGAGGTATGGGAAAAGATGATTGGTGTTGTGTTGGAGGCTTGGAGGAAGCTTGTTTAACGGTCTCCGATGAACCAGTGAGCATTTGGACAACCTGTTTGAAAGTGGTTGTGTCAGCTTGGACAAAGGTTGTTGGGTAAGGGTTGGTCTCAGATCTGGAGATGGGGATTGGAGTTAAAGGTGGGGTGTGAGTTTGGACAACCCCATTGCTGCTACTGGTTCCATTGTTTCTATGTGGAGAGTTCAAAGGAGATGATGGTGGGAAGTTCAAGCTCCTGTTGTTCTCTTGAACTAACCTTGTTGAATTCTCCATTGATGGGGTGATCTACACCCTGAAAGAGAATTTTCTTGGGGATTGTTTGGTTGAAGAGAAAAAGGAAAAAAGAGAAAGTGAAAAACAAGGGTTGAATATCAGAAAGGTTGGCTTGCTTGTTTATAGTATTTTTGTTTTCTTGTGTTGTGACCATGGAATTTGCAGCAACAACTGGTTATAGTTTTCAGTCTATTCTTTTTTATTTTCCTCTTATTAGAATTATTTTAAAAAATAATTTTTTATATTTTTTAAAATTTATAAAATTATTATAGTATAAAATCTATTAATTAATCGAATAATTAAAATATTATTATTAGTATATCTCGTATAAATTTAAATTTCAATAATTAAACTAAGCATCTACTTAATGGAATGGAAAAAATATTGCATTATTTTACATTTTTTTTCTTTCATCAAAAATTTAAAAAAATGAAATGGATATTATATGTTTTATAATTTATTTTTAAAACTTTAAATATATTTAAATCAACATTTAATTATATATTATAAAATTACTTTTTACTTACAATATATTAAATAAAATTCATATATGTGAGACATAAATAAATAGATTGATATATATGTGTTGAATTGGTATTATTGACTTCAGAGCCCTGACTATATATATCTTGATGGGATTGGTGAGAACGGGAACTTTCCCTTTTTTTCTTTTATTAAATTGTAATGGTTAAATTTCCAAGATGGTCCTTCTTCTAAATGTTTCTTATAATTTTAGTTATTATTATATTAAAAAATTATATCTGATAAGATGTATAACGTCATTGTTGTATATTTTATATGAGATTAGTGTCATCGTTTTTTTCTCAAACGCGTTATTCTTTCTTACTTAATATCTTGACGCTCTCATCACGAGTCAATCATGCTCGTGATAAATCATTCCCAATATTATTCATTATGCCTACCAACCCATAGATGGTCGACGTAAAATCAGGTAATCAAATGATTGCTTTGATAACATTTATCATAAGATCAATACGTTTTTCTTAAAATACATAATAAAATATTATTTATATATCTCAAGACCCCTTTTACTCTAATATAAAATTAATATCTTTATTTTTTCCTCTTATATATATAACAATATATCTGGAATCTCTTTTATTTCAAAGTAAAAGTATACCAAAGAATGTCAAAATTGAGTTTTTATATATCAAAATAAGAAACCGAAGGAATTTTGTCTGCCATGACAGGGAAGAGGATTGATTCCTTTATATATCAATAAAACCCATAATTTATATATTATTATAAATTAAATTTAAATTTCATTATTTATTTAAATTTCGATACAATAATAATTTTATTATACACTTTTAATATAAATACGTAATTATATATTGTTTTTAAAATGTGATATAAATTTTTGACTAGAACCAATAGATGGGACATCGTTTACTCCACTTGCCTTTCAACGAACAATTTCTTACGTTCTAATGTTCTGTTTTCTTTCACTAAATGATTCGGTTCGAATTCCATGGGATCCAAGTTTCAAGTGGGTGCATCTTCATAGGAGCATAAGGTTCTTTACCTTATAACATATTTTTATGATTGATTTTGCGGGATTTCGATATTCGTATGACGACTTTTACTATACTTATCTTTTATTCATACTTGTAGTCATGTAAAATTTTATCCTCTTTAAAGGTGTTTATCGATACAATCAATGACGAATTGTCAGTTTTTAGAATAGATGTAAGAGGTGGTGGTTGATTTTGAGATTTTATCCGACTCGTGTTTTAACAACTTTCCAGAAATCTTTTAACGATTTTTTTATTTAAATTTAAATTAAAATAAATTATTTTTGTATAAGAATATATTAAACCCTAAAACAAAAAGGAAATCCAAGAATCAAATTCTGATTCTAATGGGAAATATAAAATAAGTGTAAGTATATGATGTGGGATAGGGGACCAAAGTTCCATTACAAAACACAACAAAAGGACACCAATTTCTTTTTTTTTTCTTTTCAAAACATAAATCATTATACTTTGCCTAACATGCCCCAATTGAGCAACAAAATAAAATTAAAAAAATCATTTGAATAATTATATAGTACACTCCACCATTAAAGCATAGGTTAAAATTATAATTATAAAATATTTTTTAGAATCGTGTAATCTTATAATTTAAACTCATAAATGAAAATTTTACGATCTGAAATCTGATATTTATATTCGCTCTATAGCCTTCCATACGAATAATATGGTCGCTTCACATAATTTAATTTATTATTATTTATGATATTGTCAATTAGACTTTGATTATTTTAATAATTTTTATTTAAGGTTAGAGGTAACGACGGAAGAATTTGTTCCTAGTATATTTTGAATCCAAAACTTAAAAGAGATAAGAGATTATAAACTAAAAATTTTAATCGTTCGTTATAAAGATTATTGACTGATATATTTATTTATTAAATATATAAAATTACAAATTAAGCATCGTAAACATAAAAATATATATCATAAAAAATGTAGGGGCTTGGCCGGCTTGATCAATTAGGTTTTTTTCCCCTCAAAGTTGAAATAGTACCAATTTATTTTATTTATTTAGAATCCTACTTTTAATTTAGTACTTTGTTGACACCGCCAAACACGGTCTTCTTTTTTGTCTTAACACCGTCACATTCAAAGTGTCCTAATTATTGAGATAAAAAATTAATTATTTAAATTCTTAATAACGTTATATATTTTATTAAATATATTTATAAAAAATAATAATTGAATTTTTAATTAATTTTTTAAATTAGGGATTTGATAGTTTAAATGTTGGGGATTTAAAATATATTTGAAGGGAAAACAAAATCTGAAAATTTCTTGGTGTGTGTTTATGGTGGGATTTATCTATAAAATTAATTAATTAATTAAATGAAACATTGTGATTAAATACCTTGACTTTCATGTCCTTTTCCTTGTTGTAATACTAATCATGATTATGGTGATAAAAGAGGATCTGTCCATTCCTTACGTTACAGGCTTGTAAGTCAAAGCTACATGGCCCTATCATAGGAGAAATTATATCATGGGTCAGTTTTACCGTGTCATTCATGAGATCAACCAATAAAAACTGTCCATCTCATTATTTTTTAATTTTTCAAGTAAAGATTCATTTGGAAAAAAATTATGACATAAAAAAATTGATGAAGTAAATATTCAACACGAAACTCATATCCCGTAAAAAATGAGTTTGCCTTACATGTACTAAAAGAGAATTTTTTTTAGATAATTATTAAAAGGAGGATAATCATATAAAATTGACGTTATTCATCCTAAAAGATCTTAATTCGCACAAATTTAATTATATTTGAAAAAATGAATATATTTTACTATATATTTACTATTAAAAAATAAAATAAATACAAATAACTCATTATTTAATTGGTCAAATGATAATTGGAAAGAGAAGAAAAATAAAAGAAAATGCAACCCAATAAAATATTGTCATTTTGTTCCAATGGAACTACTTTGATGGGGTTTCATTCAATCTTTTAAACTGAGTCTTGTTGACCTAATTGGCACAAATCATAACTATATGGTCGTACAGGAAATTCATTAATATTATGTGTAATTTTCTCTAAACAAATAATTTTTTATTCGTATAATATATAATATGTTAAAATAATTAATAATATGACTAACAATAACAATGGTTGTTATATAACGATAGTAATACTATTCGAAATTGTTATTGTGTCGTAATATTATATGTAAAATCTATAACTATGATAAAAATCAATCGTTGTTCGTACAAAGATTTAATCGATGTTAATTTCAGATTTATTTTTCCGTCGGCAGTCACTTGAAAAGATATATCCTCACTTGACTGATGGTTATTTGTCAATGAAATTGGTCTTAATAACGGTACTTTTTTGTATGACAATTTGGATCACGAATCACTCCTTTTATATGTATTTTGTTTGGACAGAGACAAAAAAAATCAGAAAACTTTTAAATTTTGTTGGTATACTTATCTATATAAAAATTTTATTTTTTTTTATTTTTGGGTTGTAAGAATTTTTTGATTGTTTTATCCGATAAATCTTCTTTTTAAATACATTGTAATTATAATATTTTTATGAATTTAATAAAAAAATATTGTTTATTTATCAAAAAATATATATAAACAGTTAGACCCTGAGGCTCAAATTCTCCTTAAACCAAGCTCGAAAAAAATCATTGAAAATAATGGGCCAATTTAAAATTTGACCAATAAACAGAGGATGTATATACAATTAAACCAATTAAAATATATATTAATCAATACATGTTTAAAATAGAATTACATTTTGAAAATAAGGGATCAATTTAAAATTTAATCAATAATTAGAGGATGTCTATGCAATTAAACCTATTAAAAATAAATTAACTTTTATAGTCAAAAAAGTCCTGAATCATTTTGGAGTATCAATTTTAATCTGAACCGGCCCAGCACCCTTATCTTCCAATTAATGAAGACTTTGAGTTTGACTAATCTAACCCCCAATTCGGTGGATCAAAGAGTGCGTAGCCACCTAATCCAACGAGGGCAAATAAGTAAGATACGGATATATTGGAGTTTAGTGGTCGAGTTGAAGACTTGGTCCATTGATTAAGGGTTTAGCGTAGATATCCGGAATTTAAGGTTTAGCGTTATAATTTAAGATTAAATTAAAGTTAAAGTTAAAGTTTAATGTTAGGTTTAAAAAATTATAAATATAATATATTATTTTAGATTTAGAGTTAAAGTTTATAATTTAATTTTTTTATTAAAAATATAAAATTTTTATCTTATTTTAACTTAAAAATAGATCTATTAATAATTAAATATTTAAATTATTTTTTTTTAATTTAAATTTTATTTAATTTTTAAAATCAAAATTATAAAATTATAAGTATCTAATATTTTTGTTTTAAAAAATCTAATCATAGAAAATCATTCAAGACAACTTGTTTACTTCTTTCATTATCAACCTTCATTAATAATAATAATAATAATAATAATAATAATAATAATAATAATAATAATAATAATAAAACCAAACATAGAATTTTCAAAGGAACACAATTTGAAAAGTCTTTTCTTTTATTAGTGAAAGAATCCAAAATCTACTTTTTGAGGTTTGGAAAATAAGATTAAAAGTGCTTTCTTTATGTGAAATAAAAAGATAAAGAAATCAACTCAACAAATTCCTTACAAAATTTCTCCTATGGGAAACAGAATAAAGCTTTTGCTTCCTCTCTATGTTCTTACCTTTCACTCCCTGTCATTTGAAACCTATGCCTCCATTAAAATGGATTCCCACACCCTATTTCCAGGCCAATCACTCTCTGGTAACCAAACTATAAGCTCAAGTAATGGGAGATTTGAGCTTGGTTTCTTCAAGCCAGGTAACTCCTCGGCTTACTATGTAGGTATCTGGTACAAGAACATGTCAGTTGAGACTGTGGTGTGGGTGGCTAATAGAGACAAGCCACTCTTTGATCCTTCCGGTTCGAAGCTCGAGCTCACTCGAAAGGGTAGCCTTGTTCTTTACAATCAAGATGAAATCCCAGTTTGGTCATCATCAAACACTATGGATGGTTCAATTGTTGCGGTTCTTGAGGATTGTGGGAATCTTGTTTTGAGAAATAGTTCGAACTCTTCGGTTGCAGTATGGGAGAGTTTTGATCATCCTACTGACACATGGTTGCCTGGTGCCAAGCTTGGAGGAAGTAAGATGAGCAAGAAGGGGAAAGAGCAAAGCTATGTTTCTTGGAGCAGCTCAGATGATCCTTTGCCTGGACCGTTTTCCCTGGGGCTTGACATGGACGGGACCGGCACTTATCATGTACTCAAGAATGGGCATAGGCACTGGACTTGTGGGACATGGCTAGAGAGAGTTTCCTCTTTTAGTACTGAAATAGTGGATAGAAACTATACCAACATGGACTATGTGTCAAATGAGGAAGAAACTTACTACAAGTACTCGGTCACCGGCTCCTCGGATCTTGTAAGATATAAGATGGATGTATCAGGGAAAGTGCAGAAACTCGTATGGAAAGATGATTCTCAGAATTGGGAAACTATTTGGGAAAAACCAAAGGAAGATTGTGAAATCTATGGTTTCTGTGGAGCAAATGGTGCTTGCAATCAGTTTGGTTCGCATCATTGTAGATGCTTGGATGGTTTTGAGCCTAAAATTCCAGGAGAATGGAATACGGGAAATTATACAAATGGTTGTCGTCGAAGATCTCAACTGCAGTGCAATGAAGATGGAAAACATAGCTTCCGAGTGATTCAAAACATAAGATTACCGGCAAATGAAGTGTCGTTGACAAATGTTAAGAGCTTAAAAGAGTGTAAATCAGCATGTTTAAGAGATTGCTCTTGTATTGCATACACCATTGGATATTATGGTAACTGCTCTGTATGGCGAGAAGATCTGTTGAACATCCAGTACCTGTCATATGGTGACAAGCTCAGAAAAGATCTATATCTCCGGCTTCCGAAGGCGGAACTGGTAGCTTCGAGCCATAAAACGAAGAGAAGAATAGAGTGGTTCACTCTTAGTGCAGCTGCAGCAACTGTGAGTTTGATTGCTATCTTGGTACTCATAGTTTCAACACGCAGGATGTCAAGTTCCTCTGATGCTGAACCAGTTGATGATGTTCTGGTTCTCTTTAAGTTCGGTGATTTACGGAGTGCGACAAAGAATTTTTCTGAAAAATTAGGTGAAGGAGGCTTTGGTTCTGTTTTTAAAGGGACACTTTCGAATTCGACTGCTATAGCTGTAAAGAGTCTCAAATGCCAGGACCAAGAAGACAAGCAGTTCCGCACTGAAGTAAGCACCCTAGGGACAATTCATCATGTTAATCTTGTTCGCCTTCTCGGGTTTTGCCTGAAGGGGATGAACAGGTTTCTAGTCTATGACTACATGCCGAATGGTTCCTTGGACAGTCATCTGTTTTATAAGGATTCGAAGATCCTAGACTGGAAAACAAGGCATCATATTGCAATGGGAGTAGCTCGAGGATTAGCTTATCTCCACGATAACTGCAGAGTATGCATCATACACTGCGATATCAAGCCCGAAAACATTCTTCTTGACGCGAACTACAATCCTCAGCTTTCAGACTTTGGCCTAGCAAAGCTGTTCGGCAGGGATTTCAGCCGTGTTTTGACTTCGATGAAAGGAACCAGAGGCTACCTTGCACCCGAAATGATTTCAGGTGAGCCAATCACTCCAAAATCTGATGTTTTTAGCTACGGAATGCTGCTTTTGGAGATTATATCGGGAAGGAGAAACTGGGAGTCAAGAGATGATGAGAACGACAATTACTTCCCGGCTCGGGCTGCGATCTGCGTAAGCAACGGAGGGGATGTACTAAGTTTGTTGGATCCCAAGTTGCATGGGGATGCAAATGCAAACGAAGTCATCAGAGCCAGTAGAGTTGCATGTTGGTGCATTCAAGATGAAGAGCAAAATAGGCCATCTATGGGGCAAGTTGTTCAGATCCTGGAAGGAGTCCAAGAGATCAATAGGCCACCAGTTCCCTGGTTTATCCAAACCATCATAAACTGTTAAAGGGCTTTCCAAGTTGTCTTTTACAAATGAGAAGCAATGTACTAGTAGTTCCTTATCTCCGAGTTTCGATTTACTGAAACACCATTAGAGAAGCTTATGCTTCTAGCTTTCCTGTGAGATGCATATGGAAATTCTATAGGAACAAAATTTTACATATATAACCAATTAAACCAGAATTACAAAGTTTTGGTGCAACCTTCATGGATGGAAAGAACAGAATTAACCAACTTTTATCACTGTGGACCTAGCTACTGGCAATGGCATGCCGATCAACAAAGACTTGCAGTTTCATTCAAGTTAAGTTCTTCAGACCATATAATACTAAACCAATGCCAGAAGTATCAGCACAACCAGCGAAGCAGGAACGACCCATGTCCAGTAGTTGGTCAACTTCTTATGTCTCAGGATAGCAAGACAATGGAGCTGGAACGATTAGCTTGTCTAATACATGGCTTGCTTATAAAAGTTGCAGGGAATATATAAAGATAGTTCCATTAATGCTGCTGCAATTTTCTTGGTAAGCGAGATTCTGCTTGTTTCATTACATTTAAATAATCTGAAGATCTCTGCATTTAACTTTGGCAGATCTACAGGAAAGATCTCTCAATCAGCTATAAGCTTTAATTACATATGCCTCACTAGCAATCTTCCTATAAAGACTGAGCTATACAAAAAAGAAGAGAACACTTGCTTCATATTTCAGAAGAGAACTGGCAGCCGAACTATTCGCTGTCATTATCTTGATAATGTTCATCATGATTTGCAGTTCACAAAGTTTAGCTTAACGCCCGGAAACGAATAATGAATTGGTTGATATTTGGTTGCCTTCTAGTGGAACCTTTTTCATCTTTGCCTTATCCAGGCGTGCTCGTCGAACAGCTTCTTGAATTTGACGATCATGATCCTTGAGCATCTGATCCATGTTGCTTGATGGAACTAATAATGGACCAGAATAATGAATTTTGCGACCTTTTGAGCTATAACCGATCTGGAAACAATCACCATCGAGAAGTATGCATTAGTTACTTGAAAAGAAAACAAGTTGTAGAAACCAACCAAAAACCATACTTCACCCCAAGAAAGAAAAAAATCGACATTTTTACACAGTTTTGACCATGAGAACCAATCATCATGGCAAAAACCAGTTTCACTACTTACCAGAACTGGATCTTTGATGTTACTTCTTCCATCTTCTTTCTGCTGCATATTATGTTTCGAATCCTGTTGGAAGGTTTCCGATGCCTCCTTAAACGAACCAGGAAATCTTGCAAATACTTTTGGAGCTTCTCGTTGCGAACAACCAGTTCTTTCTCTGCGATCTTCAGATATAAGATTACTTCTCCTTGCTGCCACCAACCCTTGCATCATAGACAAGTCAGCCCCAGTAGAAAGTTTTGGAGCATCATCGAGTTTTTTTCCGGACTTTGCCCATGCATCTCGGTGAGCCAGTGGCCCCGAATGAGAGGCTCTCTTGTGATGACTCCCCTGTGCATCCGCACTTGATTCTACTGATTGTGATGGTCGAGGTGGATCTATAGGAAAGCCTGAGGCAACTTCTTCAGGATGAGGATTAAACTTCTCACTCCGACTCTTAGAATTGGATTGACCTTGTCTTTTCTGGAATGTCAGTAATACTTTTAAATAAAAATTGCTACTACTGCCAAACAGATGGTGTTGCTCTAAAAAAGGAATGACAAACTCAATGGCCATCACCAAACATGTTAAGAGTGAAAAGAGATGAAATGGCAAGTATAAACCAAATGTTAAAGTTACCTGCATTGACAAGATTAGCTCAGCATTGGCATCAG
Organism: Abelmoschus esculentus; assembly: GCA_035048815.1. Lineage (NCBI taxonomy): Eukaryota > Viridiplantae > Streptophyta > Magnoliopsida > Malvales > Malvaceae > Abelmoschus > Abelmoschus esculentus. The sequence goes on from JAUCBN010000001.1 coordinate 12,164,252, forward strand.
GCGCTGGCATGGCTCGAGACTCTCTTGTTGCTCTCCTGTCAAGGTCGGGTCTCTGACCTTTGGTTCCTGATGTTCCTTGTCTGCCAATAGAAAAAGTAGTTTATTAGAATTTTAGCACCTGTTCAAAGCACTAATGATTCAGGCCATTAAGTCAGCAGTGGCAGAACATGGAAAGATAAGACTAAGAGTATCTCATCTTGTCAAAACAAAGTATTTGCTTCCTGGAATAATATGCAATAACTAGTTCCTTGGGTGATCCTTTCGAAGCACTCGATTTTTTGGAAGTAACCTCCCACATAAGTAGGAGAAAGTTCAAAGATATTCTCCTTCAGAAGCATGGGATTTTCCATATTGCACAAGCATCTTGAAAATTTCTAGAAAGAAAAATAAATAAGTTTAAGGTCTTATTGTAATCATAAAATATTCACCTTCTCGCTTCCTCGTCCCTCATTTTTGCATCAAACTCTTTGCTAGGAGGATACTTGGGCAAGCTTGAAGGATCGCAGGGAAGCGGATTTGTGGTAAAGAACTGAAAAAACACAAGTAAAAACAAGTCAAGAAAATCGGATACTTTGTGTGTGTGTATATATATTATTTTTTTAAAAAAATTACAACAGAGACGCAAAACAAAATGATGTAGGAATAAAAAGCATGGAATAACTTCACAAATTTGCAGGCATAATTGACAGTACTATTCCAAAGTTCTGATCCAATTGTCAAACAAATAATACAAGTAACTTGTCTTTAGATACTATAATGTGTCATAGCCTCCAAAAATTGTGTTACCTACTTTTAGCAACAGTGAAAATTTTCTTAAAATAGAAAATAGAGAATTGAAAAGGAAAAAGAATATAAGCCTCATGTGTACCAACATTCACCCTGTGGTACCATCCCCCTGAAAGAGAGGAAGATGTTTCCGGACATGCAAGGATTATATTTGCCTAAAATATAATAAAACATAATTTCTCAAAAACATGCCTCACTCTTGAGAGCAGACGCTGCAGATCCGCGATCAGCAGGGTCAACAGAAAGCAATGTTTCCATGAGTGCTAATGCCGGTGCAGGAAATTCCTTAAATGATTCAGCAACACAGCGTCTATAAGGCTGTTGAGGCTTAAAAATTGTAGCATGAGGCAACTTTGATTTTCTCCAATAGTCTTCAGAAGGCGAGCCACAAAGTTTGAAAATTTTATGCAACTGTTCCACCTATAAAGCAGAAAGACATGGACCTCAATCATTCATTTTATGACCCTCCTATCGGCTATCACTAAAACAATTGTTATGCATTACACTAAAGTTTCTGCTTAAAACTCCTAGTACTTAGTAGGAAACCTCTCATTGAATAACAAAAGCACACCTCAGTTCTTCCGGGCATAATAGGCTTGCCAGCATATAACTCAGCAAGTATGCAACCTGTACTCCATAAATCCACGGCAGTGCCATAGTAAGTGGCTCCAAGTAAAAGCTCTGGTGGTCTATACCAAAGAGTTACAACACGACTTGTCAAGGGCTGACTTTGATGGGGGTCGTAAAAACTTGCCAGACCAAAATCTGCAATCTTCAAGATGCCATTGTTGTCAATTAGAAGATTTGAACCTTTTATGTCACGATGTAGGACACCATGGCTGTGACAATGATCAAGACCATGCAAAAGTTGCTGCATGTAGCATTTAACCTGCCCAAAGATCAATAAAAAGAACATAAGAATACCCCATAGATGACAAGTATAAATTTCTGGTTTGCAGAATATTCTCAACTTCTTAAGAAGGCAATTTAAAGGGGGGGAATCATAGAATCCCAATGTGTGGGAGATCTCTTAAAGGAGATATCATTAGTCTAGACCATTGTTACTACTCACAGAAAAAGTAAATTTCAGAAGATAGCGAATTGCAGCTAAGAGAAAAATAACAATGGCAACAGAATCCGACATACCTGTGGCTCTGAAAACTTCAGACCCGGGTGTGAAGCAAGACCAGCCAAATCATGTTCCATATACTCAAAAACAAGGTACAAGCTGGAAGACATCCTTGAGGTAACCAGACCTTCCAGCTTTATAACATTTGGATGGTCAAGTCTACGTATTATGTGAATTTCCCTTGCCATAAATCGAACACTCTCCGGCTCAAGGTTGTCAAATCTTACTTTTTTCAGAGCAACAATTTTTTTCTGATCTAAATCACGAGCCCTATATACATTACTATAAGTCCCCTGGCCAATCTGCATAGGAAATACAAGTTCATGTAACCTATGTTATTACTAGTCACAAGAAACTGTCAATTTAGAGCATGGTGATAGGTTATAAGATAAAAGACATCAAATTAAATGGCTGTAGTGAAGAATCAAGAAAACAGATGGAATTCCAAAATCCTACCTAAAGTTTCACATCCGTGGGATGAATAAAATATTAAGATGCCGTAACGTTGAATAAAGGTAGATCACTGGACTTAGAAGGGGGGTCTTCTGATTGAAAATTGATACTGTTTTGATCTTAATTGAACCTGATTTAGAACAAGGTGGTATTCTAATTGGATGGCAGCTTATTATTCATGAATTGCAACAAGATGTTTTACAATCTTTAAAAGATATCCAAATGGTTTATCTAAAAAATGATAAAAATGTCCAAATGGATCTCGATGAAGTGTGATTCCAAATATAATAGCGCAAATGTGAATATAGACAAACAAAGCAGAGGGCCAGAGACTAAAAGGAACTACTTAAAAATTAACTGATAGGTCAAAACAGGAAACTATCAATGATATTAGCAACACAAGGACCAAGCATACACAATGTACAACACCCTAATCTAAGAAATAAGTTAAGTAAGAGCATAATTACTTTATCCAGCTTCTCAAATGAGTCTGCACGCCGTGGCACCCATCCTCTGATTGCTTCTCCTGCCACTGAAGCTAACCAAGCAGGCCACCCTGCTGCTACCTGCTCTCCTTCTGTAGCTTTGGGGAGACTACCCATCCCGGGGTGTTGAGTAACAACATACTCTGTCTTCTCCCTCTTCCTTTCCAAATTCTCACCATGCAACCGTACCGAACCATTCACTTGTTTATCAATTAACATTGTCCGCACTTCATTGTTATCAGACCGGTCCTTTGCTCTATAAGCTCCCTCCCTTCTAGATGAAGTAGCACTTGATGCCCTAAATTCGGAGGATGCTTTACTCGAAGGCCTCTCTCTAGGACTCTCCTTACTATCTTCAATTGCAGAAGGCTTACAACAAATGCAACCCATCATACACCAAAACCACCCTTCAACAAAACCTTCTTCGATTCGTCTAAGAGTAGCTAAATATCCTTCATTTCTTCAAAAAAAAAATATCTTATTTCTTTTTACAACATTATCCCCCTCATCCATTCCCACCATGCTAAAAAAAGCTTAGAAAAACTCAACCAAAAACAGAAATCCCAATATTCCATCCAAATTCAAATGTTATATAAAAAAAAAATCCCATTTCTGCACCAGCATTCTACCAAATGAAAACAATCAAGAATCTTTGTTTCTAGAAATAGACTTCACTAAAAACCAAATATTATACACATACTATCCAATCTAATCAAGGGGACATGTGAACCAAGAGCCTACTTCTCTAGAAGCTCAACAAAACTACAACCTTTACTCAAAATAAAATCACGAAACAAGCTTCCAAAGATGACACAAACTAATGCAAATCCAAATACCACCCTAGAAAATGATACCTCTTAATACACTCAAATCTTCTCTACTTTCCTTATCCAATCAAATTATTCAAAACCAACAAATTTAAACTACCTAAAAGCTCCAAAAAAAACCTTAAAAGCAATGAAAGTCTTCACCTTTTCCAAGTACCTTTAAGAAAAATACATCTTTTGCAGCTAAAAAAGATTGAAACTGAGAAAACCCTAGAGAAAACTAAGTGATCAATGGTCTGCAACAACAAAAAATGTAAAAGAGAGAAATGGATCTAAGGGGAGCAAAGAAAAGAAGGATTCTTTTTAGATTGTGACTTATGAGAATTTTTTTAGTTTTGGTCGATCGTAGAAAATGAGAAATCAATGATATTTGAGGTGGGTCTGGTTCTGGGGCAATAATTTATGGCAAAGTTGGGAGGACATGGTGTTGAAAAGAATTATCTTTGAATTTATTATATTAAAAAGATTATATTTTGAATTTATAACGGTTTAAATAATATTTTATAGTCAATGTATTTAGATTTATTTTTAAAATTTTAATTAACCTATCATTTTAATTTTTATATATTAATTATTTTAATTTTTTATTTTGAGTTAAAATATTTTTTATAAATAAAAATTTTTACTCAATTAACGATAAAAGACTTAAAATAATTTAACATAATAAATCATCATTAAAAATATAAAATATTTTAAATAATTTTATAAAAACATTTTTAATTGATGTATCATATATAAAATTATATTTATTTATATAACACTAATATCATGACGTATATTGATATATAAATTTATCCTCATATCTTAAATTATTTAAAATCAATTAATTAATAATATTTATTCATAAAATAAAAACTTTAACTAAAAATAAAATATTAAATTAAATTAATTAAAAAATAAATATTAACATTTTTTAATAAATATTTTCCGTTGGCTTTCGTTTTCAGTTTTGACAACAGGCCAGGGGTACGTTCCACTCGCCGAGACTGAGAGTATGGAAATGTTGAAACCACCTTCGATTAAGACAGTAAGAAAACATGTTCGATAGATTATGTTTTTTTCCTTACAGTTATCAGTTCAGTTCATAAACTAACACTGTTGGTCTTAGGTGAGAGACATTACGATCTCATTGACTTAACACAAACACTGATCCATAGTAGTCTGGGCCCACTGCTCCAAATGTCATCATGTACGTCCATTCTTCATCATGTGGTCAAAAATTAAATACGAGTTCAAGAGATCCGACTTTGAACGGTTAAAAGCTTAAATGTCAACTTTAAACAGTAAAAAAATTAAAAACAGATTCAAGAGATGTCGATTTTGGTATTTTTATGTGATCTTCAAGCTTTTTACTGTTTAAAGTCGAAAGCTAATAAATCTGACTTTTAATCCATTGTTCAATCTTCAGTATTTTGAGAAATAATTTCTCATCATTAATATTTTAAAAATTCTTTTCTCATCATCAACATTCATGTAAATTTTCTAGTTTTGACTTAATTTTAAATTCTAATTATAAACTCTAATTATAAACTCTGATTTTGAATCTTAAATTTATTATTTTAAAATAAAAACACAAAAAGATACTATAAAAAATGAGTTATACTCAATTTTTAATATAGATTTATAAACATAATTAAATCAAATTAATCTAAACTCAAATTAAAAGCATTCAAAATATGTTATTGATAGGGTAAACTCATGACCACGTTTTCCTTGAGACAAATGATACGGAGGTTGGGTTTTATGTAGTATTAAAATTTTAGTGATAAATATTTATAAAAATAATTAAATTTTAGTGTAAAAATATTTTAATCTTAGAACTTAAAGATTTAAATTGTAATTTTAAATTTTAAATTATTATAATTTAAGATTTATGAATGAATTTAAAGTTTAAAATTTAAGTTTTAAAATATTAAAAATAAAATTTTAAATTTTATAACATAAATATAAAATATAATATATTTTTTTATATCGAGATATATTCCTATATATTTTAACATAGTGGACCCCTAAAGCTACCTCACACATTAACAATGTATCCCATTGTCAATGGAAATTCAATGTCTTTTCGGACACCTTTCTAGCTTTTCAACGATGAAATTAAAAAATTAAGATTTTAAGTTAAATTTAGAAATTAAATATATAAGATATAAGATTTATAATTAAAATTTAATATTTCAAGTTTATGTATTAAGATGTTATGATTAAAAATTTATATTTATAATTTAAATATAAAGGATTATATAAGTTATTTTATACGATTTATATATTAAAATATAATACTTATTATCATTTGAAAATGTACATACACCTTGTAGAAAAATCAATTTAAATTTGTTTTTTAAAATAAAAATCATCCTTTTTTTTTATTGTAATACTTATTAAAATTCATTATTGCTATCTTTTTAAAGTATTTTAGAATCAAAATTTGGGATAATTATACTAATAGTACTTGATTAAGCAAAGTCCATAGACATGGCCATTACATCACTGTAAAACACAGACAGACAGGCATGGAAACACACAGAAACAACACCAGACACAAATTATTCGTCCCAAATTTCATTATTCTTAGGTCCCAACATTCCCATGAACAGGAGCATCATGGTCCTAGATGTTAGCTTAATGACCACATGTGCAGGTTGTGCAGCTGCAGTTAGCTCCGCACTTGCAGCCGTTCTCCGCCGGAACCTCGGTCACCACCGTGCTGGTGTAGCTGCAAATAAATTAACACAAAGTATAACTTAAGCTTATGTCTGATATTGGTTTGTTTCTGAGTTCAGAAGACACTCAAAATTTTATGTTAGGAAGTGAACTTATAAAATTTAAAATATCGAGGTGGACCGCCCCTCCGGTCCACTTCGCTTCAGCTCTGGCCGAGTTCATGGAAGATTTATAAAAGTATACCTCTTCTCGGTCTCGATAACCATGGTGTTTCCTTTCTTCCTGTAAGTATAAAAACAACCCTTTAATTTCAATGATAAATGATGGAAAATTCATGTTCTATGGTACCAAGAACATAGGAAAACAGTTGGTGCAAGAAACGTTAACATAATCCAAAACCAATTACTATAGATGATGGTCGTTCGATTACTTACACGCACTGGCTCTTGTCGGCGCAGTCGCAGTTGCCGCACTTGTCCGACATGGTGGAATTCGAGAGAGTTTTGTTGATGGTTTCTGAGAAGACTAGATTGAGCTGGGATTGCTATGGTTTTGAAGCATCAGCATGCATTGCATTTATAGACGAGGAAAGGAGAAGGCAATGGTGCCTTGCTTGGTTTATGTGGGGATGACGTCCAAGGAACAAATTTCGTTTATCTTTTTCCGTATTCTCTTATCAATAATTTTATGTCACACGTATTAAACGTCGAAAAGAATACGATCGATCTCTCGAGAAAAATCGAAAGGAATATTTTGGTAGTGGTGGGATGACTTTGGCTTTCCTTTCTATCGTCCTCTCGTGTCCATATCAGTTCTCCTTTTTCAAAAGGGAGATATATTCATATGCATGCATATAATATTAATCTTTCTCTCCATGTTTATTTTTTATTTTTTAAATTTTGGATCTAAAATTTATTTATTAATTAAGTAATAGATGATGTTTATATAATCTTCCCTTTATGTGAAATTGAATATTAATATTTATTTTGAAAAATTAATATTTCATTTATTTAATGAAAAATATATTAATTTGTTAATATATAATAAAAACAGATAAATCAAATGAGTGATCAAATAAAAAATAATAATATTTGTGATCCAGTGATTAATGATGTTCATCTTGTCTCATCTTGTATAGGTTCGAATCTAAAAAAAATATAATTTTTATTTAATAAAAATAATAATATCTAATTTAAAAACCTAAATTTAAATAATATTATCTACAAAATAAATATATAAAAAAATGAGCTATTAAGAAAAAAATCTAACCCTAACTCCGATCCTAATCATTCATTGGGCCTTTGATAATGAGCCCATTTATTACTTGCTACAAAATAAACCATCAAAAATGAATCGGAGCTAATCAAAACCCGACCCGAAATTGATTACGGCCGAAAAGATATTCATTCTGGAATCATCATTATATATTTCCACGTCAGCAACAATTTTCTCTAATCTTTCGCCTTGGTCTCCACGCTTCTACGAGAACGACCACACGTGTACATCCAAAATTAGGTCCATTTGTATAAATCTCATCCGCCCACGCCTCAAAGCGTTATCGAACGGTCAATAATCTACGATACCGTCAACGTTTCAGTAAAATTCAACACTATCTTACACGGGAAGCTTTGACCTTTGACCTTCCGTATCCAATTAGGGTAATTTACGTTCCAAGTCATTAAACTTCAACATTATTCTCATTCAAATCACAAAATTTTAATTTAATTTAATTATATTATTTAATTTTATGTTTTATAAATTAAATTACGCATACGGATAATTAAATAATTTTGATAAAACCCTAAAATTGAAAAATTCGTTACATTTTTCATATATTATTAAATGTTAATAGTCAATTTAAATATTTTTGCTAGAATTAAAAAATAGTTTTTTTTAAGTGGATTTTCCCCATTGATTGTAGTTTTTATTTTATATAAAAAAGAAATAGAATTTGAGCGTCTTTTGCGGTTTTATTTGATGACTTTTCTTGTTCTTTCTCACACTTTCTCTCCTCACTTTCTCACTGTCCAAACAAGAAACGATTCATTTCTACAACTCCGAATTCCAGTTTGTTAATGGACCCCGAAGTGATCGAGATCCCTCCACCGGTTCGTAGCTCTTTTAGGTCTAACAAGAAAAAACAGGTCAATAGTTTATTCTTTTTTCTTTTAAAAAACGATTCTTGTTGCTTTTTTATCGTATTCTTGAAAAAAAAGATTTTTTTTGAGTTGTGAATTCGTTTCAATACAGTGATCGTTCGGTTGACACTTTTGTTAATGTAATTTTGAATTTTTGATTGATCTGTTTATTGTGGATTTTCTTTGTTTTTTTGGGGATTATTTAGTGTTGTTTCTTTTTAGGGTTTAAAGGAGTTAAATTTGAATATCTACCGCGAAAAATTATGATTTCAGTTATTGGGACTTGGGAGTTGGGGCTGCGTTCTTTCCATCATGATAGTTTAAAGTTACCAAATGTTGCTGGTGCTGAACTTCGGTATTTGAAAAATAATGATAGAAGGAAGTTGTGACTGTTAGACGTTCTTCCCATATTTGTTAGGGTGCCATTGCTTGCAGGGGCCTTTCTTTTACAGTCTCAGGAATTTAAAATAAGTAGACTTTGCTGTTGCAATAGTTGTGCTTGGTAATGTAGTTGATGGTTAATGAACATGTGTTCTGAGTTTAACCTTTTGGAGCACTCTTTATCAGTCCCTTTGGTAGATAAACTACTAATAGTTTCAAATAGGGGGCTCTGGAGATTCATCTTCCATTTGGTGTGGATTGTGGTGTTTTATAGCCATTTTATCTAATTAATAGAGATCTGCTGTTTGTTTTGGTGGGGTGGGGGTATAAAAATGGCTTCATTTCATGTTTTGTAGAAGACAGTACTATTACTAAGCATTTAAATTGCTGTTAAAATCTGTAATTTCTCATGTCTGAAAATGTTTGATAATAGATAAAATTTGGAAGTCTAATGAGATTGACATTGACATTGGACATGATCTGTTTGCTATTGAAGTCTGAAAGAAAGCACACCATGCAGTTATTTTTTCTTTGAGCGTGGCGATGGATTGAAATTTGAATAGAATGCTGGAAAAGAGTATATTGTGGCCCAGTTTACTGAGAAACATCTTATATATCAGACTAGTTTCCTTTCTAGAAATAGAAACAAGTGCATGTTTAGCTATCCTTAAATTTTTTATCAAGTTATGTGTTTTTAACTGTTTTCTCAATCAATCCTGTTTCTTTTTGGAAAAATCTTTCATTATTGTTTACTAGAAAATTTCTGTTCCATATATGGTAGGTTGTTATCCATGAAATAATTGACGTTGATAAGGATGAAGATTCAAGTGATATAGTGATCCTTGATGAGATGGTTGATGTAAGGAACAAAGGGAAGGCAGTAAAAGGTAGCTCTGGTGTCTATAGTGCTATTCAACTTGAGGTATGTGAGAAATTAGAGTGTTCTTGCCGTAGTTACTGTTGACTGTGCCTAATATCAACTATAAACATGTGCTTGGACCTATTTTTTGTTGTTTACTGTTTCCCCATTTCTCTACAGGACTTTGTAGCCAAACCTGTTGGTTCAATAAACAAGATTGAACCTTCAAAGCACTCTACCCAAGGGTCAAACAATGTATGTAGCATCGATTGTGATTTGGCCTATGATGATGGTTTCTTTGAGAACTATTACCTTGGTGATCATATGGATGTTGATGAGTATGCCATGTTGCAAGCACATTTTGATAATTTTGATATTCCTGCCGGAGTAGAGGCATCTGTCCCTTGGTTTTCAGACTTTTCAGAGAGTAAAAAGAATACTTCTCTTGCAAACAGTCAATCAAGTGTTAATGGGAATGACCAATCTCCTTCGTCTTGGTTGTCAGAGCCTGCTCATAAGAACAAGAAACCAGCTTCAGTTGGTAGTTCAGGTTTCCTGAGCCCAGTGGATCCTTTAAGTCATTCTCCTGGAGGAGCAGGTGTTCCTTCAACCTTTTTATTTTCGCAAGGTTCACAAAGTAAGAAGTCAGCTACTTCATGACATAAATTGAGTAATCAAAATATTCCAGTTTGGAATTCGTTCCAGTCTTTCCAGGCCGGTGATTCAACTAACGGCAGTAGTGGGAGTCACACTGATCCATGGATGCTCCCTCATGCTGTAAATCCAACTTATTGGGATAACTTTAGTTCTTCTGTAAAGAAGTCAATCGGTGCTGGTAGTTTGACATTCCCAAATATTCCTCCACCTATGGGGACATTAAATCACACTACGATTGTGGGACCACCCATGTCTTTGTTTTCGCCCCCAATGAAACCAAACTATAATCCCAATAAGCCTAATATATATTCAGGTTATCCTGATCCAGTAGATGGTTCTTACATTACTCCTCAAGAAGTGGCAGATATAAAAAACCAGAGAAATGTAAATGAAGAAGAAGTCCTTGGTAAATTCCGACTTTTTAAACAGTTTGATACTGTTGAATATTTTTCGGACCATCACTATGCTGCCAGCGGATCTTCTACAAAGCAGGTGAGTAGCATTTCAAGACATATCATTGTCTTCCATATTTTATAGTTATGTCTTAAGTTTTCAATTGGTAAACTTTGTCTTTGTTACTTCTCTTTATGGCAGCCACAGAAGAATTGGGCAAAGAAGATTCAGGAGGAGTGGAGAATGCTTGAGAAGGATTTGCCAGGTGAGTTTCAAGTGTTGTATTCTTCTCCGAGGGAATATCATTTACTTGACTTGTTCTTTCTTCTATCATCCCTTTTAAATAAATACTGTTGACTAGTGGAATACTGCGAACTTGAATTGTGACTCAAATGCACATTAAGTTTTGCATGAAATGTTAACGGCTGAGATCTTCCACTTTGCTTGCTTGTGACAATTTCCCATTTACCAAAGTAATGTATAAATAATATAGTTGCTTAATATCATTTCTGTTTTGCAACAGATACTATTTTTGTTAGGGTGTATGAGTCAAGGATGGATCTCTTAAGAGCTGTGATTATAGGAGCAGAAGGAACTCCTTACCATGATGGTCTCTTCTTCTTTGATGTTTTCTTCCCTGCTAGCTATCCTAAAGTCCCACCAGTATGTAATTGTTGTTTATAAATTTGATTGCATCACGTATGATCATATTTCCTGGTATATAATTTTGGCCTGATTAGTAGGTCTTCCTTTGCAGCATGTTCACTACCACTCTGGTGGACTTCGGCTGAATCCAAATTTGTATTGTTGTGGAAAAGTATGCCTTAGTCTTCTTAACACTTGGTCTGGTAATAAGAATGAGAAGTGGATACCTGGCATGTCTACCATGCTCCAAGTTCTGGTATCTATTCAGGCTCTAATCTTGAATCAGGATCCGTACTTTAACGAGCCTGGTTGGGCTCATCACAGAGGGACACAACAAGGTGCACTATTGTCCCGACAATACAATGAGGATACATTCATTTTGTCACTGAAGACAATGGTTTATTCAATGAGGAGGCCACCAAAGGTAAGTTCAAGGCATTTATGTTAACAATAGTATAGGGACATCTTAGTACTGAATGTAAGTTGGAATGTTTAATAAATTATCCTTTCTTCTCTTCGGCTTAAGATTCTAATAAATCCATGTTTGGCTGCAGCATTTTGAGGATTTTGTCGTGGGTCATTTCTACCAGCGTGCTCAGGATATTCTCGTAGCATGTAAAGCATATATGGATGGTGCTCAGGTAGGTTGCCTGGCAAAAGGCGGTGTTCAAGATGTCGATGAAGGCGACAAGAGCTGCTCTAAGAAGTTTAAGGACTCTGTTGCTGGATGTGTAAATATGCTCGTGAAAGAATTTACAGCACTCGGAGCAAAGGATTGTGAAAAATTCCTTACTGTCCCCCAAAGCCGGACATAATCAAGCTGATAACATTCTCAAGGTTTCAATATTGTGAACTACATTTTAAAATTAAAATTTTGAAACTCGATTAGGAACTGGTTTCATATATGAATTATGCATAGCCAGCAGTTTGAATCCAGTTCTTAGCAAGTAATTTAGAATTGAATTGAGCAGTGTCATATGATTTCCTTCATAGGATGCTAACGTATAGTCTCTGACGTTGTAAATTGATGCATATATGGATGGGGGTATCTTCTTTTTCCGAATTTCAATCTGTTACAGTTTGAGTTTAGCATGTTATTTTGATAATTTAAGAATCATATACGTCCGTTGACTGAACCGAGCTCGAGTTTATTAAGCCAAGATATTTACTGCACTGTTCACCGTATTCAAATATTCTCAGTACTGGATTCTCTTCTGGATGTATTAAAATATATTCATGCATCCTTTCATTTTCCATTTAATAATTTAATATATATTACTAGCAGAAAAAACAATAGTGTTGTTTTCAACAGTGACAATGCAGGCCTGTTAAAGAAAAGCTTATAAGGTGAAAAATCTATCCCATTTGGAGGAAATTTCAATGACTCTTGGAATTTTTCATGCAGTCCTTATCAATAAAATCATTTCGATTTTGGATGCTTCAACTATATAACGTGTAAATACAATAATATGATAAATTCAACAAAATTCATTAAGACATCAAAAACTGATTGTTCTTCACCAAGGCAATGAAATTTTCACTGTTTCTATGGCTATGCACACTCAAAATTTCCTTTCTGTTAATTAGTTTCTTAGTGAAACCCGTCTCTTCTGTTGTAGAATCCTACTCTGATCACTGTTTTTTGGTTGTTCCCGAGTCGGTCCTCAACTCTGAACCTCCTGGTTATGAGTCTGGTCCATTTGGTCCACACCAATATGGTTTTTACTATTCTGATGGAAATTTCAGGGTTGTCAGTGCAAACATAACCAGGTATACGAATTCATTCTCGTTTTACACCACTAAGGTGAACCGAACTGATAAAGACGGCATGTTCATGATCGAAGGAAGCTTCGAGTTGCATAGTCCATTTTATTTCAGAAGCCTCTTAAGTGGAACATCAAAAGATTCAACTGTCGTGCCACACGAGCCGCCTGTGGTTGCGGAGTTTAGGAATCCGTTTGTTTTGAAGCTGCATGGCTTCTTGTCCGAGCCTTCGGGGAAACTTTGTATGGTTGGAACTGGTTCTTCATACTTAAAAGAAGGTACTCTGCTTACACCAGCTGCTGTTCTTAAGCTTTATAATATTGCGAATTCTAGTAGTATTACTAGTTTGATTACCGGAACTTTGGAGAGTTTGAGTCCTAGCGATGATAAGAATTATTTTGAACCAATCTCCTTGTTGATGCATCCACAACTGAATTACAAGTTCACCTTTGAGTCTGGAGATTCTGTGGACCAATTTTCCGGTGAAAGTGATTTCGAGAAGAGTTTATCGATTTACAGTGTATTGCGAGGAAGATCCTTCTGTTCGAAGTTCTCAAGCCTTACAACTGGAAAGGTATTTAATCTGCAGTATACAGACTGCATATCTAACAAGAAGTGCCTTCCTTTGGGTGGGGTGATTGAGGATTTGCCTGGTTCAATGTCTTTAGAAGTCATTAATTGCACGGATGTTCGAAAGCGAGTTCGGATTTTCCTAAAGTTTGAAGATAACATCAAGTTTTCAAGTCTGTACCACCGTTTCAATCCCAGCACAACATTGATTGGAGAAGGAATATGGGATGATAAGAAGAATCAGTTGCATGTTTTGCTTTGCCGGTTTCTCGACATCACAAACTCTTGGTCTAATGCTAGTGTCGGAGATTGTACAACAAGGTTAAGCTTGAGGTTCCCTGCAATCTGGTCAATCAAAGAGACTAGTACAATAGTGGGGCAAATTTGGACCAACAAAAACAAGGATGATTCAGGTTACTTCGAAAGAATTGTGTTTCGAGGTACCAAGAATCGTATCGAGGCTCCTTATGATTTGAAGTATGAATATACTGAACTTGACAGGGTAAGGGCTTCATGTCCGGAAAAGAAACTTGACAGAAACAACAGACGAAGGTACCCGAGTCCCTATTCTTACGAGATGAAGTTCAACATGGTGGTTAAAAGTTCGAAAGGAAAGATCGGCTGGGGTTCTGCCGATGTTCTAACCATCGATAATCAGTTTTCCAAGGAGACCATTAGTATAGTTTCTGATAGTACTATCATTGGCTTCGAGAGGCCTACAAAGTGGGAACCTCAGGGCCGAGCTAATATTAGCTACAAGATAGATATCGAATTGCACACTCGTGCAAAGGTAACTGATGAAAGTTATGCTTCTGTTGTACCTGATGAGAAAATGGAGATTACTGCTGAAGGGATTTATGATGCTGACACTGGAGGCTTGTGTATGGTCGGTTGCAGAAAGTTTGCATTGATCGATCGAGCAGCTGGAAATGCTTCTATGGACTGTAACATTCTTCTGAACTTTCAACTTGCTCCAGTAAAGGGGTCTGAGAACGGAGGGTATGTTCGTGGAAGAATCGAAAGCACATGGAAGGAATCCGATCTTCTTTACTTCGATCATCTTGATGTGTCTTCGGTTGCTTACAGTAGGGAGCAAGCGAGACATTCAATTTGGACCATGGATCTTGAGATTGCCATGGTTGTAATTTCTCAAACACTTACATGTCTATTTGTTAGAAGTCAGCTCTATCATGCGAAGAGGTATCCAAAAACACTCCCCATTACTTCACTTGTTATGCTTGTGATACTCACCCTGGGCCAACTGATCCCTCTGGTGCTCAACTACGAAGCCTTATTCGACCGAAAACACAATCGGGATACCCTGTTGTTTCAAACCGGTGGATGGCTCGAAGCGAATGAGGTAATCATAAGGATAACTTCAATGGTAGCTTTCTTGTTACAATTCCGTATTCTCCAGCAAGCATTTTCGAGTAGATCGAACCACGTGAACCATAAAGGCCTATGGTCTGCCGAGAAAACGACCTTGCTTGTCACACTATCATTGTACATTTCCGGTGCATTCCTTGTTCTGCTTGTTGACAGAGGGAACTATAAACGTGAGATCGTGTTGCTTCCCATTAGTCCAATCGACTACTGGCAGCGTTCAGCATGGGAAGATCTGAAATCGTATGCAGGTTTAATCTCAGACGGTTTCCTTTTACCTCAGATACTGTTCAATGTGTTCTTGAACTCAAGAGAATATACGCTTAGTCCCGCGTTCTATATCGGTACCAGTCTGGTTCGATTGCTGCCACATGCATATGATGTTTACAACGACCACAGCTATGTTCAATACAAAGGAGCATACATTTATGTCAACCCTGCGGATGTTTTCTTCTCCACTGGTTGGGATGTGATTATCCCTATTGGTGTTTTGCTGTTTGCTGCAATCATTTACTTGCAGCAGCGATTTGGTGGTTGCTGCATTGTTCCAAAGAGATTTAGATGGCGGGAAGGCTATGGAAAAATCCCAGTTGTCACTCAATCTCAAGTCCCTTAGAAGTTAAGTACTTCATTTGGTGTATGTTACGACCTGTTTCGGTAGCTTTTCTTTTTCCTTTGTTCGTCATTGTTGCAACCAAGTTGTTGACTGGCTAGCTTAGAACTCTAGCAAGTTGACATGAGTTTGAGTGATCTCAGGAAAAAATGGAATGTTGTTCTTAGGAGATTCAGTTGGAACAACTTATTTATAAAATACTTTATTAAAGGTTAAAAAAATAACAAATATTATCATAAAATCATATCATATACTAAAAAACATCAAATCTACGAAATCTTACTTGTTAAGAGTTAATTTCCATGAAACTAAGTGAAGTAAATTTGGGGTTCGAAATTTGAGGATTTGCTTTTTTAAAATGTTTTTATGATAGTCAGGGATTTAAATTACGGTTGTATTATGTTTTCGGTCATGGTTGCGGACAATAATAGATTAATTATGGTCACCGAGTCAAGGGTACTGATAGGAATAGAAATTCAATGTTAAATTTTGGAGAAGGATCTTGGGATGCAAAGCAGAACCACTTTGTAAGGTTGCGTGCCGAATCGAGGATGCATCCGGTAGCTCCTTGGAGAAGTCTCATGTTGGAGACTGCACAACAAGGTTAAGCTTACGATTCCCAGCAATCATGTCTATCAGAAACACAAGTACTCATGTAGGTGAAATTTGGAGTGAGAAGCCTAGGAATGAACCTGGTTTCTTTGATCGGATTTTGTTCCGTGACACCTAGAATAACAGGGGGCGAATTCAACTTCAAGGTTTGAGGTATGAATACATGGAACAGGACCAAGTGAAGAAGTCATGTCCAAAGAAGAGTATTAATGGGAACAGGAGTAGACAGTACCTAGATGGCTATTCTGCAGACATGGCTTTTAGTATGTCAATCTAAGGTTCTAAAAGAGGAATCGGATGGGGTTCTTCGAGTCCTCTTGCGGTTGGGGATCAGCCTTATCAGATCTTTCCTTTTTAACACCATCATCAAGCTCAAGGCCTAAAAGTTCCACCGTTGAATTCGATGCTGGTGTCAGCGTGCTTAGTATCAGCTTATGCTGGTTTGATCCTTGATGCCTTTCTTTTCCCACAAATCATCTTCAACATGTTCCTGAACTCGAAAGAACCGTCTCTCAATTCTTTTATATCAGAATCACCCTCGTTCACCTAGTTCCTCATGGATATGATCTCTATAGGGAACACAACCATGTCGATATGACAGACTCGTACATTTATGCAGATCCTACTGCAGATTACTACTCAATTGCTTGGGACTTCATTATTCCTATGTTGGGACTGTTCTTTGCCGCAATTGTATACTTACAACAGCGACTTGGCGGTCGTTGTTTCCTTCCGAAGAGGTTCAGATCAGTCACATATGATGGACTTCCAGTGGATTCAGAGGAGCAATCTCCATTGAAATCTTTCACCTAGAGACAGCTTTTGTTAGTACTACATACCATGGAGATGTTTCGAGTGCTGTTTACGATGCATATATTCGAATATATGAAAAAACTGGTATTTGTATCCGAAGCATGTATTCGAATATATGAAAAAACTTGAAAAAATCAAAACCCGAACTCGAAAAGTTTCTATACATGCAATGTTCATGCATCATAAATACATTTCTACAAACAGGCATGTTAGATGATTCCGGAAAAAACCTGCACTATTCACCAACCACGTAATCATCCAAGCAAATTGGCCAGTCTCTGGGTTCTAGCTGATGTTTATCGATCCCGTAAACTGTCGACAGAGATAGCTTCTCCAAGGTCGGATGCCTCAAACACTTGTCTGCCATTAATTCTCTCCAGGGAACCTTCAATCGTATCCATAGGTTGCAAATAGCTAACCATTATCACACGGTAAGTCACGGTCCGGACTCAATGAATCCCTCTTCTTAGCACATCGGAAAACAACATCTCGAATGTAGGCCAACCGAGACATTCAAGGACAACGTAAACGAACACGAAGACGATCGATGTAACAATGATGCCAGCTCCGACCATGCATGATAATTATCACCCGAGATAAATTAAGCTACTTGCCCCGATTCGATATCAAGTTGATCAATGACTTCGATTCGGATCTGATTGTAAATTAGTTTGAAGATTTGAATGAATAACATGAGCATTAATCCTACAAGAGAAACGAAGACCGATGTCTGAAATTCATGAAGATTGTGAGTAATATTGGAGAGTCCGTTGCCTGATAATGGTGGCGACGACATTGATGATTAATAAAGCTTTTCTTATATATAAAAAAAACAATTTTTTTAGATCAAAACTAGTGATTATATTACAATTTTATAAAGATCATAATTTTAAGCTATGGGGATTAACAAAGTTGTTTTTTTATATAATAATTGAACAAATTTGTTCTTAATCTCCATAACTATCGAGCTTTAAGTTGGGTAAACCCTAAATTATAATGAGATAATGGCCAAAAACTAAAGTAATTATTTTCAACAATAACTAAACTGTTTGAGTTTGGTTTTTGTTTAACAGTATGAGAGGAAAAGTGAACTATTGATAGTATTTTGGTGACCATTTTGCTTATTAAAAATTTTCAGGGGTTTCAAAAGGAATTATTAACAAATATGCTTCTTAGTAAAGAAAAGATTATGTTCTTAAAAAGGAGTTGTGGTTAATTATATCCTTAATTACTCGATTATTAATAAGTTTATATTTTGATTTAGAATATGAAATTTTACACTAGTCACTCAATTGATTGTGTTCGATTATTTAAACAATTAGATTGTTTAACCGTTAATGAAAAGATTATATTATAATATTTTTATTTTTTCAATTTTTGAGACTTTGTCCGAGAATAGATGGTAGTAATAGAAGGGACTTGCCCTCTCTAAATTTTTAAAGTTTTACATTTTATTCATCAAATTTTAGAAAAATTTAATTTGGTCTCTTCAAAAATTTAAAATGCTTATTAAGTTTTTATTGTTTTAAATATTTTTAATCAAGTCTTTGTTAAACTTTTGAAAAATTCTCATCAAGTCTTAAAAAATTTGAATTGACCCCCTCAATTTGTTATAGTAAGATCCGTGCCCTGCCTTTATCACGATTAATCTAAATCGACCCGGGTCACACACCTGACTTTGATAAGTGAGTCTCCTAACGAAAATTTTTTACATGCACAAAAAAGTCTCGAACTCAAAATATACTTAACTTAAGCAACATCAAATTGTTAACTACTTAAATTAATCTCGTTAATAAAAAATTATGTGAAAATTTTTATAATAGATATGATCTAATCTAAGCAGGCAGTAACAGGCAAAATGATTTTGCTCTACCAGTTCCTTAAAAATGACCCTGGCCCTTCAGGAATTTTTAGGGAGGGTTGGAAAAAAATCCGAATCCGACAAATTTCAATCCGATATGATCTAATATAATCTAATTACAAAATTTTAAAATCAAGTCGGATTTGTAAAGAAAAAATTCAAAATCAAAATAAGTTCTGATTTAGGTTGAAAATTCTCGAACACGGAATATTTTAAACTATATATATCTTTTAAGATGTTTACAAAACAGCCACCTTTTATATATAGGGTTCTTGCTATTCTTAGTTCATTGTTTTGCTAGTATAATTTCAAAAAATATCGAAGCTATCCTATACATAAATCGATATATCTAAATCGTCGATCTCTCCGCCATACAATTCCGACAAATCGGACAAGTTATATGATTTCTCAGCCAGTTATTTAAGCACTCGGAATGGAAGACATGGTTACAGACAGGGAAAACACGACACATCTCATCATCTTCAAAACCATCCAAGCAAATCACACATTCATCCAACGTTGTTGTCCCCAAGCTCTTATAACTCACACATGGAGAAACTTGTTCCAACAACTCCGGACTCAGCCCCGGGTCACGTCGTTCAGCCAAATACGCCATGAACCCGTGGAAGACCTCCGACACCCACAGGTTGCTCGCCGACATCGATTCATGTGACCAATTGGAACCGTCAGTTAACGACGGGTGGTAATTGGCTAATTGTCCCAATTCGATGTCGAGTTGATCGACTGCTTCGATTCCGAACCAAGTGAAAATTTGGTCGAAGATTCGGATGAACACGACGATGAACAATCCTACGAAACAAGCGGAGATCAATGGAATAAAAATGTGAAGATCGTGAGTAACGTTAGGGAGTTCATTGGTGTCTGCTAAAGGAGGTGATGCCATTGTTGAATGTAACAAAGTTTTTTTTTTAAATAAAAATAAAATGTAAATTTCTTTTTTTTTTTGATTAAAACTGGTAATTTGATCTCAATATTATAAAGATTAGATTTTTAAGCTTTGGGTCTTAACAAAATTGTTTTTTTTAAATAATTTTCGAACAAATTTGTTCTTAGTTTCCATAACTGTCAAACACTTGAAGCTTCTGTCTTTTTTTTTTTCTTCAAACAAATTTTTGTGAAGAAATGGTTAAAGACAGAAGCTTTAAGTTTTCACCATTAATTAATGTAACAAAATTAAATAAATCAGGAGATAATGGCCAAAAACTAATGTAATTATCATTAAAAAACAAAGTTAATTGAGTTTGGTTTTTGTTTAACAGTCTGAGAGGAAAAGTGAACTAACTGATGTTTTTGGTTATCAAATCATGGTGACCACATTGCTTATAACAAAAATTCAGGGGGGTTAAAAGGATTTATTAAAAATTATGGTTCTTAAAAGAATTTAGGTTAAATTATTCCCATAGCCACTTGATTATTAGTAAATTTATATTATGGACATTATCTTATGAAAAATTGTGTTTATGATACCAACTAGTCGAGTTCGATCATTTAAGTCACTTTGTTGTTAAGGGCTAATGGAAATTGATGTTCGGATTTTGAGTTCGAATCGAGTTTAAATTTTAAAAGTTCCAATAACAACAAAAATGTTAAAATAAATTAATTTTTTGTCTTTAGTTAAGTAATTTTATTGTTTTGTGATTTTATTTTTGATTTTCTTGCTTTCTCGATTTTTTCTTTGTTTTAAATTTACTTTTAACTAAATTTGAATCGTATTATTTATAATTTTAATTAATTTTTGATGATAAATCTTATTTATTTTAAAATTTAATCTTTTAACTTTATATTTTATTTAATTTAATCATTTAATTACATCTTTATACAAATTATTTTTCCATCAATTCTTTGACTCCTCTCATCAATATTTTGTCCACAAAATCATTTAAAAAACATTATAAATACATTGTATAATTTCAGATAATGGATAAATTATTAAACGCCACTAATCATTAAAGCTCCTTAAATTTTATAGTTGAACTCCAAAATTTATCATACGTTTATTTTGATATTTAATTTTTATTAATATTTAAAATATATAAAAATAAATTAAAAAACCCGAATAAATGAGTTGATAAGTAAATTTATAAACGAGCTTATTTATAAATATAAGTAAATTGAACATATATTTATTTATAATTTTTATTATTAAACGGATATAAAATTTTTGTTTATATTTATTTAACTTAATAAATTAACATTACGTAAATGATTTATGAATAATTCACGAATAATATGTCGAACATTATATTTATTTACACAATTATTAAACAAAAAAGAAACGTTTAATCCTACGTCGTTTCAACGTTAAACCTCTAATATACCCGCCTAGAACTGTAAGCCCTAAGTCCCCAATCCCAAAGCCCTAATCTTTAACCTCCATGAAACTTCCTTTCCGTCGCGACGGAACCCCAAAACCCAGCGATTTCTGATCCGTCATCCTAGACCTGTAAGCCCTATCTTCCTCAGTTTCCCAATACCCCAACCTTGTTCGAAATCCATTTCAATGGAACTCCAAACCCCCACCGGTTCGCAACCCATCCTCTACGAAACCCTAACCCTAGACCCGATTTCCCTCCCTTCATCCCCTGTCGCCGACTATCCGCCTTCCAATCAATCTCCTTTTGATCCGTACACTGTCTACCGCAACGAAATTTCCCTTTATGCTGAAAATCCCGTCTCCGTGGACTCAGCTGCGCAGGACTATTTCTCGCTTGATGTTAATGAACCGGATGAGCCGGTATTAGTTCAGACTCCAGTCTTGGCCTGGGATGAACCGGAGCCGAAGACACCAGCTACTGTGGATGAGCCAAGGCTTGAGAATAAGTGGTGGTTTGGTGGGAATAGCAAGTTTAAAAGTCCAATGCTTCAGTTGCATAAAGGTCGGTGATAATTTAAGCCCTTTTACTGGAAAATTTGAATTTCTTGACTATTTTTTTTGTTATTTTATTTAACTTTGAACGTGGTGATGAGTAATTTTAGTTAGCTATAAAAATTTATATGCGGTGATTGAGCTGAGTTGAACTTCAGGTTTTGATCCCTTACAATATTCTGGTCCTGCTTGATTGCTGTCATATTTTTCAATTGCATTCACATCGATACTTTCATTTTTTTAGTAATGAATGAATATGGTTGGGATTGAAAATTTTAAGTTCTTAAATTGAGATGTGCTTTGATAAATTATGCACCTTTCCCTTGAATTCTATGCCAGTTCTCGATAATTCAATTCAACTTCTCTTGTCTGCTTTTTACATCGGTTTGTGTGGTCTTAGGGAAAAGTATATTAATTTGGTGGACATGATCGGCCGGAAAAGAAATAGTCGGCTGCATGTATAGTTTTCAACTTTTCATTGTTGTCTTGGATTTTTTATTGAAGAATCAGTCAGACTGTTGGTCAACATATTCATTGTTGTCTTGGATTTTTTATTGAAGAATCAAGCACATTGGGTGTTTGTTGTTGGTGGATGGCATCTGATTTTATGGTGTGTACATTGTAAGCAGATTTTAACACTTTACCATGGTGGGCATTGCAGAGATTGTGGATTTTTGTGATTTTCTTTCTCCCACTCCCGAAGAGCAAGCAGCACGTGATGCAGCCGTGCATTCCGTTTTTGATGTTATAAAATACATATGGCCTGCCTGCAGGGTATAATTTGCAGCTTCTCTTTCTCTCATACTCAAAAGCACTCACATGTAAAGATGTATGCATAGTGTACAATGTCAAAAGGTAACAAATTGTTGCATTTCAGCCAGAAGTTTTTGGGTCGTTCAGGACAGGGCTTTATTTACCAACAAGTGATATTGATGTGAGTATTATGCTTCCTTTATCGCATAAAATCTGTCTGGCAAGTCAAATTACTTTAATGTCTAATCTTGTTATATTGTAGCACTCTTAATTTATTTGATGGGTTTTCACCAGGATGATGAAATTTAATGTATAGATTTTCTCCTATGGAAGTAAAGCAATGGGCAAGGGGAAACTGACAAGAAATTGTATTTTCTCTCATCTTGTATGATTGACTTTCTTAACCCATTTGTTTATATTTTATGCAGTTAGTGATTCTAGAGTCGGGTATAACAAATCCACAGACTGGTTTGTATGCTCTTTCCAGGGCATTATCTCAAAGGGGGATTGCAAAAAAGATGCAGGTATTTAATTTTTGTAAATTGTTCATTCATACAGTAGAGTATATTTAGCTAACAATGCAATTCCTATCAGGTGATTGCAAAAGCTCGTGTGCCAATAGTTAAGTTTGTAGAAAAGAAAAGTGGTGTCGCTTTTGATATAAGGTACTTCTGTATTCCTCTTGCATTGCTTTTGGATTGATTCAAATTTCAAATTTTTTTGTTGCTTGGAACATCGTTTCATAACATATATTTGTTTTGAAAAATTCCTTGTCCTCTACAATTTAATCAAAAACTCATCTAGAAATTTCTCTTTGCCTCCAAACATTTCTGAATTTGTTTTAATTGGTACGAATATCATCATAAATGACACTGGATCAATGCAGAGTTTTAGCAGTATGGCTTTTTGCAAGATATTAGGGTATGATTTTTAATCTATCTTCACATTCTTTTTAGATCCATGAAAATTGGGAGGTCCATGTATTTGGAAATTCCATAGAAAAACTTTGTATTTGGATATCAGTAATCACTGAGGAAAAATAGTTCACCAAATATTATTTTATTTCAAGAAAATGAGATTGTTAAGAAATCATGAACCAGAAATCTTCATTTTTTGTGTTTGCATGTAAAATTTCACTTGATTTGGATTCATATTTCTTTAATTTTCGTGATTGACAATATCTGGCGGGATGCTCGGAATTTGATGAGAGCAGAGACATGTTTTAACAGTTTAAGTTCTTTGTTCGTCCGACATTTAGCATAAGTACACCAAAGTCGGTTGTTTATCTCCATTTTGGTTTGAAGTGGAAATTTAAAGACTATGTTTCATGTTTTATTTTGCAGTTGTGTTTTGCTGTTTAATATTTAATTGGGTGTTCAATATTGCAGCTTTGATGTCGATAATGGACCAAAAGCTGCTGAGTTTATCAAGGTTTGTTGCAATAACCGACTTTCCTGTGCTTTGATGTTTCATTTTTTAGTTTTTGATAGTGGTGCATAAGATGTAGTTATTTTAATTATCTTTTTTTCTAAGATCAGGTTAATTATGTTGGACCATACACTTATTCATTTTAGGAATTCTATTAAATTTTTCTTTTGTTTCCTGTGTATACTTCTGCATTCATTGATTAAAGAGTATGTAAATCATTTTGGTCCGACTGCCTCATGTTCCGCATAATTAGGACTTTTGTGTTTTCCTGTGGTTAATTAAAGCTCTGCTTTATATGTTTTTTGTATGTTCCATAAACTTAAGACTTATCTTAGTTTTCGCTTTTTCATTTTTCTAATTTAAAACTGTGCTTATGTATATTCTCTTAGGGAGCAGTACAAAAATGGCCCCAATTACGACCTTTGTGTTTGATCTTGAAAGTATTTTTACAACAGAGAGACCTGAATGAGGTTTGAGTTTTGTCTATATTGAAGCACTGTTCTTTTTCTTCAAAAAATTATTGTCATTCCTCTGTGCTTGATTTTCAATGTTTTTGAAACTATGCAGGTATATTCAGGAGGAATAGGTTCATATGCTCTCCTTGTAATGATCATAGCCATGTTACAGGTAAGTAAAATTCTTGTTTTTACATTTTCAGTATGAGCGACAAGATGTCCATGGTACTTGTTCTTTAAGAATTTTAATACCATAATAAAAGACATGCAGCAATATTTCTCAGATTTTGACAAGGCTTTGGATTCTAGCCCCCTTTCTTTTGCTCCTGTTTTATGTTGTCTAACCTATCTTTTCCTTTTTGTGCTTCAGAATCTGTGTGAATCACAAGCTTATCTGGAACATAACTTAGGGATGCTCTTGGTATGTGGGTATAGAAACCATACCTTTCCTCCCTCCCTTTAGCCTGATTTTTTGTGATAAAAGAGACTAGAAAAGAAAGTTGACATTCAATCTTATAAATGTTTTTGTTTTCAAAATCAGGTACATTTCTTTGATTTTTATGGTCGAAAATTGAATACTGTTGATGTTGGTGTGTCTTGCAAAGATAGAGGCACTTTCTTCTCTAAGAGTAGCAAAGGGTAAAAGGAAACATTTTCCATCACGCTGAATTGATTACTTTTCATCCTCGAGTACCAGTGACTAAAATTGTGTATTCTTCTTTTTGGTTTGATTCTCCTTTAGGTTTTCAAATAAAGGACGACCATTTCTCATCTCCATTGAGGACCCACAGGTGGCCTTGAATTTTGCTACTTCTTATGCATGCTTCCTTTGACTGCCAAGTTATGCTTTTGTGTGTGTTTTTGTTCCATTTATTTTTATTAATCTCTTCCTCGTGACGAAACAGACTCCAGACAATGACATCGGGAAGAGCTCATTCAACTATATCCAGGTTAACAATTTTTGTCTTTCTAGTTCACTGTATTTTATGGGTGAAACCCCACAACCATGGCTGGCCTCTTCCCCCTTTTATCCAAATCCATAATTAGTATTCCGTTTTCATTTAATAAACAACCAAGTATGTCTAGTAAAATTAAGTTGGATGAGGTTGGCTTCATTTCGACCTTCTATCGAAGACGAGGGGAAGTTCTGGCTCCAATCGATATACTTGTAGTGAGAATGTTGTGTATTGTCTTGCAGATTAGGTCAGCTTTCGGGATGGCTCTTTCTACCCTGACTAATCCAAAGACCATCTTGTCTCTGGGCCCTAATAGAAGCATTCTAGGTACCATAATTAGACCGGATCCGGTTTTGCTTGAGCGCAAAGGAGGACCTAGTGGTGATGTCACTTTTAGTAACTTGCTTCCCGGTGCCGGGGAGCCTATACAAACACTACAAGGAGAGTGGCAGGACATTTTATGCAATTGGCAGTTAGACGATGAAGAGCCGCTGCCTCGTGGGGATGGAAACACCGGAGATGTTAGTGCACAATCCTCTTGGAAAAAAAGGAAATCTTCTTCCAAAGAAAGGCACCGAAAGAAGAAAGTAAAAGAAAATGGTGATGTAAGAAAGGTATTGGATGAAGAAACAGAAAGAAAGAAAGAAAAGAGTTCCAGGAAGAAAAGTTCTAGGCATAAAGATAAACACAATGATTCCAATGGTTTTGGTCGTCATCACGGTGGTTCGTCCTGGAGTCGCTAGAACGAGCATCCTCTACTGCCCTTGTGTTTTTGATCGTCCCGTCAATCATTCAAGATCCAGCATGACTCAATACGGTGATCTATTTGCACCGGTGTCAAGGTCAATTTCTTGATTCTGGGAGATGGATGGGTTTAAAGTTCATTAGAGTATCCCCATTGTTCTTAAAACCCTTCCATATTGTCAAATGTAACCATTACTTAGTTATATCAGTGCAGTTCAAGTCTTAAAAAGGATTCATGTCAAATGACTCGTGTTTTTATTTTTATTTTTTGCACTGTACCATCTAGATGATGATAATGGAAGAAATATAGCTTTTCTGGAATTTAACCCATCTCTCTTGTGCTGGATTACAACTTATGCTCATTCGTTGTGGATTATAATTTATGCTTCTTTTCCATTTTATATTCTTGACTTGAAAATTTTGAGAAATGGTTTTCAAATTATCGTAAAGGATTTATATTTTATACGGTGATGGTGAAAACTATAACTTTTCATAATTTTTTTTAATTTAAGGGTTTAAGGTTAGAGGTTTAGAGATATAGAATTTAAAGATGAGGTAGAATTTAAGGTTTAGAGATTGAAGTTTTGTTACTAGAATAATATGGTTATGATTTAGGGTTTAATTTATATAGCTTGAATTATAATGCTAATAATTAACTTCAAATTTTTAATCTTATATTTAAACCCTTAAACCATATGTCATAAATTAAAACTTTAAACCCTAAAATTTTAAGCACATATTTTTTTTTTTAAAATATAAAAATTTAATATTACTAAATCAAAAAAAATAATATTAGGCTTTTAAGAGAAAATAGGATGGGATCTCCTATATACGGAAGATGATGTGATAATGTCATACGATAATTTGCTTATATAATATCATGAAAAATTGATATCATCGTACTTGTTCTATTATCACGATAATATTAAATATTTTAAAAAATTAATTTATAATAAAAAATTATTTAATCTCTCATAAATAAATCGGTAGTTTAATCTTTCATTTATTATTTCTAAACTCCCCAGCAGATCTAAAATATTCTTCAACATTAATACACGCTATTAAGATTTCATTATATTAAACCGATACATATTGAACCTGAAAATATCATTAATTCACAACTATCATGACACCTTATATATAATCATCTTCCCTGCAACTCAAATTATTGCAGAACACCTACTATCTCTTGTCAGAAAAACCAAGAGAAATAACAATAAAACAGTGTCTGCAATGACAATCTGGAGTGTTCTTACCATTATGGTGATCCTGGTAAGTGTTCCAGTTATGGTTCACTCAAATGATCCCGACTGTGAAAATCTGAAACTGATCTGCGAGGACGAGATTCTTAAGCCAATATTCACCAACGAAACTGTGCCTGTGAGCGAAAACTGCTGCACTCAACTTGGCTACTCAGGTCGTGAGTGCTTGAATGGCTACGTGAAGACAGATCTTGAAGATCCTTTATATAAAAACAATACCAGACTTTCCCAGGAAATCTTAGCCAGGACTGAACAAGTCTGGAATCACTGCACACCATTTTTTGATACTTCTGATGATTGCAGTTCGCCATCTTGGCCGTATTGGCTTTGGTGTGTGTGAGATAAAGAAACGAACTCTTCAGTAACTTTATATTTGCTTAATAAAATATATGTAGCTAATAGACAAAATAAATAAATAGATATTATTTTATTATGGACAAATAAATTTATGAACTAGTTACGTTATTTGATTAAAAATTATTTTTTATTTTTTTAATTTTTAAGATTTTGTACTGACTCATTTGAATAATTCACGTCGTAAATTAAATTTTAATAAATTTTTTTTTTACATGTATAATATATTTACGTGTATTTTTATGAGGTGTCATATTCTTCTAGATGCTCACATTCTTCTACATTTATTGTATTTTTTCTACTATAATTTTATTTTTTAACTGTTTTTTTTTTTATTTTTAATAAAATTAAACTGCCCTATTGTTGAAAAATATTATAATTAAATAATCAAAGTAAAAAAAGGTAGAATTTCTTTGTTTTGTTCTTGGATTGGACTGTGGTAGAAAGAGAGTAAATTTTGTATGATTTTCAAGTATAATGATCTGATAACTTCTTTATGGGCATGAAAATTCCACGTTATGATCTCACTTAAATACCTAATTAATGGTCTAATTAATTGTGGAATTGTCCAGGGATTGACTGTGGCAGAAACAAATGACCGCTTGTTGTTTGATAAAATGTCCAACAGAAAACAATGGTGTACTACACAAGCCGCAGCTAGTTTCTCATTTTCACCCACTGAAAATTACAAAAAGTCAATCTCGACTTACTTTCCCTATATAAATATTACTCTCTCGGCTCTCAAGTTGCGCCATTAAAATCTAACTTTTTGATCAAAGAGTTAAAACCCAGTTTTCATTTTCGTCTGTTTCAGCTTCCTATTTACCTGTAAGTTCTATCTCCATCTATGTCTCAAGTTCTATCCTTTTCCCTCTCTTGGGTGTATTTGTTTGATCATGCTTTGGGGTGATTTTTTCATTTGGAGTTATTTATAATGATAAAGGATGGATTTAGTGAACGTTTAAGAGATAAATTTGTTCTTGGAAAAGGGAGAAGAGAGAAGAAATAGGAAAGGAATTTGGTTAATTCTAGCTTAGAATAGTAATGTTTGTTACATTGTTTTCCTAGATATGAGCAGAAGATTTTTTTTCTTTTCAAGATGAAAATATGTAAACTTTATTGAAAAATTTCTGCTTTACTGAAAGATCCTAATTTGGTTTACATTATCTTGGTTTCTCGGTATTTGAAATGATCCTCTGTCTTTATGATTGGCTACATGGCTATGGGTTCTAAACTGTTTATATCTTGCAGAATGGCTATGGAACAAAATTTCTTTGAGTCTAATGGAGATAGTTCACTCAAGCACAAATGGAATTCGATATCGGAACCAACGGAAGACCTACGAAATGGTTCCGGCTGCTTCGATTGCAGCATTTGCTTGGAGCCTGCAAAAGACCCGGTTGTCACCCTCTGTGGTCACTTATACTGCTGGCCATGCATTTACAAGTGGCTTCACGTCCGAGCTGTTTCCCCCTATGCAGACCCGAAACAGAAGAACTGTCCCGTGTGCAAGGCCAACATCTCTTCCGGTTCATTGGTTCCTCTCTACGGTCATGGTACATCTTCAAAGTCTCAATCCAAGGATCCCTATTCAGACATGTTCATTCCTCAAAGACCATCTCCTTCTACATCGAACATTACAACGATTCCGCATCTAAATCATGAGAACTTTTATCATTCTCGATCACAGGCGTTGCATAACCAGCAATACTTCCCTCACCCTTACGGAGGATACACAACCTTGGCATCATCCGACATCGGTGATATAGCGATGACAAATGTCTTCCATCCGATGATTCGAATGTTGGGAGAAATGGTGTATGCTAGAATGTTTGGGAGCTCAAACACAAGCATGTTTGCTTATACTAACCAAGCTTCATACCCTTTTTCTAGGAACAATAATCTTAGGATGAGAAGGCAAGAAACTAAGGTTGACAAATCTCTAAGTAGAGTATCCATGTTTCTCCTCTGGTGCATCATTCTTTGTCTTCTCTTGTTTTGAGAAGTATTGAATTTTAGCTTGTATGGTTGCAAAAGGAAAATATTGTTCGAAACGAAACGAAACGGTTATATCATGTCCGTATATGTCATTTTTTCGATTTTATCGAAAAACATGTCTTCAAATCATAATTACATCTTCTAATCAAGTAATTCTCCTTGTTCCAATCCACAAGGTTGTGGGGATGAATTCATTACACGACATCATGTGTTAATGAAGCTTGAAACAAAGACATTTAGGTATGGTTTAGGCCATGGTTTCAACAGATCAAGAATCTGTCTAAGTTGATGTCAATGACAATGTTGCCTAACTTTCTAAATCACAATTTAAATTTTAAAGGTTGATTGATTGTAATTTTAATTCTAAAAATTTAATTAAGTAAAAAAAATTATACAAATTTAATTATTTAAGTATTTATTAAAGGCCCATCTAACCTTTAAACCTATAAATTATTACTCATGTTACAATAATAATTAATACAAATGGTTATATAAACTATTATAAATATATTATGTCAAGTATTTTTTATAAAACAAAATAAATTATTTGATACCAAATTCAAGACCTAATTGCCATATCAGAAGACTTCGTTTAAACATTTTACATAAAATTTAGTGTCTCATACTTTATATTACTTCAGTATAATTTATGTCTAAATCTATTATTTATATTTAAGATTCGTTATTTTTATTCAATAATTATTTTTAAGTATTTAATGTGTTTTTTCTTAGGAGTATAATGTATCTTGTTATTACATCAATAATTAGCGGTATTGTCGTATTATCTTATATTGATAAAAAATAATGTGTCTATTAAGTTTAATGAGATAAAATATCGTTATTTTTAAGAGACTTAAGTTCGAACATCTTATTTTTCATGGTGTGTACACGTTTTTAAAGTATCAAGAGTAAAAATATATATAATCATCTAATTACGTACCAAAATATAAAATAAAAAAAACAGTAAGATAAAATATTATGTCTCTTAAATAAAATTAAATATTTAAACATCAATAATGCGAATGAAACAAGAAAATTTTCTAATTCATGATGGTCGATAAATATTTATAGAACATAATATAAATTAGTTAATTAATGAATCAATATTAATATTTATAAAAAAATAAAATAAAATTTATTTTGTCTAAAGAATAGGTTTGAAACTACTTTTTTTTTTTCACATGACTCTGTAGATTAAGCCTACAACTTTGAATTCCAATGTGAAAATTCTTAGTCGGTGCTCATATCATCTGTCAAGTGGGCAGCAGCAGACTCATCTGGTAGATCAGTCTCTTTGGATATTAAACTAGGAAATAATATTTTATATATGATTAGAATAAATTTTAATTTTTATAAATATATTTATATTTTAATTTAAAAGTTTAAATTTTAATTTTAGTGTCAAATTTAAGTTTATGTTTAAAATTTAAAATCTAAGGTTTAAAATTTTGATTTTAAAACTTAAATAAATATGTTTATCGAAAAAGTTTTACAAAACCGATCTATGCATCAAATGTTAACTATTAATCTATAGATTTATATTTAATATACCGATGATAAAAAAAAAATTTATAATTATTTTAATTTTACGGTTTAAGAGTTCAAAATTTAAGATTTATTAATAAAATTTAGGGTTTATATTTTAAGATAATATGATTAAAGAAATAAATTTTAATTTAACAACCCTAAATTCTAACTTTAATCCATAATTTTTAACCACGTCTCTAAAATTCTAAAACTCTAAAATAAATTTAAATATAAAACTGAAATTGGATTTTTAAAATCTTTCTCTCCGAAGTCATAACATTAATATTGGATCATTAAGAACTAATTTATCACCGACAGACAGCCTTAAAAATGTTCTGAAATCAAACTCCATCAACATTAACTATCACATGCACTTGTTTTTCTTTTGTCTTTAAAAGATTATTCTCCACTCTTAACCGTACAAAGAAAATTCTCCCGTACTCGGGAGGACGTGAAGAAACGCGTTAATTTTCAACATAATTTTTTTCCCTATTTTTAGCCAATTATTTTGAAGATAATAATGGGGTTGAAAAAAATAAAATAAGAAATATTTAGATCCAGATTGTAATAATATATAATCACCGACAAACCGCGTTTTGGGTCTATAAAATGGAAGCTCTTTGTTCGAGAATTATCGTAAAAGTGAAGAAAAATTGTTGTTTGGATAGAGAGAAAATTTATTAATGGGGTTTTTCATTATTCCTTTTGTTTCGGTTTTGCAATTGTTTTTCTTTGTTAGCAGCAGTTTCCAAGGAGTCGATGCTCAAGGTACAGGTTGGGTTAATGCCCATGCAACTTTCTATGGGGCTGATCAAAGTCCATTTTCTCTAGGTAAGATGGCATTTTCGAGTAATTTGAAACTTCGAATATATATAGTTAAGATCTATTTACGTAATATAAAAAATTAAAAAAATTATATTTATATACAAATTATTAATTAGATAGTGATTATATTATAGGCGGGGCCTGTGGATATGATAACACCTTGCATGCCGGATTTGGAGCAAACACGGCGGCATTGAGTGTAGCACTTTTCAGAGACGGCGAGGCTTGTGGTGCTTGCTACCAACTCAGGTGCGACTATAGGGCTGACCCCAAGTGGTGTCTCCGACGTGCCAGCGTCACCGTAACCGCCACCAACTTCTGCCCTTCCAACAACAACGGAGGGTGGTGCAATCCCCCTAATCATCATTTTGATATGTCACAACCCGCCTTCCTTCGCATCGCCCGTCGAGGCGATGAAGGCATAGTTCCCATCCTTTATCGGAGGTAGACCCATCGACATTTTACATATATCAGTATAAATAGAATTCGATTGTTTTATTTTCATATTTTTTTATATGTCTTATCGATAATACACGTGACGTGATATATAATGAACGCAGAAAAGAAATAACAGAATTTTATCATACCGTTATTGCTATTTTTGCAAAAAAAAATATTTTTTTTTGAAATTGTTTTATTTTTGTTCACTTACGTAGGGTTCCATGCAAGAGGAGAGGTGGAGTCCGGTTCACGTTGAAAGGGCAATCAAGTTTCAACATGGTGATGATTTCGAACGTCGGCGGCGTCGGCAACGTGAAGGCGGTGTGGATACGGGGTTCGAGAACCCGAACATGGCTGCCGATGAATCGGAATTGGGGTGTGAATTGGCAGAGCAGCATGGATCTAAGGAACCAGAGACTGTCTTTTAAGGTGACGTTGGTGGATGGCAAAACATTGGAATTTCTCAACGTTGTTCCTTCGACGTGGAAGTTTGGACAAACCTTTGCTTCAACACGACAGTTCTTTTAATTACCAATGCTGCACTATCACAAATTAATGTCTTTCAGACCATTTTTTTTAAATTAATGGTTAATTTTAAGATTAAAAAGGGATAACAACATGATAAATACGTCATTATTTTTTCTGAAATTTCATTTTAAGTATTTTATGTTAGCTAAATTTGAACATGCAGTGCTCCTGAAATTGAGAGCATTGAATATATGTAATATTTCTATTTGTTGTTGGTCATATATACGAGTAATTTGATCGAACCAAATCTAATGATAACAATTAATTTTAATATTGATTGTCAAATATTAGTGTTCATTATTTTTGTTCTTTTATACTTTATTTTCTTAATTTTTGTAAAAATTATGATTTTGTAGCGTAGGTTTCTTCTGTCTTTAGGCTTTGAGACATGCTTTTTCATTATCTATTTTTTTTATATATCGTTTAATATGATTTTAATATACTTTAATGAACGTTTTGACGCTTGTATAAAGATTTTTATTGTGTTAATTTTTTAATTTAATTTTATTAGTGGTCATAAAAAAGATTATTTTCCACTCATTTGATCTTTTGTTAGCTAATGTAATCATAACTATATAGCGGAGCAATATGCTTGATAGTTTAATTCAATCACCACTCTTTTTTCATCCCGTAAAATAAGGATGAGAGTTTGAGGGAGTCGAGTCAAATGACTTTTTTAATTATCCGAATTAACAAATTTAATTTTATAATTTAAATTTTATTTAATTTTTTTATTTTAATCAAGATTATCGTGATTTTTTTAAAAATAAATAATAAAAATAAAATAAAATATTAGTTACTATTTTATAAAAACAATAATTTAAAAACTAAAACAAAAACAAAAATATTTAGTGATTGTTAGTGATATTTATCCTAAAAATTATATATTTAAAACAAATATTTTTAATATAATTATACATAAAATTTTAATTTTATTCAATTATGTACTTTAAATCTTTATTTGAGTTATTTATAAAATTTGTAAAAAATATATATCTCCATTTATTTTTATATTAGATTAATTCGACGTAAAACACTTTTTTCAAGAAAATCAATGGCTTTGGATAAAAGAGATGAAAGTGGCCAAGTGGGTACTGGGAGTAATGTCATTTTCAGTATAAACGGCGTAAATTATAATAATAAAGTATTTATTTATTACTTTAAAATAAAAATAAATATAAAAACTAATCTTTTATGTTATAAATATTATTTTATTGATTTTTTAAAATTTAATTATATTTATATTAAATATTTTAAATAATCAAATTTTATACAATATGTATTTAAAATTTATTCAATTAGAAATCTATAAATATAATCTTTTATATTTTTATTAGTAATTTTTAATAAATCATAAAATAAAATTAAAAAATTTAATTTAAAAAATTAATAAGAGAGATTTTTTTAAGTAAATAAAATAGATTGTCCCATAATGCCTTGTTTTATGAGTGGAATGCTGTCTTTTGGCTAGTGGGCTTTAGCGGCTAATATAAAAGTCTTCCTATTTTCAACTCAGTCTCTAATTTTATTTTTATTCAAATAAAAAATTTATATATAATAACTGAATTTAAGATTATATCTAATACATTAACCATGAAAATTAAATATTTTTATAAATATCTTAATTTTAAAATTTAGATGTAAAGTCTAAAATTTAGAGATTAAAATCAAAATTTAGTATTTAGGATAATATATTAAAGATTTAAATTTTAAATTATTAAATATAAATTCCTAAATCTTTTAATCTAAATTAAATCTTTATACTTTAAAATTAAAAAAAATTATATCATTAGTATATTATTAAACTGTTTGAAATGATTCTCCCTTTACCGCTGGATCCCTATTAGGATGAGAAATTATATCATGGGTCAGTCCCATCACGTTATCTATGATCAATCAAGATAACTATCCACTTATTATTTTTTAATTTTTAAAATGAAGATTCACTTAAAAAAAATATGACATAAAAAAATTGATAAAGTGGGTAGTTATCATTGGTTGGTCCCATGGACACGTGATGAGATTGACCTATGATATAATTTTTCCTACTGGGATACATAAAAACAGATAATTAATCTAAATTAAGCTAAATAATGGCTCCCCAAGCCAAGCCAAAATCTAAGCCACAACAGAACATGGATTTCTTAAGACAGATCTTTGTCTTAAAATGAAGAGAATCGAAGTACACAACAAACTTCATTCTAACTCTAAAACCCTTTCTTCCCTACTTTTTTTAACCCTTCCTCAGCTTCTACTCCACTCCCCCAAAGGCCAAAAGCTCAACCTTTTCCCTCTCTCTTTGCCTCTCTCTGTAAATTTTCTTCCTTTACTTATGCTTAAAACTCTTGTTTAATTCTAAGGAAAAAAGAAACAATGAGGGGTTCTTTGGGGGCAGTACTTGGAAGGTATCCATCGAGTGATGGAACTACAGAAAATGAAGGGATCATTAGGCACAACAGGAAATGTAGAGATGTTGCATTTCTTGTTATTTTTATAGCATTTTGGGTGGCTATGATTGTTAACTCTAGCTTTGGGTTTAACCAAGGAAACCCATTGAGGTATTGTTTCCTCCCCTTTTTCCATTTGGTTTCCTTAAATGAAGTTTATATTCTTGCTGAATCCTCAAATGGGTACCTTTTATTTTGGTATAGATCCTTTTTTTATGGTATGTTTTGTTTATCTCTTAAAACAGATTCCTTGTTTTAGTTTATTTATGGTTATAGCTGTAATGGGTCTCTATTTATTTTTGTCAAGTAATATTTTTTTGTTTACATGCATTTTCATTTAGGTTTTTATTGTTTCCCATGTTGTTTGGTTACTATGAAAATTGAGGGAGATAATAGAAAATGACTGGCACATAACTGGGAATTGCTTTCTCAAAACAAAAGATAAAGTATTTCTGTTTGTTAGAATCTGAGGCTGGCTGACTGGCTATTGGGATTATTCCCAAGTTTCACTAAGAAACGAGAGTGCTTTTGGAGTTAAAGACATGTAAAACATAGACTTAAATTTGATCATAATAGTTTTCGACCACATTGTAGATCTTTATTCCTTATCGTCGATTCTAGTTGTATGTTTATTGCTTCTGTTCGGGGTACAGCTGCAGGTAGTATCATTGGTCATCTTAGCTTGTAAAGGTCTATCTAGATTACTAGAATTTCCGGTGGATATTAATGCAGCACAGTTCCTATCGAAATTATGCTTGCCAGTCACCAATTGTCTAATACTAAAACCACGTTCTTAGTTATGTTTTCAGATGATACGGGCATCTAATTTCAGGTTTCATTTTGCTAGTATGTACATTGGTTTGCACTTGTGTATTATTAATCTAAATGATGCTGTTTGCCTTTTCATTTTGTGTATTGTAGCTTAATTCAGTTTTACCTACTCCATTTCCGTTCAACTTTTTTTTTCTTTCTATTCTCTCTTTTGGATATTGATATTATTTTCTATGTTGGATGGTGACATCAGGCTGACATACGGGCTGGACTACAAAGGGAATGTATGTGGTGACAAGCATGCTCATCCTGGCCTTCATCAGTTGGAACTCAAATATTGGTTGAATCCGAATCAGGTTTATCAAAGTGGTGTGAAGGACAACCAATTCGAACTGTCTAATGCTCGGAGTATATGCTTGTTGGATTGCCCTACTCCATTGGAAGATTCACTAAGTTGGGTCTGTGATTATCCAGAGCCAGAGGGGGATATCCACCTCTCAATGGATGATTGGATCGATAGAAATTACGATTATTATGAAATTCTTTCACCAGAAATGCGAAATGCATCTCTCCAACTTCAGGGTCCATGTTACCCGCTTATATTTCCGAGTGTGAATGGTAGGTAAACTGGAGATGCTTGTTCAATAGTTAAATATTTATTTCATCAAAGCATTACCATCTCATGAATTATTATGTTTGCCTTTTCAGTTTACTGGAGTTGCCAATTTATTGCTCGGGCTTCAAATGCATCTTTGCGGCACTGGAAACAGATGGGTGGAGTAGATATCAATGAAGATATTGTAATAGATAAATCCATTCACAGTTTCATTAATTCTAGGTCATCTGTCTTAAAGGTTGAGCAACTTTCCCACCATACATTTTTGTTTATAAAGGATGTGTCTTAATTATGCTGCATATATAATAATATACATATATCTAGAACTTGAAGTTAAGCTCATGTATTTGCAGCGTTACATGGCTGATATTGGGAAGGCATGGCCTGTATTGATAGTTTGCGGTGGGCTATTGCCGCTATTTCTTTCAGTAGTATGGTTGTTAATGATTCGCCATTTCGTTGTTGCAATGCCCTGGATCACAGTTGCCCTCTTTAACATTCTAATGATAACGGTGACGATGTTTTACTACTTAAAAGGTTAGAAGTATACTTCTTACTGCTTTGTCTTCTTTACCGTATTCCATGAATTTTGTGTATGTATTTTGAATGCATGGTTAGCTACTATTTTCAATACAATGCTAAATTTATCCTTTTCTTATTGCTTTTAGCTGGATGGATTGGGAATGATGCCATCTCCCCTATCATTGGTGATCACGACCCATACATACATGTTTTTGGACGGGTGGGTTATTGCTTTCTTCTTTCTTAGGATGCTGTTATTATAAGGGGTATATTGGTTTTTGTTATGCATTAAACTTTTGCTTCTTTCAGGAACTAAGTCATCTACGTGCTGTTGCGGTTCTTATGACTTTTGTTATGGTTCTTTCTGTCCTAACATCAATTGCAATTGTTCGGCGCATCCTAATGGGAACATCAGTCCTCAAGGCAAGTATGCTCTGATTACCATATGTAGTTCTTTCTGCATCTAGGAGCATGCAAATAATTCAATCACTTAAGACTTCGGCTAGTGCGGCTTTGAATAGTCATTAAAGACTTCCATTTTTAATTTTGTTACACAAAAGCAAAAGAGCTAAGGATTGATACTATTCTTCCGACTCTACACAGGTTGCTGCAAAGGTTATAGGAGAAGTCCAAGCACTGATATTTTTTCCAATCATACCGTATTCGATTCTTGCAATTTTTTACATGTTCTGGATATCAGCTGCCCTCCATCTGTTCAGTTCCGGTCAGGTCGTCCAGAATAACTGTAATACCAACTGCTGTGCTTATGATCTTGTGTTGAAAAAGGTGAACTGCGATCGTTGCTGTGGTTATAGCATCCGTTACACACCCCATATTGCTGTTGCAATCTTCTTCCACCTGTTTGGTTGTTACT
Source organism: Abelmoschus esculentus (assembly GCA_035048815.1). Taxonomy (NCBI): domain Eukaryota; kingdom Viridiplantae; phylum Streptophyta; class Magnoliopsida; order Malvales; family Malvaceae; genus Abelmoschus; species Abelmoschus esculentus. The sequence goes on from JAUCBN010000001.1 coordinate 12,202,673, forward strand.
GGGCTACGAAATTTGTTATCGCATGTTCTTCCACTGTGATTGCTGGTTCTGTTGCCTCATACTATTGGACTCGTGGTGAAACAACGGTAAGCGACCAAGCTTCAATATAGTTTTAGAAGGATATTTGCTGTTTTTGTGGGGAAACATACAACTATTTTACCATATTTCACATACAAATGCCGAAGACCTTTAACTTATCATTGAACAGCTTAAGCAAGGTTGACATTCTTTGTATATATGTCAAAGTAACATATCAATTACTATGTATTTGTTCGTAAGTCGTTTAGTAACCAAGTAAAGAATAGGTTATGGATTTGCACATCATGTTACAATAAGAATTTGTCTCTTTTTTTTTTCTTTTGAAGGAATTTATAGAGGATGATTTATTCTTTCACCGAGTATTTTGTTGTTCGCTCTTGTAGCCAGAGATCCGGATTCTTCCAGTTTTTGCCTCTATGAAGCGACTTGTAAGATACAGCCTTGGTTCTGTGGCCCTTGGCTCATTGATTGTATCCTTCGTGGAATCAATACGTTTCATTCTTGACTCACTTCGTCGGAAACTCAAAGTTGCTGACACTACACCTGATAGCTGTCTCGGAAAGATTGGGTATCATACTTCACAGGGATGCCTGAGATGTATTGAGTGGACAATCAAATCAGTGAATCAAAATGCTTATATCATGGTAATCTTCTAGACCTATTTTTGGAGAAAAAAAAAACTAAAATTGTATGGAAACGAGTACCTCAAGAAAAATGAATATTCGGAACAACAGAGTCTGTTGTTCATGATTCAACATTAGTTATTTACTTGCACACTAGAAGTAAAATGACAACCAACTCTCGAGATCTTGTTTATAACACATCGAATACGTTATAATAGGACTACTGGACTAGTCATCAAGTTGCTGTTAGTTCATTTATTCTGTGTGTTTTTTTCGAGTCCGATTTTTTTCTTAAATTAATCAACTTATTGTTCTTGCAGATTGCCATAACAGGGAAAAGCTTCTGCAGGGCTTCTGCAATTGCAACTGAATTGATCATGAATAACATTCTTCGAATAGAGCGGGTTAATGTGATCGGAGATGTTATCCTATTTCTCGGAAAGTTGTTTGTCAGCCTTTCGAGTGCTGTTTTTGGTTTCCTTGTGTTGGATACTCACAAGTATAGCTCTGGTCATAACAAATTGTCCTCCCCATTGTTTCCCGTGCTGGTATGTTACCTAATAGTTATTCTAATTCATTTCATAACCGAGAAATTTGACATTTATACATGCAAACACCATGACCAAGTGAACATATTAAGCTCTATAATCACATTGTCGATGAGAAACCGTTGCATATACAATGTTTTTACAGGTTTGCTGGGCTCTAGGTTATGTTGTTGCAACTCTCTTCTTTGCGGTGGTGGAGATGTCGATCGATACCCTAATTCTTTCGTACTGCCAGGATTCAGATGAGCACCAAGGGACAGCCCAATTTGCACCTCTCCTTCTTGTGGAAACGCTCGATGACCAAAACGACGCGCAGAGACTTAATGAATCATTAATGTAATATGTTGTCATTACATCTCATTCTCGTTGTCATTTCAATTTCTGGTTTCTCCTTGGATAAATCTTTGAAAACATTGTATATATTTAATAGCCATTACCAGTAGGTTTTGGTGTGAGCAATATATGTAGCTATCTTGTTTACAAAAGCTTTCACAACGTCCATACGATTCACAGAGCTGAAGTCATCGTGCACCGTAGATTTCGAATCTGGCATGTTTTTTCATGCTGTCAGGCCCTATCGAGAGGCTAGTTGAGCAATCATATTCAGTGCCATTGTTATACGACTCATGCAGCAGTTCTTCAAACTCTACCTCGTATAGATCACCTTTTTTCCGTTGATTTTTCACCATTGCCCGCAATCCTTCTAATTCAGACACAACTTCCTTCATACTTGGTCTGTCTTGTCCCTTCACTCTCACGCATCTCCTAGCTAAAGTTGCAACTTCCCTGAGCTGCTCGATGTTTCTATCGTCCAGCACTCGTTTGTCGATAATATCCAGCAAGCGTCCCTCTTGCATTACAGAAACAAAGTACAGAGACAGATTCCTCTCGTGTTCTGGCCTTGCGAAAGAAATCGCTTTCAAACCTGTTAGTAGTTCGGCAAGAATAACCCCGAAGCTGTAGACATCACTCTTTTCTGTCAATTGACTTGTATGAAAGTATTCAGGATCCAAGTAACCCAGAGTCCCCTGCACAAGCGTTGTTATCTGTTCTTTATTCGAAGGGACCAATCTCGAAGCACCGAAATCGGATACTTTTGCATTGTAGTTCTCGTCTAAAAGTATGTTGGTCAACTTGACGTCACGGTGAATAATCGGAGGAAACGCGGCGGAGTGCAAATAGGAAAGGGCTTCCGCGGCTTCGGTCGTTACTTTTAAACGAGTTTCCCATGACATAACAGATGCATGATTGGTGTTGTGCAACCAATCGAAGAGGGTTCCATGCCTTACATATTCATAGACTAGCAAAGGGACTTGTGTCTCTAAACAACATCCCAACAGTTTCACCACATGTCTATGGTTGATTTGGGACAACACAATAACTTCATTAATGAATTGTTGAATTTGGTTTTGATCTCCAATGATAGATTTCTTTATAGCAACGCTACGACCATCTGGCAATATTCCTTTGTAAACAGTACCCTGACCTCCTCGTCCGAGGATTCGACTTTCATGGTAGTTGTTCGTCGCTTTCTTAAGTTCTTCGACTGTGAAGAGTTTACCTGTCTCGCCATACTCTTCACGTTCCGCGAGCTGTTCCAGCAACAAAATCCCACCATTTTGCAGGAAGTTCTGCTGTTTTACTTTGCTGAGCTTTCTCTGCCTGATCCCCAAATACAACCATGAGGAGCATAGGAGGGAAAATAAGAGGCTTATGCATATACCTGTATATATGGAAAATATCTCAAATATAGTTACAGTAGAGGGACTAAAATATAATACTTTTATATGTACCACCAACCTAGAGTAACAGCAAGAATTGGAAATTGAGGATTGGTTTAGGATTGCAGCCGGTTCCGGTTTTCCGGCCATCACCCTCGAAACCGTCGGGGCATGAACAATTATAGCTTCCTACAAGATTATGACATATCCTACTGCAAGGCTTCAGTGTCTCGCATTCATTAATATCTGCAAATTTTCAAACATTTTAAGGAAAGAAAAGTGAAATATTTGACAAAGTTGAAGTATTGTCCTTGCCTTGGCAGCCATGGGAGAGGTAAGGATTACCCTGGAAACCATGAACACACTTGCACAAATATCCACTGCCATTTTCTGGAACAATACAAGCACTGTTTTCCTTGCAAGCATAATTTTGTGGTTCCATCCTAGCTTCTCTGCAACTTTGGTTCCCAATCGTCCAATCAAGAACGATTGGGAATTTGTTTTTGCTGAAATCAGGGTCGAGAAAATGTGATAGAGTGAAGTTGTAGGCTCCATTTTCCACGGCAAATCCATAGCTGCAAGGGTTGAAGCTCAACACCTTGGAATGACCCCAATAGCTATCGAAACTTAATCTATAATCGGTCACTCCTTTAGGGATAGCTGTCTGGCAGCAGCCGATGCCGAAGCAAGATCCGTTTACAACATCGGTCCTGTCGTAACAAAACGACATGCATCCGGTCGAATACGTCCGCCCGACGAAACTCTCAACATAAGCGTATGTGTCACACCCGATGGCCGTGAACATGTTTCTTGTATGAGATATGAAGAATTTTTCAAGCGTGAACCCCGCGTTGAAATAACGACTACTCCCCCATGAATTATAGCAGTCATAGCCTACCGGAAATCGGATTCTCAAATAACCATCGACGGAGATGTGGAGAACTTCGATATCGGTGGTGGTTAAGAAGGCTTTCGGAGGGTCGAAACTGGTGTTACAACGAATGAAAAAGCTGTTATTTATGTAACATTCGGAACTGCCTGTTCCGAAAGGGTAAGGGATGGTGATGTTGCCACAGTGGCTTTGGCACCCAGGTTTTGGTTGAGCTGCCACTGAAGATGCCATGGTTGTTAGAAACAGAACAAACTCCATGAACATGCACCGTAAGCCCATCACCATTTTTCTTTCTTTAAATCAGAGAAGAGCCTTCAGTTTGTATGTTATTAAAGGTCTGTTGCGTGTGTTCCGATCCTACCAGTCCAGACTCCAGAGCGAGCTTACTCTGCCGTTCATCTGGCTGACTGGCCTATTAATCAATGGTGGACCTTCCCTTGAACCAGTCATGGAGAAGACTAAATGCCACTTTAGTTGGGAAGTAGCAGTACCAGTACCAGTCATAGTTATTACTATTAGGTAGGTTAGTGTAACCCAGTCGAAGCTATCAATGTATCATTTATGTCAAAGGTATTATATTGCAGACACCGGCAGAGTAAAACTCTAACTTGATTAAAAAAATTTTTAAATAAAGTTTAAGTTATAAAATAAAAAATCAAATAGTTCAAAATTTTTAATAATTATTAATTAAATAATTTATTTTTAAGTTTAAGACGAATCTTTTAATTATATATATATATATTGTTAGCCACCTTTCTCCTCTACGTTGAATACTTCAATTCCTTTACGTGGACTTCGTTTGATTTCAATAAAAAAATATCGGTTAACTCGTAAATTATTATAATTTTTTTTTATATATTCACTATTTTTTCTTTGAAGTAATAAAATTATCTCAAAAATCAAAACTCCACGAACTTTAAATTTTAATCTTTAAATTTAAAAATTATAAATTTAAACCCTTAAATATTTATAAATAATATTTAGGATTGATTCTGAATATGTACCATATGTAAGATCGTAGAAGATAGTTTTTCTAAATTAAAAATAATTTATTTGAACCAAATAATTTAATATAAAATAAAATGCAGATGTAATAAAATTTTATAATGACAAATACAAAATTAAATATATTTTTACATTGCTTGTTTTCCATGTTTTGCAACTTGCAAATATACATGTCAAATATGGATGTCATAATTCAGAGAAATTATATTATCGCATATGGGTAGTTCTTATCACGTGTTTATAGAATCAACTATTAAAAATATTTACATCATTATTTTTATCGTGTCACAATTTTTTTTCAAGTGAATCTTCAGTTGATTTTTTTTTAAAAATGAATTAACATTAAATATAGAGAAATTATTACATAAACCCTTTCCACCATTTAGGATATGGTCCCAACTAATTAAATTAATGCACATCATATATTTTTTCCATATCATTTTTATACATAAGCATTAATCATCAACTTTAATACATTTGATTTAAAAAAAACATTACCAAAGATTTTTGTGTTGTCTTTCTCTTTATTCTTCAAAATTTTTATGAATTAATTTTTCTAAACCCTAAACCTTAAAACCATAAATCCTAACCCATAAACCCTAAACCACAACCCTAATCCTAAATCTTAATAGTAACCTTAAACCCTAACCCTAACCTTAACCCTAACCCTAAACCATAATCCCAACCCTAAACCTTAAACCCAAACTCTAACCCTAAACCCTAAACCCTAAACCCTAAACCCTAGCCCTAAATCATAACCCTAAACCATAACCATAACCCCAAACTCTACCCTACCCTAAACCCTAACCCTAAACTATTACCATAACCCCAAACCCTACCCTACCCTAAACCCTAACCCTAAACCCTAAATTGTAAACCCTAACCATAACCCCAAGTCATAACCATAAACCCTAAACCTAAACATAAATCCTAACCTTTAACCCTAAACCTAAACATAATCTAAACCCTAAACTCTAAACACTAACCCTAACCCTAAACCCTAATCCTAAACCATAAATCGTAAACCATAACCCCAAGTCATAACCATAAACCCTAAACCTAAACATAAATCCTAACCTTTAACCCCTAAACCATAACTTTAAACCCTAAATCTAAACATAATCTAAACCCTAAACCTACCCTAAACACTAAACCTTAAAACCTAACCTTAAAACTAAACCCTAAACATAAACCACAAACTCTAAACCTTAAACCCTAACCCTAAATCTATAAAGAAGAAGAAATTGATTAAAGTAAATTTTGAATAATAAAGAGAAAGACAACACAAGAAATCTTTGTTAATTTTTTTTAAATTCAAAAACATTAAAGTGGATGATTTCGACATGTGAATATAATATGAAAAAAATATATATGATGTGTATTAATTTAATTGGTTAGGACCATATCCTAGGTGGTAAAAATGATTCATGTAATAATTTTTCGTAAATATGAGTGAAGATTCACTTACAAAAATATAACATGAAAAAAATAATGAGATTGATAATTTTTAATGTTCAGTCCCACGAATAACGTGACGAGACTTACCTTGATATAATTTCTCCTTAATTCAAGACAGTTGCTAAGCGAACTTAATATTGTTATTTAAGGAATCTCAGAATATAGAATATATACGATATCCTCCCTCACATGATAGAGTCGGATTAAAAACTGAATAATCAACTGAACTAAGTCTTTACAGTAAGGCTTATTCGAGTTCTATACTTATTTTAGTTCAGTTGATTCGATTAGTGTTGATATATAAAGATTGAACCGATCGATTGTATGTCATTAACGTTGACAGCCGTTGGAGAGGTAGGGGGGTACCCTGAAAGCCATGAACACGCTTGCATAAATATCCATTGTCATTTTCTGGAATTATACAAGCACAGTTTTCCTTGCAAGCATAATTTTGTGGATCCATTCTAGCTTCTCTGCAACTTTGGTTCCCGATCGTCCAATCAAGAACGATTGGGAATTTGTTTTTGCCGAAATCAGGGTCGACAAAATGTGGTAGGGAGAAGTTATAGACTCCATCTTCCACGGCAAATCCATAGCTGCAAGGATTGAAATTCAATACTTTGGAATGACTCAAATAGCTATCGAAACTTAATTCTCAATCTGGCAGCAACCGATGCCGGAACAAGATCCGTTCACCACTTCGGTTGCATTGTAACAAAACGAAATGCATCCGGTCGAATACGTCCGCCCAACGAAACCTCAATGTAAGCATAGGTGTCACAGCCTAGAGCTGTGAACTTGTTTTTCGTACGAGATACGAAATAGAGGCCTTCCGGATATTGGATCTCAAATAACATCGACGGAGATGTGGAGAACTTCGATATCGGTGGTGGCTAAGAAGGCCTCCGGAGGGTCGAAACTGGTGTTACAACGAATGAGAAAGCTGTTATTTATGTAACAATCGGCACTGCCGTTCCGAAAGGGTAAGGGATGGTGATGTTGCCGCAGTGGCTTTGGCACCCAGGTTTTGCTTGAGCTGCCACTGAAGTTGGTATGGTTGTTAGAAACAGAACTTGCTCTGTTTGCATTTATAAGGAAGAAGATTGTCCGAATATTTTAATCCATTTCTTTGGTAAAACACAAGAATGTTCAAAGTCGTTTTAGTTATGGAACAGCAGTCCAGAGGCTTTGAATGTACGCCATTGTTGTATTGTAAGCTTATCCAATGGCGGACCATAATCAGTGCAAGTGGCTTCGAAAATATCATGTATACATATGATTAAGATGAATGTGCAACCCAACACTTTCATACCAGATGACCTCTCTTTTATGAGATTAATGTCTCTCGTGAAAGTGATCCTCTGTATCCACTCTGTGAAGGTATCGGAGAATGGCATATCTATTTTCCGGCATGGTCGAACCATAGGCGAGATTCCCTTATGAAATTTAAGTTGCTTACGACACATTTTTCCTGCGAGTGAAGAGACATAAAAGTAAAAGAATTTCATTTTCGATTCAATGGGCATTTCGCCCTAACAAATGAACTCTACAATTTATGATATCGGAAAATACATCGGTATCTAAATTCATGGTGTAGTTCTTTTTCCCCCATTTTTTTCTCTGAACAAATCTATACTTTCCTCAATGCTCAAATGGAGTGGTTTTTCCATTTCCCCCACGTCCAATGAGCAGAGATGCAAAGGAATGAAACTCGGCTAATATTACATATCTCAACCAGTATCTCACTCTCTGTACACAATTTAACCAAAGGGCCCTTGATGTTTCCCTACCATTTTCTTCCTTCGGCTCGTTAGATTCGAACCGGCAATCCAAAATTTTGGAAAGTTCTGATCTCACCTTGTAGCCCGGCAGTCACAATCACCATACCCCAGGCTGAGATGTTTGGGTTAACACCAGGGGAGAAGTCCACACTGATCTTGGGGCTTCTGGCCCGAGTTGCCAAAAGAAGCGTCTCCTCTGGCCATGTAGCCGAGATCCTGTCAAAGAAGTAGCTATTGGTTGCACTAGAAATGGTTCCGTGGAGAGGGCTATTGGTGCACCCGGATGCTGATAACGAACCCTCATTTCCACTGTACTCCTCAACGGGTGTAGGAGGATGATTGGCTGTTGAAACTTCATCGATAGGGTCGTCAAAAGAATTTTGACCATTCAATTGAGAATCTCCTAGTCCCCATGTGTCGCTCATGCCTGGCCACGGGATGGCCACCGATACATCTTTACAGTGAAAATGTTCATAAGAGCAAGTTGTGGTGACTACTTTGTTTCTGCTAGGCCGTGATTCCGCTTCTTGTTTCCACACATAAACATAAGAGTCTTCGCTAGCAGAGATGACATATTTTCCGTTTGCTGTAACAGAAGCTGAGATTTGGCTGTTTGTGTTCCGAAATCCTGTGGCATAATCAACAGCAATTTCAGCTGAATCAGCACCACTCCACAATTTTATATGAATACATATTAGACAACAACATTGAAACTTTTTCAAGGGCAACAAGCAAAGTTAGCTTCCAAATCTAAAACCGAAACACCAACTTCAAAGAGTTGATATCCGGACCATGATACACCAATACATACCATTTCTATTAGTTGAGGTACGTACGAATATGAAGAGTCATCTTCAGTCTCCCCTACTTCCTAGCTCTCAGTGAAAATCACTATCTATGATCAATCCTTTTCATATCCAACCAACCTTGTATTTAATATTTATATTGTACAAATATGAAGATTTACCTTTAAACTTGTGAATTAAATCAGACCCATCAACAACACGAATTCGAGAATCTGCTGATGTGATGAGTACTTCTGATGAACTCCCGGGTGCAAACTGTTTCAAGAAAGCAACCAATTGATGAAGAATAGAGTGAATACATGGTGAAAGAAATGTGCAATAGACTCAAGGAATATTTAATTCAACTAGAAAAGGATTTATGCTTTCCCTCCACACAAACAGATTACCTGGAAACCTGTAATTTTCTTTTGATGAGATTTCTTCTTTTTATTCTGCAAATTGATTTCACTTCTTGGTTGTAACTTGTTCTCTGGAAAAAAAAAATGTTTACAAGCAAACATTTAAGAAAACTTCCATGGCAAATGAACTATGTGCAGACACAAGATAGTTGACAGAACTCATGAACTTGTACCTGAAGTATCATATATGCGGCAGCTTCCTTTGTATGAGCCAACCAGTGCACCCTTCAAAACAATTAGAAGTTCCATGAGCTAAACTGTATGTTATATAGAATGAACTCGAAATTGATCATTGCCCAACCTGGCCATCAGGTGTATAACAGGCAGCAGTGACCATTTCATGCAGATCATTCCAATCGACGACTTGACGATCAGGAATGCTCCATATGCGAACTTTGGCGTCTAGTGATCCACTAATGAAATATCTATCATCAACGGGATTAAACTGGATGCAAGTTACTGTGTCAAGGAAGATCCATCAAAAAGTGATGCATGATTAGCAATAAATAAACCTATTTCACGAGACGGAAAAGGATAAATATACATCTAATTACTTTTATGGTGGATATTTGAAGTACTGATTCCATTGAATCTGCACTAATACTTAAAAGAGTCTTTTACCATAGCTTATTGCAACTATGAAAACATAAGTAAATTTCATAACATTTACCACCTCCTCAGGGAAGGGTAGATGTTTAGGGGGGGGGGGGGGGTATAAAATTGAATACATGCAATTTACAAGTTACTTACCATAATCACTGTGTGAAAATATTCTCAAACAAGTCTTGCTAATCAAGTCCCAAAGCCTCACTGTTTTGTCCATTGAAGATGAGAGCAATTGCTGAAATGAACAAATAGAAATCTTACCAGAATATCCTCCAGCAATTTATGGGTTCATGATTCTAAAAGTGGTTAAGCATGAAGCTGGAAACATTCATAATTTTTTTTAACAATAACCTCTCGAGAAGCATCCTATAAAATTCGAAGGACTTTTAAGGCATTCAATTATGGTTACACGCCATTAACATTTGTGTTTTACCAAAATTTGTGGTGGAAGAAAATTAAACATTTCTAATCTTTTAACTCAATATTAAAGATGTGCAGAACTCGAAAGTAGTCCTATGATGATCTGAAAGAGTGTAAAATCAGAAACAGTAACATTCATGAGCGCTTTATAAGGCAATCATTCGGAAACCTTGACCATAATCCTAGGCAAAGGAAGAAGGGATCAAATACCATAACCAAGACCATAGAAAAGGGATAAAGACACATCAAATAGAAAGATCAAGCCTCTCGCCAGAAAATTCACTCTTTAAACAAACAGAAACTGATGTAACTCAACACTGTGAAGATACACTTCTCAATAATCCTCATGTTGCATATGGCAAAACAAATGCATAGCAAACTTGTTAGATCATTACCTTCATGAGCTAAAATACAGCCTACGGAAATAACCAGAAAGAAATATAACTTCTGATTTCCAGAAATAAAAAACCTAGACATTTAAAATTTCTACTTCTTGTTTTCCAACCTATTTAGAAGAAATTCTACTAGACTTTTGTATTTCATAAATCCTTTGCTGCTCAAGATGACAAATAACAATTTTGTCAGGAAAGCATGGAGACAAGTATCATATTGACCATTTATTTCCTCACCGAGTGAAAAGCACACAAGCAAGCACAGTGGTTCTACACTCTTTTAGATGAAATTCACATTTACACAAATAAGTTATGCCTTTTTCAAATATAGCATTACATAAACAGAATTGCACACAAACTCCCTAGCTCTGAATTTCAAATTCAACCAAAATTTGATCAAGAAATCCATCTCACACAGCACAGTTTAGAAGAGAGAAAAAAAATGCATTCATCTGTCTACTTTGGTCTAGCACGAAAATATACCACAAATGCTTGATTAAAGGAAAGCTCAATAATGATCAAACTAATCACTCTATATTGATAGATATTTCTCAACATACATGATAGCATTAAAGAATGATGACTAACCTGAGATTTGGACCATGAGAGGTCAAGCACATCATCGGAATGTCCTCGAAAAGAACAGAAAGGTTTATCTGAAATCCCAAACACAGTCTCTGGCACAACCATGTGGTCCAAGCTCAATGACTTTCGGCTTATAGACGACCTTCCTCTTCTCTTCTTCTCAGGATAGTGATCTGAAATTGGGGACAAAAGGGTAGTTGCCGGAGATCCATTAGCCACAAGCAGAAAGTTCAAATTTACATCATCGGCCTTTTCCATTGACAACTCCCCTTTCCTCTCCGATTCAACTACCTTCCACACATGAATGTCACGATCCTCACCAGCGCTAGCAAGGTATTTTCCATCCATACTAAACTTAATGCTCCAAATAGACCCAGTGTGAGCTTGAATCTCTTGACTCTTGTAAAGAGCAGTGACTTCTTTACATGATTTCCCATACTGCTTCACCCTCACTCGCTCCGGCCCATGAAATGGAACATCCTGGCTATCGTCCGTGGCAGAACTAGATCTCCTCCCACCCTTCTCCGATGAAGTATCCCTCTCGTCGCTGCTCCGCCTTTCCTTATGACCAATCACATTCACACTACTCGCAACACTCTTTATGCTCTTCAACCAATCCACTTTCTTCTTAAACTTGGAAATATCACCACCACCACCATTGGCATCCAAATCTGCACTATCCATATTATTACCCTCTTCCACATTCTGCCGCCGCATCAGTTCCTGAACTATCGGCGACTGCCCGACGCACATCTCGAACTCCTCCATGGTCAACTGTCTCCCAGTCCCAACTTCCTTCAACTTATTCCACATCCCATCTTCTCTAATCTCCTTCACCACAAACTCTTTCCCATTATCAAGGTTCTTAATGGTACACACTTGTTCACTTGGATTCCGATTCTCCACCGTTGCGTCTCCGCCGTCAAATGATTTAGACACAAGTTCCCCATTCATACTCGTACTACTCCGCCCAGTGGGCGGCTTATTACACATAGATCCGTTGCTTTCACAGGTTCTTAAGTTAGGAGCCGCAACATTAATACGATCACATTCTGTATTATTATTTACAAAAGATAAACCAACGGAAAGAGTCGAAGAAGAAACAGAAAGCTCATTACAATCACCATTTGATTTCGATCGTAGAATTCCAGAAGAACAACGATCTTGCCCTTCTAATTCCTTTTTAACCACCCGATCCGACGAAACTGATCTTCCCTCGAACTCGGGTCCTCTCCCTCTGGCATCGACAGCACCCACTTCCGTTTCCAAGCCGGGTCTTGTCCGGGAAAGGCCCGGGTCGCGGCTGAGTCCCATTTCACGGAGCAACCGGTTTCTTCTTTCGGAAACGGAGGCGGGTTCGGAGATCCAAACATCGAACTTGGAAACGGCCATGGGGAATTTCGGGACGGGGAATGGATGGCGAGCATTGCTGGAACGGGTAATTGGGTCGGAATCCGAGTCGGAAGAAGGTGAGGTTGAGTTAGAACATGAACAAGAATTAGAAGAAGCAATGCGATCAAGGGATTCGTAGAAATACTCTTCTTCTTCTTCGTTTACTTCAACTACTTCTACCCCTTGACCTTCCTTTACTTCATTAGACTCTTCGTCTTGGGTCAATTCCTGATCGTTCTGGTTGCTATTGCTATCAATGGGGTTTTTGCTCATGCTTTCTCTATGAACATCATTCCCATTTCAATTCCGACACAGAACCATCAAAACCCAAACCAAACAAAATCTGGGTTCGGATTGAATCAAAGGAAGGAAAGGGCGGAAAGGTGTTTGGAGGCAGAGAAAACCAGATCGAAACGAAAAGAAAAAAAGAAAGGGTAGGTTTGAGGAAGGACGAAAGAGAGTTTGTGGGGTTTGGTTTGATGTGTTTGTGTGGGAGAAATGAAGGGGAAATTGATCGTAAGATTTTGCTGGGTTAATGAAATATGAACTGGGAAAAGTTGAAGATTTTCCCCCTTGATAATAAAATATTCTCAGTAAACAAACAAAAGGAAACAATACAAGAGGTTAAAGAAAAGTATTTACTTTCAGGGATGATTATCCAAACTACCCATCAATTTTGATCGATACGCAATATAATATAATTTTAATTTAATATAACTATATAGGTTTTTTAGGTAAATATTATTTTTAATTTAAATTTTAAGATATAAAATATATTGTCTTATAATCAGGGATCTATAACAAAAGTTATAATAACTTTAAAACATAATTTACAGGTGGCGTTTTGAACTAAATTACGAAATTTTGGCCCAAATCTGTAATTAAATCATATATGTATTTCATTATATATCGTAATTTGATGGCTCAAATTTTATAATTTAACTCGACGCTACTTGTGCAAATGACGTTTTTATTAAAATTTAAATTTTATTAATAATTTTTTAAAAAAGATATCACCTACAGGTGATTTACTGTAATTTTTACCGTAAATCTCTAATTATATTAAAACACGTCTTATATCTCTAAAATTTAAACTAAAAATTATATTTACCTAAAAAACCTAATTATATCTATGAAAATTTAATTTCATACATGTTTCTAGAAAATACTTACATTTAATTTCATACCGGATACATATTATTATCTTATAGACCAAAGAATTTCTTTTTCCATATTCAAGATATGAAATTTAAAGAATTTATTATTAATATATAAATAATTATTTATTTTATTATTTTAATTTTGGTATATCAAAACATTTATTTTTCTGTTAATATTCAATATTAATGTGAAATTTCGAGAACCAGATGAAAGAAAACAAAATTATTGATAAAATTTAAAAAAAAAACAGTGACCTTAATTTGTATGATGGACAATAGTTTTTTTTATAACATGTCTGGTCAATTCAAAAGTAGGAAAAGAAAAAGGAAATAAAGTTTTAGAAAGGCATCACTTTCAAACATGGAGAATAATAAAGTTTAGACATTTAACAAAATGTTAAATAAAGTTTGGATGTACATAAATTTACTAAATCTCTTCTTAATTAGGATCGAATCAAATTAAATTATTTATATTCGTTTTATAATGTATTATCATAATTTATAGATTATGTTAATTTTTTTAGTATAATCATCGATATCTGATTTATTTGTTAAATATATATAGGTATTATAAAAGTTTATTATGGGGACGATTTTTTCAATCCAATTAACACTAAAATCTCATTTATCGTTGAGGTGGTAAACGGGAGTTGACCGGTAAACAATAGTCGTAAAAAGTTAAAAAAATTTAATTGCAATCAAACACTCGTTTGAGGGTTAAAAATGATAGACGAACATCCATTGATGATAAAATCGATGATCGTTTGATAAGAAAATAAAGAAAAAAATCGTTGGTTACGTTAACAACAACAGAAAATACAGATTAAGACTCAAACCTCTAACCTTGCTTATAAAATCGAATGATTCATTTTATTAGACCAACTAATTATTTGTAACGTAATCTTTCTTTATTAATACAATTTACTTTAATATTTATTCGATACTTAATTAAATAATTTTTTAACTTAAACCCAAAATTATTGTACCCCACAATGATTGTATGGTTTAAAGAGTACAAATGGGCCTAAAGATCAAACTTTTTAGAGCCCAAAAGTTTTGTGAAAATTTTTGTAAAGAGAAGAACTCAATCTCAGCAACTACCGTTTGTCTTCAACCCCCAGCCCATTACCATTAAGTGAAGAGGACATCTCCCAGAGCTTAATATTTCAACCACTTTGGGGGACCATTTTCTAATATTTTCCCTCTCTTTCTTTCCCATTTCTTGTTTAGGGTTTCAAAATTTCCCTGTTTTGATTTTATGATTTCAGAAGAAGATGATGATGTTTCTCAATTTGTAGGGTCATTTTTTTCTTTTATGGGTAGAAATATTAATAAGTATGAAGGGTCATTATCTAGGCTTTGATAATCCCAAAAGTCATATATATTAAAAAAATATTAATTACATTACCCTGATTTTTAAAAATATTATATTCATGAAAATCGAAGAAATATACCTCGAGTTTAAGACGTTGTATATATAAAAAATTTATGCTAAACGATTTTACTCATTAAAATTAAATATATGACGTGAATCGATTCGAATTAAT
Source organism: Abelmoschus esculentus (assembly GCA_035048815.1). Taxonomy (NCBI): domain Eukaryota; kingdom Viridiplantae; phylum Streptophyta; class Magnoliopsida; order Malvales; family Malvaceae; genus Abelmoschus; species Abelmoschus esculentus. The sequence goes on from JAUCBN010000001.1 coordinate 12,218,046, forward strand.
CAAAACGAAACTATGAAAATCAAAAGACAACCTAAAAAGTAAGTTGATGGTGAATAAGATTTGTTAAGGCATAAACCTTGACGGCGTCGAGCAATAGCTTAACGTGTTAGATGACATTGTAAAATTTAAAAATATATATTTTTATTTATGTTTTTACATAAAAAAAAATTAACATCATCTCAAAAAATAACTATATATTTTTAATAAGACGTGAGTATTAGACGATTAATGTCCCTTAGATAATGTACTAGGTACGAATTCTATGGATGAAAATTAGTGTTTCTCAAAAAAATTTATATCCCATTTATAAATTTATCTCGACTCGAGATACAATTAAACTCACGTGACTTTTCAAGAAAATTTTAACAGATTTTTCTCTCGTTCTTATATATTATGATTTATGTTTAAGATTCGAGTTTGTCGGAAGGGTTTTGCTATAATTTGAGTACATGATTGTTGACAGGTACACACATTTTAGGGTCTCCCAAGGTGTGTGGACTAGTCTTAGAGACCTAAGCCTTAGGTTTGGGGACAATGTTTTTCAAACAACATTGAAGAACACAGGAGCACAAGACCAGGGCAAGTCAAAGACAGAGAAAGCTTTCCTTGTCTTCATTTTTAATCATCACATACTGCCTTTAATCACGTGATGTTTGTAAATGCCTTTGGTTTCCACTCCATCACCAACCATGCCTACATGGGTAGACTTATTAAAAACTTAATTAAATTCGAGTTTAATTCGATTAACATCTATTCAGTTTAAAAACTTATATTATTAAGTTTGAAATTTGAATTTTAAAAATTATAACGTTTCGTCTGACTTTTGACAAAAGGCATAAATTTATGAACCAGATTGATATTGTTAATTTATATATAATCATTTTAGGAAGATAAAATTTGATCAGTATTTGAGAATCACTGATTGACCTAGTGATAAGGATGTTTATAATTAGGGGCGGATCTAAAAATCTTAATTTGATAGTTCACCGATAAATAATAAATTATATATATGTTTGATAATTTAAAATTAATTATTTAATATTATTTTATATTAAAAGTATAAATAAGATTATTACCATTAGAATTGAAGTCCTTGTTATAGTGTACTTCTAGGATTATATCTATTATCAAAAAATTATGATCATCAAAGAATCATCAATAAAGTGATTACTCTTGAAGTTAAGGATATAACCTCACCACATGAAGTGTGACTATTTTAGGGTCATGTACTTAATTTTTTAAAGTTAATAATTTGATGTTAGATTTTAGGGTTTTGAGATTCTCAGTCTGGTTCACCATTGTTAACCATTAGATCAATTTGAAACTAAATTATGTTAAATTTCTAACAAATAGATCAAATTAGAATTAAATTACGTTAAATTTCTAACAAAGTGAATGTTTTTCAATGTTAGAATATTTGATCGGCACCGTTTCGTCCATCAAAATTTTGACCTTAGTAGTAATTGTAAATTTAAAAAGTTAGGATTAATTTTTGAGAAGAAAACTTTACGTGTCACGGCAATATTTCTTAACCGGTTAAGAGAAGTTAACATAATGAAAGAATATCATAAATTTAATGACTATAATAAAATAATTATATTTCAGTGACTAAAGTAAAAACATCCTAAAACTTCAATTACTACTAATATAATTTATTCTATTTTTAATGGTAGGTCATGTGACCTACCTTGCACCAAAGTGCATCCGCCCCTACTTATCATGTCCCATCTTGTATGAGTTCGAATTTCGATATGGGAAAAAGATATAATCTCAATTTAATAAAAAAAATTAAACCAGTATTTTATAACCCTTTTACATTTTTTTCATATTGATGTGTTATTTCTATAAAAAAAACTGAAAATTATAATTTGCAAAAATTAATTTACTAGTGTTGGATTTTTAAAATATTTGATGTAAATATAGAGTTATTATACGGTACAGTCCTATCATATTGTATTTATAAAAAAATTATAAAAAATTATAAAAATTACAAGTTTTTGATAGATTTTTTTATAATATTTAAAGAATTTTTTAAATAATTTTTTAATAATAATAGAGGGTCGTACATCTATGTATGTATCACATATGCCCCTGAAAAATGAACACAAACACATATCAACATGCTTAGTAATTAATAATATAATTTTTAGCTATCAAAATCCCATTTTTAACCTAAAAAATCTCCATCAAAAAGGGTATAATTACAACTCATTCTTGAACATGAAGCATAGGAGGGGCTCATGTAAGAATTTGTATGATATAATTTAACAACAAGGGAAGAACCCCATGGAGCTAAACCCTACACAGCAAAGGAAAGAGTAGGTGGATTTTCAGACCAAAATTAACTACATATTAATCCATGATTAACATAATGTCTGAAACTTAATCACAAGGAAACCATACATGGGGAGTTGCTTGTTTTGGGTACTGTTTTGTTTAATAATCAAGACGGATGTAATTGCACATGCAAAACAAGAGAAAAAGCAGTCAAGTAGGGTAGGTGAGAGTTTAATAGGAGAAATTATATCCAAGTTTACAGTTTATTTTTATATAAAATTAAAAAAAAAACATGGAGACAATAAATAAAAAAATTGCAAGAAAATGGAGAAACAAACATGGGATAGTTGGAAAAGTGTAAGAAGAAAGTGGGAGACAACTACGAAACTAGACATGAGAATAACGTAAAGAGAAAATATCCGACGAACGATTAGTTGACCTAGTAAGATAGTATTAAAAATTTTAAATTTTGATTAATAAAGTTTGGTTCAAGTGATAAATAACTTGGTTCCGCTTAAATATGTCTCGGTTTTGAGATATTGTGTATGCAGAGAATCCTTACTGAAAGACTCATCCATCAAAATTAAGTGTACAATAAGAGTTAATCAGGATTAGTCAGAACTAAGTTTTAAAAATCGAAAGAACAATAAAAAATCTAAATCTTGAAATTATAATTGAAAAAATGGGTTATAAAAATCGTTTATGTATTATATTTTTATAAAATTTAATTTAAATTAATCAGTTAATAAATTAGATATCAAAAATTAAATTAAAATAATAATATTGAGATTGTCCAAAATAAAAAAAATCAAGTGGAGTGTGATATTTAATGCAGCTAAGGCTTAGGTAACCAAGTTATACCCAAAGTCATATCATTGACTTGCATTATAGTGGTGTATTTTTTATATATATTTTTTAGTATATAATTTCCATAACGAAATTGTCAGAGTCTCAGACAAACCAAACTAGTTGGTCTTGTCAAAGTATATACTTTTTTAGGGAAAAATCAACTTGTAGTACCCGGACTTGGTAATTTTCTCAACTTAGTCCCTGAACCTTTTTTCTAGACCCATCTTAGTTTCTAAACTTGAACTTTTGGTCATTTTGGTATATGAACTTGGCTTCAACAAAAGTTTTTTTTTTTCATTGAGGTACTCAAACTTGGTATTCTGATACATTTTTGGTCCCAATAGATACATAAACATGACTTATTGTCTTCTTGGTTAAAATTGGTACTTTAACTTGATTTTTGGTTCAAATTGGTACTCATAATTTTTAATCAATTCAAATCAAATGTAGTTACCAAATTGAATAAAAAAAATCAAGTTTACATACCAATTTGAATAAAAAATCTTATTTTATGTACTAAATTGAATAAAATATTTAAATCCTGATCAAATATTTAAAATTATATCATATATTGAAATTAAATTCAAATATTAAAATATATATTTTATCTTCTTAAAATTATTTTGGTCATATTTAGTAAATAAATATTTTGAGTTAAAATTAAAGATTTAATCAGTTAAATCTATTATTATTAATTTTTGTTAAATAACAGAATGAGGTGAAACCTCTACTTTTAAAAAGGTTGTTAATATAAATTTTTTAAAATTAGAGATCTTGACGTAAGCATTATAAAGATTTTTTTTTACCTTTAATAATTATAAAAATTTACAAATAACTTAAATTTAATATTTTTATTTTAATTTGTATTGTGATATTTATAAATTGATATTTTTTATTTTTTCTTCTGACGTTTATATTTGTATTTAAATAATTCATATACTTTAAGTGAAACATACTCTCAAATATAATTTAACTAAATATTTTATTTCAAATATATGCTATTAAATTTAATAATTAATAATTTATATTTAAAATAATTATATAAATAATAAATTAATATATAAATCTTTCAAATATACTTATTAATATAATATTAAAAAAATAATTTTTATAATATAAATATATAATTAATATAAATAAATATAAAATATTGATAACTAATAACCATTCAAACAAGATCATACCTTTATATGTTATTTTTTTTATTTAAATAATCTAACAATTATCATTATCAGGCATTAATTAAACTTATCAATCATTTTTATACAATCATTTTTATACAATTAATTAATATAAATTATTAATAAAATCGATTATTAATTATCGATTATTATAATTTTATTATCAATTATCAGCTAAATGAAAAAACAAAATTTATAAAAAAAATATAATTAGAAATTTCAAAAAATTGTAGTCCACACAATGAATATCAAGTGTCATAAAGGGCACTAGAATTGCTTGTCATAAGATTTGACAAGAACAAGATGAGATCAATTTTATTTTGGAAGCAAATCTATGGGATGGTCCATTTCATCTTCCATTCATGCCTCTTCATGGGCCATTCCCCAACCATCTATTGGTTGAAAATAAACCATTTTTTTAAAAATATTTTTATTTTATTACTTATAATTAATTACATATAATTTTTAATTGACCTTTTAATTTAGTTAGTGTTGTTATTGTTATAATTTTTAAAATAATTTATGTTTATTTAAACACAAAATATCATTTAGGAATTGAAAAGGTTGGTGAAAAATATTAGGATGAGTCTATAACGAGCGTCGAACACCGTTGAACATTGTTAATGTTGAACATTGCTGAACATTATTAAATTAATTTATAAAGAATAAAAATCTAAAGGACTGATCATGCAATTATTAATTATATGTTGAGTTTATCACTCTTTTATTAATTACATATTGAGTCCTTGAGATTTTAAATTTTTATTAATTAATTTAATGGTGTTCAACAATGTTTAACATTAGTGGTATTCAGCAGTGTTTGACACCCGTCGTAGAATTTTTCAAAATATTAATATTTTTTAATTTAAAATTGCAAACTTTTAACTTAAATATAACATGTTTTTTGCATCAAATTAAAATTCTATTTTTTAATATGAATATATATTTATTTCAATATTAAATCCCCAACCTGGGTTCCTAATTTTGTGGATAGATTAGACTTGATTTTGGTGGTCCATTAGTTCATTGTTGGGCCTACTATTTATTCTTCACTTATTGTTTCCATTATTTTTTTTTCTTATCACAAACTTTATATAATAATATCGTTTTTAAAATTCGAATTCAAATACGAGTTTAATATATCTCGTCTTATATTTCAACATTATTTTGATTTTGATTTCGAGTTTGTGTATTTACTTGAGATACAATGCACCCAAAGTCATATCCTTCAGTGTAGGTAGCTTTCAGCAATAAAGAGAGCTCATTAGGACAGCTGAAAGCTGGCTATGGATTGTGGGACAAATTTCAGACATGGAAGATTTCCAAACTTGATTTAAAGGCAGCATGTGCAACTGTATAAATGTACACTTAATTGCAATAAAAAGGGGGAGGGGAAAGAAATTTAGAGGGTTTCACACTTTTAGAAGGGATCAACTTTATTGCTAATCAAAAGCCTTTTATGTCCTTTTTGCCTGCCAAAAAGCCAAAAAGTATAATAAAGGTTGCCTTATAATGTAACCCCATGAATCATACCAATGATGTTCAAAATCATATCTTGTTTTCTTTTCATTTTCATTGTTTAAGTTCAGAGAATGAACCCGATTGATGACTCTCGCTAAAATGAAAATAATGTTTATTTTAAGAGACTCGAGTTCAAACATCAGTGGAGTTTTGGACAGGCGTAATAGGAGCGACCGCACAAGATCCCTTAAAAAAAAGGACCCCAAAATTTGATAAACTACGTTCATTATTTTTTTCCCATTTTCTTTCTTAAAGTAACGTTTTTTTTTGTTTTTTTTTGTATTGTGACCCCATGAGCTTTTCTAGTTTGCATTTTGCTGTTATATAAATTTGAGGATTGTCTGAATTTCAACAAATCTAAAACAACCAATTGTGTGTATCTGTAGTACAATGATGACCAAGTTTGGACAACTATGGTATGCCTGCCTGGTTGGTTTTAGAAGAGCAAAGATGGTCAGAATTATTACATGTCATTCCTGGTTTTTCCCTTTGAATTGAAACCAAGGATGCCGCTATCACATGTGCCCAAGTGATCTGAGATTATAGTTGGGGAGCAGTTATTCGATGGCCTTTTCCGGACAAGCTCCACTGTCTTGTTGAAGCTTTTCTGGTAGGTTTGGTAATGGCTTAAACGGATAGAACATGTTTCAGCAGTATCAGCAAAAGAGTTGTCACTCACTTGGTGCCATCCCGAGTTTACTTGTGTAAGTTGGATTCATCGTAAGAATCGACATTGTTAGGTTAACTTCTGCTCAAAGTATAGTGAAGCTCGAATTCGTGATACGATCGGGCACACTGTTAATGCTTGGAGGTTTCTTCTTGATAGGTTTCCTACTATGCAACGAATAAAGTTTTCAGACAGCAGCTTCACTGAAGATAATGTAAGTGGTTCAAGAAATACACAACTGACATCGAATGTCGAATCGGAGATTCAACACCAACCTTTTTGTTATTCATATGTATACCAGAAACTTCGATTTAGGAATGGGGGAGAAAAAAATATGAATCTGATACAAAAATACAATCAATAGCCTGTCAAACCCTTGTCACATGAATTGCAGCTCAAAATACCAGACATCTAGTGCAATAAGATGCAAACACCAATTTTGTAGTCTTGTTTATTTGTATGTTGCCATGCCGACAGCGGCCTCTCCGCCGTAAGCCTGGAAGCTTTTGTCCCTGGCACTCGAATAGCAAATGTAGTAGAACTTGTTGACTATGGCATTTAAGAAAATGAAAGCTGCCCCTGCAGCAAACACTCCTTTCCTCACAGTTTCACAAGAAGGAGGCTGCTCGCTGAAGATGGTCCGGTATTTCGTGTGGTACGCATTTCTCACCGATCCGGCCAGCAAGCATATCTCAGCAATCAGGAAAAACAACCTGTGACACACAATTCCAAGAAGAATACATGATTCCATGAAACAACCAATTCTAATGTTACCTAAAACTTCAATGACAATGTGACATACCAGCAAATTATGAAAAGGATTACTGCCCAAGCCCTGGAACCACTGGGATTTAAGCCCTTCCCGCAGCAGAAGCATCGGCTCACGGCCATTACAAGGGCTTGGCTAACCATGAGGAACAAAAATGCACCAACACCATAGCCTGTTGCTATGTCTGAGTCATAGACACAATAGTTATAATTAACTTCAGTGTCTTGGGAAATCTTGGCCTGGACAAAGATTCAAACACACAGTTGTCAATTTGCATGTCTTGTCTGGTTATTAACACCAGATCCACAACTTCCCAATCTCCATAACCAAATAATTCATAGATCTACTCCATTTCCATGGCAATTCAGCTTAGATCTGGTAAATTTATAGACAATTGAGAACAGTAACTAACAAAAGAACATGTTTTTAAACTACCGGCCTTAATCCTTATTGCCTAAGAACAAGACCAACATCAAAGACACTTCCTTTCCTTCAAAACCAGCAATTTTCATATATAGAACAAAAAACCCAGACAGCTAAATCAACATTTACTGGTGTTTTCCTGACAAAAGTTTGACTTTCTTCCATTTTCCTTGAAACCCAGAAATTGTATTTATACTTACAGTGCTTCTTCTTTGCTCAGCTGCAACAGCTAAACCAAAAGCAATGAGATCAAGAACAAAGACAGCAATCAGAAGAAGCTTGGAAGCCATTGATAATAGCTCTGTTTTCTCTTTGGTTTGCTCTTTCACTCTCAAACTTTCTCTCTCTAAATATACACAAAACAAACCACTATCAGTAATGAAGAAGCAAACCAAATGGTTAAAATGAATAAATTCTTTTGAAAAAACATTGTTTCTTTCTTTTCTGTGAATTTCATTTTCAGAATAAAATGACACCTCACCTTAGCTTGAAAATGGGGGTTTCACCTTTCTTTTAATCATTATTAAACAATTTTCTTTTTAAAAAACATCTGTTTTCAAATCATAGAATCTGTTGAACCATTTGGTATAACCTTAAACTCTAGCAACGAACCGGATCCGAAACTGGATGGTTTATCGGTTTAAAGAACAGATACATCCGTCAGAACTCACTCACTAAAATTAAATGTACGACGCCGATTGATCTAAATTAACCGCGCAAAGCTTAGAACCGGGGAAAAAAAAAAACAGGGTACAAGGTCATTGAATAGGGGGAGATGCTTGCCTGGAAAGTCTAAGTTAGTTGAAAGAGTACTTTCAATGAAAGGGAATAAACACCCGCCATAATTAACTGCCTTTTGGAATCCCAACTTGGTGAGGGTACAAGTAGGATGGTTAAATTATTCGAATTTAATACGTTTTGATTTGATTCAATTTTATAAAGATAAATTTTTAAAGTTCGGGTAGGATTTGAGTTTTTATGAAAAAAGTTGAGTCAATATAAGACAATACTATAAGTTCAGGTCGGATTAGATAAAAATTTTCAATTGTCAGATCGAGATCGGAGCTGCCAAAGAACCAACATGTTCCCATCACTAGGTATAGCTATTTCTAGCACAAGGTACAAACATTTATAGCTTGTATTGCTCAGTTTAGCAAGAAAAAATAATGGTGAAATTTGTATGTTTTGTGAAAACGAATTGATACCCACTTTATAAAAAGTGTGATTGCAACAGAGGCAAACGACTAAATTCAACCAAAAATTAAATTTATGGAAAATAAAACCAAATAATTGAATAAAAATTAAAAATGTTTCAAAAAGGACTCAAATGTGTATACAAATGCAAATTACAAAGGCATACAATCAAACAAAAAATGTGTTTTTAATCCTTACAACATGATAATATCAAACAAAGATAAATTACATTATGAATCTCTCTTTCTTTTGTTTTTTCAGTTCCATGAATCCTTGAGTGGCAGCAACATCAAAAGCCTTATTGTTATGTTCCACGCAAACTTTCGAATCACTCGAAAAAACCCGAAAACCCGAACCAGAAGCAATGTGGAATGGAAAGAACACACACTAAGCAATATAATAGTTTTTGCTTTTTCTTCCAAAGAATAGGATCTTTCTAAACCCTTTGGCTACTTTTGGAGGTGTTTCATCATTGTTCCATTTCTTCCTGCTAAGCATTGGTTCCTTGTCCATTCCATCGTTGGTAGGTGGAGTTGAGATCTCTATTTCGGGAACTCTACGAGGCTGAAATTTCTCATTCATGGCACTGATCCCTTCTATATTTACGGTTGAAAACCGAACTGACTTGACTGGCACTGGTGGAACATGATGAACTGTTGTCTCGGGAATATCTTTACCGAATCCTTCTGGTGCTATGTTATCTTCAGAAACAACTTTAGATGTCTTCTTGGTGAATTCTTCATCGCCTTTTATATGATCTATTTGCATCGGCTTATCTTCGGTAGCTATATTTCCATTCGAGCTTTGGTCCTCTGATGGGTTTTGTTTTGAAAATGTGTTTCCGTCGGGTTTTTCTGTTGGAGTAGTCTGCAACTCTTGAATGTCCTTGAAATCGTCGATAATGTCAGTAGGTTGAGTTGCTTCAGGTGCCGCTGGTTCCATTGGCAATGCTTCTGTGCCCTCTTTGGAGTCAATTTTTCCTTGTGCATTAGAGCCATTTGGAACTACTTTATTTGTGCCACTTTTTATATCTGAAGCTTTGACCTTTTTTGTGCTTGATTTCTTATCCTTACCTGGAGCTGTCTTTTGAGCTGTTGAAGAATTGTTTTCCTTCGATGTTGACTTTTTCGACTGGATCGAGTTCGATTCAGCTGATGAGACCTTTGATGTATTCCGAGCAGTTGCAAGGCGTTCTATGGTGGAACTTCTAAGGACTGGCTTTGGTGATTTCTTAGTCTCCTGAGTCGAGGGTTGAATCTTCTTTGTCGAAGCTGTCGAAGTTTTATTTTCTGTTGAGCTCCTCCGGGAAGTAACAGGAGTAAGACCACCACCAGCACTCCTCTCAGATATCCTCTTCTGACGCTGGAGCCGTAACTCTTCCATTTTCTTTCGATTCTCCTCTTCCTATATCAAATTAGAAACGCAAGGAGAAGAAATCGGAAACAGATCAGCATTGCAGTCTACTTCTATATCATTTGATCAAGGAACCGACTCGAACCTACAGGGCAAAGGGTTGTAAATACCTGATCGGACTTAGTTTTCCGTATAGTGGTTTTGGTTCCTGATGGTGGTCTCCTGCTCTTTGATGCTAAGTCAGATTTGCTCTTGACTAGAGGTCCATTTGAAACTCTAGAACGAACTTCTTTGTTCGGAAGTTTCCCAGGGATTTTAGCATTAGGACCATTGTCACCGGCACCAGTTATTTCAGTATCAGCATGCCTTTCGGCAACTTTAGCAGATAATGCATTCATTTCATAGTCAATCTCTGGAGTCCAAGATGTCATGGCATTCTCTTCAGCTGAAACACGCCCTGTCATCATGTAAAGGTCATCTGGTTCATATGAAACTGAAGGAGCTTTCAGTACAGTATCCGAATTGCCATTTTCTTGTTGAGTAGCTTCGATTTCGGGAACCATGCCTATACCGATCCTTAATCGATCATCAGATTGATAGTCTCCCACCGATGGACCTTGAATCATGAAAGAGTCATCGACAAAAACATCTTTTTTGCTTTCACCAGCTAATGATGAACCATTTTCTCCATCAAACATTTTGAGGCCCATCGTTTCATCCTGATTTGTTGATTTATCCATTTGTTTGTTGATAAACCATTCGCCTTCTTCGCGACTTTTGGCCAATGTAGGTTCCACTGCATAATCGGAGATAGTAGCTCGGGAACTGATACCAGAATCATTGCCTTGCAACAAAAGCAACTCCTCGTTTGTGCTCTCTCTTCTCTTAACAACTGAGCCACCGAGTTCATTAGTTCCGAAATTCCCGCCTCGAGTTTCACCTTCATGATCCCTACCAATCTGTGAGGCCAGAAAGGGATCACTCGTGATTGTTTTCTGCTTTGTCACTCCCTCGGTCCCGTTGCTTGCAAAATATTCCCCTTGCAACCTTGCAGGCTGTTTATCTACTTCGGAATCCAAATCCTTGTCCTGCAAGAGAAGGTTCTGGAAAGCATCCCAGGGATTGCTTCGTTTTTCTCCCTCCAAATTTTTAGTTCCTAGATCATCTTCATCATATGACACAGTGTTCCGATGCTTGCTTCCATCATGTTTCTTATTATGACGCAGGGTAGATCTAGGTTGTTTCCCCAGTGATCCAACAGCCTCCTCCACTTGGTGTTTGAGAGAATCTCCATCAATGAACTCTTCGTCTTCAGAATCACTGCCTTTATCCCCATTCCTCTTCGAAGAAATGTAGTTAATGTTACGAATGACTACTTTTCTCGACGACGACTTCTTTCCATGTTTTTTCTTATGCACTTCCTTTTCTGGTTCACTCTCAGAGCTGGAATCACTAGACTCGGTGGATTCATCTCGCTTACCTTTGGAAGATTTTTTCTTGCTCCTGGAAGATGATTTATGACTTCTACGATCATCCGGTTCCCAACCACGAGCAACACTTGAATCCTCTACATTCGGAGGCCAATGCATATTCCCCGGATAATATGGGGAGGGACCAGGCATACCAGGGAAAATGTACCCTTGATATGGAGGCATTTGTTGAAATCCAGAACCCGGAAAACCTTGCATGTACTGAGGAAAATGGGGTGGCCATGGCATTTGGCCTTGAGATTTCCCATCCATGGATGCTAAGCTACCATCTGTAGAACATGTTAAAAGATTTCGAAATATCAAATAATAGTTTCGGAATAAACAAGTTGAAACAAACAATTATTGGAAATCATAGATCACTGATATATATCATCATCTGAAGCAGAAGAAAATTTTGGTATCAATCCTTACCAGGTTTGATATCTCCACTTCCGGCTTCTGAGGCATCAGCCGAACCGGTTTGCTTCGCGGTCGAGAAATTTAGAGTAGGATTTTGAATAGGGTCGTTTTCTTCCCCAGCAAGTACGATCCCGGATGTTCCAAGGTAAGACAAGTCTGGTCTAGATGCTTGCATTGCTGCTAATTCAGCCATCCAAAGCCTATCTTCATTCTTTCTCTTACACAAGTCCATGAAATTTATGCAAGCTTCCCTGACAGAAAAGAAGAAGCAAGGAATCGGCAACCATATCCCGATGAACATCATTTTGATCAAGACAATGGTAATCTATACCTTAAACGAGAAGCACCGAAAGTGTCAGCAAAAGAGATGAGATCATCTATATTATCAGGTTCATATCCAGCAACCAAAGCACGAGCATAAGCCATTGCCTGCTCTTTACAAAGTACTTTCTTCCTAGTCTCCAGAACCCGTTGAAGACGAACCCTGCATATCAACACCAGGGTGAACAATGAATGCATTTCTAAAAGACATCAAACTCATGTCGCTAATTTCAGGAACAAGTAATTTACTTTGAAGTTTCTTCCGGAACATCGTCACCGTTTCCATTGGATTCACCTTTGGACTACATGCAGCAACATAATACAATTCTGGGATTAAATTGTGAGCTATCTATCAAAGGAAGCAAAACAAAATGGAGAAGGCTGAAAAAACATACCTTAGATGAAGCATATGACTTTTGGAAATTTCCTGAAACAATAGACTCGGTTCATGTTAATTCCAAATCAGATCAAATCATACAAATTTCAGACAACAGAAATCAAACATTGGACCAAACATAAACATACCATCTGCGTCTGTCGTCCCGGAAGCGTTTGCTTCGTTCGATTGAATCGAATTCTCAATCTGCTCAATTTCCCTCTCAACAGTCACAAATCTTTCAAGAACTTCTGGGGTACTAACAAACCTCACAAACCTGTTAAAAAAACACATTAGAAACCATTAACACAGGTCAATGACACTAGACTTAAAAAACAAGATCATGTTTCCCCCTATGGGTTAATGTCCCTAAACACATCATCCCAAATCCAAAACTAAACCAGATTGCAGCAAAATGTTTCCACAAATTTCAAAGCAAAGGTTGAATTTTTACCTTTGGAGAGTTCCCTTTGTGAACCAGGAAGGCGTTGATCCCACTGGACGAAGAGTAATAGAGTAGCCTCCTTTTGAAATCTGATCTTTAGCAACTTTAAGGTGTGAAATGAAGGGCTCCAGCAACCCTGATGCCAATTTCTCATTACCTTTCCCAGCAAAAATCACCAGATCACACCTTCAAAACCAAAACCCAGAATCAATATCAAGGAAAGATTACAATTTTACAACTCATGCGAAATCAGAGAACCAAACTTTATCTTTACCTGGTTCTAGTTGGTGACATTTGGAACAAAGCATAATCTAAACGTGTCCTGAAGTCCATTTTTGTAAGCCTATAGAAAGATACCACCCGGCACCACCGCACCAGCAATTCCTGAGAGAGACAGACACAGAGACAAAGAAGCAAACACTATATCTTCACAGGTTGAATTCATCCATTGTTAATGTTCTTACAGGAACACGTTGTGTTTTACTGACAGACTAGAACATGTGGAAAAGTTTTATGAACTCAGATAATGTAAGGGAGTTTCTCATTGGATCTTGTGCTGTTTCTTTCTGCAGGGGTGTACTTTTGGTTAGCTTGGAAGAATGAAACACATAATGGAAGTAAAAAAGAAATGATCGTTGCTACTGAAGAATTAATGAAACTGAAGCTTCAGCACATGGGAAAGTTCTGAGGATCAACAAGAAGAAGTAGGAGACAAGATTTTTATTTATTTTTATGAATCCTTGGTCCCAGTTACCGACAGACGACAGTTGTATCCATCAATTTCTCTAAAGGAAATTATTTTATTATTCAAACTTTGTGTTTTGAAAAATATTTGTTAGTTGAGAGGTCGCTTTTAAGTTTTAAGATGAATGTTAATGTTCGAATTTGTATAAGATAAGATAACATAAATATATAAAATTATTCGTAAATCTCTTAATACGTTAAAATTTGATTATTATATTCGAACAACATAAATTATTGTATCAATTAAGATGCTTTACTTGCTTAGTAATGTTGTTGGTGGGTGCACTTTCAACTCAAAAGTCTCCAAGAAAATAAATTACAAAAGATTGGGTTTTAGGGTCAAAATATACCCAACAAAGCTACTCTTAATCTAGGTACTTGGTCCTTATCATGGCCAAAAGTGTCCTAATAAATCCAGCTAAGGAAAGATTCCCCATCAACCCCAAATCACTCAAAGCAACATTTTTTAGTCATTTTTATTATAAAATGGGGAATTTTAATGGCATTTTTCATCAATAATAACAACTTGTGTACAAGTATATTCATTTAAAGAAACATCAACTCAATTTTTAATAATTTTATAAGTAATTTTATTTAATTACATCATGACTAATTCGAATAAAACTAAAATAATAAACCCCTAAAGTCAAAATGCAATATAAATGTAATTATTAATTAATATAAACATTAGTACACTTATAATTTTAATAAAAGATAAGAATTCGTTAAAAAATATTTCTATAACTCACCGAAATAAAATTTAATATCGAAAAAAAAATATCTAATTTATTTTAATGAATTTATATTTAATGAATTTCTTTTATTTTCTTTTATTGGTTTTTACTAAAGAGATTATTTTTAAGATAATTATTACGAGTAAGTTCGCGAGTTTTCCTTTAATGGACAGATTATATGGGCTATGCCTTTCAAAAAAAATAATAATGAAAAATCGGAGAGACCCAACATTGATTCGAAGCCCAAAAGCTATTACCACCTTTGAGTCTGTGTTTGAATAAAATATGAAAATATCTTAAAATAATTAAAATAAAATACTTTTTAAATCAGTGGCAGGAGACCGAGACGAAGATAGGTGGTAAACGGGTCATTCGAATCGAGTTTATTTGGTTATTTTAATTTTGATCAGATTTGTTTTTGACTACATTTGGATTCGGTTAAGTTTAGATCAGGTATAGTCTGGTTGGTTTTTAATTCGTTTTGTAATAATTCAAGTTGAATATCAAATCAGATCGAGTCACATTGATTCGGTTAATTTTCAGGTCAGTTGATTTCAGATCAAATCAAGATCAGTTTAATAGGATATCAATGTTTTAGTTGGGTTTTCGGGATGAATCATTTTTTTTAAAACAAAAATATGACTTTATAAAATTAATATATTTGATTTTTTATGAGTTATTTAACAATTCATATTAAATCTTTCATTATTTCTTTTAATATATTTCTTTATTTCAGATTATCTTTAGTTTGGGTTACTTTTAGTTTAAATAATTTTGATTCAGGTTCATTCAATTCGTTTGAAATCAGATCAGATTTATTCGGTTCGGTTAGAATTCAAATCGAGTCTATACATGTTTAACTAAAAATCAGGTTAGTTTTGATTTAATTTAGTTTATTTTAAACTTCAGATCAAATTTAAATATCATGTTTAAATTAATATTAAATCTCAGATTAAATAAAATCAATTCGAGTGCCGGATCACTTTGTGACCTTTAGACGAGGACATAAAAAATCGGGTTTTAGCTAAATTTTTGTATTAAAAGTGGTTAAAATTTAACGTGTAATGAGATTTATAGATTGATCTAATAATTATATGTTTATTTTTTATTTTATAATATAATATTTTTTAATTAATAAATAAAAATCCAACGCGTAATTAAGACGATGCTGACAAATTCCTTCTGTTTTTCCGTGGTATAATAAATGTAGGCTTTGAAACTGATATCTGCACATGCCTTTTGGACAGCATGTTTTTCTATGTCGGTTTTTTTTTTTATAATTGTTTTTGTCCGAAAGATGAGTTAGAAAAAATCGACCTTAAAAAAATCTAAAAACAGTTGTACTGTTTTTTTTACAAAAGTTGTAAGAAATTCGGTACACACTTATCGGTATATACCAAAATTCTTATAACTTTTGTAAGAAAAACGGTATATACCGAATTTCTTACAAAAACTGTAAGAATTTCGGTTATAAATCGATTTTCTTACAAAAAATATAAAGATTTTGGTATATACCGTTTTTTTTACAAAAATTATAAGAATTTCGGTATATACTGAAAAGTGTGTATCGAATTTCTTACAACTTTTGTAAGAAAAACGATACAGGTTTTTTTAAGCTTTTTTTAACGTCGACTTTTTTTAACATTTTCCGAGCCTTTAAGTTGTCTTAAATTTTGCACGAGGCTTAATTCTTGACTATCGAAGAATGGTGTCTTTGTTAATAGATTCCTTTGTTTCTAAGGTTGAATGTCAAGGAAATAGCAATAAAGTCTAGGTTTATTGGTAATTAAAATTAGACATCTAATTAATTTTTTAATATAATATCATATAGTTCTCCTCATGCCTTACATGATAACTTCTTCGAGAAATTTTAAAAGAAATATTGGAAATTAATAATCCAAAATTTATAAAAATTTTGGACAATCCGTTGTCTTCGATATTGTTATTTTGAAAAAAATTATCGAATACAAATTTTTTTAAGATAATATTACTTTTTTATTAGTATGATTTCAGTATAATTATTACTTTTATCTGTTTATAAAATTATAAAATTCAACTCACTTTACACAGAAAATATTAAATATATTTACTAAGATTATGTCCTTCGATTAATGAATATATTCGTTTAATTTATAAAAGTATTAAATTGTGTGGTATAAATATAACTAATGAATATACTAACATTATGTCTTCACTTAATAAATGTATTGGTAAGACAAGTATCAATGTGTTAAACATTTGAGAATATATTATATTTCATTTGTCACATTAAAATTGCCATTTGTAGAGACGGTATGGGTCGGATAGGGTTAAATTTTTAGTTCATTTGTTCTCGACTCGAAATTAATACCTTTTATCTGCTATTCAATTAGACCCGAGTTTAAGGTAGAAAAATGTATTTTGATTTGACTCGAGTTTTAAGTTTTAAAACCCGACCTGAGTTTTTTTTTTAATTTTAGAAACTTAATTGTAAAAAAAAATAAATTTTAGGATCTAATTATAAAAAAATAAAATTAATAACTTAATTATAAAAAATCAATTTTAGTGACTCAATTTTATAAAATATATATGAGGAGGGATTATTATTGCACATATCCTTAATATATATATAATTACACTATTAATCTTAAGTCGAGTCGGGTTGGATTTTTTCACCCTAAATCCGAACGTGCCTATAACCAAAATCACGCTTTAAAAAACTTGACCTAAACGTGAATTGTTTATCAAAAAATCCGACCTTATCAGATCATGTCGGTTCAAGTTTCGTACTCATCCCTAATCATATATATTTAATTATTTTTTAATTTTGACTATAATTTATTTAAATATTTTAAATAATTAAAGTTTTTATTATATATTTAAAATTATTTGATATTGAAAGTTTCTAAAATATATTTTTAATATTTTTATCGATAATAAGTTAAAATATAAGAAATCAAGGCTAGAAAATTAATTATAGAAATGTCAACGTACGACAGTGGGAAAAATAATAAACAAATTTATATGAATTTATTTATTTAAAGTATTTGTAATAATTTAATTTTCAATTTTCACATATATATATATATCCAAATAAAATATTCTTTTCTTAGCGGCATATTCCTTTCGTCAACAAATAATTAAAATATGAATTGTTTAAATAGAACTATAATTTAATTAAATACGTATTTGCATACATATTCTAAATTACCTATATATTTCTTCCAATTTCAAACAAATGATCTAAAATACAATTTTTTTTAAATATTTAACGACATCGATATAATTAAACTTAAAAGTGCATGAAATTTTGATTTTTTAAGAAAAATAATTATTTTTTTTTGATATTTTTACTCAATTAAGTTATTGAATCAATAAATTGAATCAATTAATTTTTTTTACTGACATTAATTATAAATTTAACGTATATTTTATAAATTCGTATAATATGTTGTCTCACAATATTATCGCTCATCATATTTAAGTCTTTATTTTATTGAAAAATCTTTAAAATCACTATAAAATCCGAAAAACATTCTATTTTTTTATTAATATCCTCAACTAAAAATAATATTCTTTAAAAGACTAGTCTCTAATTCTCAATAGGTAAACATATAGGACTTCGTCTTACTTTCCTTTAGCTTCCATTTTCCGTCGTTTTGAAGACTTTTTGTTGCCAGTTGTGTCGGTGAGAGAAATTACCAGTTCAGTACTAAGAAATTCCTTCCAACAGAAGCCATAACGGTGTCGATGGAGATGTTTTTTTTGTGTGTGTGTTTTGTCCAACAGTCAAAGCAGACAACTCCTAAGTTTACATATCCCATGTGTTTTTCATGTTTTTCCTTCCTTTCCTGGGGAGGGGTAATTAGGGGTGGGAAAAAACCTGATCCCTCGATTTTGGTTCTGTACTCGGTAAGATTCGGTATATTATTATTTGATATTGATTTTGGTAGAATCGGGATTAAATTCAAAATTTAGGTATCGATCAAAATTAGGATTGGATCTTGATTTTTTGGACCTGGTATCTGATGGATACCCAATAAAACCGAGACAAATACCAAATATCCGATATTTGTTTTCTTTTGTTTATTTTTCTTATCAAACTTTCTCTTTATGTATGAATATTATGAGAATGACTAGTTTTAAAACTTTAATTTTCAGGTCTACAATTACTTAATATTATTATTGGTGGTGAATTTTTTTCTCTAATTACACAATTTTAAGAATAAATTAATTGATCGGGTACCCGATATTTGAACCGATATCCAACAGTAACGGGACCGGTTCTTAAAATTTAGACCCTAACGTGATCGGGACCGAGACTGATTCCAATTTTTAGGAACCGGTGATTATCAGGACAGGAACCAATTCTATTCAAACTGGCCAGGTACCCAGTCCTACCCACCCCTAGGGATAATCCCCTTATTTATTCCCAAATACTTTCAATAACTATATTTAATTGATTAATAAAACAAGAGGTTTTTTGCATCTGTTTTACGGTTACGTTCGAGGTTATTCATCCTAATAATATCATATATTTAATGATTAAACATATTTTTTTTATTAAGTAAAAAAGGTGATAAAAAATAATAATAATAATATTAAACTTATTAAATCTTTCGGTATCCATCAGACCAGTTATGAATATTCTTATTACTAACAATTAAAAAAATAATATTCAATAAATTTGTGCTTGTAACCTCAATTTCTCAATATATTCAAATACCATAATTTTCCCTTCAAAAGGAATTTCAACCTAACTTATTTGAAGGGTCAATGAAATTTCCAAATTTTCCCACCAAAGATTTGGTCAAGCTTTCCATTTTCCCTTGTCAAAATCAAACGTACACACTTGTACATTTTCTTCTTTTCAATTCAACTATAGAAGTAAAACCCTACTTGCACATGAAGATCCCAACAGTTAACCAACATCTTTCCGTTAAGACACCCCTATATATAGACAGACAAATCAACATATAATCTTACAAGTTAAGACATCAGAAACATAATTACAGTTTCCTTTTGTTTCTTCCTCTCCGTCGTGTCGAAAACCATGTATACGCAACGTTATTCATCGGCAGCCATGAAGATGATGAGTTTCCATAGGAATTTTCTTGATCTCCAAACACCAACCAATCCTCCACACATGATGAACAAAGCTTGTGATGTGTTCATTAACCATCGAGGTATCGATACCAAGAGGACGATAGCTACCTTACTATACGACCGCCTTTTTCGGCTAAATCTTCAACCTTTCTTGGACAATAAGAATATGAAACCTGGGGATAAATTGTTTGACAACATTGATAACGCGATAAAGAATTGTAAGGTAGGCGTTACGGTTTTCTCGCCGAATTATTGTAAGTCGTACTTCTGTCTCCATGAATTGGCTCTTTTCATGGAGACGAAGAAGAAGATTATTCCGATCTTTTGCGACGTTAAGCCTTCTCAACTTGTTGTTGTTAACGACGGGAAAGTTCCGGCCAAAGATTTGGAGAGGTTCAAAATCGCTCTTGAGGAGGCAAAGTTTACCGTCGGCTTCACCTTTGACTCTTTAAAAGGGTAAGAAGATAATCAATTTCTTTTTATAAATTTAATTTAATTGATTCATACAATCATTTTACTAATTTATATTTTGATTTTACGTAGGAACTTGTCGGATGTGGTGACAAATGTTTCCGATATCGTGATCGAAAGCTTAACCGAGATGGAAAGCGATAAACAGTGATTAAGAGCTTATACCAACACTCAAATCACTCGATTCGGACTCAAAAATCTACCCATAAATAAAAAAATACTAATGATTTAATTTCATTCATTTGCATTTTACTTTGGTTCCATTAATTTGCATTAATTGTCTTACATGTTCATAGTATTCTTTCCTTTATTGTAACAACAAAATCAAACATTTTTATTCATTTATACAATAATACTTGGTTGTAATAAGATTCGAATTAATTATATTCGTATTTATTTATATTTTTGTTTCATTTTAAGTTCTCAATATAATCATTGAAATTCGAAATTAAAATATATAAATATCGTTGACCACAAAATCAATTAAAGAGTTTTATTTATTAACGTATTATATCAATGATGTTCAATATTTAAAGATGAGTCTCGGAAGATTATGAATCTTTTTATTTTGACCAACTGACTAAACATGTTTATTCAATGTATCATAATATTTCTAAAATCTAACGAAATTTAATTTTTAAACCCGAAATTTGATCCAATTGATCTATACAATCATTCCCGGAAATAATATCCGATAATTCTTAAATTCGAGTTTTTGTACATGTATATCCTCTTGTGTAGTCCTCTACATTCAAATATTCTTACAAATGACTTCCAAAGTTTGAATGTAGGAAAACTAAAGGTAGAAGAAGAGTGGGTTAAGGGGAGAGTTTTGAATCTTTGATTTCAGACAGAAGCATAGATTTTGTATTGATTAATCATTACATTAGTATTATTTGTCTTGTTCACATTTCTTGTCAGGAAAGTGGATCAAGTCGAATGGCTGAGATGTATCGGCAGATATGATTCGAACAAATGTGATTAAATGTTTACCTCTTAATGAAAGCACCCGTAGCGAAATAATTAATCACTATTATCGATTAGAACTATTTATCATCGGGTATTCAGTTCTTTCATGTTTTAAATTTTTAGTTGTATCGATTATTAAATTGAGTTGCACTCTTTTCTTCTAATTAGACTTTAGGAAGGGTTTTAACGAAGCACCCAATTTTGATTTAAATAAAATTAATAAATTGATTTTGCTGAGAAAAAAAAGAGTGATCGGTTCATAATTTTTTTTTTAATTTTAAAATTAAAAAAACATAAATTAAGTACACAAATTTTAAAATTATAATACATAAACACACAAAAATTAATAGTTAAAAGTTAATTTTAGAATATTTAGATATAGATATTAAAAATATTAATCTTGTTTTTTCTTTTTGGTATTAATAAATTAATAAAAATATATTTAAAAATTTTAAAACTTAAAAATATATAATACGGATATAGAACTAATTTATATATATTTAATTTTAGGTACAAATATTAAGAATTTTAAAATAAAATATAAATTAAAATAATATATATATTAAAATTAGACGAGTTGGATACCCGATAATTAAAAATAAATTGGTCCAAACTCAGCTCAATTAATCTTGGGTCAAGTATTCGGTCTTGTCTAGTAATTTCTTAAAAATTATTAGTTATTTTTATTTTGAAATCGAATAAAATCAATTAAATCGAATAATTTTATACACTCCTACTATCTACAGAGATACCTTAATTAAAAGAATGAAACTCACATCAAGTATCGCCATGTCATTTTTTATTACACATTACTAAAAATATCTAACATTATTAACTTTTATTGATTAAATATTTTAATACCCAATAAAATTGTTGTACCTAACAGAAATGTGACATCAAATCTTAAATATATATTTTTTGATTTTTATCCTGGTTTTTAAATATTTATTTTAATTAATCCGGATTCATTTATGTTATATATTTGATTTAAGTGAATCTTGCAACATAATCATTTATATATACAATATCTCGAACTCAAAATCTATTTAAATGACACTAAATTACTCATTACTTAAATTAATCTCGTTATTTTATCTATTCGATAAATTTATCTCTTCTCAACGTTATGGAAGACGATAAGACGAGAATGTTGGCGTGCTGGTGAGCAGTGGTTCATGCATTATTATTTTTTGGACCATATGAAGCAGACAGACCAGAAGTGGCAAACCTCATGGCCATACAATCGGCATTAGAGACCATGGTCTATATGGATGTCCGACTCGGATGTCCTACTCGAAAAGTAATCGATATGTCTCAAAATCAAATAACTTTATTAAATAATTTTATTATTGTTTCTCGATCATATTTTAATAAAATCGATCTCATATTAATCCGACAGATCGATCTTATCTACATTCATCCCATTGAGAATCTTAATATGCCGTCTGCATTGCCATTGTAAAGGAGTAATTAATAATTAATTAACATAAATCTAAAAAGAGCTCCTTTGCCTTTGTTTATTACATAAAGGAGTAGAGACATTCATCTTTCTCTTAAAGTGTTCAATTAGGATTGGTTCGGACGAAAAATTATATGGTGAACCTTGTTCCACGTCATTTATAGTCCCAAGTAATCAGGATCGTTGATCTTAATTTTTTTAAGTGAATCATTATCTCTTTTCTACGTGGACTTAGTGGATGGGTTATTAGGTGGTTATTTAAAGATCAACGGTCCTGATTACTTGGACCATGGATGACGTGATGAATAGGGTTCACCGTATAATCTCTCGGTTCGGACAGACAGTAAATATAAAAATTTTAAAAAATTTTAATTTATTTATGTGTGAAAGCTCTTTTTATTATTTTAACATTTAAAATAATTTTTTTATGTGAGACAAGATAAAATATGTAAACTTTTTTTCATGGAAAGCGGGGTGTAGAATTTGCATGTTCCATTTCGTCTTTTATCTAAATTTATCATTTTACTTTATATATTTTATTTGAATACATTTATCGACATGAATTAAATAAATAGTAAATTTTTATATTAAAATATGGGATAAGATTTTGGAAAAGCAGTATGGTTTAAATATTTATATTAAAATATTGTTATATTTTATTTATATACATTTATGACATGAAGTAAATATAGGCTGATTGGGCAAGATCTGTCCACCCACTAAAATGTCTTCAAGAAATTAAAATTTCAATTAATAATATAACAATATATTTAAATCATAAAAAATAATATACAGATCATATAAATTTTATTTTATATATTTTTAAATTTTAGGATTAGAAATTTAGTTTTAGATTTAAATTTTAAAACTTAAAATTTATTATTAATATTTAAAATTTAAGTATAAAATTTAATATTTGAGATTAAAAATTAAGATTTGAATTTTATAATATAAATAAATATAATTATATAAAAAATAAATTTTATGCGATATGTGTATAAAAAATTATCCTCAAATGATTGTCTTCATTGATATTGTTTTGGTACTAATAAATTAAAATATAGGTAAAAATATGTTTAAATTTGCAATTTAGTCCTCATACTTTATTTTGATTTAATTCGATAATCGATTTTTATAATATTAATAGTTAGTTCAAATAATTAACATCGCTACGTATTTCGATTAAAATGTAGGCTTGGATTTAATATATGAATTAAAACCCAAATTGAAGCATAGTAAAAGGACCAAAACCAAAATTTGACCTAAATGTTTAAATGAAAGTCTACTCTGAGTCAAAGCTGGCTCAAAATCTTCGTACAGTGATTCTCCTTTGTATTTGTCCTGTTATTTTAATGCATGAATGGGAATCGAAAGAGAGAGGACAGAACAAAAGATTCTTCATTTGATGTTTCAGTCACTTTTGGTTCAATATAGAGAGAGCTGCAGGTTTTGGTTGTGTTCAATCGGGTCAGCAACAATGGCGGAAGGTTTAGATATTGAAGCTGTAACAATGAATGAAGTTAACTCGAAAGCAGACGCCATCTTCAAGAGTACAAATGAATCGGTTCTTTTAAAGGTATGAACACTGTTTTTTTTAGTTGAAAAACTGGGAATTTGAGCTTTAAATGATTGTGTTTTCATGGTTTGTTGTTCTGCAGTTTGTTGATATTGTTTATTCTGTCAAATGCGGGGAAGGGGGAAGTTGTTTTCGAAAGAAATCGAGTTCCGGGGAGAAAGTGATCTTAAATGGGATCAGTGGGGTGGTTGAACCGGGGGAAATGTTAGCCATGCTCGGCCCGTCCGGCAGTGGCAAGACGACGCTGTTGACCGCATTAGGCGGTCGACTAGGTGGTCACCTCACTGGTACCATAACTTATAACAGCAAGCCTTTTTCGAACTCGATGAAGAGGACCATCGGGTTTGTCACACAGGATGATGTTCTGTACCCTCACTTGACCGTGACCGAAACGCTTGTTTTCGCTGCGCTTCTTCGATTGCCGAATAGTTTTACTAAACAAGACAAGATCCTGCATGCTGAAGCTGTTATAGATCAACTTGGACTAGTTAACTGTAAGGACTGCATCATTGGTGACCCTTTTCTGAGAGGAGTTTCGGGTGGGGAACGGAAAAGGGTTAGTATAGGTCAAGAAATGCTTATAAACCCGAGCTTGTTGCTCTTGGATGAGCCTACTTCGGGTCTGGATTCGACTACCGCGCAAAGGATCGTGTCGACGTTGTTGGAGCTCGCTAAAGGTGGAAGAACGATTTTGTTAACGATACACCAGCCGTCGAGCAGGCTGTTTTACATGTTCCATAAGGTTCTGCTGCTATCAGAAGGTAACCCTTTGTACTTTGGACAAGGATCGGCTGCTCTGGATTATTTTTCGAGCGTCGGATATGCCCCGTCGGTCACCATGAACCCTTCGGATTTTCTATTAGACCTTTCGAATGGTAAGCTTTAATCTCAATTCTGCATTTTGATCTTGGACAGAGTAAATTCTGCAATATTGAATCTTGTAATGTTCATACTTTATATAGGCGTTACATCTTCTAATGAGTCACTAAAGGAGCAAAACTTGGTGAAGAAAACACTGGTTTCGGCATACAAGAGCAACATTGCCGAGAAACTAAGGGAAGAGCTTAACAGTAACGTCAATTGCCATCCCGATCAAACCGAAAACAAGAAGTTCGAAAGGTGGCCGACGACTTGGTGGCAACAGTTCACCGTGTTACTTCAACGGGGAGTGAAGGAAAGGAAACACGAATCGTTTTCCATATTCAACACTGCCGAGGTCCTTGCCGTAGCTGTCCTACTAGGACTATTATGGTGGCAATCTAATATTGCTCACTTGCAAGACCAGATTGGATTCCTCTTCTTTATATCAGGATTCTGGGGTCTATTCCCTCTGTACCAAGCGATTTTCACCTTCCCTCAAGAACGTTTAATGCTCGAGAAAGAACAGTCGTCGGGAATGTATTGGCTATCTTCGTACTTCATGTCGAGAATCGCATCCGATCTCCCCATGGAGCTTATCCTTCCCACAGTTTTCATCACTATATCATATTGGATGGCAGGGCTTAAACCTACAGCAGGCAATTTCCTACACACCTTATTTGCACTTCTTTTATGTGTCCTAGTCTCACAAGCCATGGGGCTCGCCATCGCTGCCTCGGTGATGGACCACAAAACGGCGGCCATTCTCGGTTCGGTCATCACGCTCGCATTCTTACTCGCCGGCGGCTACTACATTCAACATGTACCGAGTTTCATATCGTGGATCAAATACATTTCGATTAGCCATTACACGTATAAGCTCTTCTTGGGGTCTCAATACCAGGCGGATGACACCTACCCTTGTGGTGAGCCGGAAAAGGTTTGCCTGGTCGGAGAATTTCCGGCGATAAACAGTGTTGGTCTCGACGGTCAAGTCGTCTCTGCAGTTGCCATGGTTCTGATGCTCGTAAATGACATAAATGATTAACTGTTTTTTAATAAAAAATCATAAATGACATAATAAATCGGGATCATAATTTTTTTCATGCTCTTATCTTACAAGAAAAATGTTATTTTTTAATAAAATACAAAAAAATATCATTAAATTAAAAATGAATTTATTATATGAACAAATATTAATAAAAGCTATACCCCATAGATTTCAAGAGTCCATATTTCCGAAACAAAGGCCCATTTAAGAATGTGTCTCTAAATGATACTCTCGTTTTAAATTGGTTCCTAAATTTTGAATATTTAAATTTATTTTTTAAATTATATTTTTTATTTTTGATTGGTATTTAAACTTTCAAACCTTTTAATTTTATCTTCAAATTATAATCCTCAATTTAATCCTAAAACTTTTAAATATTTTTAATTTTATCCTCAAATTATTAATATATATTTATTGCGTCTCAAGTTACTGAAATTGATATAAAACTTGTTAATTACCGTATAATAATATGATTGACTTAAAAAAAATTGATGATAAAATTAAAAATTTTAAAAATTTGAGAATCAATTAAATTAAGGATCATAATCTAGAGGTGAAACTAAAATACTCATAACTTCAGGAATTTAAAAGAAAAGTCGTAAAATAAAAATAAAATAAAATATTTAAAAATTTATATAAAATAAAAATTATAATTAAAAAAATATATGATGCGATCGACTGATAAAATTAATAAAATAAAATAAATATATTTAACTGATTAATCAAATTATAATAATATATAAAATATTTTCCATAATGAAAATGCTCTAGTATTTCTTTCCAATGGGCTGCTCACCTATTTTCATTTATTACTTTATTTAAATCACATATTGGGCTGCTATGCTCTTTATATATAATTTAAGTTTACTTTTACACTAAAATATTATATTGTTTTTCGTTTTATAACGATAAAAGTTAAACTCTAAAATTTATATATTTATCAAAATTATTATTTTTTAAATATTTGAATTGCTTTAAATTATTCCATACTTATTACGTAAGTTTTAAAATAATTTACGCAATATAAAAAATAGTTTGTATAATTAAAAATTAAAAAGATGAGTATAGATTCATGGAATAAGATATTAATTTAAATTCATATTCGACATGTGATGGTTTTAAGCTTTTTTATTTTTATTTTTTTAATATTTTTATGTCAAAATTGTATTGCTAGAACTGCTTATATTTTCTTACTCATTGATTTTCTCTGTGTAATTTTCTTCAGTCAATTTATTTAGAGAAAAATCAATTTCTAAACTAATATTTTCCACATTCAATATTGTTTATTTCTTACTTTTCTTTGCCAAAATAAGAAAAAAATTCAATTGAACTAATAATAATCATAATTATTAAGAAAAAAATTCGAAATTGTTATTAGTACTATAATCGCGTATAATTATCATTATATTTGTTTATTATTATATTTGATTGAATAAATTATATAAATGTATCTAAATTTAAATCGGAATAAATTAAAATACGTGAGGAATTTTTTTCGTTTCCATCTCATTCAAAACTCAAAAGCTGACCTTTCGATTCTGTGTAGACAGAATAATAAAGAAATCAATTTGGAAAAGAAATATTAAAAAAACAAAATTAGGTGTCCAAGAACTTTCGAACTCTATGAAATCGACCGTCAGCGACGAATGTATGATTTTATTTTAGAAAATAAAATTATAAAATTTTAATAATTAAATTTATAAAATTTTATAAAATAAAAGTAAATTTCTAATAGAATATATACAAATTTTTAAATTATATATAAATTTTAAATTTTTAAAGAAGGATTTATTTTTCAAGTTTTTTGGTATATTTCTGGCTGCTGCCGTAATCTTGTAATTACAAAGTATAGACCTAACTTTCCCTTTTTGGTTCCTTTACTCTTACTTTTATTTTAGGTTATATTCGACAGAATTTCTCAATCAGCTTTTAAAATGATTTTATCGAATAAGTTATTTTAATTATTTTATTTTTTTTAATGATTTAATTTTAATTATTATGTTGGAAGAAACTAAAAATTTTAACTTCTCTTTGAACATAATTTCTCAATCCAAACGTAAAATTAGACCACGACCCTGAACGAAGCCTTATATTCTTTTACATAACCATTGGATATTGATCGTTCAATCATTATATTATTATTACTGATTCTCAAAATTGTAATCTCCAGAAATAATAACCGTTCTTTTAACCAATAGGCTTGATGTTTCGTACTTGTATAAATAATATTGGTCTATATAAATGAGGGTGCATGCATTTTCCCTGTGAGTGAGATGGGTTATTTTGCATAAAAATGAAACTAACATCTAAAATCAGAAAAATGAATTATGATTGTTATTTGGTTTAACTAATAACATTATAAAAGCTAAAATTTTAAACCTGATCATAAAAGAGGACCAAAACCATAATTTAAACTTTTTTGGGGTTAAAGTATGGGAATTTACGTGATTCTAGAAATGAAGCACAGAAAAGAGACACGTGGCCTATGACGACACATTTTTATAGATTTTCGCGACGGTTCATGTACCACCTTCGGTCGGATAAGGTCGGCCGTTGGATGTCAACCACGTGGCGGGTTTTAACGGTGTTATTACAAAAAGTGGGTCCCACTTACTAAAATGTTCGAAAAGGACGACCGTACTTATCCCTCGTCTAATGTCAGTTTTTTTAAATTATAGAATTCATTTAATATGCACAATAAAATCTAATTAAAATTTTTTGAACTATATGTCGATATTATTTTTAAATTAAAAAAATCGCTTAACATGCACAGCAAAGTCTAATTAAAATTTATTAATCATTTATTTATATTATTAATTAAATTAAAATATTATTTTTAATAAAATATTATTAATACGAGAAATATATAATTTTAGATCATAATTTAATAATATTAAAACCTAATGATTTTATTTTTATCTTTAAATCTATTATCAGTCCTATTTAATCACGTGCCATATCCCTTAACTCCTAAAAAGACCATTCTTTTCAACGCTCTTCTTTTCTCCCTGTAGATACGCTTTCTTTTCTTTGTTTGGTTCTCGAGAAAATTTTTGACAATCATGGGAGTCCAGGAAACAGATCCTTTGTCTCAATTAAGCTTGCCGCCAGGATTTCGGTTTTATCCAACCGATGAAGAGCTTCTAGTGCAATATTTATGCAGGAAAGTTGCAGGCCATCATTTTTCTCTGCAACTTATCGGAGAAATCGATTTATACAAATTCGATCCATGGGTTTTACCCAGTAAGTTCATCAAATCCAGAAAAGAAAAAGTCTTCCTTTTCTCTTTTTTGTTTACTGCTAGTAATAATTAAAACTCTAATCTTTTTGAACAGGTAAAGCTTTGTTTGGTGAAAAAGAATGGTACTTTTTCAGTCCCAGAGACCGGAAATACCCGAACGGGTCACGTCCCAATAGAGTTGCCGGGTCGGGGTACTGGAAAGCTACCGGAACTGATAAAATTATGACAAGTGAAGGTCGGAAAGTTGGCATAAAAAAAGCTCTGGTATTTTACGTTGGGAAAGCTCCGAAAGGAACTAAAACGAATTGGATTATGCATGAATATCGAGTCACTGAAATTTCTCGTAAAAATGGCAGCTCAAAGGTAAGTTCTTTAGCTTGAATTATTGAAATAATTACAGAACAATAATTTGTTTTTATTTATTGTTTTAGTTGGATGAATGGGTTTTGTGTCGGATCTACAAGAAGAAGTCGAGTTGTCCGAAATCGTTTCCGATTGTTTCGAGCAAAGAGCAAAGCACAAATGTGTCATCGTCGTCGTGTTCTTCCCAACTCGACGACATGCTTGAGTCATTTCCCGAGTTGGACGACCGTTTCTTCTGTTCGCCGCGGATGAACTCATTGAAGACGTTTCAAAACATGGGTGTCGGGAGTTTGGATTGGAGGAATCTGGGAGGGCTTAACTCGGTGTCCGAGTTGGCACCCAGTGAACAAACTCAAGCTCAGAGTCAGGTGATTACGAGTTATGGAAATACTAGCATGCATGTCCCCGCAGTGCCTCCTACACTATATCAGATGGATATTTCGATGAATAAGGTTCGGAACTTGGTGGAAGAGGAAGTGGAAAGTGGAGTCGGAACTCAGCGAGCTGATAACTCGGGGATTTTCCAACAAAACTCGAACGTTTTGAGCACTGGCAGCTTCTCTAACTCGATGGACCCGTATGGGTTACCGTACCCGACTCAGACGGGTGGATTTGGGCTTAGACAATAAATATATTAGGACAAAGAAATAGGACAGGAAATGAATTTCAGAAATTTGTGTAAATAATTTGGAACTTCAGAAACCAAAAGAGTTTCGAAAATACCCAAATTTTGAAATTTTGCTATGTTTTTAGCTTACTTAAAAATAGGATTAAGGATGAAATTAGAGAAATATATAGCCTACATATTTCTCTAATAATCAAATAATCTATGTATTTAAATACCATTTAAGAATAAAGATCATAATGTAAGGATGAAATTAGAATATTTAAATTTTAAATGACCAATTTAAAATTTGTGATGCAATTAAAGAAAGAAAAATCATAAAAAATAACAGTTAGATCCCCTCGAAGTGATTTCAACTTTTCAACGTCCATAGACAAGATATTTCATGCGTACTAGATTGTAATAATGACGAGGATTAGAGATATTTAATTAACTAATTAGGATTTATATTTTGTGGTGGCAACAAGCAAGGGTTTAGGTGAGTCCAATTCAACGTAGGGTTTTAATTATATCTCTGTCATCGGTCTATGATTAGGGGTGTTCAAAAATACTTGATTCGAATTATTCGATCCGTTATCTTGTCTATCTGATTAAATTTTTTTGGGTATTTATAATAAAATATCTGAATTTTTCGAGCTGGGTATTCAACCCGTATTTTTTTCCGTGTAGTCGGGCCAGGTCAGAGCCGAATTTTTTATGAACTGGGTACCCGATCCGACCCGATAATTTTAATAAATATATATTTTGAAATTTTAAATTATATTTTTATTATATATTTTTTTATTATTTTTCTCTAAAATTAATTTTAAATCATTAACTTCTTTTTATACTTGTATTATATACTTTTTAAGTTTTGAATTTTTCATAAATATTTATATTAATTTTTCAATATGAGATTTGAAAGAAAAATTATGATCGAGAATAATAAATTCTTTTATCGATAAATTTTAATATATACATATATATCAAAATATTTATTTTTAAAACCTATGTCAAATCAATAATTTTGTGTTTGAAATATATATCATGAAATTTTAAGTATTTTTTATAAATTTTTTAAAAAATAAATTTAAAAAATATAAAAAATAAAACCGGGTACCCGGTACACGATTTTACGGGTACCCAAATTTTGCGAGTACCCAATTTTTATGGACCTGGTTATGGGTCGACATTTTAGTATCCGAAAATTCCGGGTACCCGAAATCTCGGGTACCCGATTATGAACACCCCTATCCATGACAATGACATGAAAGGCATAAGGTATAAAACAACTAAACAAATACGAATAAAGATATATTTATGTATGTTCGTTTAATTTTAATCAAAAAATATATAAGTATAAATATTAAGTGAATATAATTCTATATTTATATTCGTTTTTTAAGGAATATAGTTTTTTAATGTTAGTTTGTTAAAATGATAAACAAACATAAAATAACATATATAAATAAATTTAAAAGAATATAAACAAATAAACATGTAGCCTGTAGGGACGAAGTTGTGGGGTTGGGGAGGGGCAATCGCTCTCTACCCTCGAAGAATTTTTTTCACTTTTGTCCTCCTATTAAAATTTTTTTTAAAAATTATTTTTTATAAATTTACCTGCCTATTTCTAAACATTTATGTTTTGCCCCCTCAAACCTAAATCTCGGTTCCATCCTTACAAACATATATGAATAAATTTAACTTTTTAAAAGTATAATAATTTTGTTACGAAAAAAAAACATAAATAAATGTATGTTAATAAATTTAAAAAAACGAAATAAGTAAACGAACTACCAAATATTTACGAACATAAATGAACGAACAAGTTTTGTTCTTTAATTAAATAAATATAAATTTTATATTTTTATTTAATAAATATATAAACATAAATAATTTTTTTATTAAATAATTTATGAATAATTCACCGAATATTTAATTCGTTCACGACCTTGAAACTAGGGGTGAAAACGAGCCGAGCTTGATCCAGGCCAGGCTCGGTTCGGCTCGGAAACAGGTATATTTGGGCTTAGTTCGTCTCGGTTTGGCTCGAAATGGATATTTTTTATATTATTATATTTTATTATTTATTTATTTGTAGTTTATTTTTTATTTATTATTTGTAGTTTTGTAAATTTGTTTTAGTTGATAATATTTAATTTATTTTTAGTAAATTTATTCTCAATTATTTTATTATTTTTTTTGCTAAACAAATTATTTTTAATGTATATAAATATATATGTATGTATGTTTATATATAATTATTTCGAGCCTGTTCACGAGTTTGGGTAAGCTCGGCTCGATTCGTTTAAGTTCCGAGCCAAATTTAAACCCGAATCAAACTTACTCAAACCGAACTTTAACCGAACCAAACCTGAATAATTTACGAGTTGACCAAACTCATTATGACCTTACTTGAAACTCTTTTGTCGTTATATTCAGAAATGGCAAGTGAACTGTATTTGGTATTTTTTCCCTTGATTTGGCTTTAATCCCATCACCAAAGCAACCAACCCCAGTGCCAAGAGTCCTTCTCGGTAGAGAAATTTGTGTCCCTTGATTCTGCCTTGTTTGCCTTTCTTCAGCTCTAGTGTTTGGTAGACCAATTCAATTGGAGAGGGAGGGACCCTTTCAATTTTCTTTTCATTAGGGGGGATATGGATGTAAAGAAAGAGATTAATGTAGACTTATGAGGGATTTATTAATAGACCAAATAATTAAAAATATTTATGTTATTTTATTTATATGGAATTTGATTTTTGATATTTATGAACTTTTAGAGATTTAGAGTATTATCTAACATATAAGACATAAAATTTAAAATTTATGATAAAAAAATTAAAATTTTATGATTATCATTCAGATTTGGATAAGTTGATTTTTCTTTTTTAGGCCAAAATTAGTATATTTGGACGAACATAATGATCAAACATTGAATGAAGATAAAATATTGAAATTAAAAAAATCATGAGACGAAACTTAATTTATTCAATTTTTAAATGTATAAGGACATAAATTATTAATAAACTAAAAAAATAATATCATAAACTCATCATTCTTTAGTTCAGTTCATATTTAATTAAATATTTAACTAGTCATTATATTTTTTATTTAAATACTTGCTTTTTACGGAAACTAAATTTCTATTACGCCAAAACTTATTAGATATTTAAAATTTATAAATAGTGGGTATATTTTATCATTTAAGATATTTTTAAGAAAATGTTTATTTTAGAAATAATCTCTTTGACTTTCTTAAAATTATGCTGAGAGTTGTTTTTGAGTCGAGAGAAAATTAGTAATATCGATGCTAGTGATGTTTGTGATTTCAAACACCGCTATAGGTCCATAACCTTTCGCGATGTTTTTTACTAAAAGACGTCACAAAATATTGCGACACTGGTTTTAGCGACTCTTCTTGTAGCACTTTTCTAAGCGCCGATAAAATTTTTAGCGGAGTTAAAAAATACCACTATAGAACTAAAAAATCGCCGCTAAAGACTTATTTTGGTACAGTGATTAGAATTCGTTTCATCTTTCAGGTATACAAAATTTAGAGAATTACACTTACCTTAGGAAGTCATTTATCCATTATGACGATTATATATATCGGAAAAATTTTATTTTAAGATAATGATTAATACCATAACACGATTATAGTTTCAATCAGTGTTAATGCTTCGTTTAGCGACGGTCATTTTTCCAACATACCCAACATGTTTGGATTCATAACTTTTTGGACATTATAAATCTTGCGTCCAAGCATCAATTTGCGGCTTTAGGGGGCCTCAATAGCAACATCAGAACTGAGGAATTTAAAACTAACCTTCTTCTAGGTTTATATATTCACACACAAACATATATGTATATCACTGATTCTATTGCACGTCTGTGATAAGCAAGGACGACGATGAAGTCGTGTCCGGTTCCTGACAAACCGTAAAACGCCATGCGCGAAAAAAAAGCTTGGCATTTCATGTTCATGTTCGGATTCATGGAATCTGATATAGAAATATTCTTTTTCGCGATAACAATTGATATCGAAACTAACTCTAAAGTTCGAAATTTTTTTATGGTTGTCAAGCTAGAGTTGACACATAAATTTTCGTAAGAAAAACTTTATCGTATCAAATCAATGATCACATATACGGTCGAATATGATTTTTGGTAGCTTAATGAACCTAAACTTTATCATAATGCTCGGTGATTATGTCGATATAAAACTTTATTGGCACCAAATCTCCACCGTGGAAATAAATAAATAAAAATTATGCCAAAAACATTGAACGAAAAATTTGTATCCAAATTTAGAAAGACATAATGTGTTAAAATACCTAAAAAGAGAGGATATTTGTCAAAAACACCATTAGGGTTCAAAGGGGAGCTATCATGAATTAAGAATTGTCATATCGATTTCTTAAAACGATGAACATTGAATCGAGACATATCGAGTCGAATGCGTATATTAGATTTACACGTAAGTAATACGAAAATTGCGAAAGTTAATTACTTCATTAGTAAAATAGATTACTTTTGTTTTTCTTATTTTGAATTCGAAGAAATCTTTCAAAAATAGTTCACTCATCAAGATACATGCATTGAGTTATAGAGATAAGGAATTGAGTTTAAAACGTACGAAATTGTGCAAACTTAATAGTTTTGTTCAGACGGAATTAAATATTCGATTTACATCTGTTACACGAAAGAGTGTCGACGAAAAAAATCCGATAAACAAAAAAAAAGATTATAAAACGAAATTAAATAAGAACACGAAGATTTTTTTTCTTTTTTTTTCTGCAGCAGAAAAAATTAAGGGGATGGTTAGGTTTACTATTTGAGAGAGAAAGAAGATGACTGATAACATAATTTGGTAACCTATCATCTTTTCCCATTAACTTAAGGCTTATGCAACTCACATGGGTAGAGATTATAGCAACATTAATTTTAACCACACATGGTAGGTAAGAAAAATAAATAAAATAAAAAGGAAAAAAAAAACTTTGATTTTTTCAATAATGTGTAAATTGTCGGATTAAAAGCGTTGACTTCTATAGATTCGAGATCATGTATTATGGAAGTCCGTCGGGATGGTTTTATTCGTGTTTAGTTGAGGATGGGTTGATCGACGTCTAATTTTTTTCTAGTTTGTTGTTTTTATATATCAATAGGAGGTACTCTTTTCCCCATTTAGGTTTAGGAAAGTTTTTAATGAGGTTTCTACTTATATCATCTGTGTATAATGGTAACTGAATACAATCGTATTAATTTATACAAAAAATACTCAATGAAAAAACAGAAAATATTCATTTTAAAAAATCGAGTTCAGTCGTAATATCTACAAAATATATATACATTATCAAAGGTTAAGAATATTTATAAAGGTACGTTATATTATATTTACATTCATACTTAAAGAAAAATCAAATTCAAATTATGAGGTGGAATTGTGAAGTAAAAACCATTAAAAAATATGGAGCAAAAGTGGGATCCACAAAATCATACAAAATATCACAAAAAAATTATTTGGGTTGGCATTGATATATTATATATGTCACTTTTTTTTAAAATATCATTTTTTTTTAAAAATATGGATGGCAAATGTTACTACGAGAAAAAATTATATTATAAGTAAGTCACACTACATGTTTATAGGATCAACCATTAAAAATCACTCATATTATAATTTCTCGATTATTAGGGATTTAATAAATTTCAAATATGGCAACCCATACTTTATTTTTCTTGAATTAGCTGTAGTGATTACAATAGTATCTGTTATAGTGAATACTCTCGATCATTAAATATTGATCTCTCAATCACTATACTAACATTATTGGTGCTCGAACCTGTGACCTCTATAAATAACAATCGTTTCTTTAACTACTGATACTAGATGGCTTGTGCGGCAACCCATACTTTAACATATATAACATAAGGGAAATTTAATTTGGACCTTACATTGCATTATGTAGACATTTTCATAAAGAAGCTACAAATATCATGTATTGTCCATTATTATTTCTATATATTTGTATTGTTTCCTTTTAGTATATGATATGGACATTTTTTGAATATTTTAATTGAACATGAAAAATTCATTTAATTGTATCAAATATTTAAACCTTGACCAGTCCTATCGAATGAAATGTTAACAAGAATTTAATTCCGTTTTAGTTTTTGAAACGATTTATGACATAAATATTGATTATGATTGTAATTATAATTAAAATGTTAAAAATAAAATAAAATATTTTATATTTACGCTTAAAATCATTATTTAACTCGTTTTAAAATTTTGATAGTTAAATTCAATTTTATAAATCAAAAAGTTAAATTTATTCTAAAAAGCAAAGGTTAAAACTACTAAAAATATAAATTTATCATTTTGACTAAAAATATAATTTTAAATTTATCGTAATATCAATCATGATATGATATTAATTCAAGTGGGACAACCATGGTACTAATGTACAATATATCTTTTCTATGATTCTATTTTTTAAAAAAAAATTATCAGATCAACCATGTTTATTATGTATCCGTAATTTCATTCAATTTTATTTGTTTATCTTATTATTTTTAATGTGAATCATTATTTTTTCTACATAAAATTTGAAAATAAATAATTATTATGTAATTATTTTAAAATAAATGACGTAATAAATATAATTTATCTAATAATTTTTGCCCGAAAATAAAAAAATTGATACTTGATGTGTCCCATGTGTACATTATGAAACCAGCATTCGGACCCCACACCTTTGTGATCTTTAGGGCATGCACAACGGTTTTGGCCAGTGAAAATATCAATAAAAAAAAACCTTTTGATTTTTTATTTAAATTTTATGCGACGTTATTTTTTTATTTAATTTTTAAAAAAAAATATATATCGAACATATAATTTTTTTTTAAGTCTAATGTATAAAATATATATACATTTTATTGATAATCTAATTTTATATCTTTTACATTTTTAATATACCTTTTTAATAGTCTACATCCTTTATATAAAATTTTGGGTCCGTTCTGGTGTCAATTATTCTACAAACTTAAACCCTTGAAATGCACATTTTACACATTTTTACATTTTTATATTATATATCGGTTAAAATTGATACATTATAAATTAATTAAGTTGACGAGATATATCGATAAAATATTCGAAAGATAATGAAAGAAATAGTTATAACAATGAATCTAACCTTTGAGGTTACTAAATCTCAATCAATGGAAACTTGAAACAATGATCTCGACATGAGTTCGAATGCTCGGGTATAAATTTAAGATCTAATAACTTAATTAAATAGATAAACACGTATAATTATCGTTAATAAAAGATAATCATAAATATTAACATAAAAATACATATAACAATGATAACACGTAAACAAAACTTATTTTATTACAACCTAACACATAATTAACTAATCGTGCACTAAAAAATAACATTAAATTCAACCTAAAAATATGCTAAAAGATCAAAAAAAAAATCATTTTTGTGATGTGAATTGTCCATAGTAGCCCTGATCACGAGAAACAGGGGGTTTGGGTGGTGGGATTTGCATAACAAAAGCATGACCTAGGAAGCGTAAAGCTTATACCCACCCCCCACACTAAATATAATTTTGTTGCATTGTGTGGGCCACTGGTCCCCACCACCCACTCAATTCCCACGTGTCAACCGTCCCCACATTTCGGAATTACACGTGTGGAACGATCAACGTACAGAACCCCTTTCTTCTCTGCTTTCTTACATACATATGAATTTCATCCCTTAGCTTTGCATGTAATCTGTCAGGTCATTTTTTAACCTTGTTAGTGAAATGACCAAACTGACACTCGGACCAGTCACGTGGCATGTCGGGATTAGGTGGATTAAATAGTAACAGATGCCAACTTTGGTGTATTGAATCCTGGCCCACATTTCATAGTCTTGTTCGAATGCCCATTTATAAAGAAAATGGTCATGCCAACTCTATGCTGCATTATTTTTTTTCCTCAGGAGCCTTTAGAGGGAAAAAAATAACAAAAATTCTATGATGTTCTTCTTCTCCGGTAAACTTTCTGAATCCAAAGTTAAAAACTCTTGATTTCGTTACTGAATTATATATAAATAAATACGTGTGTGTATATACATATATTCGAAGGTGTAGCAATGGAGAGCACGGACTCGTCCACCGGCTCACAGCAGCCGAACCTCCCACCGGGGTTCCGGTTCCACCCGACCGACGAGGAATTAGTGGTACACTATCTCAAGAAAAAGGCTAGCTCAGCTCCTTTGCCGGTTGCTATTATTGCTGAAGTTGATTTGTACAAGTTTGATCCATGGGAATTACCAGGTAAATTTAAATTTTTTAATGGAAAAGGGTATGCATGAAAAGTGATTTTGTTTTTTTGAAAAATTTGATTTTGGGTTTTCAGCAAAGGCGACGTTTGGTGAGCAAGAATGGTACTTTTTTAGTCCGAGAGACCGGAAGTATCCGAATGGAGCGAGGCCGAACAGGGCGGCAACGTCGGGGTATTGGAAGGCGACGGGAACCGATAAACCGGTGTTGACATCTGGCGGGACTCAAAAGGTTGGTGTGAAGAAGGCACTGGTTTTCTATGGAGGGAAGCCACCTAAAGGGATCAAAACGAATTGGATCATGCATGAGTATAGGCTTGCTGATAATAAGACTAACAACAAACCCCCTGGATGTGACTTGGGCAACAAGAAAAACTCACTAAGGGTAAACAACTTTTTTATCAGATTTTATTCATTTTTACTGTTCTATGATTTCAGAAATCGATTGTTTGTAAACATTTTTTTCTGTTTGTAGCTTGATGATTGGGTGTTATGTCGAATTTACAAGAAGAACAACACGAATAGGCCTCTGGACCACGATAAAGATGACTCGTTGGATGACATGCTCGGCACCGTACCGCCTTCAATGTCGATCGGCAGCCATCACAACACGAAATTCCAGTTCTCGACGAAGGGAACAAGTTTCGGCACATTGCTTGAAGCTCAAGAACATAGCCTATTTGATGGAATGCTGGGGAGTACCGATGGGATTAACAATGGTTCAACTTCTCATCAGTTGGGATGTTCAAGCTCAAAGGGAGACTTATCCATGGCTAGCCCTCTCAAAAGGACCCTCTCATCGATTTACTGGACGGAAGACGAAACCGTTGGTCCTTCAACGAGTAAGCGATTCCACACGGACAGTAACGATGACGGAAGCTTGGAGAAAACAGACGGGAACGGTTCGATCGCCACTCTACTCAATCAACTACCGCCAACCCCTCCGTTGCAACAACAGCAACAAACAATGCTGGGGCCGATCGGAGACGGGATGTTTCGTCCTCCGTATCAACTTCCCGGACTCAACTGGTACTCGTAATTCGACTTCCATGTAGCGGTATTCGATAGAAGCACCATCTATATCCAGTATAAACGTTATAGTGATGAAGCATTTGGAATTACTGGGATACAAAGATTGAGATTTTTGTTTCTTAGGGCATAGATTAGAAGAGTCAGGCCTCATTGTTTCTTTGAGTGTAACATGTAGCTGTTAAAAATGTCATCTCTTGAGGCCATAGGTAAATTTTATAATATATAGTTGCATATAATGTATACATACATATACATATAATGAAAGGTGGAAACTTGGTGTAGAAAAAGAAAATTAATAATAAAATTGATGAATATATGATAAAAATATTTTTTTATAATATCTGATATTTTTTCGTAATTTTTCTGGTTAATTAAAATTTTTAAATTCGAACTATAATTAGTGTATGATCCGGAAGAATATAATTTAAAATATTCGTTTTAAATTACATAAAATATCTCTGTTAAAAAACTCACTCACCGTAACTAAATGCGGGACATAAAACTAATAATATAATTAGATAGCTATAACTATCATTATACCATTAATAGGTATGAATGCTTAATAATTGGTTGATAAGAGTTGAAATCTATGGGCCCATGTTACTATTTTTAACCAATTTTTATTTATTAACATAATTTAATAAACTAAATATTCTAATTTTTTTTATAAAAATAATTAAGCCCGGCCCATCCACTGATTTAATTTATTGCTAATCTATATAACCTACTTGATCAATGTTTGGCTTAAAAAGGAATTATAAATATTTAAATAATATAAATTAATTATTAAATAATTCTTTTCCTTATTTTTTTTCACTTGACAAAGATAGTTGATCTCCTCGACAACGAAAGATAACAATTTTAAAATGTTCAAATAAAAAAGAGTATCATTAATGTCTTTAATTTTGATCATCGAATTTTTAAATTTATATTAAAATTATAAAAAAATTTAATTTTTTATTATAAATTAATATGCTCCAATAAGAGACAAAATTATGAGCCTCAAATTTAATCCTTTATAAAACAATATTAGTACATTATATTTTTTTCTTATTTTTAAATTTTTTATTCGAATTAAAACTAAATTAACCGAAAATACTAATACAAAACCAGATATTTAATAGATATTTAAGTGTGGAGGTCATTTTCTTAATGAAAAGACCCTAGCTAAGTAAATTCCATGCCCTAGCTAGAGGTCACATAAATTGATACTAAGAGGCTACCTCACAAAATTAAATGGACATTAATTGTATTTAACTATGGACCATTTCACTATCATCAAAAGGAATCATTATCTTTAAACCACACAAATTAAAAGCACTTTAAGTTCATTCCTTTCCCAGGAAAATGTAAAAAAAAACTTTATAATATTTCACATCATTTACTAATTAATTATAGAATATAGTGGGAAATTAATTAAAAGTTAAAACCCAATTTATCTTTTTGAAAAAATGGATTATTATCTTAAATGCGGACCTAATCTCATAATTAAAATCATATAAATCTCCTAAAATACAAGATTAGACCACCATGATTATTTATTGAAATTGAATTCAATATCGGTACGAACTATTAAAATAATTTTTTTATCATTATCCTGTTAATTTTTTTATTTACGATTGAGTTATGATATTAATGAAAATATATATTTTTATGGTTTTTATGTAGTATGATTTATATTTTGTTTATTTCGAATAGTGTTTACATAAATATGATTCGCGTTAATCGTGTGTATGTTGGTTTTTAAGGATATACGTATGGTATACGAATACACTGTATATATACATGCATTGTACATACGCATACTTGTGATATACGCCCATGTTTGACGTACACGTATGTGATAAAAATGAATGTGTGAAGGTGACTAGATAAGAGATTGACTGTGAATCGATTAATTCAAATTTTGTTTTTTAATATTGTTTCCTATAATTTTAAGGGAAATAATAATTTAATTTAAAAAATAAAAAATACTTAAATTCCACATTTAACTATCAAATTATGTATAATTCGTATATATATAGATAGAATTAAGTTATACAGAGTAAAACTCTCTAAATTTTACACGTTTTTTAAATCGTTGAATGACTGAAATGGATGACTCATTATTTTTTTTTCAAGTGATAATATTCACATAATCAACTGTTAATCTGAGTTATCCATTTTAATTATCTAACGATCCATTTCGAAGGTCTTAGTTATCTGCCCGAGACAACTCAAAAGCACTCACCATTAACTCCACTCAATAATAAGTTTAGATTTTAGAGCAAACTCTCCATTTAGGCTCGACTTTTAATCGTGAATAAAATATATGTATTTAATATATATTTTAAAAAATAATAAAATAATTAATAAGTTCGTTAGCTTGAATCGTGATATATTTATTAGTATTTTCGAGTTTATTAACATATTTATTATAATAATAGATCTGATAAATATAAAAACGGCTACTAGTTTAATCTCCTATCTATATTAATAAAAATAATCTTAATGTCTTCAAACACATTTTCATTGGTAAATCTCTAAATTTTGAGTTATCTTTAATAACTAATGGGTGGATGTGGTCCATGAAATTTAATATAATTGATTTAAGAAATGAAAATTAATAATTTATCTTATAGTGTGGAAGTCAAACTTCATTGGTGGAGTTGGATTAGTGGTCCAACTCATTGAAAGGGGTATTCATAATTTCACTACCAAGACAAGCATTTGTAATTCATAAATCACATGTAAAATCCCTTCTAATAAAGCAAATAATGAGACTGATTACGGAGTTCGGTTTAAGTAATAAATAATTTAATTTTATTTAAGTTTTGAGTTAAGACGTTGTGTATGTAAAAAATTCATGTTAAGACTTACCCATCAAAATTAAGTGTACGACGCGAATTAATCTGAATTAGTTAGAGCAAAGTCCTAAAAACCAAAATAATAATAAAAAAATCAAGTCGAAAATTTTAATTCCTATAAAAAAATCTGAGTCATATCCATGAAATGGTCAAAACTCTCAAAAAAATCCAGTCCCAAGAATCAAAGATACAAGCTTCCAAGAAAAAAACAAATATTTTATTTTAAAATTGGCATGTATATAAAATGGAGCAAGACATGAATGGCCAATTCACCTACTCCACATTATGCAGTTGACCATCATCCTTGAGGAACAACCTACCTACACAAGGCTCGGAAATTCCACCACCGGTCGGAGATGCAGCGGAGGAGAATCGGAGTCATAGGAAAACTTACATCACATCGTCATCATCGGGACATCGTCTGAGGTGTACATGTTCAAGCCGTCCGGGTTCAGCACCTTGTAGGAGGCATGGTTACATGGTGCCAAAGCAGAGCATGAGGAGATTTGGTGCTAACAAGGAGATATTGAGGAGGGTATTGGCTCCACCACCAAATCGGAAGATGACAATTCGGCGGTGGAGCTTCAAGCCGACACCGAGCAGGCTTTCTAATATGTCCATGGCTTAAGGTTCTGCAAATTTATGATCAATTGAAGAATATAGAGAGAGTATTGTGTACATGATTTGGCTGAATTTTGCATATTTTAGAATGGAGTTTTCTGCATCTTTTAGCTTTGTCATTTCAGTCACGAAATGGACCGAGATCATAAGCAGAATCATGGTTTACTTTCTTGTCATGGGTGTGTACATGAATCTAGCTTGAACGAATATAATTTTGTTTGTATCTGTTTTTTTAAAGTATTTATATTTTGTACGTGTTCATTTAAAATTTTAATATTGTATTCGTGTTGAATCATTTATTTAGCATTTATAAACATATTCGTTTAATGTTCTGAATATATTCGTAAAAATGATAAAATTATACTATTGCTCCTTAAGCTCCGCTTTGTAGTTTAAACTCCAAAGTTTATCACATGTTCAATTTATTTTACACATTCACTGATATTTAAAATCTAAAAAGAAAAAAAATAAAAATGAAAATAAGTAAACAATCTTATAAACTAGTCTATAAATGAGTATATAAACACATTTGTTCATGATTATAAATGAACTAAACATGTTTATACTGGTTCGTTTACTAAATGAACTTAAAATTTTTCCTTGCCATCAATCTTACTAGTTCATTAGGGACTTCGTAATCTGCGTTTCCATCTATTTCTGTCGAACAAAGGGGTTTCGAAAAGTCTACCTCAAGGTCGGATCCAGAGTCATTCACATAGTCAATTGCAAGATCCCTGTATATGAAGAGGCAAATATATATATATATATATATACATTTGACAAAAATGAATGTTATTTGTATGCGAAAAGAATTGGGTAAATTACATGCACAAAAAGTGAGAGTTGGGAAAAGTTTACCATTTAATGTACATACAAAACATACTTTTCATTATAAGAGTAGGTTAACATAATGGCCCTTTTACAAAAGATCCCTAATGTTTGTGGGCAAAAGCAGAAGGGTTAGTTCAGGACATTACTCTGCTTTAGTCCTAGTAACTATAGGCAGGTCCACTGCTCTCCAATTGTTAAGTGATTCTCCCGGCACACAAGGACGAATCCCAGCTAAAAACTTGTTGGTACCCTCCTCATCAGATACCATATTGATGAACACTCCTTCCAACAACTCGTCGAACATTTCTTCATTGTAGAGTTCCTCATTTTTCTGGTTAGCTTCTTGTATACCTTGTTCAGCATTGATAATCCCACTGGATACAAAATAATTCTCAGGAGACATCAAAAGTCTCCCTAGAGAAAATCCTCTTTTTAGCTTGGCCCTCATTCTCTCTTCCTTTCT
The DNA here is from genome assembly GCA_035048815.1 of Abelmoschus esculentus. Taxonomy (NCBI): domain Eukaryota; kingdom Viridiplantae; phylum Streptophyta; class Magnoliopsida; order Malvales; family Malvaceae; genus Abelmoschus; species Abelmoschus esculentus. The sequence continues at coordinate 12,262,606 of JAUCBN010000001.1, forward strand.
TCTGAACATACTGGGCTTATAACCCAGTCCGTACCGATCTTTTTTGAAAATAATTGTTCTTGGGTGGAGAGTTTCCTGTCAACTTTTCCCTAGGCCTCTTCATGTCTTGGCTCCTCGTCCCAGAGTCTGGCGAACGACCATCTTAGTACTATTAGACAATCTCGGGGTTGAGATCTTACCCCCTTCTGCAATGAAGGTTGCATTTACAAATTCTAATGCTCTGAATGAGCATTCCATTGCACCCTCGTCAAGTGAAATATATGGAGTATCAGCAGTTACAGAGGCGATAATGTCTTCTTCGGCATTAACACTGACCAACTTGCCTTCAATAACAAATTTCAGCTTCTGGTGTAGCGATGAAGGAACAGACCCGGCCAAATAAATCCACGGCCTTCCAAGTAAACAGTTATACGTCGGCCTTATGTCCATAACAACAAAATCAACTACATATTTAGTTGACCCTATCAACAAGGGCACCTCGATTCTTCCTACCACATCCCTTTGAGTTCCATCAAAGGCTCTTACCGAACTATGACACGGCTTTATATGTGAACTATCTACTGGTAGCCTCTGTAGAGTGGCCAATGGTAGTACATTCAACGCTGATCCATTATCCACGAGCACGCCGGGCAACACATACCCCTTGCAGTGTGTGGTAATGTTTAGCGCCTTGGTAGAGCCCATTCCGTCATCAGGAATTTCGTCATCACTGAACGTGATATAATTATCCGCAGCAATATGGCCAACAATTCGGTCCAATTTAGACACAGAAATATCATCAGGTACAAACGTTTCATTTAACACTTTCATTAGTGTTTCGCGGTGCTTTTCCGAGTTTAATAGTAACTCCAATACGGAAATTCTTGCTTGCTGCCGACGAAGCTGTTCCACAATATTATATTCACTGTGTTTCAAAAATTTCAGAAATTCGTGCGCTTGTGCCTCAGTTATCGGCTCATTTGTTTTTTGGGGCGGATCTTCTCCAAAAATCTTCTGAGGCTCAACACTTCCTTCTTTGCCTACCTCAGCTTCCGCAGAGCTCGAGGCCTCCAGTGGGTTACACCGTCCGCTCTTTGTAAAATGCCCCACATCATTGACATCTTCTGTTTCTTTAACCTCCTCTTTCTGCGAGGAGTCTCCTCCACCTGGTACTTCTTCTCCTTGTATCTTAGGCGTAGAAATATTGGCAGCATAATTCCACGGGACTCTTTGCATGTTTTTAAATGGAAAAGGGGCAGGAGGCGCGATTATCAACACGGGCGACTTCCCTTTTTCCGTATGGGAGGTATTGCCTTCCTTTCTTCCTATTGATGCCACAAATGGTCTTGCAGCACTGTACTTGCTATCTGAACATTCAGATGCGCATACATCCATCAACTTTCTCTCTCCAATCTTCTCAAAAAATTCAATTTCTTTATTGTCCATCATTTTTTGAATCAACAGTTTGAACTCTTCACAATTCTGAATTTCATGGCCTACTTCCTGGTGGTATTCGCAATAAGGATTACAGTCTTCTCTGGTTACTTCCATTCTTCTCTCTATCATATTTGCCTCGTATAACTGTTGAAAGACCCATTTTAGGGGAGACTTTATTTTTATCACACTTCTTTTAACTCTTCTGTTATTTTCGCCTTCGATTACATTCACGTCGCGTCCTCCATGATTTCGGTAGAGGATTGGAAGCTATACTTGGGTCGTCAAATTTCAAAATTCCTGTATTAATCAGATTCTGGACAACTTTCTTGAAAGCGATGCAATTTTCTGTAGAGTGCCCCGGTACACCAGCATGGTAGTCACAATGGGCATTTTCATTATACCAAGCCGAAAAAGGGGGTTTGAAAGGAGTAACGTGGTATGGTCGTACCAGATCTGCTTTATATAACTTAGCATACAACTCAGTGTAGGGTATTGGCAAAGGGGTAAAAGAGATCTTCTCCCTCTCCCTTTTTGGAGCATTCTCATCTCTCTTTTTCGAATTCTGTGTGTTTCTAGTGGAAGTCTGCGGTTGAGTGATGGTGAAATTTGCGGGGGTATTGTAAGTACTTGCGGTATTTACTTCGTTATCCTTTCTTCGGTAGGACTTTCGAGTGTTATCCCTGGCATCAATTCTTCCGTTTTTTATCGCTATCTCAATCGATTCACCTGTTCTGATGATATCGGCAAAGCTCTGAGCAGTATTGTTTATCAGGCGATCAAATAGTGCTCCCTTCAAAGTATTTACGAACAGAGGAGTAATTTCATGTTCCAAGATCGGCGGGTGGATCTGTGCGACAACATCGCACCACCTCTGGGCATATTGGCGTAGAGTTTCATTCTGACGTTGCTCTATGGTTTCCAACATATCCCTACTAGGGGTCATGTCTGACACATGCTTATAATGTTCAGTGAAAGCTTTAAAAAGGTCCTTCCACGACTTAATGTGGTCTCGGCTGAGCTGCGTATACCATCGTATTGCGGACCCTGTCAAACTCTCCTGAAAGCAATGGATGAGTAACTTTTCATTCTTTACAAATGGTGCCATTTTCCTGCAATACATAGTGATATGAGCCGACGGGCATGTAGTTCCGTCGTATTTGTCAAAATCTGGCGTCTTAAACTTCGATGTGAGTATTAAATCTGATACGAGGCTTAAGTCATTAGCCTCATTTCCCGTTTCACTTATTCCCAGGGAAGCCTTAAGCTGCTCTGCAAAGAGACAAAACTTTTCTTCGCTTTTACTTTCCACTTCAGTTCTAATTTTTTCCACCAAATCCAAGTCTGGTATTTCCTCCTCCTGTACTGCATCCAGGTCAATCGAATGCTTCCTCTACAATGGCTACATAATCAAATGGGAAACATTTTCCTCTCTTCTCTTTGGCTTCCTACATTATCGTAGTAGTTTCATACCATACATCAAATTTCCTGCATAAAGCAATATGATTTTCATATGAACTCAAAAAGTGGTCTAAGCGATGAAGGATGACTTAAATTCAAGGATGAGTTTAATCTCCAGCTTAGTCTCCTTTTAGATATTTAATTTAGGTGTATTTCACGACCATCAAAGTGACTAAAATTTTTCATTTCTCTTACTATATAGTTTCAACAGATTAATTTATTATTCTTTTCCAACTGTAACATTGTCCGAGCTGCAGGCCTTTGAAAGGACAAAAACTAGATTAATTGCAGAAAAAAGTAAAGCAGGCCAGTATTTGATAAAAAGGAAGGTAAAAGGTCATGAAAATTTGGTCAGTCCTTTATATCTACTTAAATAAGCCTTTTTATTGCCAGTGGAACCATATATATTAGAGTGGTCATTCAATGATTGGTGTTACAGTTAAGTGTATATAAAGAAGGGAATATCTATCTTGTTGTATCAGTTGTGTTATTGTGGAAAAACTCCATTTCCCGTGTCTCAACATCTAAAATCAAATGGCCAACACATTCTTCTACTTGGCTCTGCTCATCATCTTCCATTTTTCTATGCCTACTTTCTCCATAGAATTAACAACTCTGCTTACAGACCAATCGGCTCTTCTTACATTAAAAAATAATGTTGTCCATGATCCGGACAATGTTTTGGCAACTAATTGGTCAGTTTCTACTCATGTTTGCAATTGGACTGGTGTCAGTTACAGATCCAAACACTTTAGAGTCACAACTCTAGACCTTACTGATTTGGGACTCGTAGGCACCCTTCCTCCCCACTTAGAAAATTTATCATTCCTTTCTCTTCTTTACCTCACAAACAACAATTTTCATGGCAGACTACCTGTCCAGTTATCCAATTTACAACGGTTGAAACATTTAAGCCTCGGTTACAACAGTTTTAGTGGAGAAATCTCATCTTGGTTAGAATCATTAACCGAGCTTAGAAGTTTGTATCTATACCATAACAACTTCAACGGTGTCCTTCCATTCTGCTTAGGCTATTTACCCAAACTAGAGGTGTTGAGCTTGTTTGACAACCAGATTTCAGGTTCAATACACTCCTCCATCTTCAATATTTCTTCCTTGCAAGAAATAGATCTTAGCAATAACATGCTCTTGGGCTCCATACCCTCCATTTTCCGTGGTTTTCTTTCACTAGAAGTGATCGATTTCACCTTTAATAATCTCACTGGTCATATTCCAAAGGATATGTTTGATCATCTTCCCAAGTTAAAGCATTTGGACTTGAGTTACAACCTGCTTTCTGGTAGCATTCCAACCAGTTTATTCAAGTACAAAGAGATACAAATTCTATCTTTATCATTTAACCAATTAGAGAGAAGTTTACCTATAGAAATTGAGAATTTGAGTAAGCTTCAAATCTTTTATACCGGGAGAAACCACTTTCAAGGTAATGTATACAAATATTACAAATAGTTTAAATTTTTAAAATAAAGATGGAAGAATAAACTAGTAAAAAATGAGACCTAATAAGATGCAAGGAAAATCTAGTTAATGATACTTTTATTTAGTTTATTGCAAGAATTTTTATTAGTAGATCAGTTCTGACATTGATATGTGTTTTTTGTAATTGCAGGTAAAATTTCAAAAGAAATTGAAAATTTAACTCTTCTTAACATGATTGATTGCGGGTTAACAATTTTACAGGTAAATAAATAAATGGGAAGTAATTTACTTTCAAATAATCATTATTAATATTTTTTAAGTTATATTAGATGTTGTATTGTTTCTATAACTTAACTTTGAGTTTGTTCAATTATAACTTTAAATTTTCATTTTGATTTAATTATACCACTTGACAATTAAAATCCAAACAAAGTGATGACATGAACAAAATAATGTTATTTTTGTGAACAATTATTAATCATTTGATTATCTAATTTATGAACAGATTAATCAAACTCAATTTTGATGTTGTCTATTAATTCGGTTCTAAATGAAGACCCTATTTGCATGAGAGGTAATTTGGGCTTAAAATAAAGTTATGATTTTTAAAGCCTTTTAAATTGGACCTAAGCAAAACTGTTTGAAACATGAACGACGCCATCTTTGGTCAAACTTAACGAAGACGACGAAGCGGAAACACTAGATCCTTGGGAAAACAGATTCCATTGACAGAGAGAAAAGAGGGGATTGGAGCATAAGCGAAACCAACATTCCAAATCTCAGACTCAAATAAAAATCTAAGCTTTTTCCTACCCATTTCTGCATTTGATCTATGGACTTTGCAAGTTTCTTATAGATCGAAAAGGAAGAGACAGAATGGCGAACTATTTAGCTCAGTTCCAAACAATCAAGAGCGCGTGTGACCATCTCGTCATTGCTGGTAAATCTCTTATTTTAGCTTTTAATTTGAATTGGACTCTTCATATTTAACTCTGGGTTTGTTTGTTTTTGGAATTTTTATGTTGTTGGGTGAGTGGGATCAGGGATGTGCTTACTTCACTGATAGATTTCTGTTGTGGAAACTCTAAAGGTTGATGATATTTGTTGGTGCTTTGAGATTTTAATTTGGTATTTGAAATAAAGGATTGGTTAAATGTGAAGAGTCGAGTTGAAATTCATAATTGTTGTTGATCATGTGCTAAATGAAGTTAGTACTTTGATCGAAGCAACTATTAGTTTCTTTACTTGTATCGATGTCAATGATCTTCTGATAAATTTCATTGCTTTTAAGTTTTTTACTGATCTTTTTCGCCTTGTGGATCGAAATTTAGAAATATATGATCTATGGATATGAGATCTATCAACTTCAAAGTTTGCTTCTTTTCTAATTTTTTATATTTAGTAGTAATTTGTAAACCATGTGTTAGAAGAGCTACCTGTTATAATTCTCTCCTAGCTAGAGATTTCTAACTATATTTTGCCATAATCTGCATTACAGTTGAAGATGTCAGTGACTTGTGGCCTACTGTCAAGAATAGTTTTGAAGAGCAGCTGCCTTTCAAAAGAACTTTCTTAAATAACAAGACCCAAAATCCTGTGTTTGTAGAGAACTTGCCGGCTGAATTCATATTAACCACTGATGCAAGACTACGTAGTAGATTTCCTCAGGAGCAATATTTATTCTGGTTCCGAGAGCCATATGCAACTCTGGTTCTAGTTACATGTGAGGTACATTTCATATAGTTTGAGATCTTTTATTAGAGACCAACGGATTTTTGGATTCATGACCATACTTTGAAAGAAAAGACAGTTCTTTGACTTCCTTAATAACTACTTGGATCATAGCTTAATCTTTTTGTCCTTTTTCATTTTCCATTTTATATATTTGCTTATTGTTTTATTCACATTCTTCCTCCCAGGATCTTGATGAGTTCAAGACCATTCTTAAGCCACGCCTGAAATTAATTGTTCAAAATGATGAGCGTGAATGGTTTATCGTATTTGTGTCTAGAGCCCATCCAAGCAATGATAATGCCACTAAAATGGCAAAGAAAGTATATGCCAAACTTGAAGTTGAGTTCAGCTCCAAGAAGAGGGAAAGGTAAGGTTGCAGCTCTCTGCAGCTTATATATATTCTAATTGGTGGCATGACTAGTATTTATGCTGCCGCTAATGACTTTAGCATTGAAATAATGCTGTATTGAGGATTCAACTGTTGGTTTTAATTCTAAAATATGGTTAGAGAATATATCAAATATTTGCTATGATTTCCCCCTCATAGCATTACTGGTTTTATATTCTGCAATCTGCCCTAAAGATTCATTTCCTCGGTATGTGAAGCATTTTTTTTTTTTTGCATTTAACAAAGAACTTGATGTTGGGTTACATTTCACCCATGTTGCAAACTTTTGGAAAAGAAACATGTGAAAGTTTGAAAAGTAGCACCCTTTTTGAAACTGGTGTTTGATTTTTCCTTGTCATTTACTGATACTCAAACTATGATTAACTTAAGGTGCTGCAAATTTGATATACATGGTCCTGAAGCAACATTTTGGGAAGACTTAGAGGCCAGGATTATGGAATGTGTCAGAAATACATTGGATAGACGTCTACAGTTCTATGAGGAGGAGATACGCAAGCTTAGCGAACAGCGTTTCATGCCAATCTGGAACTTCTGCAATTTTTTCATCTTGAAGGTTGGGTCCTCTTTTGATCCAGGGACAAACATTATGATTTTCCATTTCTTTTTTTTTCCTGAAGATTGTGAAAGAAACATGAACTTACCCGAGAGGCCCTAACTTAAAAGTCTAATTTTCCCTTTGTGAAATATAATCCTAATTAATCTATAAAAATTTACTTTTAATCCTATTTTCCCGGCTGTTGATTCTTCAGTTTTCTTTTCCTTAGGAAAGCTTGGCGTTTATGTTTGAGATGGCTCATCTTCATGAGGATGCCTTGCGTGAATATGATGAACTAGAATTGTGCTACTTGGAAACAGGTGCGAAATATATATGCTGGTGTCTTGACTCTTGAGTGTCAGTTTTATTTTTTTCTACTTTTATGTTGTACATTTTTTAAATTTCTATATATGTTTCCTAATAGAATTATGAATTTTGTATAAATAAGAATTCACTGTTGTAGTGTGAATATAAGTGGTACTTACGGTCAATGTTGTGTGAACCAGACTAGCGGTCGAACTGGGCAGATCACTGATTCCTGGTACATATAATCAATGTTGTAGTGTGAATTTCTATATATGATTTAAGTTTTACCTGCAGTTTTCTTACATAGGCAGACCCAAAATATTAATGGTGGCAGATTGTTAATGTGATATGTCTGCATACCTCACCTTTTTATTTTCCAGTTGACTGGGTAGATAGGATATCTGAGGGAATTTGTTGTACTGCTAAATTTTCATGGGTAATTATTAAGGATTTGCATTGAAATGTTCCCTTTTATTTTAAATTATGGTAGTTTCTTTTGGGCATTTCTTGATCTTATTTAATATATATGTGCAGTTAATATCAGTGGGAAGCGTAGAGAGTTTGGAGGACTAGACCATGGTGATGACCAGGCAACACTGCTTCTTCCTGGAAACAAACCATTGACGCAGTTTGTTCAAGATGACTCATTTAGGGAATTTGAATTCAGACAGTATCTCTTTGCATGTCAATCAAAGGTTTGGGGCTGCTAGCTCTTTACGACTTTAAGTACATTATGTCGGACAGTGTGGCTTTGAGACTAGATCCTCAAGAATGTGTTTGTCTATTGCAATTTTTAGAACTTCATCAAAATGCCATTCTAAATGTGTTGAAATTGTCTGGTTAAATGATCAACAACTGTTTCCTTTTTATGGAGCATTTTATATAACTGATTAAAACAATTTCCAAGTTATTTTTTGGCCTTCTTGAAATGTTCTAGAGGTGCTTCTTTCTTGTCATTGTTTTATTAGTTTCAGATTGCAGTTGGTATGTCTGTGTTTGTGCCTAAACCATGTCGCACTGATTAAATTGCAGCTCTTATTCAAGCTTAATCGTCCTTTTGAGGTTGCTTCAAGGGGCTATTCATTTATAATTAGTTTCTCAAAATCCCTGGGATTACATGAGGTATTTAATGATGTTTTCTTTTGTTTGTAACATTTTTTAACTGTTCTATTTTCCGTTTGAAAAAAAATAAATACGATTCCTCTTTTCTTGTGATTATTGTAGAGTATTTTACCCTTCTGTATGCGTGAAGTTTGGGTAATCACTGCATGCTCAGCTGTAGTTAATGCAACCAATTCTCAATATAATGAAGGAAATGCACCACCTGAAATAGAAAGGGAGTTCTATCGCCTTCAAGGTGATGTTTATTCATTATGTAGGGTTAAGGTAATTTTTTATTTCTCATTTTAAATGGAATTCCTTTTTTCATATTGTTGAACATCCGCTGAAACATATTGATGATTGTGGCAGTTCTTGAGGCTTGCATATCTAATTGGATATGGAACAGAGATAGAAAGGAGTCCTGTTAACAGGTATGCATTCAAGTTTTGGAGATCAATTCCACTTTTGACTTCCAATGATTTTGGTTACTTCATAATTTAAAGTAGGCTAGTCTTGTAGTCAGGTCTGATGTTTCACCATCTAATTGAATCATTTCTTTTCTTTGTGAGCAGTGCTTTATTGAGCATGCTGCCCTGGCCCAAGCCAGCAGTTTGGCCTTTGGTTCCAGAAAATGCTGCCTCTGAGGTGCTTCAGAAAGAACAGGCAAGTTATTGTTCCACATTTGTAGAAATGTAAGATCGGCAAAGTGACACGTCATTTTTTTGGGGGGGGATACACCATAAAGATTTATGTGTTTTGTCCGTCGAACAAATACTGTAGGGCTTCCATTTCTTCCCATTTCGTATTTTCAATATTTTTAACATTATAATTCCAAGTTTATAAACTGCTGATTTGGATATGGATTTATTTCTTGGAATATCAGCAACGCAACATTATAACAGCATAGAGATGTGAAAAAGAAATAAATAGTGATTATGATAATAACCCACCTTTGTTCAGGGGCCTTTTTCCAGGTAGAAGCTTTTAGATCAACTTAGCCGCATCCATGTATTTTGATGTCTGCATGATTAAAATTGGCATAAAAATGTCGTTTCCTTGTAGTCTTACTTTTTCTTGCTAAAACTTGTGAAGGTGCTTTATGGTCCTACCATCTGAATAGTAGTATCTTTCTAGATTTGGTGAAAGCAGTCGATAAATGTTCTCATAATTGTAGGCTTTATGCAAATCACGATTATATTGTCCTTTAACATCTATTACTCGTTTAATCAACTATACCTTAATTGGTTCAGATGATTCTGCAAGAAAATCCCAGAGTCAATCCGTTTGGCATTGAGAGGAAACCCTTGCCACTTGAACCTACTGCCCTTATACGTGAGGCAAACCGGCGAAGGGCTTCCCTTTCTACTGGAAGCTCATCCGAGATGTTTGACAGCAAACTAAACTTTGCTGATGGGTAAGGAAATCTCAAGAAAAAACACAATGATGCTTTAGCAATTTTCGAACATGAGTTATTATTAGATTGAAAGTTTTCATGTCAAGAAAATTTTCACCTTTTTTTGTTATTAAAGGTTTTTATGTCAAATAAGTGCATTCGTGCTGACAGATCAATGAAAGATATATCATCAAAAACATCCCCATCAAGTAAAGCACAAGCAATTTCGATGTCTCGTACTTACTCATCTGCTGGAAATTTTGAGGGCTCGATTGATCGACCCATGAAGCTTGCTGAAATATTTGTTGCTGCTGAACATGCTTTGAAGCAAACAATTTCAAATCCTGATATGCAGAAAGCTTTGTCATCTATACAGGACATTGAGGTATCGAATCGAGGCTACACACATGTGAACTGTTAGAAGTAACAAAAATACTCTCCTTTGGTTTTCAGTTAGAAGTATGTTGTTTAGACCATAGATCTTTATTCATTTTATATTCCTGGATTTATTTGACTCATGTGGTGGGTTACTTATATTCAATATTTAATCTACTCTTTTTGTCTCATTAATTCCTATTTGGGTCATGGCAGCAAAAATACATGGATCTCACTAAAGGTGCTGCTGACAATTATCATCGTTCTTGGTGGAAAAGACATGGAGTTGTCCTTGATGGTGAATTTGCAGCAGTGTGCTTTAAGCGTGGTAAATTTGACCTAGCTGCAAAGTCATATGAGAAGGTTTGTGCTCTTTATGCTGGTGAAGGATGGCAAGGTTTATTGGCTGAAGTCCTGCCCAATTTAGCTGAATGTCAAAGAGTTCTCAATGACCAAGCTGGGTACCTGTCATCTTGTGTGCGGTTGCTTTCACTAGATAAAGGATTATTCTCAAACAAGGAACGCCAAGCTTTTCAGTCAGAAGTTGTTAGTCTTGCACATAGTGACATGATGCACCCCGTCCCGCTTGATGTTTCATCTTTAATTACATTTTCTGGAAATCCCGGGCCTCCTTTGGAGTTATGTGATGGGGATCCTGGTACCTTATCTGTAGCTGTTTGGAGTGGCTTTCCTGATGACATAACTCTTGATTCTCTTAGTCTCACTTTGATGGCTACATTTAATGCTGATGAAGGTGGTAAGGTATGGTTTCTATGACAAGATGATGCTAGCATGTATTAAGCTATTTCATAGCATGATATTAACTTGGTTATTTGATGCATATTTCAGTTAAGAAGCTCTAGTGCCACTGTACTAAAGCCCGGTAGGAACACGATCACATTTCCTTTACCACCACAGAAACCTGGTTCGTATGTCTTGGGAGTTCTTACTGGACACATTGGGCACTTGACTTTTAGATCTCATAGTTTTTCCAAGGCAGGTCCGGCTGATAGTGATGATTTCATGAGTTATGATAAAACGACCCGGCCCATCTTGAAGGTACTCTTTCTCTTTCATATTTTAAGTATTGTCCTCTTACTAATATCGATAAAGCTAACTGTTTATAAATGTTAGAAAGTATAGCTTGGTGATATTCCCAACTGTAAGTTCACAAAACCTGTTTATGTTGTTGTTCTTTTAGTTCATTCTTCTGATAGAACCTTCTCTTTATTTAGGTTTCCAAACCAAGACCTCTAGTTGATCTATCTGCTGCTATATCATCTGCCTTGTTGATTAATGAAGCTCAGTGGATTGGAATTATAGCGCAACCTATAGATTACTCCTTGAAAGGTGCTGTCATGCATATTGATACTGGTCCGGGTCTGAAGATCGAAGATCCGCATACCATTGAGATGGAAACCTACAGTGCTGCTCATAATTTCAGTGATACAGCAAACTCTGGTGAAGCGAGGAAAGACGATAATAAAAACTTTGAGCGCCTAAGTCTCCTCGATGGGAAAATAGAGTTTCCAGATTGGGCCAGTGATGTGACCTCAATTCTCTGGATTCCTATTCGTGCTATTGATGATAAGCTTCCAAGGGGGTCATCTTCAGGTCTGGAAAAAAGACTAGAAAATTTGTGACGGTTTTAATTTTGAATATGTGTTTGTTTGCAAAAACATATGTTTGTCCATTGTTTGCTGCATCTGTTGGCTACAATGTTTATGTTATGTTGCGTGCTATGGCAGGTCCCCCACAGAAACAAAGTATTGTGGACGGAATGCGGACAATAGCTCTGAAACTGGAGTTTGGAATATCAAACAACCAAATCTATGACAAGTACTATTTCTCCTCGCATTTTTAATTTTGATTTTCTATATTTGAATTCACACTCTCTATCTGAACTTTATTAAACGGTCTACCGTGATATGCAGGACCATAGCTTTGCATTTCACTGATCCTTTCCATGTGAGCACTCGTGTTTCCGATCAATGCAATGATGGTACTTTGCTTTTGCAGGTATTATGATCTTGGTTTTCAACCACATTCATGTTTTTATGCTTTCACAATAAATTTTAAGTGATCGTCGTGTATGAACAATAGGACTCTGTCACCTTGTTTCTCAATTTTATATATGTCTAGCACTGAAGTGCAAGGCAGCGGCATGCCCAGGCACATGCCTTATAACACTTCAGATCTTATTGTATGACATCTCAAAATGTGATATATCGTATGTAAGACGTTTGATCTTACCATTCGTGGTGTACGGTGAAAATAGAATTCTGTGTGTTACAAATTTCCCACTACTCTTTGTACTTTTTATGAAGCTTGCTTTGATGTTATTTACAGGTAACACTGCATTCCCAAGTGAAGGCCACATTAACTGTTAATGATGCTTGTCTTGATCTTCAAGATGGATTTATTCATGCTGGACAAAGTGATGGAAGACCAGTTTCTGCCTTTCTTCCACTCGAAATATCTCCAAATTCAAGAGCAGGACTCCTATTCTCTGTATGCTTGGGGAAGGGAACTGCTGAAGGTACAACCATCTTGTTTTTCTAGGATAGTGTCAGAATATTGGGTCGTTTCCTTCCGTATTACCACATGTAAAGTAGTCGACATCTTGCTTTTACAGATGAAAATAAGTTGCAACCTGAAAGCATATTAAACATCAGATATGGAATTACCGGTGCTAGGACCATTGGGGCACACCCACCTGCGGTTGCAAAATCAAATGATACCGATGGTACTAGTCATGATTTAATCTTCCGGAGTGCTCTAATCTTGCAACGACCTGTCCTCGACCCATGCCTTGCTGTTGGGTTTCTACCTCTTCCTTCTGATGGTCTACGAGTTGGGAAACTTGTTACCTTGAAATGGAGAGTTGAGAGGTTGAAAGACATCGAGGAGAGCAAAGTTGCACAAAACAATGTAAGCGAAATTGTCCTATTCTTGGTCAAACCATGGAGCTTTATAACTCATGTTTATTACATTTTTGACAGGATGAGGTGCTGTATGACGTGAATGTGAATTCCGATAATTGGATGATAGCCGGGAGGAAAAGAGGCTGTGTTTCTCTCTCCACAAAGCAAGGTTTAAAAACTGCTTCCCTTTTCACTTCCAAATGATAAATCCTGATGGCTTCGTATCCGAGTTAAGAAAGCACTCGTAGTGTCATATCTGTCTGTCTGTAATCGCCATTGTATTTCCAATTACAGGTTCAAGGATACTTATTTCCGTACTATGCATGCCACTCAATGCCGGTTACGTCCACCCCCCTCACCTCGACCTACCAGATATCGACAAGGCAAATATAAGCTGCAGTCCTGCTGGACCTCACCTCGTTTGCGTCATGCCTCCTGATCATAGTTCATCCTTCTGTGTTCCGGCATGATCGTCATGGATTTTCATCATACAAGTCAACACCTGGTCCTAAACTTTCCACTATGTTCAATGAAAGACCGTCACAGATGTAGATTTAGACCAAGTTTTGTTCCTTCATTTGTGTAATGTGTTGTGGTTCATGTACAGAAGAATGATGTATCATTGTTATATACAGACCAATGTGATTCAACTCCGGGGCATTCGGTTGATTCATAGAAAACCTTCGAGTTCGATAACGGATCAAACGAAAACATTATGTCAACTTCATCTTTCAAATAAAGTTGTTCGAAAATATTGGAACTAAGTCTTCCAGTTGATCACTGCCTCCAGATATTCGATATCGTCATGAAAGCAGACAATCGAATAAACAATACTATCAGAAATGTAATACCAGGTTCAAAGGTCGGGGACACTCGACCGTGCTCGGAAACGATAGAAGGATATCAAGAAGCTACTATTCTGCGGTCAAAGCCTGGCCTTTCCCTTCATGGGCAAAGGAAACGGATCCAAAACTGTGCGTAAAAAGGGGTGTAGAATTTACCGTTTGTACGGAGTACGGTAAAAATTCTGATGCAGGGGAATATAGCCGTGGTGGTTTGGGTTATTAGACCATAAAGTGCCATCGTTTCATCATAGCAGGAATTTATTGTATTAGTCACTGATGCTTCCATTTTTTTTCTTTTTATAGTCAATTAACCTGGTTGAAATATTTTAGCTGTATTTTCTCACCATGGTAGGTTTTTTAATTTCTATAAATAATAATTGTGATAATTATATTTTAATATTTTATGTGATCCAAAAAATTATAGATTTAATTAATTTGATAAAAAAACAAAATCAAAAGGCTAATAAAAAAAATTATATGCAACCGTGCAAATTCAACCTTGTTAATTTTAGAGTTTAGTACGTTAATTTAGAGTTTTAAGACTTATGAATAAGGTTTAAATTTTAGGGTTTTAAATTTAAAATTTTAGATTTTAAATTATAAAAAATAAAAAATGATATTATACTTTCGAGTAGTTTGTGGACTTTTCGATTAGGGTATCAAGTAACTCGACTCAGCTCGTCAAGAATTCAAACGCGAAACGAGTCTAATAAAGTTAAGCTTTGACCGAACCTTGACTGATCGAGCTCAAACAACTCACGATCTGTCTCGCCTCATTGCTTGTCAAGCACTTTTGTTACATGTCATATTTTCATTGGTTATTAAAATACTACATAATCATTGAGTGACAAATTCAGGTATACATGTAAAAGAAAATGCAGAAATACATAAAGCTTGTAAAAGAAACACAGATTATATAAAACAAAGACCAGAAGCCAGGAGGGCATTACTTGTATTAAAGCATAAATTATTAATCAACTTCAGTGGAGTTCACAGCAACATAATAATAGAGTTGAAAAGAGCATTATATATCCACTTATTTTCTTTACCTATAACAAAGGTTTAGGCCGAAATGACATCAGTCTTTGATGAATAATTCATCTCCTCTCAACTTAAAACTATAAGCATGCATACAAAGCAGGTCGGTTTAACCGGTGTTTTGCATGCCGGCGGCAATACCCTTCATGGTCAAGATGAGGGTATCCTCCAAACCTGGGGCATACTCACTTGTTGGGTTCAGTTTCACGAGTTCATCGGCGGGTTTGCTTGATTCCATAATCTCTTTAGAGATATGTGGACGCAACTTAACATTATAGTTTGGATCACGGATTCGCTTCAGTGTGTAGGCCTGGCAAACATTTAATGTGGTGATGTATGAGTCACGTAGTCGGAGTCTTTGCTTCAGGTAGGGATCCCCTTCAAGAAGATCCTTGTGCCCGGCAATCTGAAAAGGGAAAAGGAAAAAAGGGTTAAGTTGGTCGAGTTTTTGTTAACCGGAGGCATCATATATGTGCTCAAGGCTAGGGTGTTTACCTGGAGGAGAAGGCTTTTAGTTTCTTCATAGTTGGTCCTCAATCGCTCTCCGAATGACCAGAGCTCTTCAGAAACGAGGAGCTTATCATATAAAGCTGCTATGCCAGGATCTCCTTTGGCGAAGACCATTTCGACCAAATCGATCGTCACCCTGAAGAAAGGCCATGCATTGTACATTTCCTGCAGCATATGGAGATTCCTAATGTCCTTCTGAATGATATGTTTAAATGCCGCTCCAAAGCCGAGCCAAACAGGGAGATGAAATCTTGTCTGTGTCCAGGCAAAGATCCATGGAATTGCACGGAGGGATTCGATACCCCCACTCGGTTTCCGCTTTGATGGTCGGCTACCAATATTCATTCTACCATACTCTAATTCCGGAGTAGCCTACAGATAAAAGAAAAGGTATAAATTATTCAATCCAAAACAGCCTTAATTTTGATAAAAAAAACTGATTTAATTAACTTAGATCACATGGTGTTAAGAACATGATAATGCAAGTTCACTTACAAGGCGGAAATATTCAACAAATCGAGGTTCTTTGAAGACGATGGAACGGTACTCCTCTGTGGCAACAACGGCCATTTCATCCAACAATGCACGCCATTCAAGTTTCGGTGAGACTGGTGGGTGCATACCATGCTCAAGTGTGGCAGCCGTAAAACGCTGGAGTGTTCTAAAGCACAAGTGTTCCTCTCCAAACGATTGTTCGATAACTTCACCTTGGACTGTAACTCGAAGTGACCCGTGAATAGTTTCTGGTGGTTGAGATAATATAGCAAGATGGGTGGGACCACCTCCTCTACCAACAGTTCCACCACGTCCATGGAACATCGTTAACTTCACACCAAATTGCTTAGCAACCTTGATAAGCTCCTCCTGAGCTTTGTATAACTGCCAGGCAGCAGAGAGACGCCCAGCATCTTTACCCGAATCCGAATACCCAATCATAACTTCTTGCTTGCCGTTGATACGATTCCTGTACCAATCTACCGAGAAGAGCCGAGCCAAAGCAGCAGGTGCGGCCTCGAGATCTGCTAGCTTCTCAAACAGGGGAACAACCCTTAATGGTTGCTTCACACGGCATTCACGCTGCAGGAGCTCAACAGCAAGAACATCAGAAGGGGCAGTTGCCATTGAAATGATGTATGCTCCAAAGTTGTCTGCCGGTAGCTCTGCTAGGACACTGAATGTATCCAAAACATCAGCAATTTCTTCTGTTTTAGGAAGATCAGGACCAAACAACGGACGCTTTCCACTTAGTTCAGATAATAGCCATTCCTGCCTTTGCTCTTCAGACCACTCTCGGTAGGAACCAATTTCCAAGTGCTTGGTAATGGCATCTAGAACATCTGTGTGGCGGTCAGACTCTTGTCGAATGTCAAGTCTGACAAATGAGAGGCCAAAAGTTGACACTTGCCTCAAGAAGTCAAGAAGACTTCCATCAGCAATTGGCTGGTCGCCACAAGAGCAAAGTGATCTATAACATAGCTCAAGAGGTTCCAGAAACTGCAAAATAGAAAAGAAAAGAGCTAGGAGTTATTAGGGTAGACAGGCAATATAGCGAGGGAGGAGAAAGTGAAATGGAAGTTTGCAAGACACCACTGCCTCAGTGCATAAAAGCAAAATAAAAGGCAGAAATATGAAATCGGATTCCCTGGATGTTGTCCATTTTCTAACAAGACTAGATATTAATCAAGGGGAAGAGAATTTAATAGTAAATCTTTATTTCACTCATGACAAGTAGGTGGAGTCCAAACTAATGATAAGACCATGATACAAGATAAACTAAAACAGACCTGCTCAATGTTGGTGAATGTTTCTTCCTCGGGAATTTCAGAGACACCGTGAGATAACATTTGGCGGGACCTTTCACGTGTCTGATACAGCTTGTCCCTAATATCACCAAGAATAACACGGTAGGGTTCATTTGGAGGAACCTTTTTCCAGAACTCTGCAATGCAAGTAAAATCAATTAGAACTGTACCAATGATATAGATCACTTGAACAAAATATTGTAGAAACCATCATCTTAGAGTCACTTAAATCATAGCATAGCATTGAAAATCTAGTAGGAGAAGCAGATATAGTCCCCCCCCCCAAAAATTCTAAATACATTCTTTGGGCATGCTTTAAAATTTTCTGAAGTATACCTATGTAGTGTTTAGCATCTCTCCTTGTGGATCTATGAAGTTCTTCTGCACGAACACGAAGCTCATCACTGCAACGCCACATGGACAACTGAAAAGACATAAATAAAGATTGGCCTAAAATGGATCATTTAAATAAAGCTCCCTTAGAATGTGTTAGATGATACAAGCTAAATACCTCAAACATCAGGTCCTCAATTTGGGAATAGTACAAATTGGCAGCCATCATTCTAGCCAACAAGCAAACATCCCTCGTGACCTCAGGGGTAACCCTCGGATTGCCTGCATTATGAATTAAGAAAATATTGAAACATCCCAGAAGATATTTGAGCGCCTCCAATTTTAAATAATCAACAAAAAAGCTTTTGCACTACAAGGTACAGTCATTTTTCTTCAGTTATTCAAGTATGAATGTACCATCGCGATCGCCACCCATCCATGAAGAAAACTGAATAAGTGGAGCATTATAGGGCACACGTTCATTAATTCCAATGTTCTTCAAAGCTGTATCAACTCGCCGCAAGAATTTGGGAACACCCTTCCATATTGTTTCATGGAAGTAGCTCATTCCTGCCCTCATCTCATCTTGGGGAGTAGGGGGTGTCCTTCGAATCTCATCTGTACGAAATGCAGCTTGAATCTAAATGGAAAAGGAATTGAAACAAATAATGAGAACAAGCTTTCTTCTTTGCAAGACAAATAGCAAATTTATTTAAAGATACAGAAATATCATGACACAGTGATATACCTCACGCTGTAGAGCTTCATCAAGCTCCTGCTTATCATCTGGAGTAATATCTTTAGCATACAACTGAGCTAAACAATCCCTTATCCTGAATCCGATTAAAAACACAGATTTAAATTTGAAATTACTCCATTGCAGTACTTATTGAGATGTAATGAAGAGGACATTAAGCAGCAAGAATCAAAGAACAAACCTTCCATGCTTCTGAAGTAAAGATCGACGGACTGATTGGGTAGGATGAGCAGTGAAGACCAGATCCACGGTCTGGTTCTTAAGTGCATCAAAAACTTCCTCAGGAGACTTCTTGAGATCATACACAAGTCTCTTGAGGGTTTCTTCGATGTCCGATTCAGTTGTTGCAGAGTTCTCGTCAGCAAAATCACCTTTCTTCAACTTGATCCTTCGGCGGTGAGCAATCTGAACTTCCTCAGCCAGGTTAGCCAAGTTAAGCATGTGGGAGAAAGCCTTGGCTATAACAATGGAATCCCCTGGATCCAAACTAGTCAAAACATTTCCCAGCTCCTCGAGTTTCTTGGGGTCATTCTTCCCTTCATACTCAGCAGACAGTTCATAACATTCTTGAACCTAAACAAATCATCCACAAAAAATGAAAAATACAATCTAACACTAAATCACTACACAAATTTCAGGATCAAATCAATTTATTTAGCATCTCAGTCTCACAAGTCAATGTAAAATTAATTGATAAAAAGTAGCATGATGATTTTAAGCAGAAAAAGAGTACCACCATAAGAATTAATTTTCAACATCAAAATATGAATTATTCAAAACGAAAAGCCAGTACTTCGCCATTAAAACTTGAAATAAAGCCACGGAAGCAAACGATCTAAAACCAAATATCAGAAACAAAGTGAAAACTGAAGAATGACATACCGTTTCCTTAAGATCCTCGCCATGTAAGTCTTGAAGAATATCGAGAAACCGATCCAAAAGCAAAGCATCATACTCCACCAATTTATCATCTTCACTCACTTTAGCAGGAACCAAGGCTCGTAGCTGAGCATCAATGGAAGCCAACTTCTCTAACTTGCCATTGTTGCTATGAGTCGCCATTAACACACCCAAAACTGAAACTTAGCCTTTTGCACCCTTTTTTCCTGTGGATAAACAAAAACAACCAAAACTCAACGATTCGATCAAAACGACCAAGACCCAGAAAACAGAACCTATAGAAACCAAAGATTTCTACCAAACCATAGTTTTAGGAGAAAATTTAGCTCTTTGTCCATCAAAAAGAACATTAAACGAAACGAAAAATAAGTAAAAAGATCAGTTTTTTATAAAGACCCAGATTTGGATAATTAATTTAAACATATGGATAAAGCAGTACCTGAATCTAGGTAGCAGAGAGAACCCAAATTTTGAATCAGAACAAGAGAAAGTCAGTGCAGAGTTAAGAGAAAGTGAAGAGAGGAAGACAGGTATTTATAGACGAAAAAATAAGTATGAACATTGAAGTAGAAGAGAAATCAAACAACGAAAGTAAAAGCAAATGCAAACTTTAGTTTTATAAATAATTAAAATAATAATTAAATTTTATGTTTTATAATAAAATAATAATTCAATTATTAAAAAATAGTATTATAATTATAAAATTTAAAATAATAATATATTTAATTTTTTATATTCGAATACTATTAACCAGTAGCCACCCTTTATGCATCTTGTAATTTGTTGTACAAATTAATTTAAACTTTAAACTCGAGATCTAACTTTATTAATTTAAATAATTTTAAAATATTAAAAAATAATATATATATATAGTTTATATGTAATATAATATTTGATTTGTATCGATTAATTAACTTTTTTTTCCCTTTAAAAATACTAATAATCTATCCTGACGATAGGGTCGGTTGCTTATTATTTCCATCGGTGAGAACTTATCAAAATTAGTATACTTTTTTTGTCCTTTTCTGGTAATAAGATGCTATGGAAGCCAACAGGGGAATATTCATTGGATATTCCTTTGAGATTGTTTAGCATCACTAGCCTAGTTACTTGACCGATTGAAAAAAGTGATGTCGGTCCACGAGGGATGTGAAAAAGAAACTGATTTTAAACAATTTTTATTAAATTTGTCCGGTTTTTTTAGAGAGAAAAAAAGTTTAGAATTATTATGAAAATATAATAGGTGTAGGCTTAGTTTAATAATAAAAAATAATTAATAATTGTTATAAATGAAAACAATAATAATAAAAAATATAAATATTTTAAAATAATAAATAAATTAAAAGTAAAAAAATATGAACATCGAGTTTTTTTATTATTTATATGATTTTATCTATTATCATAAGAGATATATAGAATAACGTATTTTTACGAATAAAATACTTAAAAATATTTAAAACATATTTTGTGATTGATTGTGGTTTCTTAATTTTAAGTTTTTTTTAATAATGATCCGAAAAGTTAAAATTTAGGATGATCTTTTATTCTTTATGTGATATTGAAAAATAAAGTATTTTTTTTGACCTAAGAATATTTTAAATTTTTTATTTTTAAAAAAATAATAAAGTTTTTAATATTTTTATACTTAATTAAGTTTACAAATTAATAAATTTAATCATTTAAGTTATTTGATTGATTTTGATAATCTATTTTTAAATTTTTTTAGATATTATTATCACGTGATCTGATACAATTTTGTGGTATAATGTTTATAAATATTTTTAAAAGATATTTAGTTTTATAATTTTTTAATATATTTTTAAAAATTTTCATTTTTTTAAAATAAATTAAATAAAAGATTTAAAATATTAAATGATAAGATTGTAATATGATATGTTACATTAACTGATTAAAAACTATTAGATTTAATAATTTAATAATTATTTAGGGGATATTACTTAAAAGAACCCCAAATCACTAGATCCAATACCCCTTTCACGCATGTCAAAGATTGAAGATTTGGATCTACAAATATAATTGACTGGCATACATTTTAATTACCATGACAACGGGAAGACGATTATTATTCTTTTTGACTTAAAAATATTATTTTTTATTAATTTTTTTGGTCAAAATTTTTTAATTTTGATTTTGGATTATTTAAAATTTATTATTGATAAAAATATAAAAAAATATATTTTAAAAACTTCTAATCGAGTAAATTTTAAATATATAATTTATAAATTTTAATTATTTAAAATATTTAATATAATTATAGTTAAAGTTTAAAAAATTTAATTTTTAAAAAATCAATAAGAGACATTATTTATGGGACGGAGGGATTATTATTAATTCGTTGAAAGATTCAACCATATTTTTTATTTAATTATCCCTTTTTATTTTTTTATTCTCTAAATGTTTTACTGCTTTGGACGGTGCCTTATTTTAATGTTATTGTTTATAAATAAAAAATGGGATACCAGGTGGATCTAAAGGGATATTGGATAATCGTACCTTTAAAAATTTAATTTTGTACCTTTAAAATTTTTGTAATTTTATATTTTTTATATTTTAGTATAATTTTTTTGATAATTTATACTCTCTCACATGAAAATTATGAAAATCATATTTACAAATAATGTGCTTTTATATCATAAATTGATATGATTTTTTTTAAAATTAGGTATACTTATCAGTATTTAAAATAATGATAGGTTAGTTTAGAGAAATTATTAAATGGATCCATTCTACCACTTAGGATATGGTCCTAACTAATTAAATTAAGACATATAATATATTTTTTTCATATCATATTCACACATAAGCATTATCCAAATTATACACTTTAACACCTTTGATTTAAAAAAGGAAAAAATATTACTAAAGATTTTTTTATGTTATCTTCCTCTTTATTGTTCAAATTTCTTATAATTAATTTTTTCTAACCCCTAACTCTAACCCTAAACTCCAACCCTAACATTAAACCCTAAACCTAAACAATAACCCCTAACCTTAAACCCTATCCCTAAACCTAAACCATAAATCCTAAATCCTAACTCTAACCTTAAACTCCAACCCTAACCCTAAACCCTAAACATAATCAATAATTCTAACCCTAAACCTAAACCTAAACCCTAAACCCTAAACCTAAACCCTATCCCTAAACCTAAACCCTAAACCCTAAACCTAAATCCTAACTATAACCTTAAACTCCAACCCTAACCATAAACCTTAACCTTAACCCTAAACCATATAAACCCTAAACCCTAAACCCTAAATTTATATAAAAAATTGATTATAAAAATTTTAAATAACAAAGAGAAAGATGACACAAGAAATCTTTGGTAATATTTTTTTCTTTCTAAGTCAAAGATATTAAATTGGATGATTTAGACAATGCTTATGTGTAAATATGATATAAAAAATATATTATGTGTCTTAATTTAATTGGTTGTGGATCATATCTTAGGTGATGAAATGATTTATATAATAATTTCTCGTTAGTTTGAATACTGTAAAAAAATTATTATAGTGTATAACATTTTTAATCCCTTTTTTTCTATTTAAAATGATATAATTTAAATATTTGACTTTTGTTAAGACACCTAACATTCTATTTTACCGAAATAACTGATAATTATTTTAATATTTTATATCTATCAATATCTAATTTATTAATTCACTAATTTAAATAAGATATTATAATGCTCATCTTAAAAGGATCCTTCGAACCAATTTAGTAATAAAGGGTAATAACACAAACATGTTTAGAACACTTCTTTAGATTTATTGATTATTTTAGATAAATTTATGGAGTAAAAGATTCCATTTTTTCTTTTGAAAATAAAAAATAAAAATATTATCTGTGATTGGATGACTTTCCTTAACAATGGGGGCTAAGTTTCCATATAGTCAAAGAAAAAGATTCCCTATATTTTAGTAAAAATACATTGAATCTTGCATAGTTCCATTTTTTTTATTTTAGTCCATAGGGGGGACCATTTTGAAAAATCAAAATGCATGGTGGTGGTGGGTTGATTTCCCACTTGTAATTTCTAATTATCAGTTTCAGAATATTTATGAAAAAAAATATTATCTAGAAATTGTCCATATGGACCGACCTTGTTCTTAGACTTAGGGTATGACTAATTTAATTGGGTAATCTTTTAATTAATTAGCGAAATTAAGTCGAGTGGGAAGTAAATCTCCATCTGAAGTGTGGGGCATGAGTTCAACATGACATACCAATTATGGTAAATAAATATGAATATAAAAAAATAAAATTACATTAATTATTATGTCATTTTAAAGTTAATATAAATTTAAACTTTAAAAATAACATGAAAAAATATACCAACGAATATTTTAATAATAAAAGACAATATAATTTTTTTAAGTAATCTTGATTTGAGTATCATAATCCGTAAGTGTGTATGTGTTTATGTAAATTTAAAATCTAATTAAAATATTATATATATTTAAATCAAATTCAATTAAATCGGACTTTAAATAGTAAATTGTAAAAATACTCTTAAAAGTACTTTAGGAACTCCAAATTTAGGGGCTTAAGATTTTTTTGAAAAAAAAATACTATTCATAGTCTAATTCTGTTAAATCCGATTTCTAGGGTATTGTAACAAATAAAATATTATAAAATTTAAAATAAAAAAATATTTAAAATACTCTAAAAGTATATTTGAGTAAAATTTCACTGAGTTTGAATTTAGTTTTAATTAAGGACAAATGTATGGTTTTATATTAAATGTGAATTTATAAAATTTTATTAAAAAGTAAGTTTTTAATAAAAATACATAAAATTTTTGAAATTTTATAAAAAATTAAAAAATTTAGAAGATTATCCCTCAACCTTTCTCTTCAATCCATCCTTGTATTTTATATTTATAATTATTAATTATATTTTTAAATAACTTTTAGAAATTCCACAAATTATTTATTTAGTTGACTTTTATGTAAAGGCATGATGATAAGCACTCCCCATGCTCAATTATTGAGTGGGTGGATTATTGTATAATCAAAATCAACTTATCACACATACACATTTCAAACAAAAATAGCATATAAAGTAATAAGAGAGCTTCTCAGCCACATATTTTAAAATCCAATGAAAACAATAATTTTCATATTAAAATATAAAATACAAACATTTAAACCAAAATGAAACTCAATTATTTTAGGGTAAATTATATAGATAATCATTGTACTATAGGACTGGTATTGAAATTACTACAATGTTTTAAAAAACGTTAAATAGACCGGTAAATTATTAAAATGGTATCGAAATAGCCATCAATCATTAAAAATTAACGGATTGATGACGTGACAGTTAAAAATAAAATAGAATAATTACACATTTACTCCTATCATTTTTAACAGTCGGTAATTATTTTGATACCATTTTAATAATTTATCAGTATATTTAATATTTTTTAAAGTATTATGATAATTTCAATACCAACCTCAATGGTTATCTGTCTGATTTACCCATTATTTTATACACACTTGCTCATATCATAGAACATGCTTATGCATTATGCGCTCCACGTCAGCTGTATGATTGTATCAATATTTTTAATTAAAATGCGGCTATTTTAGTCAAATTTATGATAATAATATATAAAATATAATAAAGTAAAAATGAATCGATTGAGAGTCAAGATTAATATAATTAAATTAATAAATTTAACGATTTTATTGTTGAAATATTAATTGTTGAAAAATAATTACGAAATTATTAATTATTTAGCCGAAATTGATGTTTGAAAGGAAGGCATAGGCTTGAGGGTGTTTTGGGCTTTTACAGTACAAATCTCGTGCTTTGGACTCAACGACTCACAATTTGTGGATATCAGAGGCCCGACTCACTGACTGAGTTAAACCTGAACCAACACGACGAAAGGACGAGCTCGCTCGTTGGACAATTAAGAACTGTGATTAGTCCCTAAGCAGCAAACCCAGGTTTTTGTTAATATCATTTCTTCACCAAGCGTTGTTGTTAACTGTTGATCTTCTTCTCCCACGATTTCAGAATCTTTTCTGGTTTTGAATTAATCAAACCCAGGATTTTTTTTCATCTCAGGAGTTTGGAACTTTAACGCCATGAAAGAAGAACAGCGCTTACTTCTTCTCCAGTCCTCATCTCTCTTCTCTCCCCCTAAAGGTCTCTCCTTTCATTTCCTTTAAACCCAAAAGACATGGCATTTTCATTTTTGCTGCTAAAAAAGTTTTGGGTTTCTTGTTTTAGGAGTGAAGCTATCGTATGGGACAGCAGGGTTCAGGGCGGATGCATCGATCCTTAGATCAACAGTTCACAGAGTTGGGATATTGGCTGCTTTAAGGTCTCTCAAAACACAATCAGTTGTTGGGTTGATGATCACAGCTTCACACAATAAAGTCACTGACAATGGGGTCAAGATTGTTGATCCGAGTGGTGGAATGCTCTCTCAGGAATGGGAACCTTTTGCTGATCAACTTGCTAATGCCCAAACTCCTGAAGCTCTCCTCTCTGTTAGTAACTTATTTTCTTTTTTTCTTGAGGAAAAGGGATATTGGTTATTGAGATTGAAGAGATTATTTAATTTTGATGTGGAATTCTGAATTAGACTAGAGATGCATATTATACTTGTTTATTGATTGTTCTTGAAACAGCTCATAACAGAGTTTGTAGAGAAGGAAAAAATTCCATTTGATGGAGTGCCATCTCTAATATTGTTGGGAAGAGATACACGGCCTAGTGGAGCTTCTCTACTCGAAGCTGCAATGCAGGTGTCTCTTCTTTCAATCACCATGGGGTTGCTGAAAGCCTGAAACTTGGATAATTTTCTTTCTGATGATATATGTATCTGTCATATGCTAATGTGTGTGTATTCAATTGTTCAGGGAATAAGTTCAATTTTCGGAGCTATTGCGCTTGATTTAGGAATTTTAACCACCCCACAGCTGCATTGGATGGTTCGTGCTAGGAATAAAGGCAAGCCGGCGACTGAACCTGACTATTTTGAACAGATTTCAAGCTCTTTCAGGTTAATTGAAGCTTGAGTGTTCTTTATAGCATTTTGTTTAGCTTGAAATTATACTACTTACATGATTGTTTAGGTGCTTGGTAGACTTGATCCCAAATGAAACTGACATCAACAAGACGGATAACACAGTGGTGGTTGATGGGGCTGATGGTGTGGGTGGAGAGAAACTTGAAGTTTTGAAAAATATGTTGACCGGTTTAGTTATTGAGGTTCGTAATACTGGTAAAGGTGGCGGTCTTCTGAATGATGGGGTTGGTGCTGATTACGTACAGAAAGAGAAGGTTGTTCCACGTGGATTTGGTTCCAATGACGTTGGAATAAGGTGCCCTATCTCTTCATATTTGGGAGTAAATTACAGTTTTCAAAACAAAATGATTATTCTTGCTTTGCGCTGATCTAAGGTTAAAGAGGCATTTTAGTTTCAACTCATTCTGGCAAGTGCATATGGTAAATAAGATAACAACTGAACTTGGAATAAATTTGAAGTCATATTCTTTTCTTCTTGTAATTGGTTTTTGATATTTCATGTTATCTTTTTTAATGATTTCCAATTGTTTTTGATTCCTGACGGTATTTGACAATGTTTTCTGCATGATACTTGGTGCGATACATCTGGTGTATGTTGTAAAATCTGATCATGCTCCAAATTTTTGGTTATCAGGTGTGCAAGTTTGGATGGCGATGCTGATCGTCTTGTATATTTTACGGTCCCAACTAACAGTAGCAGCAAAATTGATCTTGTTGATGGGGACAAAATTTTATCCTTGTTTGCTGTGTTCATCAAGGAGCAACTAAGTATTCTGACCAAAGAGGGCAGAGAAAATACAAATAATAATTCTCATGCTCGACTTGGTGTTGTACAGACAGCTTATGCTAATGGAGCATCCACTGGTTATCTCAAACAGTTGGGTTTGGAAGTCATTTTTACTCCTACAGGCGTAAAACACTTGCATGAGAAAGCTTCACAGTTTGATATTGGAATCTATTTTGAAGCCAATGGCCATGGCACTATCTTGTTCTCTGAATCCTGGCTATCTTGGTTAGAGGCCAGGAACAATGAACTCAGTTTGGCGTCTGAAGGTGTTATTACGAGTGGAGTTCTTTTCTTTAAAGAATTATCTATGATAGCTTATTGAGTATCATTGTCGTTATTTTTTCAGGATCCGAACAACAGAAAGCTGCTCTAAGACTACTCTCAGTCAGTAAATTGATCAACCAAGCCGTTGGAGATGCTTTGAGTTGCTTGCTCCTGGTTGAGGTTATTTTGCAACATAAGGGTTGGTCAATACAAAAATGGAACGAACTTTACCAGGATTTACCTAGTCGACAACTTAAGGTCAGTTAGTCAGTGTTCTTTATTACTATTGGAAACGAAAAAGTGCGAAACAAGGACAGTCTTTCTCATCTGTAACAGGAATCATATCTACCTTTTCACTAGTTTAATGTAAAACAACAATTTAGAATATTTTGAATAGGACCTTTCTTTTCGAACCTTACACTAAGGTACCTTCTAAATAATTCCATTGCTTGAGTCAGGTCAAAGTTGTGGACAGAACAGCTGTTACAACTACAAATGCAGAAACTATAGCTGTTAGCCCCCCTGGCATTCAAGAAGCCATTGATGCCGAAGCTGGTAAACATTTTGTCATTAATATTTTCTCAGCTTATTATCATGTGTTGTTCGATGAACGTCTTTCTCTTGAATCTTTTTCAAGGCATCACATATTAATCTTTTTTGTATGAAATGCAGCAAAGTACCCTAAAGGGCGGTGTTTCATACGACCATCAGGCACAGAGGATGTAATTCGTGTCTACGCAGAAGCTTCCACCCAAGAAGCTGCGGATAGCTTGGCCGACTCTGTCGCCAAAATTGTTGATCGGTTTCTAGGTTTTGGCAGCTCTAAACAGTAGCTTCCCAAATCATTTCAATATTTGTAACAGAAATCACAAGATTACCGAGGATGCTTTGTATTTTATACTTCTTTTCAAACAGTAAACTTTGTCATCTTACTTTCATTGACATTAAATCCAAATTAACTTTTGACTCTACTTTCAACATTACTTCATTATTCTGGACCATAAAATGGTTCAACTCCTTCAAGCTTGTGGAAGCTGAAATCATTCAGCCGACAAGTTACCATCATCGGCTGACAGTTCCACCTCCAACCGAGTATTCCGTCCGTTGATGGGCAAGCAATGCATTGGTTCTCCTCGCGCATTCCGTGTCCCATATCGAGTCTCTGGAGGAGAGTATTTGTCTCTTTCCATGCTTTACATCAATGTCTCCACTGGATTATTACTGTTTCGTAGTAATTCGTTTCTGTTTTACTCCATCCAGCTGAATCACCTGCACAGGTCCAGCGTCTGTAACATGAGCTACTGGTTCATCAAATGATTATTATGTGTATATCATATTTAAAATGCATGCATTGAATTTATCAGCAGAAATACAATAAGTTGCAGATAAAATGGGACGGATTTTCAACTTGGGAGACCGTATATTGCTTCAACAACATATGCTTTTGAACATCATCCTCTTTTCGACTACGACTACTTGTTGGATTCAAAATCGTACAACTCGATAAACGCATGCTTATCATTTTGGCAATATGACTAGATGTGGGTGCATAATATCTTTATTGGTTGATACAGTATTAAATTTCTCAGCTGCATACAGCAAATTGAAGATAAAATGGGGGCAGATTTTCAATTTGGTGGACCATTTATTGCTTCAATGGCATATGCTTTGTGATTCAAAAAAAAAATAAATAAATATAAAGATAATTATTTATTTATGTGCCCATTTTTTTTGACTTTGAATGCCACATTCAATTCCCTTTGAAATCTTCTGCTTCTATGTGCCACTTCGATCCAAAGCAAGTTCACTCACAAGCATTGAGCTGTAATGGCTTCTCCGATATCTCCACTTCTCTTTCAGTTCATTTTCATTTCCTTCTTTGCCTTTGCTGCTACTACTCTAGCCAAAGTCCCTGCAAAACAAACCTTCAGATTCGTGAACGAAGGCGAGTTCGGTGATCGGATTATCGAATACGATGCTAGCTATCGTGTGATCCGGAACGATGTGTACTCCTTTTACACCTTCCCTTTTCGCCTTTGTTTCTATAATACCACTCCTGATGCTCACATTTTCGCCATTCGAGCTGGCATTCCCAACGACGAAAGCCTAATGAGGTGGGTGTGGGATGCTAACCGTAACGATCTGGTTCGTGAAAACGCCACACTTACCTTTGGTGAGGACGGGAACTTCGTGCTGGCGGACGTGGATGGTCGTGTCGTTTGGCAAACCAACACGGCTAACAAAGGTGTCACGGGGATTAGGCTACTACCGAATGGTAACTTGGTGCTGTTCGATAAAAATGGAAAGTTCATTTGGCAAAGTTTTGATCATCCTACTGATACTTTGTTGGTGGACAATCGGTTAGAATCAATGGTCGGAACAAGCTCGTTAGCCGAACATCCGACATAGACGGCTCTGATGGACCGTACAGCGTCGTATTAGACCGTAATGGGTTCATTATGTACCTAAATCACTCCGGTCAGCAGTTAATTTACGGGGGTTGGCCGATTAAAGATTTCGGAGACATCGTAATATTTGATGCCCGGCCTGAAAATGAAAATGCAACAGCTTACGAGTTGGTGTTGACACATGAACAAGTTAATCAGAGCACCATTTCTACTACAGACAACGGCCGGCGACTTCTACAAGTTCGTCCGATAGCTCGAGGCAACAATTACAACCTTAATAAACTCAACTACAACGCCACAATTTCTTTCTTAAGACTCGGATCCGACGGAAACCTAAGGGCCTTCACTTATTATGACAAAGTAAGTTACCTAAAATGGGATGAGAGCTTTGCTTTCTTCTCAAGTTATTACGTTAGGGAATGTGCTTTGCCGTCGAAATGCGGTTCTTTCGGATTATGTGACAAGAGAATGTGCATTGCTTGTCCAAGTCCAAAAGGACTGTTGGGGTGGAGTGAAAGTTGTAGACCACCAAAGCCGGTACCTTGCCGGATCGGAGCTAAGGTCGATTACTACAAAATTACCGGTGTTGAACTTTTTTTGAACCCGTATTTCAACGACGGTGAAGGTCCAGTGAAAGTCGAGCAATGCCGGGACAAATGTAGCAAAGATTGCAAATGTTTGGGGTTTATTTACAAGGAAGACACATCAAAGTGCTTGACGGCTCCAATCCTTGGGACATTGATTAAAGATGTTAATGCTACATCCGTGGGGTACATTAAGTACTCAAAGTAGATTTAAATATTTAAATTTTTTTTTTAATTTCAGTTGTTGAAAATAAGGTTTGGGTTTGGTTCTTTGTTGGGTAATTTATTAGGTAATGAAAGGGGAAGAAGTATTTATGTGTTTTGTTATTGTGTTTTGTCGGATAAGTAAAAGTTTTATTAATCTAGAACAGATACTACTGTAATCGCTGTAATCTAGAACGGAAAATTTAAATTTTATGAATCTAAACTTTATCATAACCCGCCTTAAAAGTTAAAAGTTACACACGAATTTAACTTTTCTAGACCAAATAATAATAATAAAATATTATAATATTTTGAGTCAAATCAAAAGAATTTAACCCTAAACTTACCCTATCCCGTCTTAATACCCAAAATTTTTCATTTTAATACCTGATTAAGTCGGATTATATATTTTGTTGTCCCTAATTATTGCACCCCTAATTATAGACTGCTTCTCCATTATTTTGTTGTCCACAACAGGATTTTCTTTCAAGGAAAGACACGTGGCTCATCCTGGGGGGTCCAAAATTTTCTAGGAGATATTCATTAATTGAGAAGGATTAATATATCATGGAAAGCTAATTTTAACATCGAAATAAGTATTCAAATTATTTTGTTTTTATTTTAAATACTTTTTTCTAATTTAAGTTATCAAATTATAATTTTTTTAAATAATATCTTGCTAGTCCTTTAAAAGAATATAATTTGAATATCTAAAAATAATAAAAATTAAACACTTAAATAAAAAACGAAATAGTTTAAACATTTATTTTGATATTAATCGTGTACCTTTTAGATTTTAGGTTAAAATTTTAGTATAGAGTTTAAAATATAAGGGTTTAGATCGTAGGGTTTAAAATTTAAGGTTAATATTTATAGTTTAAGATATATAGTTTAATGTTTAGGGTTTAGTTTTTAAAATTAAAATTATGAATTTAGAATTTAAATTTTATAGTATAAATATACATATTTGTGTTATATTAATTTATAAATTCTGTGTATCAAAATTTTACCCCTTATAAAAAATAATTATTTTAATTTTAGAATCTAAATTTAAAATCTAAACTTACCCTAAACTAAATTCAAAAATTTTAATAAGTATAATTTTATCGTCAATATATCAAATATTTTATTTTAATTAAATTTAGATTACTACGAGACAAAATTTTCATATTAATTTTAATGTATTTCTTCACCTAAAAGTATTCTCTCATTTTTTGTTTTGTTGTGAGTAGAAGAAAAGTGAAAGTTTAAGTGTTTAACACCTAATTTTATAATAATGATTAGGAAGATCTTTTG
This sequence comes from Abelmoschus esculentus, assembly GCA_035048815.1. NCBI lineage: Eukaryota > Viridiplantae > Streptophyta > Magnoliopsida > Malvales > Malvaceae > Abelmoschus > Abelmoschus esculentus. Next base: position 12,294,492 of record JAUCBN010000001.1, read on the forward strand.
TATTTAATTATATATTATCCCATTGTTTAAGTATCTACTTATAGTATGTATGTACGTACATTTAAATTAATATTTATAATTAACTACTAGTTAGTCTAGTCAGATATATACATTAAGACTTATAAATAAAATTATATATTTAATTTTAATATTATAAATAAAATAAATTAAACCGAGAGAATCACTATCAAAATAAAATTTTAAAATATTTGAAATATGAGATAACACTAGAGATATATATTTTACCTAATTTGATTGAGTTTTAACCGATTCGATTAGGTCAATTTTATTTTTATTTAAGAGAGATTGAACTCCTAAATTTGACCTAAAGTCTTTTCTTATATCTGATATTCTCTAAGATTAATTGATTCCATGTTCTCCAAATTATTTTTGGTAAAGTCCCAAACTGGAAAATTTCTTACAAAGCAGCTCACTCTGACTAGTGTTTATCTTACAGTAAAAAAACAGGTAAGAAATTTTAAAACTTAGTGGTAAATCGAATAATGTAGCCTATAATGATTGCTTGAATTATAAATATATGGAATTAAAATTATAATTAATGCTAATTGTACGATTAAAGGAAGAAAAATAAGAACTAAAGCACTTTCATAGGCCCCATTGCTTGTCACCTCAATTCAGCTCCATTGGTGTGATCTTCATTTTCATCTATCTTCTCTGCAGACATTTTCTTTTCTTTTCTTTTCTTTTCTTTCTTGTTTGTTTAGACACATACAATGATGTCAATGAACAAAGGGAAGGAAATAGCTGAAGGTTCTTCAATAGTACCAGCTACTGTTGTTGTCGCTGGTGGTGGTGGTGGTGATCAGCGGAATCCGACACCGTTGAGCCGGTATGAGTCGCAGAAGCGAAGGGATTGGAACACTTTCGGACAGTACTTCAGGAACCAAAGGCCACCGGTCGCGCTTTCACAGTGTAACGCCAATCATGTCCTGGAATTCCTTCGTTACCTTGATCAGTTCGGCAAGACTAAGGTGCACTTACAAGGTTGCGTGTTCTTCGGGCAACCGGAGCCACCGGGGCCATGTACGTGCCCCCTTAGACAAGCTTGGGGTAGCCTCGACGCTCTCATCGGTCGACTCCGGGCCGCTTACGAAGAGAATGGAGGGTTGCCGGAGACCAATCCTTTTGCTAGTGGTTCTATAAGGATTTACCTACGTGAAGTGAGGGATTCCCAGGCTAAAGCTCGGGGAATTCCTTACAAGAAGAAAAAGAAGAAGAGGAATCCATTGAAGGGTAATGAAGTTAGCTCAAGCTTCCCAATTCAGCAACCTTGATTCTCTTATGGTAAGTAGATTAATTAATTTTCTTCATCAAAAGTCTTAGTTAATTAATTTACTTTGACTTATTCACTAGATTAAGTAAGATTAGATTTTTTAATTAAAGAACAGTTTTTTAGCATCCAAAGCCTGTACAAAACTTGGACAATTACGCCAAAATTTCGAATTTCTTTCCCCATATTGATGATAAACCCTAGAGCTTCAAAACCCTAATTGGCTATGAACACATACAAAGCTCTTCTCCTTCCTAATCCCTTTCATTTTCTCTCTCACATGTAAAAATCTTAGTAATTTTAATACACAAGCTGCTTAAAAAAATTATACAACCCTTTACATTTAAACTATAAAATCTAAAACCTAAATTCGTAACCTTAACACCCAAAAACGTAAACCCAAAACTCTAAATTCTACACCCTATAACCTAAATCCCTAAATCCTAAAATTAAAAGACTTACGTAAAACAAATTTGTGTTTCAAAGTATTTTGCTATATATAATATATGATTGAAGATTTCAGGACAGCAGGATAAACCCAAAATGCTTGTTCATTGTCTTTGTTCTTTTGTTGCAGATAACATAAGCTATCACTAAGATATCCTACACTCAATATTTATAACTTATAATATTGGATTTCATTGTATGTATAATAATATTAACTTTTTTTAATGATTTAATTTAATCTTCCATTATGTGAATGTCCTTTTCTTTGGTGATAATTCTATATGCAATCAACCAAGAGAATCAGATTTTCTTTTGTCTGTATCAGAAAAGTGCTAATGGTTTCCCACTATTTTTATATAACCCACAAATGCTTTGCAGCTAACATGAGTGTCCAAGAAAAAGCATCATAAGTACCAAAATGTTAACAAATTTTACCACCATATCCATCCAAAGTAGCTAAAAAAACCCAGATTTCAAGCTTTTCAATCACATGATTGAATCATTTCAGTTTTGTACTATTTCAGGGTCATAAAACAAAATTCAAAGAGCTTGAATCAGTTTACTAGTACTAGTACTACATCACCATGCTAAAGCTCCACCTTACTGGGATCAAGATATTGTAGATAGCAAGGTAGTTCATCAGCACTGTGTTTATTGTTTTAAATGAGAATCAAAGCAGGAAACGGGGCATATATATATATAAACTGGAGTTGAAGAGGGTAAGCTTCTTTTTTTCTTCTTTTCATATTATAGTTCCTTTCTATATTGTAGTATTTTGTCAACTGCAGTCAAGTATGTTCCATGAACTATTATTCTGCAGGTATATGTATATTGCTGATGCAAATGACTAATAATTTTGTACTTGAACTGTTTAAATTTTTGTTTATTGTTTTATTTTTGCAAATCTGCATAATCTATTATATGGAATCTTCTTCAACATCTATATAGTACTAAGAGGATAGGACCTATATGTATCTTTAGTATAGGTTAGCTCTGAAAGATAACCAAATTCAATTAATATATGAAAAAATCCATTATTAAATGTTAGGGTTTTAGGAGTAATGACAGTTAATAACATAAGGAGACCCCCTCTTCCATATATTTTTTCATTCCCCACTTCAATTATCTTGTCCCACATCTTCATAGTGTTCTTTGATTTATACAGAAACATCATTAGATCCCTCTTAAAGGGTTTTTTTTTACATAAGCTAGTAATTACTGTCATTAACCTTTCTTCTTCCACTCAATGATAAAATGTATACTAATTCACACCCTTTTGAGCTTTGCAATGCAAAACTCATCTTTTATATTAGTCCCCTAACTAGCTAGTGTATCTGCAATTCTGGTTAATTTCCAATGAAAAATGGTAAAATTTTCTGATATTTATACTACGCTTGTATCAGAATAATTCCAAAATTCAAATAATACTTAGTTTAGAGTTAATTATAGCAAACACCATGGCCCCCATATTATGTACCATATTGATTAAAATGGTAATCATTATGAAATGCTTAAAAATTAGAAAAAAGTTGCAGAATCTCTGTAATGGAGACCATAGTATGTACCATATTAATTAAAATTCATCAACTTCAAGCAATCATATGTAGTAGGATGTAAGAGTGAAGCAAACTTGAAATAAAAGGTGGGACATTGAGAATATAATGTACAGTTATCAAAGTAGGAACATATAAGCAATGTAAAGATTCTTGAAGTGATAGCATATAATGTACCATACAATTTCGCTTTTATAGATTTAAGATTCGAATCTCAAATATGTATTGTGATTATATGAATCAACCGAATCCTCTTTCGTATTCTTTCTCATGCAGTTCAAGAGCCATTGTAGTTGTTTAACTTTCTGTCAGTCTGATATTGTTTCAAGCCATTTATTCCCTAGCTAGTATCACAGACAGTAACATTGGATGTCTATCAGATTCTACTAGGAAGAAGATGAAGATTATCATAACTATAGACTGCAGTTTAGTCTTTTTCAGATAGATATACCTTTGTAGTCATAAACCACCATTTTTTAGCCAATGCCTTTGCATTAAGTGGGGGAATTCATAACACTAATGACTCCTTATTCTGTACCCATTTCTTCATGAATTTACTGAAGAAACATGATGATATGCATGCATGTATGCGAATGTGACATCCATAGAACATTGACAGCACACTTTCAACTTGGCTTACAAGTATCATAAAGATAGGGAATGGAAGGGGGGCAAGAAAAGGGTATTGAGTATTGGTTTCATGTTATTTTCAAAGCTCAAATGCTCCATTACTGTGAAAAAACTTGGAAATAAAATGCTCCAATAAGTTTTTCTGTATTGTCTGTATTTTGTATGCATATATGTTTTTCAATGGCATGTTGCAGAGATTTTGCATTATTTAAGCTTGAAAGTAGATGCAAATATGGATATGGATAGAATCATTGTAGGCAAATGTGTGAACATCAAAAAGGTTAATGGTGAATGATCTGTTTTTGAAAGCAAGAACATCTGCATTGATAGACATAGAATTAATATTCTTCGGACTTGAAATTATTATTATTAAGAAATTTATATTATCTTTTTATCACCTTCTGAACCTCTTTACCATAAATCACACAAGAAAGATATAATTTGATCAATAAAAATATTATTATTTTATTATAAAAAGATTTTTAAAATATTGTCAATTCATAAGATTCTTTTTATAAAATAATCATTTGAAAAGATTTATTAAAGGTCTTGACCAATCACTGAAAGCCTTTTTTACTTGAAGCGTGCTTCAATAGTATAATTTTAAAACAGAATTCACACTCAAAATGATCCGTATAGAGACAATATTTATAACAGTGTTTAAAGATAAAAAGATAAATTCCTAACCTGAGAATTTTCTTCTTGTCCAAGCAAGTTGAATGACCCTAAAACCATTTCCATGTAACCTAAAACAAATGGGTAAAAAGCATGCAATTCATTATTTTTCTTAAGACCCCACCATTTGTCCTAGTCTCATGGCAGGTTCTTTTTGAAGGTTCCTAAAGTGGTAGCAGGTTTCAGATCAATAATTTAATCAGAGCTTCTGCAACACTGTTGGTGAACAAGGGACCGTGATAATCTTCGCATACTCTATTATTAATTTCAGTCATTCATTTTACTTATACAACGATTCAAAAACGTGATCGGAGATTTGTGTAAACGGATCCTAATCATATATGTGTCCACAGAGCAGCCGTTGAATATGATTGATTTTTGGTAGATTAATCCAATATATTAGATATAGAATTTTAGTGACTGCAGATTTCCATGGCTACCACAAACCAAGCCACGTTATTTGTGGTAGACCGGTGGTTGAAGGAGAAGTTGAATTCAACCTACGGATAAATTCCTTACGATCAGACTCGAATATAACTTGCTCCGTCCCGGACACTGAGCAGGAAAACAAGTTTCTTGGTTATATGTAGCTTATGCCTGCAATGCCTCAGCAGAACTGGCATGGACCATGAGTTCACTCCGTCAACCAAACCACCTACATGATTGAGACACACAATTGCAATATCGGCTCTACCCGCCACTTCTTCGTAGGAAGCATCATAGTATAAACAATTTGAACCCCACATTGATGAGAAACTCTCACTTTCCTCTCTCCAAATGCCTATAAAAAGATGTGAGGAAGAACTAATTGGGTGAGGGTACTACCCAATGATACTAATTTGAGAGTTTAGCTTTTCCTAAATTTTGGGTGATTTGATCAGGTTCTATTTTTAAGATTCGATCTAGTTAAAAATTTTGGATTCTCTAGATAGTATTTAGATTCTCTAGTTGTACCTCTGCTACACAACAAAACGTACAATGCATTCTCCAAGTTGTTGCTTCTGCAAGTGCTTCTTTCATCTCCCTCACTTACACCTTTTCTTTTGAATGTTAAACTGGAAAAAGTAGGTTATTGATTTTTTGGTAGCATGAAAGTCTATACCTGTTTTGGAATGTGTATGATGCAGGGATTAGACTTGTCTCAGATCACTACCAGTGAACGGCTCTGCATGTAACCTGTTAATAAGTCCACTGCAACAACTCCAGGATTACCCAGTTTTAATCCTTGTACTGCTAAGCTTGCACACAATTCTTATCTGCAACATCTGAATCAGACAATGACGAAAATGATAATAAATTTGATGGAGAAAAAATGAAGATGATTAGTAAGGTCAAAAGAAGACACAACCTAAAGCAGACAATGATGAGACGGAGGATTCAAGTTTTTAAAGATTCGGGTGAAGATACTCACAATCTCAGGTAGAAGGAATATGTTAAAATCAATGAACTTTGTAGCTAGATAACGAAAGTTTATTGATTTACCATGTGAATGAACTTGGATAGAGGTGTTAATCACGATGAAAAAATTTGGATTAATTTAGATATGTTTAAATATTCTTTTATTAATCATTTTAGGGTAAAAATCGGTCGATGCTTTATTCATTTTATGTACTCGTTTTTAATATTTATGGAGTCATTTTAAATAACCCTGTTACATATTTTGAGGATTTTTTTCGTTTATAGCCTATCGAATTTTTAGAAGATTCGGGAGAATCTTCAACCCTAAAATTATATATTTACATATATATATATATATGTTATTTTATCAACCAAAAGTCAATTTTAATTTATAAATACACTCAAATATATAATTGAAGGCAAACAAAAATTTTGGGTAACATGAATGAAAAAATAAGGAGATAATTAGGTTATATACTCTTAATTAAAAAAAAAAGTAAATTACTATAAAGGTCATCCAAGCTTATTAAAGTTTAAATAAAATATATAAATATTTTGATGGATTAAAATATTGATAATAAAATAAATATACATGTAACGGATATTTTCGTCTTTTTCTTCATTTGAATTTTAGTGTCAATTTTTTCATCACAATCTTTATGGTTAAAATTTTAATTTTAAATGTTAGGGTTTAAGTCTAAAATTTTATGCTTTAAATTAAAGAAAAAGGTTATGTAATTTTTTTATAATTTAGTACTAAATCTATAGCAACAAATGAATGGATAATAAAATAATGATAATTTTTTAAATATTTGATTGATTTTACTTCGATAATAATAATTTTTAATTATAATTAATATTTAATTTTTATTCAAATTATTAATACTACCTATAAATACAGAAGCACCTAGATATTTTTGTTGCGTCTTTTACTATCCAAAAGAAATTCTCTCTTTTTTGCCTTTCTTTCCCTTTCCCTGCATTTCACCCGATCAAAGAATATAAAATGGCCGGAATCGGACCTTTAACTCAAGATTGGGAGCCCATCGTTATTAGGAAGAAAGCACCTAGCGCCGCCACAAAAAAGGATGAGAAAGTCGTCAACGCCGCCCGTAGAGCCGGTGCCGAGATCGAATCCGTTAAAAAATGTATTTTTTTTACCCCTTTCTTTTGTAAAACAAACAAACAGAAATACCTAATATAATTAGATTTTTTGTTATTTTATCTCAATTAGGGTTACTTTTTATTGGTGTTAGAGAATAAGAAAAATCTGTTTTTTTTTTTGTTAATGGGGATTCGCAGCGAATGCTGGGACGAACAAGGCAGCATCAAGCGGTACCACTTTGAATACAAGGAAGCTTGATGAAGAAACTGAAAATCTTGCTCGTAAGAAAGACTTTATTCCCTTCGTTTGTTTCTCTCTATTTAATCCAATTATAAATGCATTACGTCTGAATAATGTATGATTTGTTTTTATGTATGAAATCGAAGTATTTCTCACAATAGAATAATATTTTCAAAACTGAATTTATTGGTAATGTTGTAAAATAGTGATAAAAATAATTTCTTTTTGATTCTGTGTTGGGGTGGAGTTTTTTAATTGCAATATGTAAACTCTCCATAATCCCTAAAACCCATTTTGAAGCAATTGTGAATCCACAGCCCTGGAGAGGTGCCAACTGAGCTAAGGTTTAGTTGGCTGGCTTAGGGTGGATTTTAATTTTTGTATGGTATGAGTTTGTTGATTTAAAGTATGTTTCAAGATACGTAATCTTCTGTGATTGGCATTAAAAATGAGTTCTTTATGCATCTATATAGTCTTTGTTAAGAAAAATTGATTTGTAATTGGGTGGTTTTCGAGTTGATTGGTATGGTAGCAATAGGAATGAATGGGGTCATACATCCTTGCATTCCTTGGAATGGTATTTTTATCATGTGCAAGTTGAATTACTTGCTCGATGTATCCATTGCTTTGAAATTTCAATTATGATTTTATTTACATAAACTCGGTGAATTACCAGATTACATGTTTTGGTAATCTCATTCAATATTTTTCATAACAAGCGAGATGCTTTTCGTTAACATGATTGGCTGTTAAATGATATGGAGCTGAAGCCTAGCCTCCAGTTGTTGGTTGGTGTAACTTATGTTCATCATAAGCTCCATATTTTTTCACTACTTTCAAACATTTATACAACTTCGAGTTTTGATCGGTGTTTACACTAATGAACAGATGAACGAGTGCCAACAGAACTGAAGAAAGCCATCATGCAGGCTCGAATGGATAAGAAACTCACCCAGGCTCAACTTGCTCAGGTCTCTCTCTCCTTCTATGTGTATGCTGATGCATATTCCCCAAGAGTTTTTCAATTCCATATTTTATTTTTATGTTCTTTCGTTGAATCTTTCTGGTGTCCTACAGATGATCAACGAAAAGCCTCAGATCATACAAGAGTACGAATCTGGGAAAGCTATTCCTAACCAGCAGATAATCGGTAAACTTGAGAGGGCACTTGGTGCGAAGCTGCGAGGGAAGAAGTGAAGAGGGTTTTATTCGTAACAGAACTCGAATATATGGTGTCCAGTGCCTTTGAGTCCTAAAAACTTTGTGATGTAAATAAATGTTCTCGACTGGTACTATGGCTTGTGTGGAATAACAGTGTCTTGTGACTATGGAGTTTATGTTGTTGAATGTTATAAGGAATTCTCTTTGCTGTTTATGGGTTTATTCTGTGCTTTTGTCCCTTTAGAATGATTTACTCCTTTGATTAGCATATGATGGTTTTAGCAATTATAAACAGCAATCTATGGATTATGATTTTTTATACCAAAAAGAAAGTATACATTTGTTAAATCTTATGTTTTAGGTCTAAATATACATTTGTTATATGAACTAAGCACTTCCTTCCAAATTGGTATATAAAGATTTCTTTACTCTCAAGTTGGTTCCCAAAGTTATACTTAAATTGGATATTTCTTCTTTAGTTGGCACCTAAAGAATTTTGGTTCTCAAATTAATGCTCGAACTTTGATTTTATTCATTTGTTTTGATACTTTTATTAATAGTTTTAGTTCCGGAATATATGCATTTTATCAGTTTGATTCTAATTCAAAAGAATTCAATATATTTAAAAATTACATTAATTTAGTTATTTTTACGATACTTTCAAGTTAGACGTATCTATAAGATTAAAAAGATAATTGGATAACTTCATTCTATAACAAACAAGTTATTGCTAAACTTTTATTATACTAAAAAATAATATAACATTTATGAGAAAGGAGCAATAATTTGAAGAATAACAAAGAGCAAATTGATAGAATTTTTTAATATAGAAAGTTAATTAGGATTTCAACAGAAACTGGCCATTTTAGGAAACCTCTTTGACAAATGCTTCTAATTTTGCCCAACTGCTCCAGGAACATGGCTGCATGAATGCCATGTTCAATTCTTCCGGTGCAAACGACCAAAGTGAAGAGTTAATAATAACAAACAAACAGAACTAATCACATGCTTTTCTCGCCAATTTTCTCTAAAAAGACTCTTTCACAAAGAAAGAACGGGGATTTATGTCCTATTTTTCAACTAAATACTCGAACCCCGACCTCAAAATTTCAACTAAGTACTTGCATATTGATGTAAATGTTATTAGATACACGAGAAACATGCACATCATTTGCTTTCGTCTCGTTAAGCCAAGGTTGTGAACAAGTTTTGAAAGTGACATTAAAAAAACATTATATTAAACATGTAGCACAACTTGATATATATATATATAGTACATGAACATAAAATCACTCACAAGCCAGTTTTGTACCAAAGCTTGTAAGGCAGATGGCAAATGCAAGAAAAGCTGACAAGGGCTGCCTATAATCCATGGTGAATGTATCATCGCCTACTTTACCAAACTGGAGAACAGTTTCTTCCTCTTCTTTACCTCCCGATTGGCTCTGCTCCACAGTTGCAGCAAGTTGAAAGTTTTTCACAGATGCTACGGTTACCCTACCGTGGAAATTCAAGCACCAGCACTGTAAATGTTCATGCCATCTCGGAGCTTTGTTCCTTAAAGTTGTATGACCAGATGCAGCATGCTCTGGCATTTTCATCTTCGTGTTCTCAAGGTGCTGGTCATCAAAGTCTTCTGGAAAAGGACACTGTATCCAGCAAACCATCCTCCTGGGACCTCTTGATTTCAACAAATTGAACTTGTAAGACACTTGCCCAACCTCGAAATTGCCAGCTGGAACTTGGGGGCAGATTTGCTTACTAGAAAATCTGCGACCTGATTTACTGCTAGAGGGCTTTGCACCACTGTGTGGGGGCCGACTATCATAGATTTTAAAGTTGGTACCTAGAAAATCCGAACTACAAAGATTTTGAATTTGTGTCAGCTAAAAGTTATAAACTGAACAATAAAGATTTTAAATAATGTTCCTTATTCTGAAAAAATAAATTAACGACCAACAAAGGGAAAATTTTGTTTCTTAAAAGTATACAGTAAAATATAAATTGTAGTACTTCTATAAAAAAGCATATCCACCAAGCAGATCCTGTAAACAGAGTTGCAGCAAGAGATATTGCAAGATAGAATCTCGTACCTTAACTTCCCAACATAGGCATTACTACCTTGAGATAGTTCATTTGGATCAAGGGATATAATATACTCAATATGGGAACCATGTCGATATCTTTGTGCTGCCAATAGAAACTTCCCCTTGTCGGTGAATGCTGCCAAACACAAGAAAATATTAAACGCACACGGATCAGATGTACTTTTAGTCAATAAAAACAGAAAATATCTTTTAAGAACCAAGCACGGGAGATGTCTCCGCACTCTTCAAACACTGGATAAAAGACAGTGTGGACCAGTTCTAGTAAAAACACTAGCAAGTTAGCAACAACCACCATATATTGTTTTAAAGGAATATGTAAGGCAGCCCGATATCATCACATTAAAAAGCCCCGATCTAAGACCATGTATAGAATAGAGACAAGTCCAGAGGAAATCTCATTGCCCTTTTGAAGTCCATGGGCGTGTAAGACCATTAAACAAATTGATAGTCATTGTCTAAACAATTATAAAGATTTTGAAAGGTTAAAACCAATCAATCTGACCTAGTCAAAGGTATTAGGTTAAAAGTCCACAGCTTTGCATTGCACCTACCTAGATGGAAGTCAAAAGTCAATTTAATAGCTTTGACAAAGCGGATCATGTCCCTTCTAACCCTTTTTCAGCATATACTCAGGCATATCCTTCTAATTAAAGCATTTTCGTCATGTTGTGATTGTTTAAAAGAAAAACACTTACATGGTGAAAGAGCAAGATAAAGAAAGAACATTGAGTTTTTTTTGTTCCGCTTTATAATACACTGGTTTGGAAACTCCAATGGACCAGGCTGCAATAACAACAGGGAATAAAACCATCAACACTGAAACTTACTAACTTGTTCATGGATTGACAACTCTCAATCTTAAATGCATTTTATATTCATAACCAGCAACCACAAAGCAGATCAAATTCTGAAAACACTTCAAACCAATAGCAATAAGCGAACATGCTTGAAGAAACAAAAGACAGAAATTCTACTTTCTTTATGTGTTCTCAATTTGTGTAATTTGAAACAAGTTATTTTCTGATTATTAACAGTTCCAGGAAAACAAACTTAACCCTCAAAGGATAACACTCAATCACCAAAATATGTTAAAAAGGTCATTTGATTTGAATTCGAAACCTCTATACCTAGCAAAACTCTCCAAAATAACCCAATATAAGAGAAGGACAAAATATTTCCCTAAATTAAATAACAAGAACAAAATGCATCAATCAATAAGATATTAAGATCTATCAGTAAATGACATTACCATAAATTGCCCTAATTAGCAAACATTGAAAATCCTATAAACAATAAATTGCCCTAAACTACAAATATTTCAAACCTTGATGGAATTTATAGATACTATCTTAAAACAATAGTACCATGTTATGAAATTATATCTCAATTTCAATGAAAAAAAAAATAAAAGGAAACTTTTTTTTTTTTTGAATTACCTGCTTAAGACAAGAAGGGAAAGTGATTTTGCCGCTATTTTGAGAAGAAGCCTTAACGATCTCTCTCGTAATTTCTCTCCACTTCTTACACACGCAAGCGCACGCAACAACGTTTTTCCTTTCCGGCCACATTTCATCACTCGCCTCCACGCGCTCCATGATCTCAACTAACAGCTCCGGAAGCAATGTCGACCATGAATCCCCTCCATCCTCAAGCGAAGACGATGACGAATCAGAAGACTCCGGCTGATTCTCCCTGGTCGAGATCGCCGCCGTTTTGGCCGATAGTCTTAACGACCTCGAGAATCTCCGTGAAAGGAACGAAGTTTTCCTAAACGACGACGAAGATGACATCGTTTCAAAAGCTAAAAAAATTCCCGGTGAAATTTGCTTTTTGAGAGATTATGCGAAGAAAATGTATAAAAAAAGAAGGGGAAAATAAGGGTTATAAAAATGACAGACCGGTGAGGGAAAACGGAGAAGGCCAAATAAGAAAGATGTTACTGAGACGTGGCAATAAATGATTAGTGGTGATGAAATAGAGTTGGGATCTGTTTCAGTACTTGACTCGGTCACGTTGAATAGATAATCCTAAAATGTCTGTTTTTTATGTTCTGTCATTCTTTTGAATTTTTTTAGTTTTTTTTTAAATTTATTTATATTCCTATTTGATTTTTAATTTTTTAAAAATAAATATATCAAATTTATAGTAAAAATTCAAAAAAAAAAACAAACTATAATATCGATTAGTTTATTTTTTTGAAAAAAAATTATTAAATCAAATCATATTCCAGAATTTAAAAATGTATATATCATCTATAAAATAAACTACATTTGGCAGTGGAATTTCTTTTATGAGCATGATTAATTTTATTTTTAAAAATTAGATTTTTTTTTAAATTTAAATTTTAAACTCAATTCTTGATCTTTAAAATTTAAATTATAATTATAAATTCTAAATGTTACGACGTAAATTAAACCCCTAAATTATAAATTAAACTCGTTAATAATAAATAAAATTTTCACCGTTAATATATAAATTTCGTAGTTAAAAAGGTGACACTGTAATCTCGTTAATGAAATTCATTGGCTCCTACCACTTTGCACAACAGGGATAGAATTAGAGTTGAGGTTTGAATCAAAACAAAAATGCTAGAAAAGAGAGTAAAATTATAATTAATCCGACTTTTTAAAAATATATAATTCAAAAATAAAATTAAAAAATTTTAAAAAACAAGAACCCCTCTCAAGATACACACAGATCCGTCCCCGATCATCCTAACAAGGATGCCATTGCTAGCCAAATAGACTATGAAAAGATCAAAAACTCCATCTTCTAAAATGTTTTTAAGCTTTATTTATGTCATAGTACACACCAACATGATAAAGCAAAGTTGTTCCAACGTATTTAAACAAACAAATTTATGTTGAAGCAGCTGCAGCCCTCATACTGAAAGCCTCTTATTTCAACAACAGACATATTTATGCATAATATAATATAATATAATATAATATAATATAATATAATATAATATAATATAATATAATATAATATAATATAATATAATATAATATAATATAATATAATATAATATAATATAATATAATATAATATAATATAATATAATATAATATAATATAATATAATATAATATAAAAGTAAGATAACCTTATCGAATCAACAGTCATTTATTCATTTAAGCAGATGATGGAATGGCTCGTTTGAGTCCTGCATACAAAAATGGAAGAAAAATAAACAGAAATGGAACCAAGGGAGTCAGCACAAAATAGTCTAGAATGTATATTTTATTATTCTTTCGGTTTTTAAGAGTTTATCTTAACTAATCAAGATCTTTATACTAATATAAAATATTTACTTAATTAATCTAAGATATGACATGATATGTTTACGAGATTAACGATAACTACAAGACAACTAATGAACATGTCATGTTATGTCTCCAACATAATTGAGGTCCAAATCAATGTGTTTATGTTTATAAAGGTACTTACATCATTGAGCTTAGGTTGATTATCAGTCTCCAGCATCAGTCCAAAATGAATGTGAGGGAAGCGAGCCCACTGTAGTTGAGGACCAAAATCAAACAAAAACAAAATGTTAGTTCATTGTAATTTAAATTAGATTATATGCTTAAATTATCCTTAATTTCTCTATATTTATAAACCAAACATAATTACGTATTTCAGTATGCTCGAACTCGCAACCTTCATGAAATTACAAACTTATAATAGCAAAAATGTCAAACAAATAGAGACCGGTTGGTCATAAGATATTTAGCGTATTATTTGGTTTTGATGATTATAAATTATGGAAAATATCTTATGTACCGACGATAAAAAAACCTTTGTTTTCACAAGTACTTTAGTTTAGAATTTATGTATTTAGCTTAGAGCTTAGGGATTTGAGTTTAAAATTTTAGAATTTAAAGATTATAGTTAGAATTTAATATTAAGATGTTAGGATTTAGGGTGATACATTAAAATTTTAAGTTTTAATCCATAAACTCTAAATTTTAATCATAAACCTTAAATTATAAGTAAATAAACATAAACCCCTAAACCAAGAACCCTGAGTAAGATCTCTAAACCCTAAAACTAAAATGCTCGTAGAAAAAAAGATTTTGCCACCAATACATGGTAAAATTACCTTAAAAAATAAAATAATGCTGAACTTACATTCTTGGCAGCAGTGCTAAATGCCTCCCTGTGAGTAATATCAGGATTGTTCAGCTTGATCCTTTGAATTTCCTCTCTATTAAGATACCCCAATTTTTTAAGTTTATAATCATGTATTAATCATCACAAAATCAGACTACTTAATATTCAAATTACTTGATGAACTGATTGTACAATGAAGGAGCCCTGTGCCTCTTGTCAGGAGCTGCAACAAAAGAAGGAAATCACAGACAATAAAATGTACATAAAAACTAATCTCTAAACCCCAAATCCAAGAGTTATTAAAATGCATTAAACATAAACTATACTCACGTCGATTAACAACCCTTTCTGGAGCTGTAGTACTTAAAGCTGCTGGTCGCTTTGGTAGCTGCTTGTTCTTGCATCTGGAGGAAGAGCCTAGGTCAATTCTGTACTCCGATGAGGTGTAGCTAGGAACCTAAACACAAACAGACAGAGGTTAAGGACATGTTTTGAGTCATATGAATAACATTTTAAGCTTTGTTTTTAATATTTTAAATTATAATTAAAAACAACTTAAAATATTATATATATTTTTACCTGTTTAGACTGTTGTAGACTCAGTTTCTCTAGTAATCAGTGAAAATAATATATAACTTTGAAATTTGAACCTGACATTAGTATTTTCAATGTTGATTAATAGCAATGAAATGACCTTAGTCACATCTCGATGTTTACTAGGTTCCACTGTAAGTACTAGGTTTGGGGAGCTAGCTTTTTAACTGGACAAGACAAGATAATTAAAGTGTTGTTGTTGAAAAGTTGTCCGCAAAAACATAGCATTATCCATTTGTTTCTTCACAACTTCATTTAGATTAGAATATACATATCATTAATTATAAATAATTTGTCAATAAACAGTGAAATTAATCGATGTTTGTAATTTGAGATTCACAGGTTTAAGGTTTTTACTTTCATCCAGGAGACCTACTTTATCTAGGTAATCCGTATTCAAATATCATATATGTTTGATATTTATACGATATTAAAAAGTTAAAAATTTAAATAGATAATACTTTATAATCATGCCAGTGTATTAAAAATTATTATTTTTATACCAACAACAATTCAATTCTATCGATAAACATTTACTATAATCAAGTGAAATTAATCAATATTTTAATGTGTATAATGTTATATGAATAGAAATCTTTTGTCTTTGTCCGTATTTTATTCTCATATTAAAAGAATTAAATTTATGGTTAAAGTTTGGGTTTAAAGTTTAAAGAATTTTAGGTATGATGTGTTTTTTTAAAGTTTAAAATTTAAAACTTAAAATTTAAAGTTAGGCTTAAAAGTTGACTTCTTTAGTGTTTAGGCATAGAAGAAGAACCGGAAAAGGGTAGAAGATTTTTGTATCTATTATATTATGTAATGTTATTTTGTATATATTACTTTAATATGTAAGTGATTATGCTATATTATAACATAAAATATCATAATAATGTGCAAAAAATTGTTAATTAGATATTATTTATTTAAATAGCTTATATCATATTAGTATATTATATAGTTTTTATATAATTAATAAATTTATAATGTATACAATTAATAAGTTTAAGAAAATATGTTTGATCAGTTGGTCAAATTGTTCATCTTTATTCTATCATATTCATTTAGATTATGTGTTGTAGATCCTTTCCTTCCCCTAGAGCTCCCTTCCCCCTCTCCTCTAGATAGGTTTAGGATTAGATTTAAGATTTATCAAAAAAAAAAATTAAGAGTTTTATATGTTTTTTTATTGTTGGATTAGTGAAGATCAATGATTCAAACTAACACCAGTAATGAGAAAATTTTTACAAGAAAAAAGTGAATAATCTTTGATTTAAAATATTTAATCTCAACTGTTCAAACTGATTAATAAAATAATCTAAAAATATTATAAAACTTTTAAATTTTAAATTATGTAAGCGGATTTTGTTCCAGAAAAAATGTATACATCAAAAAGATAGTGTTTTTAAATTTCAAATCAAAACCATTGGATAACTCCCATCTCAGCTGCAACAAGATTTTGGTGCTAGACAGACTTATACATGCTGCTGGGCATTTCTTTTTCAAAGAAAGAAAGCTTCATTGGGATCTAAAAACAAGGGGCTTTTCAGATTTAATACAATAGAAGACAAAACTTAAGGAAGAGGATAAAACAGCGTAGTGATCAAAACCTACAAACCCTAAATATCATGTCAGTCAAAATCAAAGTGAACACAATTTTAGAATTTGAGGCAAAATTAATGAAGAAATGGGGAACCCTAGAACTTTGCTTGCCCTAATTAGCAACTATAGGCTGACCCCTAAACCAAAACATTTAAGAATTAAGCTTTAATGGGTTCTTAGAGAAACAACTAGGGTTTTTCAGTGATCTATAAAAGAAGATGCTTTGAATTTTGAAAATGAACTACTTTGCCAAAGAGAAATGAGCGTTGGAACTTGGAACTTGGAACTTGGAAACCCTAGATTCCCGTGACCCTAAGGAAAATTCATAGGATTTTCCTTGGAAAGAGATAAAATCCCAGAAACCCTGGATCTGCAAGGAAAATAAAAATTGAAAAACAAAAGTTAAAAATCCTAACCTGGATATCTTTTCCAGCCCTGGATTGAAAGGAAGCTGCCATGTTCACCGAGCAGAGACTGGAGCACTGTCCACATCGGACTGTTATCGTTTCAAACAAGCTGCTGCATGGAACATTCACCTGCACAAAATTCATGTAAAACATTTTAGCTTATGGAAACCCTTTTACATGAAAAAAATTAGAATTTTCTTTTAAATCTAAACAAAATGAACAATAGAATAAGATAAAGGGGTTTGGGAAGTATGTGAAGCACTGAAGCTTTCTTTTTCCCCCAAACAAATACCAGTCGGTACAAAATCTAGGGCTTTGTTTGATTCTTTGATTCTTTTAATTTTCTACATGAAAATGGGGGTTTTGAGGAAGACAAGAGAGCTAGTCCCTTTCAGTTTCCATTATATTAAAAGGAAAAGAAAAAAAAAGCTTTTCAGCTTTGCAAAAACAAAACCAAAAACCCAGGGGGTGCAGTATTCTAATAAGGAAAAGGTTAAGGTAATTTGGAGAGAAAAAAAAATATGAAATGTCATCTTCTTCTTTTCAAAAAATATTAATTTGAGATCCATAGTTTCAATAACTTGTCTGAGATCAGAGGTTAAAATCTGCAAAAAAGAGGAAATCAAGATAATTTATGACTTTTCTGCAAAAGAATGAGAAAAGAAGTCTGGAGATGGTGACCTGACTTCTTCACCTAAAAACCCTAAAATAATAAATCATACAAAAGACCGCCCCCCCCCCCCCCCCAGCAAATTGATGTTCTCATGTGAAGCTTATAATCACAGAAAATGGAAGAAACTTGTTTTTTAAAGTTTGGGTTTTTGGTTAAATACTGGAAAAGCAACTTTGGCTTATTCATTTATATAGGCTGAACGACTGTAGACCTAGCATTCTTCTGCAACTATACAAAAGCATTATGTTTGCAGTAACAGAAACTGACATGAGGATGATGATGTGTATTAGATTATATATATGTATATACATTAAATAATAAGAGAAAAAAAGGTGTACAGGATCAAAATTAAATACCGCAAGAATCATGTTGCAAAGGTTGCAAGGGATGTAGCACAGTTGTTCTGGTGCAGAATTGTTGGAGCTTGACATCTTTTTTATTTTCTCTGATACCAAACAGTATTCTAAAAAATATATATTTTTGCTTTGAACTAAATTTAAGACAGAACAGAAAGAGAAGCGTGATGAATAGACAATAACTTCTTTAAGAAACACAAAGTAAGTATTTTTAATTATGATCAATACACCAAACAAACACAAAAAGGTATATCAACAAGAAAGAAGGAAAGGGAAAGCATGAAATTGAAGAAACTATGAACAAAGAAGGTAAAGGCAGGCTGAGAAAAATGTGGGATTTGTAGTGCCATGGCAGGCAGCACAGAAAAATAGTACACTCTCTAACTCACTCATTCATATTATCAAACACATCACAGTCAGTCACTCACACACTGTAAAGAAAGAGAAATGGAGGATGGGGCCATGGGAAAAGCAGACAAAAGAATATGGGGTTAGGGTTAGAAATAAGGAAAGGGAAAAGGGTAGATTCAACTTACAATCCAAAGGTGTTTGCAGGGTTTGGTTCGGTTTTGGCTAAAACAAACTGCAACCTTTCACTTTTCTTCTTCTGCTGCAAAAACTACAATGGAAATAACATGTTAGAATGAGAAACCATGGAGGCTGCTTTTCTTGTTTATAATGAATGAAATGATATGAATTATTCTTGACCAAAATTATGGGGGCTTTGAGTTTGATTCAGAAGACATATTCACAAACACATGCAAATGTTGTAATATTTAGGGGACATGGTTACTTTATTCGAGAGTATAAAGTGTTTCCAAGTGTCCTATAAAAGGGTATTGATGGAATATCAATGGACCCTGTTTTAGTTGCCACCATATGAATATAGTTTAGTTCAATTCTTAAGCATCACTGATGCATGAGTTGGAGAGAAAACGAATGGTAGATGAGGTTTGCTATTTATTTATTAAGCGTAAAGTCATAAATATCCTTAATATTTGATTGAATAGTTATTTTGATCTTTATTCTTTTTTTAACCAACTTAACTCTTAACATTTTATTTTGGATTAAAATCAGGGGTGGTTCAAAGATTTTAGGACCTTGTGCAATTTATTAAAATGTGTCACTAAGAAACAATTGTTTATAACTTTCACTAGTTCTAAAAATGTGACCCTTAGAAGTAAGAGCAAAAATCTTCTACCTCTTTTCTATGGCTCCCTTTATGTCTCCTTTGAAAATTTATTAAAAAATTAAATTTTAAACCTTAACCCTTATTTTTATATCCTAAACCTAAAAAAATACACCTTACCCATAATTTCCTAAACCCTAACCTAAATTCCTAAATTAAAACCTTAAACTCTAAACCCTAGACCCTTTAATTTGAAGTGGAGGCATAAATGGAGGCATAAGAAAGGGGTAGACGATTTGCACCCCAAAAGTAATTGTCCTTTTCAATATCCTTGTGCGGTCGTTTCTATTGCACTTGTCCAGAAGCTCACTAGTTCTATAAAAACAATAAGAATATAAATAATCAATAAGATTCTAGAATTAATTATCATATTTAGGACATAATTATAACATAGAATTTCGAGATTAATATTATTTAATGAATGTAGTTTATCAAAATTTTGGGACCCTCTTTTTTAAGGGGTCGGTCGCTCCTATCGCGCTTGTCTAAAACCCCACTGGTTAAAATGATCTCTTTACACATGAAATTTGTTAGTAAACTGACTATAAACAACTTGAAATGACTTAACGGAATAACGCGTATAAAAAAGTTTTCAGGTTATGACCTATTAACTACCTCATAAATTAATTAACCGAAAATTTTATAAGTTTTGAGAATAAATTTTTTTTACGTTATTACTTATTTTACGAAGTTAGTATAAGTAATAAACAACTTGATACCTTTTTAAGTAAATTTAAAATTTGAGTATGTGTATGCAGAAATTTCGGCTAAAGGATTAACCGACCAAAAATAAATATACAATACAGTTGATTTAGATTAGTTAGGGCAAGAAAAAGTTCTGGTGACATCAATTAATCACTCAACCAATAGATTTCCATAAAAACTTAATTGAATTAATATCATCATCCCCATTGATTCATTTTCCATATCCAAACAAGAAATCAATGGTGTTCATATCAAAATATACATCAATAAGTTTAGACATTCATTGATTTCATTTCCCTCAGTTAATGTCCCCCCAAGGATACCTAACCAACGAACCATAAAATCTGAAGCGTTAAATCCATGAAAAGTGAAGTTTCATACAATTATGTAACTCCATGTCTCTTTCTTACAGTTGATATCTGATCATGTCGTTGATGCATGGATTTATTGTCTACATTTTTGTGAAAAGAAGACAATGGCAATGGGAACCCACATGGTATGCCTACATGTATAGACAGAGATAGATGTTTGGTTCCTTCTTGTTTGACTGGATATTGCATAGCTTGGTTTTTGTACCTTTCTGTAGTACATGTACGAGATAGGGAGCATTCATGTTTCTATTATTAACCAAGAACCAAGTAAATCCATTCTCGAAACTAATTAACACAGCATCAACGATCGTTCAAGGCCTCCGTTTTCTACTTTCAAATAAAATTTGAGTTATAAGATATGATTCTTCAACTCTATTAATTCATTTTTTTACTAAATTCAATCGAATATTCACCCTGAATAGAGTACTCAAGTCAAAATTACAACAAAAATTATTACGAGATCAAAGATATAATTTGTTAAGAGAGAAAAGTAAGTGTGGGAGTAGTTATTGTGACAGTAGAGTGGGAGATGCGAGTGCAAATCATTTACTTCTTTCTCATGCCTCCTTCTATGCCTTCGTTTTAAATTAGAGAATTTAGGTTTAAGGTTTGAAGTTAAGGGTTGTGGTTAGGGTTTAAGATATAGAAAATAAGGTTTATGATTAAAAATTTAATTTTTTAGAAAATTTTTAAAGTAGACATGAAAAGATACACCATAAAGAGGTACATGATTTTTACCCGGGAGATGTTGGCTTATGTTGTTTTTTTGGAATGAATGCTGCCTATTTCCTAAGGTCATTTCCAGCAATAAAACTCCAAAGAAGCTTACGTCCAGTGGCTTTCGTTGCTAAAAGTTACTATAAGTGAGTTTGGTCAGGTTTTGTCGACAGCCTACTTGTTCCATTATCAACAGTTTTCAAGAAAAAGAACATTTTTATATAAAAAATGCTTTGATTTAAGGAGAAAACATGATTTAGTTACATACATACAAGCAATGATAGAACCAAGTGAGAATGAAACCAAACCAGTTTCAATGTAACATTGCCAACCCCAGAATGAAACAGCTACTTTCAATACAAATTCTCAGAAATGAGTTAATTAATGTGGTTTTCATCTGTCATTTTCGATCCTAATGTTTATCCAGTCTGAACTATAAAAGAAAAAGGTGGTTTAGTGTCTCAGACAGGATGAACGGCTGAAAATAGTTTAAATTTCTTTTGGTTAAGCAGTTAGGTCAAAACCCATAACAAAAAAAAGGAAATTTAAGGAAAAAAGAGCCGATACTATGAAGTTAATTAGTCCGAGGTGTACAGGTTTTGTTTTGTTATGAATAAAAAGGAAAAAAATTCTGACAAATGGTCATGTATTAAGAAAGACAGCCTAAGTCTTGGAAAAACAGGTTCAATGGTCGTACATGGACAGTTGTTTTCTTTAAGAATGTGTTTAAAAGAAGATTATATGCCGAAAGCTTTAGATTGCAGAAGCTAAGAAGGGTAAGAATTTATTCTCTAATGGAAAAACAAAACATCAGAACTTCACATGCCTTTTACGCAATTCCTTGGCTGCCATGTTCTCAAAATTGCGTAAAAGGCATGTGAAGTTCTGAAACTAGGGCAATACCAATCGAAATCAACATCTATAACGATATTTTAGACAGGTGTAATAGGAGTGACCACGCTCCCTTAAAACACGAGACCCAAAATTTTAATAAATTATATTCATTAAATGATGTTAATCTCAAAATTCGTTATAAAAGTTTTAAAAGTACTTTGAATTATAATTGTTAAAACGCTATAATCGTTTTATAAACGTGACAATTGATTATAAAATCTTATTGATTATTACTATTATTATTGTTTCTGTAGAATCAATATGGTTCTAGACAGATATGTACAGATATTTGGGTTCTTCTTGTTTAGTAGTACGAACCAAGTTTACCATGGGAGGCATTCTTGTTACTATTATTGCCCCAAAGCCAAGTAATTTCTCAACCAAAACTAATTAACCACTCATTATAATCACAATCACTGTGTTTCATCATCTTGGTGTATTGGTTTTATCAATGTTTGGATATATGATCTCGAATGAAAGCGACTTATGATGAACATGCACGGAAATGGAGAAAATGCACTCAGGATAAAAGGAAAAAGGAGAGAGAATGTGAACCATAAGGGGCAGAGTAGAGACAGATACAAAATTTTATGTTAGAGGGATGAACCTTTTAGGAGATGAAATACATAGAACGTTTTTAAAGAATTTATAAATTATACACGAATTTTAAATTTTTAAGAGAGTGAGTTGGATAAAAACTATTGAGTGAGTCGGAGAAATATAAGAAACAAATTATTGCGAGATTGAAGGTATAATTCGTGTGTGTGTATATATGGATATGATCAAGTTATAATGCGTAAAACTCTATAAGTTTTATATGTTTTTTGGATCGTTGAATAATAAAACGGATAACTCAGATAAACAGTTTTTTGTGAAAATTATTGCTTGAAGAAAAAAAAGTAAAGAGTTAATCTGATTCATCCGTTTCAATTATTCAACAATTCAAAAACTATCTAAAAATTAAAAAATTTTATATCATGTAACTCGATTGTATCTTATATATTAAGCGGGGAAATGATTATGATAGTAGAGTGGGAGATGCTGTTTTCTGAATGTGAGCTACCAAAGTTGCTTTCCAGCGATAAAACCCCACAGAAGTTCTGGTGTAGTGCCTTTCGTTGCTAAAAGTCAGAAGAGAGTTGGGTCAGGTTTTGTCGACGGCTGCTTCTTCCATTATGAATCATATTGTTATATAAATTTATTACGTCATTTTAAATTATTTATCGTTATCAACTTCAAGAGGGAAAGGAATGTTTTATATAACAAATCCAATACTTAATCCATTTATAAGCCTAACCCAAAACCAATATCACACCAAAATCCAAGCCTAGTGCGAATGGTGGCCGACCAGGGAAAGATACCTGGTCCAGTTATAGGCCGAACCCTTAAGTCAATATCACACCGAACAGGCAACTTAACTTGTTAGGCATGCACAAAGTATTTAGTCTTATCGATTAAAAATAATTGTTGTACCTAAAAATTACGATCTTACAAGTTTAAATATTAATGATATCAGTACAGTGATTGAACGATCAATATTTAATGATCTAGATTATATTTTAAAACAGATACTACTGTAACCACTATAACTAAATATAAAAAAAAAAACTTGCTAGGCATCTGCTCATTATCTGTATAATAAATATAGTAATAATTGATGATGGTGATTTCCACAGAATCCAAGCAACCTAAAGTCTATATTTTATGCCACAAAGAATATTCATTTGCTTTCAGGTTTAGTCCTGTAGGTGATAGACATTTGCAGAACCTGTTTTTGATCAGTAATCACCTACATAACATACGCAGAACAGGAAAAATTTACAATTATAAATACAATTTTCTGACTGAAAGCTAAGCAAAAGAGCCATTAAAGCACAAAAGTTTAGCCAGATGCATCCATGGAGGCTTTTGCAACCAAGAAAATAGTAAGTAGACAAAGGCAGGTTACGGAACCGATAAAAGAATGAATCAGACGCTAGAAGGGTGAATAGGAGAGGACTGCAAGTATATTATGCTTGGTCAGTCAGCAGTCTAAAATTTACTTTCAGCCGGCACCAACGAAAATGAGGAGGCGGAGGACCTTAGGTCCGGGCGGACCCTCCGCTTCTTCTGCCGTCATCTCACACTCTTCCTTTGCGGGAGGCGCAGCTATATTTAGCTGGTTGGGAAAACGATCGGTGGTAAGCTCAACTGAGAAATTTTGTATTTGAAGGGTATTTTTCAGTAAATAGTATGAAGAGAAAGGGCATAATGGGAATTTAATATAAATGGTATTTATTTTATTTCTTAGGTAATTGAAGTTCAGTCAAACAAAATACAAATGGAGGGGAAGAAAAGCTCTGATTCCAACTCCAAGTTGAACATAGCCATCATACACCCAGATCTTGGCATAGGTAATTCAATTTTTCTACTAAAATTTCCTTTCTTTATTCTCAATTGTTTGTTTTAGTTTATTTATTAGTTTAGAAATCAACAGAAAATATAAAAAAGGGAAAATTTTTAGGTTTATTTGAGTCAATTCTGGTGGATGAATAGGTTCTCAAGTTTTGATTTTGGGGAAAAAGGCTTGATCTTTGCTAATGGATTGGTTCCATAGCAAGTTATTATTGTTTTGCAAATTAAAAAAAGGATTACTTGACTTTTTTATTTAAAGGTGGAGCTGAGAGATTGATTGTTGATGCGGCTGTTGAATTAGCATCTCATGGGCACAATGTTCATGTTTTCACAGCTCACCATGATAAAAATCGATGCTTTGAGGAAACCCGAGCCGGTAAATTTGTTATTTTCAATCTGTTTCTCCATTCATTTTTGCTATTTGATTGTGTGTGTAAGAATAAACAGACCGAAAGAGAAGATTTTTATCCATGTCATAGTTTATTTTTGAAGTTGATTTGGTGCCATATAGCTTATTAAATCTAATAAAAGTCGGTAAACTGCCCGACTATAGCTGAACCGGAACCTAGAACTGGACTTGGTTTTTTGTCTTGAGCATCAGTCTGCATGTAGGTAGGGCTATAGAGCAAAGAGGAAGAATGCCTGAAATCTGAATAAAGCCTTTTTTGTTCATAGTAACTGGTTTAACTGAAGTTGGATTATAGGTATCTTTCCGGTTACCGTATACGGTGACTTCCTGCCTCGGCATATTTTCTATCGCCTTCATGCCATATGTGCATATCTTCGCTGCATCTTTGTTGCACTTTGTGTACTGTTCATGTGGCCGTCGTATGATGTCATACTAGCAGACCAGGTCTCTGTTGTCATCCCATTGTTGAAACTTAAACGATCAACCAAGGTATATAAAATTAGCTTTTGCCAATTCTTTTTCTATAATATCTGTTGTGAATCGTGATATCACTCTCAGACATTGCTCTTTTTTGTTATAGGTTGTATTCTATTGTCATTTTCCAGATCTTTTACTTGCTCAACATACAACGTTTCTGAGGAGGATATACCGGAAACCTATTGATTTTATAGAAGAATTGACAACGGGTTAGTTTCCGCATACTGGCTGTTTGTTTCTACAGAATAAGGAATATGGCGTTTAATGTTCATCGTAATTTGCTTTTCTGTTATGTTTTGGAAATCAAAATTCAGGGATGGCAGATATGATTCTTGTTAATAGCAGATTTACCGCATTTACCTTTGCAAAAACATTTAAGCATCTTCATTCTCGAGGAATTAGACCAGATGTTCTTTATCCTGCTGTTAATGTGAATCAGTTCGACGAGCCCCGTTCTTATAAGTAACCAACATACTTGTACACCCCACGGTCTCCTTTTCCTGTTCCGGGAAATTGTTTAAACTCTCATCTAATATTACTTCAAATACGTAAAACTTCCCACCATAAACATGCCTGTGATTCGTATTTCTTGTATCCTTTGGTTAGGTTGAATTTTCTCTCCGTCAATCGCTTTGAAAGGAAAAAGAATATAGATTTAGCAGTTTCTGCTTTTTCTATGCTTCAGACCCTGGAAGAAAATGTTCATAAAGGTTCGAATTTTGCTGATGCCGAATTGACAATTGTCGGTAAGCGCCTTCCTGTTTTAACACGAGTTTCGCAATAAATATATGCTTGACTAATGGATTTTGTGCATGGATGAAATTTTCTTCATCACATTATTTTCTATATACTTCAACTAAGGTCTGTATTTTTACTTTCTATTGTTTTAAATTTTAGGTGGATACGATGAACGCCTAAGGGAGAATGTTGAGTACTTGAAGGAGCTCAAAAGCTTAGCGGAGAGGAAGGGAGTTGCGGATCGTATCCATTTTGTTACATCGTGCTCGACAGCAGAAAGAAATTCTTTGCTCTCTCAGTGCCTATGTGTTCTTTATACACCAACAGTATGTTGCCGTCTATCATGTTCACAAAGTGATTAGATTGATGAAAGAAAATTACTTCTTAACATTCAAAGATTTCTGGTTCGATGTAGGATGAACACTTTGGCATCGTTCCATTAGAGGCAATGGCAGCACACAAACCCGTCATAGCATGCAATAGCGGCGGTCCTGTGGAAACGATTAAGAACGGAGAAACCGGGTTTCTTTGTGATCCAACTCCAAAGGACTTTGCTTCGGCCATGGCTAAGCTCATTCAAGACCCCGAGATGGCAAAGAGAATGGGGGAACAGGCTAGGCAGCATGTCAATGACTCATTCTCTACAACGATATTCGGCCAGCATTTGAATCAGTTTCTTCTGGCTGTTGCTCGAACTAAGATGGACTAGAAGTCGGTAATCGACATAGATTACGGCCCTTTGCGATATGATTTTGTAAGCACTCTCAACATTACACTTGAGATGTTAGAATTGTTTTCTTTCTTGAGTTATACACACAGAGATTGTTAAAATGTTATACTGGTGCAAATTAACTGAACTAGACTCATAAGTCTAACCTGGTTCCATGTTTATGCATGTTGCAAGTTTCTTGAATCAATGGAAAGTATGGAACCTGAAACATTAATTGTCAAAACTACGCTTAGGATCAAATGGAGGATGATTTTCTTAGAGATATTAATAGTGTACATGGAAAAAGTGATTGCGAAAAGGTTCGATTTAGACTTTTTCCGTTTTTTTAGTTTCACTTCAATTAATTTAGATCGACTTATGTTGTATACTTAATTTTGGTAGATGAGTTTTAACGACGATTTTTATATACACAAAACTTCGAAATTAAAATTTACTTAAACAGAATCAAATTATTTACCACTTTGATTAACCCTGTTTATATATCCATCTCATTTTTATTAACATGGAGTATAATTATTCTAGGTTTTTTTTTGAACAGCTAATTATTCCAATACTAAATTAATGAGATGTAATATATTTTTCTGTTAATTATTTATTATTGAAAACCAAATTTAAAATCATTTTCAGGTGAGCAATGAGTGAATTAATTAAAATATGAATGCTAAATTGATTGTTCTCCATTTCATTTTTCTGAATATTGGGTATATACAAGTTTTCAGTTTTTTATCATAAAAATTAAAATTTAATTTATTTTAAAAAATCAAAAATTCAATCCTAATTCTTAATTAATAATATATATATATATAGGAAGAATTTATTGATTCCTAACATGGGCAAGCACAGTCCAACAGCTGTAAGCTCCACGCATGGAGTTTTAAATTTGTACGATATTTGTTGTAACCTTTAACATTTGGACACGTGTCCTAAAATGATGTCATAAATAACACATATTTTAGTAATTTCAGCACAGAGTTTTGTTCGAATTTATTATTCCATTTTTCTTAAATATTATGTACAGAAAATGGAGTTTTGTCAACCAAATCTATAATATTATTATAGATATTAAATTTTATATAAAAATATTTTAACTTAATTATGGGAGGGATCATTATTTTTTATTTTTCTATAAAATATAAGATTTTATAACAAAATTATTTTAATTACGTATAAAGTCATATTGTTATTTTTCTGCATGTTTGAGCAGTCGAGTACGTCACAACTACGCAACAAAATAATAAATGATGTTGAAGGAAAACGACAACATGTAGATGACAGTCAATTCCATCTCTTAAATATTAGGATAACTACATATTTAATATTTACTTTTTTTAAAATAATATTTAATGTCATATTTTATTTTTATTTTAGTATCTCATTAATAAAAAAAAATAATATATTGATTAAAAGAAAAAAATATGTATAAAACAACATAATTTATTGATTAAAAAAATATGATAATTTATCAAGTATAATTTTATCTCTTATAATATTATAAAAATTTTAATGATAAAATATTATTATTTTAATTGTCCTTAACCATTGTTCATTAACAAGACAATTAATCTGTCTTCTTTTTTCTACGCATGTCCTAATATAAAGAGAAATTAAAGTGTAGAATTTAATATTTTAATATGAATATATATAAACCCTAAAAAATAAATAACTTATGTTTTAATTATTTATTTAATTTGAAAAAAAATATGCACTCAGATTAAAAATAAAAAATAGTAGAAATACTATAAAATAAATTACATCCAATTTCTAATGGCTTGTAACTTCATTAGAAGCGTGAAATATTTAGCGTATGGTTTGAGTTTTACAATCCTACCCTATCTATTTATTTCTCTTTGACAATTTACATCCTTCATTTTCAGGGTTGGTTTTAGAAGTACGTAACCTTAGCACGATGGACACATTTTGTCCTATAAAACTACACCAGTGCCAGTGGGGATATTTTAAATAAACTCATCGAAACTTCAAAACCTCTATTAATGGCGAGGGTTCCGGCAAGAGATAAGTACAGGTCGTTCCTCGACGATGAAGCAGAGAACGTTCAATGGCGACACGGTGGACCTCCAGAATATGATGCTGTCAATCAGCTATTCGAACAAGGACGAACAAAGGTCATTTACTTTTCATCTTCTAGGAAGATTTAATTTATGTATTTTTATAATTCGGGAAGAGCACATGTTAATGGGAGCCCTGGGAGTTAAGTTTTGCAGGAATGGGAGAAGGGATCACTTGAGGAGACAGTGCAGAATGCTGTAAAGACATGGGAGATGGAACTCTCACACAAGATTAGATTGCAGGACTTCAAGTCAATTAACCAGGAAAAGTTCAAGCTCATCGTTAATGGTATGAACACATGCATACAACATGAAAACGAATGATTCTAGCAGGAAGAGATGTTAGAGACTTTAAACTAGATCCGAGATTCAAAATATAACAGCGTAAGTAAAGAAATCGAGTTAGGACATGATCTGAATTAACCAGCCAATGAATCAAATATCGATAGTTATAAAAAAAAAATCACAATATACTGTTCTAACTACTAATCAATCAATGAACCAAATATCAATCATCATAAAATAAATCTCAAAACATAATAAAATGGTTAATTATAGTAAACTAAAACTTGACAAACCTGGTGATTGAAGGAGGAGAAGGATTAACAGGAGAAGAGACTCTAAAGCTGGGGAGTTACAATGCCCTGTTGAAGAATTCCCTGCCAAAGGAATTCCAATATTACAAAGTAGAGGAAGAGAGTTTCGAATCCTCTCACGAAGCATTTCGTTTGGCTTTCCCACGTGGATTTGCATGGGAAGTCATGGCTGTGTACTCTGGACCTCCTGTCATTGCTTTCAAGTTCAGGCATTGGGGTTATTTTGAGGGTCCTTATAAAGGACATGCACCTACGGGGGAGAAAGTGGAATTCTATGGACTAGCAACTGTTAAGGTACGATCTTAAGGTAATTCAATAAAAGAGTGTAAATTAGAAACAATCATTTGTTCTTTCTTCATCAATTTAAACCCAGACAACATAATTATCTGATTATCTTGTTGATGTGAACAGGTTGATGAAAATCTGAAGGTAGACGAAGTAGAGGTACACTATGACCCAGCACAGCTATTTGCTGGACTATTGAAAGGTCCAATTTCAGATTCAAGAGCCCAAGCCTCTGCCTGCCCATTTCATGCCACGACTTAGTTTAAATTAATCAAAGTGCTTTTTCATTCCAATAATCTTAATCACTGCTCATGTTGTATTTGCTGTACTTGATTTTTATTTTCATCTTCAACCTGTTTGTATCTTCTGTTATAATTAAGCAAATAAATTGTAAAAAAATTTAAGGATTTTTTAAATTTCATGTTATAAGACCACTGGGAGTCTGGAATCAACTGTCAGTTTTAGGCAAGAAATCAATGTTGCATAAACATTACATGTAATAATACAAACAATATTGTAAAAAAAATGATATGGAACTTTCTACCTTTTTTCAGTGGAGATCAAGTCTGGGGTCTATGCCTTGTCGGCATTCATCGGCAAGAGCCACATTTAACATTTCAGAGCAAAATGGATCATCCGGTTTCAGCCATAAAGCCTGTTAGGCAAAACAATAATGTATCTGTTCAATAATCTTACGGTAAAACGAAAGCGATCATGATTTTTTCTCAAATGTTGAACACCAAATGTCATTGTACCGAGCTAAAGGAGATGCAGCATGGAGATGGAAAAGTCTAACACATTTCAAATAAATCTTAGATTACTGACCTTATGATAGTATGTAATTGCATCAGTAAAATTATCCTGCAAAGGGTTAAAAACAAAGTCATTTACACATTGAAAATTCTACCATAAACAGACATGTACAGGTTATAGATTTCAGTTCCTACTAGTTTATTAAGTTTTGAAGCAAATAATCTCAGCCAATCACAAATTTAAAAACAAAGTTTTCAGGCACGGCCTAGAAAAACAACCATTAGGCAAAATTCAATTCTTAATGCATCTGTTATAAAATAATTCAATTTAAATATGTAGGACACAAAGGGGACAAACCTGCAAATGATATGTGTATGCAAGACCTGCGTAAGTGCTCAAGCTTTTAGTTGATAACGTAAGTGCTTTCTCATAGAATGAGATTGCTTCGTCGAACATCCTGATACATGATATCCCATATGATTAGTCTTAAAAGATCGAGTTCAACACAAGTCAATTTTGCAAATTAGTACCACTGAAATCAAGCCGGTATCCATAATTCTAACAGAAGATTTGAAAACATCAAAAGATAGACATGTTTCCAGAAAAGCATGAACAATTACTGTGGAGTTAATAGGGAAAAGAAAATTGATTAGCATAGAGTTATAAAAAGTTTAAAAGACATACTTTAGTTTCCTATAAGCGTGAGCAAGATTAACCACAGTTGGTTCCCACATTTCACTTAATGGGTCTGGAATAAGAGCCAATGTTTTCTCAAACCACCAAACAGCTTGATTATACCTGCAAGTTTTTGAAAAAAGTTAAAGAACTAAAATTAGAAATCTGACTTAAACAGATGGTAGACATGCACTGACATCTTTAACAAAAAGATGGTATACAATGAAATGACAAATAAAAAAAAATGTCGCATGAGATAACTACCTGCCAGGTAAACAAGTACTAGAAAATTATGTTTGAAAAAGAAAACATTCTAGTTTTAAGTATTAATCCGTTGACCACAGTAAAATGCGATAATAAATGCATTTTAGATTGTCCCGTGGTTCACATTGTCAAACATAAGAGTACAAATCTATCAAACAGAAACATGCTTCAACAAGTTCAAAAATCCAACTCTATAATAAGGTGCATTATCCTTACTCTTTCTTATGATATGCAACAACTCCAAGCTCATTATATACAAGTGGATCTGCAGGACAAATTCCCTTTGCCTGCATGATAAACTGAAAAGAAATACCCTTGTCAAGATTTTAAATCATACAAGAAATTATGATTTCTGAAGAGACTAAGAACAGATAATTGGAATTAAACAGAGACAAAAGAGAAGATGATAAGCAAAGAAAACTTAGCAGTACAGCACAAACCACAACACCAAAAGAAGAAACACAATAATGAACAAACTATAGAAAAATATTTCTTTCATCTTGTCAGTTGTCAACCAATATACATTGCTTTGGCAGCCAAGCCATCAACTCCACAAGTTCTGCTGACTCAAGAAATGATGGAGACATCATCAATATAATGTTTTCCCCAGTTTCTAAAACTTATTCTTGAAAATCCAAGCACAATATTCAGAAATTTTATAGTTCTACAAAACATACAGCTCTAAGTGTAATCTCCCCCAACATTGGGGAATATGGCATAAATATAATGCACAATGCCATGGCATTTTTCAAGTACTTGAAAATAAAGTCAATATTGGGGTTAGGCTCCCATCCATTACTATCCAATACATATGTATTCACCATCCACAAGCTCACTTTAATATTTGATGGATGGGTTTTACACATTTAGATGGTAATTATCACTGTATTGAAAATAGATGGTAATTACTTTAATGTAATGGACTGGATCCTAATCCTTAATATGGATACTAGCTATTATATAAGTACTTACTTTGTTATGAAACATGATAGACCCCCCACCATCAAGACTATTCTTAGAGTTCTCCTTATGCCTACCTCCTTGAGTTTGTTCGAAAATAAACTCTTAACATACAAACTATGTAATATGGCAGTTCTACAGATTCGGTCCTAAAATAATGTAATAGTTACCAGCTCTTACAGTGGTTAATTTATTCTGCAAAGTAAAAGATCTTCAGAAGAAGCCCATAGTGTTCCAAAGAGTCCATTGAATAAACCTTTTATACCGATTACTAGGAAGTTTTAAGTCTAAAAAGAGGCCACACAAGCAATGATAATTCTTTAACCCTCACCATGCTCAGTCAAAACCATAATGTGTCAAAGTTTACAACATGACAGTCACCTGCTCAGCAAGCCTGAAGCTGTGAGTCCGCATGTATTCCATTCCAATGTACAAAGTTGGCAAATGGCACCTGGAATAAGAGAATATCAAGATTCAACCTGTAAAAGGACAATCCATAAATGATAAGATGACTTCGACTACACTTACATACAACACAAAAGGCGAGGTTTTGGATAATGACAACCATGCATTAATCAGATCACATAACTTTTTTTATTCTATTTATTTTAACAAAGCACTGACTACACTGTGAGATTGCAAGTTTTAGAAACATGAGAAAACCCGTAAAAGTTGCAGTCTCCAGTTTAGCAAGAAAAAGGACTCTGAAAGGCAGTAATGTCAGTTGAATATTGTGATCAAACATTGGGAGACATCATTTCAGGAAAGAGTAGCAAGGACGGTTATGGCTGCCAACAAAGGTTCAAGGAATAAAGATACAAAAGGAAAAGGAACTATAGAAAATATATAGCTTCTTTTTGTATAACCATCGGTATCCAACCCATTGACCAAATAATCCGGATCGGGTACTACAGAAAACATATAGCTTTTTAGCTTCAGTATAAAGCAACATCTTGATAGAGGAAATAATAAAAATACAAAAATACCCTGGAAACAGGCGAGCAGCAGTCCTATAAACTGACATTGCTTGATCACCCTCTTCACGAACAGCATATGCATTTCCAAAACCTATCCATGCAGGAGCAAATGTTCCATCTAAACTAGTCACCTTGCTGCAGAGTGGAGCAATATCGGTCAATTCAACTGGCAAGAGAGTCTCAAGACTAAATATTTTTGACAAGTAATGTCAAACAAGGTGATGTTTCATAACATCAATGAAAAATAATGCTCGAGCATCCATTACATTGGTCAATTAGTAATCTTGTGAAATACTTACCTGAAATAACGACGTGATTGATCGTATTTCTTGATACAATAGTAGTAACAGCCTACTGCAAACCATGACAAAGCCCTGATAATAAAGTACTAATCACGTGAACAATGTAATACACCATAGAAAGTCATCATAAAAGACAAGAAAAATAAATTTATGATCAACTAAAACTACTTCTCACTTTTGAGGATGATCCTTTACTAAACTGCTAGCCATAAGGTAAAGCTCATTTGATTGACCAAGTTCCATTGCCGCTGCTAAATGCACCACTATACATTTCAGGTGAAACGGATCCTTTTCAAGCAATCTGCAAGGCAAGATATGTAGCTTACATTAAATACTGCATCCTAGGTAGAGTTCAGAATCAATTTCAGTTCATATTAAAAGATTTATATCTTGGATTATTATACCATTGATCGGAAACAAAGATTTTTAACTCTACAAACAGCGGTTTTTTAAACCATGCTTGTGAAGTTAAAAGCTCAACTGTCAAAGTATATAACAATAATCAATACATCATTACAAAACCCAAAGAAAATGCCAGTGAATTTACTAGTTAAGTGCAATTTTAACTTACGCAGAAGTTAGTTCAAAGCATTTTTGATATTCTCCAGATTGATGGTAATATTCAGCTTTGCATGCCAAAAGATCAGTGTTGTCTTTTAAAGCACGCATAAAGGATTGGCAAGAAAGGTTAGATTTCGAACTTTCCTTTCCAAGCTCTTTAAGTTTGGCTTCTACTACATTTTCTTTGTAATTCTGCAGAGAAGAGAGAAAGTTAGCATAAGAAAAAAACAAAGAAAATGAGAAAATAAAACTGATGATTGTTAACAGAAAAGTCAAATGAACAAGTATAAAAGGATATCTGAAATGCTCATAGATCAAAAGTCAAAACTGAAAAAGAAAATCAGGTTGCCATTACCTTTTTGATCAAGCAAGAATAGAAAGAAGAGAGCCACCCATCTTCAGGACCAAATTGCAAAGATGAAAACAGACTTGTTTCTGTAATTCGGTAACAAAAGAAAAAAGTTAAAAAGTATAGTTTCATCTAAAAAAGGACAATATTTATTCTGAAACAATGCAAAAGTGTCTGATGGAAGTGGTTCGAGAATTATGTATGTGTCGAGCTTCAAGGATCTACACAACGTAACAATGACAGGAAGAGCACCAAAAAGAACTGATGCATCCTACCTTCCTCACATGTAAGCATGTGATTTTCAATTAGACACTCCAAAGCCTGAAAAGTTACAGGAATACAAATATACAATCATGAAATAGATCAAAAGAATGAAACAGCTGTCAACTTGCATAACACCCCATACATACCTCATAACATAAAGGGTCAGCTTTGATAGCTGCTTTGTACCTGAAATAAGCATAGTCAAGTAGATAATCCTTGGGTATTTTCAACCAATATGGATATTCTTTTCAACAAATCCAAGAGAAAGAAAAAGATCCCTGAATAGAAACAAGGATATTTAAAGAGAGTAGCAGTTTGGGCAGAAAGAAATTGTAAAAATATAGCCGTGTCTATCCCAGTAGCAGAAAAACTTTACACAAAAACAATATGAAATTCAATGTTATATTGTTAAAACAGTAGAACGGATAAATAAACCAATAATCTAGTAGCCTAGACTCCAAAATCAGGACTAACTCAATTCAGCATAAAAGTGGGCAGAAAATCTAGGAGACATTATTATCCTTCTAATCATTTTCCTTTACAGCCTATTCTTGTGCCTTCAAGGGTGCATACAAGCTATCAAAGGAATCTCAAATGCACAAAATTAATGGCTCTATATTTCAAACACAGTATAGCAAAATCCATAACTTGTATAAGTAAAAGAATACAAAACATAAGCCTTCAGTCAATGCATGTACATACCATTGACGAGCCTTAGCATGATTTTCCAAAGCTTCATATGCCTTTCCTCTTAAAAAGTATATTGCTGAAGATATCTGTTAGAAAAATTCAGAGTCATGTTCTCTTTGCATAATGTGTTAATTGGAGGAACATCATTAAAATTAAAATACTAGAAAGAGATTATAATTTATAAACAACTCCACCATAACCCAAGCAACCAAATATCCAATATTCCCGAACAAGGAACTACAAACGCACAAAGAATTGCATCAACCGAAAAAGCAATAAAAATAAGATCTTTACATTGATTTCACGATCTTCCCCATCTTTGTCCAAGTACATGGCGCTGTTGTCTTTTATGTCATAAGCATTCCCATGTTCATCAAGTTTCTCATCTCCTAACATCAAAAGACACTGATCCCACTCCTTCAGCTCCTCCTGATCAAATAAATTCATTCCAAAAAATATTAATAAAAAACCTTAAATCCCTATAGTCTAAACCCTCGATCAACCAAAAACACTACATTTTCAAAATTCACTAAATCCGTAATCAACAAATTAAAAAGAATAAATTAAAACTGAAATAAGTTCATCAAAATGAAGAAAAAGAACCAAAGAATCATATTAACTAGAACAAAGAATAAGTCGTTTAGGGAAATCGTCAAATGAGCTTACGAGGCACTTGGCAGCTAGGTAGCGGAAACGGAGATCACGGAGGACGATTTGGGAGCGTTAAGTAGATGGAAAGCGCGACGGAAGTGTCGACCTAGGAAGAGAGCTTGAGCTTGCATGTAGATGTCGGCGGGGTCTTTGGTAATGGCGGCGACCTTGTCGGCGAAGAAAATGGCGGAGGAATAAAGATGCTTGCTAACGCAATCTCGAATTACACCACGAAGCTTCTCTAGTTCTTCTTCTCTCATTGTTTTAGATGAAAATGGTGGGATCTTTTCACTACTTTTTTTCCTCTTGAAATTTTTGAAAGGGTTTTCTCAGGATCGGCCGTCGGGGACGGAGAGTGAGAGTGAGGCGCGTAAATGAGCGGGAATTTGGATTTTGTTGAAACATTTTCGCGTATTTATTGGCCCAGTGGATGGGTGGGCTCCGTCTAGGTCTCGGCTTGGAATTGGACTCAATTCCGGACCCTGAATTTTTGGTAGAATACTATATAAGATCCCTGTAATATACTATTTTTGTGGATATAGTCCCTCAACTTGAATATCATCATTTTCAAAATGTGCACTTTGAGTCCCGGAATTACATTTTTTAAAGGAATAACTATATAAAATAAGAGATTAAATTATATTTTTTAATTTAAATAGATAATTAATATTTTATTTTATTAATTTGTTCTAAAGTTAAATGTTACATTTATTTTAACATCTATTTAATTAAAAATAAAAGTTTAAATACTTATTTTATTAATAAATAAATTTTTTAATATTTTATATATCATTATAAAAATTAATTTAAACATTTATTTAATAATTATTTTTTTTAATAATTCAGTCAAATGATTTTAATTAAACCTTTCAAAATTTTAGACTTGTAAAACTTTCGAAAATTTTAAACCACCCCTCGACCTGTTTTACCAAGATGTATGCATCATATCACTACTTTTTGAGTTTTGACAAAAAGAAAAGTCCCTTCAAAGTATTGAATTACACCTACTGCTGGTTTTGGTACATTGATCAAACCTAGAATGCCTTTCTTTCAAGTTGCAACTGATACCTTTGTCTCTGGACGGGGCACAACGAACCGAAATCATTCGTCGGGTTCAATGGTATACTCGAGTTTCATATGATCCATGTGAAGACCCCCAAAACTTATACATCCTTGTATAGCAACTGATATTTCGGTATTCGCTCCGGTGGTAGAGGGCAATTGACAATCAACTTGCCTTTCATGGCTCCCCTAAATATTGCCTGCAAGATCAAGGACGAAAGATTTAACTCAAGATGAGATGTCAAACGTAGAAGTTAAAAGTATCGGTACCAGAAGCATAAAATTCATTCTCAGAAGTTGTAGCAAATGCCTATCCGTGAAAACTACCATGGGAAGCAATCGCTTAGCACGGACAATAGACAGATGACAAAGTGAATATCATAGTTAGACACTACTAACTAGAAAATTCTCTGTTAGTTCCAAAACTCAGACAATGCCGGACTTCTCAAGCTTACAAATAAGATCTATGAAGAACGGACAAAGGCACGCAATGTGGTATTTGAAAAAAGTAGGAAACAACTTGGCAGAGAAACGACATAGGCAATTTATTATTCTTCCTTTTCTTAATACCGGCATAGCAAGAGGTTTCTTTTTCCAGCTTCTCCAGCCACCATTTCTTCAATAATAACAATGCCTTTAGCTCTGTTTTTAAAAAATTCGTCTATCATAGTATCCAGTTAAATAATTAGCATCGTTTATGCTTTATCCAGAAAAGTTCGGTACATATTCTGGCATTTCAAAAGAGTGTCCATGTTGGATACAAAACAACTACAGGTCTCATGAGCTTCTACTATGTCAGTTCCCTTCTTCCTAGTCTAAGATATATACTTTCCTAACATTCTGAATGACACCAATTGCCAAGTTAATGGTTAATGTCATTTCGGCTATTGGACCAAGACCGGTGAATTAGGAATAGGAAGTGTTAATTCGGAATAGTAATTTAGGAAAACGGATAACGAAAACAATAATGGTTACAAGAATAAACTACATCACTCATGAAGTAATAAGATTGATAGATCATGAAATTGTTTAGGCACTATACAGCATACCTCTACAACATCTATGAAGTCCTGTTTTTCATGAAATGCTCCCACCCATTTCGTGTGATCCGCGGTCCTGAAACATGAAACAATTGAAGAAGAACCCTAAACATCTGAATTGCAGTCTCTAAACATTTGCAATTTAATGCAGAGATCAATTTATTTTTTATTTGGAAACAAGAGGATATCATTACAGTTTATAAAACCCTAATTCCAAACATAACTAAAGCACACGTATAATTAGCTAATCATTCTTTTCATGTAATTAACTTGAGAAAAGCAAATAACCAGCAAAGTAACATTAGAATTCGATTCAATTAACCGAAATAAATTGAAATTGAAAACAAATCAATAAGGATAAAGAGGCAAAATTTGATACCCAGAATCCATCTTCATATGATGAGCATTGAAGAAGAAGATGGTGGAAGGAATCAAAGTGATATCGAAATACTTAACGTAAACCTGAACATCCTCTGAATCTACGTCTACTAAAGCCACCGTCGCGAATTTGGAAACATCACGCGCCGTCTTGGCAAAGATATCATCTAGTTGTAGACAGATGGCATCGTCGGCGCGGCCAAATCGGAGGACCAGGACCTTGTCGATGGTGTCTCTGATGATCGTGTCTACTTCTTTCTTCTCCGTCAATGTCGGTAACAGGTAACTCATCTTCGATCAATTTTTATTCGGATTATCGAAAGAAAGAAATCATTTCATGCCTTGAGCATTGCTCGTAGAGTTCAGAAAATAAGTACAATATTTTTAGCCAAAAATAAATAAAATAAAATAAGTATATTTTTCAATTATAAAATAAATTTTAGTTTTTTTACTGTTTTTTTGAGTAATATGAATATTTAATCAGAATATAAATTTTTAAAAGAAAATTGGTGAGGTTTTTATATCATCCACTAGTTTAAGGTATAAATTTAAATTATTAATAAAATATATTATAATATAAAAAATTAAAATATATTATAATAATTAAAATTAAATTATTAAAATTTTACTTTATGCCACTTTACAGCCTAACAAAAAGTTGAAATCATACTGTCCATCATTTTTAGAACATAAAGACCAACTACCAATATATAATTATTAAAAATTATATTAAAAATTTAAAATATAAAATTCTAAAAAAATTAAAGATATAAATTTAAATTATTAATAAAAATAAAAAATATATTATTTTTATATATATATAAGGTGTAAAACTAATTTTACGTAAACATGCATGTTATGTTATAAAACTCAAATCTTAAATTCTTAATTCTAACCATAAAAAAATAAATTTTAATGTGTGAATTTAAATTGTCAATAAAAATATAAAAAATATAAAAATAGTACAATTATCCTATCAATATGGGATAAGATGTTTTTATTTTCCTTATACAAATCACGTGTATCGTACTTTGAGCATTAATTTCTTATTCACAACCGTTTTGAGCATATAAAATAATTATAAAGATCTCATGAATTATAATATGATCGAATACATTTATATTTGAATCTATATTTTTATCCGTAAAAAATATAACTCAAAATTAGTAATTTTTCAATTTTTTCCCAACATATAGTACATTAAAAGTTGTGACCACAGAGGTCCCAATGAAGATGATTTGCAAATTGGCATCCAATCTATTAAACAATAGATTTCATTGATTCAACCTTATTATTCACTTTTAGAAATTAACATCTTCCATCCTCCTCTCTTTTTCTCTTTGAACATATTTTCTTTCATGGCAATGTCTGGACTTTCTCCTAGTTCTTCTTCTTCTTCACCACCTTCCTCGCCAGGAAGTTTGACATTGAACAGCCCGAGTATACAAATGGTTTCGAAATCGGTATCGGAAAGACTCCTCGGGAAATTCTTTGATGCATCTCAATACGATTTCGATTACGAGCAGAGTTGTTTATGGTCTCCTCCGGTGAGAAGAAGCGTTTACATGACATCTCCTGATAACGCTGTTATTTGCTCCCAAGAGGAATTCATCTTCTCAGAACTCAAAAATGCAAAGAAGGCTTGCAGATGGAGCTTTCGCAGTATCGCTTGCTTCAGTGTATGCACATTGCTTTTCCCTTTGCTACATATACATTGAATCCCGACTCCGTTCTTGATCTTAATCGTATTAATCATAACCACAGACAATCAAAGCATTGTTTAAATATTGTTTATGCTTTCTTGATTATTAACTTTCATGAACCTGACATTGGGTTAAATTTCTTGTTACACTTGCAGGCCCTTTGGTGCTGCTCTTGAAGAAAATCTTGTGCTTTGCCAAATCAAAATCTTCAACTCTATTACCATAAACCCTAAACATTACAAGTTTTCAACTTGTCTCAGTCAAAAAAAGGAAAATCAACCCTTTTCAGCCTTGGGGGCTTAAGCACGTGACTCTTGCATGTAAAACTACGTTTCGTAGTTATCTTTTCTGCAACATCTTCTTTCTGGTATTCTGATAAATTATAAAAACCTTGCTTTGATTTATCATTTTCAGCACTTCCCATGCTTTTCTTTTTAGCTTTAAAGATTGAATATTTTCTTGAGATTCTAAAAGAATGTTTGTTAATAATATAGAAGAAATTTGAAATGATAACAATGACCCATCAGCAGACAAGTGTATACAGTAATCTGCAGATTGTAAGCACAAGGAATTTTCCAGCAGACAGGACTTTTCTTTTATGTTTTTTCTGACATTTTCTTTTAGGGTTTGCCTTTTGGAAATTAATGGGAAAATTTTGCTGCTACAAACGGTCCATTTATGAACCAAGTTTCTTAACATTCTTTTCCTTTCTTTTTTCTGTCTCTTTTGTCTGTAATAAACTTGAACTAGATTCCCTCCTTTTCTTTGTTTTTATGAAAATTCAAAAAAAAATTAAAATCATAGATTTTGTCGTTTAAAATTATAATTAGAGTTGAAAGAGATTTAGAGAGTTATTAATGATTATCTTTCAAATTTAAAGATGATCTATGTATAAATAATTTTATAATCGTTTATG
Source organism: Abelmoschus esculentus (assembly GCA_035048815.1). Classification (NCBI taxonomy): domain Eukaryota; kingdom Viridiplantae; phylum Streptophyta; class Magnoliopsida; order Malvales; family Malvaceae; genus Abelmoschus; species Abelmoschus esculentus. Next base: position 12,335,960 of record JAUCBN010000001.1, read on the forward strand.
TGATCAGATGAATATCAACGGTCTATGTGCAAGGATGTGAAAAATTTTAAACGGTGTAGATGTTAAAGAACGGAACGAAAGTGATCGGACTCGGTTTCATGTAATCAAAATTCAGGGGTTGTGTTGTTTGGATAGGTTACACCAGCAGTCATCAATATTGAAACTCCCAAAGTAGAAACCCTGACACTAGTAATCCAACAAGCATGAAACAAGCATGACAACTTCCCTATTGAGTTCTTAGATTTGGTTTCAGCAGTTTTTTCTAGTTTGATCCAGCATCCTCAACAGTTTTCTCATGAAACAGACTTTGATTTGTCTCACAGCTTTTAATGGAAACATCAAAAGACATGAAAGCAGAGTAGGATTCACGTTTCCATGAATCTTTACAGCTGGTATTCTCATTTTCTGCATTGTAACTACATTCCCCTAGAGAAGAATCCAGGCCATTGGCAACTGGATTCATTTTCCTAGATTTTGGATCTTTCAACACCATATCAACCCCATGACAAGCTTTAACCATGGAGATAGTGAATCAATCGTGTATGCAAATTGCAAGCTAGCTACTGCAGCTATGTTCTGGCACACTTACCGGTTCAATTTGTCGAATATATGTGCTTTGACGTTAACACAAAGTTTAAGTTGTGTATCGTATTGCCGAACCGATATCTGATTATTCTGATTTCACCTGATGTTGATACACAAACATACACATCGCACACACCACTGATGAAGTATGATTTGAAGATGACAAGCAGTCATGTATGTTTCATTTCAGGAAGAGGAAGCAAGTCAAGCAACCATATTACATATTTTGTTCAGGTATATGGTAGACTAGATCTACATAACAAATGAAAGGCTAAAACAGAAAGAGAAACCAAAATTTTTGACCTGATAATCTCGCAAAAAACACCAGATGAATCTCCAAAGCTGGATCAGAGATTAATATAGTTAACACAGGTAGCGTTTTGACTTTCACATGCGGTATCATTTATTTTATGTGCAATGAGGCTTTATATACACTTCAAGAGCAGGCTTTGGATGTCAAATCATCAGAACTCGATGACGTTGTTTATCTGAACAGAAAAAGATGGGCGGCCGACATTGGAAAGTGGTGTGTTGACTCTTACTACTATCCCTGACTTTCCGACATTTCCGTTCCATTTAGAGCGTCCAAACTGCATGATTGTAGACAGAAAATGAGTAATGGGCACCGCCATCGAGAACATTAGAAAAGAAGTTAAAGAATACAATTCTAGCACTGAAATGTTAAAGAAATGGAATCTGTCTGGTTACTGGTATTAGCAGAATCAGCAGTTTTCACAATTTTGAAATAGGGATAACTTACTGATATTGAAGCAAATGCAGAAGGATGTGCTGTCAGAGCACAACCGCAGATCAGATTGAGATTATCTCTCAACGTGTGAATAACTTCGGCTTGCAACCCTGGATTACTTCCACCAAATGTTGGAAACAAGCTGGTAATGAATGTAGAGACTAATTAGTTAACATCAGACAGGATGCAAACGAAAACACAAACAATATAGATAAACGAGTACCACATAAAACCGGAACAACCATGTATGTGAAGCGAAACATTGAATTTAGTAGAAAGTCACCTAAACTGAACAGATGGCCTCATCATGAGCCCTGATTGCTTCCAAGCCAAGGCTTGTGAAAGACCAAGCGTAAATGATTTGTCTGGCCATTGCACCATTGGTGTGATGCGAGTTCCCCACTTATTCTGATGAAATATCAAAACAAGAAATTCAGCACTCACAAAAGGCACCCGAAATGGAATAATAAACCCTAGGCTAGAGACAATCATTTAATAAAATCCTAAACAATTACTTCTTTGCTCCCTGTTATGCTGGTAAAAGCTCAGGAACTGACCTTGAAGGAGAAGCTATATCTCATTTCTCCTGGATATTGGCCCTGTGCCTGAAGAAGTCCCCCACAAAGAGGTAGGAAAGCACTTGTTGTGAGCCCCTCACCAGATATGTACGTGAACTGTCCATTTGGAAATTGCAAATCTACAAATGACTGTATGAAGAAGGAAGAGAGTGGCTATGTTAGAAACCTAACATAAAACTTTATCGAATATTTAGTACCAAAAGTCTAAGTCCTAATGATTATCTCATCTAATCAGTCAGTACAGTTCTTTTTTTTTGAGCAGTCAGTCAGTACAGTTCACTGTTTCCTATGAGGGTCATTTAATAATTTTGGTGGTCTTTAGAAATTCAGAGTAGTCAAATATTGCTGGACATCAATCTAATTGCAATAAAAATAGAGAAAACACAGGTATTTTAGAAATTCAGAGTATTGAAACAAGAGCATAAACACCGAATAAAAGGATTCTAAGGCACCACCAACTTACACAGGCTAAAGGCTTAAGACAGAGCATTGACATTAATAGCCATCTCCTATGCTTTGACCATATTGCTGGACAAAGAGAATGCATACCATTCTGCAATCAAGAAATTATCAGAAGAGAACGAAATACAACAATTTGAGAAACAAAAGAACATAATGCTCAAGCCGTACTATCTGTTTTCAGGTTTCAATATACACGCACAAGTGCACAACCATGTAAAATGAATAAGCGTGTCTTATCAGCAAGAAATAATGATGTATGAAGTCACCTAAAGAAACCAAACACTTAAAACCGGGGAAAAGAGAAAGAAATAAACAATAAGAATAGAATTTCATTAAACGGAACTTAACCTTAAAGTTTTTATTCTAACTTAAGCAAGATCCTAGATTAGTTCAGATTAAAATGTATTCCAATGTCCATATTTCTAGGAATTTTATATCAACTTCCTTTAGTATCTTCATATTCTAGATGAACTATTGTTTCCTATTACAATCATTTGAGAGACTTATAGTATTTTGTAAAAACCAATGATGATAGCTATCAGAGGATTCTAGGCTAGGAAAAGCAAAAGCCATCCTGGCATCTCCACTCCACAAACAACAATACACAAATATAAGGGAGAAAAAAGAGACAGAAATTCTAAGCATAAGATTAATGACCAAATGATGTAACATTGGGTAAAAGATTATATAAACTTGATGGTATTACCACATCGAGCGTAACTCTTTAGTTCCATAAGGCCTTGCCAAATTAAGTTTAATAGAACTAAATGCAAATTTATCGGTATTCCTGTTCCCTACATGTAAAATACAGCTAGCAACAATTATTCCATGAAATTATTGCCATACCTTTCTATCATAGCAATACCAAAGCAAATGTTGCTTCGATAGATGAACTGGTAAAAGAAGTGTTGAGTCCCTAACGAAGAGTACTGGTCCAAGCTGAAGAAGAAATAAAGAGTTGTCGCCCCCTGATGTAGAGCTGCCATTTGATGCCTCTACTCTCCATAGGTCTCCCCTTGCAACTAAATTACTTTCTAAATCTCGTGTTCTACTCTCATATGTTGAGGTAAGATTTATGAGCCCCTGCTGCCAGCAAAGATTAACCAGGGCAAAAAAAAAAAAAGAAAAAGAAAATATATGAAAAAGTTATAGCCAGTCAACCACAAATAAGTTCCTCATTCAGTTCAAAATGAAAATAAAGTTAACAGACAACTAACCTGCTATTATCCCATTTCTCTACTCATAGAAAGGGGGAAAAGTACTCATAATTTACACTAGCTAAATAGACGCCTTTATCAAAAGTCTTTACTGCTAGTTTAGAACTGGGAAAAGACCCATCCTAGATAGCCACATACCCCATGCTAGTTGTTCTTACCTGTCTTATAAATGATTAATGGTGTGTGTAAAACTAAATACTAAACTAATCCTTTTGGTTGCTAAGAAAAAAAACCAAGATCACATTAACATATTCCATTACCCTATCGACATATCTGATATGATATGCAACGTCACTGGTTATATATCCTAAGACTCCTCTTTCTTTTCAAAATTAATGGTCTTTGTCTCTTTTCAGACGTGACAGTATGCATCAATTATGTAATATAGACAATTTCCCTTCTTCTAACTATTAAGCGGGCCTCGTCACTTGTTAACATTTTAAACACAACATAAAAATTCTTCAAGAATCTAACACAAATTAACTCCATAATTCAAGCCACTAACTTTCCTCAAAGATTCTCACTTTATTTGCTTGTTTACCTGAGGTCTACCAAGTAGTCCAGCAGACTTCAAATTAAACCCTGAAACCTCTTCATCCTCCTGCTCCTCCGAACTGCCCTCGCTTTCCATGAAAGCGAAATCCTTTGATGGATCAGAAAATCCCACCCAACCCTCCAGATCATTGCCACCCACCTCAACCTTCTGCCGTTTTAAAATCATATCACCTCTAACCGGCAAAACTGTTCTCTCCTCTGCACGAAATGGGATGGGCAAACTCCTGAAGAACTGCTGTACTAACCCATTCAAGCCGGCACTGAAATCCGCCCCGACTCGGCCAATCGTGTTCCCGATGCCACCGATGTCAAAAATGGTTGATTTGTCAATGGGAAGGCCAAAATCCTTTTTGACGAAGGATTGGGAAGCTAACTCGAGGTCAAAAAGCATGTTTTTTGGAGGGTTTGGCCATGAGAACGAAGGTGGGTTCATGTGGGAATGGATTAAACCAGTAAAACCTTGAGCTAGACGATCGGCAAGGTCCTGGCCATGGCGTTGGACCTCTTCCCAGGCTTCAAATGACCTTTCTACTGACATGAAGTAGCAAATCTAGATTAAAAGAAAAACTAAAATTGGGTTCTTCTGAGGAGCTAACCAATGGATAAGAAACGCTGAGTTTCTCAACTTTTCAATGGAAAATTCAAACATTCATACGAAAATTAAACTTTCATACCAACCCAGCTGATTAAAATAGATCTAAAAACCAAATTCAGCTTCAGTAAAGCTGAAATTTCAAGGTAAAAGCTTTAAAACAGTAAGTACGCAGAGGATCAACTACTCAGGCTAGAATCACCATTTTTTCCAAAAAAAAATATCTTTTGAGCTCCTCCAGATAAGGAAAAAAGAGAGACAAATTGGTGTTCTAAATTTTGATGGGTTTTGAAAGAGAGAAAATGGGCGTGGGGTTCCACAAAAACTTAAAACTGAGGAGTGTGAAGAAGAGGAGCAAAAGAGGAAATAACCTAACAAAAAAATCTGCAACAAATTTAAGGCTTTTAAGAAGAAGGTAAAGAATTGGTCTTTGTATTTTTGCTTAATTTAGAGAGTTAAGAAAAATGTATGAAAAGGGGGCGTAGTGGTAGATTATATATATAATGGTTTTCTTCCACGTTGATGTATGCGTGTGGCTACTGGCTATGGCCTATCGGGATAGACTTTTTTTTTCAGGTAAAGATAAATTTGTATTGGTCTTGGGGCTACTCATGATGTCAGATAGGGTCCACGTGAAGATAGGTTTCAACCTTTATCTGTACCGGCTGATGCATCCATCGGTGCTATTTCAGCCGGAGGTGATGGAAGCTCATGCTCGGAGCCAGACAGCCGGCAAAGGCATCGGCTAAAGGTGGAAACCCAGTTTGCTAGCGGCCATAGGTGACTGCTTTTGCAACATGATGATTTCCCTATACTGAGCAAAACAGTGTTCTTGGTTCATATGGTATCATGTCAAGGCTACAGCTTTGTTTCAATTTTTATGACCCAACAGGTGAAATTTACCAATTTTATTTAAATAAGGCACTATACTTTTGTTATACACAAATAAGCCCCTCAATCCTTAATTTGTATCAAAATAGACCCTGAACCTTCAATTTTAGGGCATGTCTTCTATCTATATGTTTTGTCCTGTTAGAGCAATCAATCTCTTGCTTAGAGATATAGAGAGACTAAGATGATGGGAGTGTCATGCCCTTTCTAGCTCATTTTTTTTAACTTTTAATTCTGATTCGTCCTATTTTTTTTATTTCAGTCAAAAACATTTTTTTAACATATGCAGTTAATTTTATTAACAAGAAAATATTCAATATTATAATAATGTTTTACAATTATTATTGTAAACTAAAAATATAATTTGATCATTTTCTTAAAACTAGCCACTCTAGATCAGACAAGGACCATACATGAAAAAGTTTAAAACTTATCCAAAGATTCGATCGAAAAAATAGATACGAACAAATATGATTGCATCAGTAAACGAACCAAAAGGGGATTAATCTATGAAGATCACTGAGAAACGCAGATCAGAATAGAGCGTCGCGGTAAACTATCCACGAGCGCAAACCGCGTATCCATATTCAATCTGAGGGTCCAAAGCAAGGAAGATCATCGAGATAACAAATAAGCGCCATCTTGATCAGTCGTGACGTCGTCAGATCCAACCTTAAAAAACAAAACAAAAGAAAAAACATGCCAATCGATAAGAGAAACGTGTCAAACGACAGAAGAAACGTACCAAAAGGTAGAGTAGATCGTACAACAAGAACATAATTATTTATTAATAAAAAATAAAAGCGATAGAGTCCGACGAATGGCGATCAATATTAAGATTGATGCTGCCGCCGACACTCAAAGAAGAAGAAACAAATATATAAAAAACATTTTTAATTATATAACGTAAGGTTAAAATTAATTTTTTTAATTTTAATTAAAAGATTTAACGTTTTGTTTAGTTAAATTAAATGATTTAATAAGGGTAAAGATAACATAAGGAAATGTTTTATTGTTCAACCCGTGATCCCAAAAGTTTAGTCTTTGTCTCAATAATGTAACTTACTTGAGGTTCTGTTCAAAACGACATACCGTTTTACCTCTTATTTTCTCGTGTGTCTGGTCTGTTTTCGATTACGTTTCTCTTCCTTTGGTCGAATTAAAACCTTACTTTTTATATTAATTTCAAAAATATCGGAAGGAATCAATCGATGGAGGAGAAGATAAAATACCCTAAAATTCTACAAGAAGACTACCAGTCTATGTTCTTCTCTCGCCCGGTATTTTTTTTTTTTTCTCTTTGTTAAATATCTGTTTGGTTGCTAAGAAAACCAAGGAAAAGGAAGTGGAAAGTTTGTAAATTCTGTTTCTATTCGTTTATATTCTGGGTTGTTTATAAAAGATTTGGGTTTTGTCCCAATTGCTAAATAAATTTTATTTATTTAATCTAAATGTTCATGCTTTTTTCTTTGCAAAGGTACCATTTGTTTGTTTTCTCTCTGGTTTGGATTAATTGTTCTTCAGCTTCTACAAGTGGAGAAAATTGTCATTAAGGGTTATTCTTAATATTTCTTTGTATTACAAAATTTATTATTTTAGTTTTAGTTTGATATCTCTTATGCAATGATCATGGAAGCTAATGTGGAGCCATTAAGATCATTTTTAGCAAGGACCGAGATAGAATTTGAGGTTTTGAGTGCAAAACATAAATCTTTGAAAAGGGGACGGATTCGTAAATAAATTAAAATTTTAAAATAATTAAATACGGAGACAAAGGTGAAAAAAGTTCGGGGTGGGGAGTTCGTCACTGATTTTTAGCTTGGACATGGTGAACTGTTGGTTCTGGAATTTTCTCAGTGTTTTATCTTGAGCTTAGAGCAAAGACATTGTTGAAACTATGTCATTTTCGTGTAGCCATAAATTCTATGTCGAAGTATATCTAAACGATTAATGTCATTTTGTTTAGACTTCTTTGGACATGCCTCCAATCATTGTGGAATACCATATTTCTAACATATTTTGCTCTATGTTTTCTTTTTTGCTGCTATAACATGCTTATCTTGTTCTTTTAGTTTGTGGAATAGCTTGTTAGTATTGGTGAATAGTAGCTACTCTGGTTTTCTATTGTTGTTTGTTGGTTCAAGATGAAATAAAAGTAAAGTTTCTTTTTTGTGATAGAATCTGGTAAAAGTGGAGGAATATAGAGAAAAATGCAATCTTGTAGGTACAAATGTTGTGCAAGAAGGCATGGAAATTGTTTCGGGTGTTGGAAACCAGAAACAAGGAAAAGTATTTTACTATGATACCCCAGTTTCTGAAGAAACTGGAGCTTGGACACCTGTGTCTGTTCCTCCTATGTCTGAAAATAAACATGAAGAATGGGATAGAGGCCTCTTTCTGAATGGAGGACACTTTCCTGATGATAGTTTAGGTTCAAATCAGTTTACAGGAGACAGTAAGGATCTGACCTTGTGGGATGTGTTCAGTGAGATGTTAATAGATGCTCGAGGTAAAGTGAAGGCTGTTGCTTCAGGTGATGTTCAAAGACGTGGGATCGCTTGGTTATCTAACCAACTTCTTGAACAAACTTGGAATGAGATGGCTCAGACACTTGCAGAGGCTAATTTTGGTAATGTCAATGAAATACTTGAAGCAGAGCCACCGAAATGGTTGGCTGACAGTGCTGCTTCTGCTTGCATGCTATGTAATGTGCGATTCCATCCTATCATACGCTCCCGTCATCATTGCCGTTTCTGCGGTGGGATATTCTGCAACGAATGTTCCAAGGGACGGAGCCTGTTACCGGTGAAATTCTGCATGGGGAACCCACAGCGAGTATGTGATGTTTGTTGCGTGCGGCTTGAGCCCGTCCAACCATACTTGATGGACCGTGTAAGTCGTGCTGCTCAGTTGCCAACCCATGATCTGACAGACCTCAGTACGTTAAGATCATGGCTTAATTTTCCTTGGGGCCAATCAATGGAATATGAGATTTATAAGGCTGCAAATACTATCAACAATTACAGAAAGGTAATGTCTCATTTTTTAATTTGAACTCATCTAGATTCATACTTGAAAGCATTCATCTCATAACACCATTTCATGAAACATTGGTTACTTTACACAGGTCGGGTCCTTGAAACCCGAAAAGTCCATACCAAATGCTATTTTGAAACAAGCAAAAGGCCTTGCAATTCTTACTGTTGCAAAGGTTGGAGTTGTGGTGACATACAATATCGGAACGGGGATGGTTGTTGCTCGCAGAGATGATGGATCTTGGTCTCCACCATCTGCCATAACTTCCTTTGGTGTTGGCTGGGGGGTTCAGGTAACCCAATATTACCCGTTGTGATGATGAAACTGTTTTGATAATCATTTAACATTTTCTTTCACAAGATTGAATGTATAGCTCGAATCTGTCTCGGTGTACTTATATCTATTTTACTATTATTTCTTGAATCTAACAGGCTGGAGGTGAATTTACGGATTTCATTATTGTACTGAGAAATGAAAGTGCTGTTGCAACATTTAGTGGAAACATGCATTTATCAGTTGGAGCAGGTTTGAGTGCAGCTGTTGGCATTGTCGGGCGAGCTGCTGAAGCTGACATACGTGGGGGCTCTGGTGGTTATGCTGCTTGTTATACATACAGCTGTAGTAAAGGTGAGATTTCGTTTCGCGACAAACCTTTGATCGGATTTATTATTTTGTGTAGTTTTGTTACTTGGAGTTCAGGCAGCCGGTCGGATTTATTTCCCCCCATCATCAGTACCTTCATACTAAATCCCGAGCTTATGATCTTGCGATGTCTCGGTGCACTCTGCAGGTGCATTTGTGGGGTGTTCACTTGAAGGAAGTGTAGTGACAACTCGAAACCAAGAAAATTGTAGATTTTATGGTAATCCGTTGATCACTGCATCGGATATTCTGCTCGGTTCATTGCCAATGCCTCCAGCGGCTTCCACCCTTCATCAAGCTCTCTCAAATCTATATGAAAAGCTTGAGAGGTGATTGCTTCTTTGGTTCTTTCAAAAACATTTTATGGTTTCCTCATGATAATTTACCAGAAACTGTCTCGTATCCATATGTAAATTCCTCTCCTATTATAGTAAGCTTCAGCATGCATTTTTTCGTTACAGGGTGATTTGTTACAATTACTTGTATAGTTCAGGGAATTGTGGAAACTTTCATTTAGATACGAGTTTATTCGAGTTAAATCGTTTTTGCATTCATTGTTTCGACCCTTGAGGTGATCATTCTAGATATGGATGGCAAATTAACCCGTCTCCGTTGGGTCTTGACCCGACCCAACAAGGTTGATCATTTTTATTTAATTAAAAAATCGAATTCGGGACGGATATGTTATTGAAAAACAAAGCTGGGTTAAGGTTTAGGATAGAAACTTACCGACCAGACTGATATTTTTATAATTATATTTTATATTTTTTATTAATTTTTCGGGTCGGATTTAATCATGTTTTTATTAATATACTGTTGTTGACTTGGAGAATGAAGTAAACATTGTTCATAAATGCAGTAAAAGCAAACAATTAGGATGACATGAGAGAAGACTAAAAGTCATTTATTTAATTATTTTCTTAATAGTTTAATGATTTAGTGATTTAGAAAGTTGAGGACTTATTGGTTAATGATTTAATGTTCATCCTCTTATGTCTTTGTTTGGAATTGAATTAATCCCCCCAAAGTGTCGGTTTAAGGAAAAAGCAGCTGTCCTACCAATAGAATCATATCTTATTGGACTAGTTTTTTTTTCTAATAACAATTAGTATCTGATTTATTGACCTGACTAATTTAAATCGGGTTTTGTAAAGATTTATTATGAAAGTTACATTCTCAATCCATCTTTCTCCGTTTATAACATCTTAAATATGAACCTCGATTTTACTTAAGAGATTTAACGTCTCATCCTGTTAGACCAGGTCGTTGGTGAATAACTTTAGAGGTTGACAATGGACTCCACTATAAGCAAGGATGTATATGGACTATGTAGTCATCATCCAAGAATTTTAGGAGAAAAGAAGGTTTAAGGACTCTATATATATCCATTCATGAACCCCCAAACCATTCAACTGTATGAACCCCGATTCAAACTTTGGCATGGCCAGCTCCATGAAAGTTTCGTTCCATCTTTCCCTGCTTGCTCTGTTGTTGATTTCGATCTTTGGTTTTCGGTTATTTCTTCTGGTCATAATGGCAAACCAAGAAGCTGAAGACCAACCTAAAGCCGGTCAAGTTCGAAGCAGTGGCAAGCCTTCATTGATAGAAGAAGGGAGAAAAGCCATTAAAGCCAGCATAGAGAGAAATGGAGGGCATCCATTCGAGCCGAAGCGTCAACCAACTCCCGGCCATAGACCCGATCCTCTTCACTACCATTAATCTCTATATCGAAAGGTTCAAGTCCAGGGAGACCTGACCCGAAACAAAACTTAATACTCGGATGTTGGAGATTCAAAAGTGAAATATTTTCACCATTAATGTATTTGACAGGGAACTTGCTCAGTAATATATTGAATAAAAAGGCAAAAGAAGTGGACTTCGATAATGAAGCATAACAAAATGATAATGTCAAAGTTTGTAATGTACAATAGAAAATGATAAAATTTGAACCTATTCTAATTCTCACAAAAGGATTGGTCATTGAGAAACGGCCATTCAGGCATTTCTTCTAATGACAAACCTAACTAATGACCAAGAAAACAATTATATATAATCGTTTCTTTCATGAAAATCATGGAAATAAGTAGAAAAGGCTGACTGATTCCGAGGCTATGAAACTACCTCGGTGCCTTTGACAACAAGCTACATATGTAATTCAGAGTTAAATTTTCGAAAATTAAAACAATGGTGAGCAACGGCTCAGGCTCACCTCGGTCCCTTTTTGTTCCCTTATCCGGAGAGGATAAACATGGGATCAAAGTTCATACTCAGAGGACAGTGAATATCTGCAGGACAATGTGACATGGGAAAATAGCAGTCGATTTTAGCTAATCTAGTCAATAAGATTATGGACTCACCTAGTCTTGGAACTGCCAAGTGTGAGTTCTAGATCATCTGATCCACATTCTTCATGGATTCTCTCCCCTTCCCATGGCTTTACTATCCCTGTTGTGTGGTTTCCAAATGCAAACTCATCTGAAATGGCTTTGGACATTGGAACATCAGCTGTATGATCTAAACCTCCAGCTATTGCAGGAGAACATGTCCCGCTTTGCCCAGGAGTCCACATGCGGGATCCCCCACCAGCTAAAACTTCCTCCTTGAAGGCAAAGGGGTTTGAGGAGACAAGACTGAATGTAGGGGATGTCGGCCGGCTATGAGGGGTTTGGAGCCCTGCAAACCATTCTGGGTCAGGAACAATCTGACGTCCAGGGCTAGGGGGAGTTGAAGAAGGTAGGAATGATTGCTGTTGTGCACTCCAACCTGGATGAGTAGACTGATCCTCCCAGTTATGTTTCCTTCGTGGAGTTCGAGCAGTCGGTGAGCTCAATGGAGGGGTAACAGGAGCACTAATAGAACCACCGTGAATATAGCTATAGGGACGCTTGGACGCGGATGCGGATGAAGAGGCAGATGAGAGGTGTTTTAGCCAGGGGAAAAGAGAATTCACATCACCATTGGGCTGAACCACATAAGAGGAAGAAGCTGGGCTTGGAAAGGATGATGACGCAGGGCTTGGGTGGTAAGATGAACAGGGGCTCACCGTCGCAGATCCACCTACAACATCAATGCGCTCCACAGGCTTGCAACCCTGCAAAAATTAATTTTTTTTTATCAGTGCCCTTAAAACACATGCAACAGATCAATTATCATTACTATAAAGTATGCTCAACTTTGGAAATAAGAAATTTTAAACAAATAGCACCTCAGAAAACCAAAACTCATTCCAGCATTTTATTGCACATTTAATTTGGGTTCTTACTTCTTATTGAATGTCGCATCATTATATTTACTCCATCTTTCTTTTCCATCCCTATAATCTTACTTTCAGTCCTAAATCATTTCATTTATGAAAAATATTGGTTGATTTGAGATTATCCATTGTGTCATTACTCGTTATTTCCATCACTTCACATGCCAGACTCAATTTGCTTAGGAGCAAAAACCATCAACTGTCTTATGCATGATAAAAACCTCAATTCTCCCTTTAAGCTGCTGCAGTCTAAGATACAATACCGAGCCTTACTAATTAAGTTATTTGAGTAATCAAGCCAAGAACAGCAAGACAAGTTAAAATATGGTAGTAATTAATTAATTATTACATAAAATGCGCAAAAAACCTATGTAACACGATTATTAAGTTCTAAAACATCTCTAAATACATAACACCTTAAACACAGCTATAACAACAACAAAAAAAGACTACAAACAAACGGATTGTCATGCCTGAAAACCCCCATATGATTATATGAGCAACTGAAAATGAAAGTTATAGTGGGAAACAAAATCCCTGGAAAAAAACTCTTTGTTACTTAGCAATTAAAAAAAGCCTAAAAAGAATATCAAACCTCACTGTAAGTTCACATGGTGGCATGGTGCAAAAAACTACTCTCATAAGCATCATTTTAACAAGGGTGGTTATGCCATTTACCGAGATCTATGCAATTTGGGTTATTTTTTAAATTTTGGGATGATCAGTCCCATGTTCTTTCTCATCTGGAACAGTGGAATACTAAGTTATAAGGAATATAGCCATCAAAGAAAGAAGAATCTTTCGTTGGTAGTTCACGGCTCACGCGATGGTTAAAGTAAAGTTAAAAAAAAAAAAAACATAATAAAAAAATACAAAAAAAGAGAGCTGACCAGATCTCTATAACATACGATTAGAGACGACTAATAAAATGACGCTTCTAACCTCTATCCAACAAACAAAACAAACGCCGTCAGTAAAATACCAACGACGGTTCAGGCCGTGCATGTTAGCAGTTGACACCAGATATTCCTGTTTCTACGATGTCAACGATCCGCCGGGACCGGCGTATGCTAGTACAACGGGGTCACTTCTTAATCTTAACATGCACCGCAAAAAGCGGCACAAATTAGCATACAGACCGCAGTTTAACTTGATTTTCTTTTCCTTTGTGATTTACTACTACTCTCTAGAAACTACAATCTTCGTGCTAAAATACGCCAGACAAATTCATTAAAAAAAGCAAAACTTCAATGATACGACCTCCTCCGTGCAAGGTTATGCTGGAAATAAGTAATTTCCCGTTGCTTCGATATTTCAAAAATTACAAACAAAATAAAACAAGCAATCAATAAACGCAAATTTTCAGCGATTTTCCATTTCAAGCAACATATTATCCGTTCAACCAGCATTATCTTCATCTGTTTCCTACTCAGATTAATCAACAAAATAACAAAGAAAAAAAAGTTAAGGTGATAACAATTTACCTTACGATAAGTAGTGCCATCGGGTTCAACAGTCCAACCGGCCTCGTTACAAAGAGCTTTGAGAACTTCATTGTTATCGCAGTGCTTCGGAAGCTTATAGTTACCATACATCCGAAGTCCGGCGAAGATCTTCGCCGCTATCGCTCTCCTCCGCCTCTCTCTCCGCTTGTTATTCTCTCTTTCTTTCCATGTAGGTAGCCTCGTCCCCGACGTCATTTCAAAGCAAAGAGCAAAAACCGATGCTAGAAATATTGAATTTATACAAAATTCTAATGTCTACTTGAAAGAAAAAAACAAACAGAAAATAGAATTTGAAAAAAAAAATAAAAAATTAAAGGAAAAAAAAAAGAATCCTGTTCGTGGTGAATTAAGTGGAAGGTGAGGTTAAAGAGATGGATTTCCTCTGCAACGACGCCGTTCCGACTGTACACGATTGGAGAAGGATCTCCAGTTTCGAGTTTTTAGATCGGCGGCCGGATATATGCAACGCCGGCGGTTCCTGACGGGTGACTTGGAGGGGAAGTGTAGAATCAGATTTGATTGAGATCTATATGGAAAGTGGATTCGGATCAACGGGTTAATGGATGGACCGGAAAACTGGAAATGGCTGTTCTTTTTGGGCTGTTAAAGTTGAAAATCCGGGAAGAAAACGGAAGATGTATTTTTCTGATAGGAAGTTTGAAAGGGTAGCGCTTGGAAGTTAACACGGATTTGCGAGGTGGTCAACTAAAGCTGTACTGGTTGTATATCATTGCCCTTGATCTCTTTGAAATTTACAATTTTACCACTCACAACAAAAAAAATTATTATGATTATAAATATATTTATAAAAAAACAATTAATGTTTATACGATTAATAGGATTGATTCAAGTGGTAAGTAGTTTGATTTTGTTTAAGTAGATCTTGAGCTTGATGTATTATGCACGTAAAAAAATTATTGAAAAACTTATCCATCAAAATTAGTTGTGCAATGTAGGTCGATCTAAATTGATTAGAATAAAATCTTAAAAATTTATATTAATTTATTTTGTATAAATCTAAGTTTTGATATGAGAATATAATTTTTTCTATTTAATAAAAAAATATATAAAATATGTATTAAAATATAACTCATATTTTATCCCCTAATAAATCTTAATTTAGTCTATAATACTATTATTTGTAGGAAAATATAAACTTGAACATATTTTAAAATCTTTTAAAATTATTTCACTAAGAATTTGATATTGTATAACATATATCAAAATTATTATTTTTTAAATTATTTAAACATGCACGAATCATTTTATCTTAATAATTAAATAAATTATTATTAATTTTAAAAACTACAAACTCAAACATTTATATTTTTAATATAATAATTAAAAATATATTTTTAAATAAATATCACTTATTGCTAATGTAATTGATTAAAAAAAAGCTATTTAGACATCAACCCTTATAAATGTCAAAATTTTAATGGAAAATTCTTGCAAATGTTGTGGATGGGAAAAATATTTTCCTGAATATTGACGTGAGAAAATATTTTTCAAATTATTGTGAAATCTACAATAATTTTAAAGACGGGGTTAAAAGGTACCGTCTTTGAATAGGAATTTCAATATCTAAATAGTTTTCTTCTTTGTTGCGACTATCAAAGAGAGAGAAAACACAGTAAAATCGGAGCTTTTAGGCTCCATTTTTCAACAATAAATTGTACTGTTCAAAGACGGAGCCTTTTGACTCATCTTCATCTCTTAATTTTGAATATTTCTTCTTTAAAAACAAAGGCTTTTCACCCCGATTTTTATTTTATTGTAGAATTTATAATATTACAGAAAATAAATCTATATCATCACTATTTTAAAAAATATTATTTAAATACGGAGCCTTTTGGCTCATCTTCATCTCTTAATATATGTCATTGAAATAAATATTATTTTCTTTGACTATACTTATGTATTTAAAGTTAAAAATGGAAGAGATAATGGGAAGGGCAAATTTAAGAATCGAAAAATGCACATGATAAAGCAACACGTTAAGCGTTTCGTCTCCCCTTCTTTCTCCTCCAGCTGCTTGACCCACGTGTGACGTTTTGTTTCCACGTGGCGGATTCTCTTGCGATGGGTATAATAACCGTCTTTGTCGATGATTAGGGGTGAGCGTTCGAGCGAGTCGAGTCGAGTCAAAAAATTTCGAGTTATTCGAGTTGAGTCAACATATTTTTTAACTTGAATTTTTTTGAAATTTTTTTGATTCGAGTCGGTTTTATCGAGTTCGAGTAGAGTCGAGTCAAATTTTCGAATTTTTTATAAATTTAATTATACTATTTATAATGCTATAATACATTTTGATTCTAATTTAAAACTCTCTTTATATCTACATACATATTTTTTCATATTATATTTTACATATATAAATAAGATTTTGAATTATTATTATTATTATCAAATACCTTAGGTATGAATATTTTATTTTATTAAATTACGAGTCTCTTTAAAATATTTTATTTTTATCTAGAAAAGATCAAAACGAGATAAAAATAATGATAAATTAAATACAATAATATAAATATATAAATTAAAAATATAAAATAATTAATATAATTTAAATAATATAAAAAATATAAATAAAAAATATATTTAAAAAATAAAAAATAAATATGGAAAGTGACCATATTGTAAGAAAAAGAAAACTAAAATGTAAAAATAATAAGAAAGAGAAGATATGACTGAAATAAAACTGAAAATAAAACTACATGGACTAAGTGTGTAATTAGACCTGGAAATTTTCGAGTTATTCGATTTTTCGAGTAACTCGAATTTTGGAAATTGAACTCGACTCGAAATTGAAATTTTTTTGAGTTATTCGATTCGACTCAAATAACTTAAATAACTCGATTTAAATAACTTAAAATTAAAAAAAAATCAATTTTTTCGAGTCGAGTCGAGTTTTATTGACCCCTATCGATGACCATCCAATGAGAAAACGAAGATAATGTCACGAGTGTCAATGTTCAGCGCACGTGAGAAATTACTCACCGCCCCAGCCCAGCCCAAGATGGCAAAGACTAGAAACAAAGTAATGGATAAAATATATAATTGGTCATCCAACTAAATCATTTTTATATTATAGTCACTAACGTTACAAAACGGACCATTTTAGTTACCATTTGCAAAATCATTAAGAAAATTGTATTACAAATCATTTTCATCGTATTATTCATGGAACTAATTAATTAAATATATTTATTTTATTAATTTTTATCTTATTTTTTTATTAAGTTAATCTTCACTTGATAAAAATTATTTTTAAATTTATAATAAAGATTAATAAAGATTTATTGATAAAAACATATAAAAAATTAATAAAATAAATATATTTAAATGGTTGATCTCATAAATAACGTGACAGAAATAATTCATGATATAATTTCCGTATAAAAAACGAAACTTAATCAACATCCGATTCTTTTATGTTTTATCGTTAATTACGCTAACTAATTCAGAAATTAAACTCTTTAAGAATTAAGAGTTACCTATACTTGACAAAGATATAAATACATATAAGGAATTGGAACAAAAATCCTCTGCGTCTTTTCTGTGTCTCTCTTTATGCCTTCTTTGTATTTTTGTAGAAAATTAAATTTTAAACCCTAAACCCTTATTTTCTATATCCTAAACCTTAAACCCTACACCCTAAAAAATACACCCTACCCTTAATTCCCTACACCCTAACCAAAACCCCTAAACCCTAAACTCTCTAATTTGAGGTGGGGGCATAAATGAGGGCATGGAAAAATGACAGACGATTTGAGTTCAAAGAATTGTGGTTATAGTTGATAGTTTAATTAGGGATAAACAAAGATCGAATAAAAATTTTAACCGCTCAATCTTATATAACATTTGATGTATTTGATTCGATTCAAATCCGGCTCGAAATATTAGGGTAATAAGTTCACCTCTGACCTGAAAACAAAAAATAGGAAGATATTATGGTATTATCTCTAAATATACAAAAAAAAAATCATATTATTTTCGCTATCATGTCAGAATGTTTTTACTCTAGATTCGATTAGACCCGATTTTATAATTCTTAAAACCAAACCTGAACTCGAATAAAAAATACTCTATAAAATCAAATTATATCAAGTTAAAATTTATTGAGTTTAAATAATTTAATAATCCCAAGTTCGATTCACTTTTATAGAAACTATTTGTTACTAGAAAAGCATATTTGATTATTAACTTTAATTTTACATCAATAAAATTTATTCATCCTTTTAAAGTTAAAGCGTATTATTAAATTTTAAACCTTAATTTTAAATTCTAAATTATTAAATTTTGAAATACGTTTTTTTTAAATTAAATTTTAAACAAACGTATGTATCAATTTTTTTTTGAGTCTTTTTAAAAATAATTTTACTAATCTATGGAACCTTTGTAGTTTATACCCATTTTCCTATAATTTTTTAACAAAACAAAAATCTTGTGCTCTTATTATTTTTTATGTCCCCGCACTAAAAAAATATTTAAAATTAAATTTTGAACTTTAATCATAAATTTTAAAATATATATCCTAAAAAAATATACCTTATACATAATTTTCTAAACCCTAACTATAAACCCTAAATCTACTGTGTCGACACTAAAAAAATTTATATCCAAGGAAAAAAATGCTAAAAATTTTAAATAACAAGTGACAAGGAACATTGTGTTAGAATCTTACTGGCAAAAGCTGGTATAAAATGATATTGCCAACGAGGAATTTGTAGGCGATCGTGGAGGAGAAAACAAGAAAGGTCTCGGAGGAATCGGCAAAGATTGAAGGGTTCCTTGTAACATCTCCAGCACTTTCGTCATTGATGGTCGGTCCGACGGATTCGTTTGAATGCACCATATGCTCACCATGATCATCTTCCTAGTGATTTCTTCATCTTCGACCGTGATTCCTTCGAGATTGAATGCATCTTGTTGGAGATGTTGGTAAATCCATGTAGGGAAGTTCAGTTCACTTGTTATCGACCCTCCGAAATGAGCGTTTTCCTTGGCTCCGACCATTTCGAGCACCATCATCCCGTAGCTATAAACATCGGATTTGTAAGAAACTCCTCCGAAGTTTCGACAGAATAGTTCCGGGGCAATGTATCCTATCGTTCCTCGAGCTGTGATCGATGATAGAATGCTTTCTTTCCGCTCGCATAACTTCGCGAGACCGAAATCTGATATCTTGGGGACGAAGTTATCGTCTAGAAGGACGTTATGAGGCTTGATGTCCAAGTGTAAAATTCTTGTGTTACATCCTTGATGGAGATATTCTAGTCCTCTAGCAATCCCGACCGCGATTTCAAACAATGTTTTATGATCTAGCACACGGAATTGATCCGGTGATCCACGACGATAGATGAATTTATCTAACGATCCATTCGGCATGAATTCGTACATCAAAGCTCTCGTCGAACTCTCGTAGAAAAATCCAAGAAATGTCACTACATTGACATGAGAAGTTCGGCTAATACTCGCGACTTCGTTAATGAATCCCTCTCCGTCCCCTCTCGATTCACTCAGTACTTTAACAGCAACAAGACGACCATCAGGCAATTTACCTCTATAGACGGTGCCAAACCCGCCTTCTCCGAGCTTGTCCTTGAATGACTTGGTGATTTTCTTGATATCCGAATAAGAATACCGCTTCGGAGCAAGATCCGAACCGTATCGCGTGATGAACGCCTCGATCTTTTCACTGTTCTTCCTTTTATTTTGCTGTAAATTCATCAGCATTCCACTCGAAAACGATCCTTTCTTGATCCTCAAGGCGAGCACCACAAGGCAAACCACCATAGCAGTAGCCCCAACCACTGAAAACCCTGTTTTCATGAATGGTCCAATCAGCTTAGAAAATTTAGTTGATTTTCATTCTTTTAAATATGATTAAGATAAAAATTACCTATTATTAGTTTAATCTTCAAACTGGCACCTTTAGATGACCCTGTAATATAAAAAAATACAAGAAATTAATATAAAAAACAAGCATGTTACTTCAGAATAATATGTTTCTTATCAGGCAGCTTTAGAATTGATGCTTTCACACAAATTATATTTCAAAAGTGACCACCAAGTAGGGATATCATTTTCTTAATTTCTTTATTTTAACTCGAATTAAAATTATATAAAATAAATAACGAGACAAATATAACAAAAAAATAGATAGATTTTAAACCCAAATAACTCGAATTGACTTTTATAGTCAATAAGTTATTAAACAAGATATGCATGAAAGTTCTTGACGAGGATGGATGTAAAGGAAGCATCCCACATCGATCCTGACCATTAATATTCATACAGACAGCACAGCTGACAGCTGATTGAATACTAAGTTTCTGCATTTATATTATTATAATAATAACACTCAATTTTCTTGATATCGATGGTTTTGATTTATGCCATTAAGAAAATTCAATGCTTACTATATAGCCAATGGATTTGTAAAACCCCAGACTTTGACTCACATGGTTGGAAAAAAGTTGCAGGTTTTAGAGAATCTTTAAGTTCTTTTTCCAGGGAAAAGAAAACCCACCAAGGAATTTTCTAAAACTTGGCTAATTCAATCAACAAAACTAAGAAAAAAGCAAGAAAATCTGTGTTTTTAGTGCATACCTGACAGAAAACAGGTCGATGCATCAGTATGATCTGAGCAATAACAAGTGAACTGATTCAAGCTCTTATTGTACCCACACCTCCCACCAGAACCACTGCATTCATCACATTTGGAAGCAAGTTTTTCATCCCATATCAGGCCAAATCCATTACCAAGTGGCAAAACCAGAGTATCTGGAGTTGGATTGCTCTTAATTGTCTCAGTTGCGGTATAAAAAGCTGGAACAATCACATTGCTAGAACAAGATCCCAACCCATCTTTAATTCCATTTGACAGGTTGCCAAAAACAGATGCTATAACATAGTAATTCGCCAAATCTGTTCCATTTCTGCTGCTGCTGCAGTTGAACCGAGTTGGAAACCCTTCTGATATGCCAGAAATCAAAGGACAGTCATAGTACAACGTTATGTTCTCGAGATTCCAAGCGTAACTCAACAGGTTGAAGTCCAAGGTGGTGTTGGAAAAGGTTTGGGGACAAAGGGTCTGCAGATAATCAGTTCTTGCAACCGTGAAAGCTTGTAAACCGAGGTTGATTTCGATGACTTTGTAACTTACAGACATGATTGAAATTCGGGTTTCTTCGGTTTCAAGGCAGGTCAGTTTCAGCTCCGGTTGTCCACAATTCTCAGGCCGGTCACCTCCCCAGAAAGGATAACTGATGTTCCTTATGTTCCCACAATGGAATTGTTTGCTGCAGGCCGAATAGTCTTCATTGCTTTGACTTAATGAAGCTGGAACTTGAACTGATAGAAGGATGAAGATGAAGAAAACCAGTAGGTTGAGAGAGAATTTGGCAAGTATTTTCATATTGACAACACAAAATTACATATGAATGAATTGAAAAACTGAAAGACTATGAATGTTATAAAGGGAAAGAAGCTCTTAAATGACTATAATCAATTGGAAGAAATTAACATGAAGTTTCCTCATTTTCTATTATCACTATTAATAGTTAGAGTGGAGCATGGCGACTGGGATTGTGATCGGTGTTAGTCGGGCACGAACCCAAAATTTTATGTAAGGAGTACAAATTATCAATAAATTATATTAAAAAGATAAGAGATATAAAATTATAAGAGTTTTAGGGATGAATAATTAGAATATAAATTAAAAAAAATAGAAGAATTTAAAACTTTTAGGGGGTGCGGCTACACCCAATACCCTTAGTTCCTTCTTAGTGCTAGTGTTGATGGGACCTGGTGTGGTTCATACAGGGACGAAGCCAGGATTAAGAGTTGAAGGGGGCAAAACATAAATATTTAAAAGTAAGGGGGCAAATTCATAAAAAAATAATTTTTAAAAGAATTTAAATAAGAAAACAAAAGTGAAAAAAAAAATTTCGGAGTGGGAGACGATTATCACTCCCCACCCCAGCTCCGTCCCTGGGTTTATATTTTTTTAAAAAAAATTTCTTTCATTTTTGAAGTTACATATTTTAATGATGGTTAAGAAAGAATAAATGACTTCAAACTTTGTAAAAGTAAATGATAAATCGTTTACAATGATTTTTTTTCTCTATTAGAGACTTTTACCAATAAAATCTTGTTTTATTTGCAAGTAGACATGCTTGGAGGCCACTTGAAATTAGAAAAAAATGAAGAAAACTATCTAACCTGTAGAAAAATAGATTTAGACAAAGAAATAGACTACATGACTTGAGCTTCATTATTCAAGATTCTTACTCGTTTTAACACGCTTTCTAAGTAGATTTTATATTGTATTATAATATAATTAATATTAGAGAAAGACTTTGAAATAGTAAATTAAAGTTTAAATGTGTTTATCAAATTTAGGGTTATAAATTTAGTTTAGCGGTTTAGGTTATATGATGTAGAAGATTTAGAATTTGGAGCGTTAAAGTTTTAGATATTAAAAATAATTATGTAAAAAAGAATAATAGAACAATTTGAATTAAATGGGTTAGGCGTGAGCAAAAGTTGACTCGAATAAAAAAAATCGGTTTTTTTAATTCGAAAATTTTGATTTCGAGTCGAATTCAAATTTTTAAAGTTCGAGTTACTCGAAAAATCAAAAAAACGAAAATTTTCAAGATCTAATTACACATTTAATCTCTGTAGTTTTATTTTCAGTTTTATTTTAGTCCTATCTTATCTTATTTTATTATTTTTAGCTTTTAATTTTCATTTCTTTACAATACGATCACTTTTTCATATTTATTTTTTATTTTATTTAATATAATTTTTATTTATACTATTTTATATTTTTTAATTTATGTATTTATATTATTATATTTAATTTATTATTACTTTTATCTTATTTTGGCCTTTTATAGATAAGAAAAAAAAATAACGAGACTCGTAATTTAATGAAATGACATATTCATACCTAAAGTATATGATAACAATAATAATAATTTAAAATCTTTTATTCATGTAAAAAATAATATAAAAAAATATGTATGTAGATATAAAGATAGAGTCATTTAAATTATAATCAAAATGTACAATAATATTATAAATAGTACAATTAAAATTTATATATAAACTAAAAAAATCGAATCGACTCAAACTCGCTAAAACCGACTCGAATCGAAAAAATTTAAAAAAATTTTAAATTATAAAACATGTTAATTCAACTCAAATAACTCAAGATTTTTTATTCGATTTGACCCGACCGAACGCTTACCCTAAAACGGACTACCTATGTAATAAATCTCTACCGTATCTAATCCGTATTAATCTAATGGTTATATCACAAGTTCAAGTTAGTTTCTTTTGTTTCAATCTTGAAATCGTCGGTCTAAATACAAGTGCCAAAACTAGGTGCTTATTTTTTTTTAAAAAAAAAATCAAAAATCAAAAATCAAAAGTTGAACAAATTTTATTTCTAGTTAAATATTGAATCAATGGTTTAATTATAATTTATTACTCGCCAAAAATAGAATGTTTCAATAGAGTTACGATGTTGATCCTATTTAAATATTGAATCAATGGTTTAATTATAATTAAAAATCATGTGTTTTATGCAATTAACATGTGATTGTTGAATTGAGAAATTGGTTTAGATGATAGTACAAAAATAAAAAAAAAAGTCGCTAAGGGTTACTATTCTTCGATCGACTTGATCCGATATATCAGACCAAATTAACCAAAACCGTCAATACTTGATCGTATTGACCCGAGCCGGCCAGCCGGCCGACCAACCATATCAGGTTTTCTCATCCACACCAGCGCAGATCCATCTCTGTGCCAAAGAGAGGCTGCATAGAGATGAATGCACAAGATATATAGTACACAGGCGCGCATTCGACAGTTTCGTTGAGAGGTATAAACTGAAGTAACAGTAGATGAAACTAACAGAGAAACTGATACTTTCATTTCATATGTAAAACTTGGCCAAATGTTGCAGAAATGGATCATGGATACTAGTTGATGTTCAGTGCCATAATGGCAATAAACCCTTTTCTGCATCTTTAACGAAGCATCATTCGAAGCCGAGTAGGAAAAGTACAGACGCATAATGCAGATGCCAAGCTAGTTTTAGCATTACAATAGGAAGAATACATAATGTAACAACTATTTGAGGGACTTGTGGACTTATCTGATACTGATCTTCGATATTTTATCGGCTTCAACTTCGCTCATTTGCTCATGTGGGTTAAGATCCTGCTGATCAAGGCTTCTTTCTTCCCACTAACAGGAAGGTTGTTGGCAGTTAAGTAATTCTTCAAAGCTACCACTGTTAAATTGTTCAACTGCAAAACGAGGAATAAACGAGTAAGAGATAAACTTCAAAGTGCGCACGGTTCATTGGGTGACGTAATGCCAAGATTCGAGGAAATTATGAAATAGGCTTTTAATATGCTTGAGGAATAAAAATATTAAGAGATTGAAATATTATGATTGCTACAATATCTATAATCTCATACACAGGAAAATTATTTTTCCACTGAAATATCATTTACATGAACAAATTACCCTAGTTGAAGTTCTCCCTCAAATTTAGTTTAAAAGAATCCATTTCGATGACTAGAAGAAATTAAATTGAAACACAGATTTCACCTGCCCCTTTTCTGCAAGGTCACCCCAATCAAAATCCTTGGCCGCGTTTTCCGCAATTGCTTTACGTTTTCTAGAGGCTTCACCCACTTTTTCTTTGCCTAAATTGTCACTTTCCTCATTATAGTTATCCCCATAGACAGAAAGCTTGAATTCTTCTATTGCCTTAATAACTGCTGGTCTGTGCAAAAGAAACACTCTCACAATGACCAGTACGAGGTGAAAGAAATTAAGAATACAAGTTAAATCCTTATTACCTAGCCAAACCTTCCTCATCAGGTGCCGTCTCATCAATGGTCTCAGGAATATTGTCTTCCTCTAAAGCTAGAGCCTGCAATACCGCATAATGTCTCTGCAAAGCTGAAATAGTCACCGAGTCAATAAAGTGTAACACGAATGGGTTCAACAACTTGGCAGTTCAATGTAACGAGGGAAAAAATAATAACTTGGAATTTATTATTATCAAACCTTAAAATTACTCGCATTGCTTGAACAATTGGAAACCAATACTATTTGACAAGTAGTTACATAAACTCAAACACACAGAAGACAAAGCAATCAACAGAAATTATATCGATTCATGATTTAACTTTGTCCAAATATGTTCCCAATATTCAGGATGGTAACCAAATTGCAGTTGCATGAGGTAACTCTAGAGAAACTTATATGAGTTATGATCCATAACTTCAATCATGTTGAAACAGAAGTACTGCTTTTCACACGCTTGGAACCAGCGTATTAAATCATTTATTGATTTTCATACGTCTGGAAAAGAACAGTCTGTGAACCTTTGCAAAAGAATAATGGCACAAGTAAAACATAACAGCTTACCAGGGTTAGCAAATTGTAGAGCAGAAAAATCCTTTACGTAAATACGTTTAATTAAAGCAGCAGCTTTTTGAATTTGATCCTCATCAGCTTGAGGTACATCATCTTCTATATCTGGAAAAATCTGTGAAACACCCGCACCATTAGTGATAGCACGGCTTGAAAACCTTGTAGCATAAACTCAAATATTTCCTTGCCTCTTCCTCATCTCTGATGTCATCAGAGTATGGAAGGTATATCATGTGCATTCCAGGCGGCTCCACTTGAGCACCAGCACTAGTAACCTCATCCTGTGAAGTTTCAAGAAGATTGATAAACACAATTGTGTCTGTAAACAAAATGTAAGAAAGAAAAAATTCTCATTTTATCCTTCAGTTTTGAATAGCATAATTTGCAATTCTGATTGTGTCATGTATCGGAGAGCATAAATCCACTATGGTGCTTATATTATCTCATCATTTAAAGATAAGGGAAAATAAAAACAATTAATAAGTTGACAATATATAGCAAGACAAGCAATGGAGAACAATTTCCTAACTACAGGCTTTCACCGGATGCATTAGTCAAAGGCATAACAAATATCTTACCTGGGGAACTAAGGCAACTAATTGAGGATGAGATGCAGCCCCATAAAATGCCACTGCAAAACTGCAATGAAGCAAAAGCAACACTTAACTATTATGTATTAGCAACAAGAACAATGATATGTTATCAACTTCTTGAAGCTTCGGTTTGAAGAACAACAGTAGACCAGCACATAGAAGGTGAAGTTGCAAAATGCTAACCTCTTGAGTCGTAGCATAGATCTATGCAAGGCAATGAAAACAGTGGTGCTACCAACCACTTCCTATATTGGACAAGAAGCAAAAGTTTTAGTTATTTCCCCCAAAAGAATAAAGTATGTTTATTAAAAATAAGGACAACAAGTAACAAACATATGCCTGCATAGTTGTATCCACAACATAATACCAGTGATTATCTTACAGCATCATCTACTGCAACTAATAATTAACATGAGTATAAGCAGGATAGTTTTGATTCCTAAAGATGATAATTTAAGCTCCTTCACAAAATATAGAAGCCAATTAGAAAGACACTTAATCTGCACTTTAAAATTGAACTAAGCTTGGACCACCCATATTCCCCTAATATGTTCACCTATGGTGGGAGCTTATTGAAGGTCCGTAGAATGGATACAGAAAACTAATGTTCTTAGCTAAACACTAAATATCTCAGCATATCTTTTCACAAGCAGCGATTTAATCATATTATCTATTCAAATATAAAGCAAACAGAATCAAACTCAGGACATATCTGCCAGGTTTCGATTTGACGAATTTTTCGCCACCAGATCCTATTATTTTAAAGGAACAACGGTAAAATCTGCCAAACAACCATCTACATATATCAAATATTAAAGTTCTCTGGAAAGAACTGCATGGCCTTTGAAAACCTTGTTCATTTTATTAAAGCAGGCCTTTATGTTTAGGAGAACATGTTCTCATTGACTATCTTCTGCCTTGTTGAAAATTAATTCATTTTCCTTTTTTCTCATGACTGCATTAGCATTCCCTTCATTTACAGAAAACACACATCAAGCAGCAAATTTAATATTATAATTCCAATAAACTTGTCATTCATGGTTTGATAAAGTAGTCTCAATCAAGATTATCTTTCAATGTAAAATGATTGTAGTATAACTATATCACACTTGGCTTTCCTATTATCAAATAATTGGATGGGAGAAATAGAAAGCAACCTTCAACAACTCAACATTTAAAAATAAACAAGATCAAGAGTAAAGCAAATGCAAAAAATTTCAAGAAATATCATTAGAGGAAAACTCAACCTGGTCACTGGGGTATACAAACGTGGATGGTTTCAAATTGTGGTAATCTTTTAAGCAACTTAATGGCTTGAATCCAAGAAGACAAAGGCGTCCAGGTGATATTCTTTTTATGTCAGCTATTTCCTCTGGTGAAAACTTGACATTCTCACTGAAAAATCAGGGTCGCAAAGGGGACAAGAGTTGATTCAGAAAGAGCTGTAGAAAATACACTATAAAATACAACTGTACAACTTATGAACAGATATCAGTCTTAAACTACATTATTCCCTGACAAACAATAACCCAACCATAATGGTGACAGGAAGTTCCCCCAAAATCAGAGAACTTTTTTTTAATCACGATAGATCAACAACACAAGCATTAGACCAATAGTATGATACTCTAAACTGGAAAGCTGCTTCATTAATCGAGAACATATGCTGCCATGTTGGCCACTGTAACATGTGTCACCAATATTATATAGAAAAAGGAAAACCTTATCTTCAACCTTTTGATGAATTATTTTCTATTAGAAAAAGGATTTTGGTATACCAAATAACATATGAAGAAATATATTGTATAGCCTCTAGAATAAATTCATCCCCTGTCATCCCAATATCAGAAGCAAATCTAATAAAATGAAGAAAAGGGATATATTATATTATAGTTTCCTACAGAAAATAAAAAACAATGTCATATTATGCTCAACCTCTTAATAAGGTCTACATCCAATAAGAATTAACTCTAATATTTTACATGTAATGGAGAGGAAATACAATGTCATGCATATGTCATAGTATAAACAATCTGCTAATAAGGTCAAACATTCAATAAGAATTAACTCCAATATTTTACATGTGACTGGACACACGCATGGAGCTTTCAATGTTTAGCAAGCATAACATATTCTCTTAATTTGTTAGATAATAGCTATGCTTACTTTCTGTAGGGCTGAAAAAGTTTTGGAGGTTCCTGAATCAGTGCACCGGTATCCTCACAGATCAAAGATCTTTCAATCTGCACCATATCATTAAAATAATTAACTAAAATTTATGAGAGCTTCAGTTGGACAACTGGAAAAAGAAAGATCTCACAATGGGTCAACATGAGTAGTATACTTCTCGATGACATTTCTTTCTACCTACTTATTATTATAAATACGTGTGTGTGTGTGTGTTGCAATGCACAGAAGCAAGGATTTCATGAAGGGAAATGATACAAACTTTCTTCTCAGAAAAAAAAAAACTATTAACCAACTCATACTGCTTAATATAGAACACATTCTTTCTTTTACTCCATTTAAAAAAAAGACAACTTGTAGTTACCTTTAAAGGATGATTTGTGACAGAATCAAGCCATGTAATTGTCCCTAGGAACATAAAAAAAATGAGAGAAAAGTATCCTGACATCCAAATTCAAATAGAACATGGAGAATTGCCTACCTGGAACTGTGGGACGAACTAGAGCATAAGTATTCAGCTCAATTGACAATCCATTGGCAATATGAAATGCAATCTTTCTAATTACCCGCTTTGTGAACATACGCTTTCTCAGTTGATCTTTCATATCTTCCAATCTGGATTTAGATTATGAACATATTCATAAAATGGAATGTCAGACTAGATTATGAGCATATTAAAAATGTTTGAAGTCGGAAGAAGCGTGAGTTAGATGTAAGCAGAAAGTTGCCACCTCCTCTGTCATAAGAAGAAAGAAGAGTGGAACTCGTAATTTAGCATCAAACAATAAATCCCATCATACATAGCTCATGCATTTATACCAATGCACAAGACAGTGACTCCCTTGTGACTTTGAGTTCATTTGATGGCAATAGAAATTGTATAAAAGTGAGACATTAATGCTATAAAAACCATAAATACATACTTCTGGCTAGCAGATTGCGTAAATTGAGCAAGATCTTGACCACCTAAACCAATCAAATCCTGAAAGAAATGAAAGATTGTTATCCAAAGAAAATATACAAACCATCCGTTCAATCTTCACAGGAAAACACAAGAACAAATGAGTATACAGCATAGAAAACAGAAACATTGAACTCCGAATCTGGACGACTCAAGGGGAGAAGTTCAATTGAGATTCCGAGATCTTGTGCATCCTGGAGAGAGAAACAATAAGAGGGGTAACATAGTAATGAAAATAAATCTCAATGTACTTAGAATACTAAATCACTTAGCATATGCAAATTTATATTTAATTTACTTTAGCTCGCTGCAATGTAGTTCTTGTCATATCTTTTTTTGCAGCATCCTGGATACCCCCAAAAGGATCATCTTCATTAGTAAAGAGAAGAATTCTCTTATCAGCAGTCTTAATAGACCTGAAAGAGTTTTTCTGTCAAAAACTAACAAAAACCAGATGTGGTGACATTGGAAAACAAACGAAGAGCTAAAACATGTGCTATTTAATCATGAGAAGACATGCAACAATAATCATACCCTTTACGAAGAAGAGCTTGGGCAACCCATAGGGCATTGTAAAGCGAATTCTCACGAGACCCAGGAACAATACCATACTGACTTCCAATTTCTCTCATAAATGATTCTGCAAAGCAGCTTAGAAAAGTGTATGTTAGTTCCCCAAAAAATTGTAAAAGTTAACATAAAATACCGTGTTTAGTAAATCTAATAAAAATGTGATTAAGACTTTACAATCAGTTAAGGGTATTGTAGAAACAATCTAAGTCAAAGAAGAGATGCACAAGCTTTGAATCAAATTTTCATCATTAATCCCCAATAATATAATCAATCAGAATATAAACTACCTTCTATGAAGTCAAATTCTTTTATAAGCCTAGCTGTTGGCCTGTCTAGTTGCTCCCTTTCAGCAACATTAAAAACAAAAACACCATTTAAATCCTGCAAGTTCTTCTTTTCTCTCTGCAGAGAGAACACAAAATAGTAAGAAAACATATCACAGGCACTTAAAGACTACAGTAGCATACATTCTGAGCATATAGCAAAATAACCACAACATCTACTTTACTTACTCTTCTGCTTTAACCTTTGGTTTAAATTGGCAAAATCATGATGTGATAAAGTCAAACCCTTTGTCTATGTCGTACGCATCTCAAAATTTTGCATTTGTTTATTTACTCTATGCTCTAAGTGGACAGACTCAGCTCTTTTTATGTACATAAAGACTAGAGGATTTAGCTACAGTAAATGGCTAGAATGGCATCTTACAGTATTAAAGAAGCAAATGGCAACTTCATCATACGATCTACTAATGATCTGGGTCTTGAGTGATTCTGCAATACAGCTGACAGTGGAGTGGAAATGAGTTTCGTCCTTTTGATCCATCTGCCAATATTCAGGTAAACAAGAAAAATTCAACAACTGCTAGTCATATTACATTTCAAGTGTAAAATAAGGCAACAATTGGTTAGCCAAAAGACATATCCATCAGGGAATAGCTTAATTACCATATAAATCCATGAAAAAAAAAAGAAAATCCAACTGATTTACTGATATTAAAATCCCAGACTATTTGTTTCGATTACAAATAAAACTTACACCAGGACAAGTCGTGTTAAACATTTTCGGAGAAGCATCAACCAAGTAAACAGCATACTCTTTGGAACCCTCACTTTGCTGCGAATATTGGACAAAATCACCACAATTACATCTCTCATTTCTTAACCATGAAGAAGATTATAGAATGAACTAAAGTAGAAGAGAATGAAGACAAACCTGGAAGAATTCGTTATCTGGGTCATCTTCTTCGTCCTTGAAAACATCTTCTGGGTCCAAATCCATTGTCAGAGATGAAATTTTTCAAAGTTTTTTGCGGGGTTTTTTGAAGGGTTAAAACTTAAGTTTCCCAGTTCCTATGCATTTAAATACCTTTCAAAACTTGGAGGTGTCCCGGACAAGCTAAAGGAATGTATTGGGTCACAAAATAAACAAATGAATGGGGACGAAGGTCAAAGGGTTCATGGGCTTGCGGATATAGTCTTTTCAGGCAGGCTTGGTCTATTTCATATGGGCTTAATATAAAAAATCCTAAATTATATATTTTTAAATGTTTAAATTTTTTTATTAAATAAATATTTAAAATTTAAATCATTATTATTTTAAAGTGAGGGATTCTATCAGGATGCGAGGTTTAAAGCCTTCGAGATGCTATCACACGACAGCCAACAGTACAGTTAAGCTCCAAGAAGCACATCCATGGATGGGATACTAGCTGTCTGTGATCAGACTAGAAATAATTTGAACCGAACTACTCGTTTACTACCTCTACAGAAGGTTCTCATAAAATATTAGTATTCTGGATTCATATGTTTGATAAAATTTATGGTATGTACAATACGTTGGAGTGGAAAAATTATTAGGTGAACCTTGTTCATCACGTCATTCATGGTCCTAATTAATCAGGACCATTGATCTTAATTTTTTTTCAAGTGAGTTATTATCTCTTTCCTACATGGATTTAATGGGTGGGTAATTATTAGGTGGTTATTTAAAATTAATAATCGGTTAAACCATGAATAACGTGATGAACAGGATTCACCTAATAATCTATCGTCGGATTGGCAACCAAAAGAACCTAGAATTGTTGAATCTGCAAGAAAACAATATTGCAGGACCTATTCCTTCAGCAATATTTAATCTTTCAACTCTATCGGTCATGGTTCTGACATCAACTCAACTCTCTGCCCATCTTCCATCCGACAAGGGCCTTTGGCTTCCAAACCTGCAAGAATTATACATGGA
Source organism: Abelmoschus esculentus (assembly GCA_035048815.1). Taxonomy (NCBI): domain Eukaryota; kingdom Viridiplantae; phylum Streptophyta; class Magnoliopsida; order Malvales; family Malvaceae; genus Abelmoschus; species Abelmoschus esculentus. The sequence continues at coordinate 12,368,051 of JAUCBN010000001.1, forward strand.
AAAAACAATACAGTCAAAACAGCAATAGGTCTTCCTCCATCACCACCTCTCCCATAAATCCTAACCTGTAAAATCCCCAAGGGAAAGAGAAACAACCAAACTCAAATACTGAACCAAATTCAATTGAAAGGTCATTAATATGGTCATATTCCAAAGGATATGTTTGGTCATCTTCCAAATTTGAAGGAACTGGACTTGCGTTGTAACCTGCTTTCTGGCAGAACTCCGACAATGACAAAGTTCAAAGACTTCAGATTTCAGAACAAAGACAAAGTTCAAAGACTTGATATTCCAGAACAAGGACAAAGTTAAGTGATGAAATTTGTAATGTACAGTAATTGTTTTATATATATGATTCTTTCTCAATTGTTATTTACAACGACAAAGGTCAAAGAGTTCAGATTCCACAACAAGTCAAGCAGACATTATTTAATCCAAAACACGGCAAAAGGTAAGGGGGAAAATTACTATGTTTGTATCATATATATTTGTAGGCATCTATGTAGTTATATAAACAATCTTATTTTAATGGTTATGGTGGTTTGATGTTGAGAGGTACTATTAGAACAAGGGGAAAAAACACTGGGAAAAACTACAAATGAACATTTCAGCATCATTGAGTGTTCGAAGAAATTTCAGTGTTTAATTTAACAGTTAACAATGAAAAAATATAGTGATGATTCAATTACTGGATCCATTGCAGTCTATATAAAGAATGGAATATCCATTTCCAGTGTCTCGAATATCTCCATCATGGTCATACAACACCCGTGGTGCATTGTGATATAAAACCCAGCAATGTTCTTCTAGATGAAGATATGGTTGCACATTTGGGTGACTTTGGCATTGCAAAACTCTTATGGAAAGAGGACTCATTGATACAAACCATGACCATGGCAACAATTGGATATATGGGACCAGGTGATATTTCTAATCATACTCAAAATTTATTGTGTTGCATTGTGCGTTTTTTCCCATTAACAAGATATTATTGAATATCGGTGATGTTTCAAATTCTTACGCAGAGTATGGAACAGAAGGAATTGTTTCAACAAAAAGTGATGTGTATAGTTTTGGTATTCTTATGATGGAAACTATCACAAGAAAAAGGCCTACGGATGAAATGTTTGCAGCAGAAAGGAGTTTAAGGAGTTGGGTGAAAGAGTCAATATCATCTCAGCTAAATCAAGTTGTAGATACCAATTTTCTGAGCACTATTGAGAGGGAAAGGAAACGTTCAGCAGGCAACAATTGTGCCTTGTCCATTTTGCATGTTGGCTTAGAATGTTCAGTAGAATCACCAGCTGAGAGGCCTGATATGAAAGAGGTTGTTGCGAAGATAAAGAAAATTATAGTAAAATTCTTAAGGTCTAATGAATGAGTTCGATGAAGAGGCATTTGTCCATTACATTAAAAGGAATGGGAGAAGGAGTTGCACACAGATGTATCCATGGAGCTCGTACCAGCATAATGTAGGAAAATAGTTAACAAGAAGTTATTCTGTTAGTAGTTGGTTAGGGAAGTAGAAGATTAGTTTGTTCGTAACTATCAACTAGAGTAGATGAATGATGAATTCTTCTTATTTTGGCTCTGTTTTATTTACTTCCTGCATAAAGGAATATCATTTTCTCAGACGATTCAACGTTTCCTATGCCTTTTCTTATCAGAGGTTACATGGCACCTGAGTAAGCAACGAGGGGTTATACCCTCTTTTAATAAATTCTTAAATTCTTACCCAGAGTATGGAATTCAAGGAATTGTTTCAATAAAAGGTGATGTGTAACAGATTAATTTATTATTCTTACTATATAGTTTTTTTTTTTTTTAAAAAAACACTATTTTAGCATACAATTCATTAATAATGAATATTTATCTTAACAGATTAATTTATTATTCTTTTCCAATTGTAACATTGTCCGAGCTGCAGGCCTTTGAAACGACAAAAACTAGATTGCAGAACAAAGTAAAGCAGGCCATATTTGATAAGAAGGACGGTAAAAGGTCATGAAAACTTGGCCAGTCCTTTATATCCATAGGTATCTATCTACTTAAATAAGCATTTTTTATTGCCAGAGGAACCATATATATTAGAGTGATCATTCAATAATTGGTGTTACAGTCAAGTGTATATAAAGAATGAAATATCTCTCTTTCTACATCAGTTCTGTCTTCGAAGAAAAACTCAACACCCAAATTCAGATGGCCAACACTTTCCTCAACTTAGCTCTTCTCATCATCTTCCATTTTTCAATGACTTCTTTCTCCATGGAATTAACCACTCTACTTACAGACCAATTGGCTCTTCTTGCATTAAAAAACAATGTTGTCCATGATCCTCAAAATGTTTTAGCAACTAATTGGTCAGTTTCTACTCCTGTTTGCAATTGGATTGGTGTTGGTTGCAGAACCAAACACCGTAGAGTCACAGCTCTGGACCTTACTGGGTTGGGACTAGTAGGCACACTTCCTCCCCACTTGGGAAATTTATCATTCCTTTCTATTCTTTATCTCACAAACAATAGGTTCCATGGCATATTACCTGATCAGTTATCCGATCTGCGACGTCTAAAATATTTAAGTCTCGGTAACAATAGTTTTAATGGAGAAATCCCATCATGGTTGGGATTATTAACCCAGCTTCGGAAGTTGTATCTGTACCGTAACAACTTCAAGGGTGTCATTCCATTCTCCATAGGCTATTTGCCAAAGCTAGAGATCTTGAGCTTGTATAAGAACCAGATTTTAGGTTCAATACCCTCCTCCATCTTCATTATATCTTCCTTGCAAGGAATAGATCTTAGCAATAACATGCTCTTGGGCTCCATACCCTCTATCCCACGGGAATTGCTTTCGCTAGAAGTGATCGATTTCAGCTATAATAATCTCAATGGTCATATTCCAGAGGCCATGTTTGATCATCTTCCCAAGTTGAAGCAACTGGACTTGAGTTCTAACCTACTTTCTGGTAGCATTCCAACCAGTTTATACAAGTGCAAAGAGTTACAATTTTTATCTTTATCATTTAACCAGTTGGAGGGAAATTTACCTGTAGAAATTGGGAATTTGAGTATGCTTCAAATCTTCTATATCGGGAGAAACCACTTTCAAGGTAATCTTATTAATGATGCTTTTATTTAGTTTATTGCAATAGTTCTTACTAGTAGCTGAGTTCTAACATTGACATGTGTGTTTTGTAATTGCAAGTAAAATTCTAACAGAAATTAAAAATTTATCTCTTCTTAAGACATTTAACTATGGGGCTAATAATTTTACAGATAAATTAATAAAAAAGTAATTTATTTTCAAATAATATTATTAATATTTTTTAAGTTAAACTAGATGTTGTATCGTTTCTATAACTTAATTTTCAGTTTGCTCAATTATAACATTGAACTTTCATTTTGATTTAATTATACCACCTGACAATTAAAATCCAAATAGAGTGATGACATGGACAAAGTGATGTCATTTTTGTGTAACTATTGATGCTCAAAACGATTTTAGGCACTATATTTCAAGGGTATTTCAATTTTCCCAATAAATTAGTAAAAATATTATAAAAATTATTAATCGTCATGTAAACACTAATGTGTATACGTGATAATATAATATAGTATTAACAATATTTTGAGGATGAAAATAGAACATTCAAAAGTTTGAGGACCAAATTAGAATAAAAATCATGATTTTGGGATGAAATCAAAACATTCAAAAGTTAAAAGACCGTTTTAGAATGGAGCTATATTTAAAATGAATTTTGATTATTTAAAAGTTTAGGGATCAAATCCAAATGAAGATCAAAATGTAGGAACGTGTAATACAATTAACTCTTTTATAATAGATTTCATAATGTTATAATATTCGAATAAATTGAATGTTCAAAGGTTGAATTATTTTGTTTTAGTCTAAAGTCTATTCCTAATGCTATTTTATATTTTGGATTATGTTTCATAATTTTATAAGTCTTTTATTTTCCTATACTATCTACTCAATTGCAAAACTAATAATTTATTTGAAAAATTATGAAAGTTGTGATAAAATTTTAAAGCCTAAACCTATTTTTTTCAATAATGAAACATAAGTAGAAATATCGAAAAGGGACAGATGTTTTACGTTTATTTTTGTTAGTAGTTGAGTTCTAACTTTAATATTTGGATTTTATGATTGCAGGTGAAATTCCAAAAGAAATTAAAAATTTAACCCTTCTCAATGAATTTGATTGTAAAACTAATAATTTTACAGGTAAATGAATAAAAAGAGTACTGTACTTCCAAATGATCATTACTTGTATTACTATGAATATATAATTACATCCAAAACTTTTTTTTTAACTTCTTTACATTTGTGATGTATATTTGTTTGACAAAATTTTATGTCAGGTACAATTCCATATCAGCTTGGCAACCTCAAGAATCTCAGATACTTGAATATGGGATCTAACAATCTTGTTGGTTCAATTCCTCCGCAAGTACTTAACATTTCAAGTCTAGCAAACTTCTCTTTGCTATCAAATCGGCTCTCTGGACATCTTCCATCAAATGTGGGGCTTTGGCTTCCAAATCTAGAAGGATTATATCTTGGTCGTAATCTCCTCGTTGGTCCAATTCCAATATCTATTTCCAATGCCTCCAAGCTTACTATGCTTGAGATGTCACGTAATTATTTTTCAGGGTCGATTCCTGACACTCTTGGTAATCTAAGAAATCTAAAGTTTCTTAACCTGGGGGATAATAATTTAACTTCTTCAGGAATGAGCTTTCTCTCTTCTTTGACAAACTGTAAAAGATTGGAATGGTTGGCTTTCAACAACAACCCTTTGATCAGTGGTCAACTTCCTAGTTTGGTGGGGAATCTCTCAAGTTCTCTTCAGAGGTTTTATGCTTTTGGGTGCGACATTATAGGTAGCATACCGAGAGAAATTGGCAACTTAAGTCACTTGATAATCATGTCACTAGGCAACACTGAATTGACAGGAAGCATTCCTGCTTCACTCGGAGGATTAGAAGAGCTGCAAGGTCTATATCTTGAGGACAATAAGTTAGAAGGCTCCATCCCAGATGAGTTATGTCAACTGAAGAAGTTGGCTTTCTTGTTCCTTACGAGTAACAAATTGTCTGGACCAATACCTGCTTGCTTGGGTAATCTCATTTCTTTGAGGAAACTATTTCTTGGCTTCAATATGTTTTCTTCCTCAATACCTTCAACCTTGACCGGGCTTAATTATCTGCTTACCCTGGACTTGTCTACAAATTCTCTAAGTGGTACACTTCCAATGGACATTGGAAAGTGGAAGGTTCTGATTCGTATGAATTTTTCGAACAATCAGTTCTCGGGTGATATCCCAAATGGGGTCGCAGATCTCATAGACCTCACTCACTTTTCCTTATCCAATAATACACTCACAGGTTCTATTCCTGAGTCATTTGGTAACATGTTGAGTTTGGAGTTCTTGGACTTGTCAAGAAATAATCTATCAGGAGAAATTCCAAAAACTTTAGAGAATCTTCGTTACCTCAAATATTTCAATGTCTCTTTCAATAGACTTCATGGAGAAATTCCTACAGGAGGATCATTTGGAAACTATTCAATCGAATCATTTGAGGGGAATGAAGCATTGTGTGGTGCACCTCAACTTCATCTTCCAAGATGCAAACCTGTTTGGACTTCCAGGCCAAGAACTAAACTCGTAATATATGTGACACTGTCAATTGCCTCTGCAATTTCAGTGGCGGCTTTGATTATCATTATCTTTCGAAGTAGGAAAAGGAAGGACAAATTACCAACTCAAGGAGACTTGTTACCTTTAGGAACATGGAGACGATTTTCATACTACGAACTTCATCGAGCTACGAATGGATTCGATCAAAGCAAATTGCTTGGTAATGGGAGTTATGGCTCTGTATATCATGGGATTTTTTCGGATGAAATGGAATTTGCTGTAAAGGTGTTCAAGTTTGAGTTAGACGGAGCTTTCAAGAGCTTTGATGTTGAATGTGAAATTCTCCGCAACACTCGTCACCGGAACTTGATCAAAATCATCAGCATCTGTTCGAAAGATCTTGATTTCAAAGCCTTAGTGCTTGAGTTCATGCCTAATGGGAATCTTGATAAATGGTTGTATTCCAACAATCATTTTTTGGACATCCTACAAAGGTTGAACGTACTGATAGATGTTGCATGCGGACTCGAATATCTCCATCATGGTCAAACAACACCCGTGGTGCATTGTGATATAAAACCCGGCAATGTTCTTCTAGATGAAGATATGGTTGCACATTTGAGTGACTTTGGCATTGCAAAACTCTTATGTCAAGAGGATTCATTGATACAAACCATGACCATGGCAACAATTGGCTATATGGGACCAGGTGATATTTCTAATCATACTCCAAGTTTATTGTGTTGTATTGTGCGTTTTTTCCCATTAACAAGATATTATTGAATATCGGTGATGTTGTTTCAAATTCTTACGCAGAGTATGGAACAGAAGGAATTGTTTCAACAAAAAGTGATGTGTATAGTTTTGGCATTCTCATGATGGAAACTATCACAAGAAAAAAGCCTACAGATGAAATGTTTGCAGGAGAAAGGAGCTTAAGGAGTTGGGTGAAAGAGTCAATATCATCTCCGCTAAATCAAGTTGTAGACACCAATTTGCTGAGCACTATTGAGAGGGAAAGGAAACGTTCAGCAGCCAACAATTGTGCCTTGTCCATTTTGCATGTTGGCTTAGAATGTTCGGCAGAATTACCAACTGAGAGGCCTAATATGAAAGAGGTTGTTGCAATGCTAAAGAAGATTAAAGCGAAGTTATTAAAGGCTAATGAACGAGTTCAGTGAAGAGGTATTTGTCATTTACATTAAAGGAATGGAAGAGTTACACACAGATGGATCCTTGGAGCTCGTACCGGCATACTGTAGGAAAATAGTTAACAAGAAGTTATTCTATTAGTAGTTGGCTAGGGAAGCTAGAAGATTAGTTTGTTCGTAACTATCGACTAGAGTTTGCTGTATAATTACTCAGTATGCAAATTATGCAATGTAGATGAATGAATGGTGAATTCTTCTTATTTTGATTATGTATTTATTTATTTATTTATTTAAACGTTGTATCATAATTCGATGCCACACAAGTTATTCTCGTTGCACTAGAAGTTTAATGGAGAGTTGGGCAGCCAAGGAGAAAAAGTTTCTAAAAGTGAAGGAATGGATATGAAAACAGGGAAATTTTTGTCCAATAATCTCATTTTGAAATAATTGAGATGACAGTACAGAGTTGAGAGTTAAGCACCACCAAACGCCACATAATCAAATGGGAAATATTTTCCTCCCTTCTCTTTGGCTTCATAGAATTTGCAGATGGCTAAGCAATATCGTAGTAGTTTCATACCATACATTAAATTTCCTGCATAAAGGAATATCATTTTCTCAGACGATTCAATGTTTCCTACGATTTTTCTTATCAGAGGTTACATGGCACCTGAGCAGGCAACGAGGGGTTACTTGACCAACAATGCCGATATTTCTGGCTTGGTGTTGTTCTTTTGGAGATTGTGAGTGGGAAGAGCAACACAAATTACAAGCCAAAGGAGGAGTTTGTTTCCTCCTGGATTGAGTAATTGCAGCTGTATTTATCAACTTCTTTCCTAACGTCCATTCACAGATTCATTATTCTCCGGTATGTGACCAGTGCTAAAATTGCTGCAACTAAAACAACAATGGAGGTCCGTATGATCTTAGAGATAGTTTGAATTCTTTAATGCTGTATTTCTTGCATGATTTGTACTACTATTAAAAAATGATATTGCTGTTAAAAAAATAAACAGGGTCAACTTTAAAGGTGCTATTCTATTCTCTCTCTATATGTAATATGCTGTTTGGTTTCATCTTCACGTACGTGATTTTCCATCGCTAAATTCATCGTTTTCATCTTCAATGATCTCGAAGGTCATATTCCAGAACAACTGCAAAGTTAAGTGATGAAATTTGTAATATACCGTAATTGCTTTATATATGATTCTTTCTCAATTGTTATGTCTCCAGGGCGCCGGTCTTTACAATGACAAAGTTCAAAGATTTCAGATTCCTTAATTAACCAAGTCAAGCAGACATTATTTAATCAAAACACGGCAAAAGGTCAAGGGGGAAAACTAGTTCATTTGTATCATATATATTTGTAGGCATCTATGTAGTTAAATAAACAATCTTACATTTGTATCATATCTATGTAGTTAGAACAAGGGGAAAAAACAAGAATGAACATTTCAACAATTAACATTGAATAAACAGAGTGATCATTCAATTATTAGATCCGTTGTAGTGTATATAAAAAATGGAATATCTATCTCGCTGTATCAGTAGTGTTATTGTTTAAAAACTCCATTTCTAGTGTCTCATCTCAACACCCAAAATCAAATGGCCAACACATTCTTCTACTTATCTCTTCTCGTCATCTTCCATTTTTCTATGCCTACTTTCTCCATGGAATTAACCACTCTATTTACAGACCAATTGGCTCTTCTTGCACTAAAAGCCAATGTTATTCATCATCCTGACAATGTTTTGGCAACTAATTGGTCAGTTTCTACTCCTGTTTGTACCTGGATTGGTGTCCGTTGTGGATCTAAACACCGTAGAGTCACAGCTCTAGACCTTACTGGGTTGGGACTCGTAGGCACCCTTCCTCCCCACTTGGGAAATTTATCATTCCTTTTTCGTCTTGACATAAATAACAATAGTTTCCATGGCAGACCACCTGTTCAATTATCGAATCTGAAACGACTGAAATATTTAAGAATCAGTGACAACGGCTTCAGTGGTGAAATTCCATCATGGTTAGGATCATTAACTGAGCTTCGAAGGTTGTATCTGTACTATAACAACTTCAAGGGTGTCATTCCATTCTCCTTAGGCTATTTGCCAAATCTAGAGATTTTGAGCTTGTTTGGTAATCAGATTTCAGGTTCAATACCTTCCTCCATCTTTAATATATCTTCGTTGCAGAAAATAGATCTTAGCGAAAATATGCTTTCTGGTCCCATACCCTCTGTTTCACCTGGTTTGCCAATGCTAGAGATATTGATCTTGTCTGAAAACCAGATTTCAGGTTCAATACCTTCCTCTATCCTCAATATACCTTCCTTGCAACAGATTTTTCTATTCAATAATATGCTCTCTGGTTCCATACCCCCTGTTTCACATGGTTTGCTTTCGCTAGAAGTGATCGATTTCTCCTGGAATAATCTCACTGGTCATATTCCGAAAGATATGTTTGATCATCTTCCGAATTTGAAGGAACTGTACTTGAGTTATAACTTGCTTTCTGGTAGAATTCCAGCCAGCTTATTCAAGTGTAAAGAGTTACAAATTCTATCTCTTTCATTTAATCATTTGGAGGGAAGTCTACCCGTAGAAATTGGGAATTTGAGTAGGCTTCAAATCTTTTATATTGGGCAGAACCACTTTCAAGGTAAGTATACAAACTACTGCAAGTGCTTTCCAGGGGGAATAAGTTGATGAATAGAACAACTAAGATCCACTTGAATAAAAAAAGAATTTTGTAATGTTGAATATATATATATATATTATTTTTCTGAATAAATAGTTTAAAATATTAAAACAAAGATCAAAGAATAAACTAATAAAAAATAGACCAAGTAAGATGCAAGGAAAATCTTGTTCATGGTTCTTTATTTTGTTTATTGCAATATTTTCTGTTAGTAGTTGAGTTCTAACGTTGATATTTGGATTTGTAATTGCAGGTGAAATTCCAAAAGAAATTGGAAATTTAACTCTTCTTAACCGATTCGATTGTGCAATTAACAATTTTACAGGTAAATGAATAAAGAAAAGTAATTTACTTCTAAATAATCATTATTAGTATTTCCTTTTATTTTATAGTCCATTTATTTACCCTTTTTATAATTACATATACCCTCAAGAATCTAATTTTATGTCAGGTACAATACCATATCAGCTTGGCAACCTCAAGAATCTAAGATCCTTGAATATGGGATCGAACAATCTTGTTGGTTCAATTCCTTCACAAGTATATAACATTTCAAGTCTAACAACCTTTTCTTTGGTATCAAATCGGCTTTCTGGACATCTTCCATCAAACATGGGACTTTGGCTTCCAAATCTAGAAGGATTATATCTTGGTCTAAATCACCTCGTTGGTCCAATTCCAATATCCATTTCCAATGCTTCCAAGCTTTCTGTGCTTGAGATGCCAAATAATTACTTTTCAGGGTTGGTTCCTGATACTCTTGGTAATCTAAGAAATCTAAAGTTTCTCAACCTGGGGGTAATAATTTAACTTCTTCAGGAATGAGCTTTCTCTCTTCTTTGACAAACTGTAAAGGATTGGAATGGTTGGCTTTCAACAACAACCCTTTGATTAGTGGTGAACTTCCTGGTTTGGTGGGGAATCTCTCAAGTTCTCTTCAGAGTTTTTATGCTCATGCGTGTGAAATTAGGGGTAGCATCCCGAGTGAGATTGGCAACTTAAGTCATTTGATAATCATCGCACTAGCCAACAATAAACTGACAGGACTCATTCCTGCTTCAATGGGAGGATTAGAAGAGCTGCAAAGTCTCTATCTTGACGAAAATAAGTTAGAAAGCTCCATTCCAGATGAGTTATGTCGACTAAACAAGTTGGCTTTCTTGTTCTTAACGAACAACAAATTGTCTGGACCAATCCCTGCTTGCTTGGGTAATCTTATTTCTTTGAGGAAACTATTTCTAGACTCTAATAAGTTTACTTCCTCGATACCTTCAACCTTGACTGGGCTTAACTACCTCCTCATCTTGAATTTGTCTTCAAATTCTCTAAGTGGTCCTCTTCCCATTGACATTGGAAAGTGGAAGGTTTTGACTAGTATGGATTTGTCAAGCAACCAGTTCTCGGGTCATATCCCAACTGGGGTTGCTGATCTCAAAGACCTCACTCAGTTGTCCTTATCCAATAATAGACTCACAGGTTCAATTCCTGAGTCATTTGGTGACATGTTGAGTTTGGAGTTATTAGACTTGTCAAGAAATAATCTATCAGGAGTGATTCCAAAGTCTTTAGAGAAGCTTCATTATCTCAAATCTTTCAATGTCTCTTTCAATAGACTTCATGGAGAAATTCCTACAGGAGGACCATTTGGAAATTACTCAATCAAATCATTTGAGGGGAATGAAGCATTGTGTGGTGCACCTCAACTTCATCTTCCAACCTGCAAACCTGTTAGGACTTCCAAGCCAAGAACTAAGCTCGTAATATATGTAACACTGTCAATTGTCTCTGCAATTTTGATGATGGTTCTCATTATCATTATCTTCCGAAGTAGGAAGAGGAAAGGCAAATTAACAACTGAGGAAGACTTGTTACCTTTAGGAGTGTGGAAACGGATTTCGCACCATGAACTTCATCAAGCTACTGATGGGTTCAATGAAAGCAATTTGCTAGGCACTGGGAGTTATGGTTCTGTGTACCAAGGAACCCTCTCAGATGGGATAACATTTGCAGTAAAAGTGTTCAAGTTAGAGATAGAAGGAGCTTTCAAGAGCTTTGATGTTGAATGTGAAGTTCTCCGCAACACTCGCCACCGGAATTTAATCAAAATAATTACTAGTTGCTCTAATGATCTTGATTTCAAAGCCTTGGTGCTTGAGTTCATGCCTAATGGGAGTCTTGATAAATGGCTGTATTCCAACCACAACTCTTTGGATATCCTACAAAGGTTGAACATAATGATAGATGTTGCATCCGCATTGGAATATCTCCATCATGGTAATATAACACCGGTGGTTCACTGTGATTTGAAACCAAGCAATGTTCTATTAGATGTCGATATGGTTGCACATTTGAGTGATTTTGGCATTGCAAAATTCTTATGTGAAGAGGATTCAATGATGCAAACCTTGACTATAGCAACAATTGGGTATATGGCACCAGGTGATACTTCTAATTAAACTCACTAAGTGCTACTTTTGCATGCATATATATATATATAATATCATTGAATATTGATGAAGCTGTTGTATATTTGAACACAGAATATGGAACAGAAGGTATTGTTTCGCCAAAAGGAGATGTGTATAGTTTTGGTATTCTTATGATGGAAACTATCACAAGAAAAAAGCCTACGGATGAAATGTTTGCAGGAGAAAGGAGTTTAAGGAGTTGGGTGAAAGAGTCAATATCATCTCAGCTAAATCAAGTTGTAGATTCCAATTTGCTGAGCACTATTGAGAGGGAAAGGAAACGTTCAGCAGCCAACAATTGTGCCTTGTCCATTCTGCAAGTTGGCTTAGAATGTTCAGTAGAATTACCAGCTGAGAGGCCTGATATGAAAGAGGTTGTTGTGAAGCTAAAGAAGATTAAAGTGAAGTTCTTAAGGTCTAATGAACGAGTTCGATGAAGAGGCATTTGTCCATTACATTGAAAGGAATGGAGGGAAGGAGGAGTTACACACAGATGGATCCTAAAATAGTTAACAAGAAGTTATTCTGTTTGTAGTTGGTTAGGGAAACTAAGAGATTCGTTTGTTCATAACTATCAACTAGAGTTTGCTGTATAAATTATGTAATGTAGATGAATGGATGATGAATTCTTCTTATTTTGACTCTGTTATTATTTATTTCCAGCATAAAGGAATATCATTTTCTCAGTCGATTCAACGTTTCCTACGCTTTTTCTTATCAGAGGTTATTGGCACCTGATTTTGCAATGAGGGGTTACTTGACTGGCAAAGCTGATATTTATAGCTCTGGTGTTGTTCTTTTGGAGAACGTGAGTAGGAAGTGTAGCACAAATTACAAGCCAAAGGAGGAGTTTGTGTTCCTCATGGATTGGGTAATTGCAGCTGTATTTACCTTTTCTTTTTGACCGTCTATACATGGACTCAGTATTCCCAGTATGATACCAGTGCTAAAATTGCTGCAACTAAAACAACAATGCAGATCTTATGGTTTTAGAGATTGTTTGAATTCTTTAATGCTCTGTATCTTGTATGGTTTGTACTATTATTTGAGGTTATATCCTCATTTAATTAGAAACAAAGTTCAAAGACTTCAGGTTCCTTAACCAAGTCAAGCAGGCATTATTTAATCAAAAACACGGCAAAGGTCAAGGGGGAAAACTAGTTCATTTGTATCATATATATCTGTAGGTATCCATGTAGTTAAATAAACAATCTTACATTTGTATCATATCTATGTAGTTAGAACAAGGGGGAAAAACACTGGGAAAAACCAAGAATGAGCATTTCAACATCATTGCATGTTCGAAGAAATTTCAGGGTTTAGTTTAACAATTAACAATGAATAAAGAGAGTGATCATTCAATTATTGGATCCATTCAAGTGTATATTAAAGAATGGGATATCTATCTTGTTGTATCAGTTGTGTTATTGATGAAAAACTCCATTTTCATTGTCTCAACACCCAAAATCAAATGGCCAACTCTGTCTTCTACTTAGCTCTTCTCACCATCTTCCATTTTTCTATGCCTACTTTCTCCATGGAATTAACCACTCTACTTACAGACCAATCGGCTCTTCTTGTACTAAAAGATCATGTTATTCGTGATCCTGACAATGTTTTGGCAACTAAATGGTCAGTTTCTACTCCTGTTTGCAATTGGTTTGATGTCAGTTGCGGATCCAAACGCCCACGGTTATTCTAAGTCATCTATTTTAGTCGATCCAAAAAACGTGTAAAACTTAGAGAATTTTACAATGTTAATTTGATCCTATCTCTCTCTGTATAGAGCTTAAATCATGTACCTTTAATCGTGCCTTTATTGGAGCCTTCACTTTAAATTAGTGATTTTAGGGTTTAGAGTTCAAGGTTCAAGGTGTTATAGTTAAGGTTTAAATAATTAGTGGTAAGATATATTTTTTAAGGTGTAGGGTTTAGGACATAAAAAATTAAGGTTGAAGTTTAGAATTTAATTTTTAAGATTTTTAACGGGAGGTATAAAAGGAAGCACGATTAGAAGATAAAAGATTTCTATTCCTCTACATGGGTAAAAATCATTTGTCTCTTTATCGTACCTCCATTCATGTCTACTATTAAAAATTTTTAAAAAATTGAATTTTAAACCTTAACTCTTATTTTTTATATCATAAACCCTAAAAAATACACCACACCCCTAATTTCTTAAACCTAACCACAATCCCTAACATTAAACCTTACGCCGTACAGTATACTCTTTGATTTGAAACGAAAACACAAATGAAAAGATGAGAAGAAGGTAAACGATTTGTACCCCTCTACGTGATCCTTTCTCGGTTGTTATATATGATCCCTTCGTTTCTTTCAAAAATAAATATAGGATTTTTCTCATTAAGTATACTATATATGTACTTATTGTAAAGTAATCCTTCTATATGATCCTTTCTCAATTGTTATATTCTCCTCGGTGCAGGCCTTTAAAATGACAAAGTTTATTCCTCAACGAAGTCGGCAAACAATGAAGAAAACTTGGTCAATCTTTTATATCTAATACGGGGTCTGATGTTGAGACGTAGTATTGAACCAAGTGAGAAAAACACCTGGAAAAAAGCTAAAGATGGAGATTTCAACCTCAGTGCATGCACAGGATAAATAGAGTGATCGTTCAATTAATTGATCGGTTGTGTCATTGTTGAACTCTATTTCCGGTGACCAAATACACAAAATCAAATGTCCAACACTTTCCTCAACTTAGCTCTTCTTATCATCTTCCATTTGTCTATGCCTACTTTCTCCATGAAATCAACCACTCTACTTACAGACCAATCAGCTCTTCTAGTGCTAAAAGACCATGTTAGTCATGATCCTGACAATGCTTTGACAACTAATTGGTCAGTTTCTACTTCTGTTTGTAATTGGATTGGTGTTGGTTGCGGATCCAAACACCGAAGAGTCAGAGCTCTAGACCTTACAGGGTTGGGACTTGTAGGCACCCTTCCTCCTCACTTGGGAAATTTAACATTCCTTTATCTTCTTTACCTCACAAACAATAGTTTTTATGGCGGATTACCTGATCAATTATCGAATCTGCAGCGACTGAAATATTTAAGAATCGGTAACAACAGCTTCAGTGGAGAAATCCCATCATGGTTGGGATCGTTAACTGAACTTGTTGAGTTGTATATGTATCTTAACAACTTCAAAGGTGTTATACCATGGTCTTTAGGCTATTTGCCAAAGCTAGAGAGACTGATCTTGTTTGAAAACCAGATTTCAGGTTCAATCCCCTCCTCCATCTTCAATATTTCTTCCTTGCAAGGGATTTTTTTATCCAATAACATGCTCTCTGGTTCCATACCCTCTGTTTCACATGGTTTGCTTTCGTTATCTTTCATTGACTTCGACGACAATCATCTCACTGGCGATATTCCAAAGGATATGTTTGATCATCTTCCAAATTTGAAAGGACTATACCTGGAGGGTAACCTGCTTTCTGGCAGAATTCCAGTCAATTTATTCAAGTGCAATGAGTTGCAAAGTTTACTCTTAGGTAATAACCAATTGGAGGGGAGTCTACCCATAGAGGTTGGGAATTTGAGTATGCTTCAAATCTTCGATATCGGTTTGAACCACTTTGAAGGTAATGTATACAAACTAGTTTCAAGTGCTTGAAGAATCTTGCTAATGGTGCTTTGTTTAATCTATTCCAATAATTCTTGCTACTAGTAGTAGTACATGAGTTCCAACGTTCATATATGATTCTGATTTTAACAAATGCAGGTGAAATTCCAAAAGAAATTGGAAATTTAACTCTTCTCAACGTGTTTGATTGTACGAGTAACAATTTTACGGGTAATCCAATAAGAAGAAATATATATTTGGGTAAAGTACACATATAGTCATCATACTATAGGGTTAGTATCGAAATGACCACAATACTTTAAAAAGCGTCAAATACACCGGTCAACTATTAAAATGATATTAAAATAACTTTAATAAATTAAATATATATAAATAATGTCCTCCAATAAGGTGGTGACAACTGACACGTATCACCATCTAATTAAATAATTTCATTATTTTATTATAATAAAATTAAGACTAAACTAAAAAATGTAGGAATAATAGGGAGTAAATGTATAATTATTCCATCTTATTTTTGAAGTATTGTGGCCATTTCGATATTAACCCCATAGTATGGTGACTATCTGTGTAATTTACCCTATATATTTTTAATTTCTTCCTATTTGTCTCATATATTTGTTTGGTAAATTTTATGACAGGTTCAATACCATATCAGATCGGCAACCTCAAGAATTTAAGATTCTTGAATTTGGAATTTAATTATCTTGCTGGTTCAATTCCTCCACAAATATTTAACATTTCAAGTCTAACAGCCTTTTCTTTGGTATCAAATCGGCTCTCTGGTCATCTTCCATCAAATGTGGGACTTTGGCTTCCAAATCTAGAAGGATTATATCTTGATTTAAATTATCTCGTTGGTCATATCCCGATGTCTATTTCCAATGCCTCCAAGCTTATTAATCTTGATATGTCAAATAATTACTTTTCAGGGTCTGTTCCTGAAACTCTAGGTACTCTAAGAAATCTAATTTTTCTCAACCTAGCAGATAATAATTTAACTTCATCAGGAATGAGCTTTGTCTCGTCTTTGACAAACTGTAAAGACTTGGAATGGTTGTCTTTCCACCACAACCCATTGATTAGTGGGAAACTTCCGGGTTTGGTCGGAAATCTCTCAAGTTCACTTCAGCAGTTCTCTGCTTTTGCATGTAACATCAGCGGTAGCATCCCGAGTGAAGTTGGAAACTTAACTCGCTTGATAAGCATCCGGTTACGAGGCAATAGATTGACAGGAACGATTCCTACTACAATTGGAGGCTTAAAAGAGCTGCAAAGTCTTTCTCTTTCGGACAATAAGGTAGAGGGATCCATCCCATATGAGTTATGTAATCTATACAAGTTGGCTTTCTTGTTCTTAACGAGTAACAAATTGTCTGGACCAATACCTGCTTGCTTGGGTAATCTCATTTCTCTGAGAAAACTATTTCTTGACTCCAATATGTTCTCTTCCGCAATACCTGCAACCTTGACAGGGCTTAACGACCTCCTTATTCTGAATTTGTCTTCAAATTCTCTAAGTGGCCCTCTTCCGATGCACATTGAAAAGTGGAAGGTTTTGACCGATTTGGATTTATCGAACAATCAGTTCTCAGGTGATATCCCAAATGGGGTTGCTGATCTCAAAGACCTCACTCAGTTGTCCTTATCCAATAATAGAATCACAGGTTCTATTCCTGAGTCATTTGGGGACATGTTGAGTTTGGAGTTACTAGACTTGTCAAGAAATAATCTATCAGGAGTGATTCCAAAGTCTTTAGAGAAGCTTCGTTATCTCAAATCTTTCAATGTCTCTTTCAATAGACTTCATGGAGAAATTCCTACAGGAGGATCATTTAGAAACTACTCGATCGAATCATTTGAGGGGAACGAAGCATTATGTGGTCCACCTCAACTTCATCTTCCAAGCTGTAAACCTGTTGGGAATTCCAAGGCAAGAACTAAGCTCATAATATATGTAACATTACCAATTGCCTCTGCAATTTTGATGATGGTTCTCATTATCATTATCTTGCGAAGTAGGAAAAGGAAGGACAAATTACCAACTCAAGGAGAGTTGTTGCCTTTAGGAACATGGAGACGATTTTCATACTACGAACTTCATCGAGCTACGGATGGATTCAATCAAAGCAAATTGCTTGGTAATGGGAGTTATGGCTCTGTATATCATGGGATTTTTTCGGATGGAATGGAATTTGCGGTTAAGGTGTTCAAGTTAGAGATAGAGAGAGCTTTCAAGAGCTTTGATGTTGAATGTGAAATTCTCCGCAACACTCGTCACAGAAACTTAATCAAAATCATCAGCAGTTGTTCGAATGATCTTGATTTCAAAGCCTTAGTGCTTGAGTTCTTGCCTAATGGGAGTCTTGATAAATGGTTGTATTCTAACAATCATTTTTTGGACATCTTACAAAGGTTGAACATACTGATAGATGTTGCATGCGGACTCGAATATCTCCATCATGGTCATACAACACCCGTGGTGCATTGTGATATAAAACCCAGCAATGTTCTGCTAGATAAAGATGTGGTTGCACATTTGAGTGACTTTGGCATTGCAAAACTCTTATGGAAAGAGGATTCGTTGATACAAACCACGACCATGGCGACAACTGGATATATGGGACCAGGTGATATTTCTAATCATACTCCAAGTTTCTTGTGTTTTTTTTTCCCATTAACAAGATATTATAGAATATCGGTGATGTTGTTTTAAATTCTTGCGCAGAGTTTGGAACAGAAGGAATTGTTTCAACAAAAAGTGATGTGTATAGTTTTGGCATTCTTATGATGGAAACCGTCACAAGAAAAAAGCCTACAGATGAAATGTTTGCAGGAGAAAGAAGCTTGAAGAGTTGGGTGAAAGAGTCCATATCATCTCAGCTAAATCAAGTTGTAGACGCCAATTTGCTGAGCACTATTGAGAGGGAAAGGAAACGTTTAGCAGCCAACAATTGTGCCTTGTCCATTTTGCAAGTTGGCTTAGAATGCTCGGTAGAATCACCAGCTGAGAGGCCTCATATGAAAGTGGTTGTTGTGAAGCTAAAGAAGATTAAAGTGGAGTTCTTAAGGGCTAATGAACGTGTTCGATGAAGAGCTCTTACCAGCATAATTTGAAAATTAGTTAACAAGAAATTCCGTTAGTTTGTTCATAAGTATCAAGTAGAGTTTGCTGTATAAATACTATGTAAATTATGTAATGTAGATGAGCGGATAATGAATTCTTCTTATTTTGACTCTGTTCTTATTTATTTAAACATGGTATCCACAAGTAATTCTCTATGCACTAGAAGCTTATTGATGGAGAATTGTGCAGCCATGGGGGAAAAGTTTCGAAAAATGAACGAATGGGAATGGAAACAGGGAAATTTTCACACCATTTGTCTCGATTCTGCTCCATTAATTTTCTTTTACTGACTTATGTTTACATGACTTAGATAATAGGGACTTAAGTTTCAACCACTTATCTGGTCAAAATCCTCAGACACTTCCGGGTTTGAAAGAGATGGTACGGTAATTGCAGTTAAGCAACTATCTTCTAAGTCAAAGCAAGGAAATCGAGAATTCGTAAACGAGATAGGGATGATTTCTGCATTGCAGCACCCTAATCTTGTGAAGCTGTATGGCTGTTGTATTGAAGGAAATCAATTGCTGCTAATATAAGAGTTCTTGGAAAACAACAGTATTGCTGGTGCACTTTTCGGTCATGTCTCCACAACTATCTTATGCTTATAAAGAGTTGATATTTGTTCAGAGGCAAAGATAATGAATCCCTAATAAAAATGTTATCTTTCTTTCATTGCATATAAAGAGAATTCAGTGGCACATTGTCTATCTTATGCTTATATTTACAAACTAATTAGCATTGCCTAAATCAATGTCTCGCTGTTACAGTGGGGCATTTCACCAGAGAAACTTAAAAATACTCCAAATCTGGCATGATTCTTCAAGATCTTAACGACAAGCAGAGATGAAAATAACCAGGTTCTGAATCTTACCATCGCCATGCCTTAGCCATGTCTTAACTAGACTCATCTCATTACATTTTATGTCTGCTTTTGAATGCAGCCCGATTATGATTCCTCACTCAGAAGATGCCATTGAAGTGACACAACATGTTGCAAACTTCTAAATCAGGTTAGGAATGTTAATAGTTCTCTCTCTATTGTTAATAAAGGAACATAAGTTACAGTAACCTAGTGAACATGGAAAGTAAACACAAGTTAAAAAGGAACATAAGTGAGCGGCCCTAAAGTTTACAAAGGGTTCCAAAGAAAAGGAGAGAATAAAGTACATGATTTACATTCAACCTTTGCATACAGTGCACTCTGCATTCTCTCAATTCTCAACTCTCCCGGATCAAGTTGGTCGGCTCACTCAACACGTACTTCGGTAGTTCATACTTGGCACCTGTAAAAAAGAGTTGAAGGCATGTTAGAAGAAATTCCAAGCCAGAAAATGTGACATTTTCAAGAAGGTTGAATCATAGAGGTATTGAAGGATGCTCAAAAGGTTATAATTTATTAAAGTTCGATTCAACAAAGTAGATATTACCTCTTTCATCGTAGCAGACAGTTAAATCAGAAGATTGCACTATGACCCCTGCACTGTCCACAATAACTTGAGCAAGGGTTAAATCAGCTTCAGCGGCGGCTCGAAGTGCATCCCAGATCTCTAGTGTCAAGGAAGTTGACATTTAAAATCCAAATCCATGTGAAGATAAACAAATTAATTACATTATACAGATTAAAAGAAAAAAGTTTATTCAAAGTAGAAGGCTATTAAGAAAACCATACCTGTTCCATTCACTTTCAATCATACACTGCTAATGTTTCGGTTCTACAGTAAAACTAGATAGCATGTTAGCGAAGGAACCAGATTTCTTATTGAGACTACAAATTGAAGATCTACAGCCCGTTTTATTCCTATATTTAGACAAAAAAATGTTTTATTATTTGAGGTTTCCTCCTTGGTTCTCTCTTTTCTTCTCCATTTCTTTTTAAACTCTCCCTTAGTTCCTCTGATTCTTTTCTTTGATTCTCACGTTTAAATAATATTACTGATAAATGGGGGTCCAGGAACATAGAGGATGAACAAGAAAATACCTCACTGTGTGAATCCACGTATCTAAGTAACAATTTTACATATATAATTCCAGGTCAGACTTCCGAACCAACTTCAAATGTTATAGATCAAATCAGTCTGGTTCAGTTTTCCATAAAAAAGGATCCCCACACAACTAGGTAAGCATATTGGAGGGTTAGTTGCCTTTAGAAGATTAACAACTCAGTGCTTCAGCATTTTCAGAGTTCCCTTAACTCATACAGTAAAAAGAAAAGTTTTATCTATTTGGTCAAGTCAAGATTAACAAAATTTCTTCTCACCTACAAAAACGATAATTGTGGAAAGATATTTGTAATCTTATGCATAGAAAGCAAACAGTTGGTTTCTAGTAACGAACTCATCAGTGGTTATATGTTATAGGTAGCAATCACCTTTCCTGCCACCATAATGAGGTGCAGTGTCCCAAAACTCTTCACGCATCTGCACAAGTTGAGACTTCGTTATCGGCTGAGGATGTTTCCAGGGTTTTGGCTTCCGGATCTTTTTCACAACCCCTGTTGGATCCAAAAGAGTTCACTGTATCATTAACTACATATAAACTTCGAATGTAAATCTAAAATAATGAGTTCATACCGCGTTTACCAGAGAGTTAGTTAAGCAGTTAACCGACATAACAAGATACTAACTGCCCAAATACTCAAGACTAATTCTTTTGAAGATATCATTACAAGGAGAAAAGTTTCCTACATGATACCAAACCGGTGCTTAACTCAACCGGTCCATGTAGCCAGCCTTAACAAGTGGCATTTACCAAGTCCAAGATTAGAATCCAACATCTACAATCCCTTCTCAATCTCACCCCAGAATAAGACCTTGTTTGGACCAAAATAAAGTTTCCTATATGATTATGAATTGTTCTAAAGTGATCCACTGATATACATATGACAAGAACATGAGTGAAAATATAATTATATATAAGCCCATTTCATGCAGCCAAGGCATTTTCTTCCTATTTTTGCATAATTTGACCATGAATCTTCAAATTCTCAAGTATTGAATCTCAACAGTATTAAATAAATCAGTAATGTGGTTTCTTGCAAATCCAAAAACACCGTTTTTCTTTATTGAAAAAGCTAAATGGAGAACAAAAGAAAAACTTCAGAACCTCTGGAAAACAGATTGAGTACTAATTACAAGCTAATAATCAAACATTCAAATAGTCATCCCAAATTTAGCAACTCTCAAACCCATTTTTCTTTTCCTTTTTCTAAACAAAAATAAAAATGAAATTCAAGAAAGCTGCTTAGAAAATATCAGAAATTTTTACTAGCTAATCTACCATTTCACTAGTTTAGCTCAAAGTTTTCTTGAGCTCAAACAATTCAATTGTCATTGTTCTTCAAGTTTCCAACTTTCCCAACGATTTTCTCAGCAACCAAACAAAGAAAACCAAAAAGCAAACAAAGTAAAATAGCCTTACCGTCTCCTTCGGCCGGCGTCGATCCAGCACAGCCCATTCTGCTTTTCTTCTAAACCCCTCAAATCCCACAATTTCCAAAGCTCAAAAAAAGGGGCTTTCTTCTCTTTCCAAAGCAAATTCTTGGTCACTTAAATTTGATTGAAGTCAAAGTTTGTTTGGGAAGAGAGAAAGAGATGAAATTTGCTCCGGTGATAGAAAGCCTTCGGTTTTCCGGTGAGTTTAATTAAAATTATACAATGGAAAATAATGATTTGATTGATGATTGAGTAAATAATACTGTAACAAAAAGAGAAAATATATAAAATAACAATCGTGAATGGTGGTTAGCTGTCATGTTCTTCTTCGTGACTTTTATTTTTCTTTTACCGATGAACAGAACTGGTGGTCCTTATCTCTGGTACGTTTTTTTTATATCATTAATTTTAACTATTTATATTATCGATTTATTATATTTAATCATTTAATCAAGTTAAATTAATGATATAAACGTTAAATATATTTTAATTTGATTTTTAAATTTTAAATAAAATATTAATTTAACTCTTAAATTTTAATTAAAATCTTTAACTATCGATCATAATTTAAAGTTCAAATTTAAGAATTATAGTTAAAATTTTATATTTTTTAATCATGCTTTATTTTATATCTTATACTAAAAATTATAAGATATTAAATATTAAATTATTATTTTGATTTTTACGTACTAAAATATATATTTTTTTAATTTCTTAAACTTTAACTATAATATTATATTTAAATCCTAAACTTATTATAAAGTAGACATTAATGGTGAGGTTGGATAACGTTCAATGCGTTTTCTTGAGCATCTCATTGAGCCATTTCCAATCTACTTTGCTCTTCTCTTTCTTCTTCCCGTTGTTCCTCCTGTATCTGTCTCTCTTTTTTCCCGCCTTGTCGAATAAGTGTACCATTTTTGACACTTGTTTCAAAAGAAGCTTAAAGGGTCCGCCATTAAAGACCTTGGTCTTGTTAAATCATTTTGCTTTTTTTCTTTTCAACTAAGCCCTCATCATTGTCATCGTCTTTATAGATC
The DNA here is from genome assembly GCA_035048815.1 of Abelmoschus esculentus. Lineage (NCBI taxonomy): Eukaryota > Viridiplantae > Streptophyta > Magnoliopsida > Malvales > Malvaceae > Abelmoschus > Abelmoschus esculentus. Next base: position 12,391,240 of record JAUCBN010000001.1, read on the forward strand.
TTTATTCCTTTGTTCACTTCTTACTTCTTGCCTGTTAAAGTTGATTGAAGAAACTCTCTTGGATTACTTTTGCAGATGGAAGCAGTGATGCCATCGGCTGTTACACAATCAAAGAGTAAATGGGGTCGAAATTTATCCAAAGTTCTTCACCGGAACGCGACGGCGGCTGGGGTTATCCCTGACGATGGGGTTCACAAGGCTAAGCTGCTTAAGGAAACTGAAGAGCTTGAAACAAAGGTGGAAATGGAAGCACTTGTTGCGAAAATCTTTGCTACTGTTTCAGCTATTAAAGCAGGATATGCTCGGTTGCAGCAGGCTCAATCTCCTTACGATGCTGAAGGGATCCAAGGAGCTGATCAATCGATTGTTTCCGACATGAAAAAACTGTCGGAATTGAAGCAGTGTTTCTTGAAGAAACAGTACGATTTTTCCCCAGAACAGGCGATAGGTTTAGCCGAAATCCAGGAACTGAAGTCTCTTTCAACGACGTTTAAAATCATGGGAAAGAATCTGGAATCTCAGATGAGACTCAAAGAGTCCGAGATCATTTTCCTCCGGGAAAAGTTGGATGAATCCAATAAGCAGAATAGGCTGCTGGAGAAGAGATTAAATCAAAGCGGCCAGTTAGCTGTGCTCGACAATCTACGCATGTCCAATTTAAATCCGATCCATTTCGTCGCTGTTCTTCGACAAACTGTGAAGTCGATTCGAAGTTTCGTCCGGCTGATGATCGATGAAATGAAGTTGTCCGATTGGGATATCAATGCGGCAGCAAGTTCAATTGAAAGAGGTGTGGTGTATTGGAAAGAAGAAGATAAATGTTTTGCATTCGAGTCCTTCATTTGCAGGGAAATGTTCAAGGCCTTCCACCTACCATATTTCTCCCTTTTTGGTAGCTCAGTACCAGACGGGAAGAAACATCCCCAAATCTTTTTCGATCGGTTTACGGAATTGAAATCTACGGCAGCCAAATACTATTTAGCTTCGAAACCGAAATCGACATTTGCCAACTTCTGCAGGAACAAGTACTTGCAAGTTGTTCATCCTAAGATGGAATCATCTTTTTTTGGCAATTTGAGTAATAGAGAACTGGTATGTTCCTATCAGTTCCCAGACACAACATTTTTCACCTTGTTTGCCGAAATGGCAAAAAGGGTTTGGCTCCTACATTGCTTAGCATTCTCCTTTGATCCCGAGGCATCAATCTTTCAAATAAGCAAAGGGTGTAGGTTTTCAGAAGTGTACATGAAATGTGTAGCCGAGGAAGCCTTTGTTTCATCGGACCGAGTCGCGTTCACTGTCGTCCCCGGATTCAAGGTCGGAAAGACTGTAATACAATGCCAGGTCTATCTCTCACAATTCAAAACAAGATAGCCCTTGATTCTTGTTTTAGTTAGTTCAGGCGTCAGGGGGGTTAGCTGGGGAATTTGTCACATAGTTTGTATGTCCCTAATGATCAATGTAGGTCCATTGGCAGGTAATTTGTTTGTAAAGACACATTCCCCCCAATTTTGTTAAATCTGTTAGGCCAATGATGTTTCAGCTGTTAGACATGATTGCCTTATTCTGATGTTTTCTATATGTACATGATTCTATTCATCTGTAGGTAAAGCTTTGTATTGCCAGAAGGGTTTGTCATATCTTTTTCTCTCTATTTATGAGGAAATGAAATGGAAAAGGACTTCAGAATTGGACAGTTGCCGTGCCATTAAAATCGGGTAAGCATTGAATTGGGGGCCAGGGGAGACATCTCTTCAGATTGAATGCTGTGGTCCACTTTTCCTATTCATGATCAACCACGTGCCTTTTGATTCATCAAGGATAGTTTTTTATATATAATAATAACGTATCGATATTAAAATAACAGTCGTTATATAAGGATAGCGATATTAATAAAAATGTTTTATAAGAAATAATAATTTACGATAATTATAATTGAAATAAATTCAATAATCGTAACTGCTATTTAAACCTTTGGTTCCAGTTGATTTGGAGGACTGTGTTTTTGTTAGAATATGTTATGATTCGTTTGGACAAGTAACAAGAGTTGGTTGTAAATCATACTCAATAGATGCTTTGGTCTGATATTTCAGACTCGGACAATAAGGCGTGTGAGGTAATTTCATTATCAAAGGAAGGATGAAGGGTCCATGGAAGAAGCTCCGAGAAGATATCTTGCTTTCTTGTCATAATTAGGGTTTCAACTGCTACGAAACTGAAAGCATTTGGCTGTTTGTGGTTTAAGGACTGAAAGCATTTGGCTGTTTGTGGTTTAAGGACTGAAACAAAGTCTGCTAGGAACTTGTGAATTATCAAACACGTTTCTGGAATTTTTTCACATGTCATATTCTTTTTGAAAACAAGGAACATGAACCATATCTTAAATTTAAATTATTTTATGTTAAAATCTTACTCGTCAGAGAGATATTATTAGATGGATCATGTTTACCACGTCATTTATAATTCATCAATAAGATTCATTCATTTTAAAGTAACTTTCAAATAACTACTCACCATGTAGGAAAGAGATAAAATTCATCTTAGAAAAAAAATAAGATAAAAATTTTTCATTAGTTCGAACAGGTTAATTTAATAATTTTTCCTGGTCAGGGTAATTTTCTTAAAACCTTCCAACGTCTGCAGTAATTTTGAAGTTCTGATTTTTATGTCTGATTTAGGTAGAAGCAGGTCTGGAAAGTTTGCTCAAAACTTTGGGCTACTCAGTCATACATAGCATGTCAATGTCGACTGAAGAGGCGGATGGTTTAAGGAGCCCATCAGGATTTGGTCCAAAAAGACCTATAGTTTCTTTGTCATTCACTCCTCGGCAATAAGACTTTTCTGACAATCTCACCTGCAATGTCAGGATCCTCCGACCCATTAATATCATGAAAAGGGTCAAAGTCCAATCCACCTCCTTTATCGGTCTGTCAGCGAAACTCTGAGCGCAAATCATTTACCCTTTCACGTGACTTCATTTATACCCCACTTCTAATTAAAAGTTTAGAATTTAGGGTTTAGAAAATTAGGAGTATGATATATATTTCAGGGTGCAAAGTTTAAAGTTTAGAATATAAAAAAATAAGGGTTTAGGGTTTAAAATTGAATTTAAAAAAAATAATAAAGGAGGCATGGGGAAGGGGCAGAGGATCTTGTTCCCAAACTCTCACGTATATATGGCATAAATGGAGGCATAGGAAATAGGTAGACGATTTTCACCCGTATATATGACACTTGATATTTAAAATTTGTCACACGACTCTCCTTAAATACCCCGATTAGATGCTGACAAAGAAGACAACCAACATCTTTCATAATATTAATGTTTTGTTTTACACTTTCCGTTGAAGTAGATTAATATGAGGTAAATCCCTCAAGGAATCAAATCAAACTAGATAAACCAAATCATATGATCACTTCTTTATTACATATTTGTAGTAAATTGTTCGTATTTAGGTCGGGATTTTGACCCTCAAGCCATCTAATTCCCAATCCCAGGACTCGGAACGGACTGCTCAGGCAAACCACTGTGCATTCCATTCCCCGCCATTGCAAGATCATTTTCAGCAGCCGAGCGGCCCGAACCGAAAACCTTCGGATTAGCAGTCGCAACGATGCTCCCCTCCAAAACAGGACTATTCATCTTGTCCTCGCTTACCTTTCTGGCACCAGATGTTGTGGCATTGCATATTAATATAACAGCAATAACAAGGATTTTGATTTTGTTGAAATGAGCCATTAAGGGTGCTGAGAAAAGATTGCTTATGCAGCAAGTTTTGGGATGATCGAACTGACTTAAAACCTGCTCTATATGTAGGGCAATGATCAAGTAGAGACGTGGGGGTCAAGTTAAATTGATTTAGATTATCTGCCCAATTGGAAACCTAGTTACATTTATCTGAGACATTGGGTTAGGCATAATTGAACTGAAAAAGCAACCGATACTATTTTCTTTCACTTTTTCCATTAACCAGGGAGCCTAGTTAGGCTTCCTTCAAAAGTAGTACTAGGTTTAAAATGGAGAATAATGGGGATCATCAATTCATCATAATGGAGAACATAGCAGGCGTATATTATTGAAAGTACTGTCGATTGCTTGTGTAGGCCTTTGTCAGATGGATCTGGTGATCAATGATGGTTTGAGCATGCATAATTACATACTCTCTAAAATTTTATACGCTTTATATTTTTAATATAATTTTTTAATAATTAATATTCCTTATATAAAATTTTATGTTTGTTCCTGTTACCATACGAAAAATTTGGTGAAATTGTTTTTTTTTAATCAACTATAGTAGGTACAAGTATATCTGCTATAAAATATACTCTCAATCATTGGACACTAACCCTTTAATCATTGTGCTACAAATATTAGTGCTCGAACCAATAATTTTTAGTAACAACAGTCATTCTCTAACCATTGAGGTAAAATGTTCGTACATGGAATTGTTGGTAGACGTTGGATGATAAAAAGTTTAGAATTCTTGTATTGCTGACCAAAGAGAATCTGGTATTAAAGTTGAGCCTTTAAGCAAAATAGTCAACTTACTGCTATTTAAATTTAATGCTAGCTTATTTAACCAGGGTGAAAATCCGCTGTTCCTTTATTATATTTTTATTGGTGTCCCATTATAAAATAATAAGTTTAGGTTTAAGCTTTAAGTTTAAGATTTGTGGTTAGGTTTTAAAAAATTAAGGATAAAGTATATTTTTTATGGTGTAGAGTTTAAGGTTTATGATGTAAAAATTAAGGTTACGGTTTTAAATTTAATTTTTAAGTAATTTTAGTGTAAGAATATAGAAAAAAACATAACTAGAAGGTAGAAGATTTTTACTCGACAAAGGGCAGTATTATTTAATTTACCAAGATATATATAGGAATCGAGGGACATGGGTAGTTCAGCAGGCTTGCAGTGAACCAAAGGATATGTTGGTCATTTTCTGCATGGATTCTTGTAAGAGATTCATGGAAATTGTGTTAGATAAGAACTAACTATGCCTTGAGCCAGATTGCATGTGTTTTAAGTAACTTCCTGCAATGTCTATACACTTATCACCACCAATAATTGGTGTCAATCAGAATTAAAGGTCAAACAACGTTTCCTTCTTTTTTCTTACAGTGTGCCAACAGTTGAATTTTGTTATTTTCCCCACTTTACTTACTAGAACGAAGCTTTTACTTCCACAGTTGAATATTAATATACAAGACTACAGGAGAGCTGAAAACCAAGTTTGCCGACGGTGCAATGGAAGTTGGCTTTATAGGCATAGGAGTAAAAGACCTAACACGATGTTTTAACAAGTGGCGGAGTCGGAAATTTCAAAATCCAGATGCTAAGTCTACCAAAAAGGTGAGAACGTTTTTGATGACTTTATATTGATGAAGGAGACAAGCATCCATTATTGTTCCTAAAGCGGTCGGAACTGTGCTAACTTCGTAGCACTTCTCTTTGCCACAAAGGGAACGATCATTACATGCGTGGACCTCTAGGAATATCAGTCAACAGTAATTCCTATAATATTCTTCTCGCATTAAAAAGCTATTAAGAAGTTATATTAGAAATGTAAGAAGCGTAAAATTACAAGAGTTCAGAGAGTGTAGAATTAGATTATCAATAAAAAAATATAAATATATATATAATATTGAAAATTTTAAAATTTTTAGGGATGCAGCTGCAACCAACGCCTTTAAGTCCATCCCTAGCTAGCTTTAATGTGCTCAAGTTTATGCTTTGCTTGCCATATTGTCCATAATTTCTTGTTTTCTGCGTTTTCGTCACCTAAAAGAAAATTTGTTATCCGAAAATATAATACGAAAATTTTTTGTCAAATTTTGTATTATATAAATTATTATTCTATTAAACACTATGAACATATAATATCTTAAAATATGCGAATACTACGAGTATGATCTTGGTAGGCTTACATTACATGCATGAACTGATGGTGTTGAATTTGGTTGGCTAAATTATATATAAGACATTGTAGGAAAAAGAGACGTGTGAATCACTTTTACTGGCTGAGATGATATGCATATTTGGAAACCCTAAAAAGTTATTTGATACTAACTAATGCAGGCCTGGCTTCATTGAAAAATGAGTCGGGTAATTCTCAACTAGTTGGCCGCCTTTTCGGTTCATTTATGCAGGAAATTGAAGCAACAAAAACAAGTTCAAATTGTATATTTTGATTGGAAATGTATACAGTTCTTTGTAGCTTTAAACCAGTCAACAGTAAGAACACCCCTCTTTAAGTATATTGTATCAACATGTTCGTAAAACTTATCACGTAAAATCCTGCTGGTGAAACACAATACACTTATAATAATATACATAGGAAAATCTAGTGGTCTGCACCAGGATTTGGGTCGGACTGTAATATTCGATCGAGTTTGGTGAGATGAAGAGTGAAAACCCTTTCTTCATTAACCATTTCATGACCTTTATTACTAAAAGAAAATTGCTGGTTTGGGTTCTATTTGCTCAACACTTATGACAGCATCATTGTTCAATGAAAGGGCTTCTGTTTGCTTTGCTGTATGCTCGTAAGATTTCTAGCTGCAGCCAATGATGGTGCTAGGAAGATAAAAGAGAAGAAAGACCATGCTTAAACGAGTCATTTTGGAGTTGCAAGGGGAAGGGAGTATCCTATGTCAATAGTATGACGAGGGTAACGTGTTGGCTAAGTCAACTATCATGGAATTTATAATGGTTGCCATATGTCGATTACACTGCCGGCTTCATGTTTGGTAAACATATACAATGTCCATGAATGAACCTGTGACTATTTTTTTAATAAGATGATTATATGTTTAGTCAATCATTTTTTAATAATGATAAGGCGATTACAACATAATATATATTTATATTTTTTTAACTTTTTGATAATATACATCTTGCAGACAAAATTTTTCGAATTCTGATCTTCTACGAATCTCCTAAGATGGGCATCATCCTCTTTTCCATTTATATTACTCGTGGCATTCTTAGTCAACCATTTTTTTTCAGTAAACAAATTGAGTTGTGTTTACGAAGTTGATTGAATGACATATAATGACGTATATTACTATATTGATTTGATGTAAGTGAATAACTCATAATCTTTGTTATCATATTTAATGAGTTTGGAAATAACAAAGGACAATCAAAACAAAAATGACATTGGATACAACTTGATTAAGTCTTTTTTAAGGTTTGAAAGCAAGATTTTTCTCCGTAAATTGAATTAGTGTAATCTAACCCTTAATTAAGTCTTAACAATGATTTGACAGATTCTGCAGCATGTTATCCTAGTAACAGTTTGGCAGGTTTTTATCGAGGCACACGATTTGAGTATAGGCTTGTATGATTACTCTGAATAAAATAATATTTGCCGAGAAAAAAGTAACAGTTTGACAGATTTTACTCGATCCATGAAAATACAACAGAGCAGAATTCATCATTTATACATGAAGTGCTTCCTATACTGAATCTGACTGATAATTTATTGGAATTAACATTTCAGATTCTTTTTTTATTATTGCAGGTAACAAATACATAGAAAAAAAATACATATAATCTCTTTTATTCCTTGCGTATTTTCAAACTAATTGTATATATAACATATATTTTCAGTATAGCTGGGAGACAAATGAGTGAGCTAGTTTCCACTGCCAGGACTTGGTACTGACTGCAATATTCGATCGAGTTTAGCGAGATGAACAGCGAAAAGCCTTTCATTATTAGCCATTATCTGTTCTTTATCAGTTAGAGGCTTCTTACTTGAAACCAAATTATCCTTCTGGGAAATGACTGTTGCTTTCATCTCAGCATTTAAAACCTTCCTACACTGTATTGATGGCACCTGATATATTAAAACAAAGAGAATGAAAAGCAAGGCAAGGTTTAAACGAGCCATTTCTTGGTTTTGAAGGGTTTTAGATGGTGTGTAGTTAGATATCGAGGTGCACATATACACACACATATATATAGATGGTCTGCTTCATGTCTTGTTTGCCAAGTCATCATTTTCGGAACAAGAACTTGTATGGAAAAGTCTCCCAGACATTGAGTTAGGCATATTTGACTGCAAATCATCTTAATGGAGACATTGGTTTAGTTTCTGATTTGCAGTTCAAATACTTGTGTGTATTTTGAAGGCATATCTTGCTTGATTCAATGTATTACTCTATATGGTAAATATGGAAGGCATATAATTGAAAGCACTGGCGGTTGCGTGTGTAGGCCATTTCCAGATAAACAGTACCTAAAGATCACTCATTGGACATTACCTTCAATTTTTATTTTGGTAGGAAATTAAAAGCAATGAAAGAGATGAGCAGTTTGAAACATTCCTAAGTTTCATTGCCAACCCCAAATTACAAGTGTTCGAATTCTGGGAATATTGTGAAAAAAAAATTGAATTAGGAGGGTCGCTCCATACTAAACCTCTATAGTACTCGATTTGGATTCAATGAATCAAATACTATTATATTATCATGCTAAAAACAAGATATTATAAGACATTATATAATCACAATACCATTGTAGGCTGGCCAAACAATTGGTTGGTAACAACAAAGTGAGAATTTTTAATGCAGTATCTTCATAAAGTAGACAAGCACCAGCAAATGTTCCTAAAGTGGTCGGTACTGTGCGAGTGCCGACTTCAGAGAACTTTTCTCCGCTACGAAAGGGATCGATCATTACATAAGTCAAAAAAGGTTTGATGTGCTAAGGTTTATGGTTCGATTGCCCTATTGCTCCTAATTTTTTGTTCAATTCCCTTTCCTTAAAAGATCTATATCAGAAAATATTTATTTTTTTTTGGTTTCCCTCTCGGTTTCCTAAAGCCTTGTCCGGACTAATTCAAATCGAATCACGTTGCACACTCTATATACATAAGGTCTTGAACTGAGACCTGCTTAAGCAATACACAAAAATGACAATACACAAATTACTTATCTAAATTTTTTCTCCATATATTTGGGAATCATATACACTGTTCCTCAGCTTGCTGAAGTAGGCTTACATGCATAAACTCTTGGTGTAGAATTTGGTGGTCTGCCAAGCTAAACTATTTGTAAGACATTGTAGGAAAGAGAGACGTAAGGGCCACTTTTAACTGGCTGAGATGATATGCATGTTTGAAAACCCTGAAAAGTTGTTTGATAAATGTAGATAATGCAGGGAAGCTGTGCATTGGAAATTGAGTCGGATGAATCTCTACTAGTTAGCCGCCTTTCCGTTTCTTGTACCTTTCCAAGCTCATTCTCTTCGTCATTCCAATTGACAGGATATAATTAAGGGACTAACTAAGGAATGCTTGGGATTTGCAGATGATATAAGGAAAACATTTAACATTGGTGTTGTATCACCAACAACTAGTTGGTCTATTAGATTCCTTGAACAAGGTTAAGAGTTCGAGTCTAACATTATGAATGAAGTAAATTGACTTGGTAGGGTCGAACCATAACGAGCCTTTACAATATCTGATCTAAATTAGTCAACTTGTGACAATAATGTTCAATGAAAGGCTTCTAGTTGCTGTATGTTCATTAACTTTCTAGCTGCAGAAAATGATTGTGCTTGGAAGATGAACAAGAAAAAGAAAGATAAGCAAAACCATGCTTAAACTAGTCCATTTTAGAGTTTCAAGGAGAAGGGAATATCCTATTTGGCATAATTTTAATTACTATATCTGCAGGCTAATGTGTAATAAACTATAAAAAGAATAAAAGTCAAGCAGCATAAATAATCCAGTAAAGGAGAGACTTCCAACAGATTCCCTAGCGTTGCCTCTTAATTGAATAAGATTATATATTTAGTCAACCATTTTTTCCAATAAAGAAATTAAGATGTGTTCATGAAGTTGGTAGGTCATGACATCACATGAACCACTAGGTCCAAAATTTAATTTTTCAATGGAATTTAACCCTTTAATTATCTCCTAACAATGATTTGACAGATTCTGCAGAATGTTATTCTAGTAACAGCTTTGCTAAAGATGGTAACTGGAGATGGCATTGGACATGATAGGAAATCCATTGAAAACAGACAACAATATTTAATCTCATTGTCATTATTCATTACAGCAAACATCTAAGAATTGTTATAATTAAAATTACAGATTATTTAAATCATTGCAGGTAACAATATCAGAGTAAGACAAACCATACACACACTGAATCATTATAAATATTTTCATCTGCTAATGTTATACAGAATACTGAATTCAAGGGCTGCAGTTATGTGACAAATGAGTCTAGCTAGTGGCCACCTCCAGGACTCGGTACCGACTGCAATATTCGATCAAGTTTAGCAAGATGAGCAGCAAAAACCCTTTCATTATTAGCCATTACGTGATGCTCATCAGTTGGAACAAAATTATCCTTCTGGGAAATGACTGCTGCTTCCATCTCAGCATTGAAAAGCTTCCTAGATTGAATCACTGGTGCCTGATAGATCAAAACAAAGACAATTAGAAGCAAAGCAAGGCATAAGCGAGCCATTGTTGGAACACCAAGTAGCCTATATCCCTTGGTTTTGAAGGTTTTAGATTGTGTGTATCAGATTGATTTCGAGGTACATATATATATATGAGTTCAGAGATGGATTTCTTCACGCGTCATGTTGGCTAAGTCATTGTAATTGGAACAAAAATTACTTAAAATTTAGGTTGGTTTGAAAAGAATTTCAGTGAGATACCATGGAACTTATGGTAGGTACAAATCAACTGCAGCATTTCGGCCGGCTTCTGTTTTATAATCCATTGGCAATTCCAAGGATTTAGTTTACTTCTTTTGAGAAATCTTTCAGCTCCAACTTGTCCATGAAGGTCAAAAAATCTTCTTTTTTTTGATAAATTTGTTGTTGTTTTATTTATCTAAGAAAGTAGCAAGCTGTCACAAGAAACGTATACAATCCATAAGAGGACTTCCAAGAATCCAGAGGGTTTTCTAATCTATGCAAATGTTTGTATTGAACCTATCATCTTTGTGTATACAATTAAAAAAATGAAAACTAATAATATTTTGTATGCACTTAATAATCGGTATCGATGGAAAAACGAACATATTCGTTTCAGGGAACATATCCATTTTGGAGGTCACAAATTCGAGCACCAGTGTTGTCAACACAGTATTTGAGCGATTAATGTCCAATGATTGAGAGTATTAAAAAGATAATATTAGACCATCCGTAATTCTTTTCTTCCTAGATAATGCAAATAAACTCATTCTAAGCAAATTTGAGCACATGTAGGATGAACAGAGTAGAAACCCTATGGTCATAATCATGTCTCTTCCTATTTTAAAATATTAAAAACATAAAAAAAATAAGATTAATTTTTTTTCTTCCAAAATGACCTTAAAATTTTTCTGTTTCTTCATGATTAAATGATCAAATCAAGGAGATAACCTAGATAAATTTCAAGTAAAGGAATCGAATGCCAAGTGTTTGGCTGTCATAATTACATTTCTTAGAAGCTTTAATCTGAAATACGTAATTCTTTATTTTGGTACTTTAGGTGAAAGGGGGAATTTCTGGTTCTGGCCTCAAAAAAAATCCAAAATTATGCACCAATCATTGAGGTAAAAACACAAAGATCCCACGTTTATTCTATTTACTAATTTCTGCAAATAATTTAGTCTTTCTTCCTCTGAAACAACAAAAGAAATATTTAGTTTTTATGGGTAAAATTTGATTTTAGGTTAACAACAGCAAAGAGTACCAAGGCGTTACCTAAGCGTTTTTGTTTTGATCTTGTCTGGCTTCGGTCCTTGTGATTTATGCCACATTTAGAGTATAAAATATTAGTTATAATGTTAAAAATATGAGTATAATATTTAATTAGATAATTATTTTGATCTTTATTTATTATTTTAAAAGTTTTTTTAGATAAAATTGTTAGTTAATTAATTATAAATAATCTAATCTAATTTAACAGAATAATTTTATAGAGTTAACCCCACTTGATTTGTTGAGGTATGGGGTCAACAATTGTTTTTTTTTTTTTTTGATAAATTAAACTTTTATTCATCCAAAGAAAATAATTGTCACTATAGTGATATGAATATTCCTCGAACCTTATATCTAATTCTGATCCTATTATATAAAAATTATGGAGCCATTTACAATTTAAATCATTAAACTTACCGTCAATTTTCGTATAGGTCACAAACATTTGATTTAATCAAATTAAATCATTAAACTTTTATTATTAACAAATTAAATCATTCACACTAACACCGCTAAATATTTTAATGAAAAAATTGATTCAATAATTCTATTAAACATTTTTTTCATATCAGCAAGTCAATATTAATTAAAATTAAAGAAAAATATTTATTTTTTATATTAAATTATTAAAGAAATTTAATAAATTGATATCGATTGAATTATAATTTCTTTAATAATTTTATGTAAAAAAAGATTTTAAATAATTTTTATTTAATTTTAATTAATATTAATTTACTGACATGAAAAAATATGTCTAATAGGATTATTGAGTAAGCTTTTCTGTTAAAATAATTAACGGTGTTAGTATGAATGATTTAATTTATTAATAATAAAAGTTTAATTATTTAATTTGATTAAATTAAAGGTTTGTGACCTATACGGAAGTTAAGGGTAAATTTAATGATTTAAATTATAAATGACTCAATTAATTTTGATTTCACCGGTGCAAACACATCAAATCAAATCAATAGTTTGATAATTATATTATACCATAATTAGTAACAAAATATTGTTAAACTGTTATTATACTAAGTAACAATAAAGTAACATTTCTTTTAAAAAAGTAATGTAACATATTTAGTATAAAAATAAACAATTTAGGAAAAGAGTAAAGGTTAGAGTGATGAGCTTTTAAATATTAAAAATTAAATTTATTAAATTAATTCAAATTAAAATCAAATTGATAGATCATATACGTTTTGATACTAAAATTGTTATTATACCATGTTAAAGTAAAAGAAAAGTGACTTATTTATAACAATGTGTTAATTAAATGACCTGTTTGTAACAATTTTTAATTGAATAATTTGTTTGTAAGTGAAGTGGCCTATTTATAATAATTTTTAATTAAATAACTTGTTTGTAATTTTTAGAGAAGAAATGACATGTTTGCAGTGGCGGATGTACCCTTTGAGTAGGGTGGACACGGGTTCACCCTAAACTTTTTAAAATTCACATATTTACCCTTAATTTTTTTTAATTTTTATGAATTAATCCTTAAATTTTTATAATATTTAAACTTCGTGCCCACCCTGAGATTTCGAAATTTTATATGTACCCACCCTCAAATAAATTTCTGGATCCGCCACTTCATGTTTGTGACTAAATTTATAGTTAAGTGACATTGATTTTCTAGTTTAATTACTTTCTAATTCAGGGCAGGGATTCAACAAAGAAATTCATGGTATTCTTCATTATCTTCTCCTTTCTATGTCCTTTAGAAACCTGGTTTTGATCTTCCTCAGCTTGACAGCAACGTTCTTCATGTCAATTCTTTCTTCAGGTAAATCTGCAGAACATTCTCCACCTAATTGCAAAATGGACATAGCACAATCCTTTGCTGCCAATTGCTCTCGCCCTCTTGAACTCAGCAGATTTGCATCCACAACTTGGATTAGTGTAGATTCTAAGCATTGTTTCACCCATTCCTTTAAGCTCATCTCGTTCGAAAACATTTCGTCGGTCGGCCTTTTTCGTGTGAAAGTTTCAAGAAGAAGAATACCGAAACTATACACGTCGCCTTTTACGGAAATGATCCCTTCAGCTCCATACTCTACATGTTGAATATTGGATTAACTATCCATTTATGTTGCAAAAAATGAAGCAAAAAGATGGTACTGATTAAGTATGTAATATGTTCACACGTTACCTGGTGCCATATAGCCAATAGTTGCCATTGTCATGGTTTGTTTCATTGAGTCTTCTTCGCCTAGGAGTTTCGAAATGCCGAAATCACTTAGATGTGCAACCATATCACCGTCGAGAAGAACATTGCTCGGTTTTATGTCGCAGTGCACCACGGATGTTGTATTGCCGGAATGGAGATACTCTAGTGCAGATGCAACATCTATCATTATGTTCAACCTCTGTAAAATGTCGAGGAAATGGTTGTCAGAATACAACCATTTCTCTAGATTTCCATTAGGCATGAACTCAAGTACCAAAGCTTTAAAATCGAGGTTACAACAACTACTGATGATTTTGACTAGATTCCGATGGCGAATCTGTCTCAGGACCTCGCACTCGACTTCGAAACTTTTGAAGGCTCTTTCCGAATCCACATTGAAGGCCTTTACTGCAATGATCGTTCCATCTGGTAATGTTCCTCGGTATACCGAGCCGAAACTTCCTGCACCAAGAAGATTGTTCTCACAAAATCTATCAGTCGCTTGTTGAAGCTCATGGTATGATATCCTTCTCCATGTTGCTAAAGGCAAAACACCTCCTTGAGTTGGCAAGCTGGCTTTCCTTTTCCGGCTTCGTAAAGAAATGATAATCAAGGCCAGTACTAACATTGTTGCAGCAGCTACTGGTGGTAGAATATGTGCTAAAAGCTTTCTAACCTTCCTGGAACGACTTCCATGAGCATTAATTTTGCATGGTGGCAGGTTCAATCGAGCAGCACCGCAGAATGCTTGATTTCCCATGAATGATCGAATCGAGTAGTTCGAAAATGCTCCTCCTTTGGGAACTTCACCGTATAGTCTATTGAAAGAGACATTAAAATATTTGAGCATCAAAAGCTTTTCAAGGGATCTAGGAATTGTTCCGGATAGATTATTCCTCGACAAGTCCAGGAATTCCAAGTCTACCAAGCTAGCAATGGACTCTGGTATAGAGCCCTGCAATTTATTACCAGATAAAGAGAGATGAATTATGCCTATGAGACCACCAATGCCACCAGGGATATCACCATATAATTGATTTCCTGATAAATCCAAATCAATGACAACCTGCCATTTTCCGATATCGTTCGGGAGAGGGCCACTCAACGAATTCGAAGACAAGTTGAGATGCAGGATATCTTCAAGCCTTGTCAAAGCCAAGGGTATTGAGGATGTGAATCTGTTAGAGCCTAGGAAAAGATATCTCAGAGAACTAAGATTACCCAAGCAAGCCGGAATCGATCCGGAGAGCTCGTTGTTGGTGAGAATTAAGTAACTCAGCCTCTCCAATCGACATATATCAACCGGAACCGATCCATCCAAATCATTGTCTTGAAGAGACAAAAACTGCAGCTCTCTTAATCTTCCAACTGTAGTAGGAATTGTTCCCATCAGTTCATTGTTGTCCAAGTTCAAGCTTAACAAGCTGGTTAAGTTCCCGATTTCTCTCGGTACACCGCCATTGATGTTGCACCCTGAAGCAGAGAAAACCTCAAAAGAACCCGACAGGTTCCCTACTGAAGCAGGAAGAATAGTGTTGATTAATGGATTATTATCAATGTATATGTTCTTCAAGAATCTACAGTTTGTCAAAGATGAGATAAAACTTGTTTCTGGGGATGAAGGTTTACTCGAAAAATTATTATCCGCAAGGTTGAGATCTTGAAGATACATTAGTTTTCCAAATGATTCCGGAAAATATCCAGAGAAAGTATTATTTGGAATATCAATACTAAAAAGATAAGTGGCATTGGAGATGGAAGGTGGGATTTCTCCAGCAAGTTGGTTTTCTGCAAGATAAAAGTACTCAAGTTGTGGAAGCCAAAGTGTTGGTGGAAGATGACCTGAAAGGTGGTTCGTTTGCAGCGATAAAGCCACCATTGTTGAACTATTGAAGATGGCCGGTGGGATTGAACCAGAGAGGTGGTTGTTTCCCAAATATAAGGTGTCCAGATTTGGAAGTTTGCTAATCTCAATGGGAATTGTACCTGTCACATAATCACAATATAAGGTGTCCTATTATAAATAAGTTGATGGTTGGAAAAAAATATGCTTACCTGTGAAGTTATTGAAGCTTAAATCAAGAATAGTAAGAAGACTAAGGTTCCCAATAAACGAAGGAATGTGACCTTCCAAACCACTGTATATAAAGCTCAGATTCTCCAATCCAATAAGATTACCAATCTGCCATGTAATTTCGCCTTTAAAGTTGTTCCAGCCAATGAACAATTGCTTTAGTGTACTCAAATTCCCAAGCCCTTCAGGCACAGTACCCGCAAATTGATTGTGAGACAAGAACAGAACTTGCAGTTGTTTATGCTTGAACAAACCAGCTGGTATTTCACCAGAAAGTTGATTCCTATCCAAGTAAATCTCTTGAAGCAGAGGAAGGTGATCGAACATATTCGATGGGAGATGACCAGTGAGGTTATTCCTTCCAAAATCAATGATTTGAAGAACAGACATGTTGTGTGGGATTGAGGGTATGGGACCACTCAGATAATTGCTCTCGAACTCAACATCTTGCAATGAAGATGTGTTGAAGATTGAAGAAGGTATGGAGCCTGAAATCTGATTGTTCTGCAAATATAACTTCATCAAGCTTGGAAGATTTCCAATTTCTTCAGGAATCTGCCCATTCAGATTATTTTGATGCAAATCCAAGACCTCTAGGTTTGGCAAATAGCACAGAGAAGAAGGAATAACACCTGTGAAATAGTTATCTTGCAGGAACAATGCTTCAAGTTTAGGGAAAGAGCCGAACCATGATGGAATTTCCCCAGTGAAGTTGTTCTTACCAAAGCTGATATATTTTAACCGATGCAAATTAGCCAATTCCACTGGTAACGTGCCCAGAAAGCTATTGCTTTCGATGTCTAGCCGAGCAAGGAACGAGAGATTTCCCAAGTGAGGTGGGATAGTTCCAGTCAGACTCATGTTTGAAAGATTGAGAGAAGTGACTCTGGTGTGCTTGGATCCGCAACCAACACCAATCCAATCGCAAACAGAAGCAGACATAGACCAGTTGGCCGACAAGATGTTCTGAGGGTCTTCGATATTGACTTTCAATGCCAATAGAGCCGATTGGTCTGTGGTGATATTAGGAGATCCAATGGAGAAAGAAAAACAGTTTATAAGCAACAACAAAACCAGCATAAGACCAGTAAGGCTGAAGTGAGTATCTGTCATCATGAACACAAGGTAATTAAGGTTCATTGATAACCTAAAATGAATCTATGGCATTTAATTTATGAATCTTCGTCCTTACAGAAAACATGTGGCCAACAAATTGCTAAGATACAAGGACCACTGTTCCTTTTCCTACGAATCACAACAAAGTAGAGTGGAGTAAGGTAGGTAAGAATCCACATTGAAGAAGAGAAGAAAGTCCTTAGTGGATTCCCCATTTACTTTAAAGTCATTTTCAAGTAGAAATTGAACAGCTTCATTTTCCATTCATGATGGTTTACACAGTGGAATGAGAAGAATATCCGAATGCAGAATTGACTTAAATCCCTTACTCTAATTATTCTCGACTATAGTTCGTTGACCAAAATAGAAAAGCAGCAACAACTTAGTGATCGATGTTATTGTTTATCCAATATTATACTTTATTATGTTAATCTTATTTTCAGAGTTTAATCGACTTAGAATAATAAAATCAAAAGTTTTATAACAGTTTACATCTTATATACTCGTCTGAATTTCTTACATAATTTACATACCGAGTATTTATACAGCAAACTCTAGTAGATGGTTATGAACAAACTAACGGAATAACTTCTTGTTAGCTAATTTTCACATTATGCTGGTACGAGCTCTTCATCGAACACGTTCATTAGCCCTTAAGAACTTCACTTTAATCTTCTTTATCTTCGCAGCAACCTCTTTCATATCAGGCCTCTCAGCTGGTGATTCTACTGAACATTCTAAGCCAACTTGCAAAATGGACAAGGCACAATTGTTGGCGGCTGAACGTTTCCTTTCCCTCTCAATAGTGCTCAGCAAATTGGTGTCTACAACTTGATTTAGCTGAGATGATATGGACTCTTTCACCCAACTCTTCAAGCTTCTTTCTCCTGCAAACATTTCATCTGTAGGCTTTTTTCTTGTGATGGTTTCCATCATAAGAATACCAAAACTATACACATCACCTTTTGTTGAAACAATTCCTTCATTTCCATACTCTGGGTAAGAATTTAAAACAACATCACTGATATTCAATAATATCTTGTTAATGGGAAACACACAAAAAAAAACACATTAAACTTGGAGTATGATTAGAAGAATCACCTGGTGCCATATACCCAATTGTTGCTATGGTCAAGGTTTGCATCATTGAGTCCTCTTCACATAAGAGTTTTGAAATGCCAAAATCACTCAAATGTGCAACCATATCGACATCTAATAGAACATTGCTCGGTTTCAAATCACAGTGAACCACTAGTGTTATATTACCATCATGGAGATATTCCAATGCGGATGCAACATCTATCATTATGTTCAACCTTTGTAGGATATCCAAAGTGTTGTGGCTGGAATACAACCATTTATCAAGACTACCATTAGGCATGAACTCAAGCACAAGGCTTTGAAATCAAGATCATTAGTGCAACTACTAATGATTTTGATTAAATTCCGGTGACGAGTGTTGCGGAGAACTTCACATTCAACATCAAAGCTCTTGAAAGCTCCTTCTAACTCTAACTTGACTTTTACTGCAAATGTCATCCCTTGGTACACAGAACCAAAACTCCCGGTGCCTAGCAAATTGCTTTCATTGAACCCATCAGTAGCTTGATGAAGTTCATGGTACGAAATTCGTCTCCACGCTCCTAAAGGTAACAAGTCTTCCCCAGTTGTTAATTTTCCTTTCCTCTTCCTACTTCGCAAGATAATGAGAATGAGAACCATCATCAAAATTGTTGAGGCAATTGGTAATGTTACATATATTATGAGCTTAGTTCTTGCCTTGGAAGTCCTAACAGGCTTACAGCTTGGAAGATGAAGTTGAGGTGCACCACACAATGCTTCATTCCCCTCAAATGAATCAATCGTGTAATTTCCAAATGATCCTCCCTCGGGAATTTCTCCTTCAAGTCTATTGAAATAGACATTTAAATATCTGAGATAACGAAGTTTCTCTAATGATTTTGGGATTTCTCCTGATAGATTATTTCTAGACAAATCCAAGGATTCCAAACTCAATATGTCACCAAATGACTCTACGATGCTTGGATCCGCAACCGACACCAATCCAACTGCAAGCAGGAGTAGAAACTGACCAATTAGTTGCCAAAACATTTTGAAGATCATGGACAACATGGTTTTTTAATGCAAGAAGAGCCGATTGGTCTGTAAATATAGTGGTTAATTTCATGGAGAAAGTAACCATGGAGTTATGTTTTTTTATATATTATTTATAAAATATATTTATTATTTTTATGAATATTTTTATTTTTTAAAAATAATAAATTTATATTATAAATAATATAAAATATATAATATTTATTAGTTATATATTAATATTATTTACAGTATTATTTTTTATAAAATAATTTGATTAAATCAAAAGGATAAATTAATGACTGAAACGGATGATTCGAATTAATTTCTAAGTTTTATATGTTTTTTTATCGTTGAATAATTGAAATGGGTGACTCAAATTAATTTTTTACTTTTTTTTTTCAAGTGATAATCTTCACATAACCAATTGTTAATCTGAGCCATTCGTTTCAATTATCCAACAATCCAAAAAATATTTAAAACTTAAAAGAGTTTTACATTGTGTAACTTGATCCTATCCTTATTTTGTATTACTATATATTAATATTTTGATACTATCCCTTGAATAAACGAGGATGCTGAGTATGCGTCCAACGTTTAAAGAGGAAGACAAGTATGCATTCTCCGAGATTATAGGTGGAGCTTATTTTATATTAAATATATTTTTATAATACTCTATCTATGACATTTATAATATATATATATGAGATAAATTATATAATATAAAACTTTTTAGAGTACTTTCTTCGGTTTCTGGGTAAGACTTATGTTCAATCACTCCTTTTTGGAGATGGATTGGTGCATATAAGAGCCAGGTTAAGCAGTCTTAGTGCTTCTTCTTTCGAGTACTCCGAACCAAGACTTGGATCAACAAGCTCTAATAGGTTATCTTGTTCTTGCTGGACATAGGTCTAAAACATATATCGGTTTGGGATCGAAGTTAGCTCAATGAGTCGATAAATAGACGGTCAAAAAGAAAAAGTCGATAACTGCAGCTGCAATTAGGGGTGATAACGAGCCCGAGCCTGAGAATATGATATTCCTTTATGCAGGAAGTAAATAAAACAGTCAAAATAAGAAGAATTCATCTACTCTAGTTGATAGTTACGAACAAACTAATCTTCTAGCTTCCCTAACCAACTACTAACAGAATAACTTCTTGTTAACTATTTTCCTACAGTATGCCGGTATGAGCT
This sequence comes from Abelmoschus esculentus, assembly GCA_035048815.1. NCBI lineage: Eukaryota > Viridiplantae > Streptophyta > Magnoliopsida > Malvales > Malvaceae > Abelmoschus > Abelmoschus esculentus. Next base: position 12,411,604 of record JAUCBN010000001.1, read on the forward strand.
CCAAGGATCCATCTGTGTGTAACTCTTCCATTCCTTTAATGTAAATGACAAATACCTCTTCACCGAACTCGTTCATTAGCCTTTAAGAACTTCACTCTAATCTTCTTTAGCATTGCAACAACCTCTTTCATATTAGGCCTCTCAATTGGTAATTCTGCCGAACATTCTAAGCCAACATGCAAAATGGACAAGGCACAATTGCTGGCGGCTGAACGTTTCCTTTCACTCTCAATAGTGCTCAGCAAATTGGTGTCTACAACTTGATTTAGCTGAGATGATATGGACTCTTTCACCCAACTCGTTAAACTCCTTTCTCCTGCAAACATTTCATCTGTAGGTTTTCTTCTTGTGATAGTTTCCATCATGAGAATGCCAAAACTATACACATCACTTTTTGTTGAAGCAATTCCTTCTGTTCCATACTCTGCGTAAGAATTTAAAACAACATCACCAATATTCAATAATATCTTGTTAATGAGAAAAATTACATTGCAACACAATAAGGAGTATGATTAGAAATATCACCTGGCCCCATATATCCAATTGTTGCCACGGTCATGGTTTGTATCAATGATTCATCTTTCCATAAGAGTTTTGCAATGCCAAAGTCACTCAAATGTGCAACCATATCTTCATCTAGAAGAACATTGCTAGGTTTTATATCACAATGCACCACGGGTGTTGTATGACCATGATGGAGATATTCGAGTCCGCATGCAACATCTATCAGTATGTTCAACCTTTGTAAGATGTCCAAAAAATGATTGTTAGAATACAACCATTTATTAAGACTTCCATTAGGCATGAACTCAAGCACTAAGGCTTTGAAATCTAGATCATTCGAACAACTGCTGATGATTTTGATCAAGTTCCGATGACGAGTGTTGCGGAGAATTTCACATTCAACATCAAAGCTCTCTCTAACTCTAACTTGAACACCTTAACCGCAAATTCCATTCCATCTGAAAAAATCCCATGATATACAGAGCCATAACTCCCATTACCAAGCAATTTGCTTTGATTGAATCCATCCGTAGCTCGATGAAGTTCGTAGTATGAAAATCGTCTCCATGTTCCTAAAGGCAACAAATATCCTTGAGTTGGTAATTTGTCCTTCGTTTTCCTACTTCGCAAGATAATGATAATGAGAACCATCATCAAAATTGCAGAGGCAATTGATAATGTTACATATATTATGAGCTTAGTTCTTGCCTTGGAATTCCTAACAGGTTGGCATCTTGGAAGATGAAGTTGAGGTGCACCACACAATGCTTCATTCCCCTCAAATGATTCGATTGAATAGTTTCCAAATGATCCTCCTGTAGGAATTTCTCCATGAAGTCTATTGAAAGAGACATTGAAATATTTGAGGTAACGAAGATTCTCTAAAGTTTTTGGAATTTCTCCTGATAGACTATTTCTTGACAAGTCCAAGAACTCCAAACTCAACATGTCACCAAATGACTCTGGAATAGAACCTTGGATTCTATTATTGGATAAGGAAAAGTGAGTGAGGTCTATGAGATCTGCAACCCCATTTGGGATATCACCCGAGAACTGATTGTTCGAAAAATTCATACGAATCAGAACCTTCCACTTTCCAATGTCCATTGGAAGTGTACCACTTAGAGAATTTGAAGACAAGTCCAGTGTAAGCAGACCATTAAGCCCAGTCAAGGTTGAAGGTATTGAGGAAGATAACATATTGAAGCCAAGAAATAGTTTCCTCAAAGAAATGAGATTACCCAAGCAAGCAGGTATTGGCCCAGACAACTTATTACTCGTCAAGTATAATTCAACCAACTTGTTTAGTTGACATAACTCATCTGGGATGGATCCTTCTAACTTATTGTCCTCAAGATATAGACCTTGTAGCTCTTCTAACCCTCCCAGTGAAGAAGGAATACTTCCTATCAATTCATTGTTGGCTAGTGTCAAGATTATCAAGTGTCTTAAGTTGCCAATTTCACTCGGGATGCTACCCCTAATGCCGCACCCAAAAGCATAAAATCTCTGAAGAGAACTTGAGAGATTCCCTACCAAACCAGGAAGTTCACCACTGATCAAAGGGTTGTTGTCGAAATCCAACCATTCCAATCCTTTACAGTTTGTCAAAGAAGAGAGAAAGCTCATTCCTGAAGAAGTTAAATTATTATCCCCCAGTTTGAGTGTCTTTACATTTCTTAAATGGCCAAGAGTGTCGGGAACCGACCCTGAAAAATAATTACGTGACATCTCAAGCACGGTAAGCTTGGAGGCATTGGAAATAGATAATGGAATTGGACCAACGAGGTGATTTAGACCAAGATGTAATCCTTCTAGGTTTGGAAGCCAAAGCCCCAGGCTTGATGGAAGATGTCCAGAGAGCCGATTTGATAGCAATGAAAATTTCCTCAGAGAAGAATTATTAAATACTTGTGGAGGAATTGAACCAACAAGACTGTTAGATTCCAAACTCAACTATCCAAGATTCTTGAGGTTGCCAATCTGATATGGTATTGTACCTAACATAAAATTTATCGAACAAATATGAATCTTAGATTGTTGAAGGTATAAGTAATTATATTCTATTATCAAATATGAATCTGATATGATGAATTGAAATACTAAATAAAGAATAAACGTTCACAAGTTAACAATAAAGGAAATTAAGAAAATAGAAACAACTCAATCATGATTTCAAGTTCCTTAAAGTTTTGTGTCTGTGATGGAGAAAAGTGTAAATAAATGGACTGTAAAATAAAAAGAAATATTACTAATGATTATTTGGAAGTAAATTACCTCTCTTTATTCATTTACCTGTAAAATTGTTAGTTCCACAATCGAATTGGTTAAGAAGAGTTAAATTTCCAATTTCTTTTGGAATTTCTCCTGCAATTACAAAATCCAAATATCTTGAGTTAGAACTTTCAACTAATAGCAGAAATTATTGCAATAAACTAAATGAAGCACCATGAACAAGATTGTTAGATTCCAAATTCAAGAATACTAGCTAGATTCTTGAGGTTGCCAATCTGATATGATAATGTACCTTCAAATGGTTTGTATACATTACCTTCAAAGTGGTTCTGTCCGATATGTAAGCTTTGAAGCATACTCAAATTCCCAATTTCTACAGGTAGACTTCCCTCCAATTGGTTATGTGTTAAGATTAAATTTTGCAATTCATTGCACATGAATAAATTGACTGGAATTCTGCCAGAAAGCAGGTTATAACTCAAGTATAATTCTTTCAATTTCGGAAGATGATCAAACATATCCTTTGGAATATGACCCGTGAGATAATTAAAAGAGAAATCGATGAATTGTAGCAAAAGCAAACCACGTGAAATGGAGGGTATAGAACCAGAGAGCTTATTATTTTCAAGACCTATTGATTGTAGTGAAGATATATTGAAGATGGAAGAGGGTAGTGAACCTGAAATTCACATATCAAAGTTAGAACTCATCTGCTAATAAGAACTATTGCACTTCAAACTGGTTTGTATACATTACCTTTAACCTGGTTGTCACCTATATCTAAGGTTTGAAGCATACTCAAATTCCCAACTTCGATTGGTATACTCCCCTCCAATTGGTTATTTGCTAAGGTTAAACTTTGCAACTCGTTGCACTTGATAAATTGACTGGAATTCTGCCAGAAAGCAGGTTATAACTCAAGTCCAGTTTCTTCAAATTCGGAAGATGATCAAACATATCCTTTGGAATATGGCCAGTGAGATTATTAAAGGTGAAATCGATCACTTGTAGCGAAAGCAAACCATGTGAAACAGAGGGTATGGAACCAGAGAGCATGTTATTGGACAAAACAATCTCTTGCAAGGAAGAAATATTGAAGATGGAAGAGGGTATTGAACCTGAAATCCACATACCAATGTTAGAACTCATCTGCTAATAAGAATTATTGCACTTCAAACTGGTTTGTATACATTACCTTCAAGCTGGTTGTCACCTATACCTAAGGTTTGAAGCATACTCAAATTCCCAACTTCGATTGGTATACTCCCCTCCAATTGGTTATTTGCTAAGGTTAAACTTTGCAACTCGTTGCACTTGAATAAATTGAATGGAATTCTGCCAGAAAGCAGGTTATAACTCAAGTCCAGTTTCTTCAAATTCGGAAGATGATCAAACATATCCTTTGGAATATGGCCAGTGAGATTATTAAAAGTGAAATCGATCACTTGTAGCGAAAGCAAACCATGTGAAACAGAGGGTATGGAACCAGAGAGCATGTTATTGGATAGAAAAATCCGTTGCAACGATGATATATTGAAGATGGAGGATGGTATTGAACCTGAAATCTGGTTTTCAAACAAGCTTAACATCTCTAGCTTTGGCAAATAGCCTAAAGACAATGGAATGACACCCTTGAAGTTGTTATAGTACAGATACAACTCACGAAGTTCAGTTAATGATCCCAACCATGATGGAATTTCTCCACTGAAACTGTTATTACCCAAGTTTATAAGTTTCAACCGTCGCAATTTGGATAACTGGACAGGTAATCTTCCATGAAAAAAATTGTTTGGGAGATAAAGAAGAGAAAGGAATGATACATTCCCCAAGTGGGGAGGAAGGGTGCCTACAAGTCCCAACCCTATAAGGTTTAGAGCTGTGACTCTTTGGTGTTTGGATCCGCAACTGACACCAATCCAATTGCAAACATGAGCAGAAACTGTCCAATTAGTTGCCAAAACATTGCCAGGGTCATGAATAACATTGTCTTTTAGTGCAAGAAGAGCCACCTGGTCTGTAAATAGAGTGGTTAATTCCATGGAGATAGTAGGCATAGAAAAATGGAAGATGGTGAGAAGAGCTAAGTAGAAGAAAGTGTTGGCCATTTGATTTTGGGTGTTGAGATGAGACACTGGAAATGGATTTTTTCAACAAAGACACAACTGGTACAGCAAGGTAGATATTCCATTCTTTATATGCACTGCAATGGCCTTGACTTTGTTGTGGAATCTGAAGTCTTTGAACTATGTCGTTTTAAAGGTCTGCACCTATGAGAAGATAACAATTGAGAAAGAATCATATAGATCAATTATTTTACTGGACCACATACTTTGAAGATAAATATAGAGATTATTTGTAGAGCTCTCATTGGTTTGGAAATGACACAGAATTTAGATATTTTTGTCCCTTCTTTCCTAGTTTGTGTGGACTCTTTTGATCAACAAAAAAATATGATAATTTTGTAACATCCAAGAGAACAGCTTCTTGTGGTGATAATATGTGGATTGAATCATTGTTCTGAGAATCCATTGTCATGGACAACTGTACTGATGGGAACGAGAGGGAAAGAAAACAGGCCTTTATGGAGCCCTCGAGCCAACAACGATGCTGAGTATGCGTACTGACGTTCAAAGAAGAAGAAAAGTATATATTCTCCGAGACAATAAAAACCGAGAGTTTCCGCAAGCGTTTTAGTTTAGGATCTTAATTTAAGATTAGGATTTAAGCATATGGGTTTAGAATTTAATGATGGTTAAAATTTAGGGCGTATGAAAACTTTTAATTTATACTGACAGTATATAAGATAATAATTAATCTGTTTATTAAAAAAATTTTGATACACAGCTTGTGTGCTTTTTAGTTTTAGGGGTTACGATAATTTAGGGTTTAAAATTTAAGGTTGTAAGGTTTAATTTTTAGGGTTAAAAATTTAAGAATTGTGTTTTTATAACGTAAGAACATAGAGACTTGTGTAAGATTACTTTTACACGGTATAAGTATCAAAGTTTTACTCTATTTATTTAGATTATTTTTAATAGTTACTCTATGTATTATTTACACGTTTTGGAATTGTTTGACGATGATAATAAATAAATAAAATTATTTTTTTATATTTTTGAATGATAATATATTTTCTATTATTAATTTCATCTATACATGTGATAAGATCTGGTTAAAACTGAGAATAAACACTCAATAATACAATATCTGACTGTGATGTCACGACTCTAGTTTTTGAGGAACATACTTCATGAAGAATGTTCTGAGTCCCGTTCGTACCAGACATGGAAGCATCAGTTCAAGGTCCCATCCATGGATATGCTTCTTGGAGCCTGACTGTCCTGAGAAAATGTCGAGACATTCGTTTGGCTGTCGTGAGATAGCATCTCAAAGGCTTTAAACCTCGCATCCTGATCTGAATCCCTCCGTTTGATTAATTGAGCTTGGACCGGAGCCTTGCCTTCTATCATACTGACTACAGAAGACATGGATGGCCTGAGTGTTGGAGATGGATTGGTGCATACAAGAGACAGGTTAAGCAGCCTTAGTGCTTCTTCTTTCGAGTACTCCGAACCAAGACTTGGATCAACAAGCTCTAATAGGTTACCTTGTTCTTGCTGGACATAGGCCTAAAATCATATCGGTTTTGAACCGAGGTTAGCTCATAAATAGATGGTTGGAAAGAAAAGGTAGATAAATAAAGCTGCAATTACCCAATCCAGGAGGAAAACAAACTCCTCCTTTGGTTTGTAATTTGTGTTGCTCTTCCCACTGACGATCTCCAAAAGAACAACACCAAAGCTATAAATATCGGCTTTGTCGGTCAAGTAACCCCTCATTGCATATTCAGGTGCCATGTAACCTCTGAAAGAAAAACATAGAAAACACTGATCGTCTGAAAAAACGACATTCGTTTATGCAGGAAATTTGACGCATTGTCTGCAACTTAAATCATGCAACTACTAAGATATTGTTTAGCCACCTGCGAATTCCATAATGTAGGAAGGCAAATAGAAGGGACTAGGGAGGAGACTTACATTGTTCCAGCTATTCTTGTGCTGATATGAGTGTTCTCTTCTTCATCGAGCTTGGCTAATCCGAAGTCAGAAATCTTAGCATTTAGATCCTTATCAAGCAACACATTCGTTGCCTTAATATCTCTGTGAACAATTTTAAGTCTTGACTCCTCGTGAAGATAAGCAAGTCCTCTTGCAATCGCCAAGCATATTTTCTTTCTTGTAGACCAATCCAAGTTAAGACGGTGCTCCTCGCGACCTGAAACGACATGATTAAAACAAAACAGAGCCATTGTTGGTCATAATTTTAAATCTAGAAACAGTCTTGGATGCTATATAAGATAGTTGTGGAGACATTACCGAAAAGTGCACGAGCAAGACAGTTGTTTTCCAAGTATTCGTATATTAGCAGCAATTGATTTCCTTCAATACAACAGCCATACAGCTTCACAAGATTAGGGTGCTGCAATGCAGAAATCATCCCTATCTCGTTTACGAATTCTCGATTCCCTTGCTTGGACTTAGAAGATAGTTGCTTAACTGCAATTACCGTACCATCTGGCAGTACACCCTACAATCAAACAGTGATATTTCAGGGAAAAAAAAGTTCAGAAACTAATATCTTCAGGTTATCCCCTATAGCCCTAAGATTGGATGATACCATAACAATTAATACCTTGTAAACTGGTCCAAATCCTCCTTCACCAATCTTATTTGCAGAATCAAAATTATTTGTTGCAGCCTTTATTTGTCTTAAACTGAAATAGCCAGTCTGAAGTTCTAGCCCGTGAAGCTCTGCAATATGAACAGATCAAAAGATTTAGCCCATCATAGAGAAACAGAAACAATAACAGCTTTCACTCTTCCTTTTTGATCCTAAGAAAGAAACAAAATTAAAAGGTTGTAAGTATTCATTTTAATTATTATCTAACCACTGTTTTCATTGTGTTTGCCACCCAAGTAACCCATCAGTCGGAGGATGATCAGTAGCAGGATCAGAATCACACATGAACCGATCACAATAGCGGCAATGAGTCCAGCTGATAACCCTTCCCCGGTATCGACCTTAAAGTCTAAAAGAGGAGACAGGAGTCAATAAAAACGACAACTAAAAGACTAGAAATTAGACAGTTCTTCGACATGATATGTACTTACTAGGAGTTACTGTAATAGCAGATATCAGTGGTCCATAAACCCCTCTGTCAGGAATGGCAGTGGTTCCTTTCCCTCGCCAGTACAGGTGAATCTCCAAAGTACTTCCGTTTACATCCACATTAAATTCCTTGAAGATGGCCTTACCAACACCGCCAGCTTCCTCCATAATGTTGAAATCCTCCAAAACTACTTTCCCCTGTACGAATAATCAAGTTAGAATTTCAAAGGCTACAATCATATGTTCATTATATCTTGGAAAGAAAGATAAAAGTCCGAAAAAATGGTCCATAAACATGGCTAATGTATACTTACTTGAATTGAAACGTCAAATAAGCGCCTTCCAAGACTGTCAAATGCCTTACTATCAGAATACATAATTTCAGCAAAGTGAAGTGTCACGTTATAGTTGCCTTTTAGCAAACACAGGCCGTAGTACTTCAATGACTGAGGTGCAAGACGTGCAGAATTGTAAAAGGCTGGACCAGGCACAGCAGATGAAGCTCTAGCAGTGTAATGAGCACCAGCATTGCCCAAATAAACCCCTGTACTACTATAAGCCCACTTATTTGCTGAATTGAAAAAGTTTGATGGACCAATGGTGCTCAAGTCCTCGTCATAGTCATTTCCGTCAACTTCCATATGCTCCCCTCCACAATTAATAAACAAGGAATGGTCTGCAACAAGAAACAATGTTATATCAGATAAATTTCTGGTGAGAAACAAGAAGATCAAATGGAAGTACAATTTATAGAAGTACAAGAAAGAAGTAATTGTACTTACGAGTCGGTTTTCTAGGACAAGGAAGGTCCCTCCTTAAGCACCATGAAACTCTACAAATTATGTTTTTAGTGTCAGCACGAGTTATTTAAAGGGATAATATGGTATTAGAAAAATATCAATGAAACTTACGAGTTGCTGTCTGCTGAGGACGATGAACTGGATACTAGATTCCTGTTGATATTAGAGAATACAGAAGATGAATATTCTAAACTTAAATGATCTTGGAAATGTAAGGAAGATAACAAGAGACTCACACTCTTGCTTGTTGGCAACTTGTTTGAGACGAAGATGTAAAATTGTTGTAAGATAAATCTCTGCAATGAATATTTCCGAGGAATTCATAAAATTTTAAAGCAGTAAAACTTCAATGTCTGAACTAGTGCAGCACCACAAAATAATCAACATTCTAAACATATAAAAAAGGAAATAACTATAAGCTGGGAGATGGGACTGACATGTTGTCGTCACTGTCTAGTACCCAACCAGGCACCGGTCCGGTCAAGGAATTGTTAGTCAGAAACCTAAGTCATGAAAAACAAACATCTCACTTTTAATCATACATGAAGACATGGCCTGTTTAAAATCAGCATTTCCATATTCTAATGATAATTAAAATTTGTTTATAGACTTACAAGTAATCTATCTTTTTCAAACCCTGAAGTGTCTGAGGAATTTGTCCAGATAAGCGGTTGAAGCTTAGGTCCCTATAATCCAAGTCATGTAAACATAGTGAAAGAAAATTAATGGAGCAGAATCTAGACAAATGGTGTGAAACAACTCTGAAGCTGAAATCAGTTCAAGCGTGAAACTTACAATGTTTTTAATGATGTCATTTCGCCTATATAGGGAGGGATTGAACCGGTAAGCAGGCAATTTCGAAGTACCCTGAGTCACAAAGTTCAAAAAAATCCTCTTATGAGCTAAAACGGACAGAAAATAACGAATCAGATGGAAGAACTTCTAAGACGGTAAGACTAAACTCACAATTCTTTCATATCTCCCATTCCCGTCAAATTTGGAAAAGCTGAACTTCTCCCACTCAAATCAGTTATCCTCCTAGAAATGATGAGATATAAGAAATTATGTGCTCATTGTCCAATAGAAGAAGAACTAAGTATACAAGGATTAAGGACAAAAGACTCACAAATCAGTTAAGTTTTTTAACTCGGATATGGTTGAAGGAATCGGTCCTTCCATTGATGTGCCTTGCATGTCCCTGCAAGGGATTCAAAATGCTTAACAATGAAAAAAAATAAAAGATGCTAAAAAGACAGGATGTATGATTGATACTCACAATCTTGTAAGTTTAGTCCAATTCCCTATGAAATCAGGTATCTTCCCAGACATACTACTTCCGTCTATCCGGCTGCAACAACACATTACAGAAGGGTCAGGATTTAGCCTAATGTTTTAATAAATATTCGATATCCACATTACGTACTAACACTTACAAATCAGTTAAGTTCTTCAAATTACCAAATGATTCAGGTATTCTGCCAGTAAAATTGTTGGAAGAAAGTAGACTGCAAGAACAGAAAAGTAGTCAGCTACAATTAAAATAAAAAAGAATATAGATCACAAATTCACTCGATAAAAACTTTTTGAAATCTAAAAATAAAAATGTACAGCAATCATAGTTTTTAAGGCTGGGGAAAATCAACTTACAGTCTACTCAAGCGGCCCAAATTTCCAAGGTTGGAAGGTAGAGATCCACCAAGCAGATTATCTTCTAAGACCCTAAATATGCAATTCAACTAGGAATCAATATACTATAACAAAAAAAAATATTCAATTAGACATATTTATGCATCGTGACTTACAGTCCTTCAAGTGTAGGAATATCACCAATTTCACCAGGAATCGGACCACTAAGACGGTTCCCCAGAAGTGACCTGAAAAAATATTACATAAGATTAAACAGTTATACAACTTCACTGATGGATGAATGATCTAATGGCACGAGCAAAGTACCAAACTGGTAAAAATGACTTACAAACTGGTGAGAGGAAGTCGAGATAAACTCAAAGGAATAGATCCGTTAAGATAGTTTCGAGTGAGATCGCTGTTCCACAAAGGAAGCTTAGCTAAGTATTTTCCAATCGCATATGACAAATAGATAAAATGGCTAAAACTAAAGTCTAATGAAGGATTGGACAGAGAATTGAAGTAATGAACCTATGATTGTCAACTGAACTTACATCACTTCCAGATGAGTAAGATTTCCAAGTTCGGGTGGCAGAATTCCAGTCAAATTGTGACCCTTTATCAATCTGTTACAGAAAAGATGCAACAGATTATTTCTGATGTAAAAGTAAGAATCAAACCCTATAACATCGATATAATTACAGTCATTAAAAGCCTTTTTACAAGCTAACTAAGTTCATAAATTCATTATAAATGATTAAGTACATCCATGGTTAAGAAAAGAGATCATACATTTGAGTGACATGGCAGATAGTGTTGTTTCCATCAGAACAATTACATACAATACCACTTTCAACAAGCGTAGTAATGGTATAGTTCCATGAACTATCACTGCAAAGGGTTCTGCTAACGGTACCAGAATTCGGATGTTGCATCTTCAAAAATACGGTTCGAAGAGTTCGCACTGTTGCAGACAAAGCAGAAAATATAACCAGGAAGATACGTAATATTGAATCAAAACAAATTCAAACTTTGAGTAAGAAAGATAATGTTCCAAAATTCATATGGTATTCAAAGTACAAGTCATTGCCAGCTATTTATGTTTAAGAAAATATAGCATGGGACAGAGTAAATAGCCCCAATCCAACAATAATTGCTACCCGACAAAGAATACCACAAAAGCAAATTGTGTATGTATCATTATAAGATAGATACTTAAACCGATAAATATTTAAATATGAATATCGGAATGAAATCTTTCAAATATATTAATGTCGAATAGATATCTTATACTAACTCGAATCCGGATATCAAAAACCATATAAACTAATTGATTGTGGCATGTGATCGGTTGAAATATGGGCTTCAATCAAGAAGAGAATGCAAGACATGTAGGGAAAAGTTCAAAAATCTAGGGCTAAGAGTGGGACCATCATCTACTATGCCAAGTAAGTAATGTAACTCTTGATGCAAATGAAAGCAACACAATTAGAATCGTTTCTTTAAAAACATGGAAAACGGGTTGCCAGATAAGCAATCTGCAATTCTAGTGATAAATAGCATCAATAATTATACTAATTATCTGTTTGCTTCCTGAGAAAATGTTTGGGGTTCAAAAAAAATATTTAGAATTTTGATTCAGTAAGAAATGGTGGAAAGTGCAGGGTAAGGATAACACATTGTGTACAAATATCCCTCCATTTTCCCAGTAACCAAACAGATCAGAGGTAATCCCTTTAAGCGGAAATGCATCAATGTAAGAAAATTCATATGAGAAAAGTGAAAAGGAGTGAAGATCGGCTTAAAAGGATTGTTTTTTAATGATTTTGTGTGGAATGAACACTGTAGCAAAAGAAATTGAAAACAAAGTTCCAAACTTTGATGAACTCTTTTGAACTATTCCAAGAGTTTCTTCGCAACGTGCAACCCATCAGCCAACCTGAAAAATAAATTATAGAGAGAGAAAGAAAAGTCCGGAAATTTTATCCTTTTTGTTTTTCTTTTGACTGAAATTCCCAGAAACCAAACAGATCTATACTCTGTGACAAAACAGAGCAAGTTCATTCAAAAAGGAACGAGTAGCAACACTCAAAACCCTTTAGAATTTCGTCATGTCTTTTCCCTCGAATTCTCGGGAACCAAACAGAGTAACATTAACTTCAAAAGTTACATCAAAAGGAAGAAACGCCCAAAAAAGAAACTTAAGGGAAGTTTTAAAGAAGTTGGCCGAGTGTCTACATACCTTCAGATTCCGGTAAAAGCTGAGCATTTGATCCAAACTCAGTGAAGCAATTCAAAGCCAAAACCCCCATAAAAAGAACATAAACCATCTTAAATACAGGAAAAACAAACCCCATTTTCTTCTTCTTCCTTCAAACACCCAAAAGTTTCTCCTTTCAATAGAAAAACTCTTCGAAACAAAGAAAAACACAAATACTTCTATGTTCTTCGTTGAACTAAGCTAATTTCCCTTCCGTAACAAAGTGGGGTAATTGTCATGGAGATTATAAAGAGGACATCACTAATTTTATTGAAAGGAAAGCAAACGTGGGAAATGGAAACACAAGTTTCTTTGTTGGATTTTATTTGTTGATATTTATGGTTGTTTACTGTAAAAGAGAAGAAAAATTACCAAAGTGGAAGATTAAAGAAAGAGAAATAAGAGAGGAGTAGTAAGCCGCCGGATAAGGCTTCCCATATCAAGCGGGCGCTGTCGCAGGCTTTGCTTCTATGGTGGTTGGCTACCGGTAGTTTTGTAGTTCACTTTTGGGAAAATTACATATTTAGTACCTCCATTATGATTGTATTACTATTTAAGTATTTAATTATTATTTTTAATAAAATAATATCTAATATTATAGTATTTTTATTTTTTATAATTGAAGTTCGTTGAATGTTTAAATTGATTAAGCTTTTCGTAAATTTATAGATATTTTACTCACTTTAAATTAAATTTATTTTATAATTAATATACTTTTTAGTATTTTAAATTTAAAAGGATGGTTTTTACTGTTCTTAAATTCAAATATTAAATAAGTAACGGTTATAATTCATGAAAATATATATGTTTCAATATGATATTAATTAAAAATTTTAAATTAAATTAAATAAAAAATTAAACATTATCAATAGAAAACATTTGTTTTTCATATTTTTTTCTCCTTCACTCCCTTATGAATATTATACCAGGGATAGGTATTTTATTTGGTCTGATCGAGTTTCGATTCGATCTGGATTGATCGAGTCAGATTTTTTGATAGAAAAATCAAATTCAGATCAGGTCAAGTGTTTTTTATAATGGAATCAGGTTAAGTTCAAATTTATGATATAAAATATCCGACCTAGATTAAATATGTAAATTTTTTTAATAATTTTTTTAAAAAAATTATAATAATATTCTTTTATCTATATATTTTATAATTAGATCTTTAAAATTAATTTCTTATTTGTCCTTCAAATTATAATTTTTATAATTAACTTCTTAAAATTATTTTTCTATAGGTTAGATTAGAGTCGGGTTTAGATTATTTATTTTAAGATTATATTGGGTTTAGATTATAATTTTTATAATTAACTTCTTAAAATTATTTTTCTATAGGTTAGTTATGATTTTTGACATATTTTTTATTATTTTCTAGGATTGGCTGTAATGTCATTACAATTAATTAAGATAATAGTTTTTTTATTATTATGTTGATTTCTTTTATTTTATATTCTCGAACTGAATCTAGATGCAAAGTTAGTTATTGTTTTTGTTAACGTAACCCAAATTTATAATATGTATTTTTAATATTGTTTGTTGATGATTTTTTTATATTTTTCGATAAACTTTGATGATGTTCTTATATCTATTTTGTTTAGAAAAATTAAGTTTTTTTAATATTTTTTATGCTCATATTTATGATCTAAAAATATTATTTTTTCGTATTTTAAAATTATGTTTAGATTAAATTTAATATTATAAAATTTTATGTTACATTTTTTAATAAAATTAATATATTCATATTCAAATATATCTATATATTAGAGTAAAAAATTTTATTCATATCTCTTTATTATGTCTCCATTTATGTCTCTTGCTAAAAAATTTTTAAAAATTGAATTTTAAATTAAACCCTAATATTTATTTTTTATATCTTAAACACTAAAGTTTACACCCTAAAAAATAGATCATAGCCTTAATTTTTTAAATCCTAATCATAATCTCTAACCCTAAACTTTAAATTATAAACCTTTCATTTACAAAAATATAAATAAAAATATATAAAAGAGATAGACGATTTACGGTTAACACTATTACATAGCAAGTTCTATGGAATTTATTAATTGAACATCAGCATCAAGCAAGGCAGAGCTGTCGGTGTCACCAGCAAATCATCGGAAAAATACAAACACAGTTTTGTAAAATTTAATATTTAAAATTAAAGATTAAAGTTAGGTTTAAAGAATTAAAAATAGAGTATAAAATTTATTGTTTATAATTTAATATTTAAAAATAGAGTATAAAATTTTTTAATATATAACATAAAAGAAGGGGAAAACAATTAATCTTACTAATCGGATATTTTTTTTCTCTCCCTAAAAAAATTTTAATATTTACGAATCTTGAACTCAAGGAGGGCCTTTTTGCAAATATATATAACAACAAACATGCAGATTTTACATACAAAAGCATGCAGATTGCAGACACATGAGTTGAGTGCACATCCTTATCAATGTAGGATTACCATTTATCATGCATAAACCTATATATTTTTTCTGCAACTGGGTCCTTTCGTTGTTACTCAAGTGATGGGACTACACAATTTGTTGTTTATCGTCCTACAAAAGCTTACAATAATGGTTGACTTCGTCCATCTCAATCCATGACTCAACCTCTCCTGTTCTTTATCCTTAAAGCTAGCCTAGAACAAACCCCAAAGTCCCCCCAGGACCCAGCTTTGCTCCATTTTCACACAATATAAAACGATATGCCTGGTATTCAAATGTTATTCACTCGTTTTCTCTAGAAAAATAGAAAAGAAAAAGAATGCCAGCTTCTCGACTTGTTCTAGTTTCAATCTGTCTGGTTTATTGCCTTTCGAGTTCTGTGTTTGGAGCAGCACTTCCAGATTATGAAGGTGTTGTTTACTTGTTTTGTTGGGGTTTGGGGTTTCTGTTGTCTGTAATGTCTTGATTTAATGGATTTGGCGGTGGGGTTTTTACTTCTTTTTTCAGTGCAATATTTGAGAGACATAGGAAAGACGCTGGGGAAGACAGACTGGAACTTTAGCGTGGATCCATGCAGTGGAAAAGAAGGGTGGGCCACGGCCAATCCGGTGAAGGGATTTGAAAATTCTGTCACCTGTAATTGCTCCTTCTCCGATGGCAAGGACACAGTCTGCCATGTCGTTAGCATGTATGTAGCTTTTTTATCTCTCATTTTCCACCTCTTCTTTTATTTTTAGGGTAAACTTCAACAAAGATCACTTAATTATGAGTATAGTTACATTTGGCTCATTTAATTATTGAATATTACATTTGGGTCACTCATTTATGGGTAAGGTTACATTTAGGTCACCCAATTATTAAAGGTTACATTTAGGTCACTCAATTATAAGTAATGTTACATTTGGGTCACCCTTCATATTTAAAAAAGTATATCATTTTGGTCATTTTTTTCTTCTAAATCACTTGTATACCCTTATTAACATTAGAGTACTTCATTTGAAATGATTAATTAATTTAATACGCGAATTGATAAACTTTTTTCAAATCTAAAGAATGACCCAAATGTAACATTACCTATAATTGAGCGATGTAAATGTAACATTTATTAATTGAGTGACCTAAATGTAACCTTACCCATAATTAAGTGACCCAAATGTTACTTTTAATAATTGAGTGACTCAAATGTAATCCTACCCATAATTAAGTGACGTCTATTGCACTTTACCCTTATTTTTATAACTCCGACTAACTCGGACGAAATACATAAAAGATTCATTATAAGAACGATTACTTCGAACTAATCAAATTAATTAATTAGTAATTGATTCTCACCTTATCTTTTATTCTTAAACTATGATATTCGTTTTAAATTGATTCTCAAACTTTAAATGTTTTAATTTTATCTCAAATTATCCATATATACAAATATTTATTGTTGTTTATGTCGTATCATATCGTTACACAATACATATTGATATTTACATAACAAATAACAAATTTATTAACGATAGATGTGATTAGAATATATTAATAGTTTAAAGATAAAATTATTTTTTTTATAAAATTATCATGGTGTGCTTTCATCTTTACTCCCCGTGAAGCTTGCGATAGGTAATATTAAAAAATTATTTGAAAGAAATTATAAAAGTTCAGTTAATTTAGTAAGATAAGATATATTAAATTTTTTTAATAAAATTATAAGTTTTAATAATGATATTATAAATATAATAAATTAAATATAAATATTATTTAATCTAAATTAATAAGTTAATAAATTCGATTTTAATAGTTATAAAAATCCAAAGCATACTAGTTGATGCCTACCTCATTAAATGACAAACTAGAAACACTCCACTTGTGTTGACTTTGACCCATAGGTTAGTCCCTACCAAATATGGGAATATACTTTTAAGAAAGATATTAAAAATATACAATAATATATGAATATATTAAAATTTACATATAAATTCAATAATAACTAATTTATTTAAATTTATAAAATTTAACATATTGTTAAGTAATTGAATATTTATTACATACAATTTTATTTTATTAAATTTTTCATTATTTTCAACATGTAGTATAATGTGTCTTTAAATAGATTAAAATATTCTAGTTATCCTTATGTTTAAATTATCGTAATATTTAATCTAAAATAATTAATAAATAAATTAAATATCGATAATTTTTTTTTAAAAAAAAACAAGTCTCCCCCAAAGTCATTGGCTTCAGCCTGATGTGTCCTGTGGGTCTAAGGTTGTGTGTCTATGGGTGGAAAAATTATATCATGGATCAGTCTCATCACGTGTTCATGGGACTGACCAATGATAACTATCCATTTCATCAACTTTTTCATGTCATATTTTTTTTAGGTGAATTTTCACTTTAAAAATTAAAAAATAATAAGGTGAATGATTATTATTAGTTGGTATCATAGATGACGTGATAAAACTGATTCATGAAATAATTTCATATCATGGGTGTGTCTGGCATTATCTCTTTTGTTTGACATTGGGTACGGTATTTGCATATTGTCGACGGTCAACCAAGGACAGCTATTGCACACGGTTTTAAGTCAAGTAATTCATCATCGGTCAAAATTTCAATAATAATATTTTATTTATATATTTTTTATTTAAAAACTAAACATGTATTTTATACATATAAATATATTTTTTTAATTAGCTGATATTGATTATAATAGTATCTGTTTTAAAATATAATCATTCAATCACTTTACTAGCATCACTGGTGTTCGAACTTGTAAACTTTAGGATTAAGATTATTTATTTTTATGAAGTCACTCATTGTGTTTATAATTTATAATAATTAAATACAAAATTTGACATTCTAAATATTTAATTTAGTGATAAAAGATAATTTTTTTAATAATTTTATCTGGATAGAGAAAGAGAGATAAAAAATGTCAATCGAAAGCTTTAATCATTTGTTTTAGAAGTTGTTGACGGAAAAGAAAGATAAAAGGATATCTTTTTTTTATTGAAGTCGTTCGTTATAAAGATATTTTTATTTTATGAAATAGACTTTTAATTTTATGGTTAGAATTTAGGATTAGGGATTTAGGTCTTATATTTTATAGCTTAAATATGAAGGGTAATTTTTTTACACAGCTTGTGTATTAAAATATAACCCTTAAAATTATCATAATTTAAAAAATGTTAAATCTCGAGTAATTTCAGTAGAAAGATCTTATTTTTCGTAAGAGACTTGAGTTTAAACAGCTTGTCCGTAAGGTATGTTTTGTCCCTACTAAGAAAATTAAGTAATACTACCATGAGATCACACAAAATACACATGTTAGTAAAACTTTGAACCACCACTAATCCTTCCAAAAGATTTGTTTGTCATTATCATTTCAATGGCAATTAGACTCGATGCAATTTTGTACTCAAACAGAATGCTTAAGGCACAGAATCTCCAAGGCAGCCTCCCAAAAGATTTGGTTAACTTCCCTTTCCTTCAAGAAATGTAAGTCCAAACTCTTGTCAACACCATGGGAATTCCTTCTTACAGAACATAAATAACTTAAAATTGTTAATGTTGTTGCAGAGACCTCAGCCGCAACTTCCTTAATGGCACAATACCCCCAGAGTGGGGTTCCATGCAACTTGTCAACATGTATGTTCTGTAATATCCCATGTTCATGTTATGATGCACAAATGTATGGAAATTGATAGATGTTTTCAATGTTTTCCCATGGTGAAATTAACACGATGATTGTTTGCAGTTCTCTGCTCGGAAATCGCTTAACAGGTCCAATCCCAAAAGAGCTAGGAAATATAAGTACACTTACCAGCTTGTGAGTTTCTGTTATCCAGTTCCTTGTCTTTGTTCCTTTGAATATGGCTATTTATAGGAATATTGTTGTCAATATCAGCTGACTGAACTTGAATTATGAAAAAAATATCATGTAGAACAACTGAGTTCAATCAACTTTCAGGACCTTTGCCTCCAGAGCTCGGAAATCTACCGGCCATCGAAAGAATGTACGAGTTGATTTATTACTGCTTTCGTTATGTTTGATTAAATGTCTGAATCTTCTTCATGGTCTAGTTTATCTGTTCCTTCATAATTCATTGTTGTTATTGGTGTTTAGGCTTCTTAGCTCTAACAGTTTTACTGGGGAAGTACCTGAAACATTTGCCAAGTTGACCACATTGAAAGATTTGTAAGATTTTATTTTTTCTGAGTTATCAAGCTTTAGTTCTAGTTCTATATTACAATTCGAGTTCTGATCATTTCGGATTTCTCACAGTCGGATTAGTGATAACCACTTCACTGGGCAGATTCCTAGCTTCATCCAGAATTGGACAAAACTTCAAAAATTGTAAGCTGGGCTCTTTGGAACAGTACTCTATTCATTAGATACTTTCTCTACCATTTACTTACCGAAATGGAATGTTGGTAATGGCAGAGTAATAGAGGCAAGTGGTCTGATGGGACCAATTCCATCAGGCATTGGTGATCTCGAAAAGTTAACCGACCTGTAAGTTGGATATCGATTTTAACATTCTTCAAACCAAGAAATTGGAACATTGCAGTTGTATCATGATTTATATACTTGTGAAAATTGTTGATATACAGGAGAATCAGTGACTTGAGTGGAACTGATGCAACTTTTCCACCACTTAGTAACATGAAGAAAATGAAGATACTGTAAGTAAAACTCCAAAATGAAGAAGATTCCTTTAAACAAATATATCAACAAATCAAATAAAACATGCTAATGGTTGAATTACAGGATATTGAGGAGTTGCAATCTCGTCGGAAAGCTACCAGATTATCTTGGGGATATGACAACGTTGAAGACCTTGTGAGTCATTAACCTGATTTCTTTCTTTTCTGAGATTGTAGTTTGCACATTGCTCGTGTTAGATAACATGGCCGACACTGGTATACTCGAATCTTTTATGTTTTTTTCCATATATGTGATAGATTATACTTTCATTCCCATGTCCAAATATGTTTAGGTCAGGACACAGCTTTCTTTAGCTTCATAACTTTTTTGTTTTCCTTTTGCAGAGATCTTAGCTTTAACAAGCTCAGTGGAGACATTCCAAGCAGTTTTTCTGGCCTTATGGATGTGGATTACTTGTAAGTGAGTGATATGATTGTTGGTTTTCCTCACATTTCCTATAATATCAAGCTGTTCTTTCTGCCGATACCATGAATATAGTTACTTAATTAGAAGCTATAAATGACTAATCATTCAATATCGATATTTATCGCAGAGTATTTGACTTCGTTATCATCTTGAATAGGTATTTAACAAGAAATTTGCTTACTGGTTTAGTACCTAGTTGGATACTGGAAAAAGGAGACAATGTGTAAGATTCTCTTCCAAAATATTAGTTCATGCAATTGGAAATTTTTAGATTCTCTTCTAAATACTTTTTTCCAGAGCTTAGTAGATTGTTTATGAAATGAAATGATAACATTCAAAAGCCTAATATCGGCGCAGTGATCTTTCGTATAACGATTTTGCTGCAAGCCAAGCGACACCTTGTCAACAGCGGACCGTGTAAGAATCTCATCCTCATTGTTTTTAATTTATTCATACGTTTGTATTTGGCGGATAACAAGTGTTTGTGGATGTTTTATTTATTAGCCATAACTTTGCATCTGCAATTTTCCTGCAGGAATTTGTTTGCAAGCACTTCACGTAGCAATTCCTCGTACGTGACATGACATCTTTTACTTGTCTTCTTTCTTAGGGGTATTCTTAGAGGTTTGTTTATCTCAGAAAAATGATATTTTGTTGTCAAGATGATGACATTTCTATGGACTTTTTTATTGTTTCAACAGGGGAACTGTTTCTTGCTTGAGAAGCTTTGTTTGCCCCAAATGTAAGTAGAAAATTTTATAGATCTTAACAATGCTAAACTGTTTCCTGCAGTTTTTTAATCTGTTGTTTCTCATGTTTCAGCCTGGTACTCTCTCCATATAAATTGTGGTGGGAGAGAAGTAGTTATTGGAGGTAATACCACATATGAAGATGATACAGATGGAGCCGGGGCATCAAGATTTTACGAAAGCGGGACGAACTGGGCATTCAGCAGCACCGGTCACTTCTTGGATGATGACCGTCCATCAGACACTTATGTTTGGACTAATTCATCGAAACTCTCCATGAATGATTCGAGACTATACATGAGTGCACGCCTTTCACCCCTTTCTTTGACTTACTATGGATTTTGTATGGGAAATGGGAACTACACAGTCAACCTCCATTTTGCAGAGATAATGTTCACTAATGACAATACATATAGCAGCTTAGGAAGGCGCATATTCGACATTTATCTTCAGGTAGATATTCATTACAACATTAGGAGCTTTGGGATTTCAGTGAAATTTTGAGCTAACCGGACTTAGCTATTTGCAGGGAAAGCTGGTGCAGAAGGATTTTAACATCGAGGACGATGCAGGTGGAGTTGGTAAGGCGGTCATAAAGAAATTTCCTGCGGTGGTGACGAATAGTACCTTGGAGATCCGCCTTCAGTGGGCTGGAAAAGGGACTACTGCTATTCCTGTTAGAGGAGTCTATGGCCCTCTCATATCAGCTATATCCGTGAATCCCAGTACGTTGTAAAATGTTTTAACATTGTTCTCAACTACATACTCTTCATAGTTTCCGTTTAGACATTCTGGAAACAATGTTTTAACATTGTTCAAGCAGATTTTATACCTCCAGCAGAAGATGGTGGTAGTAGAGGTGGTATATCGGTGGGTGCAGTGGTCGGAATTGCAGCTGGATCAGTGTTTGCCATCTTTCTGGTTGGGGTATTACTGTGGTGGAAAGGCTGTCTAAGGCAAAAAAGCCAATTGGAAAAAGGTATATGCAGTGAAGTCATAGGCTTTAGAAGCAGTAATATAAAAGCTCCTAATCTTGCTTTGCTTCTTTTTGACAGACTTACAAGGTCTAGACTTGCAGACTGGTTCCTTTAGCTTGAAGCAAATCAAATCTTCCACAAATAACTTTGATGTTGCTAATAAAATTGGAGAAGGAGGATTTGGTCCTGTTTACAAGGTCATTATCAGGCTCAAATGCTTTCTTCTTGTTACTTCCATTCGGAACGTTTGCGTCGTAGTTCTTCCTCCAAATATCTTATTGTAAAGCTAAGCCGATAAGTTTTCTGATAAGCAGGGCATTCTGGCAGATGGCACAGTCGTAGCGGTTAAGCAGCTATCTGCTAAATCGAAGCAAGGGAATCGAGAGTTTGTGAATGAAATCGGAATGATTTCTGCTCTTCAACACCCTCATCTGGTAAAGCTATTTGGTTGTTGCATAGAAGGAAATCAATTGTTACTGATCTATGAGTATATGGAAAACAACAGCCTTGCTCGTGCATTGTTCGGTACGTTTTAGCCACGCGATTTACTTGATTACCTAGTTTTGAATCTGTTCATGTACATATTGTGCATAAATAAGCAAATCATGTCTGAAAGATTCTTTATTTGGTTATTTCAAGGTCCACAAGAATGCCAATTGAAATTAGACTGGCCAACAAGACGGAAAATCTGCATTGGAATAGCTAGAGGTTTGGCATATCTCCATGAAGAATCAAGGTTGAAGATTGTTCATAGAGACATCAAGTCTACAAATGTTTTGCTTGACAAGAATTTAAACCCGAAAATATCTGATTTCGGATTAGCCAAGCTTGATGAAGAGGATAACACTCACATCAGCACCCGAGTCGCAGGAACTTAGTAAGCATACAAACCGATCAACATGCAAGTGGATGCAATATTTCAATGTTGTTTCATGTACTAAAGTTTTTAACTTTGCAGTGGCTACATGGCTCCCGAGTATGCAATGCGTGGTCATTTAACCGAAAAAGCCGATGTTTATAGTTTCGGGATAGTGATACTTGAGATCGTGAGTGGAAAGAGCAACACGAGTTACCGGTCGAACTCGAAGGAAGAATGTTTCTATGTTCTTGATTGGGTAACTTTAGGATATTTCAACCAACCTGAAGCTCATTCCCATACTAAAATCTTGAACATTGTCTCATTTCAATTGTTTTTACAGGTTTATGTTTTAAAGGAGGAAGGGAAACTACTGGACTTAGTTGATCCAAGAATTGGCACTAATTACAAAAAGGAGCAAGTCACGGCAATGATCAATGTGGCTCTTTTATGCACCGATGTTAACGCGGCGGCAAGGCCTGCAATGTCCTCTGTGGTCAGCATGCTTGAAGGCAAGGCTTCGGTCCAGGAATTCGAAACCGAATCGAGCCGTTTTGCGGACAGATCGAACTCAAAGACAATGGTGAAGAAGCTTTACCAGCATCTTGAAGAAAACAGTGCCCCTGAAAGCCAAACACATAGTATGTCTGCAGTTGGACCATGGATTTCTTCCTCCTCAACTGCTGATCTTTATCCAATCACTATAACTTCCGAGTTTTGACAGAACCGAGACTCGGCAAATGAACCGAATTGTCTTCGATGTTGATGGAAATGAGACTCGACAATCATATTCAAGCTACCATATCTGTACGATATATGTATAACTACTAAACAGTTAAAAATATAGCTACACTATCTTATAATTATCTTAAAATTATTAAAAATTATCAATTTTAAAGAATATTATCATACAAAATGACTCAAATTATAATCATATTAAAAAATTATCGAGATCTAATGATTAAAATTGATCGTATGTTTAATTAATTTAAAATTTTGAATCATGAAACAAAACTAAAATAAAGTTATGATCATATTTTAATAAACAAACCACAAAAGAACCACATGAACAACAAAAGAACTTAATAAACTATTATTATTTTTATTTTTATATAATTTTTTAAAAATAATTTATTTATAAATTTATTTTTTTATTTTTAAATATTTATATTTTACCCTTAATCCTAAATCTTGATTCTATCTTAACATAAAAAGAATTAGATTTGAATGATCAGATAGGAAAAAACTAATATTATTACTTAAAATGCATTTAAATAATTTTTATTAAAAATATTTTGATATATAAGTTTATGCAACTTGTTTAAATTAGTTTGTATAAAATTTCTAGTTTTAGGGTTTATGATTTTAAGTTAGGGTTTAAGGGTTTAGTGTATAAAGGTGTAGCATTTAAGGTTTATAATTAAAATTTAGAGTCGAGAGTTATGATTTAAGTTTTAGAGTCGGTGATTTAGATTTTAGATTTTATATTTTTTTAATCAGTTATAGTGGTTTTAAGTAGTATATGTTTTAGAATAAACTCTCAACTATATTAACCCTTTAATTATTGTGCTATAAGTACTGATATTCGAACCATTACTTTCGAAAACAATAACCATTCTTCTAACGAATTTTGTCCTGAAAACCCAAAATTTCAAACAACTTGGTATTCTACAACCAATGAGTTTCTGCCATTTATGTACTAATTAATTAATCAGTAACAGTCCAAGAATCTTAAAACATGGATTTGATGTAAGAAACCCACAACATGTGCTGAAAATTTCTGTCCTGATCTGTCTGCCAGGCAGTCCCATTAGAAAACAAACAGATTCTGTTACTTTATTCAAACCATGAAAGGAAAGCACCCTTTGTTTGTAACTAAAACTTGGCTTATTTAGTGCCTTGAGTGGCTGAAGTTTCTCCATTGGCTTATACTTCCATGGCTGCTCTGCTTTGTTTTGCGTGTTGCCAAGGCCTTGCTGCTGTTTTCTTGTCTCTTTTTTTGGTCATTGTTTTAGTTCATGCAGATGTTCACAGCTTTAATGTAAGCCATGAAAGGGAGAAAAAGCAAGTGGGAAACTGTGAGTTTTTTCAGGGAAGTTGGGTTTTTGATGAGTCCTTTGATCCTCTCTATGATTCTTCGAGTTGTCCGTTCATCGGAGGCGGCTTCGATTGCCAGAAAAATGGAAGGATTGATCGGAATTATCTCAAGTATAGATGGCAGCCTACTGGCTGTGAGCTCCCCAGGTAAAGCTTTCTTATCATTCTTTTACACTTTTTTTTCTTATTGTTTTTGGTCAAATTATTGTGTTCTTCCCTCTGTTATGCTTAAATTAGAGATTTAGTCCCTATATTTTAATTTATCATAGTTTGGCCACTGTATTTTAATTTAGCATAATTTGAGAGGGGGTGGGGGATTCTTTAGTTGGAAGGAGTATTTTCAAGAAAATTCTACTGTTTGGACTAACTAGTGACTTCATAAAAGTGGAGGATCGAATTATGCTAAATTAAATATGGTAGAGGGACCATAACCACAATTTCTCCATTTCTTGAAAAAAAAAATTGAATGTAATGGAGGGAGTTTGTTTGAAATTGTACCAAAAACATTGACTTGTGCAACAAATAAAGAAATTATGTAATTACCACTTCAAAAATTTTATGATGAGGAATAATAATCGAAATCGTGTGTCAATTATATTCGATCGAGGGGATAATTATCAAGTCTTATCATATGTGAATTTTGTTCGAATTTCGAATAAAATATATCTCTAATTAGAATTTATGTTTCTGAATTCTGATCTTAGGTTCAATGGAATTGATTTCCTGGAGAAATATAGGAACAAGAAGATACTGTTCGTAGGGGATTCATTGAGTAACAATATGTGGAGATCACTACTGTGCATGCTACATTCTGCAGTTCCAACATCAAGCTATACATTTAGCTCAAAGGGGCAGCTCTCATCATTTTCATTGCAGGACTATGGGATTTCAGTTAACTGGCTGAAAAATGGGTTCCTGGTAGATTTGGCATTCGAAAGTATCGGTAAGGTTTTGAAGCTTGATTCAATCAATACCGGAAACACATGGCTCGGTGCCGATGTCTTGATCTTCAATAGCTACCACTGGTGGACTCACTATGGACGCCTGCAATCGTACTTCCTTTTTCTGTTTGTCTTCTTAAGAGAATAGATGTGAACCGGAAATGATTCGATTATACGTTCATCCTCGAAATTGCAGATGGGACTACTTTCAATATGGAAACCTGACAGTAAAGGAGATGGATCACATGGAAGCATACAAGATTGCAATGACAACTTGGGCAAAGTGGGTTGACAACAACATTGATCCTTCCAAGACTAGAGTCTTCTTCCAAGGAGTTGCAGCAGTTCATATCAAGTAACTTCTTGAAACTTGTCATCCCCTCTAAAGAATTGTCCATTTTTTCCAACTAAATTTCTTTCATTTTTGCTTTAACAGTGCCCAGGAATGGGGTGAACCAACCCAGAAAGATTGCAGTAAACAAACAGAGCCACTGAAAGGGTCAACATATCCTGGACCTCCTGTGCCAGGGGAAGCTATTCTCAAGACTGTTTTGGGCAAAATGACTAAACCTGCCTATTTACTAGACATTACTTTGTTAACACAGTTACGGAAAGACGGTCATCCTTCTGTTTATGCCGGCGGTGGCCCCAAGTTTGTCGATTGCAGCCATTGGTGTCTTGCTGGTGTGCCTGATACTTGGAACCAACTATTGTATGCAGCTTTGGTTCAGTAAATTATTCTTTTCCCATATGTTGTTGGGAGATAATTTATCAACTAATGAACAGCCACATTGGTTGTTTATAAATTGTATGCGAAAAGAACAGTTCCAATAAAGTAAATCTTTCTTTTGTTCAGAATGTTTTAAGAAAAACAAGCATCTTCTGTGACACCTGCCACCAGTCCGGTTGCCACCAGTCAGGTGAACGGATTAAAAGATTCGAACTTGGTTCAATCCCAAGGAACAACAGATCCGATTTAAACTACATTCTAAGGAAACTGAAACATATTCATCAGAGTTTAGCATCAAACTCAGCTCAAGAAGAGTAAGATTCATTTCAAATACCTCTATAATCAAAATATAAACAGGAGCATCACGCTGTCACATTCGCATAGTGGGGAGCCAAAGAGAGAAATTCATAGCCAGATGACAAAAAACATGAGAAAATAGTAAGCAAAGAGAGAATCATCATTGCCTACAGTCTCTCAAACCAGACCCTGCGTTGACTTTGTTTATCTCTGCTTCTGTACCCTCTTGTCCCGTATTGGAAGCTCAATTGGCTTTTGGGCATCATGTGGATGGTCTGGGCCCTTGTAAACCTTTAGGTGGTTAAACAATGCTCTACCAAGCTGAGTAAGGCAAATGTTAATTAAAAGCCAGGCAGTAATCGATAAACATCACGCGCAAAGTATACAAAAGAAACAACGGATTCAATGCAACAGACAACAGCTGATACAAGTCATTGTATTTATCGACTTGAACTTGATTTATTCACTTATAAACCTCAACAATCAACACATGCAATTTATTAAGAAATACCATGTTTCTGTTCACAAACTAAAGTTGCTAGCTAATGTCAAAATGTTTTCTGTATCCTTTTTCATCAAGTTTTAAGACACAATACCCCAGCTGAGTCGTATTTGGGAAACTTTTAACAAGTTTCAACACTATGGACAGCTTAGCAGTTACCAGTAGTATGCGCATCAGACGTGCAAGAAAAATTAACCACACAATGACACAAATAGTTAAGACATTTTGGATTGATGCAATTGGACAAATTCCAAAGGCTTATATATAGGCATGTATGACCCTTCAAATATATTTTATAACAACTTAGAATAACTGAGCAGATTTGTACCACGTGCATGCTAATATCCGACACTCAACCCAAGTTCTGGTAACTAATTTCTACATATTAATCTCGAGTTAGAAACAATGAACTTACCCTTCCTTTAGGAAGCATACCACGAACTGCATGCTCAATAATTCTCTCAGGAATTCTCTGCTGCAGCTGGTTGAATGTTTCCACTTTCATGCCGCCTGGTCTTCCTGAATGCCTCCTGTAGAGCTTTTGCGTTCTTTTCTTTCCGGATACAGCAACTTTTTCAGCATTTACCTATGGAGTTAAAGCACACCACAACTTTTAGTATTTCTAAAACATAAAATAAACATTCCGGAAGAAACCAGACAGTAATATAACTATATAAGGTGAATCGTGATCCGTTAAGCCACGATATAGCAAAATACAGGCAAAAGCTCAAACCAGTATCCATAGACTTGCATAACTGATTAGTTTAAAAACAGTCCATCCCAAAGCTTTATTTTTGCACACTAGAACAAATCATATCCAAAATAAAGAAAACCAAGCCTTTTAGACAGCAACTGTATCATGGAAATTGCACAGAGCAGCCAACCATTTCGCCATAGTCAAACCACTTTCCAACCCTGGACTAGCAACGAACAACATAAAGGAGTTCTTATAAAGAAAACAACTCCTGATTTAACAAGACAGTGAATGACAACAAAACCGCATACCACTATCACAAAGGCTCCCATATCCACACTAGGCGTATAAGTGGCCAAATTCTTTCCACGAATATGAACAGCGATTGTTGATGCCAGTCTTCCCAGAATTTTATCTGTTGCATCAACAACATACCATGGTTTTTCAGTATTCACATGATCTTTAGCTTTCGGATACCATGTATTGTTCCAAATGTCCTGCAAACATAAAGACCATGATCCAAATTATGCAAGCATGCAGGGAGACAAGCAGAAATGTCATCACGGAATAGAGTGAGAAGTAAACAGCACATGATAGAAGTTTTTGAAAGTGAATGTAGACCCACAATTAATATTTGTGTAAAATGTAACTAAAGCGAAATTATTCACACCATTAGAACAGAAATTCTTCACTTACAGATAATCATCAGTGAATTTCACTTAAACGAAGTAAGAAACACCAAGTTTTACGATCCCAAGAAGAATCTAGTGGCTAAATTTTCAAAGATGAAACTTTTAACAAATCTTGTTCAAGGTTCAAATCAACAACAATCCAAATTTTTCAGATAAAAATAGACAAAAAGCTAGAAAGAAATTTGGGTTAAACCAAAAGAACCTTAAGAATTATAACTTCAACAATCGTAACTACATTTCTAACCTTCCATTGAAAACTCAAAAAAAAAAAAAACACTTTAACTAATAAATGAGAAGCATAAAAGGAGAGAAAAAGTGGATCTTTACAGGGCCATCGGCCTCGGATTCCTCGAACATCCATCGTTGGTTTTCAGGGACAAAAGAGAGGTCCTGACAACAAACCCGGAAACCCCGTTTAGATAACGAAAGTGTTGTTGTCGTCCAAGCACCAGAAGGTTTGGACAATGCTAGAACTGGGAAGAACCCAAGAAATGAGCTTTGGTTACTAGGAATAGTCTTTTTCAAAGAAGCAAATGAAGTTCTCTCTGAAGAAGAAGAGAAAATGGGTGAGGTTGAAGCACAAAGGATTGTCATTTCCTTGGTTTTAGACTTCTACTGGTTCACCCTTTGCTGCTCTTATCAACTACTACAGAATGGATAGGATGGCTTTCATTTCATCTCTCTAGTTTTTTACAGTCGTTTCTTTTTTCCGTTTTTGCTGCTCAGTGATAGTAAACACTAAACAGAAATTCCTAGGCTATCCAGCTTGGACCAGATATGTATAGGTTTGGGCTTAGAGTTCAAAGGCTTAAACTTTAAAATATAAACCCAAGCCTACAATGAAAGATAAACAAAGGCGCAAATTCCATTTAAAGATAAGGAAAAACTACCGGTATGTTTCTATTTTGATCATTGAACACTTTACAATCACATTGTGAATTTGTGATGACTTTGTGTTGAAGTGTTTTATGGTTTGATTCTTTTTAGTTTACTGACTTTTTTTAATGAGAAAGACTTGATATTGGTTTTAAAAGGTCACAAATTGCAGAAATTGTAAGATGAAGAAATAGAGCTCTTCACTTGTTAGTTGTTAGCCTCAGCTTAGTATCCTTTCTCCCCCCACTGAAACTTCAGGTTCAGGATGACAAGATCAAAACAGCCATTATTTTGGCTCATCCTGCACCTGCTGGGCAGCTGGCCATAGCCTTATCTTTCTTTCTCTTGTTTGCACCGCTGGAATCAAAGGAAAGCATTGTGTCTCTACTTTGTGTGGAAACCTTACCATCAATCACCCTTTTCGAATCAAATCCCGGCCTCATAGTTGTGGTCTGAAGAGTTTTGAGCTGGTGTACGACAACAACCACATAATTATCCCTGGAGAAAATGGAAATTTTTATGTTCAATGCATTTCTTATGTTAAGCATACTATTCATATTGTAGATGTGAATCTGGACAACCAGAACTGCTCACTTCCTCTCAGTTCCCTTCCGTTGCGTGATTCTTCTTTTAATGGAACATTACTTCAACCGGAAATTGATCATTATGCATATTATAATTATAACAAGATTTATGTGGTGAAGTGCAGTAGGAAGATGAACAAGTCTTGGTCTGGGGTTAATAAATTACATCTATGCTTCTCGCTGCACTTCCTCTCCCCCAAAAAATGATTTCTTTTATTACTTCTTGGATGGAGAAACCGCACCGTCTGGTTTACATCCCTCTTGCAGACTGCAGTAGGAAAATGTTCATTGTTTCCTTTTGGTGCATTCAGACAAAGCCCGTACATCGTCCTTCAATGAGTCAAGTTTTGAAGATGCTTGAGAGTGAAGTCGAGCTCCTTGAAGTTCCTCCCAAGTCTTTCATATTTTCTGTGGACATGGCAACTGGCAAGTAACGAGTGTGATTAAGATTTCAATATAAAATGTAATGGCCAATAGCATTTCGCCACGTAGAAGTAATTCGGTCCCCTCTGGTATGTGCCTTGATCACAGTTTGATGAGTCTATAGTAATAATTTGACTTTACGCGGGGAGATGGGATTGGTTTTGGCTGGGAGTGAAGCAGTTGAATTGCGTCACCTGCAGGTCCCTCTAACTCTGTGCGCCGTTTCACTCTATATTCCTTTTAATCTACTTTTTGAGTTAGGACATGAAGGCCTTATGGATGTAGAACACGAAAGAGGAAATTAGTTAAAAAGAACCACCACAAAACGAAATAGAAGATTATGTACTTTAATTTTGTTTTATATTAAATTAATTAATTAAATCTAGAGAGGTAAGAAAGAAGAGCATTCAACACCAGAAACTTTGTTTTATGTTCTCTGTGCCATCTGTCCTGTTTCCTACTCTTTCAAAAAAACTCTCCTTCTGTCTCTTTCTCTCTCTGATCAACAATCTTTAAATAAATTCACTGGCTTTTTCACACTTTCTCACGCCCTTGTATCACGCGTCAGGAAAGGAAAGCAGAGGGAAAGGTTAGATTTTCTTCCACTTTCCAACGAACCAAACACCACCTGTGCCACCCTGAACAAAAAAATTGTTTTTTTTTGCTTGGACTATCATCATAATTCATAACTCTTCGTATCCTTGCCAACCCAGTTTCGCTTAAGATTAGTAGAAAAGCCATGACTGTTGATATGGCTGACAAGAAAGAAATCATCTTGAAGATTGATGATAAAAGCAACGACGGGGACATTCCTGTTTCAGCCACTGCTACTGGTAGAGGTAAGATTTGGAGGGAATCAAGCTATGATTTTTTGAAAGATGGTGAGAAAATCAACGTCAACTGGAAGAAAGAGGATGCGGATATGAACGATGGTAGCAGCAGCAGTGGTAGTAATAGTACTAGAGAAAAAGAAGGTTTCGGTTTCATGCAAAGCAAACAAGCTGCTATGGAAGATCCACCATCGAAGTTGATCGGTCAGTTTTTGCATAAACAAAAAGCTTCAGGCGAGATTTCACTGGATATGGATTTGGAGATGGATGAACTTCAACAACAGCCACATGATTATCATCATCGCGGCTCATTGTCCACGGTTGCTGAATCACCTTCTCCGCCACCAGCAGCCGCCATTCCAAGAGTCTCCTTCGAGAACACGAACAACCCTGTAAGAAGAAGACAAAGTAAAGGGTCACCATCTCCGGGGAAAGAAGAGAGTAGGGATTCAAATGCTTCAATCAAAAGAAGTGAAGGTGGTTCTTTTCAGAGGAAATCAAAGTCCAGGTTGGTGGACCCTCCCACACCGGAAAAAGGGGAACCGAAGTCGGCGAGAGCCGGCACCGGGAGGTCAGGACAGATAACGAGATCCGGGTTTCTCGGGAAACACATGGAGGAAGAAGAGGATGATCCATTGCTGGAAGAGGATTTGCCTGATGAGTATAAGAAAGATAAGTTGAGTGTTCTGGTTTTGCTTGAATGGTTAAGTTTGATTGCCATTATTGCTGCTTTAGTTTGTAGTCTTTCAATTCATGATTTAAGAGAGAAACGTCTGTGGCAGCTAATGCTATGGAAATGGGAAGTTTTGGTTTTAGTTTTAATATGTGGTAGATTGGTTTCGGGTTGGATTATAAGGATCATTGTGTTTTTTATTGAGAGGAATTTTCTTTTGAGGAAAAGGGTATTGTATTTTGTTTATGGAGTGAGGAAAGCTGTTCAGAATTGTTTATGGCTGGGTTTGGTTCTGATTGCTTGGCATTACTTGCTTGATAAGAAGGTGAAAAGGGAAACTGAGAGTAAATTTCTTACATATGTGACTGAGGTTTTGGTTTGTCTTGTGGTGGGAGTAATGTTGTGGCTAGTGAAGACTCTTCTGGTGAAGGTATTGGCCTCTTCTTTCCATGTTAGTACTTATTTTGATAGAATCCAGGACTCGTTGTTCAATCAGTATGTAATCGAGACTCTCTCCGGTCCTCCGTTGATTGAAATTCAAAGGGCAGAGGAGGAAGAGGAGAGACTTGCCAATGAAGTTATGAGCATGCAGAATGACGGTGCTAAGGTTCCTTCGGGGCTCAGGACGTCTACCATTTCGTCACCTCCTTCTGCTAGAACTATAGGGAGTGGACGGATCCAGAAAAGTCCCCAAGTTAAAAGCCCTATGCTTTCCCGTGTGCTTTCTTCGGAGAAGGGAGAAAAGGATGATACGGGAATAACAATTGATCATTTGCACAAATTGAATCATAAAAATGTCTCTGCTTGGAATATGAAAAGGTTGATTAATATAGTCCGCCATGGGGTTCTTTCCACTTTAGATGAACAGATACAAGATTCAACTCAAGGAGATGAGTCAGCAAACCAAATTAGAAATGAACGTGAGGCAAAAGTTGCAGCAAGAAGAATCTTCCAGAATGTTGCTAAGCCGGGATCCAGGTGAGTTTATTATTCCCATTTACAATGCAATATATTCTATCCATGCCTTAAACTAATATCATATATCATTTACTTAGCTGATTGATTGTTTTGCCGCTTGATGCTTTTGTTATACATAGCGGATAAACTTTGCTGTATACCAAAGCTTCTAGTATAGCATATGGTTTGATCCCAAATCATATTGGAACCTTTCAACCACAATAGAAGATAAACTTTTGAAAGAAATTACACCATAAAAATGTTTCTTTGCAAATCATTTTTATGACATCAATACGTACGTCTTCGAACAGTGGATATCAACTTTCTTTCTCATCAAGCATCATTGAATATCGGTGTTTTCCAGTTTACCTTACTTGGATGCAAAAACATGTAATTCCCAACATAGTAATGTTGAAATAGAGCAAGAATAATCATAGGGACATGGAATGCCAAGCGAATTACGGTGAATAAGTAGTGTAACAATATGTTGTTGTTTTTGGTAATATGATATTTGTCTGTCAGCTTGAATTCTTCAGAAACATGCACCTAATATGATAATTGTTGTCTCAGGTTCTTCTACTTGGAGGACATTGGACGTTTTCTTCCAGAAGACGAAGCTTTGAAGACTATGAGTCTCTTTGAAGATGCATCCGAAAACAGAAGAATTAGCAAGAAGGCCCTGAAGAATTGGGTGGTAAGAATATATGCCATTAGGGACTAAAGCAAGGCCTTGTCCCCCCATTGTATGTATGCAATAATATGACGATGCACTTCAATGTAGGTCAATGCTTTCAGAGAACGAAGGGCACTTGCCTTGACACTAAATGATACCAAAACGGCTGTCAACAGACTTCATCGGGTAGTGGACATTCTGGTTGGCATAATCATAGTGGTTATTTGGCTCCTCATACTCGAAATAGCCACCAGCAAAGTTCTTGTTTTCATTAGCTCTCAACTGCTTCTTGTTGCTTTCATATTTGGAAACACCTGCAAGACGGTGTTTGAAGCCATTATATTCTTATTTGTTATGCATCCATTTGATGTGGGTGACAGGTGTGAAATTGATGGAGTTCAGGTACCTAAATAAGCATGCAAACTTTTTTCCCTTTACATCATACCGATGACAAGAATTCTGTTTAGCAAATTATTTGTTTAAATGCTTGAGCTCTCGATAAGTCACAAGCAAATGAATTTCAGATGATTGTGGAGGAAATGAACATCTTAACAACTGTTTTCCTAAGATACGACAACCAGAAGATTATAATCCCGAACAGTGTCCTGGCTACGAAGGCCATACATAACTACTATCGTAGCCCGGATATGGGCGATGCAGTTGAATTCTGTATCCATGTGAAAACTCCTTCAGAAAAGATTGGTTTGATGAAAAAGAGGATATTGAGGTGAGTAGAAAACGATGCAACTGTTTAACCTCAATTTGCTTTTGTATATGTCTTTGTTGTTCATTCATGGCAATTTATAGTTGTAATACGGTGTGCTCATGTATATGTTTTTGTTGTGATGGTAAATCTTGTTATGCTGCTTAACATATGCCTAACGTGTCTGATTCAATGGACTGCAGTTTCGTCGAGCACAAGAGCGACCACTGGTATCCAGATCCAATGATTATATTAAAGGAATTCGAAGAGCTGAATAGAGTAAGGATAGCAATATGGCTCACACATAAAATGAATCACCAAGACATGGGAGAGAGATGGACAAGAAGGGCACTCTTGGTTGAAGAGATGATTAAGATTTTCAACGACCTCGATATCAAATACCGCTTATATCCGGTCGACATCAACATCTGTAACATGCCTCCCGTGGCATCCGACCGCCTTCCTCCTAATTGGACAGGATCTGCCAGATAAACAAGGTAACAAGCAAAAGCCACAGAACCCCATCTTTATATACTCAGAAAAATCTCATTCGGTACAGTTACAAAGTTTCGAGTAGGTTTTCGATATGATTACATACAAAATTACTTCTGGTAGATTGAACCATATCCACTTTGCTTGATGATTGTGTATAGTTAAGAACTAATAATTTACAATTCGTTTCATGGATTGTTTGTGTATGATGCTCCATTACAATTATCATCAATTACAACAGGGTTTCCTGTGTCTTTTTCAATATAACTTGAATGTCAAGCATTTAGATCTTGCCAGCTATATTAGCTTCAATCATCACATTCTCTGCCACAAATCACAATCTTTGATTCCTTGTATCATACTTTTAAGGGACCATTTCCCCAACTGTTGCCAGCCTGCAACTGATATGTATGTCTGTGAGATAATTCTTATGCTATATATTTGATTTCCTTTGCTATAGGACAAAGAAAAAGTTGAATTTGGCATTGTTTTGTTTAGTTACAGCCTTCTTTTTGAAAAAAAGTTCTGACATTATAAGCTTGGAACATTATCAAGTTTGAGCTAGAACCGGCATGGTGTCATTAATCTTGAAGAAATGTTTTTGTTTAGTGTTGTTGTAAAGTAGATCACATGTAACATGATTTGAAGCAGTCCTAGTCACAAAAATTAAAAAAAGACAACTTTTGTAAGAAACCAGGTTTGATGCCTCGTGATGCTTCTGACTTTGCTTGGCCTGATCAGCTGCCAAGATACTACTTGCCCTGTGATCCTGTTGTATCTCATTGGCTTCTTCTTGCAATGTTGCATCACAAATCTATATCCGGCATTCGGATATCGGTACAACTGACGATATCGATGAAAATAATGTTCTATCTATTTCGAATTTTTTGAACACAGATATGCAATAAGTTGATCAAGATCTGGTGAATCATGAAGAAATACAAGCTGTTAATAGAAACTGGCATCATCTCCTTCCATTAACAAGCTTTTTTCTAGTACACCTTTTTGTTCTGGTTTTTACTTGTATCAAACCAAAATACCGACGGCAGGATGACAATGACTTCTACATAGAAGTAAAGTGGCTTAGCCCAAACTGCAAGGAAGGATAGAAGCCTATAAAATAATAGGCTAAAAGCACACCTGGGAAGGTGGATTTGGAACCGTGGGAAGACTAACTTGTTCATTAGAGCTTTACCAGATGATGCTAAATATATCGTCCGCGTTTCGGGTTGGAGCCGGTACGCTGTGAATTGAAGGGGGTTCTCATAACTGAGCAGCATATGTTAGGAACATAAACCACATTATCACATTGATTGTGAGAATCTTTCGGCCAATACAGCCCGGAGGCTGTAGGAGGTGAAGGCACTTGTGGGACAGCCCAGGAGGAGTCTGGCACCTGACCCAGGCGCTCATCATCGTCTACCTCATCATCAGCAGATCTCAAGATTGATGAACCGTCAGAATCTCCATGCTTACCACTATCAGCCTGGAAGAACACAGAAAAAATAACCCGGACACAGAACTCTTAGATGCATTAGCCAGACATTTCAGTAATAAGACTTAAATAAAACTCAGTTTGCTTTCTACAGAAAATTTTGTTCAACATAAAATTATATTTTATATTTCCTGGCAACACATTCAATCCTGCAAAAATGGTAATAGTTGTTAAAATTTTCACTCTATATAACTCAATATATATTGGACTAAGAAATAAAAATAAAAAGCACATGCATGCACCCGAATACTATTAGAAAAAGAAAACGGGAAGCATCCGCTCTACATTAGACCAGAATAAAACACGGTACAAACACAACTAAATCGTACCTTAGATGACCCATCATCCATGTAACCATAGCTTTGATTAAAGTCGGTTAACCCAAATAAATCATCCATGTGCCATGTCTGTATACCTCCGGCTGTAGAACCCCCAGCATATGTTACTTTTGTCAGCTCATTGTTCCCGTCTCCAATATTTGATGGTAGGACCTCGTTGACATTGTATCCGCCAGTAAATGCCATAGGAGCCCCCCTTCTAGATGTAGAATTAGTTTTAGTTTCTGAAGTCTTTTCACTAGAAGGTGATTTGACATCAGAAGATGATGCACCAGGGTCGGTTGTTGTTTCAAGGCCAACTTTTACCCCAGTAAGCAGAAATCTTTGATGACCAGAGACATAAGGATTTGCAGTATGTATAGCAACGTCACATTTTCGGCACAGTAAAGCTTGATCTTGCAAACAAAAGAAAAACCCAGATGCTTCCTGTCAAGAAAGGTTGATACATCAGAATAGATTGAATGTCACAAGGAATACTTATTCAAAAAAAACAACGATATGGCAACTAAGACACAAAATCGAGCAGTTAGAAACTCCAGCCTCCACATAACAGTAGATATGATAATATTTTGAGAAATGACTATCAACAGAAAAAAAAAAGAGATTTTATAGATAGCTCAATGATATAAACAAGGTTAAGACCATAAGTTTGGTAAAGTATGGACAAGTCGAGAAGCCCCTCATCAAAGGCACCAGCAAAATGCTAGTCCGAGCTCCTAAACATCTGACATGGCATACCTTAGAAAAGGTTTCCTGTGAAAAACGTCTATCCATTACTGATGATTTAGCCATGAGTGTCCATCGCACAAACATATTTATGCAGAGCACATGCTTAGAAAGTTTCAATAAAAATGAGTTGGCACTTCAGCTATCATTTTTTTGCCAATCATCCAACTGAATTAATGATGTAATTGAAGCTTTGCACAGAGACAGATATGGGTTAAACAATATTTCATTTCATAAAACATCATTTTCCATAAAAAAGACAGCAATTCTAAGAACACCATCTTTATCTCCACCCTCCTACATCTTGGTTACAAAGATACCAACTTTAAATAAACTACACTGATAATTAAGCTGTAACTCCTGAAACTTTAAGTTTAGTTGCTTCTTTTTTCTTAAGAAACAGTTGAATGTTCCTTTGATTAAGCAACACTAGGTCAAACAAAATATGCAAAAATGTTTTGTTTTGATTAAGCAGCTAGCTACCACAATAAGTGTGGTACAACACAAGGTTAGAGTTTCATGTGCAATAATTTCTACCTATCAAATAGAAGGAACTCAAGGAAAATAGACTCCAGAGTAGCAATGCCACACCTGGGACCATAATAAAATCAAACCCTAGAGTTCCAAGCTTCAACTCACACTTTAGCCATGTAAAGCAGCTTTTTGCTTGGGAGTTGCTCTTAATTATTCTTTGATTTTTGCTCTCACTACACACCCTTTGCTTCCCCCTAAGCAACAGGGAAACAAAATGTTTGAAGAATCCAAAAATAAATATATTGTGTTACTTTTTCACAAACTAAATATTACATTCAATCATCCACTCATTTTTATTCAACAAAAATGTCACTTCATAAAAAAATTCGAAAAAAACTAGAAAAAAAAAAAGAAAAAAAAAGTACACCAAACGAAAAAGAACCCCATTAGTTAGTCAAAAAATCAAAATTTAGCAAAGAATTGATCCAAGAACACCCAAGATTCTTAGATAAGCTAATTTTCTTTTGACAAATCTAAGATAAGCTAATTAAAGCAACTCTGATCAAAATTTCAAATTAAACCCAAAGTCCACCTTATCTTAAAATTAGAAATTTTGACTTCAAATAAACAATAATTACTAAAAAACAAAAAGGAATCAATACTTTTTCGAATGAATACCTGACAAATGTCACATTTGGGTATCTGAGAAGAAGAAGAAGATAGCGGGACACGCTGATGCTTGTTGGCCAACTTGTTCGCCGCGTGAACTTTCTCATCGCAGGCCCAACACAGCGCCGCCTCGTCGGCGCAGCACAGCACCTTCGCCTCCGCCGCCTCGCATACATTGCACTGAATCCTCATCTCACTTTCACTGTAAAAAAAATCACAAAATTTTCCAGATTTTTTGTTTCTCTTGTCAGAAGTAGAGGGGTTTATTTATGGTTTAAGGCAAGAGGGAGAGCAGAGAAGAGGCCAAACGAACCGATTCCTTTTACTTTATTATTATTAATATTAAAAATTGAATCTTTAGGGGTTTGGTTGGGATTTTAAAGGCTGGGCAGTGGGCACAACCTCTGAGAAAGACGATATTTTTGGAGACCATGAATTTGAGAAATGTAGACGTGGCAGGTTTCTGGCTCTGTCTTTTGGAGACACCAGGCCGCCTTTCAGGCTCTGTTGGATCCTTTCCACTAAACCAACAAATTTTTAATTTTTTTTAAAGATAAGATAATTTTATTAACTAAAAAGTATATTTAAATGATATTTGATGAGATATAATTTAGAACATCATAATTAAAAATAATTTTTATTCTACAATTAAATCTATAGTGTGAAAATATGAGTATAAATGAGTCGAGTTAAATTTTAATAAGGTTAAAATTGACTTAATTTGTTAAGATTTCGCGTCGAAAATTTTTAACGTGTCTGAGAAATCAAAACTCGATATGTCTTGTTAAGAACTCAAGTCTGAGTTTGAGCTTGATTTAAGTCTAATCGAGTCAAGTGTTGATTGATCTTTAATCGTATTGGACTCGAGAATATCATGTGTCATGTCTCATTTAGCGTATATTATTAATTTTAAAGTAGAGTGTTAGTTTACCGTTTAGAAGGTAAGTTGTTGGGTTGAAATTTAAGGTTTTGACTTATGTTTAGTGTTTGTATTTTAAGATTTTAAATTTAAGAATTTAGATTTTAAATTTTAAAAATTAATATATTATATTTTTGAGTAGTTTATGAGTTTTTCGAGTCAAGTATCAAGTAGTTCGATTAAGTTTATGAAGAACTCAAATCAAATTTAAATTCGAATTGAATTCAAACACCGAATGAAATTCGAATAACTCATTATTTTTATGTATGAACACTATGTGCAAGGGTATAAACAACACGATTGATCTCTCTCGCAATATGAGCCACTGTGAATGTCTGATGTTCGCGCAGCAACATCATGGCTTCTACAAGTATAACCGAGGCAACCGAGCAGTCTGAACCCTGGGTGGTCTGTTTGTTGATGATCGACATCGAGTCACCCTCCACTACGATCCTTTCTCATCTTTTTGTCGCTATCATTTTGATCTTCTCTGTCAGTAGGATTCTGAACATACGTAATAAAAACAACCGTACAGGAGCTACTAAAAAAAGAGGACTCAAAATTTTTAAGAAAGATAAATTATAATTATTAAAATATCAGAAAATGGCCAAGAGGTGTCAAATGATGGAGCAGGAAATTGAGAGTCTCACAAAGGATAAGCTAGAGCTACAGGAAAAGTTCTCTGAGAAATCAAGCCCTGTCTAAATTATATTTTTTGAACTTGTAACACTTTTGGCCAAAGCTTTTTTATGCTTTTTGAACCCTGCTAGCTGCAAATATCCCAATTTCCAGACACAAGAGAAAGCTTGATGAAATGTATGATCAATTGAGGAGTGAATGCCAGTCAATGAAAAGGTCAGCCGTCCAACCTGCAAGTAATTTCTTTGCCAGAAATGAACCTGATTTATTCTCGAATCCAGCAGCTAACATGATGGATAACACAGATCCCATTCAAAAGGCTAATCATGTTCTTTTGTTAACTTATAATATTCAAGCTGCCAACTTTGTGTCAAATCCTAAAATAGATCATTCAACAAGCTGAAAAACCTTTTACTAAAAACCTTTAAACAATTAAAATTTTCCATGGTTCCTGCTAGATTTCAGTCCTATGTATAGTAGGTCATTTTTGCAAGCAGATATCAAGTGGCTCGAGAGGACATATGGCTAGAAAGACAGAACATTCCAAACTCTGGTCCTTTTGACGTATCAAGTGGCTCACCAGCAAAGCAAGTAGATATTCCGGTTAGGCGAGGACGAGGTACTGGTGCTCACCTGCGTTTGAAAATTCTGCTGCTAACCCTTCAATGACTCCGAGGAACCTGATAATCTGTCCTATAAAGCGGCCTCATCTCTCTCGTAATCGCAACAACCTTTTTACTTGAGCAAAGAAAACATAGGTACGCTCAATTTACTTTGTATTGTTCATTTGCTGAAGCTAGGACTAGATTTCCCTGATCATAGACTCCAAGTCATAGGCTAACTTAGTCATATTAGAGACCAAAAACAAAAGAATGACTCGAATAAGACACGTCTTAAAATTATAAAACATAAAGGATTATGCTCAAAATTCCTGCACGATTCGACCCGAAGTTAATCAAACAGTGATGAGTTGTCTTGTGATAATGTTTAGAAGAAAAGGTCCTATCAGATCATAGAATAGAACCATGAGTCATGTTCCATGCCCAAAATATCTCAAAGAGGCCTTCAATTAACTATGTCCCAGTCTTGCATGAAAAACTCACCATGCTCTCTTAATTGGCATCCATATTTTGTGGCTGCTGCTGGCTTTAACTGCTTCAGAAATGTGGGGGTGTGGGCTCATTGATTTGCTGGCTGCCCTTTTAGGAGTCCTGTTCCCGACATGAGAAACCTCTGCTTTGGCAAATGGAGTTTTAAGTTGATTTTGTGTTTGATTAATGACCACAAGATGGGAAAAAGACATTCCAAAATATCTTATGGGGGAGCCACCCAATTGATAGAATAAAGCGAAAAGGGTTCTTGCCCTCAAAATATCTCAAATTATTAGTGTTTGGGTTTGGGTTTGGGTTCTATTTTCGATGAAAAAAATCGATTATATTTTTTCAAAAGACTTGAGTTCAATTATTTTATCTGTAAGGTGAGTGTATTTTATCTATGAACAAACATTATTTTGTAATCAATTTTAGACTATTAAAAAAATAGTAGAAAAAAAGTCGACTAAATAACTCAAAATTTTTAATAATTAGTGGATTGGTTTTCATATTCCAGTTAAGTATCTCAACTCTGCATGATAAGCAGTTAAATTTGGGATACAAATCGTCTACCCTTCCCCATGCCTCCATTTATGCCTCCACTTCAAATTAGAGGTTTAAGGTTTAGGGTTTTAGTTTAGGGGGTTTGGTTAGGGTTTAGGGAATTAAGGGTTTCGAGTATAGGGTTTAGGACATAAAAAATAATGATTAGGTTTTAAAATCTAATTTTTTAATAAATTTTCAAAGGAGGCATAAAGGGAGATAAAAAAAGAGGCAGAAGATTTTTACTCTTAAATTTGAACTAATTAGTATCATAATATTATAAATATTTATAATTAAATTTGAACAAAATAACTTAATTTGACATGACTTGAAAAAAATCAAATAAAGTCTGAATTATATAATATGGTTCATCAATTCAACTAACTCTAATATTTTACTCGACTTAATCAAATGCTCGATCCTAGCTAAAATCTCCTCCAAAAACCATGCTATTCAACAATCAACCTGCACTATGCTTCTTCCGCTTAAAGGAGACCTGATTTATCACTTTCAAGGAGTGTTTGGTTCAATAGAAAAAGTTATTTCAAAGACCAAAAGATTCTGTTCCCGAAAGTAGAATCATACAACTGGAAAGAAATCGGCCAGTAAAACATAGAAAAAAGTTTGCTCGAGTTGTGAGTTAAACTCACATGGCAAGGCTTTCTACTCACGTGAACAGGCTTTTACGTTAGGGTACATACTGGGAAGTGGGAAGTGGGGACATAACCCGTTTTGCAGGGACATGCAGACTATCTTTTGTTCTGTTCTCTTGAAGCTTGTTCAATATCCACAAGACAGCAAAGGGGAAGAAAGAAGAAAGTATTCAAAGCTTATCTTTATATTTGCATAATATGGACTCCGCAGACAGATGCTACAAAGTTTCAACATCAAACTACCTCCAAAATGTCTAACAGAAACTGCCAAACGCCGGCAGCTGGCAGGTCTTCAACTCTGCAACACATGTTAGCTTACAGTTTTCATATGAAGCAAAGATTTGAATTATCTAGGATGGAAATGAAAGATTGGTCACTATATGTCGCTTTTGTGATTCAAAAATGTCGATGTCTTTCGAATGAGCATTTGCCAGCTCTTTACATGAGGTTTATGGTGACAAATGAGGCCACTCAACTTGCGAAACTGGGGGCCCTGGAAGATATTTCTGTGGCATCCCCGCATTGCAAATCCTCTTGCTGAGAGCATTGCAGCTGTTGGTCCTGCTGCAGTTGAGTTTTTGAGATCACTTGATCAGCAGTTCACTAATGGCAAACATGTCTGCCCAATCCCTCTAATTCTGCCTAGATGCACAAAGAAGATTTTAAAGCCTGCAGCAATACGCAAAATATGCTTTCCTATTTCTTTTGCAGGACAAGGGTGTGCTATCAAAATATCATTAAGAGCACATGTAGACAGAGCTTTAGAATTTACAGATACTGATATTCTTGACAACTCAGAAGAAACTATTTGACCCTGTAGAAAGCCATCTAGCACCTGAAAGAAATGCCAAATATCAGTAATTACATTGACAAGCTTCAATTAGAAAAGAACAGTAAGCTCTATGCCATACATAACATATGAAAGAACCAAGCTGTTGAATTTCAGTAGACATGCTTTGCATAGGAAAATAGTTAAGCTTAAATTCAGCAAAGGCATGCATGTAAGTTATAGAATATCTAGTCAAGTAAAAAGATTATTCTCTAATTTTAAACAATCATAAAACTTACTCCTTTTCAGAATTGTTAGTACAGACTTCTTTTCTTATGCAATATCTTCAAATAATCTTAATTTTCCTTCTTTAACACTGTGTGTATCCTTGTTTGAAATTTTTTACTGTTGCTGCACATGAATAACCAGTGCTTCTAGTACCATCAAACTCATTGCTGAACTTTTCAACCTACAAGAAAAGGGAAAACAATGAATACCTGGCATATCCAACTAAGATGTATGCAATATAAATGATTGTCCATATCATCAGAAGAATTTTAAAATTGGCATAAAGCACCAAATTGAATGCTTGGCTAGAGAAATGAACTACTTCAGCTTGTGTAGGATCAGAAGTTACTCTTAGAACAGAAATCCAATCATCCAAGAAATGAATGGCCTGCAAAGGACAACTGTAAAAACCAAATCGACATTATGGATTGGGTGTAATAAGTTGTTATGAAATATGGGTTTCCAGTCAATTGTCTTCTGCTGTAAAATTTTCTGACAAATGTGTATGGCCTTCTCCAGTCAATTGTCTTCACCCTCTCTCTGTACTTCCACCAGAATTAATTATTAGTTGTGTGATAAAGTGATTGTCGCGGGGGTTTTTTAGACTAAAAAATTAAAAACAAATAAGAGATTACGAAATCTCAAGAATTCAAGGACATGGTTATGTGTCGCCTGCTGAAGTGAAGAAAGCAAACAAGGCAGGCGTCTATGGCTAGGGAGTTAGCCCAACTCAATAGATATTAATCGCCCAATCACTCTGTTGACATCGCTGGTGCTCGAACCTGTAACCTCTAGGAAAAACTATTTCTATATTCCGTTCCTTTAGCCATTTGGTTAAATACTTTGAAACCAATAAGTGGGGTGTTGACTTCTTGACAAACTATTTCTATATTCCGCTTTATAGTCAAATCCACGTTCATGCTTGATCCAATGTTTTACTTTATTATATATGATTATGTACAGTTCATAGCCATTTTCTTCCTCTCCTAAACTTGGAGATACATAATCTCTATTAAATCAGGTCTTGGCATTATGCTGGGAAATGCACATGGTGATGTCTGAGATAATATTAATTAATTACGAAATTATTGTGTGACAGGGAGATATAATTAATAAATAACATGTTCACTTCTTCCATTCCTATATTCAACTTCTCCTCTGTGCTAACTTAAGAATCCAAGTGCCAAGTATTTTTCAACTCCATAAGAAGAATCTAAGCGTAACAGAGCTACCCTTTCATCAGTTGGTTTTACTTTCATCTTGTAGTTAAGGTGAACGACAATGGCCGGAGAGTTCTGTCTGGCTGCTGCTTCTAATGCCGTGGGAACACTGATGGTGGAC
Organism: Abelmoschus esculentus; assembly: GCA_035048815.1. Classification (NCBI taxonomy): domain Eukaryota; kingdom Viridiplantae; phylum Streptophyta; class Magnoliopsida; order Malvales; family Malvaceae; genus Abelmoschus; species Abelmoschus esculentus. The sequence continues at coordinate 12,456,464 of JAUCBN010000001.1, forward strand.
TATCTGGTGAAGCCAATAGAACGCCGTATACGCTACTTGTTCCGATTTACTAAGCTTGTTGAAGACCTCCTCCAGCAGGAAAACAAATTGAATACAGAACAAATTCGAGTTAATGAAGATGTTAAGGAGGCTAGACTGCAGACTCAAACTCAAGTAATCGAGGACTGTGTAAATGAATGGTTGATGGTTGCAGAAGCTGCTCTGAATGATGCACGGAGTTTGGACAGAAGAATTGGTGAAAACAAGAGATGTTTTCGTTGGTGTCCGAATTGGAGTTGGCGATATCGATTGAGTAAGGAGATTGAGAAGAAGACGGAGGATATGAGAAAGCTTGTGAAAGACTCTTACTTTAAACGAATTGGTCATCGTGCAGAGCTTCCTGTGTTGGAGTTGTTGCCATCTGAGGGAATTGTGACTTCCAAATCTTCAACCGTTGCATTCAATAAGATCATGGAAGCATTGAAGGACGACAAAGTCAAGATGATTGGAGTGTGGGGAATGGGAGGGGTGGGTAAAACCACCTTAGTCAAACAAGTGGGGAATGAAGTCCAAGGATTTGATCGTGTTATAATTGTCACAGTGTCTGCAACTCCAGACAATGGAAGAATTCAAGAAAAAATTGCAGATGTCATAGACTTAACGTTTACGAAGAAGACTGAAGAAGGGAAAGCAGCAGAGTTATGGAGTAGATTAAAAGATGGAAACTTCCTCCTAATCCTTGATGATTTGTGGAATGAGTGGAATGACGATGCCGACTTGAAAAAGATAGGCATTCCGTTGGTTGAAAATGGGAAAGGTTGTACAATCATTTTGACCACACGTCGCAGGACAGTATGTGAATCTATAAAGTGTCAACTTACTATTCCAATTGATGTTTTAAATGGTGATGAAGCATGGGATCTATTTAGACTGAAAGCTGAGCTTGATGAAAGAGTTTCAAGGGATATTGTGGAAGAGGCTAAGAAAGTTGCAGGAGAATGCAGGGGTCTACCTGTTGCAATCGTAACGGTTGCAAGTGCTTTAAAAGGGACTCGGTCTCGTAAAGGATGGGAACTTGCTCGCAGAAAACTTGAAAGCAGTAGATTACCAGAAATCGGCAACATTGAAGAAAAGGAGGTAGAAAATGCCTACCGCTGTATTCAGATGAGTTTCGATTACTTGAAGAAGGAGACAACCAAGAGATGCTTCCTAATGTGTGCTTTATATCCAGAGGATCATTCCATTGATGTGGAAGACTTGGTGCGATATGCTTGGGGTTTGAAGTTATATGGCCAGGCCGAGTCCGTCGAAGATGTGAGAATTCAAGTCTCGGAAGCCATTAACTACCTCATAAAGTCTTGCTTGCTGTTAGAAGATGGAGATGTTGGAAGGTAAGATCCTTATACTCTAGGGGTAAAACTATATAGAACAGATATATAAATTTGCTATTCAACATATTTACTTTTGTTTTGATTTGATCAGGCATGCTAAGTTACATGACATAGTTCGTGATGTTGCTCTATGGATTGCATCCAAAGAAGAAAGTGACTTTACGATACAAAGTAGATCGAATCGAAGCTTCGAACCCTGTACCGCAATTTCATTACGGAACATTGAAGAGAAAACATTTCCAGAGAAATTAGCACATTCGAAGCTTGAGATGCTGTTGCTGAATAACTGTGATGTACAAGGTACACGTTTTCAAGGGATGAGAGAATTAAAAGTTTTAAGTCTTACGATCCCACGTAATCCTCAAAAGATTATTTCTTTGTATGCTCTTACATCCCTTGCAAAACTTCGCACTCTACGTTTGGAAAATTTCGATGACTTTTCATTTCTAGGAAACTTAGGGGCACTTGAGATTCTTACTCTGCGTGAGTCACGTCTTGAGGGTTTGGCAGAAGAATTAGTGAGGTTGGAGAATTTAAAGATATTGGATGTAACTGGTTGCGTATTTTCCTCAAGGTGGCCTCCTAATGTCATTCGAAGGATGTTTAAACTAGAGGAGTTCTACCTAAAAGATATACACATCCTGGACTCTTTTGATGATGCTCTTCCCGAGATAAATTCCCTCTCTAGGTTGACTGCATTATCACTGCATGTATCTTCTTTCCATTGTATGGAAGGCTTCGAGTTTCCCAAATTAAACAGATATGATATATCCATAGGTTCAAGGCACACTGTTCTCACAGAAAAATCCTGGGAAATTCGAGAAAAGATTCCTTTGCATGTGGCTTCTGTAATACCTGAGAGTTTAGAGTCCCTTAAAGTGTTGGAAAATGCAGATGAGTTTATGGACTGCATGACTAATAAAGATTTGATGCTCCCAAATTTGAAGCTTTTGCATGTAGGTAATTTGAGTGGCATATCAGAATTGCCAACACAACATGTAAGAGTTGAAGGTTTAGTTGATTTGAATCTGTGCAAATGTCCAAGTCTGAAGTTACTGTTCCGGGTTTCTCTTGCCCGAAGTTTGGTGTTGTTAGAAACCCTGAACATATCCGGCTGTCATGGATTGAAACAAATAGTCACTGAATTGGAAGGTGATGAAGAAGATGAAGAACTGCCATCCACCATCAATTCTCATAACTCTTTCTGCTTTCCAAAGTTGAGAAAAGTCCACATAGAAGAATGTGATGGTTTGGAATACATATTTCCGGCGTTGATGGCTGTACAGAGGCATCAGGGGTTGAGTCTTTCCATATGGAATTGCAGTCAACTAAAACAAGTCATCAAAGTGAAAAATGACGTTATGCTCCAACAACTACAGTTTTTGGGATCTGTATCCTCCTTTTCTGTGCGGAGTTGTCCTCTTTTAAGTGCTCGTTTAGAAGCTATGGAGGCTCACTTAGAGGTACTTTCTTTTTCTCTTTCTCTAATTACATTTTTAATTTTTCCTTTTTAGTCATGTTATATATGAATTTCAATCAGGAGGTTCCATTATCGGCATTCAAGGGATCCTTCAACAGTTCAAAACATCTTCAACTAACTAGAGCAATTAAGGACCATAATGTGATTCCAAATGCAAACGAAGATGGACTCAATGGATTAACTTCCCTTCAAGTGGAGAGCTGCCAGGATTTTGAATGCTTGGTTGATACCACAATGGGGAGTGGGCCAACTTCTGCACTCACCCGTTTGGAGAAATTAAAGATAACAGATAGCCAAGGTTTGGAAACCATATGCAAGGGTCAGCCTCCACATGGTTTCTTGAAAACCTTGAAGGAACTGGCTGTTAGAGATTGTTCTAAGCTACAAGTGGTCTTGCAAATGGATGATATCCCTTACAAAGGGGAACAAAACCAAGAGAAACCATTTTCAAATTTACAATCTTTGGAGCTCTTTGACTTACCAGAATTGAGATGGGTATTCAAAGGCTCAGCTGCACATTCTTTCAGTCTCCAAAGCCTTAAGGTTGTAAACATAAAAAATTGCAAAAAACTGGAATCCATCTTTTCACCTTCCCTTATTCAAAGCCTGGTGATGTTAGAAAAACTCAAGATAGAAGACTGTCATGAGTTGAAAGTTCTTACCCCAGAAACAGAAAATGATGGTGAAATAGAATCAAACAATTCTTCCCTTCCTCTGTGCTTGCCCAAGTTGAAAATCCTTGACATCGATTGGTGTACGAAACTAGAATATGTTGTGCCAGTCACTTTGGTTCAAGGTCTTCCTGCTCTTGAATCACTTTCAGTTTCTTATTGTGGTGAACTAAAACAAGTATTCGGCATGAAAAAAGAGGAAGATAGAGTTGAACACCCTGGTGTCTTGTGTCTTGCTAGTCTGCAAGATGTAAAACTTCAGCAGTTAAAGAATCTGACAGGTTTTGTCCCAGAAAATTATTTTGTCAAAGCGCCAGCTTTGAAAAGCATACGTGCTTGTGGTTGTCCTAAAGTGATCAATTTTCCCATTCAACAAGCTAGCAAGCAGCTAAGTTTAGAGGTACACTTCCTTTACTTATCTATTTCATTGTTTTATTTAATTTTCATTCTGTTCATTAGATATTGAAATATCTTGAAATCTTTCCATTACTAATTAATGGTTTGTTTTCATTTTCATATATGTGATGACTTATGATCAGATGGATGGATTGCCCATATTCAAGAAATTGTTGTACAATACAGATTCTCTTCATCTTCTTAAAGTTGAGGGTCACAAAATTCTGGTTTCCCATGCAGATTTAGGACATCTAGACAGATTAACTTCCCTCCACCTTGAGTACTTTAAAGGTGGTGAATGCTTGGTTGATACATCAAAAGAAATGAAGGGTCAGCTTTTCTTACAAAACCTCAAAACATTGAGATTGAGTAGTTGTTCTGATATGTTGGAGGTATTCCGAATCGATGCCGGACTTTATAACAGAGAGGAAAATCAACCACCACCACCACCGCTGCTCTCTAATTTGGAGCATTTGAACTTCTGGTATTTAAATAAGTTGAAATGTATAGTACAAGGCCCTACCCATTGTGTCAACCTCCAAAGTCTAAAGGTTCTACATATAACAGGTTGTTGGGAATTGAGATCACTCTTGTCAGTTTCAGTGGTTCAAACTCTAGGGTCGTTGGAACAACTCACGATATTTAGATGTACAGAACTAAAAAGTGTGTTCATGGAGTTGGAATATGATGACGATGATGGTTCAGAACGGGACAGGCTTTGCTTGCCAAACCTGAAAACCTTGGACATAGCAGACTGCCTGAATCTAGAATACGTCTTCCCGCATGCTTTGGCTCCAGCCTTTCCTCGCCTACAAAGACTTATACTTGATCGTTTAAGATGCCTGAGGAGTGTTGTTGCAGGACACAATTGTTTGGAAGCACCAGCTTTGGAAATTCTATTTGTCCGTGAATGTTCACTACTTACGAATATCACCCTTCTAAAAGAAGGTGACAAGTGTGTTCCATTAAAGGTACTTTTTCTTTAACTTTCTTTTCCCATTAATTATTAGTTTCCAAATACTTTCTTTCATTAATCAAATCTAGGACCGGAAATGAAACGAAATAAATCACGAGTTATTCGAATTTGATTCGATTGGATTCTACTTGAGCTCGAAATCTTAATGAGTCAAGTCGAATTCAGCACTACTTGAGCTCGACTAAGCTCGTTTACACCCTAATCAAATCATTCTTCTATTTTACATACACTTGTCCTTGCTTTCACACAGGAGTTGACCTATTCTGGTGGTGGTGGTGCCGAATCAAAGAACATGGAGAACTCTCAGTTGTGTCAAAGATCACCAAATTTCAAATCTATAACAATTGGAAACTTTGAACAACTGCTTCAGCTTCAAGGTGGATATCTCATCTCAGGTCCAGAGAAAATGGAGCTTAAAGATTTGATTTGGCTACGAAATATATGGAAGGGTCCCCTCCATGTTGCAATCAATCTTATAGAACTATATGTATACAACTGCAACAGCTTGACATACATCTTCCCAGTTATGCTCATTCCACATTTACCACATTTAAGCCGTCTAAGGATACTGTGGTGTGAGAATTTGAAGCAAATAATTGGCAATGATGATGACATTTTGGCATCATCTTCATCAACATCACAAGGTCCTCCATTGGAGAAGAAAATGGTATTCCCTCAGTTAAAGGCAATAGAAATTTCAGATTCCCCAAGGCTCGAAAGCTTCACTCCTGTGGGTTATCATCTTGAATTCCCATGTCTGGAACGGTTTAACTTGGAGGGATGTTACAAGATGATGACAAGCTTCTCTGTAGATTATTTAACGTTGACTGTGCATGCCAAAACGAATCAGGTATTTTTCCATTATTGTTTCAATATATATGGAATTGACTGTTTATTTTCTTATATCGTTCTCAATGAAATCTAATTTTCCCAGGTAGATGATGCCGGTCCTTCACAAAATTATATATTCTGGGTAAGGTGTAGACCTACCTCACTACCTCAATATGCAGAAGAAGCTGAAGAATTTTCACCATTAAAGTGAAAAATGTTGCAGTCTAAATCTCACCTCAATACCATGTACGGCCATCTTATACTAGCTAATTGTCGTATCAATGTTGCAGCATAAAGCACTAAAAAGAAGAAGAAGCAACCATTTTCCACTTCTATTTCCAGTGGATTAATATTAGAATCTACGTAAAAATTTCGATTAAGAAACTCGCCCACCAAACCAAATATACGACGCGAATCTATCTAAATTAGTCAGGATAGAGTCCGGAAAAATCGGGAGTACAGAAAAACATTAAAGCATAAAGTTTTCAACTGTGCTGCTGCTGCTGCTGCTGTTCTCACCATGCATATTTGTTTATGGGGACAGAATCCATGGTTAGTGCTCTCATAATTTTTTACTGTTTAAAAAGTATATAGGACAACTTTTTGTGTAAAGATTGAAAGTTGTTAATCCTGAATCCATCAGATAAACTTTTATGTTGAGGGAAAGGGAATTCATGGGAAAAAATGGGTATTTGATTTTGGATCTCAAAATTTTAATTGGAAAGTATTATAATGGTTAATATTATGACTGATATTTTTTTATTTAATTTAAGATAATATTAATCGATAAAATGTTAAAAATTCGTGACCTCTAAGAACAATATTCGTTCCCTTAACTACTTAGATTAGATGGTTCATATTGTATTTATTTAGGGCCCGTTTGTGGTTGCTTTTAGTACTTCTGACGGATTTAGGTTGCTTTTGGTAGCTTTTAGTTGCTTTTTAAACCAGTTTTTTCACCCAAACTCAAAAGCTAAAATTTTTGGCTTTTGAGTTGGATAAGCGTTTGAAAATAAAATTACTTATTTACCCTTATAATATATTTGTTAAAAGAATATTTATACATATATAATTATAAATTAATATTATTTTATAATATTTATATTTAGAATAAAATTATTTTATTTTAATATTTACATTGAGAATAAAATTATTTTATTTATAATTTATTTTAAATTTATTATTAATTTATAATTGTTATATTCGTATATAATCTAAAATATATATATATATTTTTAAATTAAATTTTACAAAAAAATTATTATAATTTAAATATATTTTTTAATAATCGTAACATTAATAAAAATTAAAAAATTTTAAATATAATTTAAGTTCACTAATTTTAAATTAATAAAAATTAAATTTATTTTAATACCTTACAATATCATGTCTTAACTAGATATTTTATCTTTTCAAAATCACTTTTTGACATCAATGACAAATATTACTTAATTTTCTAAAATCACTTTTTCAACTATAGTTTTAAAATCAATTTTTCAACTGCACTTTTTGCAAGCAATGTCAAACTGACCCTTAGTTTTTTAAACTTTAAGAAATATGGATAAAGCATGAGAACCTTTGGTGGAAACTAAGATTTAGTGATTTAAGATTTATAAATTTAATTTAGGGTTTAAAGTTTAAAAAGTTTATATTAAGTGCTTATAGTTTAGAGATAATGATTAGAATTTATGGTTTAAAAGTTAGAATTAATGTTTGGTTTTAAAAGTTATATGTAATTTAATTTAGATCATTTGAGAAATAAAAATAAATGATTAAGATTAATATTAGAAAATGAGAAGATTTATACATAAATAAATGAATTCTTAATTTAAAATTTTAATCTCAACTATCTATTTTATGATTTAGGTTTGAGATTCGTGACATCTACTTTTAACAAAATAACAATATTAACTTAAAAGTTTAAATCCGAGCTTTTATTTTGAAAGAGCAAGGTATTATGTCATTACACCCAGTCTTATTAATAATTAAAAATTAATATTTTAATAATAAAATTCTATGATATAAGTCAAATTATATTCCATGATAATATATATAATATTTTTAGGTCATGTTAGTGAAAATATTGGGTCAATTTAAGTAAATAATAGTTTGAAGGAAAATAATTGTATTTGAAAAATATTTGAGAGGATAGGTCAAAGTAACGGTGTTCGGTAAATCTCGTCACCTGCAAGTGGCGAGGTCCAAGAAATAATGCTCATTTTGGGTTATTTTCTTATAAATATCCTAAACTTACCTATTTTTCTAAATATGACTCTAAATATCATTATTTCCCTAAATTTTTCCAAAATATTGTGCAACTAATTTATAAAATTATATAATGCGAATAAATTGTTAAATTTTTTATTTTATTAAAAAAAAGAATTTGAAAATAGAGGAAGAAGAAGAACAAATTCCCTCCAAATGATTGGACACGACAAAGCGAAGCCGAAAGCTCCCTCCGGCCATCGCCATTACTCTCCTTCTCTCCCTCCCCCGCCAAACCTTCTTGATTCTCTCCTATATATACCCTCATCTTTTTCTCTCCAGAAAATTCTCTTACTTTGTTTCATCAGAATTTGAACTCCGATGATTTGAGGCTTGCTATTTTGAAATTCCTTACACTTTGAGCGCTTTCTTCAATTATCAGATCTGCTCTTACATTAAGGTTAGCTTCTCTCCGTGATGATTGAGTTTGTTTTCTGTTTTACTTATATGTTCCGTTTTTTGTTTTTTTTTTGAGTTTGAACTTGAAAATATTGATTATTATTGTTGTTGTTGTTTGGAATTCCGATAAGTAGAGATGCGCTTGATTTTCATCGTCGTTTTTCGTGATTCCTTTTGAGATTTTTCTTGAGAAATGAAGTTCATAATTTCGAGGCTGCTCTGGTTGGTGTGAAACGAGAGAGGAACTTTTGGAGTGTATAGAAGGAAAGCTTTTGTTTCTTTGCCTTCCAATAATGATAGTTGCTTCATTATTCTTTTTCTAAATGATTCTGTCCATTTCTGGCTATTAAACTTAGTTAAAAATTGTATAGATAAGACTTGATTCTGTAAATTCACAGTTATTTACAGCATGGAAGATATTGAAGTAGTTTGTTGTCTTTGAGTTGAGGATTTGTAAACTGTAGCAGAAATCTGCTTCGTTAGGCAATTAAACAACATTTATCCCCCCAAATACTTTTTTTTGTTTATACTAAAGGCTGATTTACTCATCCTAAGTAAATTTCAGCTGCTAGCCTGCGAGTTGAAACTTAGAAACAGTACAGTAATCGGCATCGTTTACTTATTTGATCTTTTGGATGAAATATTAGTATAGGAAAGTTGTTAGATTCACATGGTGATATTGAAAACTACAAATATGTAAACAGATGAGGCAACGTAGAACTTGTGCTACAAGTATTCCATTAAAACAGAGGTTAAGCTCATTTTGGTGTCTGCAAAAGTTGTTCTCAGATTTGTCTTTTATTTGGCTTTGGAGGAGCTAGCATTTTCGAGTTGTGAAATCATATAGTTGGCTTTACAGCAAATTGAATTTGGAGCTTTCAAATATCATAAATTTCCAGAGGATATTTCTTTGTGAGACCCAACCAGGAGATTGTGATGTTTAGTCTTAACAACCCTTGTAGCTTTTACAGAAGTGTGTTTTAACTTTTTGAAGTATAAGTTCAATAAGGATTATACACTCGAAGGAAAAGAGCCAAAAACAAATGACAATTCTTTTTAGCAAACTGGCCAAATTGCTGTCCGTCTTGCTATTCTGACTGAGAGTGAAGATAACACTAATTTTAGTTGGTCTGATAGCGAGAGTAGGTTTGATATTCCCTGACTGGTTAGACAACACTAGTATATATCCCCTTCACAACAACTAGAATTTGAAAATGACAGTCGTCTGTAGATTGAAAACAGGGTACGTTCCTTCTCTTTCCAGATCGTAGTTTGGTCAGCTGTGTTTCTCTCTGTATGATACTCGTAATTTGAGTTTCTTCTATGATTCGCTCTGTTTTACTCTTCCTTTCCATTTAAAGAACTTAGTCGAAGAAAATTAATATCATGAGGAATTTAAGAAATAGAGTGCAGTACTTTTCCCCATTAGTCTCGTTAGAAGAAAACAATGAAAAAAATTATGCTCGACTAGCCAGTAGCCAATAATCAGCCACTACTTTGAACTTTTGAGGCTCCAAGGCTCATGTTTTAGACGTTACGATGTGACTTTCCTTGGGGCCACATTAAAAAAAGCTTAGGCCTCGACATAAAATTCCGAGATTTTTTACAGTATTTTCACATTGCTACTATGTCAGTTTTGCTCCACCAAAGTGTTTGCCAGACTGGATGGTTAGTTTCATTATCATCTCATCAGGTGATTTGGCCAGGCCAGGGTCCCAACAACAGACCAGGCAAGGAGTCTGACATAAATTTTGGGGACCCACACATTGCGGGTACCAACCCTTTCGTGAATGAGTGAGAAATTGTATGCCTTCACCGAAAATTTTTGGCGAGCAATTTATATCTTTTCACGGGCACTCACGCTCTAGGATCCCCCATATCTTTCTTTCTATCTCTGAGCACAATCAATAAAACCAACCCGAACCCACTTGCCTTCGTTTAGCACAGAAAAAGAGCAATGCAGCATGCAACGTCATGTCTGTCATTTTTTGCTGTTTGCTCATTTCCTTTTTTTCTTTTGCCTCTCATCGATTTAGTCACATGATTTATGGGTTCTTTTCCGGTATCTATCTTCCTTCGCTTTTTTATATGAATATCATAATAGTCACCATTAAGATATTTAAACAAGACATTTCTGTTCACTTATTATCACACTTCTGAAAACCAAAAGTTGCTTCCTTCCCCTACGGCAAGTGCAAGTTCATGCAGGTCTTCCTCATTTCCTTTTGCATAGAGGGATTATCTTATTTAAATTAAAACGTTAAAGGTTCATTTTTGGATTAGTGATCGAAAAGTACACATAGTGTAAATAAAAAAATAGATCTAGAACTCCTATATATATTGAAATCTTTCTACATGTTACATATATATTGTTTACACTATAGATCACATTTTATACCTATGTTTAGCAAGAGTATACCTAATTTGACCAAGTTTGATTTTGATTTACTATATTCTTCTTTACCACGCCTTTTCTTATATATATATTCTCATATAGATTTGGGGAAAGAAAAATCATATTTGAATTGTTTCTGAATGTTTGATTTTGCACAGCATTTTGCATGCTGTTTAGTATTTTTTTTTTCTTTGGTCAATTACAATGTAATGAATAAGTTGACTAATGATAGCAATCGGCGAAGAACTTTTTCATCAGATTTTTATGTTTCTTTATGCACGCACCTTCTGAGAAAGTAAGTATCCACGTTATTACTGTTGTTTTAGCTTTTAGACTCTTGTTTAGTCGCTTTCTTCCGTTTTACAGCATCTCCAAATAGTTATGTACTTGTCGAATTTATTTACTTTTATTGGTGACGGCTCTTGTTTTCTCCCTGTTTTACGTTCTAGAGTGTGACAGGTGGTAGTAGTAGTACATTGATATCTCGAGCCTTTTGATTCCTTTCACTGAAAGGGAAAAAATGGTTTAAATCTTTTTCCTGTTGTTTTTATAAAATAGGAAGCTTTAATTGTTAAATATTTGAAGTGGAGAGATTTGATTTTGATTGTTTTATTTTATTTGAAAAAAGATTGTGGAACAAAGAAACAGACTTTTCGACATTTTTTATTTATTCTATCACTAAATAAATAAAATTTTAAGCGGTTCAGGTTTCTTTAGAAATCGGGTTAAATTCCCGATAAAAGCTGGAAAAATGCTCCTGTGACCTTACCCGATGAGGACCCACTGAGGAACGTGTAGGAATAAAAGCAGAGGATCTCTACTAAATGCTTTCGTCATCGAATCTTTTTTAATAATATTCATTCAAATTCTGTATTAAATTATGTCCCATTTTCTTACATCTTCAAAGGTTTTGGATTAGTATTTTATTACACTAGTTTTCGGGGGGGGGGGGGATTGGTAATTTTTTTTCTTTCCCGTTTCTAGTCGCTCTTTATAGTCTTTCCGGTGTTACCTGCAGCTGCATGGCTGGCTTTAAGTGCCCATATAAATATTTCACAAGAATTGTGTTTCTTTTTTTTCTCTTGCTATGATAAATCTCTCCCACCCACCCACCCACCCACAAACTAGACTCTGGAAATTTCCTGTTTCATTTAATTACCTTTCTCATCTAATCCTTGGCTGCTTCTAGTTACCTAATACAGAAGTTTATGTGTTGGCAAAGCAAAAGCATGTTATTTTTTCTTATATTGGAAATATTTTTTTAGGATTCGGTCTTATTAAAGGTGGAATCGATTTTCTTTTCACTTATTTTTGCTATCTTAACGTGTTAAAACTATGTTTAAGGTAGATTCTTCTAGTTTAATGAACTTCATCTTTTGATGTCTGTGCGCACTGGATTGGATTTTAAACTGGATGATGGGTTCTTGCGGAATCTTTGAAAAATGAATGGAACTAGATAGCCATGTGGATGCTATCTTTTCCTCTTTTTCTGTCCTGTGCTTGAATGGCAATGGAATTCTTAATAACTGTTTGTACAAAATCATTGACCGTAGACTCTTGTTTTTATAGTACCTGATTTAGTATGATACAGAGCCTTCTGTGAATTATGCTGATTACTACACATAAATCTACTAAAACAAAAATGCAGCTCTCAATTTTTTTTTTCTGAGAGCTTACGAAATTGGTATTGGTTGTTGGTTCTAGATTGAGCGCATGCCTGGAAACAAGACCAACGGTAATTGGACTCATATACCGACTCGTGTGGAACGCCTCTTGCGGGAGAGAGAGCTAAGGGAGCAAAGGAAAAGCAGCAGAGCTTCCCATTCAAATGAAGTAAATGATAAGGCAACTGAAATATATGAGAATGGCCGACCTTTTAGAGAAGGTGACAACTCTAGGGTTGCTCTTTTCGAAAAATACTTGGAAGATGCAGCTGCAAGGGTATTGGTAGAGGGATGTGAAAGACAAGATGGAAGGCCTTTCAGGCAACGACTGTTGGTAGTGGCCAATAGGCTTCCAGTTTCTGCTGTGAGGAGAGGTGAAGACTCATGGTCACTGGAAATAAGTGCTGGAGGTCTTGTAACTGCTCTTTTGGGTAAGATATTGACTCACCGGTTAACTTGTTTCATTTTTCAACACTTCTACATTTTCCATTACAGGAATATAATAACTTTGGATGAACTTTTCAGGTGTCAAGGGGTTTGAAGCAAGGTGGATCGGATGGGCCGGTGTAAATGTTCCGGATGAGATCGGACAGAAGGCACTTACTAAAGCTTTAGCTGAAAAGGTATTTGGCTGCATTTTAAACATTCTTTTTGGAATGTAATCTGATTATATGTGGTATAGGCAACTTATTTTGAAGGCACTTGTCATTGCAGAGGTGTATCCCTGTATTCCTTGATGAAGAGATTGTTCATCAGTACTACAATGGCTATTGCAACAATATTTTGTGGCCACTTTTTCACTACCTTGGACTTCCACAAGAAGATCGCCTTGCTACCACAAGAAGTTTCCAGTCCCAGTTTGCTGCATACAAGAAAGCAAATCAAATGTTTGCTGATGTTGTAAATATGCACTATGAAGATGGGGATGTTGTCTGGTGCCATGATTACCACCTCATGTATCTTCCGGAATGCCTGAAGAAACACAACAACAATATGAAAGTTGGTTGGTTTCTACATACCCCATTCCCTTCTTCTGAAATTCATAGGACACTGCCATCCAGATCTGAGCTGTTGCGTTCAGTTCTTGCTGCTGACTTGGTTGGGTAGGTTTCTGCTGATTTAACATGATTTATATATTTTACTTTTCAGACTTAAGTTATCAATCTATCTCAATGGACAAAACCGGGATATGCATAGCATATCTAGATAATTTTTACTCTTAGCCTATCTTTCCCTCAAAATTTTGCAGCTGGTATTTCTTTCTACTTATGCCAGGTCAATACTTTGAAAATTTCGCCTGGAATGGTGGACTTTCTCATTGGCAGTTCTGTTGCACTGATAGTCTCTCAGCCTTGTTAAATTTGAAGATTTTGTTCTGCAGATTATCTCAGTTTAGTTGTTGTGGGAATTTGTTAATTTCACTTAATGTAACTACCATGTGCAATAGTTTAAACCAAACAAACAGGATTATGTGGTTTCAGAACTGCATGACCTCTTGCCATCGTATTTTCTGAAACTCTTAAGGGAAATGTGATGTTTATTATTGAAGAAAAGTTGGCAATGAAGATTAAAAAACCCTTATTTGTGTAGATGTTTAGATTGATTGCATTTGATTATGAAATTTATGATAGGGGTAATGGTTTTATCACTTTGAAGTTGTTAATTCCCTTTGATTCTATCACCACCAAGAGTGTGTATCTCAGACTTGCATAACTGTTTGCCTATGTGCAGTTAACAATTTTTTATTGTGCATGTTCCAGTTTTCATACCTATGACTATGCCAGACATTTTGTTAGTGCCTGTACTCGGATTCTTGGATTTGAGGGGACACCTGAAGGAGTTGAGGATCAAGGGAGGCTGACCCGTGTTGCTGCGGTATGTTCGATTTGTATATTTTTTTCACTTGATTGTTCTTGTGGATTAATTTTCTTTTTCCTTTCTGATTCCTATGCTGTTCCAGGAACCTTAGTTTTAAACATGTTTTTTCCTTCAAACATATTGCAATGAATGCTCATACTTGTTTTTATGGTTCTCTACTTGCTTGAGATATCAGTTTCCTATTGGGATAGACTCGGATCGATTCATTCGTGCACTTGAGCTTCCTCAGGTTCAAGAACACATCAAAGACTTGAAAGAAAGGTTTTCTGGCCGAAAGGTAGATGCTTTGTTTCCTTTTGCACTATTATATTCTTCAATTTCTTCATCTGCTTGCTTGTTTCTAAATTAGAAAACTGAGATTTCTGGTTTTGCAAGTATTTGATCAACATTTTGTGTGATTGTTTTGAGTTTTGACCAAAACTCAGCATTTGTTAAATATAAAGTTCTATCTTGATCATTGGTCAGGTCATGATTGAATTACTATCCAATGCGCACATGTATGCATAGTTTATAGTATTTTAACGAATTACCATAATGTATACTTGTACTTATTAAGCATGTAACCTTTAAAAACAAATAGCACTAAGTTGAGAGGCCCAACTTAATAAGAACACAGGAAACCCTATCAAATGTAGGATAACACTGGTTAACAACTTGCTTAATTGCAGCAACTATTAGATTAATTTTTTATACATGTTCATAAATCCATGTAGAAAGAAAAAAATCTCTCTTCTATACCTTCTTTTTTGATTTGATTTGTGTATAAGTTTCTTGTGGCCTTAGATTGTTGTGATCGCATTATTTTATTTAGTTAACTGTCCAAATTTGACAGGTAATGCTTGGTGTTGATCGTCTTGATATGATTAAAGGAATTCCCCAAAAGATATTGGCATTTGAAAAGTTCCTTGAGGAAAATCCTTACTGGCGTGATAAAGTGGTTTTACTGCAAATCGCAGTGCCAACAAGAACTGATGTTCCTGAATGTATGCTTCTTCTTTTCTCTTGTTTGTAGATATGTGCTCATGTACCTGGAGTTAGTTTTCCTTACTTGTGAAGCCTGAACTAGGATCATGGTGTAAGATTGACTTCAAACCTTTCTGCCCTTCTATATGCTTCTCTGGGGAATCAGGTTTTGACATATAAATATGTTGTTTTAATTCCTCAGTTACTTACCTGAAGTATGCTTTGCTTCCTGAGCAACGAAGTATATGCAAAAGGCAGGATGATAATCTTGTCAACTTTGTTTTACATGTTTCTTGGGTTCATCATGCGTGTTCTATTTGATCATATTATTTTTGACATTTAATCTGATCATTTTATAAATAATGAAATTATGTGGAAAATTCCTGATTAGCGTGTGTGGCTGAATGTAATTCTTGGTTTTACTTACTATTGTCCACAGACCAGAAACTTACAAGCCAAGTTCATGAAATTGTTGGGCGTATTAATGGTCGATTTGGATCATTGACTGCAGTACCAATACATCACCTGGTCTGTCTTTGAATTTCATGTTTGATATGCTTTCCTTGTATTTTATCTTCTAGCTTCATGAATACTTCGATTTGAACCATTTTGCCTGCACTATTTATCATGCTTGATATACAGTTCACCATTTCTTGTTAGAAATTAGCGTAGAGTTGAGAATTTATCATAATGGTATTTTCCCAGAATTAACAATATGCCCCAGATCTGAACCATTACTAAAATAGATTTTGTGTGGTAATTTTGCCTCTGCATTCTCCTCTGAAGAACTCCAAAAACATGGTTTTCTTTCACTCTATTTTTTCCTTTCCTTCCCCCTTCAAAGAAGTTATAGAAGTTTACTGTGAGTTTTTGTTGGTGCATTTTCTATCCTCATAGTTTGATTATGTGGTTTAGTGCCTTTGGAAGATAGGTACACTAATGTACAGGAGAGTGATATACTGTCTATACTATAGAATGAATTATAATAGTTATAATAGGTCAAATTTCAGGTTGCGTGTTATTTTTCTTCTCCTGAATGTTCCATAATTTGTTATAATTGAACTCATTTATGACCATGTGTGCCCACAAGCAGGACAAATCATATTTTAAGTTACTGTTTGGGGTAATCTTCTAATGCATTTTCTTCATCTCTACAGGATCGGTCACTTGACTTTCATGCACTATGTGCATTATATGCTGTTACTGGTATGTCAATCATAAATATTTATCAGTCTCCATGAGATTAGTAAAAATCTGTTTTAGAATATTGTTCTTTTGCACTAGGCAAAACTCATATTAGTTGTGGATTGTGTCTATCATAGTGGGTGAAATTTCCTCCTTTTTTTTTCAGATGTAGCGCTTGTCACATCTCTAAGGGATGGCATGAACCTTGTCAGTTATGAGTTTGTTGCTTGCCAAGATGCAAAGAAAGGGGTTCTCATTCTCAGTGAAGTAATTGCTTACTACTTAAAGTATTCATTTCATGTTATTTGGTTGAACAAAAAATAGTATTTTAGTGAAAAAGTTATTTCCAACCTTTATATCCTTGATGTAACTTGCAGTTTGCTGGTGCTGCACAATCACTGGGTGCTGGAGCAATTCTAGTAAATCCTTGGAATATCACTGAAGTGGCTGCTTCTATTAGCCAGGCTTTGAACATGTCAGCTGAAGAAAGGGAGAAGCGACATCAACACAATTTCCATCATGTGACATCACACACTGCTCAAGAATGGGCTGAAACATTTGTAAGGTATGCACACAATTTGTGTCCAATTATCAAATATACTTTTTGGCTTGTTGTTTACTGCTTATAGTTTCAAAATTCACTGGAGGCTAATTGATTCTATTTCAACATGTCTTTTGAGTTCTGAAATATACTCTTGTAAAACTTTTCAATTCTACATAGCCAGCAGCATTGGCTTTTTCCTAATTCCTATCACATAGGAAACTATTCTCAGGTCTGCTTATTTTTTCTATCAAACATGTAGATGGACAAGAAACTAACTTTATATGTCATTTTGTGGGTCTCTCTGTGTGTATATAAAAAAAATTCTTTTAAATGTACTATTTTCCATCAGTAGTGGTGATTATTACATTTCCCTTTACAACCAACCTTCAGTTTGGCTGGATGCTTTATCCATGATATCTAGCTGAGGTCATTTGTCGTCTAGTATTAGACATTCACCTGTTGGCAAATTTTGTTTAATTGTGAGTTTTGACTTCTGCACGAGGGCGAATTTAAGTGGCATTGTCCCATGTTAGCTGATTTTGAAGTTTTGTGTTGCCAGTGGACCTCGACCATTTGCTTTTAGCTTAGGTGCCTTAACAAGCTAGAGATTATTATCATTACTAATTCATTGTGGTCAGTCCCGAGATCATATTTCCCAATAATTAAATAAATGCTGCGGAAATCTAATTTTTCCTCATTAAAATTAATCTGACTCTGTTGTGCTAACCATGCCAAGGAAAAATTACCAGGATTCTCAGAGATTTGAGTTTCCTATAAATACTTTGCAGTGAACTGAACGATACTGTCGTTGAAGCAAAACTAAGGACAAGCAAAGTGCCTCCTGAGCTTCCACAAAATGATGCAGTGGAACGTTACTTGCAATCTAGCAATCGATTGCTTATACTGGTATGGTTGTTTGACCAATAATCTCTCTGTTATTTTAAAACTCCCCTCAACCGGTAAAGGCTTTATCTAAGGCCTGAAAGTATAAGATACAACATCAAGCACATCCTTTGCTGTCTACAATTGTTAATGTGATTGTTAGCTCTGTTACTTGAGGCATACTATTAATGTTTGTATATGCTTCCTATGTTGACCTCACCTTGGGAATGGGCCAAAACTCAGGGTCTTAATGCAACATTAACTGAACCAGTGGATACTCCTGGGAGTAGAGGTGATCAATTCAAAGAAATGGACCTCAAATTGCACCCTGAATTAAAAGAACCCTTAACAGCTCTTTGTAATGATCCAAAGACAACGATAGTTGTCCTTAGTGGTAGCAAGAGAGATGTCTTGGATGAGGTATGCTTGGAGTTTGTTTTTTCTTTCTTTCTGTTCTATCCTTGGGTTGTCTTCTATCAAAGCCTACTGATTCCGCTCGTAGGACTTTGGGGAGTATGACATGTGGTTGGCTGCGGAAAATGGGATGTTTCTACGCCATACAAAGGGAGACTGGATGACAACCATGCCAGAACACTTGAATATGGAATGGGTTGATAGTGTGAAGGTAACTAAATTGTCCTTAACATGGTCTGGTTCCAATTTGTCTTTCCTGCTTTGCCTGATGATGCAGATGGCACGATGGCAGCTCGTTTTTGCGTATTTCAAAGAAAGAACACCAAGATCACATTTTGATTTCCGTGAGACATCACTTGTATGGAATTACAAGTATGCAGGTACTCAGTCCTTTATATTTTTCGAGTTCTCTCTCGATTGATACAAACCCTGCTTGTCTGAACCATCCTTGTGTTTCCTTTCGTGTTATTTTGTCTGTAGATGTTGAATTTGGAAGACTTCAGGCAAGAGATATGCTGCAACATCTCTGGACCGGCCCAATTTCTAATGCATCTCTTGATGTTGTTCAAGGAAGTCGATCCGTTGAGGTGCGTCCAGTTGGTGTTACCAAGGTAACTGCCTGTTCACCTGACAGATTAATCTATTCGAATATTTTTAGTTTAGCGGTAATGGAGATGCATGCTCACCTATTTGATGTTCACTTAAATACAGGGGGCGGCTATTGATCGTATTTTAGGAGAGATAGTTCACAATAAATCGACGACAACACCAATCGATTACGTCCTTTGTGTCGGGCATCTCATGCAGAAGGTAATTTTCTCATTCGTCTTGCATCGAAGATATTGCATGGTATTGAACTTCACTTGATGAACTTTAATGATGAGATAATTTGTCGCCTCACCAGGACGAAGATGTTTATACGTTTTTTGAGCCGGATTTGCCTTTTGATGCAATGAGTATGCCAAGAAGCAAGCCACTTAGCGATGGACCAAGGTTACCTACAGAGAGTAAGTCTCCTCCTAAGCTTCCGGCAAGCAAAAGTGGGGCAAAATCATCGCAGACAAAGACACCCCGACCATCCTCGACCCCTGATAGAAGAACCAACAAAAGTAACGGTGGGAGTGTAAGTCGTGCATCACCAGAAAAGGAAAAGACAACCTGGAGTGTGCTCGATCTCAAAGGAGATAACTACTTCTCCTGCGCTGTTGGACGGACTCGTACAAGTGCTCGATATATACTTGGTTCATCGGATGATGTGGTCGCATTTCTGAATAGACTGGCAAATGGTTCTTGATCAATAAGCGTTCTACAACTGCTGTTTATTGGGGACTTGTTCCTCCGATTCAAGCACAATAAGCGTTCTACAATTGCTTGCTTGTACCTCTATTTGAATGTTAAAAATTATGGTTTCATATTTCAGTATGTAACTTCTTAAGGGTTTATGACTAAGTTTAGTGGTTAGGGTAATATGTTAGAGAATTAGAGTTTTATATCTTTAATCCTTAAAATTAAAATATTTTTATTGTCGAGAATTCCCTAAAAAATTACATTTATAAAATTAAAGTATTTATACCCATTGTTAAGCCTTGCGTAGCTTATTTATACCCAATGTTGTTGGGCCTCATGGGCTACTACTCATCTTCCTCGTTTTCATTTTCTCGGTTGCCTCAAAAGCCTCTCGAGACCCTTCGACGAAGAAAAGTCTCAAGCCTCGGCCTGCGACGATCTCCAAGTTTCTGCAGGTATTCTCCATTTTCTTTTTCTTTTTTGCATTTGTCAATACTCTTTAGCTGAAATTTAATTCTTCAATTCAGTAGCTAAACTGGGTAATACTGTTTATATATATATATATATATATATATTGCTTCCAGAGAGTGGAAATAATCTACCTTTACTCAAATTTTCATTATCCTCTATTGATTCTCGACTGAACGTCATTTTGTTTGCTCCTAATGGGAAAAAAACTGTTCCTTTTAGGAAATGTTTGGAGAGATTGTCATTCTATGTTGTAAGGGATTCTTTTAATTTGATTACAATTGAGACAAGTTTGAAATTTTCTTGATTTTTTAATTGCAGGTGGATTTTACTTACAAGAGGTTCATTTTCCATGGCAGTGAATTGAGAGTTTTTGTTATTCTATTTCCATTTTTTTTATTTGTGGGTTAAGCTTTTGGAGTGTTTTTGTTTTATTTCATAAACTTGTTAGGGAAGTAGATTATTTCATTTTCTAGGCAACATGAATAGGGTTAGTCAAAACTCATTCTTGTTTAGGAGATTATTGCATTCGTTGTCCCGTGATGCTCCTTCCGAAACCTTGAAGATAGGAAGATGAGGAAACGAAGGAATCCAAAGAAGGAGCAGTTGTTTGTGGAGGTTCCCGAATCAAGATCCTTTCTAGATACGGCTACACTGCCAATGGTTCTTGCTGTAGCTGGAATTGCACTTTTTGCGAAGCTGCTCATGATGGTTTGTTCTTTCAATCTGTGTTTTTAGTTTACTAGGAATGCTCCTTTGGTTACATAGGTTGATGATTGCTTCTAGCTGGTCGGTTTGAGCAACTACACGGTTATTCAGGCTGCCTTGAGTGTGCAAAGCTCAATATCTTATATTTCTCATCATCTATGGATATTGCAATATAGAGTAAAATAATCACTTCTAAAAGCATTTCTACCAGAAGTTTATTCTTATTTGTTCATAGTTCAAACAGTTAATAGAAATCCTTATTGGTTTCGTTTTCACTCGGGATAACCTACTGGACTTCGTATTCTTCATTCTGAACAATGACTTAATACAGGGCATTGGGAGGAAAAGAAAATTTGAACTAGAAATTAGACACTAGTTGTAGAATGAGCTCTTTGATGATTTTATTTATTTATGTTGTGTTGTCAGTGACCTACTCGTCTTGCCGAAATGAAACAGGATATGAACCTCCTCAAATCACTCATCATTACACCTTAATTTTCCTGTTTTGAGGCTTTATGAATCGTCTTCTGAAAGTTAGCATGTCTCATCGAGTGCTCCTGTTTAGTGTTTACAAATGAGCACGATCATATTTTTATATTGATATTTTTTGCACTGGCAGCATGATGAATCAAAGTCCCAGGAAATGATTGAGCGAAAGATAAAGAATGCTCCTCCTGGTCAAGGCACGGTCATGATGCTTACTCGTGAGGAGTGGGAAGAAATTAGAGAAGTCAGACCAAGAACTCCTTTTGAATCCAAGCTTGCTCGTTCAAATGCAAAAATAAGAACTGGAGAACCATTGCATATGGTAAGCCACATATTTGGTACTCAATTTTGCTTGATGGATGAATATATGAATCCGTTCTTTTTTTCTTATTGATGGCATCTGGACCTTTTTATGCATGCATCGAATTCATTTAGATGATTTCCACATCAGCTAATAATCTGCTAAAGAAAGACCCTCGATGTTGATGATTTTCAAATCTTGCTGATTTTAGTCTTCTATGTAGGAGGACTTGAAGAATTGGACAATTGATGTTTTTACAGACGCAGTAACCCGAGCTGAAAACTGTTTGAAACAGAAGTGAAACCGATATCATGCTAAAAGACTTTGCCATATTTCCCCCTTAAGGTACGAAACACAAACACAATTCTTTGATGGAATTAGATACCATAGTTGAATGCAAATGAAGCTAGACAGAGGCGCAGAGCAACCTTGAAGTTCTTATTCAGTATATTTGATTGTTCTTTATTTTATATGTCCGGTTTATGGTTCATGTTCTGAATCACGGCTTCCCTTTTCAATACTGTCAATCTCCTGTGTTTGAATCCGAATTCTGTTTTTTAAGAGTATAATGTGTCTTACCATAGAGATTTGATCTGCTGATCTACCTTAGAGTAAAATTGAATTTTCCAAATCTGGTTCCCTTTTACTTTAAAACTATGATAAAAGTTTTAGCTTTATGAAGAGTGAAATACCCTTATTTCTCTTATATATAGAATAATTTATCTTAAATTGTTGTAAATTTCAATTATTTTTTCAATTTAAAAAGCAACTCTTGGTTTTACTTTTAGTTCCTTGGCAATTTTTGTGGAAATAAATAGAAAATCAATGAAAGGGAAAATGAAACATTCAATGTAGTGGTCCAAACTTTCATGGAGTCATAATGTCTGAAAGAACACTCTCTTTGAAGCTTTTAGAAGACTGGAAACAGCTAAGGAACCTCACAATGAGACCCACCACACAGATTCAAGAGTCATTTCGTAGTAATAGCATAAAAGATAAAAAAGTTGGTTTCTTTAAGATATCCACCGGAACGAATTCAATGATTAATCTTTCCGGTCCATGCTCCGAGAAGTTTTAAAACTACACTATATTCAGGATGAGAAAGGTAGGAGAAATCCATATGCACAAAAGAGAATTAAAAATAATTCATAAATAATTCACTTATTTCCTCCATTGAAGACTAGTTGAGTGTTGAAAGTCTTAATATTCAACTAATGTAATGACAAATTGTAAAGTACCAATATAAGGTTTCTTTTATAAAAAAATGGAATTCTAAGCAAACTAGCTGTGGTACAGCTATAGTAAGGGTGAATGGTGAAATATATAATGGTAATACTTGGTACAGCTATGCTCGGTTATACTCGGTTCTAACCCGAAACCTGCTTTTAATATGATCAGGTTCTTTTGTTGGGTTCGAAGACATACTTAACCAGTGATTCCTTGATAGATAGCAGATCAGGGAACTCTTTCTTCAACTTAGATGCGTCCATCTCATTGTTGCTTTCGAGGGGCAACTATCACCTTGGCTTGTTCTTCCAATGTGAAGTTCACCCACTGAAACTTGGGGTCGATGTAAGCCTTGTACATCTCCAGGATCTCGTTGTGGCTCACGACCCCAGGGTTTGTGAAGTTCCAGATACCCTTCAAGTTCCTTTTAGCCATCTCAATGGAAATCGGCAGAAGTTCATCCAAGACTGTCATGCTGTTGGGAATGTTGACCACCTTGTTGTAGCGTGAAATCTTGGTGATAAAGTTGCGAGGGTTGTTTAGGTCGGAAGAGATTGGCATTCGAACTCTGAGGGTGCAGACATTGTCATATTCTTTCAACAGCTCTTCTACCTAGAAAAAGAAGAGGAGGATATTTTATGAGATCTTAAGACATAAACTAAGAGACAAAATGAAAATATTAAAGAATACAACGTGGTTACCATAGCCTTGGTCTTTGAGTAGAAAGAACCAACGAAATTGGGTTTGTCTTCCTCTTTATACCCAATGCCAGAACCCTCAGGATGTCCTGCATCATACTCGAATATACACCCAGTCGCAAAATTCATCATCAAAAGTCCATGTTCTCTGCAAACATCGGCCAGGGTCAAGGTTCCAGCCACATTGGTGCGGATTGTTTCGGTTTTGTGAGATTCACACCAATCAACATTGGGTCTACCAGTCACACCAGCAGCATTAAAAACATGGGTTGGTTTTATGTTCAGAATATCATCCATAAGCGATGAACGACATTCCAAGCGCCCTCTTCCATATTCAAAGGGAATACCTTGTTTCTCACATAACTAACCAAGAAGTCCTCCAATCCAACCAGTCCGACCATAGATCAAGAACTTCAAGCCTGGTGTTTGAGGCAAGCTACTAGTTTTGCAGGTTGGAACCACCATTCGGGTCTGATTAGGACCCGTTACGTATGATGAATCTTTACCCTCTTCACAATCAAAGTGTCTCCCACCAGGCATCATCAGCATTCTTGGGTGTGGAAGCAGTGCACCAGACACATCACCCCACCAATCAGGATTCTTAGTGTACCATTCTATGGTCTTCTTCAACCCATCTTCCCATACAGTTCGCTCAGACCAACCCAAGTTCTTCAGTTTCTGATCATCAAGAAAATACCTCTGGTCATTGAATGGTCTGTTTTCAACAAACTTGATGCTAGTCTCCGGATCCATAGCAAAAAGTTTGCATATATCTTTGGCTACATCAATTACTCTCCTCTCCTTCTTTGTTCCAATATTATAAACGTGGCCAACTTCACCCTTGTGAAGAATAACTTCAAATGCTTCAGCCACATCCTCACAGTATAAATAACTCCTCACATTAGAACCATCCCCGTGAATCGGAAGCGTCTTCCCCCTCATTGCTAAGAGGATAAACTTTGGAATTAACTTTTCAGGGAACTGATTGGGACCATAAACATTGTTACCACGGGTTGTAATCACCGGTAATCCATACGACCTGCCATATGCCATGACAAGCATTTCAGCACCAGCTTTTGTTGCAGAGTATGGATTTGTTGGCAGAAGTTGTGAAGCCTCATGGTTTCCTACGACAGCATCCTCATCTGTCTCCCCGTATACCTCATCTGTGCTGACATGGATGAACCTCCTGATTTGGCCAGTGACTTTGCAAGCTTCAAGCAGGACATGAGTTCCGTAGATATTGTTCGTGGTAAACTCAAAGCTGTTCCCAAATGAGTTATCAACATGAGTTTGGGCTGCAAAGTGCATAATTGTGTCAATAGACTCAGCGATCAGGAGGTAGTTGACAAGGTCAGCACTGCCAATATCCCCCTTCACAAACTTAAAGTTTGGAGATGACTTGGAGGGAAGAAGGTTTTTCAGGTTTGAACAGTAATCAAGCTTGTCAAGAACAACAATCTTGTAATCCGGGTAGTTTCGAATCAGCCGATTAGCGACATGTGAGGCAATAAACCCAGCAGCCCCAGTTATGAGGATGTTCTTAGGGGTATAATTAGCCATAGAGGAACCAATTCTGCAACAATAAGAAAGGACAAGCTAGCTTCAGAGGTATGGAAAAAAATTAATAAAAAACACCAACTTTCAAAAACAAATACATCAAAAAGTAAACATAGGATCAAGGATCAAACCTAATATAATCATGTAAAAGTACAAAAGCAAGCAGTAAATCACCACCAGGGTGAGTTAACTAAATTCCATCAGATCCCATCCTATAAACAATATAAGCAAGAAGAAACAGCAACCTTAAGAACAGATCTGACAGAGAAATATGTGGATCAAGCCATTCAATGCAACCAAATTAAGTGATCTTTCTTCTTTTTACCAGCTTAGTTTCATCAAATTAAGTATAAACAACAAACTATCTAAAGCTGCCATTTCCCTTTTTATCAAAGAAAGAAAATTTCCATAAGCTTATTACTTCAGCAACAAGATCCACCTCAATTACCAGATCAAATGTAAAAAATTCAGATCTTTTAAACCCCATTTTATTCATCTATTAGCAGAAAGTGATCAGGATCCAATTAATAAGCAAATAAATCCAGCCAAAGTAACAGCTAAAACAGCAAACCATGACATGAAGTTTTCTCACATTTTGGAACAGATCTAAGAAAATTAAGAAATACCCAGATCCTAAAATGGATTGAATCGATCAAAAACACTAAATTTCTCAATAGAAACACACAAACAATCATCCATCACATTTGATCTTCCACAAAATCACACTGAAAAAAAAGAACGAAGAATTTGACTTACAATATGAAGAGAAATCAATCAAACTCCAGATGTAGAAAAGCAGAAGTCTATAGCGACTGTGCCAGAGGATAAGAGAAACAGCTTTGAAGAAGAAGGAAATTGCAGAGACTCCGCGTATACGTATAACTATTTATACATATATATCTCAAAACAACAGTTAAAAGGCTAGCCATGAAAATATACTCAGCATTCCAAAAATACCCTTATGAGCTGTTGTCATGTTTCTTGTGTGGATAATAAAGTGTGAGGGTTAGTTGTGGAATGAAAAAGATCACATTTTGAGAGCTGGCCAATACGGTGTTGATGGTGATGGTGGTCATGTTAATTAATTATGGAGCTTTTAAGTTAATATTGTTGTCTATTTTTTTAATATTATAATATTTTTTATTATATTTTTAATAATATAATATTTTATTATAGTAAATCAAAATCGGATAGATTATAATTTAATTTTAAATTATATTTTATCTAAAAATAATAAAAAATCAGTATTATTTAAAGTCATATTATAATTCATGTCTTTAAACAGTAATCTAAAAAAATTTGGGTAAAACATTATTTAAAGTCGGATTACAATCTATTTGTTTTTGAACGGTGTCAATTTTTTATTATTTTTTAGATAAAATATTGTTTAATGTCGGATTATATTCTATTCGTTTTCTGATTGAACAATAATATGTAATATTGTTGGAAATAATTTGAAGGAAATCATATTTTTTATAAATAAAAAATTAAAAACTTTAATAATTTTACCATTAGTTATCGACATAATTAGAAATTATTTTTTAAAATTTAAAATTATAGATAGAGATTTAAATCAAGGAAATTTTGAATTTTTTCCTATTTTTATGACGATTTCTTTCTTGAACTGTTTGTAATGTTTGGTAAACTTTTGGCTTGAAACGAATATAGTAATTTTTGACTGATTTGAAGAAGTTTTTCAAAATATTCCAACTAATTAGGATTAATTTATTATTAAGACAAATTATATAACAAAACCTTAAATAATAACCATGATATTATTGTGTAGCAATTTTTTTTTAGTTTTGGTGTGCGAGTTTTTAATAAAGATTTTTATATATATAACGCCTCAAATTTAAAATTTATTTAAACAACGGTTGTTGTTCTTAGAGGTCACATGTTCGTGCATCAGTAATACCAGCAGAGTGATTGAGCGATCAATATCAAATAGTGAAAATTATATTTTAAAATAAATACTATTGTAATCACTATTAGTTAAGTTAAAAAAAAATATTTAAATAAAACTAAGTTACTTATCATTTATATCGATCGTATAACGCCCGTTCTTGTTAATTAATGTGTATGCTACAATTAGTCAATTATTGTTTGATTTAATATACATGTGTTGTAGTTTGATTATTGTCAACCGGTGCTAAAGAAACCTTATCAGGTAATTATGGCTCAGACATTATCTTTGCCCTTTGGCCTATGCTTTCCAAATCGGAGTTTATGTACGGAGAAAGGGTTTCGGTTTCGTGGTCGACAGCTCCGGGAATCGGTTGGTCACCGTAGGTAGAAGAGGCTCTTTCAGGGCTTGACCATTAGAGATCAATGATGGTTTTGGAGGAGAGACATTGCATTTAGATGTTGGATTTGTATTTAGAACCATTTGATATTGATCGATCAATCATTTTATGACATCGTTAATACTCGAACTCGTAATCTATAAGAATAACAATCGTTCCATCAATCATTTGGGTTAGAGTGCTCTTACAACAACTTTTAACTTGCAGAAAGTATAGAAATCAACCAACAAGAAAAGAATCATATGGGGAAAGTGAAAGTGACAAGTGTTGTGTGTAGACAAAGGGTTGATGGAGCTTTAATGGATGATAGAGATGGTAGAATCTCTCTCTCTCTCTCTCTACTGGTACCAACCAATGGCCACCAATAATGTGGGTGGAGTTATTAAATTTTGAAGATTTAAATAAATAGTTGAAAAATTAAAAAAAATGAAATGATTATACTTTGAAGATTTTTTAAATTAGAAAAAAATATATAAAATAAAAATATGAGAGAGAAAATAAGGCGCTTTAGATGTGCCCGGTTCTAAATTAATTCCCCCAAAATTATAAATTTGTAAAAAGTAAGATATATTATTATTATTTTATTGACAATTCAATCGAAGATATTTGGACTTACCAATATACATATGGGGGATTATTTGTCTTCTTATGGTGAATCTTTTTGTGTCTTATTTAAAATTTTTTAAAAAAATTAAAAATTTAAACCCTACTCTTATTTTGTATATCCTAAACTTTAAACTTTACGCCCAAAGAATACACCTTACCCTAATTTTTTAAACCCTAACCATAATTTTTAACTTTAACTCTATATCCTAAAACCTTTAATTTAAAACGGTGACATAAAAAAAAACATGAAAAATAAATAAATGATTTTCACCCATATATATACACACGATACACCGGTGATTACATAATAGATTATACCAACTGACAAGTTTTTTTTTTCCATCTAACTGTATTATGGAGTGTAACCAGCATTGCCTTTATTACCAGGTTCTTGGTCTAGTCTACAGCAAACTTAAAATATTGCTGCTCTAATAGAGAAAATAATTGAAGGGAAAACCAACAGATTTGGAGCTCATTCAATCAACTTTTTCATTTGATTTCTGGATAATGCTGAAGTCTATTTTATTTCCCTTTGCTGGTTCCTGTGCCATTGGTTTAGTCGTTTCATGTTATATAAAACATTTACGTCTTAAACCTTAAACTTTACGCCTTAAAAAATGTATCAATCCCTAATTTTTCAAACCTTAATCACAATCCTTAACCTTAAATCTCAAACCCTAAACCTTAAACCTATTAATTTGAAGTGGAGATGCTAATAGAGATACAATTAGGATATAGATGAATTAAACCCTTTTCGGAGATACATAAAGTGAGTGTAAATTATATGTACTTTAATCGTGTCTCTATTAATGTTTTCACTTTAGATTAGTGTATTTCTTATAATGCTATTATTATCTGGAGGGTTGTCTAGCCCAAGCGGTTAACGGAACGATTGTTGTTCTTAAAAGTTACACGTTCGAGCACTAACGATGTTAGCAAAGTGATTGAGCGATCAATGTCAAATGGTGGAGATTATATATATATGTTAACGGAACGGTTGTTGTTCTTAAAAGTCACACGTTCGAGTTATTGTTTGGAGGGTTGTCTAGCCCAAGCGGTTAATGGAACGGTTGTTGTTCTTAGAAGTCACACGTTCGAGTACTAACAATGTTAGCAAAGTAGTTGAACGATCAATGTCAAATGATGTAGATTATATTTTAGAACAGATACTACTATGATCGCTATTAGCTTGTTCAAAAAAAATCTTTTACTCTTTTGGATAATAGAATTTGATTAACAAAAAAATTAATTTTTTAAAATATAATTTTAAAAAATATTTATATATATTCATTTTGAATAAATACACATGTCAACCACTCTCTAAAATAACATAAGTATCATCATTCATCACAAAACATTTAGAACAATTTTATATACGTATATAATGACATTTGGTTATTCAAATATAAAATTTATTTTTATATATTATCATCGATAAAATTAAATAAAATGAATTTATCTTTTATTTAAATTTTTAAAAATTTAATTTATTTATATAAAATTATCTTTTCATTTTTAAATATTTATATTTTATTTTAATATTAAATTTTAATTTCGTCTTTATATATTATTATATTATTAAATTCAAAATGTTTTGTATTTTAAAAAGGATCTCGATTCTTAAAGATGGTTGTGACTATTATTTTATAAGAATTTGACCGTAGTTCAAGGAATCGTGCTGAATGCTTTAATTAATGGTCAATGACCAATAGTTCAAACATTAATTTTTTATTAATAATTTAATAATTAATAAGAAATTGTATTTAAACTTTAAAGTGTAAAATTAGTTTTTTTATTCCGTAAAAAATAATTTTAATAAAGATGAACGTTCTATTAGGATGGGCACGGAACCTGAACCCAACAGGTTTTCGGGTCAGATTTTGTATGAAAAATACGAATTCGGGTCGGTCGGATTTAGAGTGAAAAAAATTCGACCCGACCCGATCTGGGACTAATAGTGTAATTTTTTCATATATATTTTAGGGATATTTGTAATAATGATCCCTCTTTATATATATTTTATATAATTAGATCACTAAAATTATTTTTTTATAATTAGGTCACTAAAATTAAATATTTTTATAATCAGATCCCTAAATTTTATTTTTTTTACAGTTTAGTCCCTAAAAATTATTTTTTAATGATTCGGGTCGGGTCAGATCGAATTTTAAAGTTTAAAAATCGAATCGGGTCGGATGACGGGTGGATGGTATGATTTCTCAAATTGGGTGCGGGTGGGCCAAAAATCTGACTCGACTCGACCCGACCCGTGCCCATCCTACGTTCTATTGATTTGATTTATTTTCTAAAAAATATTGATTAAATAGACTTGTAAAATTTATAGAATTGACTGTATTCATTTGGTAACAAGTATTTGGAGTTTTAAGATTCACGAAAGAGAGAAATTATACTTCTGGAAGCTATTTTTTATTTATTTTTAAATTTTGATTCGATCAGATAATGTTATGTATCATTATTTTATTATTTAATAAAAATAGAAAATAAAAATCTTATTTTTGAAACGACTGCTTAATTATTAATATATTTTATTTCGGTAGATAAAACAAAAATTAAAGTCAACGAGCTTGGTCTTCGTAAAATTTCAAATAAATTTAATATTAACCACTTGTTTTTTTAATGCATTGGTCAATACAAATTCATCGTTCAAACATGGATAAGTATTTATAAAAAATTATTTTAATTCAAAATAAAATATTAAAAATTAAATTAAATTTATTATTCGATATATTTTTTAATATTATATCTATAATAAATAGATTATCTATAAATTAATGATATTTAATTTTTATAATTTTAGTGATTAAATTGATAAAAAAACTATTTAAATTCTGAATAAATAAAAATAAACAATTTTAAAATCATATAAAAATAAATATTATATCTATAATTTTTCATCTTTTCCTGAGACGATATAATAACACGTTAGATGCTCGCAACTTGGCCACCTTCGTGGAATTTTCTTATGCAAATTCAGTTTGAATGGAAGGGAACCAATTAATGATGTTGTTTTTCAATTCAATTGACCCATCAACATCTAGAAGAACGACGTTGGAAACAAAGAAACTGAAGATTTTGATATATATATATATATATCCTACAAGCAAACACGAACTCAGATCATAGCTTGTTCTACCTGCAAATTTATCTGCTTTAGAAAGGAAGAAGAAGAAAGAAGAAGGAAATAGTGTTCATCCCTTTGTTTTTGTAGAGGAAAAGAAAGACATGGCGTCAAAGGCATCGCTGGAGGTGAGTTCTTTGCTGGTTCCAAGTGTGGTGGAGATGGCTAAAGAATCATCAGCCTCCATTCCCAGCAGATACCTTAGGTCTGACATCGAAAAGGCAGTGGTGCCTGACGGGGATCAGGTTCTGGAAATCCCGGTTATCGACATGCAGAAACTGGTGTCCGGCGGACCCAACAATTCAGAAGTCGAAAAGCTTGACTTCGCTTGCAAAGAATGGGGATTCTTCCAGGTTTCTTACCATAACACGTCTTATAGTATTAAATTGCGATTGTAGAGTTAGATGTGGTCGTCATGTCCAAAAAATAACTATGATTTTAGATATGGTTACGGTCTGAAATGTTATGTTACGTTGCAGCTGCAAGTTAGTACTTGTGTTGTTGTGTTTATCATTTTCAATTTTGCTGAATGAATTCATGTGCAGCTGGTTAACCATGGTGTGGACATGACTTTGATGGACAATCTGAAGGCTGAGATAGATGCGTTCTTCAAGCTTCCGATGGAGGAGAAGAAGAAATGGTGGCAGTCGCCGGGAAACGCTGAGGGATTCGGACAAGCTTTTGTTGTGTCCGAAGATCAGAAGCTTGATTGGGGTGACTTGTTCTTCATGGTCACCTATCCTCGCCGTCTTAGAAATCCCAACTTGATCCCCAGCCTACCATCTCCTTTGAGGTAATCACAACATGGGCATCATGATAGCGTTACTTTACAAAATTCAAATCCTTAAAAAGTATATTTTTCCGATGCAGTGAATCGATGGAGCGTTACACATCCGATTTAAATAATTTATCGACCGGCATGTTAGAGAAGATAGCGGAAGCCCTACACATGAAAACCGAGGAGATGAAGGAGTTCGTCGGAGAAGGTAGGCAAACGATTAGGATTAACTGTTATCCACCGTGCGAGTTATCCGACCAGGTCATGGGACTCACTCCTCACTCGGACGCCACTCTCATCACCACTTTACTTCAGCTCAACGACGTCAATGGTCTCGAGATAAGAAAAGATGGAAAATGGGTTCAAGTCCAGCCTCTCCCAAATGCATTCATCATCAACGTTGGCGACATTTTAGAGATTATATCCAACGGACGTTACCGTAGCATCGAGCACCGTGGGACGGTGCACCCGGTAAAGGAACGTTTCTCGTTCGCAACGTTCTTCGGTTTGGGTTTAGACGGCGAATTCGGCCCTGCCCCTAGCTTGATCACCGAACAAAGTCCTTGTAAGTTTCGGAGGGTGAAAGTGCAAGAATTCTACAAAGGATTGTTCGCTCGTAGACTTGACGGAAAAGCTTATGTTGATACGTTTAAAATTCAACAGGATTGAGGATTAAATAAGTTGATTTTCTAGTAGTTCATACAATAAGGAAGTACCTCATCATGTTATGGGTCAAGTCTTTACCCGTTTAGAATAAATTGCATGCACATGTATGTATGTATGCATGCATGCATGCATGCATGATTGTGTTTTATTTGAAAAATATATGTTATTCTCTTATACTTTAATAAAATATTCATTTCCATGCCTCTCAAAAACTTAAAAAAGATGAATAATATATATATATATATATATATATATATATGAGGCTTTCATACAGAGATGGATCGAGGGATACAATCATGTCCGGACTTTTTTTTATAATTTAAATATTTTTTATTTTATATCGATTATTTAATCTCATATTTTTAAAATTTTATAATTTTATACTATTAAATTTATAATATAAAATTCTTGTATTCGTCCTTATCTCAATATAGGGACGAAACTTAGGACAAACTAACGAGGCTATTATTTCCGAACAATATTAATAATATTATAAAGTAGTATTTATTTATTTATATTTTTAATTTTTTAAATAAAATATATATTTTATAGATAAATCGATTTAAACTCGTTTGATTAAATAAAATATTAGCTAAACTTGTAAAATATTAGTCTATTTATATTATATGATAATATGACATTTAGATACCAAATAAACTACTATTATTTTATTAGTATCTAGAACCTATGTAAAAGATTAGTTTAAGATGGATGAGGATAAGGGTTAGGACTAAAAAATAAATTTCTAGAGTTGACTAAAATTAATTGAAAGTAATATTTTTTATGTCTTTAACGTGGAAATAATTGATGGGGTTTCTTATAATAATCTCCATGATTTGGCACAACTTTAATTATTAAATGGAGCAATTAAAGTAGTGTAAAATGTACATGCATTTACATTGGCCTACAAGTCTACAACTTATGGGATAGATGAATTTGGTCCTTCTACTATCAATTTTGTTATAGGTTAGTCCCTTGAGTTATTTTGTTAAAGAAAAGTAATGATGAAAGAAATATTTGGGAATAATTAACCCAAATTAAATTTTAAAATATGGATTTTTAATTATATTTTAGATTTTAAATAAAATTTTATATCGCACATGGTATAATGTCATATGCACATAACGTTATTCTTAAAAATTAAAAAATAAAAAGCGCTACATGCAAGTGACGTATTTCTTTCAAATCGTCATTTGCAAGTGACGTTTTCCTACCTGCACTGTAACTTTTAGCCTAGATTCCAAAAATAACTTTAAAGATCTTATTTTTTAAAATAAAAACTCTAAACAACTTATATATTTAACGGAGCCTCAAAAATTACATGTAATAAAATATAACATAATTCTTTTAAAAATAAAAAATAAAACCATAAAAATTTGAAGAAAACCCTAAAATATTCTTTCAAGAAGCTTAAATTTTCATAATTTAGTTTTGAATTCATTTGTTTTTCCAAAATTTTAGTTGTGCTTATTTAAAAATAGAAACTCATAAAATATTAAAAAATGTAAAACATCTAAAAATTTTAAAATGATCTAAAGATTCTTCGAAAGGAATTTTGCATTTTTTATATTTTTGGAAATTTTCTTGTTTTATGATTTTATTTAAATTTTATGTTTTTAGTATATTTAATGTTTTTATTTTTAATACACATGTCAATATGTCACTGAGTCATGCCAGATTTAACACGTAACTATTGTCTTAAAAGGGTCCGAACAGGTTACCATATAAGCATAGCAGCAATATATAAAGCAACATACATAGGTCTCCTATGAGGATATGCAACCTGCAGATCAATTCAAGTCTGAAACAACAATGGCATTCCTCGAGTTTTTCCGACCGTCCGTAAAATAACGAGGTTTTCCGACTGTCCCGAACTCTCAGAATTCAACAACAAACAGCCTGCCGAGTGCATAACTTTTAAATTCAAGTATGATATGATCCATGCACAGATATATCACCAAAACAAACATGCTAAGACCACTTCACATGACTTGGTCTATCTTTCCTCGGAAAATCAGAATTCGAATGCAGTTCAGATACTAATGCCTTGTTCATCCGTATAATTAAAAGGATATGAACGTGTAAGCAAGACAAAGAATGTTAGCACTTACCGGCAATCAAGAGATTCTTACGACCACCTTGTTCTTCTTGCCTGCAGATAGAAGAAGTACTTTGCCATCTACAATGTCTTCAGCCTCTATTCTTTTACTTTCATTATCCACTCTTTTGTTGTTCAAGTAGATACCCCCTTGCTTCAATAGACGACGGGCAGCTGACTTGCTCTCAAACAAGCCAGAAGAAACAGAAAGATCAATAACCGGAAAATTCAACACTTCGGAGTAAGGCAAGGAGCAGGATGGAACACCCTCAGCAATCCCTTCAATAGTTTTCCAATCCAATTTTGTCTCTGATCCGGGTCTCAATGCTTCAGTTGCCTTAAGAGCCTCACTTAAACCATCTTCACCATGAACAAAACGAGTGATTTCTTCGGCAAGCCTCCGCTGAGTGGTATTAGGCACATAACCAGGTTTTTTCATTGCACTTTCCAACTCATTTATCTCTTCCATATCCAAGAATGTAAGAATTCTGAGAAATCTCACCACATCTGCATCAGGAACAGAGAAGAAATACTGGTAAAACTTATATGGAGACAGCATAGACGGCGAAAGCCAAATCGCACCATCTTCTGATTTCCCAAACTTTGTACCATCACTCTTCAATAAAAGAGGAAATGTCAAGCCATAAGCTCCTTCAGCTTGTAAAATCTTCCTTATCAACTCAGTCCCAGCAGTAATATTACCCCACTGATCACTCCCACCAATCTGTACATTCACACCTTCATTCTTAAAAAGGTATAAAAAATCATAACCTTGCAACAACTGATAAGTAAACTCGGTATAGCTCATCCCTTGTTCGGATTCCAACCTATTCTTAACACTCTCCTTACTCATCATACTCCCCACCCTAGCATATCGACCGACTTGTTTAAGGAAATCAAGCAGCCTAACCTCTTTCCACCAATCATAATTGTTTAGAACCACAAAGTTTGAGTTCTTTTCAGAACCCAAATATGCATTTTTACTAAGAATCTTATTTACAATCTCCATGATCCCAGCAATGTTTTTCTCCAATGTATTCAAATCAAGTTCAGGTCTTTCTTGGCTTTTACCAGAAGGGTCACCAATTCTACCAGTAGCCCCACCAATCAAGGCAACAACTTTGTGTCCACATCTTTGGAACCAAGACAGTACAATTAGACCCAAAAGATTTCCCAAATGCAAGCTCTCAGCAGTTGGGTCAAAACCACAGTAAACTTTGAGAGGACCAGCAGTTTGGTCTGAACAAACCACCCTGAGATTTTCATTGGTTATGGATTCAAGCAATCCTCTTTCTTCAAGTATTTTAACAACATTCCGGGTCCTACCCATTTGAGATTTCGGTTCAACAGTTGGGTGAGGAGTGTTAAGGCTGCAACTTATGGAAGAAAAATTGAAACTTTTAATTGGTGTTTTATAAGAAGGAACAACCTTAGTTGTAGTAAAGGGTAGAACAAATTTTCCATGGCTGAAGCAAAGGAAAGCCCTTGAAGCCATAAACAGTGATCTGTTTCCAATATTGAAAAGAGGCATATAGCTTTATGTAATTAACAATGTCAAATCTTTGCATATGAAAGAACAAATATGAAAGGAAAAATTAAAAAAGAAACATAGAGAAAGGCTGACCTTGGTGGCTATGGCTGTCCACTGAGTCTCAAACCAGATAGAATAACAGAGAAAGATTGGGGGAACTGGAAGAGAAGGTCCAGAAGGATAAGCTGCCGGATGGATTTGAATTCTGGAAGAGTACTTGGATTTAGATGGTCTAAAAGCCCAAATTTTAAGGCATTTAAATGTTCTGATTTAAATCTCTATATTTTTTAAGTTTCAAGTTGGCCACTGAGACTACTCCTTTGTTCATATTTATCTAAATAATTGAAAATCATAAATGTTTTCTTAATATTTTTTTTGAAGTTCTAAAAAAGTCCCTTTTCTTCAATTTTATCCAAAAAGATATCCCCCTAACGGCTCTTCATTCAATGTGTCAACTAGCCGTTAGCCTGACATTTTCCCACTCTCACTCCCTTAAAAACCCTCAGCTTTCCCCTGCTTTTAACTCAATCAAAACCACCATCAGTTAGATTTCAGTTCCATATTCTCAAGTACAGCCTTTCAAGTTTCAATGGCTAAAGTATCTGCACTTCTCTCTCTCCTTTTCCTGCTCTTTTCCTTCATTCCAGGTACTTTAATTAGTTGCTCATCTTCTCCTAGGTTTCAGACTTTCATGACAAAGTACCATAAAGAAAAAGGCTTTCTGTCGCTTAACTCAGTCAGGAGTTGGTTTTGAGATCTTTTTCTATGTTGGGTTTTTACCAGTTTAATTAATTACTGTCATTGTTGTTAGTTTAGTAAGCTTACTTGGTGTCTGGTTTTCTTGTGTAGGTGGAACTTCGACGATGGTAAATGGGCAGGTAATTACACTTGGACCATGTCCTTTTACCTTGTAAAATCAGAAACTGAGGTGAAAACATTCTTGTTACTGATTGCAGAAAACTTGGTGTGTGGCAAAACCATCATCCGACCAGGCAACTCTCTTGGCAAACATCAATTTCGCATGTTCTCACGTGGATTGCCGTGTAATGCAGAAACCCTGTCCTTGTTTCAGCCCTGATAACCTGATGAACCATGCCTCCATTGCCATGAATCTTTACTACCAGGCTAAGGGAAGAAACAATTGGAACTGTGATTTTAGAGGCTCTGGTCTTGTTGTCATCACCAATCCAAGTATGTGAAACCCAATGGTTTTAAATGGTGGATCTAGAGAGAAATGTTGACATTTTCTTTCTGTCTTTTCCCCTTAATATGCATCAATATTCAAGTTTAGTTCTTTTATGGAGATGACTGTATATTTTAACATGCTGAAATCTGTGTTGGGTTGGTGTTTGTGCAGGTTATGCTGACTGCATTTATGACTAGCTGAGCTGAGGAAGGGACATGCTGTGGTTTAAGCAGTTTATATAATCCAGTTGCTGTAGTTAATTTTCATGTAATTTTATTTTTTATAATAGTCATTAATTTTTTATTAAAATATAAATGATATCACGATTACAGTGTATCTAAGAAAGAGAATAATAAAATCAATCTATCAAAATCTCTTTACGATATAAAAATAAAGAAAAAGTAAATATTGTTTTAGAGATAAGTATACTATCAAAATTCAAAAGTTTTTTTTTGATTTTTTTTGTCTTTATTCAATCGAGATGTATACGAGTGAAAAAAGAACGATGAGCAACCCAAACTATCAGGTAAAATGTTCCATTACTCAATACTGATTATATTAACAAACAATCATTAACCAAGTATTGACATCTGAACTGATGAAAGGATTCGATTAATACAATATTTAAAATGTTTTGAAGTTTGAACATGAATTTGAAATTAGTGTAAGAGTTTAGGGACGTCAAGTGGAATTCATCCTTTTTTTAAAAAAAAAGAGAAGTTCAAACTTTAACGGACAATCAGGCGTAAAAAGGAGAAATGGGTTAAATAATCATGCTATAAATAACAAGGTAGGCAGATCTAGGGTTTTCAAGATGCCTTTGAGAGAACAGAGCAAAGCTTACGGTAAGCAGTGCCGCTCTTGTTCCGTTGCCGGCAGACATCAAACCCTAAATTAATTCCTTTCGGGATTTGCAATTGATTTCTCCATTCTTGCAAGCTTTGCTGAAAGGTAAATTATACATTCCATGGCTTTTTTATTGTTTTGGATCTTAAATAATCGGCCGTTCCAAATGAGTTTTTGCTGATTAAAAAAGAATTTCTATAACTCAATTTCACCCGGCCTAGATTAAGATTTTTCATGGGGCTACCTCAAGATTTTCATGTTTCTCTTTTGATTTTCTCATGTTTAAATTCCTGGAAACTGCCCTAAATTCATATATATTTTTTATCCTTTTCCCCCTGATTTTGTAATCCAATATCATATGTATGATTTGATCGGAGCAGGGCTCGTGTGTATGGACGATGTGCTTCATTTCCATTGCACTCTGTTTGAAAGAATTTCCTGCAAAATTGATTTTGGGAAGATGGGCAGTTGCGCTTCATTTTCACCGTTGATTCTATTCAACAATCATCTTCCCCATATTCCAAATTCTGATACTATGGGATTTCAAAATGAGCTTTCCTAACTAATTAATCATCCCATTAACTGGATTGATAGTTTAAGAAATTAAACTTAAGCTAATTTAGCATTAGTTTTAAAAAGTGTGGTGAAAAGTTAGTTTGAAAAATATGTGTTTAGTATTTTCTTAAAAAGTGCTTTTTAAAAAATAAATGACTACTTTAGACATAAAATATATATTTAAATGATAATAAAATTATTTTATATTATAATATTAACTTAAATTATGATAAAATATAAAAATATTAATAAATAAATTATTTTTAAAAAGGGCTTTTTAGAAGTGCTTTTAAGAAAATATATGATTTTGTATGAATATATATAATTCTTAAATTAAAAAAAATAATTTATGTTAAATATAATTATATCTTTGTAAAAATTAGATTATAATAAAATATAATAAATAAAAATTAAAATTATAATATAACTCCTAAAAGCATTTTTCTAACACAAAAGCTAAAAAATTTAGCTTTTGTTTTAACTCTTCTTTTTTAAAAGCTAATTTAAAAGCTGGTTTAAAAACAATGCTAAACGTAGCCTTAATCTTATTGTCATTTACGAGCATAAAGGTGTATACATCTGAATCAGAAAAAAAAACAAAACTTTGCTTTACCATCAATCAACATTGATTGTTGCAAGAAAAGCCTGCAAAAAAGAAAAACAATCATCGTTACAAAAGATGCAACCAGGCGTTATGCAGATTGCAGGCTCTAGGTTACTTGAATTTGGATGTTGATGCATATTTTCGCTAGAACAAAGAACCCTAAAGAACCCTTAAAACAAAGAAAACGTGTGAACTTACAAGAACCATCCAACACCAAGGCCACAGCACGGTAGGTGGTCATCTCTTTCAGGTGTTCCATCAGCAATAGCATATCCTGATAGCGAAGATATCATGGGAACCCAAATCATTATACTTCCATCCAACAAAAACCCAAATCTCAAAATTCTTCATTCCGATTAAATAATCGAAAAGGAAGTTTTTTTTGTGTGTGTGTGTGTGGAATACCCGGCACAGTCTGATAGCCTTAGGGCCTAGGTGTAATATTGAGGTTGAGGACTGGGAACAGAGGGAGGTGGAGAAGGCTGAGGAAACCCCACTGACCCACGGTGCTGCTGAGGCCGTGGAGGAGGGTAGTTGGCAACCCCTTGGAATGTTCCATATTGGTTTTGCTGCGGCTGATCTGCATTTGAACCTCTGTTTCTCCCTGCATCATTCATTCTCCTTCTCTGTTTGTTTTTTCTCTGGTAAAGTTTAGATTGGGAAATGGAATCTGGTTATGGTGAATGGTGATCGATCAACTTGAGAGGAAGGAAAAAAAAGTTAATCTTTGAGCGTTAGGATCGGGTTTAGGAAGCTCCCTGGTGCCTATCTTAGCAGATTGACATGTATAACGTTTTAATACATGGTAATTAAGGATGCCATTATCTTTGTTCGTAAGACTAAGCCATTGGATTTGGTTCAATTCGAATAGAAAAAAGTTTGGTTCGATTCAAACACTATAAATTTGGTTCATTCATTATCAAGTCGAGATTGAATAGTTAGTGATTCAAGTTGAAACAACTTAATAATTACCATGACCTTGTTCCGAGCTTAATAAAATAAACAATATAATCTTTAGTTTTAGTTCATATTGAAAATGTTCATAAAATAAATTTTATCAAACTTAGAGCGAGGCAAACTCAACTCGATTATACCTTATTAAGAATTCTGGTTTGCAACCTTGGCTATGATTTCAAGTTTGAACAATCAGTATTTGACAGCATATTTTGTCTAAAAAAACAAAACCTAGTCCCATCCAGCAGTTTCTTTCTAGTTTTTTCAACATGAAAACTAAGAATATGAAGGGAAAAGCATCAGTCAGATGATACCAAGAACTCATAATCTCTGGGGTGAACAAGATATCGATAACAAACCGTGAAACGGGTTCCGTTTATTCGGTTCGGTAACTTACGAGGGCATACATGAAGAACACAAGTTTAAATGCAGTGAGAAAGATGACACTATTGCATGCTCACAGCATCATATAAGGTTTATACATGGATTCTTTGCAATCTGTGCACCTATGGATAGTCCAGCAAAGCCTTAATCTTGCAACCCGCAGACCATATTTGCTGGCAGTGCAACATCAATCATGTCAGGATATTCCAAGTTAAGATCTGTTAAACCAATAAAAAACAGAGGATAGATTAGAACTGGCGATCCGAAACCATCTGTACTTGCTACTTTCTTGTTTTTCTATAGGCTGGATTTTTTGAGCATCGACTTACTTTGCATGATGCTTCTGAAAGTTTCCTGCAAAAGGGTATTCAACAAATAACATCATCAAATTGAAAGATTCTATGCTAAAGAAAATAATGTATTTCCTGTTTTAATCCGGCGACGTTAACCGGAATAGTACCCCTACCCTCCAAGAGAACCAAACCAACCCTCATCAAAGAATATGCTATGCATAATTTGGAGAATTTTAATTACAGAGGTTCTATGCAAGTTTATGAGTTAAATATCAGAAAAATGCTTCATTGACAAAAGGAATCTCTTTCCTATCACAAAAAAACGATAATTTTCACCGAAAAGAAAACAGTCACTAATGTTTCGAATATCAGTTGTTCCAGAAATAATACCTCATCATTTGTCAAGCGCAGATTATATATCATCTCCTCTCCCACCGTGGTTACCTATAATCAATGATCATATTTATCTATCTATATATATATGAAACGAGATGGATTGAGTTATAATCTTACTGTGTATCCTTTGTAATCATGGCCTGGATAGAGCAATGTCTCCTTGGGCAATGTAAAAATCTGGGACAAGGAAACAAATATGTACATATTTTATACTTGAATTTTGACAATTCCAAGAAAATTTTGAGAACTCAAAGGAAAGGTTCATGAAAAATCCCATGTCCTTTACCTGTGAATGCACTGACTTGTAGAGTTGCTCCGAACTTCCACCCTGCAAAAAGAGTTAGTTTGCACTAGTCAATAGCTACTCAAGCTTGGAACAGTAAAGAAAATTAGTTTTAAGATTTAAGCATAAAAAACATCCTGGACGATGATCAAATATGAAAGGAAGTTGCAAACAGAAACGAATTGCATATAAAACCAGAACATTGCAGCACTCAGACTGTCATATTAACGATAAATCAATTACCGAGTAGTTTGCCATGAAGCTTGTGAATGAAAAAAACACTACTACCACGAATCTTAAAATACATAAGCAAGCCAAGATTGGTTTACAAGCTTAATATTTTAAGTTGTACTGCTTCTGGTATCATTGATAACTGTTTGTTTGATATTAACAACATTAATATCGATTTTCATTCCATTCTAGGCACGAAAACATTTTCAAGACATTATACCTGAAAATCTGTCCTCCCACATCCCCTTATCAACAGGGCATCTCCTGTGAAAGCCATCCTTGGCTGAGGTTGATCAGGTCCATCTCCAGTTACATAGGTAACACAACCAACGGTATGACCAGGAGTGGCACGAACCTGCAATTATACATATCACAGAAGATAGGTTATGGTGTAGAAATCTATTAAAAGCCAGTTGGAAACGGATCATTAGCTAAAGATTCAGTAATTGAGAGAAAATTGAAGTTACACTTAAAGCTGTAAGGAATAGGCATTTCATGTCATTAAGGCAACATACAAGCTACAATTTACCCAAGTTCATAAAGAATCATGATTCTCTTTCTAATGGATTATCTGATTTGGTTGGATCATAAGTTTCTCATTCAATAAGCGTTACACATATAATGTATATAACAGTAAAGTCAACCCTTATTCAAGGAATTGATGGAAAGAAAGAATTTGCAAAGAGTTGCAATCGGAGGACCAAACTGAATAAAACACAAAGCTGATGGAATAAATTGAAAAGAAAGGAATTGAAGTTACACAAATATTCTACCGTGGTTGAGGAGCATGTGGTTCAA
Organism: Abelmoschus esculentus; assembly: GCA_035048815.1. Lineage (NCBI taxonomy): Eukaryota > Viridiplantae > Streptophyta > Magnoliopsida > Malvales > Malvaceae > Abelmoschus > Abelmoschus esculentus. Next base: position 12,499,163 of record JAUCBN010000001.1, read on the forward strand.
ATTTGATCAAATAATGGTATAAGACTAAGGAGAAACTAAAAAACAAGGAAATTAAGTCCTAAATCACAAAATATCAAATTACATAGCTATTGATCCAAACGAAGTCATTTTAATTTTCGTTTTTCGAACTTTGCAAATTCAAACTCAACTTAAACTTAAAATCTGAACAAAAAATTTGAGTTAACTCGAATAAATCGAAATTAAAAATATATGTTAAAAGTTGAATCGAATTTTGTTCACCCTGTTCATATGTTTGCAGACACAGGCATACCTCAAGAAACAGATTGCCAAAAGAGATTTTATCACCATGTTCAACAAAAACATCAGCCTTTGAACCACTCGCTTTTGAAATAACAGATTTGACACCAGGCACCTTGCCCTAAAAGAAACAAACACATTCACATTCATCAATCTAAGAGCAAAAAACATCCCCTGATTAGTTAGAACATGAAATATTCAATTCAACATTCTCAAGTTCGAGGTTCAGGAAAAAGATTGGGTTTTTATGATTGTAAACAATCTAAGCAATAGTAATGGAATCACTGATAATAGAACCTTGATGAGGCCAGTTCCAGTGATATGATCAGCATGTACATGAGTGTTCATGGCATATATAAGCTTCAGCCCCAGTTCTCTAACCAAATTTAAATCTCTATCAACAGTCCTGTCTACAGGGTCAATCAACTGCACACCCATATCATCAAATCAAAAACTAATAAAAACCCAGACTTTATTTCTACTGAAAAAACACTTACAAGTGCTGGTTTATCGGGCTGAGAGGAATCAGCAAGGAGGTAAGTGTAAGTACAGGATTCGTTCTCGAACAACTGACGAAACAAAAGCCTTGAAGATGATTGAGATTGCGTTGTAAAGGACCCCATTGGTGATCGTAGAGCAGAAGTGATGGTTTGCTTTGGAGAGAAACTGAAACAAGAAGACGGAGAAGAAGAAGAAGATTGGCGAATAATAAAATGAGACAATCGATAAGCTGATGATCTTACGAAACTCAAGTTCAGCATTCTCAATTCCACTAAACGGATACGATGGGTTTCTTTTAGAATGAAAAATGAGATTGTAGAAATGATTAGATCAAAGCTTAATAATAAGCTTCATCAGTTGGACAATACCTTCAAGTGTTGTTTTTTAATGTTACGTTTTTGTTTGGCTTGGTGGCGTCTGCACTGGAAAGCAAAGCAGGATTTTTTTTACTGTCATCGGACCTTCCTTAAACGTCATTTTCGCAATTTTGCTCTTTCGCGGCTTGCTGGAGAAACGGTGGGCTCTTTATTAAAAATATACCTTATTGTAAGTTTGAGCCTGGAAATTTTGAATAAATTATTAAGAAAACAAGGTGCTCAAATGGCTCTGGTTATGAATCATCTCTACCAACTTCCAATAAAATGAACGAAAGGATTAAAAACTATTGCATTCAAGGCCTGATCAGGTGTGTGCTCATCATGTACAAACTGTTCTCATTTTGGTAGTTTACAACAAAGATGAGAAATTAAACATGGAATGTATCTATTTGTATTCTTAATTTATTCACCTAAAACTCTATATTGCTGTACCATGACCTTCGACACTCATTTGCTTCACTTGTCCCTCGACATTTGTTTCAGGGTCCAACTGGTTGTTTGAATCTGCTAGAATGACGTGCTCCCGAGCATCGTCATTGTCACTTGAGCGGGATATGCCATTGGAAAGAACTGGCATTCTCTCGACTCCGGGGGATGACGAAGAATAATCGTCGTCATTGGGATCAGATTCTATTGGAAAATCTTTTTCTTCCACAGCTGATAGATTGCGGGATTTTTTCGACCTTTTACGAGAAAGAACATGTTTTATGCTACAAGCAGATTTCCCGGCATGTTTTAGAATACTCTTTGCCATACCTTTCATTTTTCTAGGGCTTTCTGCACTGCTTCCACCAGGACTCTGAGCTTCCCTCATTTGAGACCTTGTCAGCTGAGAGATTGTCATCAGCTACAAACTTCACCATAACATCCTTTTCATTAACTGCTCTGAGGTTTTCATGGGAAGAAGGAACCACCTCCCCAAGGTTGCCCGAGTAACCCTCACTTTTGGGGCTCCTCTGAAATACAGAACCAATCTTCCGCAAACCCTGCTTAACCATGTTGACTCGCTTCTTCGAATTAGTATTTTCTTCAGAACTGCTGTCATCACTTTTAATGGATCCAGATGCTGCTGAAATGGTGCTGCCAAAAGAACTATTAGGCACTCTATGAATCTGTGTCTCAAGGCTTCTATCCTTCCCTTTCCTAGGTTCCCAAGTCTGCGAAACTTCACTTCCAGGGTGATGAACCCATATCCCAGTTTCTTGTTGTCCTTCAACGTCTATCGGTTCTAAATGATCCGGCAGGGTGGGAGACTTCATCGAAGAGGTAGGTGAGAATGAAATGTTATCAACATCTTCAGTTGCAAAGGCGATTTGTACATCTTCCTTGTTTAATGCTTCAGCATGAACTGCATCATCACTTACCGGAGTAAACTGTCCATAGATTCATTTTTAGTCTCTGCAGATTTTAACTCATAATACTAATTTGAAGCAAGGTTGCAAATTAAAAACCTTCAGGCTTTTACTTGTCGACCAGTGAATTATATAATAGATTACCTTAGCATTATCTTCAAGCACAGTTATTGCAAGATGCAATCTTCCCATTTTAATATCTCGAAGAGGCAACCACATGTCATGTCTCTGGCCATCCCTAAGTTCAGTGACATTTACCGAGCAATTACTGTAACACAAGAAAATCAGTATACCAAATGAGACTGGTAAACAAGTTATAAGGATAATGGAATCCGCAGAAAATATGATTAAAATCACAAGTAAAAATGGCAAGCTAAAAGGAAATTAAGGTTAAAATCACAAGTAAAAATGGCAAGCTAAAAGGAAATTAAGGTTAAAATCACAAGTAAAAATGGCAAGCTAAAAGGAAATTAAGGTTAAAATCAAAAAAGCAACAACTTGCGGTACCAAATCTCACAACCATAAAAGCTAAACATGTGCTAGTTAGAAAATAAACCAATGAGTAAATTAGAAACAAACCCAAGGGTGTCATCAAACAAATGGTCTTTGTCCCGAACTTCAATAACCATTACATTAGGTGTCTCCCAAGAGCAGATAGGGATCAGAAATTCCTCTTGCCAGTTCGGAGACAAAGTTTTTTTGTGTGTCTTAGTCCTGAATCTATAAGGGCCAAGTGTCCCCTTCACATATGGATCAGCCAATCCTGGAAATTTATATTCAATCAATGATCATAAAACCAGGTATTATATGATATAAAGATTAAGCAACTCGATCTGAAACTAACCATTTAAGTTTGAAGGTTTCATATCAGATGCTTCGATAACTTCAACCTTAGCATGAGCAATAGGTTGCTTCTCATCGACAGAAAACCAGTTTTCTGGGGTAATATAATCAACAATAAGGAAAATGAGAAAAATAGAAGTCACAATAACAATATCAACTCGTGAAAACAGTTAAAGTTTCTATGAACCACCAGCATATTAGGCTGCAAAAGAAGCATGGGAAACTAATGGCCAAATTACCTGAACTGGGTGAAGCAAACTTCTCAACATCAACCACCAGCATATTAGGCTGCAAAAGAAACAAATATTTAGAGCTAAAGTTCGATCAAAAGAGAAAATTGCTGGTAACTTAAACCTGCAAGTACATCCTAAAACTGCGATATGTATTTGCAGAATATAAGATAGAACATGGTAGGGCAACAGAGCTGAAAAAAACTAACCTCAACAAGTGTCTGCTCAAATGCAGTTGAGAGAAGTTTATCCTACAACGAGGATGCACAATTAGAATAGGATAAAGGAAGAGAAGATAAAATTATAAGTTGAAGATTTATCAAAGAAAAAGAGTCATTACAAGCCATCCAGCAATCCCTGGAAGTTCAGTAACATTGACTCCATGCGTAAAGATAGGTTTCACAGTCATCTGGAAATATGGAGGCTCAGCAAAGCAAACTCTCAGACGACCAAGGAAAGGCCACTTCCTAATAAACTTCACCCCAATCAAAACCTAAAAGACGGAGTAAGTGCCAATTCATTATGTTAAGTCAATAGAAATCAGTATTTGCAGGGGTCAGGATAGGGCACGAACTATGCAATTTGACATGATGCCAATTCCTAGGCAGCACGACTGTTTACGAGAGACATTCTCTTTTCATGTGTAACGTAGCTAATACTATAGCAAAAACAATCATTTCATTTTTTTTCAGTACCTTTCCTTCTACATGCATGCCTGTTACATGCAACTTTGCCCACATCCCGCCCAGTCTTTTCCTTAGTTTCACAGCAAGAATTGCACTCATGTCATCGGCTGTGAGAAAATTCATTCCCAACACCAGTACCTGTAATGAGAAATGAAACTTCTATTATATGAAACTTTGAAATGAAAAATCAGTGCCACTGATAATACCTTAGGGGAAGGAGGGGGGGGGGGGGGGGATAAGGAGAACAAGTACCAAGTGGTCATCATCGGAGCATTCGCGTAGAACTCTCATCTCCGTGAACAAAGGTGGATTTCTTCCCAAATACAAATGCTGAACCACAGCTTTTTCCTGCACGTACAGCATTATTATAATGAAATACTCACAAAGTGGAGAAGAATATAATCATCGGCTGGTCTTTGAAAGCAACTTCACAGGAGAAAATGCAAGTACTGAGATTGTTATTCTTCAATTAGACTGCCAGACAATTTTTTTATGCCATAAGAATCATCATATTCAGCAATTGAAACAACAAAAGAATTTGCTCATAATTCTTGCACTAAATTGGACATTTTACAAAATCACAATCTGTATGTAATAACTTTACAGAAAGTCAATAAAACAGAAAGTACCAAGAGAGAAAAATTCTTACAGCAGTCCAAGGCTTGTACTTATCCAAGAACCAAGGAATGATAGGAAACAGAATCTTCTGTGATGTAATTTGTTCCATACAAATAGGCCATATCTTTTCAACAGCATGGTTTAGCCACCGAACAGATTCGGAATCTGAAAGTACCTGAAGATAAATAAAAGACAAACAAAGCGTTAAAGGGACAAACTTTACAAGATCAAACTCATGAATCTAAAGCTTGAATCTACTTATATATACATCACAAAAAGAATAAAACATAAAGTTGCAAAGCAGATGCTTCTTCTTCTTTCAATAAAGGGTTTTTTCATAAAGTAGCAGAATCTTAACATTTTCTCAACACCCAAAAGACTAAAATTGACTAAGAAAAGTAGCCATCCGAACCAAATAAAGAAGGGAAAACCTCCATTAAAGAACAAAAGAATATGTGCTGCAGTAGTCATAATTACCAGAATGAAGAATTCAATATTTTCAACAACTCAAAAAGTAAAGCAATGGAGGGAAAGAAACTGAGAATCACCCTTCTCCTAAAATTTTGCCTTTTTTCCTCGAACTCCAATTTCTTCCTCAATCTCATCACATAACTTTCATGAACCTTTGATCAACAAAGAAACAAACAAATAAATAAAAAGAATTTTTGTAACAAAAAAAGTACAAGCCGTGTTCAAAAATAATCAAAAGATTCACCCTCCACCCCACCCCCAAAGTAGATGATGGATTACCAAATATAGGTAAATGAGAGACGCGAAATAAGCAATTGGGTGGCAAAGATTGTAGTGAGAAAGCATCCAAAGCAGCAGCAATACTAATCCAACGTGAAGCATTATTGAAATCTCCATTAAACCCATTTCAAGAAACAGAGAAAGAAAACCCCACTTCAACAAAAACCACAACTTTTCACTCCTTTTTTCTATTCCATACCCCAAATCAGTATCATCATTAAGGAAATCAAGAAGAATGAGAAGAAAGAAAGGATCTTTCAAAAGAATTTATTTTGGAAAAACAGAGGAATCTCAATCAAAGACTTGAAATTCAAAGGGGTGCGTGCATTGACCGGAATGAATCCATAAACCGAACGAAATGACGGCTATATTACTTTTAGCGACTTCCACCTTATATACTGATAAGAATTTTAGTATATATATATATATTTTATAAAATATAAAAATTTTAATATATATCAAGTTTTTTATAAAAAATTTTAAATTTTGATATATACCAAAATAAATATATATCAAAATTTTTATAATTTTTAAAAAAATGATACAATTATTTTTAATTATTTTTAAATTATAATAATTAGCTTAGATAGGTGATATCCTTTTTATTTATAAAAATTGTTATCGAGTATTCTTTAATTAATTCGAATATGAATAATACAATCTATACGAGTTTAAAAATATTTATAACTAGAAATAGATATTGTATTGTGTAAAAAAAATAACCTTTATCACACATGAATTTATATTACTGACATAGTAGATCTCACTTTTGGACGAGACTAATATGCATTAGGATTACGATATGATTATGATCTGATTATAAAATATAAAATTTAAAATATTATACTATTTGATAATGTCGCGATTTTTTTAAAAAACGCGATTTTAGATGAAAAATGACTCGACGATTAGTTTTGAAAAATATGAATTAATCAATTTTAATCTTGAAAAACTCAAATTTTAAAAAAATATATAATTTAATTTTTTAAAAAAATTGACTTAGAGTCACCACCGGCCACTTAGATAGGCCAGACACCATAAAATAAACCAAAGATTCGTTAAAAAAGTTAAGATTCGTTAAAAAAGTTGGGTCCGGAAGTCGGTTACATGTAAGGACGACCCTTACAAACGCGCAAAAAATTGGTATCTTGGAAAAATTTACGTGGCATTGACGCTTGGAAGATAAATATTAATTTAATTTTCCATTGTTAATTGAACATTATTTGAATTTTGGATATCCTTTTGATTTAGAAGTTACACCACCATGAAACTTGAGTTGAACGAGACGTCCTCTAAATAGGAAACCTTACCCAAATTCAAAGGAATGTAACTTCCGTCTCAAAAAGCTAAAGCAAGATGCATAACCATTTTTATTCTGTTCATTTTAAGTTCTAATCCTAAAAAAGGCTTCATTGCTTAAGTGTTTAAAACCTAAGTTACTAGTGTTACTAGTTACTTACCTACCCATTTTATTTAATTCTAAACCTAATTTATTTTGTCAAAATTCTAGGTTTAATTAAATTAATTAGTTAATTTAAGTGACTAGTCCTAGAGGGCTCTAAATTAATTAACTAAAATGTTCATTAGGTGACCTCCCTAAAATATGTCATGCAATACTTAAAATAAAACGTAAAGCAAAGTAAAGGAACTCAACATTTTTATTAGAATCAAAGGTGTACACGTTACATCAAAAATTCTCATCATGTAGGAGTACAAAAAAGGGACTTGCTTTGAAAAAGATCAAAAGGAACTAGGAAGCAAACCTCAAACGAAGGACAAGATTTGATTAAGTGTAAAATTAATTTTAAAGTTTAGGATTTTAATTAAATTAATTAATTAAACTTTCCTAACTTCAAATTTTAATTAAAACTTAACTTAAATCTAACGTGGTGAATTTTAAGTTTAAAGGTTTAATTAGGGTTGATTAAACTTAATTAGGTTAATTTTTAAACCTTATCTTAGAAAATTAAAATTAATTAAGGGAGTTAATTAAAATAATTTCTAAATTTTAAGAATTTAATTTAACCTAATTAAAGTTTAGTTTGGTGAAATTAGGGTTAATTAGACCTAAAGTTGTAAGTCTTATCTTTTAGAAATTAATTAAAATTAATTAAATTAATTAATTAAAATTATTTCCCAAATTTTAAGGATTAAAGTAAGTCTAATTTAAGTCTAATTTGGTGAATGTTTTAAGGTTTAAGGCTAAACTAGACCTAATTTAGGTAAGTTAATTTTAAAACTTATTTTCTAGAAATTAATTAAAATTAATTTAAATAATTAATTAAAATTATTTCCAAAATTTTTAAGGATTAAGTTAAACCTAATTTAAGTCTAATTTTTAGGTTTTAGGGGGGTCAAATTAATTTTAAATTAGATTTAATTAGATTAAATTAATTTTAAAGTTTCTTAAAAAGAATTAAATCCTAAATTAGAACTTAATTAATAATTTTAAGTTTTAAAATTAATTTTTTTTACCCTAATTAAGTCTAAAAATTAATTTATTTAAACTTAGGGGGTCTAATTAGGGACTAAAAGGGACGTAATTGGGTGAATTTTAAAGTTCTAGGGACCTAATTATAAGAATTTAAGGGTTTAGGGGGCTAATTAAAGGTTTTAGGGACCTAATTGAAAAACAGGTTAAACTATGAGGGACTAAAAGGGTAAATAGCCTTTTATTAAAAAAAAAAGGCGGATCCGGGTTGAACCCGGATCCGGCCCACGACCCAGCTGCCAAAACGGCGTCGTTTCACCGTCCACCAAAAACCCTTGTGCCGAGTTGGCTCGGCCATTTGGACCGAGACCAACTCGGCCCAACTCAGTTTTTTCTGGGGACAAACGTCCCAAACCCAGAAACTTGCCTAGGGATGGATCAAACACACCAAATACTTGGTGTTCATCCAATGTTCATCCGTGTTCTTCATGGGAATGAAGAACACGATGAACACGGTCTCAGGCCGCCGCTCGCCCCGCCGCCAGATCCGAAGCGCCACCGTGGGGAGTCGCTCCGGCGAGTTTGCCGACCACCGCTCGTCGCTCTCTTCGATGCTGGAGGTGAGATCCGACGCCGGCGAAAGCGTCGGTGACCTAAGAACGTGCGAAAAACGCCTCTAAACCCCCCCAAAACACAAGAAACAAAGATCTAACCCCAAATCTAACCTATTTGAACCTCAAACCAACCGATCAAAACCCCCTAAACCACTCGGTCAACATCTAAATCCTCTACCAACTGAAACAATCAACATAGCAAACGGGAAAGGGGTTTATGAACTCACCTAACTATCCAATCGCCTCTGTCGATTCCAACAACTTGCTGCTGCCGATCAATTCCTCCAAAAAGAGTAAAAAATCCGATTGACTCTCCCCAGCTGTCGATTCCGTCTCTAATGCCTAGCTCCGATTCAAGCTTCTTTTTGCGCCGAAAACCCCCCTCATTCACTGCCGATCGAATCCCTATTTAAAGAGATTCGATTCAGCAATTTAATTTCATTTAAACACTCACTCAATCCCTACAAAATCTCAACTAAAGCAACCCCTAATTTTATCCCTAACTAACCGGCCACACCCCCTATTCTTCACGATTTCTTCCTTTTTTTAATTTTTATTTTTTTTAATATTTTATTATTATATTATTATTTATATTAATTATTATTTATATATTAATTATTATATTTATTATTATTATTCGTGTTGACAGATAATATTTTAAGTTGACGTTTAAGTATCGAAATTTGGCTAAATACATGATTTCATTATTTCCTCCCCAATCCCCATCACAGTTTAGATCTTCATCTTCATGTGATTTCAGGTCAATACTTGGTTTGGTCAGTTCAAAAGAGTTTGGATCACTGCTAACAGAATCTTCCTATTCAGAAACATCTTTATCTGCATTTACAGCCTCGTTTAAAGGGACAGATTCAAGTGACTTCCTAGGATATTTTTCCTGACAAATAATCAGTAGGCTCAGAAACAGAAGTATCAATCTGTTTAGCTTGAAGGAAGGTCTCTTTTCAAAGCCTAGTTCTTCCACTATTGAATTCAGTTCAGGAAAATTGGACTGAGCTTCATCTGCATCTGCTCGTCAACACATGAGTCAGATATATGAAGAATCAAACGATCATGATTCATGGTCAGCCACTCCTGTCCAATCTTCATCGGATTCCTGTCGTAGTCTATGCACCTTCTGTTGGTAGCTTTTTATCCCCCTTGCAAACTCAGCACTAAGATCTGCCAAAAGCTTTGTCCATTTTCTTTCCCTTTCAAGATCTTTCAAGGCATTAGAAAGAGAAGTTTTTGACTCAGACACTTCCCGAGCCAACTTCCTAGGTGTATTCTCGTATCTTCTATTTCATCCCTTGCCAACTGCAAGCAGCAGCAACCGGTCCTGTTCTTTACTCTTCCTAACCAATGTCTTTGGCAATCTGCTTCATCAAATCTTCAATTTCGCGTCAACATGATTTCTGATCTCGTAGCAAATCCTTGATCCTAAGACTGACAGCATCAACCAGTCCTGTTATTTTAAGGTTTAAAGGTTGAGGTTCTAGTTAGAGTTTAAAGAATTAAGACCGATGGATTAGACTTTTTATAGTATAGAGTTTAGGATTTAGTATATAAATATTTAGGGTTAAGATTTAAGATTTAACTTTTTAAGATTTTTTAACATCGATATAGGAGGAGATATAATTAAAAGTAGAAGATTTCTATTATAGGAAAACATCCGAAATTAAAAAAAAAATGAAGTTATTTTATTACTAACTCGTATATTAAAATAGAAAGAAAAGCTCGATAATAACGTAAATGTAAACTTTTTCTTTAGAAAAAAATATTATACATAATATATATATATACATTCTAATTGAATATAGTTGTATCATACGTCTCTTGCCATAGAGCAAAGCCATTTTCCGACTCAACTTCGTAACCATTCAAAGGAAATTCATTCCCAAACTGAACCAAGTAGCCATCCATCGCCATCTCTTCAACATCATCCTCAACGTACCAATTCATGTCATCGCTCGGCGACAAACACACCGTTTCCATTCCACTCCATTCGAACCAATCGTTGCTTTTCATGTCTCCTTCGATACCACACGAGCCGCCACCCGCCATTCGAATCTCGGCTTCTAGAGATTCCATCAAACTGTTCACTTGCTCCTCGTTGCAGTACTCCTCACACTGTGATTCCTCTAACAACGACATTAGAAGAGCGGTATCGATTTCGGGGGAATCGAGTACTTCTTCCATCGGATCACTTCCCTCGATCAACCCCGGTTTCTCATTCAACACGAGAGCCATAAGTCGCAGTGTTTTCGGTGCAGAAAAACAAGGATGAAAGAGCTAGCTAGGGTTATATAGCTTAGATTTATGGCTCCATCAATGGAAGGTAACCTTTTTATATCCCTAGTGAATTGTACTTGTGAGACACCATCGAACGTGCGCACATGTGCTTAACCAATAATCAACTAGATAATCGAGTTGGAATAGAACAGCCACCCACTTTGTCAAGTGCCGGCAGGCAATGTCCAGCATTGGTTGCGTTTGACCTAATGAAACACAGACCAGACAAATGACAATATCAAGATCTAGCATTGTCAAACAATGTAGCCAACACTGTACACCATAACCCACCATTCACAAGATTCGTCGCAAACCATAAACCTTAAATCTAAACTCGAAACTAAATACTCTAAACTTTAAATATTATACTCCGTATATTAAATTTTTTAAACCTTATCCTAAAATTTTAAACCTTAAATCTTAAAATCGAAGAGTTTATATTTATACATTGGCCCATATTTTCATCTCATTCAACCAACTATTCATTGCGCACGTGTTGCCAGTTGCCACCTCAAAAATATGAAGTTGTACAGCTCTTTTAGGTTAAGTGACAATGAATGGAACATCACCCATGTGCTCTGATTCTTCCTTTAAACAAGTGGAAATGTCGGTAATATTTTCTTTTTTATATAAAAAATCAATTCAGCTACTCCATTAATTTAAAAATAATATTAATCTTAATCAATTCGGATTATGATTAAATGTAGGGTAAGTCACTAAACACACTTTGGAGTGTCGTTTCATTTTATATTACTTAAATCATATATAGCTGGACACATTATTTCTAATTGCTGGTTGGTCAAGATTTACATGTTATTTTTTATATTATAAGATTAAGATTTTCAAATCGAGAATGCTTTTGATTTACAATTTTAATATTTGTAACAAGTAAATCATTAGAGATTGATTTTGATTTGATTTCCAATTTAATTAAGTTTAATGACATTATCAAGTACATATAATAATAATTCTTTAAGACTATCTTCATTCATTAATTAATGAGTAAACTACAACGTATATCATTCAATTATGAGTAAGGTTATATTCGGTTCATCTAAATAATAAAGGTTATATTTAGGTTACCTTCCATATTTAAAAAAATTTATCAATTTGTGTACTAAATTAATTAATAATTTCAAATGAAGTACTCAAATATTAACGAGGGTATACAAGTGATTTGGAAGAAAAACGATCAAATTGATGTATTTTTTAAAATATGAAGGGTGGACTCAATCACCCATAATTGAGTGACCCAAATATAACCTTTAATAATTAGGTGATCCAAATGTAACATTACCTATAAATAAGTAACTTAAATATAACTTTTAATAATTAGATGATCCGAATATAACTATACTCATAATTAAATGACAGTTGTTATAATTTACCTGTAATTATAACGGATTCGGTTTGGTTGATTTTTCGGTAATAGAATATTTTTGTTTATTATTTCAGTCGATTATAGTTTTTGAACTTTCAAATTGAGTCGAACAAAAACCCAACATAATTTTAACTATTTTAAGTACATTTATAAAAATAAAATTACAAAAAAAAAACTCAACCCAAATCAGCTTTCCAAGTCAATTTCTCCGATCCAACCAATAACTTGATTTTTGAATATGTTATTTTTTTATTAAATAAAGATTATAATTTTTTAGGGATTCGAACCCATATAAGATAAAACGGGATGAGCATCCTTAATCACTATACCAATCAGTGGATCTTTTTAAATATGTAATTGATATAATATACAAAGAAACATACGATCAAATACGCTTAAATATTAATGTCTTCGATTTATGGGTAGAAAAGAGTCCAATTAGTACAGACATTGTATCGAACAATATTCGAATCGTATGTTCATATTATTTGGAAGCATATAACTCTAAGAAATTAGTTTTCATCAATGGTGGAAGGCTATACACTTGAATTAACCTTAAATGTATACTTTCTGTCGAATTAGAACAAAGGAAATATTATACATATGTGCAATCCAATCGTACACGTCTGTAACATGTCTCTTGCCACAACGTAAAGCTATTTTCTGTCTGAATTTCATAACAATTCAAAGGGTTATCAATCGCCATCTCTTCAACATGATCTTCAACATACCAATTCATGTCATCGCTCGGCGACGACGGCGCCATTTCCATTTCACTCCCTTCAAACCCACCATTGCTTTCTGTATCTCCTTCCACACTGCACGGACCGGCACTCGCCATTCGAATCTCGGCTTCTAGAGATTCCACTTACTTGCTCCTCGTTGCAGTACTCCTCACACTGTGATTCCTCCAACAACGACATTAGAAGTGCGGCATCGATTGCAGGGAGTTTGGTTTCTTTGGCCGCGTTACTTCCATCGATCATCCCGGGTTTCTCGTTCCACACGAGAGCCATGAACTGAAGTTCTCTTGGAGTAGAATAACAAAGAAGGAAAGATGCTTGTAATGAGTCCATCAATGGAAGGTAACCTTTATATATCCCAAGTAATTGTCCCTGTGAGACCGAAAAAATTATTACATGAACCCTTTTCACCACCTAAGATATGGTCCTAACCAATTAAATTAAGACACAGTATATTTTTTCCATATCAAATTTACACATAAGCATTGGCCAAATCATCTAATTTAATATCTTTGATTTAAAAAAGGAAAAAAATATTATCAAAGATTTTTTGTGTCATTCTTTTTAAAATTTTCCTAATTAATTTTTTATATAGATTTGGGGTTTAAGATTTAGAGTTTAGGGTTAGGGATTAGTTGTTTAGGGATTAGTGGTTTAAGGTTTAAGGTTTATGTGGTTTAGGTTTAGGGTTTATGTGGTTTAGGTTTAAGGTTAGAGTTAGGGTTTAGGATTTAAGGTTCAGGGATTATGGTTATGGTTTAGGGTTTAGGGTTAAGGTTATGGTTATAGTTAGTGTTTAGGTTTTAGGATTAGGGTTTATGATTAGGGTTTAGGGTTAGGGTTTAGGATTAAGGTTTAGAGTTATAGTTATGTTTTAGGGATTAGGTTTTAGGGTTATGGTTTAGGGTTTAGGGATTAGGTTTTAGGGTTAGGGTTTAGGGTTTAAAGTTTAGGATTATGGTTTAGGGTTAGGGTTAGGGTTAGTGTTTATGGTTTATGGTTAGGGTTAGGGTTCAAGATTAGGGTTAGGGTTAAGGTTTAGGGTTTAGGGTTCAGGATTAGGGTTTAAGTTTAGGGTTTAGACTTTAGGATTAAGGTTTAGGATTAGGGTTTATGATTTAGGGTTTAGGGTTATGGTTATGGTTTAGGATTAGGGTTTAGGGTTTAGGGTTTAGGGTTAGGATTTAGGGTTTAGGGTTAGGGTTAGGATTTAGGGTTTAGGGTTTGGGGTTTGAGATTAGGGTTAGCGTTAGGATTTAGGGTTTAGGGTTTGGGTTTGGGGTTTGGGATTAGGGATTAGGATTTAGGGTTAGGGTTAGTGATTAGAAAAAATTAATTAAAAAGTTGAACAATAAAGAGGAAGACAACATAAAAAAAATTTAGTGATATTTTTTTCTATTTTTAAATTAAATGCATTAAAGTGGATGATTTAGATGATGCTTACGTGTAAATATGATATATAAAAAATATATTATGTATCTTATTTTAATTAGTTGGGACCATATCTTAAACAGTAGAAAGAGTTGATATAATAATTTCTCCTATGAAACACTTCGCAAAGAAATAACATACAATTATTTGAAGTATATCACATGTATTGGCTGTATCTTACTCAACCAAACATAGACTAGGATATGAAATTGACATTTTAAGCTACATTGCCAACTTGGGGATTGCCTTGATGTTTTAATCATGGAGACTTTACAATAAAAATATACTAATCAAAATATGGTGGAAATCAATTTGGACCACTTTAATTTGATTTGAGTGGAAATACGGTGAAAATCAATTTTAAGCAGTATTTTTTCGATAGACTGAGATCTAAATTTCGTTGATTCAATCTTATCATCAATATAATCTATTAAATTCGTTCGTTACATACATATCAATATTAATACGAGTGAAAACTCGTTGTTGTTTTTTTGTGTGTGTCCTTATGTAGACGATGCTGGTTTCGCAAAAACTGAGCATTCGGGAAACTTAGTGTTTATTGCCTTCTGATATTGTGTCTGTATTTATCGTGTGCCTACATGTTGGTTCTCAGTAGAATTCCTTGCAACTCTGTTAGGTTACCCTCATTACTGTCATAAAGAGGGTGTTGGGTGACTAGAGATGACAATTTAGATCGTGAATTTAAATATTTGTGAATTTGATTATATTTTATACTGATTTAGATGTTAAAATTACTATTCGTTACGGATTTAATTAGATAATTTTATATATTTATTGTCTTAATCTATATTACTTATACGCATATGATATATGTATTTGGATATTTGAATCTAACTCGAGATTATAAAATGGAGAGTATATTTGCTTTTAAAAAGATTTAAACATTGATCAATTAACATAAAAGAAATTTTATTTTAAGTTACCACGAATATAATTATAAAAGTAATTTTCTGAATTTAATTTATTTTAGGGTAAATTATACAAATAATTCCTCGACTATGCTGGAATTAACTTTTGTATCCATCGACTCTCAAAAGTTATAAATTGGTCTCACGACTTAAAAATTATAACAAATTAGTCCAACGCCGTTAAAAAATTAACGGATGGTGATGACAGTTAATATAAACTGATATAATTACATAAGTAGTGTTCAAGTTCTATATTTATTTTAATTTGATCCTAATTTTAAAAATTAACATATATAATTTTAATAATCTATCAATTTAGTCCTAAAACTGAGTTCTATTGGGAGAAAGAAAAGAATTGGGAAGTAACAAAATCTGAGTTCGCATGGGGATTGCTTTTACATATGGGACTAAATTAATAGATTATTAAAATTATATAGGTTAATTTTTTAAAATTAAATTCAAATTAAAATAAATATAGAACTTGGGACTAATTATATAATTATAACAATTTATATTAACTGCCACACTACCAACTGTTAATTTTTTAATGGCGTTGGATCAATTTGTTTTAATTTTTAAATCGTGGGATCAATTTATAACTTTTGATAGTCGAGAGATACAAAAGATAATTGAAACATAATCGAAAGATCATTTATGTAGTTTACCCTTTATTTTATTTATAACTCGAATATTTAATTTTATTTAAAAAATCTAATAATTCATTAATTATCGAATTAGTTGTTGATTTATTTATTATTTTATACTATCATATTCTGCACATCATTTCCTTTTTTATGATTTTTAAATTTCTTTTCAATTGTAGGGATAATCCCGATTATTACTTTTATTTGATTATATCTCATATCTATAAACTACGATACTTTAAATTTTTAAATATTTTAATTTTATCTTAATTATCAGTATAACCTAATCATATATTATAAGTTTTAGATTTAATATAAACACTTTCTTTAAATCTAATAAAGCTAAGTGATTTTATCGAATACGAATTAAAAATAAGATAATTTTTCGAATATTTTAAAATTATAATGATCAAAATAAATTTATTTAAAAATATTTAGTGATTATTTATATAATTTATTTTAAAATTTTAAAAAATTGTCACTCAGATTCTAGCCATAATTATTGAGTTTGAAGACCTGAAGTCAGTCCAGATGATATCTAGAAAGATATAGGAATGATGGTGTGGGATACACAGTTGGATTTCAACTTTATTACCTTCAAAAACATAATTATGAGTGGGTTATCAACATTAATTTTAAAAGTATTTTATACTTAAAATGATAATTGAAACTCAATCACTGATTAAGATTAAAATAATTCTTATAATTTTATATTCGTAATTTATTATAAATTATTTTTTATATATACAACAGTCATTAGATTTTTATTAAAATCATAAAAAATTATTATGATTACAATGCGCTTAGGTAGAAGAAAAAAAAGATTGATTTATTAAAAAAATTTATAATTTAAAAATAAAGAAAAATACTTATTTTTATAGAGATAAGTATACTATTAAAAAATATATATTTTTTAAAATCTCTTAATCTTTATTCAATAAAGACACGTAACATGTGAAAAAAATGGTGAGAACTAATATTATCAGACAGAATGTTCTGTTATCTAAGACTGACTATAATGAACTGAGTGAAATCTATTTTTTTTATAAACACTGACAAGATCATAATAAGAAACTAACATCGTTAAAATCTTAGTGCGAGTAACAAAGGATCATTACGGTATGTTGAAATCATGCCACAAAAACATATAAAACAAACTAAAAAATATATCACGAAGATTTAAAAAAAACGCATTTTACAAAAACAAAAATTCTTATTAAAATATATTAAAAATGATTATCGACCGTGAATTATAAAATTTATAAACGACATAGTTTTGAGAAAAATGATTGGATTAAGAAATATAAAATTCAAATTTTTAATTGTTTCTAATTTGAATTTTTCCTTCGTAAACAATGCATAATATGCTAATATAATGTTTGTTAACTTTAATAATGGTTCGTATATTAAATTCATTGGTGAAGTTTATAATGATAAGTTAGAAAAAATGAAAGATATCTAAAGATCTAATTTTGATTTAATATGAAATGTTATCAAACTAATTTTGACTAATAACGTTCGCTCACAAGGTGACACCCCACAATCTACTGCATTCAGAAAAATATTGAATTTATATAGATTATATTTTATCGAATAATTTAATTTTTTTGTTTTTTTTTAGTTTTTTAGAGGGTTTTCGGTTAATTTTGACTGACATGCGTCGTATATTTAATTTTAGTGAGTGAATCTTATAGTGAGGATTTTATACATACATAAGACCTCAAATTTAAAGTTTGCTTAAATGATATTAAGTTGTTTATCATTTAGATCAATCCTGTTGTAATAATTTAAATCGAATAAAGTTATTTTTTGTTTGATTTTGAATCATTCTATAATGTATATTATTGTTTTTCTTAATTAAATTTATATAATTAATATTTGATTAAATTATTTTGAGTAAACTACACTAGATACTACCAAACAGTAAGTTTAATATCGATTATATCGTTGAATTAAAAATGATATTGTTCAGTACTAAACTCTAGTTTATGCTTCAATCATATCACTGAATTGGTAAAATTCTTTCATATTATCGTACAAAGACCATTAAGATTTATCTGTCTACATCATCAATTTTAATAGCGTAAAAAAATAATTAAAACATAAATTAAAATTTAATATTAAAATAGTATTAACTTTTAATTAAATAATAATATTAATATTAAATATATAATTTAATGATATCTGATATAATTAAAAGATTAGAAATTTATTATAATATTTAATAAAAAATTATATATAAGTATTTGATCATATTTTCTTTAATTGTGAAACATGTGAGAATGATGATAATATGGCATCATCTCCTCAATGAATATGTGGGAGAAGATAAGCTTAGAAGATATAGATAAAAATATGGATTTTATATCACATTTCAAAAAATCAATTATTATGATGATGATTTTTTAAAAAATAAAATATTAAATTAACTTTTAAAAAATAATAATTATTTTCTACTACTTGGCTTGAGTCATCTTAACTCACTACCACTAGTTTATAATAGTGAAAGAAAATGTAAGGAGTGGACTGAAATAGAATTTGAAATTTAATATCTTATAAGATTAAATTAATATTTTTATCATTACATTACAGACATTGTTAATTTATAATTCACATCTCTATTACTTCGAACCTTTCGTTATATGAATATTTTTATAATTGTTAAAATAAAAATTAGTTATTCAAGATTATAAAAAGATTGTACGAGAAAATAGATAAAAATTTAATTAATAGACTCGAACGAAAGAGAGAATGGCATCATTAATCGACGATGAAGGATAAAATCATTAATACTAACACAAAGATGCATATAATGATGAGTCGTGTTGAAAAACGATCATAATACAAATCGTGAATAAAACACGATAATTATGAATGTGTATCAAAATCCAGTTCAAGATCCAAAACATGAAGGATTTACTAGATGACCAAATAAACAACATCTTGGTCAGTCGTTAGCAGGGATGGAACCAGGATTTAGAGTTGAGGGGGCAAAACATAAATATTTAGAAGTAAGGGGAAATTCATAAAAATATAATTTTAAAAAAATTAAATAAAAAGACAAAAAATACTTCAGGGGTAGGGACGATTGCCCCTCCCCACCCCATACATCTCCGTCTCTGATCGTTACGACATCAAAATAATAAAAAATATTTTTATACAAATATTAAAATTTAAATTTATATAAAATAAAATAAATTAATATTTTTAATTACTCAAATTAATTATTTTCGAAATATTTTTCTTTACAAATTCGTACTCTCCGAGTAAAGCCAAAATGCCAAATCCCTGTGATAAATCTAAACTTTTGAGTGAAGATCGATGGAAGTCCTTTTGACCCAATTGAGGAGAAATTATATCATAGGTTAGTCTCATCACGTTATTTATAAGATCAACTATTAAAAACAACTCATATTATTATTTTTTTTATGTTATATTATTTTAGTGAATCTTCACTTATATTTACTGTTAATTCTTTTTTAAAATAATTTTTTAAGTAAAGATTCACTTGAGAAAAAATATGACATGTAAAAATTGATGATGTGGGTGTTTTTTAGTGATTGATCTTATGGACACGTGGTGGGACTGACCCATAATATAATTTCTCCGAATAGAGACCCCTGTGGAGGAAAAATTATACGGTAAACCCTGTTCACCACGTCATCCATAGTCCCAAGCAATCAGGACCGTTGATCTTATTTTTTTTTCAAGTGAATCATCACCTCTTTCCTACATGGACTTAGTGGATAGGTAGTTATTAAGTGGTTATTTAAAGATCAACGGTCCTGATTACTTGGACTATGGATGACGTGCTGAACAGGGTTCACCGTATAATCTCTCCCCGTGGGGATTGACCTTAGCACGACAACTCTCAAGACTTGGTCATAACTATCTCATCCAATAATAAATTTATGATTCACGATAAAAATAGATATATATATATAATCCCGATATATATATATATGACACACGTATATCATTTTCGATTATAATCCGTAAATTATAAAAGTTGTACGTCTAATTTCTACCATCAGTGCAATCGTTGCTTCTTTATCAAGGCAAACGAACCCTCCTTGGTTCATAGGTCACATCAACTATCGATAGCCAATCATGCATGCAACACATACCCGTCGCTGAGCTGTTTTCTCATGTGTCCCATTTTATTGCGAGGTCCAGCACCATGCAGAGACCTCTCTCGACTTCTTACGTACAACCATCAAGTAAGTACAATATAATCTTTATCATTTAACATTAATCGATCAATCACTCTATTAACATTGTTGGCATTTAAATTCGTGACCTTTAAAAACAACAACTGTTTCTTTAACCACTTAGATTAAAGGGTTCGTACTCGTACTAAATTAATTGCATGGTCATATAGTCTGTATCATTGGCCAAGAAATTGAAATATGATAGTAATGGCCAATAATGAACCAAGCTTTAAATCTTTTGTCCCATTTTTTCTTATGTGGATTCTTTCATGTGTTGTGACAAGACGTTATCAATCATTTTTACTAGATTTAGAAATTAAGGGACAAAAAATAATTTTAAGTCTATTTTATATGTACAATATAGAATTGTACGTGGACTAATTGTATCCATACCATGTTTTCGTATAATCTATTGTGAGAGTAGATATTTAAGTATCGATATGATCAATAAAATTAATCTTATAAATTAATTCATTAATAGTTATAAAAATTTCAGTAATTTAACAAAAAATATGACCTAGTCATACAAGATATCTTAGCTTTTCTTTGATTAAAATCCGTTATGTCATAAATTTTACGAAATTAGATTAAAATCACTTATACTTAAAAACAAAAAAAATAATATCATTTAAAAGACGATTTGATAACAACGTAAAAGATAAAAAGATCAAATAAATTAAAAATAAATATAATTTAAAAGAAAATGTATCAAACCTAATCTAAATCTTGAAAGGATGAATCTACAACGGGCGTCAAACACTGTTGAACATTATTAAATTAATTTGTAAAAAATTAAAATCTAAAGGACTAATCGTACAATTATTATATATTTGTTGAGTTTATCACTCTTTTATTAATTACATACCGAATCCTTAAGATTTAAATTTTTTATTAATTAATTTAATAATGTTCAACTTAATGATATTTAGCAGTGTTCGACACCTGTCGGTAATTGACTAGTCTTTTTCCAATATGATTGTATCTAATAATTGTCCTGCACAGAAGAATTTCTTCAATCCATCTTTCATTCCTTGGGGTACTTCAGTCGATCTCAGGGAAAGAGACGGAGATCAAAATCGGAGCCAAACGGGGTCCACACTTTAATGAAAATAAAATAATATATAAATAATTACTCAATCCTTTATATTTAAATGGTAACAAATTCTCCACCAAATAATTAAAAAATACATATAATTCAAAAATTTGGACCGACCATTTCCATATAATTAAAAAAATAAAATGCTGCATTTAGACTTTTATTTTCTTAATTTCTAATCATTAAAAAGAGGAGGAACATTTTGAAAGCATGTTAGGTATTTCAAATATATTATTATTATTATTATTATTATTATTATTATTATTATTAATGAAGGGTAATTCAATTTATTAAGTAGATACGAAGGTTTATAAAATTTTTCTATATAATTTCTGCATTAAAATATTATTTATATAAAAATTGTTTGGTACATATTATGTAATCAAAACTGTTCTGTTTTAAGGGTTAAAGATTTAACTTGAGTTTATTTTAATTTTGTATAATTTATGATTAAAATTTAGGATATAATTAAAATTTAAAATTTTAAAATTAATATTTCTATTTTATATAAATTAAAAGTAATTATATAATAATACTTGTTTATATATATTTTTAATCTTTAAAAATATATATTTTGTAGATAAAATAATTAAATTTGAATTATTTATGTTAAAGATCGTATATTTTTTAATGTATATATGTATGTATGATTTGAATACTCTCAACCGTTTTACGACCGCTCAATTATTATACTAGTATTATTGATATTCAAATTCATGACTTCTAAAAAAATAATCGTTATTTAAATCACTGAAATTAGATGGCTCGTGTTAATATTTTTTTTAAATAAAGGATTATGTATGAATTATTAGTTCATAACTTCTACGCTTATAATTATAGTTTATCCGCAAATTGAATATAAATATAAAAAAAAAATTAAACTGAAATTTTTAAATAAGAGAAAAAAATGTCGACAACAAATATGGCCGACAGCGAAAGCTACGGAAGAGATTAAGCCACGTCGTCTAATAATGAACGTGGCGTTCCTAGGGGTCCACGCGTTGAGACTGGAGACTGGACAAGTGAAGGCGGTGAGGCAGCCCTTTTAAGGATTTCATTTTATAGAGTTAATTGCAATATACATCCTTAATTTATAATCCTTATTTTAAAGTAATCATTAAATTTTATTGTGTTTCAAATTTATCCTAAATTTTTAAATTTAACCTTTAATTTTTAAATATTTTAATTTTATATTTAAATTATAATATTTAACTTGAAGACCAATTTCCCTTGAAAAATCTTTAATTTCAGACTTTTAATGTTAACTATTAAATTATATTTATCTAAAAATAGTCATAAATTAATATGAAACCAAAAAAATTATATAGTAAAAATTTAGTACTAGTATTTGAAATATATAATATTTATAATAAAATATTATATAATATTTATGTTGGTTCAGTGGTTAAGATTATATTTAAAAATTTTAGGTTTAGATCTTTCTAAACACATAATTTTAATATTTTTTCCAACAAAATAACGTGATTTTGAGCTAAATTTTATTTTTTATCTTAATAATTATGATTTGAATGTTTAGTTAGTATTTTTTATCTTAATAATTATGAATTTATTAACCAAAAATAATACCATTATATCGTAACCATGACACCCTAAAATTTTTAATTTTTAATATAAAAAATTTAAATAACAAGAAAATACTTGATATTATCTGTGTGGTTCATGGTAATGAAAGCATGTAAGATGTAGGAAACGAGGATAATTGAATAAAGAAAAAGTTTTATAATTTCTATTTGAATAGGTTAAGTCAAACAATCAATTAAAAATAATTAAGAAAACACTTGATTTTAATAGCTTTAAGACATTCTCTTTATAAGATTGATATGCAGTGATGGATTCAGAAAAATATTTTAAGGTGGGTATAATTCATAAATTTTTTTAAAAAATTAAAAATTAATTCATAATAATTTAAAAAATTAAAGATAAATATATGAATTTTAAAAAATTTAAAATAGATCTGGATCCACCTAATACTTCAAATGGATCCGTCACCGTTGATATGTTTGTAATTTTAATACTTGTCTAGAACCTAAACACTCGAGCAAATATAATAATTAAACTCACAAGCGTAATTTAATAAAAAATTAACTTTATAAACTAAAAAGACTTTATATATGAATATTGACATTAATGTTTTTTTTATTATTTTATACTCCCTCCGTCTCAAAAATAATGTCCCTTATTGATTTTTTAAAAGTTAATTTTTTTAAACTTTGACTATAATTATATTAAATATTTTAAATAATTAAATTTTATAAATTATATATCTAAAATCTATTCGATTAAAAGTTTTTAAAATATATTTTTTTTATATTTTTATCAATAATAAGTTTTAAATAATCAAGAGTCAAAGTTAAAAAAGTTTGACCTAAAAAAATCAATAAGAGACAATATTTATGGGACAAAAGAGTAAATTTTTAAAGAAATATTTTAAATTCTCTAAAAAATTTATAATCGTTCTTAGTCGTTGGGGTGTTAGATGTATGATTACATGTCTTAAGAAAAAGAGTTATTTAGTACATTTAATATAAAATATACCGATACACGATATTTAAGTATTGATACAGATTCTTGTATATTGATACAACATATCAATACTGATATAAAATTGGTGTTGACTAAACACTAATATATTATTTTTTTATATATTTTAATTTTTTATAATAATATTTTAAAAAATAACAATTAAATTACAAGAACAAAATAAAATCCAATTTTTGCATTAATATTTCCTCATTGGTGTTGACTAGACCATTTGTGTGTGAAAGCACCTTATGGCCGACCTATACATGTTAGGAAGTAGAAATAAATGTCAAAAAACAATGTACCTTATTTATAATTATTATTTTTTTGTATAAAAATATTATTATGTTTAATAAAATATTTTGTATTTATAATTAATATAATAAAAATTTTGTTTCTTCTCACTCCCTCTATTCCTATAAATAGTCAAGCAACCCCCCCAAGGCATTTGTTCATGTACCCCTTCCTGCTAACCTCTTGTCAAACTCAAATCCATTCAAAAGAAGATCAAATCACAGAAGATTTTCAGTAATTTCAATTCTGTTTTCTCTTTTTTTCTTAATTTCATCAAAAAAACATCAACAGCTGACAAGAGCAATGGTGTTGTTGTCAAAACCAGCAATTGAACAGTTCTCCCACATCAGAAACAAGCAGACAAGCTCTGCATTGTTCACTCAAATCCCACTTGTGGACTTGTCGATGCCTGATTCGAAGCACCAGATAATCAAAGCCTGTGAGGAGTTTGGATTCTTCAAGGTGATCAACCATGGGGTGCCAATGGAATGTATTTCCCTGCTGGAATCTGAAGCTGCCAAGTTCTTTAGTTTACCACTTTGTGAGAAACAGAAGACAGGACAGCCTAAGCCTTATGGTTATGGTAATAAGAGGATTGGTACACATGGGGATGTTGGTTGGGTTGAGTTTCTCCTATTGACAACAAACCAAGACCCCAATCTCCATAGATTCAATACTTTCAGGTATGTCAGTTCCATGTTTTATCTAGAAATGGGGTTTCTTTTTTCTTTTTTGGGTGTTTGATTTATGTCTTTTTTTTCAGATTGGCTTTGAGTGATTACATGAAATCAGTGAAGAAAATGGCTTGTGAGATACTTGAAACAATGGCTGATGGTTTGAAGATTCAACCCAGAAATGCTTTGAGCAAGCTGTTAATGGATGAAGAGAGTGATTCTGTTTTCAGGTTTAACCATTACACACTGACCCACAAATCATCTCAGTTCTAAGATCCAACAACACTTCTGGTCTGCAAATCTCTCTTAAAGATGGAAGCTGGATTTCAGTTCCACCAGACCAAAACTCATTTTTCATCAATGTTGGTGACTCCTTACAGGTAATTAAAAAGAATACACTTTTCTCACTTGAAAAGTCCCTATTTCATTGATCTTTCATATCTGTCATATCTCAGTTACAGACTTACAGTCCCCTAAAAACCAACATCTTGGGATCATATCCAGCATTTTAACCAGATTTGGAGCTTTGGGTATTGTAAAAAAGTTCCATTTTTTTCATTTTTCACCTCAGTTGTTGCTGTTTATGTCCTGCAGGTGATGACCAATGGCAGGTTTAGAAGTGTAAAACACAGGGTTTTGACCAACAGTGTGAATCCTAGGCTTTCCATGATTTACTTTTGTGGTCCACCATTGAGTGAGAAAATAGTCCCTTTGCCATCTTTGATGAGAGGTGACCAGCAAAGCTTGTACAAAGAATTTACCTGGTTTGAGTACAAAAGATCTGCTTACAATTCAAGGTTGGCAGACAACAGGCTCTTTCACTTTGAAAAGATTGCTGCTTCATAATCTTTGGTATAAAAATCGGTATCCAACGGATTCACGGACTAATCTGAATCGAATATTATATACTATAGATGTTGTTTTACAATCTTTAATTATACTTTGAGTTAGAAATAGAATTAGGGAGAGTTGTAGTACAAAAGATTTCCTATAGTTGAAAAAAGAAGATTGTTTGATCTTTCTAGCTATTTATTTTCTTCTTTGTGTCTACTTAATGTAACTATCCTTCTTGTTAATATAGTTGCTATGATTTTGACACATAATTGTGGGTCAAATTATATATTAATTGTATATTTAATTCAGGTTCCTCTCAGAAATTTTTGGGCTTGAGCGAAAATTAATATTTTTAGTTTTTTAGTTTTTATTTATGCACCAACAATAAAAAAATAAGTTTAAAATTTAGAATTATGAATTAAGATCAAAGTTTAATATATTGGTGTAGTGTTTAAAATTTAGGGTTAGTGTTTAAAATTTATTTTTTTTAGTGTTAGACATAAAAAAATAATATCAAAATTAATTTAATATTTCAAACATATTATTTTTATTGTTAGATTTATTTATTTATATATCTAAAAAATTAATTTTAATCATTAAATTTATTTATTTTTAAATAAATTATAACAATAAAAATTAAAAAATATAAATATTTAAATTTAAGGGCTTAAGTAGATCGGTGGCTTGAGCGGTTGATCGGGATACTCCCCTCACAGTCGGCTATGATTTAATCTGTGTTTTTTATTTAAAATTTTAGTCGTGATTTGAATAATACATAAATAATATACTTAAATGTGGGTCATGACCTAAAACAATAGTCATTAAATTTACCATAATTTGTCCATATTGTGCATGTACCGTTTAAAAGTACAGGACCAAATTTGATAAATTAGAGTATAGTGACTAAATCTGCATTTTATACATTGAACAAGGACTAATTACAAATTTAACCAATAAAATAAGGGATGAAAGGTGTGGTTCGTTTGAAAAGTAAAGATTTTGGTCATGTATAAAGAATATGTATTACTGTAATTATACCTAAAAATTTAGAATAAAATTAACTATCATTTTGAGTCGAATCGATTATTTTTTATTTTAAAATTAATCTTGATTTAACCTGATATTATTCTAAAAAATTTAAACTTATTTTTAAAAAATATCAGAGTCAGGTCTGAGTCAAATGATCATTTCTAAACCCGAACATAATAATCCGAAAATTTTATTTAAACCGAACTAAATCCACTCCGATTAAGCAACCCAAATTAATTTACTTAGTAATATATTTTATTCTCATTTATATTATATTACTGATTAACAATATTTTTTAAATATCATAATTTTCTTTAAAAATTATATATTCATTCAAACAAAAAATTAGTTGATACAATACTGACATAAACACAAAAAATCAACAGATATTCTATTCAAAATGATATAAATTCGAATTAAATTTAAATTAAATCCGGTTTAATTAATTTTAAATAAAAACCTTTCGAACTAAAAATTAACCCGACTTGAACAACTCGATTACTGCCTTTACGACTCATTTTCCTTTTTTATTTGTAATCGGGACCTCAAAATCATCTAAACGTTGTCGTTTGTCTTGTCCCCAAATCCTAATAAGTCGAGCAGATAGCTTCTGCTTGCACTTCCACTTTACGAATTCAGACTCAAAGCCCTAATTCCTTCATTCCCTTTCCTGAAAGATTGAGATTTTCTCTCCTCCTTCATCAACTCTTTTCTCCCCTCTACTTCTCTTCCATTTTCTAGTCTGATCGTAGCATCTTTTTTGCATCCAATGGCGGAGGAGATCGACATTAAGCCTGTGACACTACCGGTAAACAACAAAACTGAAACTATCAGCGATTGGAGCGTTTCCACAATGATTCATTTCCTTAAATCCACTTTTCGACCAGATGATTTTTCCATGGTAGAAGCGGAGCTATTAGCGAGAGAAAAGAAATCGAAGCTGGAAATCGAGACACTGAGAGAGGAGAAGAGCTCATTTTCTGGAAAGTTGGAGGAGGGGAGATTAGAAAATTTGGGTATTGCAGAGGAGTTGAGAGAATGCAAGAACGAGGTTGCCGAAATGAGGAGCGAAGTGTCAAAGCTAAAGGTAGAGAATTTTGTTTTAAGGGAGAAAGAAAAGTTTGCAGAAGAAAGGCTGAAGAGATTATCCGAGGAAGTGAAGAGTATGAGAGAAAAAGACCATGAAATTATCGATTTGAAAGGAAAAAATTGTGAGCTTGAATGTGCTAAAGCCAAGGCCGAATCTGAGATGGAAATACTGAGGGTGAGGTTTAAGGAGTTGGATGAGAGGGTTTCGAATTTAGAGAGTGGTCTCACAATGTTGGGAGACGAAGATGATTCCAAGAACCATAATGGGATTGGGGCAGAAATTGGGAATTCTGAAAATGGAAGCTTCAAACCTGCTGACACTATGAACGTGGAAGAAACCTCCGTCGTTCCAAGTTGTGTTTCTCCTCTGAAAGCTAATGGGCATTCACCAAATGCTGGTAAAATTTTACGAGTTTCTCACTTTCTCCTTTTTAAAAAAATTATTTTGGGGTTTATACTGTTATTTGATTGGTTAAAACCATGCTATGATTGATCATCGATATGGTTTTGCATATGAAGATTTCAGTATCATTTCAGTTATGGACTAATATGAACAGATACTTGTATCAAATTATATAATAACAGGGTATCCGGATTAGTCGGTTGTTAAACCAATAAATCATACAATAACAGCATAATCAATTAGTTTAAAACTTAGTTTTTGGTGCGAATTAATGACTTATAGTTTAGCAGACGCCCTTGCTAAAGCGGGGTTAATCAGGCCTTCCCTTTTCGTGGCATGGTGGTAGAATGGATTATGTTTTATGTTTTAATTGTTGTCGTATGGTGGTGTATGTTGACTGCTAATCAGAAAATTTGGTTTCACTGTGTCTTGAACAATTTAATTTAAGATTAATAATATTTTTTGATTGAGCAAAAAAAATGACAGGAAACATCAAAACATTAAAGTTTGTTTATCATGCTAGTGAGAAAATTAGTTCTCAATTTTAAAATTTACTGCTTGTGTAGATCATAGAATGCGGTTTCAACATGTTGTAGTTTGTTATCTGTTTCAAAATCAAAATACTTGTATTCTGTTGTACCCTTTTAGACACTGATTCCACTTTTGAAACAATGAAACTTTCCTGAAATGCAATCGAATTTGATGAATGTTATGAGTTTGGCACAATTGCATCTCTTCAAGTTAATATGGATGATAAATTCATTAGATTTCCATGTGTTTTAGAACAAAATCTAAGAGCTTATGTTACATGTATGTCTATGGGAAATATTACCTATTATGGAGTTATTTTCCCCTTGTACCATCCATCTGCCAGTATAACTTTATTTACTGGTTGCATTCTAGGGAAAGGGGGACTTCCATCTCAAAATGCTATTGAGATTGTTAATATTGATAGTGATGATGATTCTGCACCAGAAGAAAATCCGAGTGAAAAGAGAATGACTGTTCCAACCCAGAACTCACATTCAGCTCAAATTTGTGTTGGAAATGGGACTCCAACTCTCAAAAGAAAACAAACAGCATCTATAGATGCATGTGAGAGTGAAAATGGTGATAATGATGATAATACATTATCTGGGAAGTTAAAGATGACAAAATTTCAAGAATCTGTTTGCAGGCCTGATGATTGTCCTCTCAATCAGTGGTCAGCGACTAAGATTCGTTCTGATATCAGTGGGGTTAACAGATCCGCACCAAGGGAAGATTTTAAGGTTTTGGGACAACCTGAACAGCAAGCAGATACCGAACAGAATTCTCGGGATCTTATGAGTGGTGGCTTTCCTTTGGCGGGGCTTTCTTTTTCTTCCGATGATAGCTCTGTTTCCTCTGATTCTGAATCTGATGATGATAGTGATGAAGTGCATATTTCCTTCAACCATTCCCAACCTGGACCTGAGGCTCAGAGGTAAAACAGAAATTAACACCACTGGAAATGGACGGCTGCTTTCTGTTAGCTTTGTCACATTTTTTTCCAATTGACAGTAAAAGAGAGAAATAGAGTAGGGTAGAGATGACAAACTTGTTAACTTTGTAACTTTATGTCTGAAGATCCAAATATAGATATGAACCTTCGTACTCATCTTTGTGTTCCTTTTAGCTTCTACTGCTGATACATATGTGCGTGCGCGTCCCCCTTACCTTTTACATATATTTCATACGACTTTGGATAATGATTTTATACGACTCTGCATTTCATCGGATGCATTGAAGCTGCAGCAAAAGCTTTTCATTATGAAATTGTGACATTGAGATTGAAATGAATTTGCAGAATAGCTTGAATGGGTTGCTATATTGGAATGTTTCATGAAACACAAAAAATAAAGTGTAGAACTTGTTGTCATTATGAAATCTAGATTAAATTTAAAAGAGAGCAGCTTTGGAGGAGAAATGGAGGAAATTGCAGATTACTGAGTTGGAGCTGTATTTGCAGAAGAAAGTGTTGGTAATGGAACAGGCCAAATTGATGTTGGAATTTTGTAGGTCTCAAGATGAATAGGTTGTGGTTATTTGGTGTACAAAATAGTATGTGTTCATTGCTGGACGAGTTTGTACACGCATTGTCTTCTGGTTTGCTGTAACTTGTGTCTCGACACATTCGGACACCGTAGAATCATCCAAATATATGGAAAAAAACAAACTCACTCTGCAACATAAATGAAACATAGCCAAATTTAAAAGGAATGAAAAATAGATGATGGAACCTTATGTTTTACAAATTGCTTCAAGATGTCCCCTAAGTAACATATGGCTCCATAACTAATTAAGAACACTACAACATATTAAAGGCCATCCTTAGTGGTTTTAGATTTTACTTTACTTTGCAGGAACAATATTACCTACTGAGCAAGAGATATGGCAGCAAGACCCCATCAAAACACATGACCAACAAAAACCAAAATGGTGAGCAACCATTTCACAACGATTATACAAGTTGCCATTAAAAATACGATCTTCGAAAGCACTAGGTAGGTTCAAAGTTTTATTTCTGGCTCTTCTTTTTCCATAAGTCTCCAAACATTTTAATCCCAGATCCCTTGCGCTTTCCACTTCCGAAACTATCATCCATATCGTCACCTGTGCCTGGTGATCCGACATAACCTGCAAAACCACCAGCAGCTGGAGTCTCGAACATGCCGCCAAAATGCTTATCCATTGAGCTACACCGGTTCGAAATCCTCCCATTCATTTCCATGCCTCCAGAAAGAATAGCTGCAGCAGCATCTGCTGCTTTTCTCCACTGCTCGGTCTGTATACTCAGCTTCTTCATCTCTGCTTCCAGTGCTTCCTTTTGCTCTTCCACTGATTGGAGCTTTTCCTTTAACTGAGCTGCATCTGTTTTACTTGCTCCTAGCTCCTCCCCTACTTGGCCCAGCTTCAAAGTCATTTCTTCTTCCTTGGCTTTAGCACTTGAAATGTTCGAGGTCGCTTCATTGAGTTGCTGTTTCAGGTCCTTGTTTTCTAGAGTAAGCACACTAAGCTCCTTTTCTTTATCTTCTAACTTGGATTTTAGCATATTTATCTCATCATTTTTCATAGCCAAGTCATGCAAAGATGGTTTCTCAGGCTCTAATTCCGCCAGTGATGCAGTTGATATCTCTATTGCTTCGGTTTTTTCTTCTGCTTGATCGACTTCTTCAACTTCCACCTTAGGCTCAATTGCTGCTTTTTCCACCAGGACTTCAAAAACATCAGTTTCTCGTTGATTGTCTTCAGAGATTCCATCTTTGATGCTGCAATCTGATTTCTTAGAATCTCGAACTTTTTTCGGAGAGCTCTTTTCATTAGGTTCTGGATCTTTCAGCTTCTTGGACTTATTTTCCAGCTCTTGTTGTGCTTCTTTCTTTGCAGCTTCAGCTGAAACCAACTGGTCTTTCAGATTCTTCAGCTCTTCTTGTGCTTGCCCCAGTTGAGATTCTAAATCCGCAATGCGTGTGCCAAGCTTCTTCTGGTTCAATGGATCCGACTGGGGAGCACCTCTTGGGGAACGACGGTCTCCAACCTTGGGACTACTCCGATCAGTAATCGATCGATAATGTGGACGGTCTGAATCAGAACTTGATGACCTAACCTGATGTGTGCCTCGAGGAGATTGCCTTTGTGGCATTTCTGAGCTCCTAGTCCTCATCAAAAAAGAAAAACACAAAAATTGCATACAAATCAAAAGAACATAAACCATGTAACAAGTTATAGAATCTCAAAATGGTAAAAACCTTATTCAAAAGTACTAAAACATGAATAAGAACAACATTCATTACTTCATGGCAGATTAGATTGTCACCTTGATCTTGGCATATTTGGCACCTAAACTTTGAATTGTTTGTGATTGAAAATGAAGTAAATACTAAAAAACCAGCAACCTGCAGATCTTGAAGTGCATCAAAGAAAAAAGTGAGAATGTAAGATGTAAATACTACACAACAAATGCAACATATATAACACGATTTTCAATCCCCCAAATGTAGCATCTTCGACATGCAACATCACTTATAAGAATCCGGAACCCGAAATTACATATCAGGTTTCTACTCTGCTTAACACAGATCAAATCCAACTCCACTCCAAGCAACTAAAGACTCATGCATTTTTCAAAACACTTGAGAAAACAGGGTGAAGTGAACACATTGGCCCACCATATCTATCAAGTGGGCACCTGCTGTTGATTATGGTGTTGGAACCGTGTAATGGAGGCAGGCTTGACATCAACTTTTTCTCAATTATTGGAGGCAAGTGTAGGGCTTTTTGACTTTTATTTCTGGGGTAAAAGAACATCAATTAAGGTGGCACTGCTCCCAGGGCAACTTAAATTTCATGGTTTGGGGAGTTAAATCCTCAAACTTGTCTAACTGATTCCTCTCATTTAAAGCTAAAAACCATTACCAAAGTTAAGTTCTTCCCCCCCTCAAGATCCCACTTTGGGATGCACAAATGACCCTTTTTAAAAAAAGAAAAAAATACTAGTGGATGCACTGGGAATATTAGAAAAGGTGACACAATACAGAGGCCTATGTTATTCGGATTAAGATAAATAAAATGGAATTCGTCTGTTATTTTCCTGTTCTACTTTATATGTCTCGCCAATGCTAATCAAACTGAAATGGCATGCTGGTAAAAATATTTTGCATATACTTTTTTTACATAGATAAACAGTGGAAAGTCCTACTAATTGTCCAACCAAACCACATAAAATAAAAGAAGTATGCAACAAGAAACATATCCACTAAAGATTTCCAAAAATAGTTTTTCACTTTTCCAATACCCTATGTCTTTGATGCTCTGTTTGTTTCTTAAATCTTTTAAGCTAGTTTCCCCTGGCTTTTCTGGGGCAGTGCAAAAGCCCTTTTTTTCATGCACATCAATTCTGGGGCATGCATATCTTTGGATTTTAATGAGCTTTTATTGATAAAAAGGGTGTTTTGTAGTTTGAGGAGGATAATGTATGATTAAAGGGAAGCCAGGCATCCATGCCTTTGCCTCCTGTCAGGACTCCTGAGTCAAAAACCAATGTCACGCGCCACCGTGAGCGTGATGGTGGGGGTGAAGCAAATGCAGAATAAAATATTACAAGTATAAGGTTTGAAATTTTTTGGCTTACTATGCAGACAATCAGACAAGGTTCTTAGTCTGCAAATCCGAAGGATTTGAAAACATATCAAAATCTCAAGAATTAACTCAAACATATTATATGCAAAAAACAGTTTCAGAAACTGCATTTCTTAATGAAAATAATCATAAAAAAGATAAAACTTCAAAGCATTTTACAACAACAGTTAGCTAGTAGAACAACATTATGTATCAGATCTTTACATACATACATACATATGGAACTTCAAGTTCAAGTTGACCCCAGTTTTCACAAGCTATTTTCATGTAAGCATAGCAAAGAAAACAATCAAAAAGGAAAGGAATTCTGGGTCTGAAATCTCAGGGACATTGAAGCAAAGTATGAAACTGAACTGGATCAAAAGATCAAAACTTTACTACTTTTTTTCCAGAAGAAAAGGAAAGAGTGAAGAAGAAAGACAGCTTACCTTTAAAAAGAAATGAAGAACTCTTAAGCC
Organism: Abelmoschus esculentus; assembly: GCA_035048815.1. Taxonomy (NCBI): domain Eukaryota; kingdom Viridiplantae; phylum Streptophyta; class Magnoliopsida; order Malvales; family Malvaceae; genus Abelmoschus; species Abelmoschus esculentus. The sequence goes on from JAUCBN010000001.1 coordinate 12,533,029, forward strand.
ATGAAAGAGCTGAGAAAGCTTCCAGTGCTGAACTGAAATGCAAAGCAATGGGGAAAGGAAAGGAAAGGAAAATGCCCCACAACTTTGTTTTAAGCAATGAAGCAGCAGAGAGAAAGAAGGGTTCAAAAGTTTGAATAAAAGCTGCAAATGGGAAAGTGGCATATACGCCATTAATATCACTCACAAACAACAATAAAAAAAAACAAATTTTTTGGCTTAATGATTTATTAGACAAAAAAAATATATAAAAAATCATTATTTTTTAATTCAAGAATCAAGACTAATATTATTTTATATAACTTGAATTATAATTTTAATCTATAATTGCTTCTATTATTGTCTAATTATAATTTCAATCTCAATTTTATCGTTTATGAGCTAATTAAGATGTTTGAAATCCCCAGTTCAAGCTGTCTCTTCAACTCTTGTCTTTATGTCTGTTTTCCAATCTCCAGTTTCCTGTCTCTTAGTAGTTCTCTCTGTGCATGAACATGCACTCTTGTTTGTATGACTTTCTATTTATCCATTTTATTAATTAATCAGAAATTTCGATAATTGTGTAATAAAAATATATGGCAGTTGTTCTTTTTGTCATTTAATTGTAAGGTTATAAATTTGATTTTAATCTATAAGATTATAATATATATTAGAATAATACGATAAAGATTAATTATTGTTATTGATTAAATAAATATATTTTAATAAAAATAATTATTTTCTTTGATAATTAATGAATAGCAAATGATAGTTGATTGTATTAGTTGGTTATATTGATGGATTATTTAAACAAGCAAAAATGATATATAAGAATATGATTATATTCGATATTTGTTTGAATAGTCTATTAGTTATCAATATTATATATATATTAATTAATATTAATTAGATCATAAAAATATTTTTAATGCAACACTATTAAGTATATTTGGAGAATTTATATATTAATTTATTATTTATACAATTATTTTTAATATAATTAAATTAATTATTAAATTTAAATTCAAATATGTGAGACTTAAAAAAACTATTAATTTTATAAATATCGTAATGTAAATACGTGAAAGTAAAAAATTAAAATAAAAAAATTTAATTTAAATCGTTTAGATATTTCTAAAATTAGAAGTTTCAGCGATCTGTTATTTCATCTATTATTCATCAAATATTTAAATTAATAAATTTAACGAGTTTTTAACGAGTTTTATTCATGTAAGATAAATAATGATTTTTATTCATCCATGTCGTACTATGGGCTCTCGTAAACAACAATATTTTTTTTATAATATTTCGAAAATATGTCATTTTTTTAATAATTGATGTTAGTTTTATATTTTAAATTTGAATTTTCATTCAACATTTAAAATAAAAAATAAAATTGGTACATAAAATTATAGTTTTGTTTTGATCATAGAAATCAAATAAAGACTGCAAAAGTAGTGACATTGGCTCAATGAATTATTCATTTTATGTGCAACATGTTGACAAATAGTGATAAAAATAATTAAAAAAAAAACTGAATCTCCTTACACTGATTTTGTCTTTAGACAATTATTTTAATAAAAAAATTGTTTTTCAAATAATTTAATTTATACGTATATATCAAATATTTAAGCTTGTATTTATTATGCAGTACTGTTAAGTTTTTTGTAATATTCTATCAAAATTAATTAATTAATTATGTGATTAAACAAAAACAATAATATCAAATCCCAGGGCGGTTCAAAGAATTTGGTGGCCCTGTACAATTTATTAAAATATGGTCCTTAAAAGTAATTGTCAACTAGTTATAAAATTGTAACTCTTAGAAGCAAATGTTTTTTCTAGGCCCCCCTGTGCGATCGTTTCTATTGCGTTTGTCCAAAACATCACTAGTTTTACTGAAGCAATTGTAATAGTAATAATCAATAAATTTCTATAATCAATTGTCGCATTTAAAAAATAATTATAACATTTTAATAATTATAACTCATCTTTTTTAATAGCATTTTCAAAATTTTTCAATGAATTTTGAGATTAACATCATCTAATAAAGTAGTTTATCAAAATTTGGGCCCTCTTTTTCGGGGCCCTGTACGGTCGTTCCTATTGCGTCTGTCCAGAACCCCACTGTCAAATCCTAATCCATGAAAAAGCATGTGAAATGCAACATAAGTTGATGATCTTTTCTTGTACCAAGGCAAGACATTGCATGTGGAATTTAATAGTTTTCTCATAATTTTTCAACTACTCTATGGGCTAAGGACACCCATCCACCATTACCAATTTTAATGTCGAGGTCCACAGTAGAGCACCATGATGGAACAAGAGAGATCCAATGGTGATCAAATCATAAATATTGGTATTCAATGACAAAAATATTTTCATAAAATATACTTATAATATTATTATGACTTATTGCATGCATGTTTTAACCATGGAACCATATCTTTTTTTTCATCTAAATTGATATACGAAGTTATCTTCATTATCAGAATATATACCGGCCTCCTTTCCTCTCTCTTAGGTTAGAAAAATTATTAGATGGGTCAGGTTCATCAGGTTGGTCATAGATAGAAACATTTGTTCATGAAAGATGATCACTGGTAGCTTGACCATGGAAGTATTGCCATGAAAATCCAATGATCTACCTGCAGCGATGGATGCAGTGGCCAGCAGCATCCGCTCCTCGTAACTTCGTGAACAATGGGTTCAGGGAGAGTACGAAACCCGCCCCTTGTGTCAGTTTGTTGTGTTATATATTGAGTCGATTGCGCCAGCATCTCGTGTCACATTAGAGTTTGCCTACCTACTCCATAATTCAACCACTTCGGGTCCATGATCTACGCCCCATCCCCCTTCTTCTCTTGCTGGTGTAATCCCACCATTGGCTGACATGTCAACCGGACTTTGTGCGAGAGGATGGTTCTCACTTCTCAGCAACTCGGTCCAATTTACAACTGCTACTGCTGGACCTGTGAAACATATTGAATGCTGGCATATTTACATTATAATCAAGACTAGAATCTCCAGTCATCTGCTACCACTCAGCCACGGCACAAACACGAGCACCAGAAGCAGATGATGATGAACCAGCCACTGTGGTCATGGCAGGAGAGAGAGATCCAAAGCAGCAGCATCTCTGGTCTCTGCAGTTAGAATTTCTCAGTTTGCTATCATCCTATATCATCACTCGGAAGAGATCAAATTTATGAACACGAAATCAACTAGATGAGATCAAATCTATGAACATGAAATCAACAAAAGTCTGTATGTAACACAGTCGAGTAAAAATGGAGATGCCGTACATATAACAAGATGAAATTTAAAACATGCATTTTACGAGTTTGAATCCTAAAATTAACTTTGAAAATGTAATATTTCTCTACTTAAGAAAAAAATATGAATCCTATTATAACTTCATTGATTGAATTAATGACCAAACCTAATACAAACTCTATATATGTAAAAGAATAATGAATGAATAATACAATGAATATCTCTATTAATCCATAACAAGAATGGTCTGCAAACCCTGCAATTATTAGTGTATAAACTATAAAACGCACCATTGCAGCAGCCTCCCTACTCCTTCCTCCCCCATTGGGTTATCATTTCATGTACTTTGAACCTTAATCATCTCACTCCATCTTCCACCACAAATCATCCACCGGAGGCATCTCCTTCAGCAACCTTTCAAACTCATTGAACGACAAATTCTTCATCAAGACAGACTCCCCGGGTCTAGTAGTAGTACTACCGACCCCGGAACCCTCTTCTTTCTTCTTTATCTCTTCACGGTAAAACCGGCTCCTCGGCCTCCGCGGACCGCTCGTAACTCTCGAATCCTTTCCAGTAAGCTCTTGTACCACGGACTTAAAGCTCATAGCATCCGTTTCGACATACTCGGTGTTTACAATCACCACCTTCATCGGCTCTCGACCATTTGCCATGTCAAAATCTTTTTGTTTTGTGATTTTGTGTTCGTTCATATGATTTCCATATATAGAAGTAGATGAAACTCGTACGGAAATTCGTTGAATCCTATAAAGAGAGATGAGACTGTTTGACCGTTATGTTTGTCAGCAGTCTAGAAGGACCAAAAATTAATAAAAATAAATTGATTGGGTCATACGTATAAAATTCAATGGCACATGAGAGGAAAGTGCCAGCATTATTTTTGTACGTATGTATACGATATGCAATTATAAGGTCAGTCAAAGGACACGTGGAATCCATGGTGGACCCTGGCTGGCCATGCTGCTTTGACTTTTCATATTTTTTCAGGCTTTTCAACTTCCATTGATGTGGTTGATGAAGGAAGGAGAGACTGGGACGTAGTTAATGGTTAATCACGTTACGTAAGTGATTAAAAATTAATTACTTTTATAAAAGATATATTTTAATAAAAAATTAATCGAATATATTTATTTTAGAGATTAATAATTTAATTTAAATTTAGAGTTTAAGATTTATAAATTTAGGGTTAAATTAGATTTATGTTTAACTAATTATATTGTAATTACAAAGTTTTTTTTTTTTTGGGGGGGGGTGTTGGATATTTTCAAAGGTTTTGGTAAGGCTGGTCCCAGTAAAAATTATTAGGTGAACTTTGTTCATCACGTCATTCATGGTCCTAATTAATCAGGACCGTTGATCTTAATTTTTTTTCAAGTGAATCATCACCTCTTTTCTACATGGATTTAGTGGGTGGTAGTTATTAGATGGTTATTTAAAGATCAACAGTCCTGATTGTTTGGACCATGGATGACGTGGTGAATAGGGTTCACCTAATAATCTCTCCAGTTCTAGGGTGAATATAATAAGTTACAATACAATTATAATCCGATATAAAATAAAAAAAAATTATGAAAAGTAAAATTTAAAGTATTATATTTTTAATAATATTTTAAATTAATAATCTCATGATAAATCTCGATATTTGAAGTTAAATATCAAAACATAACGTTTTAGGTTGACAAAGAATATTTTAAATTCTATTTTATATAACATTTCGATTAATATCGAACTGTAACCTAACTGTATCCTGCCTCAGTCTAGACTTAGGCGAAGGACTGTCCCTGCCAATTGCCATTGTTGTTGTTTTCTTCATGCAAGGGAACAGGGAAAGAGAGAGGAAGAAGATGACAATAGCCATGCTTGACCGTTGCTGGGACAGCGACAACAACAAACTTAGTTGAGTGTTTGGAAACAGTCATTATCCAACACACGCGTTTGTACAGATTATTATTAAAAAGGATTGGATGAAGTGTAGATTTTAAACAAAAGTAACTGGTCAAGGTGTGGTCTGATAGAATAACTTAACGAGGGACAAAACTAAAATCAAACGTCGGGAGCGATAAAAGTTTATTAAGTCTTTAAATTGAAAATTTAAAAGAGATAAAAGTTTTATTTAACCAAAATTTATATTAGAAGGACTAAAATACAGTTATACCAAAAATTTTGAGAAGGACAACGATAACTTTCAATTATATCAAAATATTATATTAAAATATTATAGAAGCTGATCTAATTACAAAGTAATATCTTAGTTCGGTTTCAAATCTTCGCCTTTACTTTTAGTTGGAGTCTTTGGTTCCTCACTGGAGGACCTTAAAGCTTAGCAAATATTAGAAATGTAAGGAAAGTAGCAGCAAAGAAACCCGGAGATAGAAAATGATTCTGGTTTACCACGTTATTTATAGTCTTATCTAATAAGATTCATTTATTTAATGATATGTAAGAAAGAGGTAAAGCTTCGATCCGAAGCATTACAGTGTCTTATGTGAAAAAAAAGCAACAAAAAAGATAGAAAGGATGAAACAAAAGGAAATATTTAACCATCCCTCAACACAACAAGGTTTCTCTCCATTGGGAAATCTTCTGTTTCCATCCATGGATTAAAACAGAGAAATATAAACGAATATTTGTAACTATACTACTAAAATTGTAAGTGGTAGATTATTTTGAATCGAGTTATCGAATTATATTCGAATAAATCTAATTATCCAGTTATATTCTAGTTTATTAGTTTGATTGTGCAGTTATCTTACATGCATACACAGAATACAAGAGTTCATATATGACTGTAAAAGGGGGCACATAACAACATTACACATAACTCTACTAAGAACAATCATATAAGCTCAGCGCAGTACGAATACCAGATATATCAGAAAAACCAATTAGACATGGTAAATACCAAAGACTTTTGAATTACTCTGCAACTAGTTGCTTGTTCGATGGCGTCTACCGCGGAGTTTCGACCGTTTCAGCTTTCGGGGTTGAAGTCCTTCTACCAACATCACCAGCCATTGAGGTTTCCCAGTTGAAAACACCACATACCCCATGATCAGTCCAAAAATAACTCCACATCCATACCCCAATACTACAACTTTCCACCCGAATTCGAACATTGAACCTGATGAAACATTCTGTTGCCCTGCAAATGATGGCACCGGAGGATGCTGTGTTTCACTTGGGTTACACTTCTTGGACAATGGAAATCCGCATAATGCCGAGTTTCCTAGATAGGAATCGTTTGAAAATGAATTGAATTGCTTCCCCACTGGGATTGGTCCCTCGAGTTTGTTGTGTGAAAAGTTCAGGACTTCAAGGAACGTCAGATCCAACATCTTTTGTGGAATTCTGCAAGTGAGTTGATTTGAAGAGAGGTCTAACCATTCCAAGTTTGTCAAGGAACCAATTGATGATGGAATGCATCCCACAAGATTGTTATGGGAGAAGTTGAGCCCTTTAAGAAACTTAAGCTTTCCAATGTTGCTTGGAATTTCCCCACTGAAATTGTTGCAGGAAAGATCAATTGTGGTGAAGATGGTAAGAATTCTTGCCAGCTCAATATCTGTTCCTTTCATGGTAATCTTCACATCATCCCGATAGTAGCCGTTTTCAGGTCCCATGTATTGCAGAGTTTGTAGTTCATTGCTGCTCAAGCTCAACATAGCTTTTAAATTCTCGAAGAACTTCATAGGCAATGAGCCTGTGAATTCATTGTGAGAGATGTCCATGATTCGCAACATGGGAAACCAAGTTTTGGTTTTAGAGCTGAGTATGGTACCATTAAACATGTTGGATCTTAAGACAAGAACTCGAAGCTTCGGAAGAGTTCCCAGCCAATGGGGAAACTGACCACTAATGTTATTGTTACCAACATCAACAACTTCCAATTCTTTACAATTCTGCAGAGATTTGGGCAGCAATCCCTCTAATTGGTTCCCATTCAAGGCAAGAGTCATTAGATCTCGACATTTGGCAAACTTCGTAGGCAGTACCCCATGAAAGTTGTTCATCCGCAAATCTAACACCATCAACGAATCACTGAAATTCCCCAAACATTCTGGAATTTGTCCATTCAAGTTGTTATCAGACAAGTCGATGATTGAAGTAAAACTCTTGTTGCAGATTGAAAGAGGAATCTCTCCTGTCAACTTATTGTTTGAAATTAAAACTACTTCTGGCCAATACACTGCATCCGGAAGTTGTCCTTGAAGTAAATTCGAGTGGAGATCAAGTACAGACAAGCTTTGCCATGGAAGAAATCCTTGGAAACTTGTCAAATGGTTGTGTGAAAGATTCAGATACGACAACGAATCCTCTCCAAGTCCCCAAAACCACTCTGGAAGAGTCCCCTGAATTTCGTTACTCGAAAGATCTAAAGGCACATACTTTGAATCTCTTAAGAATGTTGGGAATTCTCTTAGGTTGCAGGAGGACAAATGTAAGGAATAAAACATGGGGAAAGATAAATTTTGGTTGCTACTAGGAAGGGTCAAGGACAAGGTGTTGTATGAGAGATCAAGAGAGGTAAGATTCTTGAGTTGTGAAATCATCTCTAGATCAAGGAAGCCAGTCATGTTATTTGACCCAAGGCTAAGACTGGTTAGGTGCACAAGCTCAAAGAGTGACCTTGGAATTTGGCCATGGAGCTTGTTGTTGCTCAGATCAACATCAGACAACTGTGACTTAATCGCTTTAAAGTCATCAATATGGCCATCAAGTTCATTATAGCTAAGATCCAAGCGTTGTAATGAAGGGATACTAAACAAGGAAGATGGTACTGTTCCAGTGAGTAGGTTATGAGACATGTCAAGTGAAACCAAGCCTGAATGATTACTTATGCTTGATGGAATAGGACCTGTGAGTTGATTATATGAGAAGTCTACTGAAATAGGCTGTGTTAGGTTGAATAAAGAAAATGGCAACTGGCCGTTGAAATTGTTGAGCCGAAGATTTATGGACGAGAGGTTGGTGAGATTAGAGAATGCATTCGGAATTTGACCAGTGAAGTTGTTACCTTGAAGATCTAATGAAGCAAGATGTTCAAGTTTGCCTAGTGAAAAGGGAAGCTCACCTGTGAAATTCTGACTGGAGAGGTAAATATCAGTGATCTGTGTAAGGTTTCCAATGGATGCAGGAATAGATCCTGTGAAAGAAACTTCTAGAATCAGGGACTTTGAGTGACACTAAATTGCCAATGGAATCGGGTAATTCTCCGCTACCATCAACATACAAATGTTCCAAAAACTTCAAACCCCCAATAGAATCTGGCAATCTTCCTGAGAATCCTGTGCCAACTACTTCCAAGAACTTGAGGGGAGCGGTCCAATTAGACTTGGGGAAATGACCTCTCATAGGATTATAACTTAGTTGGATTGATTCCAAGTTTGGTAATTGGAAGATATGAACCGGAAATTCTCCTCCATTGGTTTCTCCCAGATTACAGAAATCTAGATTGAGAGACACCAAAGAAGAAGACAAATTTGCCAGAGTAGGAGGTGCAACACGATACATGTCCACCCCATTGAGCAACAATTCCCTTAAATTAGTCATGTTTCGAACCAACCTCTTCATAGCAGTATTCTCCAAGTATAGATACCGATTGGAAGAGAGGTCAAGAGAAACAAGTTCGGATAAATGGGATATTTCTTGTGGTACTGAACCAGAGAGATCAGAATTAGATAAATCAAGATGTGTCAAACTAGCCAACTGCGAGATGGTTGAGGGGATTTCAGACATGCAGAAGGCGTTGTCAGCCAGGTTAAGCCATTGGAGATGAGAAAGAAGAAAACGACTGCTGTCGGGATTGATTGTGCCATAAAGCATGCAGTCTTGAAGGTGGAGACCAATGACATTTCCGGTTACATTATCACAGGAAACTCCATCCCATAAGCAACAGTCAGTTCCTTCCTTCCAAGAATGAATCCTTCTTGGTACCATCCCAGATAGGTTGCTTATAAATGGACCCTGAAAAGAACAGTTATTCGAAGAAATTGCATTCTTGAAATGGAGCAACAAGGTTCTGATCAGGAGGGCACAAGTGTGAAGAAGAGGGCAAAAAAGCAACTTGGGAGACTAAAATGATCAAAAACAGAAAGTTGAGAAATTTAGAGGGAAGTGGTATCAAGATTTCCTCCATCTTCCCCTGAATTGAACAAGAAACTGTGTTATGTATATGATTCTGTAACGAATGTATATTTATAAACAGAACAAAAAGATAAGGTAAACTAAAGTCTTCGTACGCTATTCAACAAAGATAAAAAGGCCAGTCTTCGCCTACTGCTTTTCTTGGTTTTCCATTCGAAGGCGTATTGTTTGGGTTGGATTTGGAATATTTGAGTAGGTAGACTATATATATAAGTATATATATACCATAAAGCCTATGACAATAGGGTAAAGTTCACAAATGATAACTGAACTTTTAGTTTTATTTCAAATTAGACACTAACCCGTTAAACACCGAGGGACAGAGCGATGGAAGGCATAAGCGGCTCAGAGGATGTAGAAGATGTCTTCCTGAGAGTGAGTCGACTCATTGATTTCGTCCCACCAGCTGAACACCATAGCTGGAAACTACACAGGCGTTAAACTCAGAGGTACGACAGGGACAGCAGTCGAACAAACAAGACATCTTCCTAGTGTTTAGGTTTCATTGTTTCTTGCATGCATCTTTATCTTGTTCACTTTTTTTTTCTCATCATTCCACCAACTGAGCATAGATCAGATTCTCGTTTTAATGTAAATTATTGGAAAACTACTCCAATCCTGATGGAAAATAACAAGGAATTGATAAAATAATTATTATCTGTAAACCATAAATTTGTTGTTGCTCAAAAAGAAACCCCACAAAAAATTATTTGCCAGTTTTTGTAATTTCGCTCCAATATCCATTTTCCTTTTAAATAATGCTCTGCTTCAGCATGCTATGTGCACAGGGCACAGGCGACTCCATCTTAGAGATGTTCTTTCATGGCATTCATTTTCTTTCCCTTTTTTTTCATTTCCCTCATCATTGGTCTGTCACCCGAAACTCTCGTCTGTGTTTATACTGCCTCGAAAAGAACTCGGTGCTCCAGAAGATCCGATAAAACACTCCTCATCTTATCAAGTGAAACAGGTTTCAATATAAGACCACTCATACCAATCCTCATGAGTTTCTCCTTTGTCACCTTGTCTGTGTTTCCGGTGAGCGCTACTATTATCGGCCTCTCATGGCGTTTTGTAAACTTCTCGTGTATGCGGATCGCGATTTCATAACCGTCCATACTCGGAACACAAAAGTCCATGAAAACAACCTTGTGCTCGTGAGAAACCACACGCAAACACTCCTCACTTGAGCTTACCATCGTTACATCGCACCCTAGATGCACAAGAAGCCCCTTGGTCACCTTCCGGCTAACCCTGCATTATAACATAACTAAATGTTCACTCTCACTCGGCAAGAAAGAAAGAAGTCCGTTGATGCATAGAATATGGCATGCATGAAAAGGATTTGTAACTAAACAAGCAACGAGTGTCGGACATAATTTATTTACCCATAGGCCATAACTACGAGATATGGTCAGAACTATTAATCAAATATCAATTAAAATGAACACAATGAAACTGACCCGTTCTCATCCATAACCAGAACTTTAAGCCCGGGAAAAGCTGCTGGACCAAGATTTGGCGGTACTTTAGGCATGAAAGCAAGTTTGGATTCATTCAAACGTTCTGGGATCCCGAGTTTTACCATGAAGATAGCAGTACATCCCTTACCAAGACCTTCACTCTCAATCCAAATATGTCCTTCCATTAGATTTACAAACCTGATTGCGCAATAAAAAAGGTAAAACATTATGTGGATAGCCAAAAATCGAAACACCAGTAGAGGGGTTGTCTGAAACCAAGATGTTAGGTACTAAAAAAAGTATATACCTCTTGCAAATTGCAAGGCCTAGACCACTGCCATCAAAATTTCGTATTGCTGTTGATTGAGTTTGTGCAAATTTGGTAAATAACTTGGGAATATCTTGGGGGCTAACTCCAATGCCTGAATCTTTCACCTACACCGGAAGAAAAGTGTAAACACCATCAACCTCCAAGATAAAACAATTACAACAGGCACCGGCGGAACTAACCTGTACACGCAAATAAAAGTGATTATCGCCAGGCATGGGGGAAAATTCAGGAGTTCGAGAATCTCTCAGTAATTCTGCTTTTGCAACAGAAACCGTGATAAAAATGCTACCATCCTTTGAAAACTTCACAGCATTACCAACAACATGTAAAATAGTTTGCATCAGGCGCTTCTCGTCACCAACAGCATACTCAGGCAATTCAGGAGCCAGATTTAATGAAACATGAAGCTTTTTAACAGACGCAATGGGATTGATCATGTTAAGAACCTAACAACACAATAAATGCATGTTACTAGAATGAGAATCAATGAGCAAAACCTCTAAAAAATTCCAGAACCTGAAACTGAAATTCTACCTCTCTGAATACAACATAAAGGTTAAAAGTTCCAAGGTCAAGTTGAAGGCTGCCATCTTCCAGCCTCGAAAGATCCAGTACATCATTAATTAGGGTAGCAAGAAGATTACTACTCCTAAGAATTGTTTCAACCATCAGACGTTGTTCGGGTGTTAACTCAGTTTCTTGCAACAAAGAAGATAGAGCGATAATTGCATGCATTGGGGTTCTCATCTCATGATTCATAACAGCTAAGAAATCGTTTCGAGCACGGATTGCCATTTCTGCTTCTCTTCTGGCCAGATCAAGGGCAAGATTCTGCTCCATAAGAAGATCCCTAGCCCTCATCGACTCTTCTAAAATTGCAGCATGTGATAGAGCAACAGCCACCTGAGTTCATTATACAAATTTACTTATTAAGTGCTTTTAGCAACACTGATCTCCGGAACAGAAGCGACAATATAAGAGTGGCATACAATTCCATAAATTATTAGTGTGATAACAGTGTAAAAATGATACGAGGTTGCATAAAATATATAGTTTAGAAGCAAAACAGGACAATTATACCTGATCAGCAACTACTTCAACAAGCTCCAGCTCGTGGACATGCCATTGCCTTGCACTATCTGAAGGGAGCATCAAAACCATCAAAGCGTATCGTTTTGTCGAAAGTTCTGGCCAATCATTAATTTGGAAGTTAGAGAGATGCAGAAGTGGGACACGAACAGCAACCACCTCCCCAGGAATATACTTCCCTGCAGGGCGTATTCTTGCCACCGGACAATTCGGAGATATTTTTACTGCATGACTGCTACTAAATACTTGATTGATCATAGGATGATGAATTGGCACAGTATATCCAACCGGATTCTGTTGACGAAGAGTGTATGAAAGTTGAAGCTCGAGCCCAGTACGTGTAGGCATCCACAGGGCACATTCTTCTAGTGCCAAAGTTCGACCCAATTCAACTAGAGTGGTTTTCAGTATGGTATGCCTATCCAAAGTGCTTCTGATCTCATGAGTGAGCATCCTAACATGTCGACCTGTTTCCTCTTGTGTACGAATAAGACCCATTTCTCTATCAAGCTCTGCGGCCTTATTTTTCAAAAATAATTCTCTAGTTTTAACACTCAATAAATCAGGAATAATATGTACCAGCAACAAGGCAGTTATACATGATACCACCGCGGTAAAAACCTTTGCAATCGTCATTACCATTGCCACAGTTTTCGAATGCACTGTAAAAGTCCATAAGTTAATTAGATGTGTTGCTCCACATAGAACTATAAAGGCACCAAACTGGACGAGCACCCATCTATATGGAAACACGGCAGATTTCTTGACAAAATATATAAGCTCTAAAGGGATCGAAAAATAAGCAAGCGCAATGAAGAAGTCAGAAATATATTGATATTTCATTAACAGGTCATCTGGGGGCCATTGTGGCTCAATGCAGTTGCAAGAATCCATCCTGACTGAACCACCTAAGCCTCTAACTTGTTCTTCACATACCTGAAGGAGAAAGGTAGATTATAAACAATTAACATATCTGTTTTATTACAAGATAGCAGGCGAGATAGAATAAAACATACAATTTACATGTCTTATATTTCAGCATATTTAAGCCAAATCAAACATCATATAATCCTACCCAGTTTCTATCCCTATTCTTTCCCCCCAATTCTTGGTAACCAAACATACCCTTAAGCATAAATGACAGAGAAATCAAAATCAAGCAAAACATCTAAGTAAAGCTGATCAATAAAACAGAAATCAACAAACAAAAGATAACCATAGTCAAGGGGACAATACATATCTGAAATGCTTTTGTATTTATGCTAGTGTATGTATATGTATACATATTACACACACATCATTATGAACAACAAACCCTAAAGAATGGTCCAGTTTATCCAACAAAACATGCAAAATTCTTTTTTATTGACCAATATTCATGACTGACAACATAGAGAAAGACACTTGACTACTTAGATTCTGCAAGACCTAGCAACACATACACTCACTAATTATCCTGCTAAACAATGAAAGCCGCAACAAATTCAACAAAAAAGGAAAACAATTTCTCAAACTTTACCCCCTAAAAAAATTATGATAACAAACACCAAAAAGACAACATAGTTTCATCCAACAAACAAAGAGATAAGTAAAAACTAGCAGAAGCCAATAGGATTATCCAATTTGCACAAATCTCTCATAATAGTAACACTGAAAAAGACATACCCAAGTTCCACAACCACGAAAGCAATCAAAACGAATTACACACTGCTAACACCAATGCAAGTTTCAACCACTCAAAAAATCTCTCCTTTACAGCTGAAAATAAAAGCTTGACCTGAGAAATCAGAGACAGGAAATGGTGGGTTTGGAAGAAAAGAAAGGGAATTTTGGATTACAAATAAAAAATAACAAATTTCCAAAAACTAAAGCTTACCCAAAACACCAATCAATCAAGTAAAAATCCTTGCTGAAACATCAAATCAAATTTCCTGCCCCACAAGGAAAAAGGGTGTCAAAATTGAAAAACTATATCCAAAAAGAATGGTGGAAATTCAAGCAAAATGAACTCAAGGAGCAAAATTACCTTGTTGAATTTTGTCTTTTTAGCAGCTTAATTACAAATTTTCCCCAGTAAGACAACCTTTGACGATCTCTATATATACGGGGAGCTTGCCTTTGTAGAGAAAAAGAGAGCAGAAACTCGAATGTAGACACACAGCAGAAAGAAGTAGGCGGCGTAACGATGTCGTCACTGACCCGTGAGTTTTGTTTTGGTAACAGACGAACTAATCAAGGGACGATTATTCCTTATTCTGATGCGGGACCCATCACTGAGGTCTTGATGAACGGTGGTGATTACGTTTGACTTTGACAGAGGGGTAATTCTGGATGACAACTTGTATTTCCTTTTTATTTTTTATTTAGATTATTTATTATTGGTATTACTTATTTAATAACAGCTTGATTTTTTTTATTTCTAATCTATCAGCTTAAAATTTTTTATTTAGATTTGGTTTGAAGGTTGTATTTAAGAATAGAGAAATTGTCTTTTTTGTGTTATTTTTTATTATTTTATATTAAAAAAATAAATTTAAATTTTAAGTATTAAAGTTAAAATTTGATAATAGAGTTCAGAATTAAATTATAAAAATTACGAGTATAATATATTTTTTATTATTTATAATTTAAAATTCAAGTTTAGATCTTTAAAAAAATTGTTGTTGCGTATAGAAAAAATCCGAAATAATAAAAAAAAAAATTTATCTTGTATTTAGTCTATTAAAAAAGTTTATATTTAGTACTTAGACTTGTCTTCTTGATTTAATTTGGCACATATAGTTTATAGGTTTAATTAGATACACAAATTAATTGGATTGTTTCGAATTTAGATCTAGGTTGAATAATCTCCGACTAATTTAAATATTTTAAAAAAATTATAAAATATAATATATTTTTTAAATGTAATAATTAATTGAAAAAATCATAAATATTATATTGAAAAAAAAAAGCTTAGGTACTGGTTTAAACCCCAAAAGTCAAGTTAAGACCAACTAATAAAAATGCTAAATTCAAGTTATCCAAAAGGTTGAAACAAAATTAAACTTTGAAACCAAATTCAGGTACTAAAATATAAATTTACCCTATATATTTGACGGACCAAATTAATCAAAAAAGTTTAACAAATAGGAGATTATAGGCCCACAAATCCATAAAACTATATTCAACTACACAAGCCCAGAGAGCTCTAAAAATAACACTTTTTGCCTAAAACCGTAAATAAATATTGTCCATTGGACATAGAATTATGAATTTTTTTTCTTTATCGTTATTTACTTTGATTTTTTTTTATCGGTGATCGACAATTAATGTTAGTATTGATTGTCGATTATCGGATCTATAAATCTATTACTTTTATTTTTAATTTTAATAAAAATCTATGTTTTCATAGCATGTTTTCCGTCATTGTGGCACGTTTTCTTCTGTCTTTGTGATATGTTTTCGTTGTGGTTTGATTCATCTGTTCTTGTGGCACGTTGTAGCATACCCTAGCGATCGATTACTGTTTGCTGGTGGTTTGATTTATCTGTTCTTGTGGTTTGATTCAATCAGCGTTAGTTTCTGATTTATAATTCTATCGGTGGTCTTTAAAAAAAGTTATATCCCCACTTCAGTTGATGGTTGTTTGCCGATGAAATCAGTCTTGGGTAGCGATGCTTTTTACATGACAGTTTGGATCATCTACAACTCCTACCTTCTTTATGCGTCTCGTTTGTATAAAGACAAGGAGATTCAAAAAGCTTCTGAATTTTATTAGTATGCTTAATTTCATAAAATTTTAATTTCTCTGTTTTTTGGGTTGTAAAATGATTGAATTGTTTAATCCAATTTTTTCACTTCTTGAAGATGATGTAATTATAATTTTTTTATAGATTTAATAAAAAATTTAGTAGTATTTGTCAAAAAAAATTATTTTACTCGTTTTATCTATTTTAAGCCTAACTTTAAAAATCGTAAATCTTAAACTTTAAATATTATAGCATAAAATTTAAATTTAATATATAAATTTATAAATCTTAAAATTAACCGACATATTTTTATGCAATATATGCATCAAAATATTTTTCTTAATATAAATTTAACTTCACAATAACTAATTTCATCTCAATTAAGTTATTTGTCTATCTTTATAGGCAAAACCCAACCTTTAACCCCGCGAAGGAAATAACTAAAACAATAACAAAAAAATGAGGGTAGAAGAATTTTATCATGAATCGATTAATTCTATATGATTTATTTTTAATTTTTTTATTGTTTTTATTCGGACATGGGTTGAGGGTAATTTTTTATTTCACGTTCACAATTAAGTATGTTAGATTATGCATTTTATCTCTATATATATACAGATAAATAGATTATATACAGATAAATAGATTGACCTATAGGTTTACACATGATCGATATCTTTCTATACACAGTGATAGTATCAACTCATATGGCTATGTTCGATTCGATGGAATCAAAATAAAATCACACGCTATTAAAAAATTCAAATTAAAATTTTAAATATTATATAAATTTAATTATAATTATTTAAAATATAATAATATAGATTAATTCTAATTTAAACTTCCTTCGTTGAACGCCAAGCTTACTTAATGAATTGAGGCATAAAGAGAAAATTTTGTTCCACTCCCATCCAACTGATGAATTAAACTATTTTCCCACAATTATTTGTTAAAAGATAAAATTGAATATTAGTGATAAAACTCGAAATATTGATCTCTAAAATCTAAATTATAACATTAAATCTTAGATTATAAGACTTACAATTTAAATACTAAATCAAACCCGTAATCATAATTATTTTGGCCAGTAAGTAGCTTTTTAGCAAAAGAAACATAGAAACGGATATCATTAAGTGTTTTATTAAAAATCTCTTAAATCTAATTAGAAAAAAGAGTATATATAATATATTAAGATATAAAAAATATAAGATAAAATACGAAACAAAAAATAAAGATACAAACAATCTAAAATTCAAAAAAAAAACAACTTAAAATCATAAAAACTCGAATAAACTTGTGTATCAAACAATTTTTTCGCATTTATTTGTTAAAATATAAAGTTGTATATTCGTAGCAAAGTGTCAATCAAATACCAAGTGGTGATTGGTCACCAAGAAAAACATTTTCATGTTTGAAAATCAGACCCAGACAGACAAGAATCCGTGCTGAGTACACCAATTAAATGGACCAAACCCTGGTTTTGTGTTTTCCATGTGTTGTTTCTCAGAAATTTCCATAAGCTTCACTTCAACAGGAAACAAAGATGACAGTGACTGATCTTTGAGTTAGGTATTGCCATGGAGGATTCTGAACAAAGAATCTTCACTAACATTACATCTCCATGCTACACGTTGTTATTTATTTCTGTCATAATCAATGTCGTATGCATCTTACAGACAAAAGGAAGAGCACGAACTCGTAGTGCGGTTAGTTCTGATGAGTGTTTGAGTTGACTGGATTATGACTCGGTTATGGTTATTACCGAGTCAAAACCTCGAGGCATTCCGACACGTTGCCATCGATGTGTGGAAGATGATGCATGGACAGGACACGTATCAGGTGAAAGGATTTTGTTGGAATGTCTTGATATGGAATGGCATGGCAAGGGGGGATCGAATTTCTCTCCTTGGCGGCAGCTTTGTTTAGAGGGTGTTTGAAAATGTAAAAAGATGTTTTTTTTATTGATTCGCATAATATATTTAGTTTTAATATTCGTAAATCATCTGTCCCTTCTCTGTGTCTCTATTTATGTTTTCACTTCAAATTAAAAGGTCTAGGGTTTAGGATTCTAAATTAGAGGTTTTGATTAGGGTTTAAAAAATTAAAGGTAGGATGTATTTTTTAGAGTGTAGGGTTTAGGATTTAGAATATATAAAATAAAGGTTTAGGGTTTAAAATTGAAATTTTTTAAAAAAATCAAAAGAGGCACTAAAAGAGGTATGAGAAGGGGCAAAAAATTTTTGTTCAGTTTTAATAGGGAGTTTTAAAGTAATATTTTTATATTTATAACATTTTTAATTTTAGATTTATTTTAACGATATTAATATATTTATTACTTAATTTAATTTATTGATGATTTATACATTAGTAGTGAGAATTTAAATTTTTTTTAAGTATCTTAGTTTTAGGTTTAAAATATAAGGTTTAGAGTTTATAAACAAAAGATGGTGGTTAAAATTTTATATATTAAAAATCTAAATCCCTAACGATATTAGTATAAACCTTAAATTTCAACTCTAAACATTAAATTCTAACAATAACCAAGGTGAAGTTAAAAAATTGTTTAAAGAGTATTATTTTTTGAGTTATATTTAAGTGTTTTCAATTATTTATAAATTAGTGTTATTTTTTATTTTATTTTTAAAAAATTATATATAAATTATATAAAAAAATTTAAAAGTTTAAGATATCATCACCCATACTAACGAGTAACTCCGTCCATGACTATAAACCCTAAATTCTAAATCTATATATAAATTGTTAAATTAAATCTAAACAAAATTTTTAAGCCTTAAAATCATAATAATTTTTTATCGTACTTTATTTTATAGTTCGATTGATATTTGTTATAATATTGTGGGAGATTAGATATTTGAAAATTGTGGATAGTTGACTCATTCCAATTCCCAAATACAATGAACCTCTCCTTATGGTGATATTGTCGGTTGTTTTCCGCTGGTTTGATTTTATTTTATTAAAAAAAAAAGCAATCAAATGAAAAGAAATTATAGTTACCAATTTAGAATAAAAAATTATATTAACAATTTTAATCACTTGGATTGTTATTATTAAAATATAAAAATAAATAATAATAACTATTTGGAAAATTTTACGATAGGCGTCGAACACCGCTAAACATTACTGATGTTGAATATCATTGAATACTATTAAATTAATTAATAAAATTTAAAAATTTTAAAGACTCAACATACAATTAATAAAAGAGTGATAGACTCAACATATAATTTTTAATTATAGTTTGAGTCCTTGAGATTTTTAATTTTATTAATTAATATAATAATATTTAACGATGTTAACATTAATTATGTTCACTAGTATTCGACATCCGTTATAAACTCATCCTAAATATTATCATGAATATTATGCAAGATATGATATTTAAATTCAGACAATAAGTTTGTCTAAACATGAGAATATGAATATGTTTTGATTAAGGGACTGCATTTTCACAAGAAACCTCACAGTTTGTAAAGTATATAAAATATTTAACAAAAAGTGGTCAGCTATGAATGATTACGTTACAAGTTCTTAACTTGAACGCCTTGTTTTAATTTTGGTGAGCGTTCGAGCGAGTTGAATCAAAAAATTTTAAGTTATTCGAGTTAAGTCATCATATTTTATAATTTGAATTTTTTAAAATTTTTTTAATTCGAGTCGGTTTTAGCGAGTTCGAGTCGATTCGATTTTTCGATTTTATGTATAAATTTTAATTATACTATTTATAATACTATAATATACTAGTTTGATTGTAATTTAAACAATTTTCTCTTTATATTTACGTACATACTTCTTCATATTATTTTTTACATGTGCAAAAAAAGATTTTAAATTATTATCATCAATTAAATATCTTAGGTATGAATATGTAATTTTATTAAATTACAGGCTTTATTAATAACTTCCTTCTTATCTAGGTAAGACTAAAACTAAAAAAAAATAGTGATAAATTAAATATAAAACTTAAAAAACAAATAACATAATATAAAAGATACAAATAAAAATTCTATTAAATAAATTAAAAAATAAATCTAGAACGTGATCAGATTATAAAAAAAAAATTAAAATGTGAAAAAAAGAAGAAGAGACTTAAAATAGAACTACATGGGTTAAATTTGCAATTAGCCACTATAAGTACTAAAAATTTTGAGTTATTCGAGTTATTCGATTTTTATTTTATAACTTGAACTTAATTTGAAATTTTTTCGAGTCGATTCGAGTTTATACAATTTCGAGTTGAGTTAAAACGAGTCGAGTATTTTCACCTCGATTCGAGTTGATAAATTCGATTTTTTTAGTCGAGTTTTGCTCACCCATAATTTAGGGTGTGTTCAATTATACTACTCTGACAAATATTAGAGCGTTAATCGAATATTTCAATACACTGTCTTTCGAATATACAATATTAAATTATTTTCGTTTAAAATAAATAGTCATACAATCTATAATTTTTTATGTCAGATATGATATAAAAAATTACACCAGGTCAAACGAACAATGATCATTTTCGATGATCTTTCTCTATCATTCTCTAGGATTCATTCTACCATGTTATGTTAGGTAGCAAAACGATATAATTTCGATAAGCACAATTTCTTTGAGAACCAACGATAAACGGTTGAAGAATTACGATATACAAAACTTTAATCTTTAACATAAACTACATGAACCTTTATTTTCCATATCTATAATATATGAATATATTATGATCTTAAATATATTAAACTTGTATCTTTGTATATGTTTTAATAATAATTATATCAACTGAATTAAGACTCAAATAATTAAGAAATTACACCCAAAACTAAGTTGGGGTTAAAGTCAGGTCTATGAACTTAGATTTTTAATTAATTTTTTCTTAACCAAGGGCTTAATTTAATAAGTGTTATTAAAATAATACTAATCAATTTAATGGAGTTTCAACTTCGATGGTGGGAATATCATCACTTGTACGGATAAACAACTCCGAGCCACAAACGAAAAGATTCTGCCAAGTAGGACGATTTAAGGACAAAAAAAATTATTATATATATTTTTGTATAATTAATTAATTAATTACACATTAAAGTGATATATACTTGAAATAATTAACTCGTAAGTTTATTTAATTATATAAGGTTTTGGCTAATATTCCACGCGTTTTCCAACGTGTAAATTTTCTTTTTCGATTCAATGAATTATATGCTCAACCTGCCGACCAAATCTCAGAGTAGTCATCAATGTACATATAAGCACCTAACCATGACCAAAAATATTTTTTTAATTTACATATAAAAATGGTTTAAAATAAAATTAAAATTTTTAGTGACAATTCAAACATAACTATAATTACGCATGTATGTGAATAAGGAAAAATTATATCATATTTTTTTACTACGTCATTTGTGGTATTAATCAATCAGATTTATTTATCTCGTTTTTTTAAGATGAATTATCGTCTCTCGTCTCTTTTTTATATGTAATTAGTAAGTGGGTAATTATCAGGTAGTTACTTAAAAATGAACGGACCTGATTATATGGGCCACAAATGACGTGGTAAACAAAGTTCATGATATAATCTCTCGTAAATAAGAATATATTTATCTTGGTCTAACACTATTTTTATTTTTTATTATACATAAATTCTTAAATTTTAAATGTACGATGATATATGTTCATTTTTTTTTACTTTTTGATAACGATCACATGCTTTACTTTAATTTTTTGATAGTGATCATACATTTTACTGATAGACTACTCAAATTCGAATTTTTTAACTTTTTCATTAGAATCATTCGAATTTATTTTTTAAAAATATTTTTTCTATTATCGTTTTAACTAAATATTTATTTTAGACATATTGAAAACAATGAGATAACACCGTAACACGAGAATCATACCAAAAAGGACATTCCTCCGAAGAAGTGATCTCTTGAGAGACATGCATTTTACTCTTTTTAAGTTTGAATGTTGGGAAAGTTCAATGTCATGACTCTCACTCCTTGTCTCGTCCACATAATCTGGTCGACAATTTTTGACATGGGGAAAATGTGTTGGGGACAAGTTTTTTTAAAGAATAAAATGGATGGTAAAATAATTCGTATTCAGATCCGATTCGATAAGTTTTTTTTTATTAAAAATTAGGTTTGAGATGGGTTATTGAAAAATAAATTCAGGTCAGATCAAGTTTGAGTTTAAAATAAAAAAAATTAATTCAACCCTATATATTAATATATTATATTTAATTATTTTTTATTATTAATAATTTGAATGGAAATTAATCGAATTTTTATTGAAATTTTAAAATTAAATTAAAATCAAAATATTTTTTATTATATCAAATCATATCAAGATAAAATATATTAAAAATTAAAATAAATTAAAATCGAGATAAATGATTTAAATAAAATACCATTTAATTAACAAGCCTTTCACATTTAAGGAACGTGGTAGTGCTTACTTTTTCAAAAAAAAAATCGATACACCATATTTCGCTCGATTATTGATAGAATGAATAGATTTGTCATTTCTGTAAGTTTCTCTTTTGGTTCAAAATCGTGACTGTAAATGTATTTTCCTTCTTTTAATCATAAAATAGATGAATTAAATAAATAAAAATAAAATCTTATTAAAACTGTCCAATTCATTTTTTTAAAATTATATCGCATCCAAGATACGATAAAATAAGGTAAATCGAGACTATATTAATAGTTTTTTTTTCATTAAAATTTCCCCTATTAACTACAATGCTACCAAACATGTCTGAAAGTAGCACCCCACCAATTTTAATTTGGGTAGCCAACCACCTCTCCTTTAGCTGCCAAACAATGTGCCCTCCATGTGCCTTAACTAATCATTAATTTGTGTAACCTTAATCTAATCTTATATTAAGGTCACCAAACATAATATGATGAACAGTCCAAATAAATATTGATTCAAATAATTGAGTCATGCATATGCAAATCTATAATTAATGCACTGTTTTGTATATTTATATATACATGAATAATATATTTTACGTATATTTTATAATTTATTTTTGAAATTAAATTTCGATTCCGTCCCTGATGATCATGCTAATTTATATTATACTTTGATTGTTTTTTATCGTATCTAAAATTATCAAGTCCGATAAAAAATATATTAATTAATCATACAACACTTATTAAGGTTAAACTTAGAAATGTTTAAAGATAGGGTTAATAATAATTAGTGTTTCATAATTTTTTTTCATTAAAGTGAATGCACTTTGCTAGAAAAAAGGCTCATAAACAAAAATTAATTATTTGGTATATTATTAATTAAGGGAGGGGTTTAGTTGGCAGTTGGTCGTTTTTTCAGGTAAAAACGGTTGGTCGAATAGTTTTAAGTTGAATTATTCTTTGAGGGGATATTCTTCCATCACCAACGGAGGAACCAAGAGGCTGTGTTATTTATTCATAAGAAATTCAGATATTTTTTCAAATTAATTAATTACAATTACAATGATGATAATTAATCAGGGATGGATTGATGAGACTTACAGAGATAATCGTCTTATTAAAAATTTTAAATCTTTTTTATATATTTTTATTAAAAAATATTTGTATTTCTTTAAAATTTAATTATGAAACTTAAACAAAATACAAATTAATTTTCCACATTAATTTTCTTAATTTTATCCTCATATTCCTTGATATTTTTATATGTAATAATAATATAGACTTATTATTTCCACTTGCTTATAACTGGAAGGCTAAATTATGATGATGAGTTTTAATCACATGGCACATGTCATCATGTGGACATATGATGTGATCCAATGGTTTGCATTGGCATATCATATTACCATGAGATGTGCTTACCATTTCCATGTCATGACATGTGCACCTCAATTACATTTGCCATACTAATGATATTTAAAAAATAATAATATTTTAGGATTAAAATCTTGATTTTTTAGTACAAGTGTTAAGTATTTAATATTTTTAATAAATTTTAGAACATTAATAAATTAACATAGTTTCTAATATTTACAATATAACAATATATATTTATCCATTATAAGTTAAATTACATAATATATAAATGTTAAATTATATATCATTTCTTCTTATTTTATATACTTTATAATTTTTTCCATTGGTTGGTTTAATTTTCTTTTTAGAATACAATATATTTTATATACGACACTTTCGTTATAAATTGACTATGTTGCGATAGACCACGGTCACGGTCGTTAATTATGTATATTTTATTTATGGGTTTTATCGTGAAATCAGGTAGTTAAAGAGTTATTTTTATATTATTTATCATATAATTATTATTTTTTAATAAGATGTATAATACCATAATTTATGTATCTCGAAGTGTTCATATTTTTTCCTGATATTAGATTATTGTTTTTTTTTAAACACGACATTCTCCTCCATCCAACCTTTTAAAAAATCATTATCATGATTGTTCATCCTATTTACCCCACTCGTAACCGCATGATGTAAAATTTGATAATTGAATGATTGTACTAATATCTCTCGTTATAAAATCATTATCTTCTTCTCGAAATATATATCTAAAAAAGCATAAAACGTGATTATTTATATATCTTAAAACACTCTATTGTTCCTTCTAATATTCTTGCTTCTCTCAAGCCTGACACCCTCTCGTGAATTATCAATCTCTATAATTAAATCAAAACAATTATTTTATTTCCAACATGATTTTACCTGATGATTTCATGCATTAATGCAACCAATAATGCAAATATAAATCATTATTGTTGTAATTATTTCCCAAAAATCTTACATGTGAATGCTTTACGTATAAACCCAAAAAATGACAGATGTGCACGTGTATATATCTATAATCTATATAGATGCGTTGAATAACATGGTTTTATATAATAATTAACATAATTTAGTCTAATAATGGATAATTATTATATGAACCCGTTTCATCAATTAAGATATGGTCCTAACCGATCAAATTAATGTACATCTTTTTCATATTATATTCACATATAAACTTCGTCCAAATCATCCTTTAATTATTTTTTAATCCCTAAACATAAACCCTAAATACTAAACATAAACCCTAAACCTAACACTAAATACTAAACCCAAACCCTAAATCTATAAAGAAGAAGAAATTTATTAAAGAAAAATTTAAAGAACAAAAAGAAAGATAACACAAAAAATCTTTGATAATATTTTTTCCTTTTTTAAATCAAAGACATTAAAGTGGATGATTTGGATAACGTTTATGTGTGAATATGATATGAAAAAATATATAATGTGCATTAATTTGATTGGTTGGACCATATCCTAGGTGATGGAACGGGTTCATGTAATAATTTCTAATTTCTAAAAATGCATAATTATAAGAAACCCTAACCGCTCTCTCCTTTCTCCAAAATTTTTTCGTTCTTAATCGTTCTTTACTTTGATTTATCTTTTGATCGATGGTCGGCAGTCAATCTTAGTATTGGTCGTCGACCACCGGATCTATAAATCTATTATTTTTTCGCTTTTAATAAAAATCTCTGCTTTTATAGCACGATTTTTCTGTCCATGTGATACGTTTTCTTCTGTTTTTGTGATATGTTTTCGTTTTGTTGTTTGATTCATCTGCTCTTGTGGCACGTTTCAACATACCCTAGTGATTGATTGTTGTTTGTCGGTGGTTTGATATATCTGCTCTTGTGGTTTGATTCAATCGGCGCTAGCTTTTTATTTATGTTTTTTGTCGGTGATTTTTTGAAAAGTTATATCCCCACTCGATTGATGGTTGTTTGCCAATGAAATCAGTCCTGGGTAGCGATACTTTTCACTTGATAATTTGGATCGTCTACAACTCCTTCCTTCTTTATGCGTCTTGTTTGGAGAGAGACAAGGAATTTTAGAAAGCTTCTGAATTTTATTGGTACGCTTAATTCCATAAGAATTTTCTTTTTTGGGGGTTGTAAAATGTTTGGATAGATCAAATTTTTTACTTCTTAAAGACGATGTAATTATAATTTTTATGGATCTAATAAAAATTCAATAGCATTTGTAAAAAAAATAAAAAATAATTTTTAATTTCTCCTAATAATGTTCTACTTAATCAAACAAATCTAGATGACATGGAAAAGGACAATGTTGGAACATGGTAAAACAAAAGTTAAGTTAAATTCGAGATTTGATTCGGATTATATTTTTAAAGAATAAGAAGTGACATTTAATAAATTTAAAATTTAAACTTTAATATTTTTTATACTATAATTTCTTTTATATATAATATATAAAACATTTTAAAAAATATATAATTTAATAAAAAAAATTCAATTATGAGAATGAGAGCACCTATTGATGAACATGTTGAAGGGTTTTAGAATGTTGTCTTGGTTCTAAATAAAGCTTAGAGATTGGTCATGTTTCAACAAATTAACCGACCGTTCGATTTAATTAAGGTTAATAATATTGTTATAAAGTGAGAGAATATAAATATTAATCTTTTGACTAGCTTAAGGTCATTGATGACATTAGAGAAGAGATAATCTCCCACTGAAAAAGCATATGCTTTTATTAATGAAATACGTAAAATAACAAAACTCAATTTAATTCAAAAATTAAATAATTTGAAGCAAAAATATTTAATTCAAAATTTTATAAATTCGATTAAATTAAAAAAAAATCAATAAAGTTTGAGTTGTTTAGATGTATACGTAATGAAAGAAAGTTGTTCAAATTACAATCAAATCGTATTATAATATGATAAGTAATTATAATTAAATTTTTATAAGAATTAAAAAAAACATAAAGATAATTTTAACCCTTAACGTTTATAATTTTTATCGTTTTAACCCTTATTCTTTTTTTTAGATAAATTTAGCCCTTAACATATATCTTTCTGACGAATAGCTTATTTTTTAACTATCATGATAACTGGACCGTTAAAAATCTAACGATGATGACATGTCATATGCATATGATAATATATTTTAAATAACATGACATCTAACCTATCAAATGCATACATATATATATGAAATATAACTTTATTCTAATATAAAATATAAAATAATTAAAATTCAAATAAAATATTAAAAAATTAACTAATTCTAAGATAAAATGCTACTAAATATTCTCAACCCTCCTATCTTAAAAAATTAATTAATTAGGGTCGAAAATGTTTAGTAACCTTTTATTTTAAAATCAATTAATTTTTAATATTTTATATTGAAATAAAATATATTATCATATGCATATGACATGTCATCATCGTTAAATTTTAACTGTCTAGTTATCAGTATGGTTAAAAAAATAAGTTATTTGTCAAAAAGATATAGTTTAAGGGATAAATTTATCCCAAAAAAGAATAAGTCAAAACGATAAAAATTATAAACATTAAGGATTAAAATTATCTTTATATCATTAAAAAACTCGACTTGAATTTTTTAAACTCGAATTAAATTTTTTAAACTTGAATAAATCAAAAAAAATTTAAATAAAATATAAATTATAAAATATAACGTATCAATTTAATTAATCAAATAGAAATCTTGTGTTGTTGTTGGCGAAGGAAGCGTGTGGGACACTTGATAGCCATAGGACTGAGATTTGGGAGTTGGAAAACTACCAAACGACACGTGTTGATCAAAAACACTCTCGTGGGAGGAGGGAACGCGCTACACCAGACCAGGATCACAAGATGACATATTTTGGTCTGAAAAAACAATAAAAATTGCATAAATAAATAAATTTAATTTAATTGATATATCATTAGTATAATATATAAAGATATAAATATTTATATTTTATTTTTAATATGAAATTTTAACCCCGCACATATATACACTATTGAAATCCATTGTGTTATAGATATAACTAAAAAACGATTATATAATTTTGGTTCACCATGTTATTAATTGTTTTATTTAATAAAATTTATTTATTTAATGATATGTAAGAAAGAATGAAAAATTCATCTTATAAAAAGAAAAAATGGTAAAGATTCATTTTAGAAAAAAAATAAAATAAAAATTATTATTGGATGAGAGCATGGATGACGGGATGAACGAAACTTATCTAATGATTTTTCCGACATAACGTCAAGAATATAAGGATACTAACATTGATGAATAAAAATCTTTTGCTCCTACTTAAGCCTCCTTCTATTCCACACATTTAAATATTAAGTTTTAAACTCTAATTTTAATTTTTATATTCTAAATTCTATGTCGTACAAGATACATCGTAGATCTAATTTTTAAATTCTAATCATAATCTCTAACTTTAAGTCCTAAACTCATAATTAGAATCGTTAAATAATTATTTAAAAATAAATGATTTTAATTGTTTAGATTATAGATGACTTGAACCAGGTTCGCCTAATAATATCTCCTAAAAAAAAGGCAGATCATTGTTTGACCGTGTCAAAGGATTAAGCTACTATGGAGTCGTCCCCTTCTCAACGAAAAATTATTAGGTGATCATGTTGATCACGTCATCTATAATCCCAAACAATCAGGACTATTGATCTTAATTTTTTTTCTAAGTGAATCATTATTTATTTCCTACATGTAGTTATTAGATGATTATTTAAAGATCAACGATACTGATTGATTAGATCATAAATGACGTGGTGAATAGATTTCACCTAATAATCTCTCCACAACTCAAATGCAACACGTGGTCTCATCTTATATGTCTCCAATGGAACTCTAGCTCTCTAGTCTCTTCAGTCTCTATCTATATATACCTTCTTCGCTCCTCCCCGTTTCCCCTCACCAGTCACTCCGCTTCCCACTACATTTTCTCTTCAACCAAACATCACAGAAGCAGAAAAGAAAAAGAACATAATATTTCTCATAAAGTATAATATCTTGTTTGCATGTTTGTATGGCGACTTCATCAGCATCATCGGTTGCTAGTGGAAGCTGTTGTCTTAAGGTGACAAAACTCCCGGTTTCCAAATCTTCTTCTTCTTCTTCCTCCTCTATAGGTTTCAAGAAGGGTAATGAAAAAGAATTCTACATTTCGTGTTCTCTTCAAAACCCTTCGATTCTGCATTTTCCCAAGAAACAATCACCGGGTTTCCCTCCGTCGCCTTCTTCTACTCCGACGAAACATGGTTCTTCTGTGGAGAAAGCTCATTCCCAAAAGCAATGGAATCCTTTGCAACGAGCGGCGGCTATCGCTTTAGATGCGATAGAGAATGCTTTAGTTTCTCACGAGCGTCAACATCCTTTGCCGAAAACAGCCGACCCCGGAGTACAAATCGCCGGAAACTTTGCACCCGTCCCGGAACAGCCAGTCAAGCAGATGCTTCCTGTTATCGGCACAATACCGGAATGTATACAGGGAGTCTACGCTCGAAACGGGGCGAACCCGCTTCACGAGCCGGTGGCCGGACACCATTTCTTCGATGGGGATGGGATGGTTCATGCGGTTCAGTTCGAAAATGGCTCGGCGAGCTACGCTTGTAGGTTCACCGAGACGAACCGTCTTGTTCAAGAAAGATCATTCGGGCGTCCAGTTTTCCCTAAGGCCATAGGTGAACTCCATGGCCACTCGGGCATAGCTAGGCTGATACTTTTCTATGCTCGTGGCCTATTCGGACTCGTTGATCCGAGCCACGGCACCGGTGTTGCGAACGCCGGACTCGTTTACTTCAACGGCCACCTTCTCGCAATGTCGGAAGACGATTTGCCTTACCATGTTCGTATCACACCGTCCGGGGACTTGGAAACCGTTGGCAGATATGATTTCGATGGTCAGTTGAAGTCTACAATGATTGCTCACCCCAAAGTTGATCCACAAACGGGTGAATTCTTTGCTCTCAGCTATGATGTTATCCAAAAACCATATCTTAAGTACTTCAAATTCGGACCCGATGGTACGAAATCACCCGACGTAGAGATACCGGTTGATGGTCCGACAATGATGCATGATTTCGCCATCACCGAGAACTTTGTCGTGATACCGGACCAGCAAGTGGTGTTCAAATTGGGTGAAATGGTTCATGGTGGTTCACCGGTGGTGTATGACAAGAACAAGGTATCACGGTTCGGGGTATTGGACAAGAATGCCGTTGATGCTTCCGGAATTAAATGGATTGAAGTACCTGATTGCTTTTGTTTCCATCTTTGGAATGCATGGGAAGAGCAGGAGACAGATGAAGTTGTCGTGATCGGCTCCTGCATGACGCCCCCGGATTCGATTTTCAATGAATGCGAAGAGAATCTCAAGAGTGTTCTGTCCGAAATTCGATTGAATTTGAAAACCGGGAAGTCGACTCGCCGTGCCATCATTTCGGAATCCGAGCAAGTGAATTTGGAAGCAGGCATGGTGAACAAGAACCTACTCGGAAGAAAAACTCGGTTCGCATATTTGGCTCTAGCTGAGCCCTGGCCTAAAGTGTCAGGATTCGCCAAAGTCGACCTCTCCACCGGGGAAGTTAAGAAGTATATCTATGGACACCAAAGGTACGGTGGTGAGCCTTTGTTCTTGCCTCAAAACCCCGACTCTCCGAACGAAGACGACGGCTACATTTTAGCCTTCGTTCACGACGAGAAGACATGGAAATCAGAGCTGCAAATCGTGAACGCCATCGATTTAAAGCTAGAAGCCACGATTCAACTTCCATCTCGAGTTCCATACGGTTTTCATGGAACATTCATAAGCACGAAGGACTTGGAAAAGCAGGCCTAGATTCATCACCCATTTTAGATGATCAACAAGAGGGGATTTACCACAGGGTTTTGTGGGGCTGTTAGTCCTACACTTTAGAACATTCTGGGAAACACAGCTCGCAGCTTTTGTCTCATAGAAGCTCAGCTGGTTTCTGCTTATTATTTCACTTTGTGTTCATTAAACAGTACATAAAATCACAGGAAAATTACTGTTTCCTCTGTAATTCCCTGCTTCCTTATCAAATCTTGAAATTTACACTACATTTACATCTTTCTTACATGAAAAGTGCCTGTACTACATATATATTTGCATAGACAACCGGCAAGACAAGACAAGCAAGTTGATTTGTTTAACATATCAAATGGTTTGCAGCCTGCAGGTTTGGTCCATTTTTGACAAGAACAATCAAGTTGAAATCTTTAAAAACAATGAACAAATTAGAATCCAACATGTTTAAATGTTAAAATAATCCAAGGAAAAAACGACAGATTAGACATCTTTTACTTTAAGTCAACAACTCTTACAAGTTGTTAACTGATAACCCTTTTTTGTCAGATTTGTTTTCAAGTCCTGTCTGATTTAACCATGCAAACCATGAATCTCTTCAACTTGGAGAGTGGATGATGTTCAAGTCCACGTCAACAGCACTTTGATTGTCAGAACAACTTGAGACTGTGAATAATTCAGATTCCCCCTCAAGAACAGAAAGCTTACCTATTGGATTGTAAATCTAACCCTGTCCATGTATCCCAATACAAAGTTATATAAAATAAGGGTATGGGGCAGCTACTCTGTCTGTTTGAGGTAGGATAAGTGTCCTTTGTTTTCTGTTTATGTTCATTGGAACTGGCTGCCTGGCTGGTGTTTTAGGTTCTTACAGTTCTTTAACTTGCTGCTGGCTCGAAACTCAAAAAGTCATGGAGTAGTTTTGTTTTCATATTCTAGGAGCAATGCTCAAACATGTCATAAGCAACTTCAAACATTCCGTTTGACTGTAATGGTCTGTCCCATTTTGCTACTTGCATAGAGCACTGGAGTAGATAATATAGATCGCGAGTTACTCAAGTCTGACTTAACCAAAGTTCGATTTGATTGAATTCAGTTTGATTTCTTAATAAGTTGCGCTCGACTACTAAAAAATATATCATACTAAAATTTTATTTTTTAAAATTAAATTGAATTAATATATATTGTTGAATAATAATAATAATATTGTTATTGTTGTCGATTGAGGTCTGTTTCATCTTCAAATTATTCGAATTTTGTGACCGTCAAATAAAATTGTTCATGTGATATAAGGATTTCTTACATTGTTTCATAAAAGTAGGATTTCCACATAACCTCATTTAAGGGAGTTTCTTTAATGCAGTTATGAATTGAACTTAAATTACTAAATCAAAAGAGTCGAGGGATTATGTATTGAATTACAAAGAATACAGGGACTGGAAGAAAATTAGACCTAAAAGTAAAGCCCAACAGCCTAATAGCTCAAGAAAAATATACAAATGGGCCGTTGTTGAAAATGCAAAAAGCCTAAAAAACTAAAAGGGAAAATTACATGACATTGCTGGCCCAATCCCCCCATCTTTAGGAGCATATAGATGGTATAATTCAGTATAAATTAATGACATCACTTTATTGATGACATCACTTTAAATTAATGAATTTAGGATTTAAAGTTAGAGGTTAAAGATTGTAGCTAAGGTTTAAAAAATTAGGGATATAGTATATTTTTTAAGGTGTAGGTTTTAGGGTTTAAAATTTAAAAAATTAGAGTTAAAATTTAAAATTTAATTTTTTAAAATTTTTTAATACTAAAAAAAAGATACAGTTAAAAACAAGAATTTTTTTACTTGTATAATCCATCAATTAATTAATAAAAAATATTTAATCGATTATTTTTTAATATTTTTAATTATTTTTTTAAAATTATTATAAAATATTAAAATCAAATTTAACTCCTATTAATTTTTTTATTTTTATTTTTTTGTTGTTGGGTACGTTCAATCCAACTTTCTACGTATTTCTCTTCCCCATAAAACCATCAAACCAAACCCCTAATCAGCCTCTCTCCCTTTATTGGAAATTTGGAATTCGATGGCACCAAAGCGTTCAAACCCCATTGAAGTCCCACCCGGCGCTACTTCATCTGATGAGGAAGAATTTAGTTCCGATGACGATAGAGGATCTACAACCGAGGGAGATGAAGAAGAGAAAGAACCCCAAACCCAGTCTACGCCGTCGATCCAAAAGACCCCGCCATACAGGCAGTCTGAATCCGCCACACCCGTACCTGGGAATGAAGAATCCGAGGATGAGGAATCTGGGTCTGAGTCAGAATCCGAATCCGACACGGCCACACCGAATGTCAAGCCTATTGCAACGAAAACCATGGAGGACATGAATGCGAAGAAACTCAGATTCAACAAGCCCGTGTCTTCTCCCGTTAGGGCTTCTTCGTCGAAACGACCCGGCGATGTCGACTCGGATGCCAAGGAAGCGAAACGGCCCAAGAAGAAAGCCGGGGAAGAAGTGAATAGTTCGGTTCCTGCTGCGGAGGAGGTGAAAAAGACCGGCGAAGATGCGAAGAAGCAGCTTTTCCAGCGGTTATTCAGTGAAGACGATGAGATTGCTTTGTTGAAAGGTATGTTGGATTACTCTGCTAAAAAGGGGGCTGATCCCTGTGCTGATATGAATGCATTTTATGATTTTGTTAAGAAATCGATTCATACCGATGTTACGAAAGCACAGTTGATGGATAAGATTAGAAGGTTAAAGAAAAAGTTTGAAAACAATGCCGGGAAAGGTAAAAAGGGTGAAGACCGAACTTTCTCTAAAGCCCATGAGCAGAATGCTTACGAGCTGTCGAAAAAGATATGGGGCAAAGAAGGTATTAGTGGAAAGGTCGAGTCTTCAGCTGCTAAGTCCAATGGGAAAGCCAAGGCGAATAACAAGGCGGTGATTGCAATGAAAGCCGAGGTGCTTTCTTCACCCGATAAGAAAGTAGATGCCGGGGTGCCAATGGAGGTTGATAAGGTATCCAGGAGTTCCAGTAGTAGTTTGTTTGATAAAAGGTCGTGTGTGTCTAGCTTGGAAGAGGAAGTTCTAAAGCATCCTTTAGATATGGTTGACGGCGAAAAGAAGGCGGCTTTGGATGCGAAATGGAGGAAATTGCAAATAGCCGAATTGGAGCTCTTTATCTGGCGAACTGAATTCGTCAAGGAGCATGCCATGTTGGTGCTGGAATCTTATAAGTCCGAAGACAAATAGAATGCTAGTATAATCAGTGATATTTTTATGTGCATTTTAAAGAATGTTAACTTATTGTGCTTATTAGATAAGCTGGTTTTGCGTAGCTAGTAGTGGGGTATCTGTAGACTGTAGCCCATGCCATTGGTAACTTGGGATCATATTTATTTCTTGCATAGAGAGTAACTTATAAAGCTGTTGTTTTTTTGGTTGCTTATGTGCGCAATAGCACGCACTTAAGCTTATCTTATTATGTTTGGATTTGTCTCATGATTTTTATTTCATATATTTTATGGTTTTATTCGAGAAAATTGTTTCTAATGAAGTGTGTTTCAGGATGGTGGCTTCTGATGCTTAACTGTCTTTGTGCAATTCTTTTATAGACATATTTTCCTTTTGATCCAGCATCCACAGGCTCTGCTTTGATTAAATTCTCAGCACTATGTATGTATTTTTCTATGCTCCTTATATCCACTATTTTGTGTCTTCTTTGTTTCGGTCTAGTCTAGTCTAGTTTACTCGTTCCTGCCAGAGATCTTGATAACTGTTGATCTCACTGATTATTGATATGGTTCATAAAAATGTATGCCACAACATAGAAGGTTCACTTAGCTAGATGAATGTGTCTGATGATTGTTACATTTGCTCTGGTTTTAATTTCATTCTTTTGTAGTTTATGCTTATATTTTTTTATCATATAATGCTATGGCATATTACATTGTATATATTCATGCAATAATTCTCTTCATTTCGTTTTAAAACTCGAACCATTTATCTATGCCTGGCCAAACGTATGATGCAATCTGAAATGTCTTGGGCAGACATATATATGAATATTTTAGTTTGCTTTTCAGGTGGCTATGTGTGTTTTTTATATAGAATATACATTCAGGGTGTAATGACATTTTGTGAAAGCCTTTTCTTTGGTTCTTGTATAGTAACCTGATTACAGGAGATTGTTGTCATTTGGCTGCTGAGAAAACTTGAATCAAGGTGGAAAAGAATGGTTCAAGAAATCTGAATTCTGAACTTGGCATATAACAGTTGGCCAAGCATGTAAAACATTCATTTACATTTTTTTGACTAACATGATTTTCAAGCATGTAAACCATTCATGTTTTTTTTGACTAACATGATTCTCATTCTGTTTGCTTTTTTTGTGTTCAAACTCATTCTGTTTGCTTAGGTTTAAGATTTAGGCTTTGTTTTTCATCGAAATCTAAAAACTTGGTTTGGGGGGTAAACCAGCGTATGCAAAAGTCAGTTTCGAAACGATTGTTTGAGTAGAAAAATCGACAAATGTTCGGACATTTAAAGTTAAACGTGAATTATTTGAGTGTTATTATTGTTGGTGAACGGATGTTTCTCACCGTAAAACTAAAAACACATTCTTTAAAATCAGTATCCGTATTAACCAATCACAATTGGCTTATAAAATCCAATCCAAGTACCTTATAAGTCGTTTTATAGGGATAATTGATAAAACTGAACTAAATTGGTCAAACAACGGTCAACTCGTTATAACCTTATTTTTATCTAAAAAAAATTAAACGTATTATATGTATTTATTTAATTGTCACGTTAATATTTTTTAAACAAAATATATTAATAAGCTCTTGTGACTTATAATTATATGAACTTGATTTGATTTAGTTCCAAATGGACGTGGGAGTCTACATTTTATCATCCACAATCCAATAAGTGGCCCTCCTCCTCCATTTCAAGATAACCCCCCATCTGTTATCCACAAATCAAGATCCCACCTTTCAGCTTCTTCTTCCTCATCATCTCAATCCTCAAACAAATTCCATACCCAAAGTTTCAACCTTTCATCAATGGCTTCCCTTCACAAAACTTCAATCTTCCTTCAATCAAAGCTCCGCCCTTCTTCGCATCTCTCCAGGGGCCTTCCTTCCCTCAACCTCTCCTTCTCAGCCACTTTCCCTTCCCTCAAACTCACCACCACTCGTCCTCTCCATGGTGGAGCCAAGATGTCCGCTACAGCCGCTTCCAGCTACGCCACCGCTTTAGCAGACGTAGCCAAATCAAACAACTCCCTCGACACCACCAGCTCCGACGTCGAAAAAGTCGAGAAAGTCTTCTCCGACGCTCAAGTCCTCGACTTTTTCGCTAACCCCACTGTCGATATCCTCAAGAAGCGTCAGGTTTTAGACGAGATCGTGAAGTCATCGGACCTCCAGCCTCACACAGCCAACTTCTTGAACATCCTGGTTGATGCCAAGAGGATCGACCTCATCAAAGAGATCGCCAAGGAGTTTGAGATGGTTTACAATACGCTGACAGACACTGAGTTGGCCGTGGTGAGTTCGGTGGTGCCATTGGAATCTCAGCATTTGGCTCAGATTGCTAAACAGGTGCAGAAGCTGACTGGTGCTAAGAATGTCAGGATTAAAACTAAGATTGACCCAAGTTTGGTAGCTGGATTTACCATCAGGTATGGGAATTCAGGGTCAAAATTGATTGATATGAGTGTTAAGAAGCAATTGGAGGAGATTGCTGCTCAGCTTGAAGTGGGTGATATTCAACTTGCTGTATGAGTTTTGATTTCTTTTTGGAGAATTTGGTTTCAAACTTTTTTGTTATTATTGTAATTGAAACTGATATACTTAATGTTAAATGTATGAAATTTGAAGTCTCATATGGATGGTTTAGTTGGTACTTGGTTGAGTACTTATAAAATTCACTTAACAGAATTGTTAGAATACCATTTTCTTGCTGGGATTTTTGGTTACTAGAAGAAGAGATGAAAACCAGTTTTGATTTCTGCTTTTCAGTAACTTGGGGCATGGAATGTGGACTGAAATATGGTCCTCATCATAGTGGGGTATCAGTAAGGAGATTGGTTGTTGAAGAACCAGATCTTAGTCACTGTTGGAGTCCAATGCTTAAGAGTTAAACCTCTGAAATTGTTGAATGTTGAAGAACCTGTTTAGTATTGTTGTTGCTTAAAACCTAACTCTTAATCTCGAAAGCTATGTCAACAATAATGTTTAAAGATCTACTTACAGTACCTAAAACTCAAGAAAGTTACATTTGTTTAAAGATCCACTTACATTATGTAAGCTTAAAGAGTTTCTTGAAGTAGAGTATCAAAGAAAGTAAACATTGTGAATTCACCATTGGTTAGGCATCCTCGAAACAGACCGCAAGGTCGAGGATGTTTTACCATTTTTTGTTCTAAAGAACCATGAAATCTGTAGCCACATGTGTGTTGGTTAATCAAATTCCTAGACCACAAGCAAAGTTGTCCCAATGTTGTTTTTCATCTGCAAGCTTGAGACTTCGCTAATGGGTAACTGTAACCATGTCATGGGGTCTGGTTTGGGCTATACCATATTGGAATGAAGACCATGAGCTAGAGAAGAGATTCTAATCGATAAGGACATTAAATAAGTTAATTAGAAGCCATTTAATGCATGACATGGACACATGATACATGGAATGGAGAGTGGGTCAAGTGAAATTTCTGCATTAATGAGATTTCGATGGGAGAAGGAAGAAAAGCTTGGAAGATGGTAACCAAGCCATAACACCGACCTTGTGTGAGAAAGAAAGGTTTGTTTTATTAATTCACTTAGGAAAAGGTTGGTCTGCATGCCTTGAATGTCATTCATTGATTTCACCAGCTACCTTACCTAAATCTCA
The DNA here is from genome assembly GCA_035048815.1 of Abelmoschus esculentus. Taxonomy (NCBI): domain Eukaryota; kingdom Viridiplantae; phylum Streptophyta; class Magnoliopsida; order Malvales; family Malvaceae; genus Abelmoschus; species Abelmoschus esculentus. The sequence goes on from JAUCBN010000001.1 coordinate 12,570,620, forward strand.
TTAATACGGGTATTCAACCACACCAGTATATGCATATTTCCATTATCAACAGCTAGAACAAGGAAGAAGGAAAAAGTGAGAGTAATGGAGAAGGGTAGTGAAAAGAGTAATGGTGTTGTTACTGCTGCTACAGCAAGGTCTCCAATGGCTTTGATGGGGTCTTCAAGAAATGGTAATGAGGAAGAAGTGAACACTAGCATGAGAACTGCTGAGACCATGCTGCGGTTGGTGCCGATGGCTTTAGGGGTTGCTGCACTTGTTGTTATGCTCAAAGACTCTCAGTCTAATGAGTTTGGCTCAGTTTCTTACTCAGATCTTGGAGCTTTCAGGTTCTTCTTTATACCTTTTTTCTCACTATATAAGCTAAGATTAAAAAAAAACTACTTAAACCTTCACAAATTCATATGATTCCCTCCCTGGTAAGTAAGTAGCTAACAGCACCCACTGCACTGAACACCACCAAGAATTTGTATCCTTCTGAAACAGAAATAGGGTCTTTTCATCTTGAACTCAAGTCTTTCACTAGAGTGTTAAAAATCCATTAGGTCAAACAAAGTCAATAGGTGTTTATGGTTCAGTTTTGAATCCATGGAGTTTGCTAGGTTGTAATAAGTGCCAACGAGAGACTGGTTTTATACTAAAGGTGCGAATTTTTTAAAAGTTATATAGTACTATTCGAAATTTAGGGTGAAAATTACAGAATTTGAAGGGCATTGAAATTATATCATCAATACTTAGGATATATAGATAGATAGGTTAGAAATTTGAAATTTTCGAGAGGTGTGACGGCAGTTAGCACAGCTTGATTCATGCCTATGGCCAACCATACTATCCAGTTAGGGTATATAGATTGATAGGTAGGTATGAACTTGTAAAAGGTTGGAGAAAAATTCTACTCCATTGATGACACTAACTAATTTACCATAATTCATGTAATTATCTCATGGTTAAGTTAACTAAGCTAAAGGCTACTTTTCCTGCACATTTTAAAGAAAACAGAAAACTCTGGATCAAAGAATTAACTGGGGTTTCACTTTTCTCAGGTATCTGGTGCATGCAAATGGAATTTGTGCAGGCTATTCCCTTCTTTCAGCTGTTATAGCAGCCGTGCCTCGTCCCTCCACTATGCCTAGAGCTTGGACTTTCTTCCTCCTCGATCAGGTCATCTAATTCAACTTCGTTCTGCTTAATCAAATCAACCATTCATCAGCTAAAACACCATAATCATTTTTTCATCTGCTTTTGATAATATTCCTGCAGATTCTAACATACCTGATCCTTGGTGCGGCTGCTGTTTCGACGGAGGTGCTTTACTTGGCAAACAAAGGAGATTCAGCAATCACTTGGAGTGCTGCATGCGGATCATTTGCCGGTTTCTGTCACAAAGCCACAACATCTGTGATCATCACATTTGTCACGGTGCTTTGCTATGTGGTGCTGTCACTGGTCTCTTCCTACAGACTTTTCACCAAGTTCGATGCACCGGTGAACTACATCAGCAAGACGATTGAAACCACCGTCTTCCATGGTTGATTTATATGTTATGATGGTAGTTTCACGTTCTGTTTGTAATAAAAGATAGTGTTTACGCCATATGACAATGAGTAATCAGATTGCTTACTAGAATACCATTTCTAGGTTGCATCATTTGTTTTTTGTAATGCCAAAAATGATAAGTGATACCATATATAGTATTCAAAATTTTAAGCTTAGTAGGAGGAATCTCTACCCATTCTCCCTTGTTTACCATGTTTGCATCTTCAGGAACTTTGACATACAAACCACCAATCCCATCTTGTAATAAGATGGTAAGCGTACCTATATCGGAATGACGTCTGACACCGACGGTAAGTTCAGTATTAGGACATGTCGAATAAAAGTTCCTATTAACCATCTTCTTTCCTATGATTCCCCATTAAAGCTTCAAGCAATTTCTCACCATCTCATGTGAGGTCTTCAGATATTGAAGAGCATCATCCCTGCACTCTACAGGCCACTGTTGAATAGCTTCATCATCATTGGTGTAAGCCATGCTAATGTAGTCTTTCCATTCCAATGCCCTCTCCTTCTCTGGCACAAAACTCGTCCCATACTTCACTAATGGGGACGGGCTCACTTCTTTGCGATGAACAGCTTTTCTTTCAACAGGCAAGCCGAAGAAGTTATGCGCGGTCTTCTTAAGGGACTCGAGTAGTTCTATAGGAACAGGGGAACACCATGGTTGATAACTCGGAAGAATCCAAGAGTCTCATCAGGGACGAATCTAGGGGTACTAGGGTGCAGCTGCACCTCCTATAAATAGTAAGGTCGTCTATATTTTACATATTTCTTTTATATTTTTATTGGTAATCTAATTTTACACTTCCTAATCTCTTGTAATTTTATACCCTTTATTTCTAATATATCTTCTCGATAGATTATTACTTTAAATGGAATTCTTGGTCAGTATCTGTAACAATTTGTTTGGTCACTTGGTCATGCTCGATTTCTCGTGGCATCGAGCTTTGACAAATCAATGGTCTGAATCTACCATTTGATAGCATTGTTTCTTATTGATTTGCTCGGCAGGTAGCTGAATGTAATCCCTCGGCAGCGTTGAGATGCCGGAGTTTGAAATTTTGAAGAAATTCAAGGACGTTGCCAGACTCCAATTCTGACTAGAAAATAAAGCAAAATGTCAGAATTGGAGAGATGACAAAAGGGTTATTTATGTGTGTTTAATTCATTCGTAGACTTTCATAAATAAAATATATTTAGTTTGAATGGATTAATCAGCAAAATCTTTGAGGTTTGAATTGAAATTTTAAAATTTAAAGACAAGAATGATGTAAGGAAAAAAAATATATTATGAATCATTCTCGTTGCGTCATTTATGATACTGATCGATAAAATATAGTATTAGTAAAAAAATATTGAGATAACAAAATTAATAAATAAATACATTTAGTAAATTAATTTCACGAATGACATTGCAGAAATGACTATTAATATAATTTCTCGAAGAAAAACATTCCACTAGATTTTCTATTGATCCACATTTTCGGGTGAAAATCGGCCGCTTCTTTCTTATTTCTCTTTTCATGTCTTCGTTTTAAATTATAGGGTTTAGGGTTCAAGGTTAAGGGTTGTGGTTAGGGTTTAAGGAATTAGAGGTAGAATGTATTTTTTAGGATGTAGAGTTTAGGATATAGAAAATAAGAGGTATGATTTTAAATTAATTTTTTTTAGAAAATTTCAATAGGATGCATGGAATGATGCATAATAAAGAGGCTGCGGATTTTTACTCCGTGTTTCCATGATTTTATTGCCGATAAATGAATTTTTCTTCATTTAATTTTTATATTTATATATTTAATTAATTTAATTTTAATTTAAAAAATTAATAATTTTAACCATTTATATTTATACAGGATCGTATCGTATTTTCAACAGCATATATAACTAAAGGATTGTTCTTAAGTTTGATTTGTTGTGAGACATTGAAGGGGGCTGTTTCTTGTAGATTAGTCCTTGATTTTGTGTTGAGATTTTTCCCTTGCTTGGAAACATGGTTCGAAATTAGTGGATGTCATGGACTTATCTTGCAATGAAATTACAATATTAATTTTCAATTTAGGATAATATATAATTATAATTAAAAAACGAGCGATGTTGATTTTAGAAAATCCGAGTTTAAGTCGCTTTCCGTAAACATTATCAAAAGTTAAGAATATATATAAACAAAGACTATTTTATAACTATTCGATCATCGTAATAACTAAACAACGGATTTATAATCCAAATATATTTAGACTTTAATTAAAATAACTTTAAACAAAGATTTTTATATTTTAGGACTCGAACTAAAATAAATATAAAATATAGATAAGACTGACAGAATAAAGTAGCCCATGTCTTCTTGTTCAAGCAGACTAGTTGGCTTTAGCAAACTCAAGAGATTTCTTGCCGTCATGTGCATTGCTGAAGAAGCTGTTCATGTAATCTGAGAACACAAATTCAGAGTAACGAGCCACGCCATCTTTCTCCACCACTTGAGGTAATGGTGCAATCTTTTGTGTTGCCTGTGGACTCACAAATATCGGTATCGATACTCGGGATTTTGTACTCGTGGTACGAACTCTATGTTCTGCACTTTTGTACCTTCCGTTACTCCATATCTGAATACAAAAATTTTCTTGTATCAGAATATGATTAACTTTATTGAAATTGAAAATAGTTTTAATGTAAATTTTGATACCAACCTGTAACATATCACCAACATTGATGACTATGGCACCTGGAATAGGAGGAATCTCCACCCATTCTCCCTTGTTTTCCATGTCTGCATCCTCGGGGACTTTGACATACAGACCACCTATACCATCTTGTAATAAGATGGTAAGCGTACCCATATCGGAATGACGTCCGACACCGACGGTAAGTTCAGGATTAGGACATGTAGGATAAAAGTTCATATTAACCATCTTCTTTCCTATGAATACGTCAATGTTGGAGTCATCTAGTTCCACTCCTAGATTCCCCAGTAAAGCTTCAAGCAATTTCGTCACCATCCCATGTGATGTCTTCAGATATTGAAGAGCATCGTCCCTGCACTCTATAGGCCACTGTTGAAGAGCTTCGTCGTCGTCGGTGTAAGCCATGCTAATGTAGTCTTTCCATTCCAATGCTCTCTCCTTCTCAGGCACAAAACTCGTTCCATACTTCACTAATGAGGACGGGCTCACTTCTTTACGATAAACAGCCTTTCTTTCTGCAGGCAAGCCAAAGAAGTTATGTGCAGTCTGCTTAAGAGACTCAAGTAGTTCAATAGGAACTCCGTGGTTGATAACTTGGAAGAATCCAAGAGTCTCTGCAGCTCTAACAATTTGATTCACCACTTGGTCATGCTCGGGCCCGTCGAGCTTCGACAAATCAATGGGCGGAATCTCACATTTGGTAGCATTGTTCTTATTGATTTGCTCGGCAGGTGGCTGAATGTAAGCCTGGGGGACCTTTGAAATGCCAGAGTCCACAATTCCTTTGACGCCATAGCCATCTCGGACGGCAAAATTAAAAAGGTCACTCTCATTATCAAAACTTGGAGCCATTGGGGTATTTCTTTTGTAGTTGCAGAGAGCTTGATTGATATGAAACTGTGTGGTGATCACATCAATCAACCAGAAGGTGTATTTATAGGTGTGCATGCATGGGAAATGGCATGGCTTCAAGTGTTCATCAAAAGAAGGGATTGGACATTGGAATATGACAAATTTTACCTTTGAATTCAAGACAAGTTGCCTCAATCTCCTTTTCTGACCAAAACAACTATGAAAATAGCAAATATGGAAAACCAGATACTCTTTCTGGAAGCATGATGTTATTTCTGTCTGTAAGATGATATCATGATATGATTCAACCCAGAGAAAAATCTCACTGCAGAATGGTTTCAGACCAGTCATGACATCTTCTTCCATCATGTTTGTGTGTTTGGTCAGAATTGGAGATTGTGTCACCTTCCTTGAAGAAATGGATTGCTAATGGTCGTATCTAAACGCCCATTACATTGTCTTGCTGAAAACTTCAAATCCATTCTTGATAACTACATAGATGATTACTCAATTACAGGGTTAATGTCAATTTAATTATTATATTTTTAATTTAGTAAATATACTTATTCTTAAAATTTAATGAAAAATTATACTTAGAGTAAAAAATTTAAAGTATAATTACACATTTGATCTCTGGTATTTATATATTTTTAATTTAATCTTAATTTTATTTTAATAAAATAATTTAATTAACTATAATTATTTTATTTAATTTATGAGATTGATTTTCTTTTTTCAATCAAGTGATGATATGTCATATGTGTCACCTGAATAAGGAAAAAAATAAAAATAAAGAAATGACGCTAAGGAAAATCGAACTCCACCTGTCGATTTTTTCAATTCAATAAATTTAATGACCATCTTTTTCTAGATTTAAGTTCTACAATTTAAAATTTTCTTTCTCTTACCTCCTCAAATGACAATTCCGACGATAATATTATTATATTGACGAATTTGTCTTGATAAAATAAATACAAAAATAATAATAATGTTACGATCAAACGACTGAATCTTCATAATCGTAGATTAAATTTATCTTTTCAAAATTCTTTTTTTCTCTTCTACCATTTTTATCTTTTTCTCTTTCCTCCATTATATCTATTCTTCTTTTTCAACCACTCTCCCACCTATTTAAAATTTAAATTATTATTTTTAAATTAATTAATTATTTATCTCATAATTATAAAAATATTCATCTTCCAAAAATTAATTCCAGGCCAATTTCATATCTTCAATTTGAGTTTCTAACATAAAGATTCAATATTTAGAGTTTAATTCTAAAATTTATTTTTTGAGCTGTTATATTTTTTCCCTTAATTATTATATCATATCAATTAAAATTATAAAAAATATACGTAATATATTAATTAAAAAAAATAATATGATAACTTATTATATGTATTTTTTTTCTTAATCAAATATCATATGTATTTTTAATCAAAATAAAATATTATTAAATATTATTTTTTTAAAAATAAATAAAATATAAATTATAAAATAAATAAAAATGAAATACTAAATATATAATCATCCACGAAACAAAACAATTATAGAGCCAACGTGCAGAAAACATTTCCATGATTTTTTTAGAACAAAGAATTTTAACGTGTCTGAACTCTCAAACTATTTATTATTTAAGAATAAAAAAGTTCCGAACTTTCTCCAATAGGAAGAAGCTAGAGGTCACCTCGCCCGATTCAATCCTGTTGCTGCTCAACATTATTGTTTTTATCGCCATCTCTCCTCCACCCCTGAAAATTCTCTGCAAATGGACGACAAGGAAGAGTTCCTCAAGGAATTCGGTGACTATTACGGCTACCCCAACGCCTGTAAATCGATCGACGACATCCGAGCCTCCGAGTTCAAGCGATTGGATGGTACCTTTTTTCTTCTTTGAATTCTTTTTATATTCATTTCATAGTTGCCAAGTAAGAAATATTTGAACTTTTGGAATGTAGAAATGGAATTTCGAGTTTTTGTTTAATTCTTTTGGGTTGGGTACTTTGATTAGCTATTTTGAGCTCTGGGTACTGTAGATACTGTGTATTTGGACCATGCTGGAGCAACCCTTTACTCCGAGTTGCAGATGGATGCTATCTTCAAAGATCTTACGACTAATGTTTATGGAAATCCTCGTATCCTCTTAACTAGAAAAACATTGTTTTTTTTCTCTTATTGAGCAAATTCCAACTGTTTTTAATTTCTTATTATTTATTCATTTGATTATATATGTTTCTTCCGTTTTGTATGTAAATGAGCTTATAAATGATTGTGAGTTATTTGAAGAACCGAGCAAAATCCTTTAGTAATATCCGTGATGCACTTGTTTGGTTTCATTTTAAGATGTAATGTTTTTTTGAAAGAGAAGCTATAAATTAATTCTCTTAATCTGTTTTGGGAAGTATTGTCTTACCCCATGACTCTACTACGAGCCCTTTAGCAATATCCAGTATTTTATTGGTTTGTTTTGGATAATTGATGGGATTTTTGGCTGAAAATGTAGAGGTTACTCCTGTTGTTTTAAGTTTTGGTCATAGTTGGATTGTCTTGCCCGTTCTTGGAAATAATAGACTTCATATAGAACCATAGGTTATGTTATTCTTGATTAATTTTGTAAGATAGCCAAAGTGATTCAAGTTCAGCCACCAGTGACATTGTAAGGGAAGCACGCCGACAGGTACTATGAATATCACTGTACTCTGTTTTACGTTGCGGTTCTTATTTCTTTGCCAAGCTTTGTTTTATAGGTCGTAGATTTTGTATGGTCTATGAAGTCATAAATGAGTACTTTATAGATGTTCGTTATTGTTCTCTAATTTTATCTGTGCCGGTAAATAAATTATCTTGATGTGTCTGTGATATCAAAATCATTGTGTATTTTGTTTATTTTTCTTGCTAAATAGGTCCTCGATTACTGCAATGCTTCTCAGAAGGATTATAAATGTATATTCACTTCCGGTGCAACAGCTGCATTGAAGCTTATAGGGGAGAACTTTCCCTGGAGCTGTAAGAGCACCTTTATGTACACGATGGAAAATCATAATAGCGTACTTGGTCTTAGAGAGTATCCTGCTAGTTCTACTTGTGGGTGCGCTATTATAAATTGTGGCTGGTGCATTCATGCTATGATTTTTCTTTTCCTTTCTAAATTATCTTATATTCCATGTGATATTAATAGTATGTTCGGTTTTTTGTTTGAAAATATGATTGAACAGGATCAGTATTCTTGTTCTTTCTCTTGGTATTCTTGAATCTATAGTTTTTTCCTTAATAATTTATTAGATATGCTCTCAGTCAAGGAGCTGCAGCGTTTGCTGTAGATATAAATGAGGCTGTGGATCAGGATGGAGCATCTCGAAATTCTATGACTTCAGTTAAGGTATCACAGCATTCAGTGCAGAGAAGAAATGAAGCTAAAGCTCCGGAAGGGGCGGTTATAGGTAACATTTTGATAGATTATCAATTGAAAACTACAGCTACCTGCAAGAAAAATGATTCTGGATGAAATAACAGTTTTTGTACATTTTGCTGAAAGAGGCACAGAGCTAAAAGTTCATGGCTGGGGATTTACAGAGACATGGATATTGTGTTTTCAAAGAATTTTAGTATTTTTTTTTTCTTATCAGATTTTTGCTCAACCAAAAGATTTGTTAATAAAGAGCTAAATGGCTAGAAAGTTAGTATTGATAGTGGTAAAATACAGAGCATACAAGGTTTTCCTTGTTGGATGCTTGACTAAAGAAAATGATAATATTGCTTTCGAAATAATTATAATAAATATTTTTTCTTCTTGAAATATTAACTTAAGAAGGAAAGCATTTGTTGTCCTTGTCCTTGTCACCCTTTAGCTTCATATCATTTTTTCTTGTTGCAGGTGATGCTTACAATTTGTTTGTCTTCCCCTCTGAGTGCAATTTCTCTGGAATGAGATTTAACCTTGATTTGGTGAATATTGTTAAGCAAAATGCAGAAAACATTTTGGAAGGCTCACCATATTCAAAGTATGTAGTTTTCATGCTCTGTATCTCGACATATGTGTCTGCTTATTAAATTCTGATTTAATATGATACTTTCCCCATAAATTATTATCTCTCTCATTAAATTAAGCAGGGTCAACAAGGGTAGCAAATTTTCCATCTGAGAGGTCTGTTTTATTGCATAATCTAACCATTTCATTTTCAAAAGGAAAATAGTAATAAAGGAAAATTTACGTTAAGAGTAGTAACTGTAAATGGAAGAGCCTTATTTGCTTTAGCAAGTAAGCTGAACAGTCATGTTTAAATATATTGTGTTGAAAATTGTCTGCCCAAAATGCATTGAAATATTAACATATAAGTAGCTTCCTGCAAGACTGAAGGTGGGTCCAACACGTTTGTTTTTTGTATCAAATACATTATAGTCGTGTCGAAGTTTTAATAGTTATGGTTTAGCACAGCCTTGAATCTCTGCTGCCTTCTAACTTTTAAAATTTAATCCTACGTAGATAATGATGCATATCGTGTTACTGATCATGCAAAATGGAAAGGTGCAGAAAAGCTTTGTTTAGCGTAAAAATATTCATTATAACTTATTCGTTAGTTTTAAATGTACTCACATTTCTTTGATGTCTTCATTTTAAATGTGTGTTTCTATGCTACTTTTTAGACATTAGTTTTTAACCATTGCTTCTTTTCATTTCCATGGCATAGATTTGGTAATCATCACTGTGTATGTATGACCAGGGGATGTTGGATGGTCTTACTTGATGCTGCAAAGGGCTGTGCAACACGGCCTCCAGATTTGTCTCTGTATCCTGCAGATTTTGTTGTCATCTCATTCTATAAGGTAAATGGATGAGACCATGCAGGACTTTTAAGTGAGTATTAACTCTTTGTTTATCCTGAAATGGTAGAAATTTGAAGAAATTAATCTAACAACATAATGTTGTTTTTCTGAAGTTGTTTGGCTATCCAACTGGACTTGGAGCTCTCATAATTCGAAATGGTAAGTGGCTGAGTCGTAGATTTCTGGTTTCTGATGTTATACCCTGCTGTTGGTTTAAGGAGTTTTTTTTTGTACACAATAGTAAGATAGATCCAGTCAGATATTTTTGCTATGTGAGTGATGTGACTGTGCCTACTGCCTATTTGGTTTGTTGTAATGAAGAAAGGAATCTGTTTTCCATTAATTGATTGTAAGCATGGACTTCTCTTTATTTCTGTTTCCCCCCCTAAACAGTGAGTCTTTCTGCCATAAAAAGATTTAGACTGGTTGAGATTACCATGCATTTCTGGAAAGAGAAACATTTCATGAATTGTGAAAGAAATTGTTGAATTTTCCATTTCGTTGCTCAACAAGTCCTGATTAATTAAATCAAAGTTTAAGAACATGAATCTTTTTTAATATGGTTTTCTAAGATCTAATTTTATTTTATTTTTCTTCCAGATGCTGCTAAGTTATTGAAGAAGACCTATTTCAGTGGGGGTTTGTACCTAGAAGTCTTATTGTGGTTACATATACAATAGTTGTTTTGTTAGTTAACTATAAGTGTTACAGGCACTGTCGCTGCTTCGATTGCTGACATTGACTTTGTCAGAAGACGAGAAGGTGTTGAGGAGCATTTCGAGGATGGCACCGTTTCATTCCTTAGCATAGCATCTATTCGTCATGGATTTAAGATATTGAATACCCTCACTACATCTGCAATGTGCCGGTATGCGAAATTTTATGTCTATATCACTACCAAAATCAAAGATTTTATGAGGATTATCAAGTATTTTATATTATTTACTTGACATCAATGTGAATGTTCATATGATAGCAATAACATGTTTTCCTAAATTATTTCGTGACTTAATTATTCCATTTGTTCATGTATATTGGATTTCTGTTTCCCATGCTTGGTTATCTATTTCTTGTCCTCTATTTCTTTTTGGCCAATGATGGTCATTTTTAGTTACTTTTTTCAAGTTTCATCTTGCCACTAACTTAATATTATTTAATTATTTTCAAATATAGAGTTGGCTTGTTTGCTCCTATAACTAAGTATTTATGGATCATGCTTTCCCCGTGGATTTTGCCTAACTGTTCCTGTCGGATACACATGAGTATAATTCTACTTTGCTTTCGGTTTCTATTGACAATGGCACAATGTGCTTCTGACGTTATTTTCCTTCAGAGAGGGTTATAGATAAATCTGTCTTTGCCATATGTTTTCCTCCCTTTTAACCTTATGTTACATTACTGTTTTGTTTTTGCTTAGCTTGTTAAAGTATTTTGTAGGAGTGTCTCCTATTAACATATTGCTGCTTCCCCTCCTCTTACACCATCCTCTTCTAGGCATACTATGTCACTTACTATGTTTTTGAAGAAGAAGCTCTTAGCTTTGCGACATGAGAATGGAGCAAGAGTCTGCACTCTTTATGGCAATTGTTCTCTGAAGGTTAGTTCCATAACGTAATGCAGTAGATAGACTATATTCCCCCAAATAAGCATTAATTATGACATGTTATGACTGCTTCAGATGTACTTGAAATGAAAAAAAAACAGATGGGAATCTTCTTATGTTTCTTTCCCCCCCTTAATATCAGTTGTATTTTGTAAGGCATTTCAATATTCAGGTTGAATAATGCATGTTACTCTGTATGTGGAATTCGAATACAGTTTTCTGGCTTATAATTGCTTAGTCTGTTCTATTAGGATGTTTGACGCTTTACACTATAATTTGCTTTGATTGTGCTTTCCATTATTTGCATTTATTCTTTTTAATTATTAACCTTTTTTAAGTGTTTTGCAACTCTTCTCATAGGTTTCTATGCTTGACTCTGGCTCTATTGTCTCATTTAACCTGAAAAGACCAGATGGCTCTTGGTTTGGCTGTCGGGAGGTGGAAAAATTGGCATCCTTATCTGGGATTCAGTTACGGGTAAACGAGGCAACTTTCTAGCTTTCTGCTACTGTATCAATATATTTGAGGATGTTCTAGGAAAACTACTGTTATTGATCTAGAGTAAGATTAAAGCAATAATTGATTGCACTTGTATTACTAGCTTAGTGACGGTAATTCTTTTGTCCTTTGCTCTCTTGTTGTAGACAGGATGCTTTTGCAATCCTGGTGCTTGTGCAAAATATCTTGGCTTGTCTCACTCGGATCTTCTTTCTAACTTAGAGGTATGGCTTTGTTTTGGTTGGTTGATAATCTTTTTGCTATATTTTAGTGGTGAGTTGTATGGATGTGGTTGATTTAAGGGAAAGAAATAAAATAAGCTTTGCTTTGAGTTCAGGCTGGGCATGTTTGCTGGGATGACAATGATGTAATAAATGGAAAACCAACTGGAGCAGTTAGAGTATCTTTTGGTTACATGTCAACTTATGAAGATGCTAAGGTGGTTATTTTTTGTTACCTTTAGGGTTCTGCCCTTTATTTCTACTTTTTTTTTCTTTTATTGTATCCATGCACCAGCTGTCACGTGAAAGTTATACTTTGGTGGGGATACTGATCTATTAGAACTTCTGTGGGGATCGTTGATTTCGATAGATAATAGCATGTTGAGATATACTTTGGTGCATGTTTCTGTTTGATGGTATTTACTGGCTGTTGTTTTTTCCTCCGTACAGAAATTTATTGATTTTATAAGAAGTTCCTTTGTATCCATGCCAAGTGAGTTCGAGAAAGGGTACTTGCTCAGATCAAAGTCAATTCCATACCCATCTGAAGGTTATTCAGTGTTTTGGTTCATTTTAATTGCATGGAAATGAAAACTATTTGTTAGCTCTGCAAGTTCTCCTTTGCTTGATTGGCAAATTATTTCCTTCTGCAAACTAATTCTATTATACCAATTATATTCACAGCTATATGTTATTTTAAATACCATGAATATCTATATTATAACAAACAGAAATGAGCTAACAGAAAGAAGAGAGATGGAAAAAGAAGAATGCATAACTAGAGAAGAGTAGAGGAGGGGGGGGGGATCTCAAGTCTATACAGCACTAAATAACACACTCTGCACAGGCAGTATTCTCCAAGTAACATAGTTGTGTGTGCATCTAAACCATTAAAGACCACAGAAATTTGAATATTTGAAACAATCTTCTATCTTCTAAACTTTTGCCCATGGTAAGTACGCAAAAATTCGGCACATGGTATCATATGGTACTAGTTTTGATGGATTCTGATTTTCTATGCAGAGTCATCATTTAATTGTCTTATGGTACTGTTTTTTCTGTGTTTGTGGCATAACATATTGGTGTTTCTGTATTACAGGCCTTGAAGATCGACTATCAAGTTCTGGTTTCTGCCTTAAGTCCATAAACATCTATCCCATAAAATCATGTGCAGGTTTCAGTGTGAAAAATTGGCCTCTTAGCAATACTGGTAACCTGTTGTAATCTTTATAACATTGGCTTCGTTAGTAGTTTATGGTTAAACGAACATGATATTTTTATTTTCCTTCCATCCATATAGTGGATGCTCAAACTGATTTTTTTTATAACCAAGCTGATGTTTTTTATTTTTATTTTTGTCGATTATAGTTTCTCTTTTCTAAAAAAATGTTATTTCCCGTACCCAAAACATATGATAAAACACTGCATGCTTATGAGCAGATTCCATCATAATGTTTACACGAATTTTTTACATTGTCATGATAGCGATATACATACTATGGCATTATTTATTTAGTTTAGTTGAGACCTACTCATTTGCTTGTCGATTTCTTCCCTGTCTATGGTATAGAAGTAAAAGGTCTGTTCACTATTACCTGTCAATGCAGGTCTGCAATATGATCGAGAATGGCTTCTTAAAAGCTTGACTGGCGAAATTCTTACACAAAAGAAGGTTAATATTTTCTCTGCTTAGAAGAGGCCTGTACCTCCGAATGCTGTTTTTTTTGTAGATTTATGTTTCTTATCCTAATTATTGGTTAATATTTGGTTGACCTGGAATGTGGTGATGAATGAGACTCCTTACTGTGAAAATATGATGACTGTAAACAACTAAATATGCATGAATCATGATAAATCTGGTACTAGAACAAAGTTACTTGAATGCAAGTATGGGTGTTGGTTACGAGTGTTTTCCGAAACAAGCATGGTTGATTTATTTATTTTGCTAAGTTTTTCTATGTACTGGAGGGTTTTTGAAACATATACCCATGTCCGAAATGTGTCAGACATAGGTATTTCTAGAAAAATGAGAAGTCGGAGCAAAATAGTCTAGAGCCATGTAAAATTGTGTCTGGTTGGTATATAAAATATGCCCTATAATATATGTTCTATAAAATTTGTTACAATTTATATATTTTTTCTGGTCAATGAATGAATGTTAGATTGTTCGGAAGCTTAATGCATGTAAGTATCTATTTTTGGACAGGAATTTGTTTTCCCAATGGAATTTTTGAGAGGTTAATGTGTACTCTGTTTTCTTTTGTAGGTTCCTGAGATGTCCCTTATTAATACCTTCATTAACATCAAGCAACAAATATTGTCTGTAGAGTCACCCCATTGCAAAAGGAAATTGCAGATCAAACTAGACTCTGATTCATGTCTTTTCGGGAAAGAAGAGTTTTATTTGCATAATCAAAGGTGCAATATGATCGAATAAGTCTTCGTTTTCTCTTATATTATTATTAAGTCATGTTTTTAACATGTTGGAATGTGATTTGCATGTAATTTCAAGCTCCAAAAGTTCTTGCATTTAAAATATACTTGTTTCCTGATTATCAGATATGAAGTCCAATGTTACGAAAACGAAATAAATCAATGGTTTAGTAATGCTGTTGGTCAACCTTGCACGTTAGTGCGATGTTGCCAGTCCGAGTACTGCTGCTCTTTGAACCACAACAGAAGTGTAGGTATGTGCAGAGATGTGGATAGCAGGGTGAATTTCGCGAATGAAGCTCAGTTCTTATTAGTTTCCGAGGAAAGTGTATCCGACCTCAACAATAGACTATCCTCAAGTATGATTTTCAATGAACTCTTCTATTATCCTGCAAGAAGCTGAAATTGGCATTTCAATATAGATTCTTCATGGTTTTAGTGAATTCTCTATGTTTGCTTTTAGTTTTACTAGATATGTGATTGTATTAATCTGATTTTCGGTCTCAGATACGAAAAAACTCTCTGGTAATGGTGCACCTTTCGTTAATCCGATGAGATTTCGGCCCAATCTTGTCATATCCGGAGGTGAACCATATGCCGAAGATGGATGGAGAAATCTCAGAATTGGAAACACATATTTTAGTGTAAGTTCTTCACCTTTAATTGCATTTCCACTCCTTTTCCAATATTCGTCAAGAGTACAAATAGACCGTTCGGGATGCCAGTATTCCTTCGATTTCAAAAACCGCATAAATATAAAACCGGTATCGTTTAATGCGGTACACATGGTCTGTGTTTCTTACTAACTATTTCTTCCACAGTCATTAGGTGGTTGCAACCGTTGCCAGATGATTAATTTTTATCAGCAAACAGGACAAGTGAAGAAGACAAATGAACCTTTGGCAACTCTAGCATCATACAGGAGAGTCAAGGTTAGCTTTCCGAATCTAAAACCGATGAACGTTGCATTTTTCGGTTTTGCAACTGCATTCGAATGGTATTAAGTTTTTCCATGGATTCAGGGGAAGATTTTGTTCGGGATATTGCTGAGGTATGATCCTGATAATGCAGCAGAACCTGATACAAATTCTTGGCTCAAGGTAGGAGATGAAGTTCATCCAAATTCAGAATAAAAAGGTGATAAAACAAAAGAACAGAATAGAAGCATGTACAGGGAATACGGCATACACGTACTACGTAACATAAACACAGACCGGACAGTACGAAGACGTGAAATCGAATATGTTTAAGTACTTAATTCCTTTGATTTATAGGTGGAGAGGATCTTGATAAACATTGTATTTTAAAACAACCTATATTTTATTTTCCACATTTAAAACACGACTAGCTCTTCGTCGATAGGACGAAACCGAAACCCCGGAAGTAGAACATCATTGTCGACAACCTTGTTATCGCAAACACCTCGATGTACGTTCATCTTCTCCGATCTTTGTCCCCGGAGCTGCTTAAGCATTAATAATCCGATTATGGCATGTGTAGTGCATGGACCAGCATCATACAGGGGAAGTGCTAGCTTTGAAAAAGATTATATGTACAGAAGCTTCTTAAATAATGGAAATTTGGAGTCGTCCCACTTGCTGGTATTCTATATACCCGTAATAAAAAAATATGAATAAATATTATTATATAAATAATATATTAAAAAATATTTTAGGTAATATTTATTATCAAGGCATGCAAATGTCTGTTAATGAAGATTCTTGCTCCATTAAAATATTTGCCCCCATGACTTGACTTACCAGTTCAATTGTCTAGAATCATTACTTAGGGGTGAAAAATTAGGGTTCTAGGCTAGAATTTGTATATAATTTGATATTATATAGGATTAAAAAATATTTTTTAAATGAATATATAAAATTTAGTTTTAAATATTATATAATAGGTATTAAAATTTAATTTTTGTTATAAAATAGTCACTGAACAGTTAACTGAGTAGCATGATGGTTATTAAAATTTGTATAACAAAATATCTAATCGTCAATATTTACATATTCAATCAATTTAAACATAAAAAATAGGGTTAAATTAGCAAAAAAAAATGATTGAATATGTAAATATAGAATATTGAACAAGTTATTATTCAAATTTTCATAACTGTTATATCATTCACTTAACAACGGTTAATGACTTAATGATTATTTTATAATAAAAATTAAAGTTTAACATCTATTATATAATTTTTGAAACTTCAGTGATCATTTTATATATTTTTTTTTAAATAATGATCATTTATGTACTTTACCGAAAAATAATGTCAGTTGAGTAATCTAAATGGTTTGTATAGATTAGTCATTAGTCAAAATTCGTAACCGTAAACGTAATCATTAACCATCATTTTTAACAATTTAATTAACCAAAATCACGTAATTTTAATAATTTGATTAATTAACCTATAAAATACGATGATTATACCGATTAAAAATTAGTTTACAACGATTTGATTTATACAAAGAATATTTATTGGTTTGACAAATTTTCAAAATGGCCTGGATTATAATGTTCTAAAAAATCGATTGGATAGCCCAAAGACCAAAAGCCCATGATTAAGCCCAAGAAGAAGAAGAAGAAACTAGCTGATAGCCGTTCATGTTCACTCTCAAACGCACTGCTTACATTTCCTCGACTATAAATTCCTCGTACCCTTCATGGCCCTCGAATTCCTCGTCTCCTGTACTTTCCATTGCCGCCTTTCTCGGTTCCTCAGGTTTGCCTCTTTCATTCTCATCAAGATCCGTCTGGTTTTAGGTCCTTACATCCATTTCTTCTTGCTTTTAATCTTGAATCTTGCCTTCCTTTTCATTTCTCGAATATTGAAGGAAATTTGAATGTTTTTAGTAGTTAATTATGCTGCTACTTTGTTTTATAATGTTTTTGAATGTGTTTATAATTTGGATTTTGATTATGTATAGCTACTATGACTTCCTTCTCCTTTCGTGGATGTTATAGAAAATATGAATGTTTTAGGTGGCAAATTATGATGTTTCTTAGCTCTAAAATGTTTTCGAATGCTTTTTTAATCTGGGTATTGATTATGTATAGCTACCATGGTTTCCTTTTCCGGGATGTTATAGTAAAGATGAGTGATTTAAGTTGTGACTTATGATGTTTCTTGGTTCTAATTTTGAATGTTTATTTTAATCTGGGTATTGCTTATCTATGGATGACATGGTTTCAGATCTTGAAATACCTTTTTTATATTGGATGCGTTTTCTTTTCTTTTTTAGATTGTGCTTGTATTTATTCCTTTTAGCAAGATAAGTAATTATATATATTTTTGTTTGTTGGGCAGGTCGTGGTATTTTAAAGATAAGTCAAGATGGTAAGTTGAATGAATATTTTGTTATATTTTTGGGATTTATCTAATTTCTTGTGTGTGTGTGACGTTTTGATATATATCATGTTGGATGTGTTTCAGGTGAAGTTTACAGCTGAGGAGCTCCGGGCTATTATGGACCGAAAGCACAACATTCGTAATATGTCTGTTATTGCCCATGTGGATCATGGTATGGATTTTTTTAGTTCATGTTTGTTATCAGTGAATCGGATGTAATAGATCAAAGCATTTTTGAGTTACTTTTATTGCAATAATGGTTGCTTATTTGTTTATGTTTGATTGTCACAAGTTGGATGGAATTGCATATATGTTAGATTACTGTAGCTTGAAGTTTCTTTAGAGTAATTGCAAATTGGGATCTATTTTTGTTGATGATTAAAGTTGTCTTTTTGCTTCTTTATGTTTCACAGTTTTTTATACAAGGGTCAGTGCTGTTGTGAGATGTTGGTATTCTATGCATTAGTTCTGATTTAGTTTTAGTTTTTTTTTTAATACAGGGAAATCAACTCTTACCGATTCACTTGTGGCTGCTGCTGGTATCATCGCTCAAGAAGTTGCTGGTGATGTTCGTATGACAGATACCCGAGCTGATGAAGCTGAACGTGGTATCACAATCAAGTCTACCGGTATCTCTTTGTACTATGAAATGACCGACGACTCTTTGAAGAGCTACAAAGGGGAGAGGCAAGGGAATGAATACCTCATCAATCTCATTGATTCTCCTGGGCACGTTGACTTTTCGTCTGAGGTCACAGCTGCTCTTCGTATTACTGATGGTGCCCTTGTGGTTGTTGACTGTATTGAAGGTGTCTGTGTGCAAACAGAGACTGTCCTCCGCCAGGCTCTTGGAGAAAGAATCAGGCCTGTCTTGACTGTTAACAAGATGGACAGGTGCTTCCTTGAGCTCCAGGTTGATGGTGAGGAGGCTTACCAGACATTCCAAAGAGTGATTGAAAACGCTAATGTCATAATGGCCACATATGAAGATCCTCTCCTTGGTGATGTTCAAGTCTACCCAGAGAAGGGAACAGTTGCTTTCTCTGCCGGTTTGCATGGTTGGGCTTTTACTTTGACCAACTTTGCTAAAATGTATGCCTCAAAGTTTGGAGTTGATGAAGCGAAAATGATGGAAAGACTTTGGGGTGAGAACTTTTTTGATCCAGCTACCAAGAAGTGGACCTCCAAGAACACTGGCTCTGCTACCTGCAAGCGTGGATTTGTTCAATTCTGTTATGAACCCATCAAGCAAATTATAAACACTTGTATGAATGATCAGAAGGATAGACTCTGGCCCATGTTGCAAAAGCTTAATGTCACCATGAAATCTGATGAGAAGGATTTGATGGGGAAGGCTCTAATGAAGCGTGTAATGCAGACTTGGCTTCCTGCAAGCAGTGCTCTCCTGGAAATGATGATCTTTCACCTTCCCTCTCCTAGCAAGGCCCAGAAATATCGTGTTGAGAACTTGTATGAGGGACCACTTGACGATGTCTATGCCAATGCTATCAGGAACTGTGATCCTGAAGGTCCTCTTATGCTCTACGTCTCAAAGATGATTCCTGCTTCTGATAAGGGTAGGTTCTTTGCTTTTGGTCGTGTCTTCTCTGGCAAAGTTTCAACTGGTTTGAAGGTCAGGATCATGGGTCCAAACTATGTACCTGGTGAGAAAAAAGACTTGTATGTTAAGAGTGTTCAGAGAACTGTTATTTGGATGGGAAAGAAGCAGGAAACTGTTGAGGATGTCCCTTGTGGTAACACAGTGGCCATGGTTGGGTTGGATCAGTTTATCACCAAGAACGCTACTTTGACTAATGAGAAGGAAGTTGATGCTCACCCAATCCGTGCCATGAAGTTCTCTGTCTCTCCTGTTGTCCGTGTTGCTGTTCAGTGCAAGGTTGCATCTGATCTTCCCAAACTAGTTGAGGGGCTGAAGCGTTTGGCCAAATCTGATCCTATGGTTCTGTGTAGCATTGAAGAGTCAGGAGAGCACATTGTTGCTGGTGCTGGAGAACTCCACCTTGAGATCTGTCTCAAAGATTTGCAAGAAGATTTTATGGGTGGTGCTGAGATCATCAAATCCGACCCTGTCGTGTCCTTCCGAGAGACTGTCCTAGAGAGGTCTTGCAGGACAGTGATGAGCAAGTCTCCTAACAAACACAACCGTCTATACATGGAAGCGCGACCCCTGGAGGAAGGTCTTGCCGAGGCCATTGACGAAGGGCGTATTGGTCCTAGAGATGATCCCAAGATTCGTTCCAAGATTTTGGCAGAGGAGTACAATTGGGACAAAGATCTCGCTAAGAAGATTTGGTGTTTTGGCCCTGAGACCACTGGTCCTAACATGGTGGTTGATATGTGTAAGGGGGTTCAGTACCTGAATGAAATTAAGGATTCTGTTGTTGCTGGGTTCCAGTGGGCATCAAAGGAAGGTGCCCTGGCTGAAGAAAACATGAGAGGCATCTGTTTCGAAGTCTGTGATGTGGTTCTCCATGCTGATGCTATCCACAGAGGTGGTGGGCAGATCATTCCAACAGCTAGGAGAGTTTTCTATGCTTCTCAACTCACAGCCAAGCCAAGGCTTCTTGAACCTGTTTACTTGGTCGAGATTCAAGCCCCTGAGCAGGCACTTGGTGGTATTTACAGTGTTCTTAACCAGAAACGTGGACATGTATTTGAGGAGATGCAAAGGCCCGGTACTCCACTTTACAACATCAAGGCTTACCTTCCTGTCATCGAGTCCTTTGGATTCTCTAGCACTTTGAGAGCTGCAACATCAGGACAAGCTTTCCCACAATGTGTGTTCGATCACTGGGATATGATGTCATCAGACCCAATGGAACCAAATTCCCAGGCAGCTGCACATGTTGCTGAAATCCGCAAGAGGAAGGGACTGAAGGAGCAGATGACTCCTCTTTCCGAGTACGAAGACAAGCTGTAAGCTAAGAGAAGTAATAATTAACGGCATGACTTATGCTGCAATTTTGTTTGTGTTTTCTGGCAGGCTATTTTCTATAAGGTCGTTTCAGATGTTTGTTTTGATGATTCTTGAGATGTATTCCAAACTACATTTTTTATGAACTTATAATATTTTTCTTATCTTCATATGCCTACTTCATTTACAGGTGGTAAGAGTAGTTTTAAGATTTACTAAAATTGCCTGTGCATCGAGTGAAAGGTGAAGCTTTTGAGTTATAACAGGAAGAGGATACCATCAAAGGTTTTAATGAAGTTTTATATGTATGGAAGTAGAAAACGAACATGTCCAAATTTCTTTCATTTCAAACCCTAAAAGTTAAAAACCCTTGTTTGAGAAAGAACCCTTTCTTGGTTTTTCAACTTAGATAGTATTAGCCATTGATGTGAGTAGAAGAAAAGGATGCGGTAGAAGGATTATGGTGAAGAAAACAGGATATCAAAGCAAACTATGGGTGGGTTTTCCCCCTAAATGATACGAGATTTTACTACAGAAACCCGGGAATCTTCAAGTGGTTGGTGTAATGAAACTGGATGGACTGATTGATGGGAATGAATGCCAGAATTATTAACCTTTTGCCCTCAAACATGGTATTATTTGGGCCCAACTCTTGTCAAATGCAGAGAATATAGTTTCTTTGTCCGATTAAATAACTAAAAGTGTGTTTTATAGCTTATTAAGTTTTAGTCATTGAACCATTTCTTCCAAGGTATGTATTTCATAGATTACTGCTTCATTTTGATCATTGAAGTGAAATTGATTGTCTTTTACTCAATCCCACATTAGTTTTAGTATCTGGACTGTGACTGCACATCTTCAACATGTAAAGCAAAAGATGCATATGCCATACACAAATGGCATTATGAAACAAATATGTGAAGTGCTTATAGGAACTTATAATAAAGTGGTCAATAAGCATTAGGCCTTAAGTAATTTGTGCCTATGAGTATTTTACTTTCCAATCTATTAATGATCAATAGTAATTTGTGATGATGCATGTGTCATCTGTTTACATGGAAATGATGTCTCTTTGGTCTGAGAGGAAAGCATGTGGGAGGAAGGTAACTCATCCATGTGTTTGATAATATGCATGATAGAACTGTTTAATACTTTAGCTATGTAAACAAAAAGCAATACACATTGATGGCTGTAATCATGTTATTCTCTAGCATTTTTTTATTCTCTTCAACAAACAGCCTTTGTGGAAAGATAAAACCATACTGAAATCTGGGGAATTTATGAACTTTCACTGCAGTTTCCATTATGCTTGCATCCTTACACTTGCTGAAATGATGACATTCTTCAAAATGAAGGCAATCATATTTGACTGGAAATAGATTCCTTTATCAACGGTTATCCTTTAACCACCCTTTGTCAAGATTGTGTTTTGCAATAGTCATGCATGATGGTATAAAATGATAGTTATTGTGGGAACTGATGTGGAAAAGACTATAAAACAGCAAAAAAATAAAAAATAAAGTGAAGGTATAAAGCATCACTGATACAAATACTGAGTGCTATCATATTCTGCAGAAGATGAGGGAACTTTAGCTTGTTCTGATTAGTTAAGAATACTCCATATGCTGACAACATAGAGAGCATGCTAAAATTTAGAACTTCCATGAAATTTAGTTCTTTTACACTAAAGTTATATGCCAATATTCTCTTTAGTTGAAAGTGTTTTATTCATACAGCACAAACAAATGGTATTATATTCAACTTCTTTTGCTTTGTTCAAGCTTTACCTAATTCTATCTTTGGCAGGGATGAATGTAGAATACTCATACTCGAATACATACGTCTAACACGAATACTTTAAAGAAAAGCGTAAATCCTAAACCTTTTTGCTTAATTTAAAAGGTTTTCCCCTCTTAAAAGTGGACTTGGTACTTGCATATTTGTACTGTGGATGGCTGTGTCAGCCATAGAGTTGATGGAATGATGGGGAAGATTAGCTTTTTAATCTTTTGAGTGTCTTTCTTTTAGGTAGGCATGTTTCGAGGATAAGAAAAATCCCACTTTATTGGTATAATTTAACATTTCTTTTTTAATCTTTCAAAGCAGCCTTGCATGCACTAAACTCCTGTCTGTTACCAATAGGCTTAAAACAGGTTCTAAAGTAAATTTCCTTGGTAGTATTAGGCATGAGAAAAGAAAAGGCAACAGCCTTGTTTTACAAAAATGAGAAATCATCTGCATGCGCTTCAACACCTGCAGTAGCACTCTTTCAAAGGCATATATTCTCTGGAAAAAAAAAACACTAACCTTGCTCTTTCACTTATTTCTTGGCATCATAATTAATTGTATTATTATTTAATCCTAAACTTAATTACCTGAAATTAACTTGTTTCATGTTTAGTTCCTTGGCAACATAATATGTTGTAATGAACATCATTTTGGATATTTTTACATCTATACATTGCATGTGGTGAAAACACACATCATGAATAACCTTGGCAACACCGACACTCGAGTATCAAAGTGTTTAACATGAACATCACGAGAATTGATGTGGGGCTCTAGAATTTGATGTTTTTGTCCAATGATGAACATTCAATAGTTTTACATGTCACAAATTCACATTGAAGTTTTGGTTATATATCATATCATATAATGTAGTCCAAAACTATATACATCTGCTGCATCATAGTCTGCTATGGATTTTTAGGAAAAGCATGATGACTAATGAGAAACAAACAGATTTTTTTTCCATATATTTATATGCCTTACTGTGTAGAATAAATGAGCCTTTCATTATTACAACATCTATGTCTGCTTCTCTGAATAATGAAAGGGTCCAAAGGGTGGTTGGGTGGGAACTGGCAGGTCTCTAGCCTGTGTCATCACTGTCCACCGTTTCCATTATAACACAGAGAGCCAAATTTGAATAAATTAACAGAGAAGTCAGGTAATAATTAAATATCATTCATGGTGGATCCCAATCCAAGGGCCCCTATGTATTTACTAACCCACACCCTCTTCTGTTGTTTTTCATACGACCCTTTTGGCTTTTCATTAAATATAGGCAGCCTAACCATATTGATGTTCAAAAACAACAGGTTGTTACCATGTCACATGATAGTGATAACTTAAATCTCGAATCGAGTCATACTGGACCATGTCTCGGGGCGAAAAACTCTTCGGTACTGTTTTTTTATATATATTGATAATCTCCTAAGCAATGTTGTCTTATCCTTGAGCTGAAACATAATTTAAAAAGGGGGCCTAATAGCCATGGATTGTAGTTTGTACTTGTAAGTTTCCAATTATTCCTAGAAAACCAGATGATGTGAACATAGAAAAATTACAAACAACTTGCTGAAAACCTGTTAGAATAGGGCCCCATGTTTTTTATCTGATAGCATTTAGCATCATCTCTATTAGTGGACAAAACACCAAAAATAATTCCTTATCATGTGAAAGATTAAAAAAAAAAGTAGATGCTAGTGTTTAATTATATTCACATGTTTGAAATTACCTTGAACCTTCCAACATGTTTGATTGATTGAATGATGAAATATGATTCACACTAGATGTAATCTTTTAAGATTTTGCACTGATCCTTCCTCCATTTAGGAGCAAATATTAAAGATTGATTAGACAGATAACAGTGCCATTAAAGTGGAGGCAGCTGGTCAAGCCTTCTTGAACACTGCAGAAACACAGTTCCTTTCAATGCATTTAATATATGTATGTATATGTATATCATGAGTGCAAAAAAGCATGGTGTCAAAATCATCTATCTGGAGTTGTGGTTTTTATAGGGACAAGAAATTTTGCATGGTCCAGTCCATTATTGGTGGACCAAAATCTTTTCCCTATCCTTCTGCATATGCATAATGAATTGTTTAGAGAGACAGCACAATATGTTATTATCATGCATTTGTGATGCTGGACAAATAGTACCATATTTTTTTTTCTTACAATTTATCTGGTCCAAAAGAGATGGCTGATTCTTTTGTAATGTCATCTTCAACTCCATGCTCATATGTCTTTGTCACTGTTAGAATGTACAACTTTGAAAGAAAGGGGAAAAAAGACAAAAGGATACAGAAAATGGGGGGATACAGATGAAAAGAACATAGTACAGACCATCTATCTTTGTTTCTTGAAACAAGTCATTGCATTTACATCAGGAAATCACTTCAACAGTTTTTAGGTGTTGTAGCAGTAGATTGTCCAATCCAATGTTACATAAATATGACGGTAAATAAATCGATATCGTTTTAATAAGATCTTTAGCTTAAATATGATAAATAGAGAACGGGGTTTAAAAATCTCATTCTTAGAATAAAATCTAACTTGACTCGGCTCGTGATCTAATCGAGATATTTGTACCATCAGACACATGAAAATCTATACATGTTAGATATCATGTCTGCCAACTTTCCTCAACCCCAACAAAACTACATGAATGATTTGTGTGGTTGGCCTTTTACAATGGTTGCCTAGTGTTGACAAGATGGTACTATATACAAACACTTTTAGACAAAGTACTCACTATATAGATAAAGATAATATTCGTTTATACATCGTAAGAGATTTTAAGTTTTATATATTTTTTAGTTCGTTCGGACGACATAAAAAAAGAGTAAAGAGTTAATCTTTTGTATTTATTTCACTCATCAAACGATCTAAAAACATGTAAAATTACGATTAAAAGTGAATTTTATCCAAGGATGGGGAGAGTTTGGTTAGCATCCACCATCAGCAAGAACATATTTGTAAAAGACCTTATGGTCACATGGCACATGGATTCATTGAGTTAGTGGATAAAGCTGATGTTTACACTTGCCCAACAATCTATCACATTTGCACTATATAAATACCCTTTTCTCTAATCTTTAGCCTTACTCCACCCAATTGTGATCCTATGTAAGAAAAGTAGTCTCATGGCATTGAAATTCCAACATAAAGAGCATAAAAAAAACTTTCATTGTGTAAGATATGATTTCAAGGTGAATGGTTTAAGCACACTTCTTTTGGGGGAGTTTGTGGGATACCTAGACCCACCAATTCCTTTTTAAAAAGAAAATTGTATAACCCATCACAATCCATTAATTAAATTAAGGGTTTAAAAATCCTAAAAATTATCACGATACAGTAAAAAGAGAAGTCCTCACTTCTTTCCTTATAAATAAATTCTATCGAAGATTGAACCTTATTTTTTTTATGCCACTTCCCATTGAAAATGAAGAAATGAGCTCTTTGTATGTATATTATCGAGAGTCTTGTTGAAAATGTGTTTAGCCCTGAACGAAAGAAAAGAGTATTCCGTGATAATTATAGAAATTTAAGTGTACAGGACTAAACACAAGAACGTGCAAAACATAAATGGATCACTACAAAATTATTGAAAATTTTATCTCGGATATAGATTTCGCAAACTAAAATTATTTAGAGATAGAAAGAGAGGGAAGAATAAAATTAATTCCAAACTAAGTTAATGAAAGAAATTATGAGTGCCTTTCTCACAAAGTTAGGGTTTCCATCCAAGTAGGGGTCCATGATTCTTGTTGATTGAATCAATATTCTATGCTTTTGTACTGTCCATTGCTTTGGTTACCCCACACACAAATGAATATGATTTTTTCTCCATTTTTATCAATGAAGAGGACAACATATTTGACACATATAAATCCCTTTAGATTAAATCTCCATCACCTTTAAACAAAAAATATTTTCTTTAAAAATTAATAAGAAGCATTGTCCTAGATCCTTTTTAGAATTCTTTCTATCATAAAAATTCAAATAATTTATTGAAAATCAAAAAAAAAATTCGAATGTAAATTTTTATATGAATCAAATCTAGTCAGATCGTAATCTTATTTTTAAAAAATTAAAATATTCATAGAAATTTATTTCAAATCAAATTCGAATATAAATAATAAAATGTTATAGACAATCCTAGTCAAGTGTCATTATCTTAGTGGTTGGCATTTTGTTGCCTAGGGGAGTAGATTAGAGCATTTGTCTATTATTATTATTATTATTATTATTATTATTATTATTATTATTAAATAAAAGTAACACTATTTTGATTTATGTATTAATGTCAAATAATAATTATGGGGGGAAATGGGACCAAAAACAATGAAGTGGTGATTTTTAGTTCCCATATAGTAAAAAGTTTTATAATTTTTTTTGGAATATTAAATGATAGTAAATACATAATTAAGATTAAGAGTAAAAATTATAAAGATTATTAAAAGATAATAGGAGAATAATTATAATCTTTTATTATTTTAATTTAATAATCCGAAAAATATAAAAGTAATTGTGTTTTATATTGTGTAAATCAAAAAATATATAAAATTAAACTTAAATTTCTTTAATTTTTATGATTTAATTATTTTTTAAGACTATTTATTTTAAAGTTATTCGATGTGTTCTTGTAATTTTTAATGTTATTTGTCGTAAGTTTTACCTTTATCGTCAAACTTTAGAGTATATTTTGTTTTGAGAATTTGAGTTATAACTTTTAATTTCTTTTATAAAATTATATTTATAAAATCTTTTTATTTTTATTTATATAAAATAATCACTTTAAATAAAATTTCGAGTTTTAATCCTGTAAAAGAAAATACATTGACATAAAATTATTTTGAATACAAATTTTAAATCGATTTGATTCGAGTATTGCTTTCATCTATATTTATGAGTCTCTGTGTCGAGTGTGATACAAGAGTGGCACCGTGTCGTGGCGTGCGATGCGCCTCCTTCAACCACCGCCGACAACTCCTTTTCAGAATCCGCTTGGGGAATACAACTTCTCAAAGAAGATGCTGGAACAGGGAACTGTTTTAATTATATAAATAAAAGTAAATATATAAAATCAAAAGATGCGATAATAGCAGAAGACTTGTTCGGACTTGTTGGCCAAGGATTCGTTTTACCTCTTTTGGCTCTGACACCGCTGCCTTCTACTGTAGTTGTAAATATACATTTAAAAAAATAAATAATTTAATAATATAGTATAATTCGAAAAAATATTAATTATGTATATAGCAATTTATTAAAAAATAATCATTTTTATTTTGTATAAAATAATTAAGATTATTTTTTTTCAGACAGCGACATTTTCGCGCGTCCTACGTGTCAGCTTTTGCCTCCCACCTGTCCCTTTCCTGGTTGACTCCACGCGTTCTTCCCTCGTCAGTTTCTCACGCTCCTATCTAACTTTTTAGCCTTTCCTTTCCTTAGCTTTGTCTTCCACTCTCTCTCTCCCTCTATCTGTCGGGTAGATGCCCATCACTCTGTGGGACCCACACCTGTTCCCTTTTAGATTTTCTAACTCCATATTTTTTAAAAAATATTCATTAATATTATTTACCATGATAGATTTTCCCCTTTTTTTTAACAAATTTACAATTTATGATTTATAACAGGAGTTGCCATTAATCTTTATTTTAAAAAATATATATATTGAAGTAGATTAATCATTAATGTTTTATTTTTATATTAGAGCATGAAAAATATTAAATTAAAATTTTAATTACCGATTAAGGTGCAAAAGACATTTCCCATCTCAATTAAGCTAAAAAAATCTTGAATAACACTGTTGTTTTTGTAATGAATAAAATATTATTTATCGAATTTTTTTGAATAATGGTAAAAATTAATTAATTTTAAAAGAATTTATCGTCAACTCCTTTCGTATATGAATTCATCTGATCTAGAACTTATATTAGGATCTCAATTTCAATTCAAATAGTTTGATTCACGTTTCATATTTTAAAAAATATTTATCATCCGAAAAAAACATACGAAATCTTTATCTAAAAAAATGTATTGAGAAAGATTGATATATAAATCCTTTTAACGAGATAATGCTTTTTCAACTCTTTTAAGATAGAATCTATTCGAAATATATATGTCATGGCAGAACAATTGGGAAGAAAGAAAAATACTAAGGACTAAAAGTCTAAAAAACCTAAACTGGATGTTTGGAGAGAGAGAAAACAGAAGAAAGAATTAATCTGGTTACTTACAAAACTTGGGAAAATCCAACATTTTTTTCTTGAATTTTTTGGGTTTCTTTTCTGGGTATATTGATTTTTTTTTTCTGGTTTATGACATGTTAACGTGAACACTACCAGTTCTGGTGGATTTACAAATGGGGCAAATATGAACCGACGACCCGCAAGCAATACACAGGCACAAATGCCTGCATGGTAACAGCAGCACACTCGATTCCTCTTTCCCGCAATCCCTACACCACCGGCCGCCGGAGACGTTACCTTCTTCGGCGGAAGTGGCTAACATGCGCCGCTTCTCAACTTCCCAACTACTGCCACAACAAGACTGCGCATCATCGACCTCGTCTCCCGCAGGGGCAGCTGTCTCATCTATGCCACGAGCATGCTCGTCCTTAATCTGCGCGGCAGCGGCGAGGACTTGTTCTAGGTTTGTCCGTAACGCGTTGGCCGTCGCCTGGTTGGTCTGAGCCAAATCTCGCCATATTTGGTTCTCTATACACAGCGACTTCACCCTTTCTTCGAGTGCCCAATTTAGTTTTCCGATCTTCTCGATTTCTTCATCTTTGGCTCTCATCTTCTTCATTACACCGCCTTCGATTGCCTCCATTATCTTCCTTGCTTGCCTCTTCCTATTCTCCTCCATTTCCACTCTCATTTTCTCCATCTAAAAACACAAACCACCGAATCCATCAGCATCAAGACATTAAAAAACAACAAATTCCATCAACATCAGAACAAACACTCACATGTTGGGAGATAAGAAGATCAATATCCAACTGTTGCTGCTCCATTTGAAGGGAAAAATCATGACCCAGGAACGAAAACGGAGAGCATGTTTTACTAACGTTGTTGTTCCCATGGAGTTGTTGAACTGGAGAAGGAAACGGAATGATTGGGTTCATGGAATCCCTTGAACGCTTTCTGGGCAATGGAAGAACATTGTTGTACGTCAAACTACTCTCCGCTTTCATCGCCGTCGCCGCCACAGCTGCAACTTTTTGACCATTTACCAAAGAGTTATACAAGGGAAGCAATCCATCCGTCGCTGGAACTCCATATCCCATCTCCGTCCGATACAGATTCCCGTTTGCTTCCATGGGATTCATCGTTTCCCTGTAAACAAAGAACGATTTCAGAGACGAATCAAAAGCGAATGGAAATATTTCGTTGATTCGAGGGTTTGGGTCTTCTTAAAACGAACCTGTTTCCTAAGAATTGAGGGTGAAAAAGCGTGAGATGCCTAGCTTCAACTGCCATGGATTGGAGAGAAAATGAAGAAAAATGACAGCGTTTGAGTTGGCTTTGCTTTGGCTTTTATGAAGGGTGAAATGAAAGAGAAACATAGAGGGTGGTGGTGAGATTTATTTAAGATTCGATTTAATTTAATTCGATTTAACTAAATTTAATTTTATTCGAAATAAATTACATTTGTGGAAAAAGATATAAGGTTATAAAAAAGCAGATTTGTTTGTTGGTTTGGGTACTTTGTCTATTTTAGGATTTGTTTACCAAATTAACCTCCTCCCTTCCTCTCATTAACAATTCAATCCAAATAAAATTAGAAGGTATATAGTTTAATTATTCTCCCAATCTCTAGACTTTTATTTTTTAAAATTCAGTCCCTATGATTATTTGATATTTCATATTCAGAATCAAGAGTCTTATAACTTTGTATTCGACACTTTTCCCTGCTTATTTGATATTTCATGTGTAGTATTGGTTATAGGAATACTTTTTAAAAAAAATAAAACCAAGTAAGCTAACCTATTTGAAGTCTTTTGACAATATTATTAATTGAAATTCAATAATAAATCAAGAGATAGAGGATTAGATTGGTGGGTTAAAATTGCAGTGGCTAAATTTCAGATATATAAATAGTATAGGGACTAAGACCAAAATGTGTAGGGGCACTTTAGGGATGTAGGTCCTAGATCCGGGTTTACCGACTTCTTTACTTAATTGGTGTGAATTGTGATGGAAAGATTCAATAACTTACCGTCAAGGACTCTGCCACGTGTACAATGTCCACGTAAGCATAGCTTTGGGTGTTTTCTTTTTCTTTTTCCTTGATACCCTCTCCTGAAACAACGTGAAAGAAAAGGGTGGGGTCTGGTACACGTGTGGGACAGAGCTGTGGGGCCTACGCCTCAATCACTTCTCGGCGTGGCAAGTGTGGAAGAAATTATTAAATAAATCTTATTTATTATATTATTTATGATTTATTTAATGTGATTTATTTATTTTAACATAACTTTTAAATAATTATGTCATATAGGAAAGAGATGAAATTTATATTAAAAAAATAAAATGTAAAATTTTTATTGAATGAGATCATAAATAACGCATTAAATAAAATTCATCAATTAATTTTTTAAGCGTTAGGGACTATATTTTAGATCATCAGAGTAAAAAAATACCTTCAATCCTTACTCTTTGGATTTTTAAATTAAAGTCCGATAAAACTTTTTTGTTCGGTGTCGTTAAATTTTTTAGTTAAATTGAGAAATAATAGTTGAAAAAAGTTTAAAATTTTAAATTTCTTCAAAAATGAACAAAAATCCTATATCCCTTTCCATGCCTCTTTTGGTTGTCTTTTTTTTTTAAATCAATTTTAAAATCTAAACTCTTATTTTCTATATTTTAAACCCTACACCCTACCCCTAATTCCCTAAACCCTAACCAAAAACCTTAACCTAGAACCCTAAACCCTAAACCTCTAAATAGAAGTGAGGCATAAGTGGAGGCATAGGAAAGGGAAAGATGATTTGCACTCTCAAAAATGCGTTTAATATAAAAAAGTAAAATAATTAAATTATAAAAATTAAAAATTAAATATTTAATAGTATCACGATTTAAATATCTAATTTCATTTAAAAGACTTAGTATCTTATCTTATTAAAATATTTTTTTAATTTTAAAATTTTTATATTTTATTACATTGGAGTCCAAGGACAAGTCTAGATTTAAGACACACTAACAAAACACAAACTATTTTATGTGTCACATAGTTACAATAATGTACTAATTTTATGCTTCCAAGGCAAATCTCCCTCTTCAATATTAAACTTAATATTTGAGCAATATTATATATCTATATATAAAGCTTAACCTAAGCAAGATTAGACAAATTAGCTTCATTTAAGGAGACAAAACGACAAAAATAAACATACAAAAAATGGGGAAATTTTGGGTTTTACTAAACTAAGTTGACAACTAAGGATTTTCAGACATTGTACTTATTTTGCATGGCATGACTTGGACATCTTGATGAGGAAGATGGATATATATTTTTTTATCATATAAAATAAAAAATATTTTAAAAATAATTAAATAAATGTTTAACCATTATAAACCCACATGGGTGTATATAATGAAGTAATTAATTAATTTTTAAAATATATATAAGAAAAAAAATGTGCCTTGCAAGGCAGGTCATACAGACATAAAGGACCATTATATTAATTAATTAAATTCATTGCACCCATTGCTCATAGTTCCCTTTCATGGATCTGTCAAGCAATCACTTGGAAAAAAAATTAAATGAGCATTCTTAGTTGTATTATACATTATAAAGTCAATTCAATTTATTTTTTAAAATTATTGATTAAATAAATATATTATATTTATCGATAAAAATATATATTATTAACACATGACACACGATTTAATAGTTTATTTTAATGTTTAAATACATGTATTTTAATGAATAAGAACACCATCACATATATTTATAATTAATTGGAAAAGGGAACATAATCAAGAAAAATATTAAAAAATATTATTTTTCATTTTCCCCCTCAAAATGGGGTAGAACCCATTTATTTTTTTAAAATATTATACACTCTACAGTAATTTTAAAGATAACATCATTAGGTATCAACGTTGAACAATAATTTGAATTAAATTAAAAAAAAATTTAAGATTTAAATAATACCTGACAATATCATCTTTAAAATTACTGTTTAAAGGATAATATTTTATAAAAGATCATATTTATGTAAAGTTTTTGAATATAATAAATATGAGGAGTCTTGCTTTTTGTGCTTCCCCTCTTTTAAAGTCATTGAATTATTTATTTCACCAATTTGACTTGATTTATGAGGTTTTTCCTTTTAAAAGTTCTTGGTATTGTGTCTTCTTCATGTGATATCAAACCCTTTCTCTTTACTTTCTCAGAATCCCAACATCTTCCTCACTCTTTCGCTAACATTTTCTATACATTTTTCTTGAGAATCTACTGAGTATTATCGTAACAAATCCTCATAAAAAATTAAAATATACACATAATTATTTGTGCATAACAAAAAGAAATAGCGAATTTATAAAAAAATTCGCTATTTCCGACCTTTATTTTATTTTTTTTCTTTTATCTTTTCCTTCTTACCAAGTAGTGTTAATGAATGCTTGATGTTGGTTTTCTGTTTGAGGTATCATTATTTATTGTATTGGAAACATACCTTACTTGGACTAAGCAAACATATATAAATATAAATATATATATATATATATTAAGCTTTGTTTATTTATTTTATTTATAATAAAATATATACCATGGCAGAAAATCTGAGCATATTTTAAGGAAATAAAACTGGCTATATTCGTGGGGTCCCAGTAGTAAATCTGAGGCACATTACACACAAATACTGGTGGCCTTTCTTTGGTAGGGCAAACGTGACTGTCAACTTTGCATGAATAATGCAAACGGAAACGGCAAACGAAAAAAATAAATAAGTAAAAGGGTTTCTAGGAGTTCTCAAAGGAAAATATGGGCAGGAAATGGAAATGGCCGATCGATGTATTTATTTATCTTTTTACTTGCGGTATCAATGACACACTTCTCGATATCAACGGGTATAAAACGTTTGATTTTTTCATTATAGTATCTCTTTTTATGTGAGTTGATATACTTTTTAGAGTATAATATTTAAGGTTTAGGATATAAAAATTAAGTTGATGTATCGTAGAATCACCTTCATGTGTGTCTGATCTGTTCTTTTCCCATGTGCCCAATTATCCCACTCTTGTCCCTCTTCAAGACAAAGTTGTTTTCATCATTCATTTCCCTCCATAATCTTCTCACCCAAACCAGTTCCTGTCCATGTGAAGATTGATTTCATCCTCCATGAATTGTACCTGCAATTTTCTTTTCTTGTTTTCAAGGACAATTTATTATGAAAGAAAAATAACCAGTAGTTGATGTTCAGTTGCTTTCATATACATATATTATAATGTTTGCAGTAACACAGTACTGAACATCTTGACAGAAATTGATGATCAAAGCTACAGGAAGAAAGAAATGTGACAAGGTGATGACAGTGGAATTTTAGTTTTCATGAATTTATAATATTTAATCATTTACAAAAATAAATAAATATGTTTTTTTACTTATGAGAAGTTACTACAGGAAGGAGGGAAATAAATACAGTAAAATATTGGAGTTTCCTTGATTGATATATATATATATATATATATATATATATATATATTTAAGTGCTGAGAGCATTTATTGTATGGTTCAGTAGGCAGACAAAGCCAAGGCAATTCATGAATATAAATGGACAATAAAACACTATTATGCTATGTAGGCCAATAGGTGGAGTTTCCCACACATTGTAAAATAAAACAAAAAACAATACATCATGTAGATTTATTAGTATATAATAATTTATCTGTAAAATATGACTCACTGTTTTAATTTCTTTAGAAGAGTCTCTGATTGGTGGTAGATGGTGGCTCTGTAGGAACTCTTCAATCTTATCATCCACAGATAAGTGTCTTCTTCTCCATTTGTAGATAACAAGCACCAGCAAAAGGAATACAATCTGCAAATTATACTGTCATCATGAAGTTGAAAAGAAAGTTTACAGCTTGGGGTTGTGTTGTTCTTGCATTCAAGTTCAAACCTATGATCACTACACTGATGGGGTTGATCTTTTAATCCACAGAAAACAGACCCACAGGCCTGGTTTAGATGACTAAACTTCAGGGTCTAAACTTTAAGAGTAAATTTCAGTGATGATTTACGTAATGTATTGTAAAAAAATATAAAATGAAAGATATTCCTCAGCCAAAACATTTAATGATTCATTGTTCCAAAAAACTAAGAAGATTCCTCTTATTCCTACATTTCTTCTTTACAGACTAAAACACTGGGATAACTTAAGAAACCAGAGAGAAATGAGCAAGAAAGAACCTTGAGACCAAAAAGTGAAAATTTCCTAAAATCTACCTATTCACAGACAATGCATTTTACATACATGTTTAGTGACTTGTGTCTTATTTGCTAATTGAACAGTGAAGACTATTTCAGTTTATGAAGGTCTGGGGTTTCGGCAGATGCGCAGAGCAGCCCTGCTGTTTGCGTAGAAAGGAAATCCTTACAGACATTCGCAGACATGTATAGTGGTGTTGCATTCTGCGAGAATTGTCCATTCAAGTAGAACTCAAATCCGGAAGACAAAAGAATTTCAGCAGAAAAGCTCATGTCATGCATAACCTCCCAGCCGAGATCTTCCAAAACCAATAGTGGTGGTTCCTGCCGGAAGGAAACTACATGGTGATTCCTGCAGACACAAAATATTATAAATATTATATAGAACTCATTCCATTCCCAGCACTCAGAACACCATCGAAGGAAAAAATACATCTGATGCTCTTTACTCTTTAGTATATATCCATGCCGATACAAAACCAATTTCCACTAATTAGACTGAGTGAAGTAAAGCGCAAAGTGTATATGTACGAGTTTTTTGTAGTATAAAGTCTAATGTGAAGTCTAGTTTATCTACAGAACATGCAATTTCTTATTGGTCAGTGTTCGTTGTTGAATGCTCAACTATTTTGAAGCATAGAGTTTGATATTATCCTTAGTGGAAAAAGTATATCATATGCCTATAGCCTTACAAAAAGCGTGCCTAGGTGTGCACCTGATCAATTGGTCCTGGCCTGGAAGATGGTTTTGTTGAATAATGATAAGACGCAGGGCTAAGAACTTGAAAACTAAACTGCATTTGATGAATGCTTGCATAGCAAATGAAACATAAACAAGAGATGTACAGTTACAGTTTCCCGACTGCTAACTGGCCTGTCCTCCAGGTTCCGTCAAGCTTAATTCCATATCTTGAGTTAACGTCCAACCAGGTTCATATGCTTCAAGAAAACCAATCTTAGCCTTATTAGGTAGATCGTGGGGATGAACAAACGGGACTCCATGTGGCCATCCAATCTCCACTCTAATATTGGCACAAGGACTATCTAACGCATGAATGTGATTCTCACACTCTTTTAAGTTACAAAACCGTAGTTTGATGCCCTTCTTATCCGCAATTTCCTGAACCCTTTCCTTAAGCACTCGTTGAGCCTCAAGCCGTAATCTCTTGGAAGGAGGCAGAGGTTTGCATCTCGTAATATTCTTCCTTCTTCTCATCAACGGCTTCATAGATCCTGTACCAGCATTTCATTGATCCAAGAATGTTATGTTAACAACTTCTCACTAAGGCTACATGGACAGAAAAAAATAGCAAAAATGATAATCCAACATCAAGAAGGCTTGGCAAACCAAATGGAAAAATGTTATGGTTTGGATCAAACTATTGAAACCCTAATCTTTCCCCTCATTGGACTTTTCGGCAATTGATACGTAGTATAAGAAAATGCTGCATA
Organism: Abelmoschus esculentus; assembly: GCA_035048815.1. NCBI lineage: Eukaryota > Viridiplantae > Streptophyta > Magnoliopsida > Malvales > Malvaceae > Abelmoschus > Abelmoschus esculentus. The sequence continues at coordinate 12,607,256 of JAUCBN010000001.1, forward strand.
CGCATTGAAAAATACTGCTTACCATCTTGGGCTGTGGGGAAATTGAAGCTCGGGAAAGTGTTCCGATTACAGAGTTGGTCCGTTTGGTGAGATCTCTGCATGAAGTCGTCCACCAGTACCGGAATCTGGAACTGAGCTTCAACCCCGTGACCAGCTGCTCTCATCTCCGAGCAACTGAGACTGGCCATGGATTTCGGCATGAGTTTGAAAGCCAAAGAGCATCTCCCATACATGTTATCTGGAATATTATTACTCTCCGTCCTATGCAATGCAGGATTGACATAACCCGCAGTTGCTTGATAGAGTGCCAGACCAGGAAAAACAACAGCTTCTTGAGGACCAAGGTCCCCATCAACAATAAACCACCGACCATGAAAATCTCTTACATGCAAACCTGCTTTATCCGACTTAATGACAGATATTAAGCTTTTATCAACCTGGTGCTCGTGGTCAGGGAATATGATCATTTGATCATCATCATGTGTTGTTAAATTGTGGTGTTGTGCCCCATGAAAAGAAGGCCTTGCATGACAGCAAACAGATAATACTGAAGAAGATACCTCCCTGCTTCTTAACGGTACATTATCGAGTATTTCAGTGAAAGGTGAGCTGCGCAAATTCAAGTAATAACTGATTGCATCAAGTATGCCTCGTGCTGCCTTACCAAGCAAGCCAAATATGTCAGGCAAACCACCCGGAGGAAACTCCATTCCATTGCTGAGCTCTAACTGAGTGAGACCTGGTCTATAATCATAAGTTTCTTGCCAAAGTTGGGGATTGGCATAGTAACCAGACGTTTTACACCACTCACGAGAATCATTTGTATGAATCATGTCAGCAGATGGGTAGGCTTCCCTTTGATGGAAGTAAAGGCGAGCAGAATCCAGACCAGATCTCAAAAGAGCTCCATCGCTAGCTGGAAACTGAATGATGGCAGCAGAATATTGAGCAAATGATTGCGATAAAGTAGAGACTGAAAGCTTGTAAGAGTCTGAAGGAAGTCCCTCCGAGGGTACGAGATCAGTAAGCTTTACACGACCCAGAGCAGGGAGGCCATCTTCACCTGCCATTAAATTCTTTAACTGTACAAATTAGAAGTGACGTCAGTCAAAGACCCTTAATGCATCAGCTTTCATAAAATAAAAATCTTGAAGAATGAACAAGCAAAATGATTTGTAAAAGCATAACTAACAAGTTCCGAAACCGGATAAAATCCGTTTATGATTTAGTTTAGGTTCCTGCACATAAGGTGGGAAAAAACAGTCAAGCTATCTCCTTGCAATGATGGTATGATACTAGAATTTTTCTTTATTTCATAGCTACCACAATTCAAGCTGGTTTTTATAGTACCAATTTATAGGATGATGGACATGGTAATGAATTTTCAAACCCATAATTTTATTCATTTTTTAAGAACAAATTTTTACATGTAAAACTCTAACCAAATCCAGGAGAAATCATATAATTCATCCTATCATAACCATCAAGCATTCCATCTACTAAGATATAACACACAAAAAAGTGAACTTGCTATAAATTTTGAATTTTTATGTAATATATATAACCCAGTTCATAAAATCAAAAAAATAACAGAAACAAATACCCAGAAACCTGAATAAAGCCCCCAAATATCCAAATTTATTTATGAAATACAAAAAGAACTTGCCTTTGGTTGATTGAAGCTCTTTCCTCCTTGTTCTACAGCGAATTGAAAGCTGAAATGCTAAAAAGCTGGGACTGTGGACAACAATTGTGGGGAAAAGGAGATGGAATTTCCTCGCAGAACAGAAAACAAAACAGCATCATTTTTCTTTTCCCTTTTGTCTATTCATAAAAGGTTTAATTCACAAAATAACCCCTAGAATATATCATGATTCTCATACTGACCTTTAATGTTTTGTAAAAAATGACACTTAATTAGCTAAATCACGAAATTTAGGTGAGATGATAAAGGATATTTTTAAAACTTGAATATTTAATTCTTTTCAAAGACTTCAATACTCGATCTTCTATAATAAACCAAAATTTTGTTTTTCAATAAAAAATGTAATTTTTTTAATTTTATAAAATAAAAAATTAAGATTCATGTGTGACAAGAATACTTCAAGGATTAAATTTTACTAAAATGTAAAAACTTTAAAGACCAATATGAGAATAAAGGTATAGTTCAAGGACCATATTGTGTATTAAACCTTCATAAAATATGCTAATAAACAAGTGTAATTAAATAAGTTTAACTCGAACAAACTCATTGAACTTTGAGTCTTAGATTCCGAGTCGAGCTCAAGCTTCTTCCTCCTTAAGTTAGACTCCATTAAACCTGGAATCCTTTCAATTTCAAACCATCTAAAATGGGAAGAACAAGTTCTTTATAAACCAGTCTTACAATTTACTGAGGTAAACAAAACCTGGTAAAGTTACAAAGTTAACAAATACATTTAGCTGCCTTGACTCGGATTAAAATTTAGGCTTGCCAACCCTCAATCTCCAAAAAGGGTTTTTCACTTTGGTTCCTCGGTGCTGGTTGAAGCTTCGGAACGCCTTCGCTTGGCTTCATTGTCACCCAAATGCAATGAAACGCAGAGATCTTCATCGCAGCCATTCCTTAATGATGCAAGATTTTCAGAGACGGCCTTGTCGGAGAAGTTTTTATGCAAGGGAGATCGCCCAATGAAGCTAGGAATAAACTGGTGCTCTACGCTAGGACCAGCGTTGACACCATCTTCCAAATGAAACTCGGTTTTTATAGTTGACGGATTCGTTTCCGGGCTGTTGCAGTCTATTTCTAATGGGATGTGTTGAATCTGAAAACCCAACGGCTCGAATTTGTTTTCGCTCTTGTCCTTTATTATTCTTTCCGGTGTTGAAGAGTCCCCAACTGTAGAGGCAATAGCTGCTGCAGAGACTGCTCTTTGTTCTTGCACTGCTTCTGTAAATAGAAAGAAATGAAAGTAACACATAAACCCAGATTACTCACTTGGAAACAAAGAAAATATATCCGTGAGCTATCTTTTCAATTAGCATGGAAATAGCGAGGTTCGAAAGTTAAATCATTGCATCGAAAACACATCATTCCAATTGTTCTAAGCAACAAGGCATTTTCTTGAGAATTGATAACGGGACGGCTCTTAAGATGAAATGTGATATCATACTAAAATGATCGAGAAGTAAAAGAAGTGTTCCGGAAAGGGCAAACCTTTAAGCCCTTCCTCTGTAATGATGATATCAAGCTCAAGGAGGTTGAGCAGTCGCCCAAGATCAACCCCACTGGTCCAATTTTCTGGTGGTTGTCCAACTTTTAGCTTAAGTCGACCCCGATTTGCAGTTCCACCCCATATAATTCCTATTGGCCTAGGCTTCTCCCCGTTTTCACCTTTCATGATGATGAGGCTTCCACTATCCCCTTCAAGGTCAAAACTTTGCTGATTCTCGCCGACGACAAGAAAATCGGTTAAGAAGCATATGCCTTTCTCATCATTATATTCAAGGGCATAAGCTAATACAGTTCCTGAGGTTAAGCCAGAACTCCGTCCAACCTTCATAACTTGCTTACCAATAAGGCTACCAATTGAAGCCTGCAAATCGATAACCTTGACATCACCAATCTCACCAATACCTTTAACGGATGTAGTAACAGTGGACATGTCGAAATCATCAGCGAACGGGATAAATGCACCATCTGCTCTGACAAATGTTTCTGCAAGTTTATGGAATTGTTAGGGCCACAACTGAAAGCCAGTTCACAAAATGAAAAATGAACAGCGGGAAAACCTGCTGTGCATATAAAATAGGAAACATGAGAAAGGATAAGGAAAGAATAGCAACAAAAACTAGATATCGATGGTGGTACCCAACCCAATGCGATAACCACCACCTCCCCTACCCTAGTTCGAACATGACACCTAAATGTTGAAGTTTTGAGTTTTGACCATTGATGTCTCCTAAGAAACACGAGCAAATGATGCATCAGCTAGCTGATACATCATCCAAATAAAAGTGGGAGTTCCTCATTTAACCAATTAGTCCAATGATTGAACAATAGGAATCCCGATGAGATCCCATTTCAATCAAGATTCAAGCCATAACTACATGTCATATTCCAAATAGCGCACAGCATTGACAAAATTACATAAGCAATAAGATCTTACGAGAAATGAGCAAGTTCAGATAAAAGCAAGGTAAAAAATCTCATTTCAAAACAAATGCAAAATTAATCAATAAAGAAGGAAGGAAAGCACAAATCATATCTGCCTACAACCAATAAAAATGCATAATGGAGACCCATTTAAACATACCAGACAATGGCATGAAGATTTTAACGAAACATTATTGGATAGGTTTCTAAAGGAAACAGCAAAATGACATAGTTCAAAAGCTTCATTAAGACAACTTCAAAATAGTTGAGTAGTTCGTTCATGTTGCAGCATAAGCTTTCAACAAAAATCAAAGAGTGAATTATTGCAATCCAAGTTTTTTTTCAAGGTAGTGCAATCCAACTATCCAAGTTATCTTAAAATTCTTACCTGGGTTTATTCCGGCAAAAATACCATACCAAAGATCGTCTGTGATGAATGAAGTAGCTCTCTCTACTGCACCAAGATACACACCAGGACCAAGTGTCGGAGGCAAAGGATGAAACATTTTTTGATTTGGGTAATCCAAGTCAACTGCAACATGACGATTAGTGAGAAACCCAACCTGTCGGCTGCCAGTTTGACTTTTCACGATAGCACCCAAAGTCCCATAAGTTTCCTGGTTTGCTACCTGAGGGTCAATGAAACAGTAATAGAGAATGCGAAAATTTATACAAGACATGAAAAAAAAGCAGATGTAAATGATCAATAAACATTTATTATTTGTCAGCTAAGACTTTCATGAAGATGGTTTCTTTAGTCACTAATGATAAACACAAACATATTGCTCAGATATATAAACCAACATCTGATGAAAAGAAACAATACTAGTTCAATTTTCAAATATGTTTTACCGGAAGAAAAAAAAAAGACAAATCCAATACTACGTCTACAATATAAGCTAGAAAAAGAGAAAGAATGAATGAGAGACCCTGATTACTGTACAAACCAACCTCAACTAAGTCTTCATTTAAAAAATTCAAGACAGAGTACAAGACTCATTTTACTGTATCTCACTATATAAGGTGATAATGTCCAAAAGGTGCATCAACATTTTTTAACTATCTAACCAATACTCCCAGCTTCCCTCCCTCTCCACCTCCGCATCTCACATCATTTTTTTCTCTCCTAACCATTCCCCTTGCCACTCTCTATCCACTCTATTCCCATATCAGTGCTACAGCAGGAGCCTCTCCAACAGCAACTCTTAGAATCTTTTATCATCAAGTTACATTTTACCACCTTTTGTTTGTTTGTTTGTTTTTTGGAACTTAGCACACGGTTCTTTAAGGACAACCTACAAGAAAATTTCTTGGCATCTCAAATCATTGGAAAATACAGTAACGAATGTGGACCACTTGATTATTTGGCCTTGGCAGGAGTTGTAAGGCACACATAATTGATTGCATAAAAAGTGGACTGATAATGAGATGAAAATAAATATTACAGAAATGATTATAAAGACAATAGTTTGTGATAAAATGATTCAATACCGGTCATTATGCCATTTCAAGCCCATGGAATGGATTTGCACAAACCCTAAAAATAACAAAAGTGCTACTAGGTGATTTTAATCACTGATGACAATACCATGTAGGACTCAACTGGAATGTAAAGCTTGCTCCGGATGATTCGAGTTCTCAAGCATGCTTGTACACCCAAAAGATCTACAAACTGCCATTGAATAAAAACATTACAAGGAAACTAGAGAATACCTGAGAACCTGAGCCAATATGTGGATCACCCCCACGCAAATCATCCACAATCTCTGTGTACAGCTGCTCTTTGGGTGCTGCTGGCTCAGGCGCACCAAAATATGAGAACTCCACAACATCGACATCACACCATACTCCTCCTGGCCCCTGATTAAAGGATTTAATACTCATTTTACCAACATAGTGAACCCAAGCCCAACTAAGAGGGTTTGGAACAAGATAACCAAGGGTAATAAGAAGCGAAAAGGTCAAAGAATAGGAGCATAGGAAAAGGGGCAGGATATGAAGTAAAACTGAATAACCTCTAAGGCTGTAGGTAGACATTGGATGGGACTGAGCCATTGCTTATCAACTTTCCTGGAGACAAAAACAAGGATAGCCGGTATGTCAGTCAGCACACCCTTTTTAATACGAAAACCAATTGCTGTTCCAAGACTGTAGCATCTCAAAATCTTGCTATGAAATGCTCTTATGGTCATTAGCTCAAGTAACGTTGTTGCTTGTTGCCCTTTCGGCAACCGACCAAGAGTCTCAGGCAGAACTCCTTTCTGTAGATTAGCAAAATAGTCCGCCCTCTCTTCAGCAGCATCATTTAACCTGCTGGAGGTCGGCCATGAAAAGTAAGGAGCATTGTTATCACTGTGCTGCCCAGCTGAGGCAAAAGGCTGAAGTGACGGAGAACTAAACGAAGGAAGGTGAGGATGACAGCAGCAGTTCCTTTCAGAATCCAAAGCCGATTCCTCAGACGGCGTAGAACCAGAGCAACGACCCCTCGTAATAACTCTGGATCGCTCCATGGTTAAGATTAGCTAAACAGATATTGCAGTGAAACACCTGGAGACCAATACAAATGGCAATGACTCAAGATACACTTTCAACTTATTTTTACTTTCTGAGAAAGAAAAATAAACACAATTAAGAGCTTTTCATCTTGATCAAAGTGTACTGTTTACACACTTATTGCTAATTTCCTATTACTAGCAAAGGATATTATATAATGGATTTAGAACCCATACGCTTTCATTCTTTTTCAGCACATAAAATTTATGCATGTAAAACTCCAATCATATTCGAAAGAAAACAAATAATTCATCCTACCATAAACCATTTACAGACCCAACTTTAATAATACAAAAAAGAAGAAATTTTGACAGAAAAAATACCCAGAAACCAGAATAAACAGAAAAAAAAAAGTGAAAGAAACTGAAGCTAACAATTGGTTTCTTTTTAAAAAAATAAAAGAACTCGCCTTTTGTTGAGTGAAGCGTCTTCCTCCTTGTTCTACAGTGAGGCAGTGAACTGAAAGCTGGAAGACTAAAAGGCTGTGACTTTAGAACAACAAGAGAGAGAAAGAGAGATGGAGAAATTCCTCGGTAGAGCAGAAATCAACACTTCGTTTTTCCTCTTCTCTCTCTCTCTCCGTTTATTCAGAGAATGTGTTTAATGGCTGTGGGCCTCTTTGCTTAGAGATGAGACTTGGTAAGGTTTGGGCTTTGTATATTTAAAATCCAGAGATTTAGATGGTAATGTTTAGGATTGATCATTTATCGTTAAAATTAAAGATTTAAAATTTAAATTTTAAAATTATATAAATATTTTATTTTGGTGGTTAAAAAAATTAGGCATAAAGATAGTTTTCACCCTTAACGTTTATAATTTTTGTCATTTTGATCTTTATTCTTTTTTTTAGATAAATTTAGCCCTTAACCTATGTTTTTTTAACAAATAACTTATTTTTAAAATAAATTTAATAATGATAACTTGTCATATATATGTGATGCTAATATATTTTAAATGACATAGAATCTAACCTATTAAACATGTACATATATATAATATAATTTTATTCCAGTATAAAATATAAAATAATTAAAATTTAAATAAAGTATTAAAAATTAATTAAATTCAAAATAAAATTTTAATAAATATTTTCAACCCTAATTAAACTAAAATATCTTTATAAAACCTTAAAATCCGATTTAGATTAAAACTAAAATACCTAAATTCTAAACTAAAATAATAATAATCCAATTAATTACTATCAAAATCAAATATCTTTGATTCACCGGTAACAAACTCTACAAAACCCTTTCTTTTCAGATTATATTCATATTTTTTAGATAAAATTTTGATTTTACTATAGTTAAGGTTGAAAATATTTAGTAGCCTTTTATCTTAGATTTAATTAATTTTTAATATTTCATTTGAATTTTAATTATTTTATATTTCTAGATTAGAATAAAGTTATATTCTATATATATATATATATATGTTTAATAGGTTAGATTCTATGTTATTTAAAATATATTATCACATATATATGACAAGTTATCATTATTAAATTTTTAACGGTTCAGTTATAATAGTAGTTAAAAAATGAGTTATTTGTTAAAAAGACATAGGTTAAGGGTTAAATTTATCCCAAAAAAGAATAAGGGCCAAAATGACAAAAACTATAAACGTTAAGGGTGACAATTATCTTTATGCCAAAAAATTATTATTGTTAAGCATGGGAATATAATTTATATCTTGTATTTATGGAAAGTGAATTTTATTAAAATATTAGGTCTAGGGTTCTACCTTTCTATTAATTAGTTACTTAAAATATTAGTTGATCTATCCCAGTCGCCGGTCCTTGCTTCCAGGATTGTTTTTGGGTTGGGTATTTGATTTTTTGGTACTGTTTGGGTTCTTTTTTGAGTTTTTCTCTCTCTTTTTTTAAGACTTTGTTCCTCTAATATTTTGGATGACAGGAAGGTACAAATTATGTTTAATATTGCTTCTAATGTAAACATTTTTTTATCGAATGTTATGATATCTGCGGATGAGTATGCCAAGCTTCGTCGTCTTCAAGAGAAAGTATATATGGAGCAACCACTTGGGTTCGTTGCTCAGGGGAGTCTAGAAAAGTATGTGAGATTATATGGATATATCATCTCCTTGATGAAGTTGGAATAAAAGTCTCAATATCGATAAAACTTTGGCCTGATAATCAGGCTGTAATACACATTGCTTTGAATTTGTTATTTCATAAAAGGACAAAACATATTAAAATTGATTGTCACTTTATTCGCGAAAAAATACAACTAGGCTTGATATCTACATGTTATGTGAAAACCGAAGAACAATTATGCGATATCTTCACCAAATCTCTTAATAGAGTTCGAATCAATTATCTATGTAACAAGTTGGGCATAATCAATTTCTATGACCCAACTTGAGGGGAGTGTTAAGTACGGGAATATAGTTTGTATCTTGTATTTATGGAAAATAAACTTTATTAGAATATTAGGTATAGGGTTTTTAACTTTCTATTAATTAATTACCTAGAATATTAGGTTAAATCTTATATATAATAACTAGCCACACTATAAATAAAATTAAGAAAAATTTTATTTTATAATTATTTTTAAAAATTATAGATTTAAATATTATTTATAATATGATAATTAAGAGATTAATTTTTATGGTGGAGAACAATCTTGTTAGATTGAGGGTTAAAAACTTGCGGACGATGTCAAGTATATAATGTTGAGAATATTTTAGTTGTTAATAAGCTTGACCCATATGGTAAAAAGTATTCGATCGAATTTTGATTTGTTTTGATCGATTATTTTTTTAAGTGATAATTTTTACATAACTTATTATTAATCTGAATAGTTTATTTTATTAACCAGGTATCATTTTTCATATTTTTATCATAAATTATTTTTTATTCTTGATGTTTATTTTTATTGTTACCATCATCATTGTGGTCATTCATTTTTCTTCTTATATGATCCTAAACATAACGGTGATTATGATGATTTTCTTGAACCAATACGAGAATAATCTCTTTAATTAGATCAATATATTGTTGTATTTTTATTTATAAATTAAATTATTATTTTCTAAAAAAACATTAAAAATATATAAAAACAAAATTTATAAATAGAAACCAATTATTAGTTTTATAATGTATAGAAATTAAATTTACTTATAATATAACAACCTATCAAATAATTTAATCTAAAAAAATGGCAAAAAATTAGAGCCAGAAAAAGATAACATTTTTTTAAAAATATCATAATAATAAATTAATTAATTAACAAACCCTTCGGCCCTCGTCATCTTTCTCTCTCCAATTTGTCTCAATAATTTTGACTTGAAAAAAAAAAATTTCAAGGGGATAAAACTACTTCCTTAACAAATGAAATAATGCTGCGTAGATCTTCTCCCCACCAAACCCTAATTCGTTGCAAAGGGTTTTTGCTTACTAAACCTCCTTGTTATGCCCTTTCTCTTTGAATTCCTTTCTTTTATTTTTCAATTTCAGATTTCAGTTTTTTAAAGAAAACCGTTAGATCGAAGATTCAGACAAAGTATTCAACTTTTTTGATTCTGGGTTCTCTGTTTTGAGTAGCGATTTTAAATTATTTTTATAATGGATGCTTCTGAGAATCCTGAGAGATTTGGCGATACTTCTACAGGTTTGATGTTCTACAATCTACTTTTTCCCCTTTAATTTACTCATTTCATGCTTCTAATGAGATAAATTCAGCTATGGGTTTTGTTTAAGCTAGAATTTGAGACTGTATTAAATTTAACTTTAAATTTAAATTCAAAAATGGTTTTGGTACATATGGTGAACTACTGGACATTTGGTTGCATAAAGTGTGGTAAATTGGTAATTGATTGTGTATACTTTGTTTGCTGGCGAAAAGGCTGATTGATGCTTGTTTCAGTTTTGTTCTTTCTAATTTATCTCATCTTTAAGTTCTGAGTTCTTCTTTTTAATTTTTGGTTGAAGTGTGCCTTTTTTTAGTAAAATTAGCTTCTTTTTATGATGCAGGAGATGCACTATTTGATGCATCGCAATATGCATTTTTCGGAAAAGATGTTCTGGAGGAAGTTGAATTGGGGGGATTAGATGATGACGAGGAGGATTTACCTGCAGTCGGACTTGATGATGAGGAAGAGTTTTTGTTTCATCGGGAGGAGGTTAATATTCTTGTTTCTTTTCGGTTTTATTTCCTGTTTTAGTTATTCTTGCAAATTTATGCATAACATGATAAAATCAGTGGTTACTTGTTTGAAAAGAAAACTGTTGCTTTGGAATCCATGCTGAAAAATATCCTTCTGGAGTAATGCTGGATGTTCTTTTTCCTCTATTTTTCTGAACAGAAGGATGTCACTACAATTTTAGTGGCCGGCATGCTATTCTTATTTATGGAGTAAACATAATTGGAGCTCATAATATATAATTCCTTTTTGGCATGACACTGTAAACCTTGTTTTCTGTATTTGTGAGTTGACGGTATCAATCTTGGTTGGGATGTTTTCTGAAGTTAATTACTTATCTCTGTGTCGTGCTCTTCTCTATGAAGGTTTTGAAGATTGTATTAATTGTACTTTGTTGCTCTATCCCAAGCAAATATGTTGTCAATGTAGTTTATGGTGTTTTTTCTGTGTGTGCTTTTGGGGGTGGGGTGGGGGTCCCCAAGTATTTGTCATGTTCTCGATTTATACATTCCTTGTTGAACAAAAGGAGTGGAATTGTATGAGATACCTTACTCCTCCCGATCACCCCAAAACTCTTTTCAGAAATCAGAACACCTCATTCCTCATAGTGCTAAGGATATTTGAGTTGAAATCTTGGCATTTATTGAAGCACATCCTTACTTTTGACTTTTGAGCTTGTATCTGTCTGGCATTTAAGATATACAAGAAATATTTTACCAGCCCCTTTTCAAAATCATCTGCTAGTGTTCTAAGAATATTGATCCTCCAAACTTCTGTTGCAACTCTAAATAAGGGTACTAGCAGCTCTCAGAATCTTTGCTTGATATTGGATTATTTTTTAAAAACAGAAAAGTTAATTTATTAAATCTCATCTCCTTGTATCTCCTGGATCAAATCTTTGGACAGTAAATAAGTCACAAAGGACAGTTCCTATCGCAAATCACTAGATGCTTGTGTGTTTGTGTTGTTGTTTCAGTTGGACACAGCTCTTAGCGGACCAAGAGGCTCAGGGATAATTGGTGACGGGGGATCCAGACAAAGTGAGTTTATTAATCTCATCACTTTCTTCTGTTAGTCAGTTGATGATTGATGTTGTTGAGGTCCTATTTTTTGGATTTGTTCCTTGATGTGTTTTAGCATCGATGCTGATTGTTGAACTTTGATAAAAGCATCTTTACATGTTTGGAGTATTGACTCTAGCTGTATGTTCCCAATTTTTTAAAAGGAAAGTAATGTTCATGTAACCCCCAAAATTTATCTAATTTCTTAGAATAAAAGTTAGGGTTCACAATATTAAAACTTGATTCGCAAGGTAAGTTTTTATTAAAAACAAAAGATAAGAATAAATCACTTAAAATAATTTATTACCGAATATACTGAAATATTATCCAAATAAAATAAAGTTCAACCCAACAATAAATCGTATAAAGTCCAGAAAGTCCGAAATAAAGTTCTGAATCCAAAGTCCAATATAGATAATAAAATATCCGGAAATAATAAGATAGTCTGATAATTATAAAACATACGTAATAGTCTGAAAATAGTAATCTTCAAGTACCGAAGTAGCCTAGGTCAAGGACCTGAAACAGGAAGCTGAGAGGGTGTAAGCTAGGGAGCCTAGTGTGTCTCTAAAGTACAGATAAAACAGGATTTTAGAACAGTATATGCAGATGATGTGGTGTATGCATGAAATGTACCCATCTCCGAACTCCAACAGAAGAGTAGGTTCCCCTGAACCCCTCTAACTCCATCACACCAGCAGAAGTGGAAACTCGACCCGAAGGTGGAGCCACTAATCAGAAGTGGTATCTCGACCCGCAGGTGGAGCCATTGAATAGAAGTGATAAGTCACTAACTTCCCCGTACACATAGTCTACCAGATGTAATGAATATGCATAAACAGTATCAGAGTGCATGTATTACAGTGAAACAGAAGGCAAGCATATCAAATAGCAGTAACATGAATATGATGTCAGATGATGCATGGTCATACGGATTTTAACAGAAAACAAAACGTACTGAAAAACAGAGTAAACAGAAGAGAACACACCTGAATAGAAAGCTCAACGGCGATACTGACGTCGGCTGGACTCGGCTCTACCACTAGAGTGCGCAGGAGTAGAACCTACGAGTAACAATTATCGTTAGACACCCTACTATGCCATTTCACTAATAAGTACACTAAACCGGAATTAACTAAAACTCACGTGCGGGTCCCGGATGCTGTTGGACAGGAGGTCGTCCAGGAGGAGGAGGAGGCAGATGCTCGGGCTCGGAATCCACGTCACCTGAAGTGAACAGAAACTGATTCAGAAACCACTAAAGATAATTTCCAGATAAGCATTCGAACATAAAAGCCCCCAAAACGACACTTCAGGTTTGAATTTCGAAAAACGGACAACGCCATCGGACTCAGGACGTCGAAAAACATAAAGTGGGCCCAGGTTGAAAAAGTCAACGCTGACGTCAGCAGATGACGTCATCATCAATGCTGACGTCAGCAGTGACGTCAGCGGGTCACGGTCGGGTCGGATTCGGGTCGGACGGGACGAGATTCGGGGCGGGGCGGGTCGGACACGGGCTGGGACGGATTTTCCCGAGAAAATCTGGAAAAATTCCAGATCTCCCCAGGGTTTGTTGGAAAGGTTTCCGACGCTCAAACACCCCTCTTCGATTCGATATAACCGATCTAAACTCCCCCAAAACGGATTCAAATCAAACAACAACACTACCAAACCCCCACCAAAACAGATCTGAAAAACCGAAGGGGAAAAAGAAAGAGAGAGCTTACCAAACAACACTCTGAGGGAGAGGGGACGCGGACACCACGAAAGGAGAGCAAGGAAACACGAAAAGAAGCAAAGGGGGAACGGATTGTTTATTATGAATCAGAAGAAAAGGAAAGGGATTTCTCACAGGATCGGGCGAAGAACAGGCAAGGAAAGTTTCCAAATCAGAAAAAGGTAAAATTACCTTCGAAGGGCCTGAACTTTCAAAGTTCAAAAACATGGCTTTTAGATTTCAGAAATTGCAAAAAGGTCCCAAAATCAGATTTAAAATTCCCAAAAATTAGGGCACAACAATTAGGGATTTGACTCTAATTAGGGAAAAACACTTGGGGTGTTACAGTTCAAGTTTGGGAAAGCTATCATATGTGGATAGGGTAAGATATCCTGGGATCAAGTGGAAGATATATATGGAATTTGAAATTATTTGGGTTAACTGTTTTTAGAATGTTTTTTGTGGTTGTTTATTCCATAGCTAGAATAACTAGAAATGATAAAATGTTGGTTAGGTTTATCAAGATTATGATCGAGTTATTTGGTTGACATTTTTATTATGTTGTAGGTTCATCCGCTGCCGAATGGACACACGGAGAGGAATTTCCTTACTGGCTTGGTCAGCGGCCATTTGGAACTGGAAGTATTCCCGATGGGAAACACTGGTCATCACAACCCTTGGCCAATTTGGACTCAAAGCATCTCTACAGGACTTCCTCATATCCCAAGCAACAGCAGCAGCCTCAGCAACAACAACATCAATACCATCAACATTTCTCTAGTGAACCGATTTTAGTTCCAAAAACTTCTTATGCTTCATACCCTCCCCCGGAGGGCAGATCTCCTCAGGCTTCACCGAACCAACATGCTGGACACCAAAATATTCCTTATATGGTTGGTAGGACGCAGATGACATCTTCACCAAACCTCTCTGCCTTCTCAAATTCTCAGCTTCAGCCACCCGGCTTACACCATTGGCCACCTTTTCGTGGGAATATTCCTCAATTTGCTCCTGGCCTGTCTGTCGGTAATCAGCCATCAAATCAGTGGGGGAGCCAGGCCAAATTATATGGAGATGATTCCACTGCTTTGAACAATAGGTTGCGACAACAGTTATCTCATCAAAATGGTTTAGTTCCACCACAATTAATGCCACAGCTGCAGTTGCACCAGCAGAGACTGCAGCATTCTGCTCAGTCTTCAGTTGGCCATTTTTCAGGGATCCAGTCACAAATATTTAATCCTCATATTTCTCCCTCTCCACCTCTAATGAACAAGATCGAGGCTATACTTGGCATCGGTGATCTGAGAGATCAAAGAGTCAATTCAGCTCAGAAAGGTAGGCAGTTTTCTCAGCAGGGCTTTGACAGTGGTAGACTGAAGAGCAACCATGTATGGCCTCAGTTTAGATCTAAATACATGTCAAGTGATGAGATTGAGGGCATTGTTAGAATGCAGCTTGTTGCAACCCACATTAATGACCCCTATGTGGATGATTATTACCACCGGGCTTCCCTTGCAAGAAAATCCGCCGGGGCTAACTTGAGACATCATTTCTGTCCAACTCAGATTAGGGATCTTCCTCCCGGAGCACGTTCGAATTCTGAGCCTCATGCTTTTCTCCAGGTTGATGCACTTGGGAGGGTTCCTTTCTCTTCAGTTTGCAGGCCTCGCCCTCTTCTTGAAGTTGACCCTCCAAATTCATCTGCTGTAACCAACAATGATCAAAAAGCTTCTGATATGCCCCTGGAACAGGAACCTATGCTTGCTGCCAGAGTTACAATAGAGGATGGTCTATGCCTTCTTCTTGATATAGATGATATTGATAGGTTTTTACAGTTTAATCAGTTGCTGGATGGAGGAGCCCAACTGAGACAAAGACGACAGGCTTTGTTGGAGGGGCTAGCTACATCACTTCAGTTGGCTGACCCACTTGGTAAGAATGGTCATACAGAAGAGCTTACTCAGAAGGGTGATCTTGTGTTTTTGCGGATAGTTTCCCTCCCCAAAGGCTGGAAGCTGCTTGCAAGGTTCCTTCTGCTTCTTCCTCCAGGATGTGAGCTCATGCGAGTTGTCTGCATGTCCATTTTCCGTCATTTAAGGTTCTTGTTTGGAGGCATTCCCTCTGAACTGGGAGCTGCTGAAACTACTATTAAACTTGCAAGGGTTGTTTCCTCTTGTGTGCATGAGATGGATCTCCGTGCTCTTAGTGTATGCCTTGCATCTGTTGTTTGCTCCTCGGAGCAGCCCCCCCTTCGTCCCATTGGAAGTCCTGCTGGAGATGGGGCATCATTTATTCTGAAATCTATTCTTGATAGGGCAACAAAACTCATGACTGATTCTAGAGCTGCTGGTAATTATAATACAACGAATCTATCCCTTTGGAAGGCCTCATTTGATGAATTCTTTAACCTTCTTACCAAGTATTGCATAAACAAATACGATACCGTGATGCAGTCCTTGCGAATGCAGGCCAAACCAAATATGGCAATCGACGATTCAGATGCTGCGAAAGCTATTAAAAGAGAAATGCCAGTTGATCTCTTACAAGCGTGTTTACCCCACCTTAATGACCAGCAGAAAAAACAGCTTTGGGATCTCTCTCAGCGGTCTATGCTTGTAGAACAATCGTGATAGATAAGCACTACCTATAAGAAGTTTAAATTCAAATATGTTCGAGACAGCAACAGTTGAAGTACACGATATGGAGCAAGTGATGCCAAGGGCCGAAAGAAATTCAATTAGCTATACCATTCCACACAAATGTGGTTATGATGGAGCATCAACTGTGGTTCAGGTGAAACTCTCCGAGATACTTTTCAAGTAAAGGTCAATTTCCTTTGAGATTTTAGTTTTATTACCTGTGTTTTTGTCCCTTATTTTGGTGGAACATCGAAGTTGGACTACGTGTATTATGATAGAAACTTGCTAGGACATTTTCCCTTTCCTTGGGTCCTTACCATATTATTGGAGCTTATTTTGATGCTCTGTTGTGAAATTTCTGGTATGGAGATGTTAGTTGGTTAGCATAGCATGTACAGGGTTTGCTACAGGTAACCTGTGTTCCCGGCTATTATTTCCCGACCAGTCCAGATGGATCCCATCTTGGCCTCCCTAGGAATAGTCGCCACTGTGCAGTGTAGCAGGCACGCCGGTTACCGGCAATTGTAGCATTACAGGGAGGGAGGTACAATTATCAGTCTTTCCTGCTGATTCGATCCTTTGAATTTATTTTTTGTCATCCTTTTTCCTTTCCCCTGATTCTGCTGAATAAAACACTGATTATGTTATATATCTCAGTGCTGCATTTTGATGTTAGTGTTGATCCAAAGGCTCTCTCGTTCTTTGTAGCTCAGCTGTTGATCACACAGGAGACATAACATTAACCATTGCGAGTGACAATTGCCATTGGTTAGGTCTTGTTACATTTTAATCGATTAAATCTGAATTAAATATCATAAAAATTAATTTATTCAATTTATGATATAAGAATTTAAACTCTAAATATTATTTTACTGGTCTAATATCACTTCCAATTATAAGATTTTTTTTTCGTCAAAAAAATAAGATTTTTATATTTATTATTATAATATTTAAATTACTAAGGTTTTTTCTATTCTTAATTTAGAAGATATTACATGTTTAAACATACTTACATCTATATTTTGTGTGGTATAGCGATAACAATATAACTTATATTAAGATTGAATCAATTATTTATCAAAATTTTATATAAATATAACTTAATATTTTCCGTAATTTGTTTAATATTATATTAGCTTATTTTTTTAAACTATCACCTACATTATATAATTAAATATATTTGTAGACTCCTAGTGTTGGTCCTGCTACCCAGTCTAACTTACCTAATCTTTTTGTGATTAGTAGGCTACTCACTTAGATGGTCCCTCCAGGCAACGAGGGTTTGGTCTGCCTTAAAACCGTGTATGTTTACCAGGGATGACATAAATAAATTGTTTAATATATATATATATATTATAATAGTGATATTTTTTCTCTAAAATTAAAGATATATTATAATAGATTAAAATTATCTGCAGTTTATCGATAGGGATTGATTCAAGTGGTAAGAAGTTTGATTCTGTTTAAGCAAAGTTTCAGATTCGAGATGTTGTGAACGCAGAAAATTCATGCTGGGAGACTTACCCACCAAAACTAGGTGTGCGACGCGGGTTGATCTGGATTAGTCAAAGCTATACCCTAAAACCAGAAAAACAATAAAAAAACATTCGCAGTTTTGCATCACCAAATATTAAATAATAATATTTTATATTTAACATGAAAAAGTTGTTTTTAGACTCGTGTAACAGGCCTTTAATTTTTTTTTAAATAGTTAAACACTTAAATTTTTATGCATCCATCTAAGTATTTAGATTAAAAATTTTAATTATTAAATTTTTTATTAATTCTGATAATTAAATCTTAATAAATTTCTGGATCTTTTAATGTAACGTGTCATATCATAGTGCTTTTACTTCATTTTTTAAAAATATTTTATTTAAAATATTTTTTAAAAGTTTAAAAATTTAAAATACTTATAAAATTTATAAAGTATATATTTTTTAAATATTATGTTTCAATAATGTCTAAAAAATCATCAAAATTTAATTATTTAAATTAATTAAATCATTTAATTATTTAATTTTTTGGTTTAAAGATTTAATTGGATATAAAATCAACAATTTGATTGATATAAAATAATTAAAAGAGTAATTTGAATTTATTTATTTTAAAATTATATATATATATATCAAATTTTACCATGTATATTTTAATGAAAAATCACAATAATTATGTCCTAACTAGTTGTTTTCAGTACATGCATGTTTACAAATTGTTGAAATGACTAAATATCTTCTTTGTCTCAATATTTATGTAGGTGTAAGAAATAATATATTTTTATTTATAATATAATAGGATATAAATTATTTATAATAAATTATATAATAATATTGATATATAATTATATAGTAACTCCGTAAAAATTATAAAAATTTTATTCATAAAGAGTTTATGTTTAAGTTTATAAGTGCGAGATATCAACTTTAAGTATTATATTTTATATAAATTAGTCTCTTAATCTATCTGAAAAACTATAATGAATTCACTTATAAGAGATATTTTAAAGTTTTTGAACAAATTAAATCAAAAATTAAAAAAAATTACTCTTGATAAGAGTCGAATATAATTCGATATTTAATGTAAATGCCATTTTAAAAACAAATAATTCAATTTAGAATATACATTTATTAACATTTAAAAGACCAAGAGTATACATTAGAATAGGATAGGATTGAACCAAGAGTATTATTTTTTAATCCCATTTAAAAAACAAATAATTCAATTTAGTCCATTCTATTATTATTATTATTAATTAAAATTAAAATTAAAATAAAAATTAACAAAAAAAAATATTAATGATGACTCTAGAACAAAATATAAATATTAAATACATGTATTAATTCTGAATTTAATAGCCCACCAAATTATGCCTAAACCTTATGGTTTGCCTTCCCCTACCTTTTTAGCTTTCAATTAACATTTAAAAACACTCATCATTGATATGGCAAAATATAAATATAGATTAGTTATATCTTTTAGTTTCCAAGTTCAAGTACTTTGAAAAAAAATTGGTATGATTTCATAAATGATATTAAATATGAATGAATTTTTTAACCTAATTTTTAAGATAAGGATCGAACTTTTAACTGAGGATAAAATTGAGATTAAATTATATAATAAGACAAATTGATTAATTTTTAGATGAAGAAATTGTAAGTAATTAAATCTTTTGAACTAAACGAGTTCAGGTTTAATTTATTAATATTAAAATCAAAAGGTTTTAAAAAATGTCAAGATTTAGATTTTAAGAAAATGTATAGTAGTTGATAATTATTATTATAAGATCGTTATCCTTTTTTCAAAAGATATATCTGATAGATTGTGCAGCACAACCGTTTATATACTCTAAGACCTCTATCTTTTTTTCGATGTGAGATTAATATTTTATGTTTCTGTTTAGGTGTGATATTTTTTCTCACTCAACTTGTACGCCCCCATCACGAGCTTTTACTTTCATGATTGGTCAATTATCATGATTGTCCATCCTTCTTACTTCACTTATGGACGCTTAACGTAAAATCGAACAATCAAAGAGGTGTTAAAATATCATTTACCACGAGACTATTACCTTTTTTTTAAAATATATGTTTAATAAAATATGTAATGCCAACGTTTATATATCATAAAAACTTATTTTTCTCTTTTATATAAAATTAATATTCTTTAATTTTTTTCGGACGTAACACTATCGATACGAGACACTCCTAATAAAAAAATCCATGTAATTACACACCATTGTTAAATCCAAAGTTTTTTTTTTTTACTTCATAAAATAATTTCATATAATGCCACTGTATCTTTTACTACAAATATCAAATCAACCCTTTTTACTATTTATTCAAAAAAGTCTCGATATAAGAAAATGACATTATTATTATTACTACAATTTTTTCTTGTTTTCAGTTTAAAGCTATAAAATATGAAGAACAAGAGTAAAATTCCCCCTTTTTGCTGCAGATTTTGTTCTCTGAGTCTTATTATTATAAATTTATTTCCAAAAAATATTTATTATGATAATAAAAATAAATAAAAATCATATCGTGATAAGGTGGAAAGATTCAAGTCAAATTATCTAATGTCGAACTATGAATGTTAAAAAGTTATTTTACTAAATTTAGAAAGAAGATAAGATGACAAAAAATGAATTTTTTATATAAATAAGAAATAGAAATAAATTAATATAAATACAAAAAAATAAAAAAGAAATTAAACAAATAATGAATATTTCACTTTTTGTAGTTCAAAACTTTTAAATATTCTACTACTTAATCTTGAATTGTGTGGTCTAAATATCATCTTAGACTTTTAATTGATTTAATAAGATAAAATATTAAAATCTAAATTTAATATTATAAATTAAATAATTAAATTACGAGGATCATACTATACGAATTAGTTAGATAATAAATGAAAAAAAATATTATTATATAATTAAATAAATAATAATTGATTAGTGGTAAAAAGATAAAAAATCTGTAGCAGAGTAGGCGGGAAAGTCTGATACAGTCCAAAAAATGAAGCATCATTTACAAAATTCCATAATAATAAAATAACAAAAATGAAAAAAATTAAATAATTTTCTTTTTTAATTGGAGAGCAAATAAAATATAAATAAAATATTTAAATCCTCACTAAATTTTATATTTAAATTATTTTGATCATTAAAATTTTAAAATATTTAACTTATTTACTAAATTTTATATTATTTATCCATTTATTTTCTAATATCATTATGAAATATCAAATATATAAAATTTTGATAACTAAAATAAATTACAAAATAAAATTCAATGACAAAAATGTCAGAAAAAAAATTATAATTATTTATATTTTGATCCATTAATTTTTATTTTTATTATATATGACAACAATATTAGATAATTAATAAAAAATAATATATTAAAATTTTAATAACTAAAATAAATCGCAAAATAATTAAGAATGATTTATATATTTTATCGATAAAATATTTATCGAAAGAGACAAATTAGAGAAGCTCAACATGACTATTACCAAGGAGACTGAAATTAAACCTGACAGACGCGCCTTTTCCCGCGCGTGGATTCCCAAAAAACTAAAAACAACAACGTAACACAGAGATTCCGTATCTTTCCAGATCAAATTCAAAAAAAAAAAAAAAACTAAAAAAAAAGTTTGCAGAAAAATGATGAACATGAGGAAAAAGAGAGGGTATTTACATTACATCTAAATTCTACAATGTTTTTTGTTTGCTCAAAATTAAGAACCCCATTACATAAAATCTCATAAACAGCTGATGAATTAAGTACTAATTTAAATACTTGAAAAGAAGTGATTCTGTTTGTTACCAAATCTGTGTCTTTTGCATGTTGTTTCAATGATTTCGATCCGTTGGTTTGTTTCTGTTGATGTTAATTTGATGCCCTTTGTTGGTTCCCGATGGATTCTTGAGTGGGGAAGACGATAACAGGTGTCCGAACCTGGAAACAGAACCAGATTTAGAAGATCCTCGGAATGAACAAACGGGGACGTTGAGGACCGGTGTGACCCTAACGTTTGCTGAATACGAACGCTCCATTCCCCTTTGTTTAAACCTCGGACCGCCATGGAAGCTGCTTGGATTGCTTGAACTCCTTTCCGGGCTTTGAAATATGATCTTCCCTGAAGAATTTATTCTCGGACTGTCGTCGGAAAGTCCCTGACTTGTCGACGGTTCCCTCTGGATCGGACTCCGACCCATTCGAGCCAAACTGGCTATTGTTTGGTTACCGTCGGGCGCGGACCCAGGTCTGGGCTTAACCATCCTCATTCTCGATGGGTTTTTGTTTGGGTTTAGGGTTCTAGAGGGAGCGAAAGGGTTGGGGCTTGGCTTATCGGAATCGAGTGACAGCCTGGGGAGATCGTCGTGTTCATTGCCTGAAGACGAAGAAGACGAAAGGGATAATCTCGATGAAGATATCCAGACTGATTCCGAATCTGAGGTTTTGAACAATGGAAGACTCAACGAAGAATCCAAGGAAGAAGAATATTTCGAGCTTCTATGGAGGAGAAGCTTGAGAGATTTCGGGTTATTACTAGATAATAACGAGATTTTACTGTTCGGAGATTCTGATTTTGAAGAAGGCCGCTGTTTCTGTTGTTGTTGATTATTATTAGTGTTTGCTGAACACTTTTTAAGCCCCAGAAGTTCCCTCCACCGGCTGGTACACGTCGGTGCTTTGGGAGAAAACAAGTAATGATCCGACCCGGAAACCTCCATTTCTATTCCCCGGCAAGAATTTGAAGTTTCGCGGGATCTGATGGCGTTCAAAGGAGGATGCTGATTCTGGTTCTGATTCTGATGTTGATCTTGTTGTTGTTGTTTCACGGTGGAGAAATGCAGAGGCATGAGTTTACCGTCATAGAAAAGCTCATCTGCCGGAAGCATCCCGACGGGGTTTTCAAGCCTAAACTCAAACTCACCCGCCGGAACATCTTGTATCTCCTTCGTGTCAGTATCCTCCGGCAACTTCTTCTTCTTCGACTCCTCATCTTCCCGACTGAACGAAATCCGAGGACTCAACCAACCTAACTGAAAACTCTCCGGCGAAACGCCGATGTTGTTGACACAAGCTGAAGCCATGAAAATATACCCCAAAAAATCCAAAAAAAAGAGAGAAACCACTGTTAAATACTGTAAATTACATCAACATCTTGTTTTGACAACTCCCTGGCATGGTCTTTGAGATCTGTGTTTTATCATCTTGATTCTTTGATTTTCTGGTTTGTTTTTTAGGGTTTTGAGGTGGCGGGTGAGACCTGTGAGCGTAACACCTGTGAAATAATGTGAACGAAACATTTATTTATAGTCTGCAACTGCAAATAAGCTATAATATATAGTGGATAATTGTGTAAATTTTGGGACTTCTGGAGGGGTAAGACACGTGGCTCATGTTTTTATTACCTATAAAAAACTTTTAATTATAGTTTGTACAATAAGATAATTATATATGTTATTAATTATTTAAAAACATTTTTTAATAAATAGTTATGTATAATATTTTATAGATCGTTGTTTAAAGTTTATAAAATAAATTATTTTATTAAAATAAAATATATATTTTAAAAATATTATTAAAATAATTTATTAAATTAAATTAAATCTGAATCGTATTTTTTTTTTCGAGATTTAATTTAATAATGATATTAAAAATTGAGGAAATTTTGAGATATTAAATTAACCTTTCAACCGCAAAATTATTTGATTGGGTCACCAATTTCATGTTCATAGTTGATGGTCATTGAACAAACATTTTGATTGTAACATTTTAAGGTCGATGTTATATTGGGTCTAAAATCAAATCTATATAAAAAAATTATAAACAGTTTAATTTTATAAATTAAAATTACATAAAATAGTTTTATAGATTAAACCATTAAAAAATTAGAGTCGAGTAAAAAAATTATTTTTTAGCCTTGTATCGAATTGAATCAAATTTTACCCACCCTACTTTTAATAACCTTATACCAAATTATCCCATGGACTAACTTGAACTTTCAATACAGTGATCGACTAAAACCATGATTTTTCCTTTCTCTATGGGGTCGGATTCTCAAAAGTTTTCCCGCGCTTATTTCGAAACTGAGACCTAAGAGGCTTAAACATCGAAATACCATCTGGACTGTGGGAGGGAGAAAAGAACGGTTAAATATTACAATATTTTCTTATAAACAAGAAGAAGAAGAAGAAACTTCTTGTTGCTTCTTCAAGCTTTTAAATGTAATTTGAAATTCGAACTTTCTGTATTTTCCTGTTGCTTCTGCTGAGTTTCCTTGGTTCCTCCTTTCCTTCCATTTCCCAGGGGTAAGGGAATTAAAGAGTTGCGCCTAGGAGCTGCGGATAGTGGCAGCGTACATATCATTTGGGCACATAGAGGCTCTTCCTGTACTCATCGGTTGTCCGGCAACCGGTAACCTCAGGATTGTTTTCTGTTGCGGAAAGAGGTATCAGATGTTAAGTTGAATAGGCTGCAGCTGTAGTTAAGGTGGTTAGTAATTTGTTGTAACTGTCATGCAAAGCTTTCGAAGCTTCTGGAGATTTATCTCCTTGTATAAATAAGAGTCTTTGCTTTTAACTTGTATCACAGTTTTAGAATAACAAAGATATGATTGTTTCTTATAGTTTCTTTTCATAATCAACATGGTATCAGAAACTATAAGAAACTATGAAAAGAAACTATAAGAAACAATCATATCTTTGTTATTCCAAAACTGTGATACAAGTTAAAAACAAAGACTCTTATTTATACAAGGAGATAAATCTCCAGAAGCTTCGAAAGCTTTGCATGACAGTTACAACAAACTACTAACCACCTTAACTACAGCTGCAGCCTATTCAACTTAACATCAGAGGCCTCGAGCTATTCTCCGTGAGTGGACGGGTAAGGTTTACTTGCTCTTTCATCAATGTACCATTTTTAACTTTGTTCGAATTCTTGTTAGCTTCCAAAAGTCGAGTTGCCAACGGCGGTCACACCGCTGACTATTATTATTCTTGTAATTCTGTTGTTTCATTTGCTGCTGTTGCTGCTGCTGTTCGACAGTCTTCGTGTCGACAAGCTGACATGCTAGCTTCCTCTCAATGAGTAGCTGTGGCTCCAGTTCTTTCAACTAGATAAATGGGACCAACGATGACCAAGAAAAGAGCTCTATTAGTAACTCCTTAACTCCCTCCTGGGTCGAAAATTTGTATAAACAACAGTGTCCGGCGACTGCCATTTGGCTTTCGAATTTGCATACCGATAGGTTCATCATTTCTATGATGGGTCTTGTTCTTGTGTAGACTACAGGTAATGCCAGAGATCAACATTTACTATGGGTCTTGTTCTGGAATCAGTTCCTCGCATTGTGATCGATATGGTACTCATACCGACACCAACGATGTACAAAGAGTAAGGTCAAAAGGTTTCCATTACAAATCCAGTATCGGCACATTTGTCGGATAAGTTCACATTTTTTTGGTTTGAAATGAAATACATCAACATTTATAATACATACTTTCTTATGAACTCCAACATCTAAAATTTCTATGCAGATCAATAATAAGATACTAACATGAGCAGCTCAAGTTTCCCCAGACAATCTGCATTGAAATTCATGTGTATGTACGGAGTTACCTCGTTGTAGCAGCTTTTGAGGACTATCTATTGGCAATGAAACCATCCCTTCTAGAACTGGGCACCGGCTCATCTAAAAGTTTCAAATACAGTAAGATTTACACCACATTTCCATAAAAATAAAGCAGAGAAATAATATATATAGGATTTATATTCAATACTCTAGATGTAGGGTTTAGGGATCCAATTTAAGGTTTAGAAGTTTAGGTCTAGGAATTTAGAATTTAAGGTTTAGGGTTTGGAGGTAAGGTTTAAATTTTAGGGTAACATGGTGATAATTTAGGGTTTAACTTATAAACCCTGACTTCTAACCACCATTCCTAAACTATAAACCCATAAACCCTAAAACTAAAGCATTTGTGGTTTCCACCGTCAGTGTAATAGAATAATTTACCAATATATATCGCATAAAATGAAAAGAATGAGGTGAAATTTACCATCCTCTTCATCATCATCTTCATTCTGGCTTGTGAAGAATGGGGTGAGGTAATTCTTATCTAATGCAGAGAATGATGATGTTCTGCGAGGTCAGATATGGTTTAAATTCAATAAAATGAAAGAATTTCAATGATTAATCCATAAATGACAGAAGTTAAAAAATACTGCATAGCCAACAACATAATGGAGCAGTGGTTAAGGCCTCTTGTTGGCATCCCATAAACCAGGGTTCAAACCCTGTTTGTAGATCCGTACTAAAAAGGAAGAAACATCTATTCTTACCTTTTGTGGAACTCTTTCAATTTCATCTTAAACCTGTTTCCGGAAGGTTCGGCTTCTATGTAAGATGGAGGGACGTATCCATTATTAGCTTCAAAGCTCTGCTACGAAATTATTGGTCAGTACAACCGACACTAAAACCACACAAGTTTACTCTAACCCAGATTTTCGTTTATATAAAGAAATGCACAACAAAACACAATTGCCGTCTGACTTGATTCTCATCAATTTAGGTGTGAGCTCACTTTCCTATTTAATATATAAAATTTAGAGACTATAGTTTTAGTGAAACTTACTTCACCTAAGTGACCATCATGGTCATCTCCCACAACTTGAAGAGCTTCTAGCATCGTACCTGTTGATCCTCCGATTAACAGAACCTGTGACATTTCGGGAAATAAGAATAGTTATTGAAAGGACAAGTATCAGTTAGGACAAATCAAACTGTGATGTATTTATAACTACTGCCCTCAGATGTATGCAATAAGCACTCAACGGATAAGCAAATTTAGCACTTACAAAAGATAAATTTGGAAATTATTTTTCAGTCTATTTCGAACAATAGCTTATTAATCTAAAAGTAAGGTTCTTCAACCATACCGTCAAAACAATAATGGCAGTTGTTGCAGTGAATATAATCTGACCATGTCCTTCGGGAAGATCATGAACAGATTTCAGAGCAAGGGCAAAAGCCATTGCCCCTCGAAGGCCTAATGAATTTAACAATGATTTAGTACTTTGGGAAGGTAATATAAAATCAACTAGGATAAAACTAGGATTTTTCTTACCACTATACCAGAGTGCTTTTTGGTGATTTGAAGGTATTTTCTGTTGTACAGGACGAAACAAATTGACCAGATATGCACAAGAAAAGACATTGACGGCCCTAAAGATTCAATTACACAACTGCATTAATTATTATACATGTGGTCCATCAATAATATGTGATATAAAAATTGAAAGATCAATAAATCTCATTTACCTGGCAACTATAATAAATAACTGACAGTATTATGAAGTAAAGGAATAACAATGACAATGGAAACTCAATGCAGCCACCAAACCTACATTCACAAATAATAATAATAACAACAACAATAACAGTGGTGGTGGTGGTGGTAATAAGGATACAATTGAGAAACAGATAAATCCCACATTCGACCAGCTGTGCTTTTCCATTGCAATATCAAAACCCATGTAAATAAATCTGGAAAAATTGAAAGAAACAATCTTCAAAATGGGAAGTTACCACATGCACAAAGCTATCAGTTAACATCACATATATAGAAGTTAGAACTCCCTTACGTAAACGTCTCAGCCAGTGATGAGATTAAGTGAAAAAAGGCAGATGCAAATCGCTGAGAATTTTCTGACAAATTTGAGAATGTGTAGTGCTTCATCACCTAAAACAAAGAAATTGTTCATCATGATGCATCAGCCTGCAATGCATACTACTCAATCAGCATTACAAGTTCACTTACAATTGCTGTGAACAATATTGACACAATACCAGAGAGGGTGACTCCTTCCGCAAGCATATACCTAGAAACTCAAAATATTTTCATTATTAACTGCCCCATGAATCCATTAAATATAAAAGGTAGGGGAAAAGAGAATGTATAGGGCAATAAAATTGCTTACGAGAAATACGGAAAAAGGACAAAAAGACAGCACTCCAAGTTTTGAAGACTGAGAAGAGCATGATGAAAGAGCTCACGGTCAGGGATTTTCAAACGTTTTGAATGCTAAGAAGCTTGATAAAGAAACCAAAAGATGCAAATGCAATACTTACTTGTCAACATCTAATCCAGCATACTTAAAGAGGTTCTAGGAGTTAAGGTTTAAAGGTACACAAATAATAGCTTGAAATTTATAGTATTAAAAATAG
Organism: Abelmoschus esculentus; assembly: GCA_035048815.1. NCBI lineage: Eukaryota > Viridiplantae > Streptophyta > Magnoliopsida > Malvales > Malvaceae > Abelmoschus > Abelmoschus esculentus. The sequence continues at coordinate 12,635,267 of JAUCBN010000001.1, forward strand.
TATATAAATATAAAGTTGATCAGAAAGGATATTAGAGCAGAAACAAATCCAACTCCTACACCTGCAGAGCAACAAAGAAGACATCATAGTGTTTGTGATTAAAAGGACATACAAGTATTGAATGGATAGAATACCAATCCATAAGTTATTCGAAAATAACTCTGCCAAAATTTAGATTGAACTTATTGTCTTTCCATTTGATTTTCTTTATAACAAATAAATAATAAAATTCAATAGATTGAATAATCTTTTAGAAGGTTTAAAGATATTGATTGGCCATCAGTACCCAGAAAGCATGATTCTTCAAATCACAGTTATAATTGCAACATGTCAACTCTCGTCTGAGTTCTGCCCATAATTCAAGTTTACTGCAACAGTCATTCTTTTGTCTAAAGCAACATCCAGAAAAATTAAGGATAGATTTAAAAGGCTCTTCATGTTTCTCTTGCACATAAAATCTTATACAAAAATTGGACTCCACATGTAAGAAAACACGCCCAAAAGTGGCACACTTGCGCAAGGTCAACTCTATGAAGTAACAAATTAAGAATAAAAGCATTAAGAGTAGATATCCTATTAGTATAATTGGGTTTCAAACAAACTTATAAGAATGGACTAAAAGTAGGTAAGAAGGAAATGGTGATGATTCCCTTGGATTGTTGGCTCCTTGGACTCCCAATAATAGATTGTTTGGAGAGAGAAAAATCCCAAAAACGGCTAAAGATGTTTGTTTGGAGAACAGGAAGATGGATTGTACCAGGAGCAGCATCAAACCGGACACAAGAAATTTGTTTGTACATTGAATTAAGGTATTCTGTGAGCTAAGGGGGATCAATTTGTGCGGGAAAAGTCACTTTCTCATCATTCACCAACAAGGATTTCTCTCAAGCACAGCTCTGGAGAGCAAATGAAAGAGTAAAGATTTACTCTATAAAAAACAAGACTATTGTATGTTAAATCATAAATGTTATTTCTGATCTAGGTAAAACCAACTGGATACACCAAAATTACATGGGCATTGTTAAGATTTTTATAATAAGGAAAATTCTATTAACTAGCCCATTTGGATGGAGAAAAGTGGCAATTGGTTAAACAAGTGACAAGATTTAGACAATGGTCACTGGTCAGTACCGATAGAGATTTTTAAACATGAAGGAAGCAGTAGCAAGACATTCCCGCAATTTGTAAATTCAACATATGCTATTTGATACTTGCGAAGCAATTAGTGATATGAACGAAAACTCAGATAGAGATAAATCAAACTATGTCGTATTGAAAGAAGGCAAAAATGAACTTTAAGCAAGTATTCACATGCATGATGAAGCCTAACAAAACATGCTTCCCCTTCTTTTTCCAATCAAAAAGATTAATTAGTAAGTAGCTCATAATAAATGAGAAACAGACTCAGCAAGACCAAAAGTTAAGACAAACCTGCAGACATAGAACCAACAAAGGTCTCAAGGAACCTGACAACCACCATGAAGAAGTTTTGTCCAGATGCATGATCTCTTACAAGGGACATTGTCCTGCATAGAGAAAAAAAAATTTAAAACCAAACTAACCAATCCAATCAGAGGACAAGTGCAAGCACATCACATACCTGTACAAAGATATTGCCATCTGCATAAAGAACCATTTCATCCAGTAAATATTTTGCATGCACAAATAAGATGTTAAATACAGAAAAGAAGGAATCAACATGCTACAAAAACTTACAGCGTCATTTAAGACAGATTCTCCAAAGACCAAAGCATAAAGGTTCACATCAGTGCCAAGTTCCTGCAATTAAGATCATCATACATGGATACAAGGTCTAAAAGTTGAAGTGCAATGGTTTGTTATATTGACTACTAGGATACTACAACTATGTAAATACTAAACAAACAAAACTCAGATATCTCTGTGTCATTGCAACAGCAAACTGATATCTTGTTAAAATTAACAAAAGTTGCATTATGTGATGGACTAGTAAAAGAAAACAACAGGAAACCTTCAAAAGAATCGGTAGTAATAGAAGGTTAGGATTACCATAAATATTTGCAAAACTTAAATAGCTAATCAATTACAGAGCAAGGGCTATAAGGGAATTGAGCGTATCTATGACTTTTCTTTTTCAAGGTAAAGGTCCACGGTTAGAAGCTGAAAGAAAGGTTTAGCATACTTGGTGTTGAAGGCGATGTACAACATGTATTCTAGTATAATGTTTTTGTTTAACTCTGACCCAACCACGATAGATAGCCGGGATGGCAGCATAAAAACCTGACCTGAAATATGGAAAGAACTGTAACAGGATCCGTTGCTGATATAAGAGCACCAAACATTAGGCATTCAACAAAAGGAAGTCCGAACATGAGGTACATGCGACCACCGATATAGCTGCACATATGTGTCGTGATTACAAGATAGTGAAGAAAAAAGGTAGGAAAACCCTTGTTCTTGTATCAAGGAAAATACTGGTCTTTATAATGAACAATACTCACACTAAAACACCTGTAACAACTGAAGCTATAAAAGTCCCTAGAATAGAAAATGTGACAATGGCTCCAAAATTAGAGAAAAAGGGTTTCTGCAAAACGAGGCAAAACGAGGTGAGAACTAAGCGTGTAATGCATGTTGTTATTTGTAGTTAAAACACAGTTTATACTACTACTTGGTACTTACAGGTGATAAGCTGAACCCTGATTGAGTGCCCGAAACCAAGTCAAGGAAAAACAATCAACAAAGAAAAACTAAGAATCAGATGTTTACTTATGGGGAAAAGAATTAAGGATATAAGATTATTGGAGGTAGGAGAAACAGGAAGAAAAATTCTTCATGGAAATTGAACCACGCCCTGCAAGGAAAAAGAAATGAAATCACGGGTACCCTATATATAATGATAATAACGATAACGGGAAAGAAATGGAGGACCTGATGCTTGTTTCAGTGTCAGAGATGTTAGCAAGTCCACCAACGATCAAACCTAGTAGAAAGACGATCTTTGTAACAAATGAAACTGAAAATTAAGGAAGAAAGATAAACGAAGAGGGAAATCAAGTTCAACTAACCGATAAGCAAAGAGGCGCTGGCTTCAGGAAGGTAATAGAATTTGTGGCGGCGAAGGACGTGTCCGAGAACGAAAGAGAGGACGAGCATCATAATTTGTAGGAGAATCCCTACACCGGCCGCCTGCTGCTCCTTCCCCGGGCTCCCACTCACCGCCGGTGAAACTCCCATTGCTTTACAGTGAATCAAGGACTAGATAATGTCTATTGTCTCCTCTTACAGTGTCGATCGGAGTAAGTTTCCGATGACGGCTTCTTCGCCTTCCTCTAGTTCCTTTTTGTCTTCTTCTCCCGGGAATTTACGATTTTCTCTATACCAACTCCGGTTGTCTAGATCAGATTCAAATTGGATACATCTTATGGGATAATTACAATAAATTAGAGAATTTATTTAATTATTTTAATTAAATGGATCAATTTTTAATTTCTTATCATTACAAGTCCATACTTTGCTTTAATCGCCACACTTTTTCTTAATCCATTTATAGCAATGACACGTAATTGTCATGGGTCAGAGTTTTTCGTGCAGGGACTTTTACCCGTGCGGTACCTTGGGTCTCTCGCATACTCGAGGATCAGCCTTAACGATCTTTGATGCTCACTGGTTTCGCCCTCCCATAGGCTCATCAGAGAAACGGGGACAGCTCCCGACCAGTGTGGTGCGCGATCAGCACGCCCATCCTAGATGGGACGACTGCTCGACACGTACTACACTCTTAATGTTATCCCGCTCCCAAGCTTTAAGCACAACCAGAAAGCATCCCGTTCGGTCCCGCGTAGTCACGATGAACGGTCTGTGACATAATCATGAGGTTTTTCTTAAACATTTGAGATGGACGAAAAATTATTAGGTGAACCCTGTTTACCATGTCATCTATGATCTCAAGCAATCAAGACCGTTGATCTCAAATTTTTTTCAAGTGAATCATCACCTCTTTCCTACATGTACTTAGTAGGTAGGTAGTTATTAGGTGGTTATTTAGAGATCAACGGCTCTGATTGCTTGGACCATGAATGACGTCGTGAACAGGATTCACCTAATAATCTCTCTGAGATGACGGTCGTTTCTTTGTTTTATTTATCGTTTTATTCGATTATAATATAATATTTATATCGAGTTTTAAATTCAGATAAATTTATATATTTACAAATTAAATTATTTAACATATTAAATTAAATAAAAATAATTTAATATCATTTAAACAGTTTTTAAATTTAAAATCTTATATACAAGATCTTTATAAAAAAAATCAAATTATATGTGCTATGTATACCAATATAAATTAATAAAAAAAAAATTTTAAAGAACGAAAAGAATAATTAAAAAATTCTTATATCAAATTATCTAGGTGAAACATGTTTCATTTCTTTGTTCTTTTTAATTTTATTTTGTTAAATTAAATAGTTAATATATCATGTGTATACTATAGGTCACTTATTATAAATTTAATAGTTTTTATTTTAAAGTAGAAATTTGGTCATTCTATTTAAATTAAAACATAATACATTATAATAATATTTTTAGTCCAAAAACTTACATTTCTATTAATTTAGTTTTAATTAAAATAATTAATAAATTTAATTATTTTGAGACTACAATATTTTATCACTTCATCGTATTCCATGCTATTATTTTTTAATTCGATAATTAACAAATGTGATAATTTGACAAATTCAATTACTTTACTACTAGACAATTACGAGACTAATAAAATAGACTCAATATGATCTTAACATCGCTCGTTGATAAACACAATTATTTCACTAAAAAATAAATATAAAAGGTTAAAATTATTAAATTACGTTAAATTACCCCTAATTTGATAAAATATATAAAATTTTAAAGTAAAATTATTATTATTATATCAATTTATTCATTTTAAATTTTATGATTATTTGTCGCAAAATTTTAATTATCTGATTAAATTATTTAAAAAATCATTTTTATTTCCAAACATAAAAATAAATGAAGGTGTATTCCACCTTAAGATATCTAATTTACTAGTTTTGAGATGATTGGCTATGCTTGGTTGATTAGGATTTGCAATGAACATTTTCATGCATTCTTAAAGAATGATTATTTATCTAGTAAAATCTAATATTATTTTTTAAAGATAATTTCATAAATACAAATATTAATATTATAAATAGAATAAATTAAATTATAAAAATCATCTTATAATAATTTTTTATAATATTTAATTTAAATTAATCAATTATTAGTTTAAATATCGTTATTTATATAAATAATATATTATATTATCATATACACGTTCATACATTAAATTTTTTAAACAAAATTAGATTCAAATATTAACGATGTGAATAGAGTAAATAGAGTTAGAATAATCATCTTATAATAAAATTCTACGATATGTAATCTCAATTAATCCGCTAAAAAATAAAATAATAATGATTATGTCACGAACTATCTTACCTCAATGGTTAAAGGAACTGTTATTGTTCCTGAAGGTCACGGGTTTAAGCATCAATAATATTAACACAGTAATTGAACAATCAATGTCTAATGGTTAAAAATATACTTTAAAATAGATATTACTGTAACTAGCGTAACCAATTAAAAATAACAGTTTTATCATTAAAATCTCTCCATGAGTTTCACTTCCTCACGTGGATTTGTCTGTTCATTACACTGAACCAGATGACATGGACGAATCATGTTATCTACAATGAAAAAGAAGGGATAGGGGGAGGAATCTACTGCTTCATGGTGCAGGCTGTGGATTTGGACTTGTCCAGAATGGACCACATGACCTGTACATCTTCGTACGCACATGCCATCACCTCTCCTTGAAGATCCATCACGTGCTTCTCAGACTCTGAAACACAAACATCGATTTAGCCACGGTTATACTTTATTTAATTATTAATTAATTTAAATTAAATAACATAATAATTTATTATGAAATAATTTTTTCAACCTTATTTATTGAAATAAAAGATTAGATAATTAGAATTAAGCTTTGATTCCTCTAAAAAATAACATATGTATAAACTTATTTTTTATTTAAAATCATAAAAGTTTTTCTTAATCATTTAAATATTGTAGAGTCAAAGCTATAATATTAGTGCAAATATATTTTTTATACACAAAAATTAATAATTCAATTTGTTTTTTCATCTATTTTCCTACGATTGATTTTTTAATAAAATAATAATCAATATTATATTTTATTTTTATTTTAGTATTTCTATAGTTAAGAATTAACAATATAGTTGACATGATATTTTTTACGAGACAAGAGAAAATGAAAAGAATATCACATCAGTTTTATGTTAATTTTAGCGATTAAGATATTAAAGTAGAAATAAAACATAATATTAGATATAATTTTGTTAAAATATAATCGGGTATTAAAAAACACAAGAATATATGAGATAGTAAATAACGGGTAAAAATATTCTGTCTCAATTTATGTCTCCCGTTAAAAATTATTAAAAAATTAAATTTTAAACCATAAACATTATTTTTTATATCATAAACCATAAATTATATATCCTAAAAATTACGCATCACTCTTAATTTTCTACACTCTAACCAAAAATTCTGATCTTAAACCCTAAATCCTAACCCTTAAACCCTATAATTCAAAACGAAAACATTAATGGATGCATTTCAAAGAGGCAGAAGATTTTCGTCGGTAAATAACCAGCTTATTTCGAGAAGGGAAGACTAGAAATATACCTGTTGGTGGCTTCTTATCCCTTTGTTGTTGGTTGAAGAAAGTACATGCTTTCTTGAACGGTGACGTGATCGTTTTCTTCCATGAAGCCATGGCTGATGCTTGTAACCCAACTCCTGTCTCCTGTAGGTACTATAACAACCCTATTCTCCTATGTAAGCTTTGAATTAATGGTGTTTTCTGCAGATTTTCTGCAGTTCCTTTTCTCTGTACTGTTCTTCTTCTTCTTCTTCTTCAACAATTAGGTCAACCCAAAGCCCCCTTATATACACGGATAGAGAGAGATGGAAAGACAATGCCAGATCCGGTAGATGAGGCTGAAGAGAGGGGAACATCAGCTTTCCTTATTTTATGTGCTGCTTTTTTTATTCATTTCTCATGAAGTCTTATCTTCAAGGATTGTGGTGGTTTTCTATCTTGGCCGACTGTGCTGCACACAAGCACATGCTGCACGATACTCGGCATAACCCAGGCACGTGAAGGAGGGGCATGTCCTGTTTTAAATGCTCAGACTGTCACGGATAAACCATCTAGTTTCATCGATCAAAAGAACGATCGTTATTTTTGAAAGTCATAGGTTCGAGCATCAGTAATCACTAATCACAGTATAGTGATTAAACGATCAGTGTTCAATAGTTAAGAATATACTTTAGATAGATCAGATACTACTGTAATCACTAGGATAAGGTTAAAGAATTTTATATAAATTGGATAAGAAATTATGTAATTATACAAATATAATTTTTGTGTAACTTTATCTATAATTAAATGATTTAAATGTAACCTTTATTAATTGGGTGACCTCAAATATAACCTTCCATAAATGAGCAAATATAATTTTTAATAATTATATCACTTAAATATAATTCTATCCATAATTAAGTAATTTTTGTTGTAATTTACCTAAAACTAAATAAACTAAATCAATATAACTAAATTAATTACAAAATAAAATATTACCATTTTAGAATTAAACAAGTATACAAAATTAATTACAAAATAGATCAAATTATTTTATATTAAAATTAAATTAATTAAATATATATAATTAATTTTTAAATAAATTTATTCATACTAATTTTTCAAAACCGATAGTCAAACTAAATTAACTATCAAAATTAAATAAACTGAAATATTTCGATTAATTTATTCTGTTAATTAAATTTAATCGATTATTTACTCGAACATAAAAAAAAATCAAATCTCCAGTAAATATTTCAATAATCATGGTCATCTAAAGCACAAATAACTAAGACAAGATTAAGAATGGTTTCTTTAAATGTAGTAAATTTATATTGAGGTTGAGACTAACAAAAGGAATCTTTGCTGCGGAGGGGAGAACTTCGGTATAGAGGTGACAAAAATATGACATCCGAGAAGAACGAAATTTATTTGATTTAAGATTTGATATCGATATAAAAAATAATGATTTAAATTTGAAATAAATTGATTTAAAATAAAAATTATTTATTTTTTAGTTGAATCAATATGAATTCAAATTGATTTTTACCTTAACCGAAGGTAGTCGAAACCGATTTTTATACAACCCCCAAAATAATTAACTTGATATTAATTGAATTAAAAATCAACTGATTCGATATTAACTCAATCCCATTTGATAACTCAAATTACCATAGACCCGAATAAAACCGGACCAATTTTAAAACAAACCAATTTTCAACCAAACCAACTTGAATCCGAACATAATCCAAACCTGAAATCACCAGATCCGAGCCCAACTCAAATGACATGTTTGCTACCTCTGCTTTTATATTATAATTTTTTTTAAATTTTAAAAGGGTATATTTTCAGTTTAATTATATTTATATTTATATTAATTGAATTGAATTAAATTATCAACTGAACCCACCATTTCAACACTCCGTTTATGAAATATTTTATCAAATTTTTTAGTGAAAAGAAACATGTTAAAGCTACTGACATGAGAGTGAGTTATTCCTTGATCCCCCAAAAGTATATCTTAATAATCATTGGATGTATGTATGTATGTATGTATACACTAATGTATACATGCATGTATGTACTAATTGGACGGTGACATTAAGTAGAACCACATTGATTAATTTAGTTAATTGAGTAGTTTTATAAATTTAATTAACGATTAAAAATTTAAATAATTTTATTATTAATCAAATTTACCGTTTGAGCACTTATTTATGATATACTAAAAGAGATTCCATTTGCCTCCCACAGAGATGGAGTAGCTGGCCTGGAAATCACAGGGATTGATGGAGTTTAATGAAACAAAGACTACACCTAAAAGAGATGCATGAATGGGATCCAACTGGACAAATGAACCATTATTCCATCCACAACTTTCTTTCTTCTATGGCTTGTATCTCCATGGGAACTAAAATCATGCAGGCATGGCATACGTTCAAAATATTTAAAGACAGTCCAAGGAGGAAGAAGAAGATACTAACCATCAACTTATGAACATAATAGTAAATATAGTCAACGTTTAAGAATCAAAAACTGGTTCAGTCTCATAGAGGTCAAAGAATGCAATGCAGGCCTATCCAAATAAATAGTCACTCATCTGCTATATATTAGGGTAAGTAAGCTCATCCCATCTCATAAGTTATGACCTAAAGTATGCAATCTCCGAGCTTGCGATAATCTTGCACACATAGCATGCATGCATACAAAATCAAATCAAAAGTAAATACAATAACATTGCTCATTGCTATTTTAAGTGTTGAAACATCAACCAATCGAATCCCTTCCAAAAGAATTAGTTAATCTTCCTTACCTTCACCTTAGAAGGCAGGGACCATCTGAGTTGGCTCTTTTTTCTGCAATTCCTTCTTTCGTCTGAATCTTATGATCTCTAGTCTTTACGAGCGTTGAGAGGTAGAGTTGCTGTGTTGGCGCCCCATATGTGATAGCCTTGATAATGGAACTAGAGGCGCTTCTTCGTCGGTCAATTCAGAGCTATTGAAGTTGCTTCCTCCATTTGTATCATTGCTGATATTCGGGATGAATATGTCTGAGGACTTCTTCTCCAACTTCCAATCCTATATTAACAAGAGAAACAGACCATTGACGAGAGAAACCACATAGTATTTTATACTTTGCTTTTATTATAGTATGTTCTCAGGGACAAAAGTCTGAGTCCAAATAATTAAACATTATGACATGATAATGGTGTTGAGGACAATTTAAATTTGAGAAGACTGACCTTTGTTAACCTCTCTGGAATACTATCCGAAAGCAGTTGAGGAGCACGACCATCCTTAACCTTTATGTAGTTATACATGACAACACCACAGAGAGCTGAAGAGAGAACAAGAGGAGTTTGCATCAGCGGCATAAACTTTGTTAACCTATCAATGACATTTATTCAAATACAGAAGAAAATATGTAATGTTCATACCAATGGCATAACCAATTATATTGAGCCCTGTTATTGTAGACTCCGGGAAAACAACAGTGGAAAGGGCAATTAGTATCCAGTCTTTTAGAACACCAGCAACCCTGATGGTGACAGCTCCAGTTCTTCCAATTACTAAAAATATGGATAGGTTCAGAGCTAAAGCACAAAGAGCATTGGAGAAGAAGATCCAGAAGTTGAATTGTATCTGTGAGACTTCCATCCCAGGTTTCTCCAGTAAACACCAAGGCACAAAAAGAAACACGAAACTGCCAAAAATCAACATATCAGTTATACGTAAGGGATGTTGGTCATGATAAAACCCAGTCTTCCGGAAGAAGTATGAGTTGCAGACACTAAAAATTATTACAAAAATAAAAGGGGTGGGGAGAGAGAATTTACCTGCAGGGTGCGATGTAGTATAAACTGGTAATTGGATTCAGAGTCAAGCCCTTCTTTTGCAGGAGGACTTGAGTTAAGACCAGCCTCAGAGCTTCTGCGAGGATGCCCGTGACCTGATAAACTGTGCCAACTATATTAAAATGAATTTCCCCATACGAGGAAACAACAACTCCAACGCTGACCAGCACCATGTTTAAGAACACATCGCACCTTGCTTTATCAGTGCCACACATAACACCCATGAAAAATGTTGCCACTGGCACTGTAACATCCAAACATAAACAGCCAGTCATTACAAATATAGAGTGATTTCATGCGATGTAATTAAATAATGTACTTTGTTTCCACATACTTAGAGCTTTGAGCATCTGGATAAAAGCCACAGATATATGCAAATAGGCAGTGTTGCCAAACCTGCATTGACAACAAAAAAATGATGATGCTTAGAATATGCAAAAACAATATCAACAGGAGGTAAAATAAAGCAAAGCTGTAAAAATTATGCACAGCCAGTACATAACAAGCTCTATATCATATAAATGATTTGCAGCCAATTGCAGAAACCATTTGGCAACTCACAGCTTAAATGCACTTAAAGTTTAAATTTCATTAAAGGCAAGTATAAGAAAAGAAAATTAGTACTGCTGTAATCAGTTTCAGGCCAGGCATTAAGAGATATAATTCAACAAATTAGGATCCCACTTAATTACGAAACAACATTATGAAGAGAAGGTTATTTGACCACTCGGAGAACGTCCAAAACCCATTAACCATAGTTCAAGTTTAAAAAATAAAATAAAAGATAAAACAATAATTATAGTAGGTACAGCTACTGCATTCATATTTGATTTGAGTCAACCTAATAACTTGGGTGCAGTATCTCTTTATCAACAACTCAACAAGTAGAGGGAAAAGCAGACAGATCCATTGAGGAGAAATATTATACTTAAAAAGAACAGTTCGAAACAAGCAACAAGTTCACAAGTAATACTCAGCACTCATCAGGGTTTTCAAGCATTATGTACATTCTTTTCTCCGACAGAAGTAACTCATTACACGGCACACCATCTTAATAAGGAAAACACTACATCACACGCCAAACACGAATTTCAGGCATACCACAGTTAGGTACTTACCAAAGACTTGATGCAAAGAAGGCACTTATAGGTATTACACATGTTGCATATCTGCAACACCAAGAACATTTGTTTAGGAAAGAGAACATGGAAACTGTAGCTAAGCAGTAATTGAGAATAATAATGGCTATTTTTGATAAAGAATAGCACTTACATTTCAAATGTCATTTTGACAGGGGCTACAACCTGCATTGCGACAATGAGGGACAGGAAAATGCATTACAAAACTAGGCAAAACAATGGAAGATGAACTTGCAATAGAAACATAATAACCGTGCTCTCAAATTTATATTTTGATTCTGTAGGTAAAATACACAACAACAACAAAACCAATGGAGCTTTAGTTTCAAGTCATAAAGAGATCACTAACTTCTGGAAATGAAGTGTGATATAAAACTCATTTTACTATGACAAACCTGGCGTTCCTAAAGCTAGTTGCATTTGCATATAACGGCGAGACGGGAGCATGTGGTTTAGCATTCAACAGTTTAGTACAAAGACATTCTTTACAATAGTTAGCAATACCAGAAGAAAAGGAAGAATGCATGGAAAAGAAATCAAAGTTAGTTGCACGTCAGTCATACCTTGAAAACACGGACAAGGAAAAATGCAACAATTCCGGAGAATGCCATGTGAATCATCGTCAACGTGATAGGAAATGGAAAATTGAAGTATTTGGGAGACAGAACCCACTGCAATAAATAAAAAAATGGAGAGAATGAATTGCATGTACAAATGGTTAGTTCCTAGTCAAAATGAAACCCAAACAAAATATTTGCTTTAGTCCTAACCTAAGCATAAACTTAACTATCACAAGTAATGAATTAATAAATTTTGATCAGTTATGGACTTTCATTGCATGATATTGTAAAGGGAGAAAAGAGCAACACAATACACTACAGTTTACACAGTATGAAGAAAGGGGGGAGTTACCTTGTTATACAATATAACTCCGGACGAAAGCAAAATGTAGATCAATAGGTAGAAATACGTCAATACATGCGCCTTGTTTATCATTTTCCTTCCCTAAAACAACATATAGAAACCCAGAATGCTATAAAAAAGCCAAAAAAGTTCAATAAAAAACAAAACAAAAACCTTTACATTAGCATTAAACCATCCATCATTTCAGCAGTTAACAGACAGAAACTAACAGTTAATTTTTTGTTCCTTTCTCAGATGGAGGGAAACAAGACATGGAGGAAGTGTACTTACCAGTACAACTATTTCCCCCAAATGAGAAAACACTGAAATTTATATTATTTGAAGCGTCCTCCAAACCAATCACGACACCTGAAAATGACAAATCTTTTGTTAAAAAATAGCAAAAAAATATGCATTTACACAACATTCATAACCAATTAAACAAATTATGTAGGAAAATCGGAAATTTGAGAAGGAAAACGCACCTAATTAAGGAAAAAATTTAAAAAAGGGGGGGGGGGTCGAAATGGGGCGAAAAGCAGAGATATTTTCTGATGTATCACTAAGTTTTATTTGATTATTAATGATATTAAGGGCATTGAGAGGAAATTGGTACAGTGAGATTCAAATCTGGGGAAATTTGGAAGCTGAGATTCAGATGTAGATGAGTGCTGAGCTTAGGTCAAGAGAGTAGGATCTATTTTAGTAATTCTCTAGTCTATTAAACTATGTATTATTACTATCATGGTTAGTAAGAGATTATTATCTAAGACTTCAACTTTCCTTTTTCGAGTTTTGATTCGATCCAAATTCAACCAAATTAAATTTAATAATTTTAATTAATTCGATATAGTTCAAAATATTTATAATTAAAAAATTCAATTCTTGATCTAAATGTTTTAATCTAAAGATAAAGTTGGGATTTAATATTAAGAGGGACACAAATTTGTTAACCATTTAAATTAAAAAATTAAAAAAAAAACAAAATTTTTATTTAATTAATATTTAAATTAGAAAATTAAAAATATAATTATATTAAAAAAATTGGAATAGATAATTCCTTAAAAATTGGGATAGATAATTCCTTTAAAAAATTTGGGATAAACAAGATTCATGAAGCTACTAAATTTTATCGGTATTACGTTATAATTATAATTTTTTATGAATTTAATAAAATTTCAGTAACATTTGTCAAAAAAATATATTAGTGTGATCAGAAATTAATATCTTTTAATTTTTTTAATCTTTATAACAACGTACACTCACTGTGTACATATAATTTTCAAAATCAACTATAACAATTATAATAATATTAAATATGTTTTTAATTATTAAATATTAATCGTTCAATCTTTGTATTATAATATTAATATTTGAATTTATGACTTTAAAAGTTAATAATCATTCATTTAACAACTAAATAAGATAATTCATGTCAATCTTGTTTTATTAATATAAGATTATCCTTTATATTTTAACCCACACGGAAAAAAATCGGCCATTTTCAATCTCCAATTACTTCCCTTATTTTATTTTATTTTATTCTATTCTATTATAATATTAGGGCACTCATCGAGAAAAAATGTTGCAAAAAACCCCTTTTCTCTCTTCAATTTGCGGGAAATTTCTCCGGAGCAACTTTCCAGGTCAACCGTGTCTTAATTCTTCTGATTTTTCCGGTAAAATTTCTATCTTTCCTACCCTCTGTTTGGAGACCGAAAAACTTTCATTCTAAAGGTTGATTTGAAGATTGTTTTTTTTGGTATTTGATCTAGCTGCTTTTGATTTGATGCGTGTGTTTTGATGGGTATTTGATTCTTTGAGTGTTGCAGTGTCTGTTTCATGAAATAGCTTCGACTAATTTCAGAATTCAAATTGGAAATTTCTGAGGTTGCTGATTTATGACGTTTTTTTCACTCTTTGGTTCAAATTTCCAAATCCATTAGCTTTATGGAATATTTTCATTACAGTTTTATTTACCTCAAGTTTCCTTTTCCTTCTGTTTTCATAACTCTGGAATTTCTATGGGTGTTTCATGTTTGTTTGATTTGACAACCGAAGATCAAGCCTTTTTTCTTCAACATGCGAATTGTTCTTATTGGATGATTATATAATCCCTTTCACTTGGTCTTTTGATTAAGGGATATGAGTGTGATTTCCCTCCCCATTCAAGTAGGAGCTAGAAAAAAAATAATTTTACTTGAGAATGATATTCATCAATAGAAAATAGGATTTTTTATATATTTTTTTGCATTGGTACTTTCCCTTATTTGACTAGTAAAATGAAATCCCTTGGTTTTGTTGAACATCAGTGGATGCATAGAATTTCTGCTGTCTATAGTCAATGTGTAATGTTTCCGAATTTCGGATTAAGAAACAATTAACAAGTGGTATAATTAATTTCTTAATGTTGAAGGCAGTTTCTTCTATTTGGTATCTTATTGTGTAATGTTTTCTTCTTATTCATGTAGATGTGTATTATCAGTGACATTTAGTGTACTGAGTTTCAGATTCAAGTTCCTCAACTGAAACCCACACAGTAAAAGTCTCACTTTCTTAACAAGAAGAAGCTATGTACCCGGAAGGAGCCCCTGAGTTTGTATTTGACCAAGGATCGATGTACTACCCTACTGCAACCAACGTTGGTTATTATTTGACTGGTAATTTAATCGCCTTTAGCTAAATGTACACGGGTGATATTTATAGAATCTTAGATTTATACCATTGATTGCATTTTGATCAGGTTTTCAATCACCCGTCGAATGGGAAGACCACCAGAACATTTTTAGTGCTGATGGTGCTGATGTCCAATTTGCGGTGGGTAAACTTATCTTTCCAGCTGTAATTGATAAATTTGAACAGTTAGACATGTATCCAGGACATGTTTTTCTTAATGATTTATCATTTGAAAATTTGCTTAATGCCTGCTTCGGTTTCTCAGGGTGCCCAAACTGAAACTTTGCCATATGTATATTACACACCTAGCTATGGATATGGACAGTCTCCGTACGACCCTTACTTGTCTAGTGCTGTAATGGGTGATGGCTCATTTTTAGGGGCTCAACAATATTACTCCATTCCCCCCTTTTCGAACCCTGTATCACCTACTGCTTATGTACCTGTCATCATTCAACCAGATGGCATTCCAAATAGTTCAACAGAATATTTGCATGGTTCCCGTGCATCAGTTGCCAATAGACCCGATGGAAGGGGAGGGAAACATAACCTTGCGTCTGCATCTACAGCATTTTCTAGGAACTCTTCAAAGTCTGCTCCAAGTCAGGCTGATTCCTTGACCAGGGTATGGGATGGACCAAGTAAGCATTCTGCAATCCATGGAAAGTTTCCTGATAGCTCTCGTCCAGCTTCGGCTCACGCTCATCAGGTGCATTTGCATAGTTTCTAATTTAATTTTACATTGAATTGGACTTTCTTGATTTTTTTTTATGGAAATGCAATAGCTTCTCATTGATCATATTTGAAGGTTCTTATCCAGTAATTATCTTTGTAGGGCAGAATTGCTTCTGGTTCCATTCAACCTGTTGGCAACATTCCTGGTGGGAAACTTTCATCTCATCGTAATCAATTACAAATAGATCTTCCTGTCGGTAATACCTTTCCTGACTATGGATCAACTGCTCCTGGACGTGCAGTGGATAAGCTTCGATCTAATGTCCATGTTGGCAGGGTTCAGAATGATGCACATGGTTTCCCAGATACATTGGGGGAACAGAATCGAGGCCCTAGAACCAACAGATTAAAGAACCAATTCACGGTTAAAGCCTACACAACTAAAGCAGGAAATATTGATGCCGACGGGAACATTGTCATCTCTACTGATCAATATAACAAGGATGATTTCCTACTTGACTATGTTGATGCAAAGTTCTTTGTAATAAAATCTTATAGCGAGGATGATGTACACAAGAGCATCAAATACAATGTTTGGTCATCCACACCCCATGGCAACAAGAAAATGGACGTTGCTTTTGAAGATGCACAAAAAATAGCTGCCGGGAAACCTAGTGGCTGTCCAATCTTCCTGTTCTTTTCAGTAAGTTATATACCTGTTACGGTATCAAAAGACAGATTGATTTAGATTATTCTAAGATTTTTATTTAATGGATGTGGTCTATGTAATTTCTGATAATCATTGACCATTGACCGCCCCAATGTGGTTCTTTGTACGCACAGGTTAATGCCAGTGGACAATTCTGTGGTGTTGCGGAGATGATTGGTCAAGTTGACTTCCGGAAGGATATGGATTTTTGGCAGCAAGATAAGTGGAGCGGAAGGTTCCCTGTCAAGTGGCACATCATTAAAGATGTTCCAAATGGTCACTTTAGACACATCATATTGGAGAACAATGAAAACAAGCCGGTGACTAATAGCAGGGATACACAAGAGGTATGTACAGTGGTTTAGCTTTCTTCTAATTGAAGGGAAACTATGAACATAGAAACTATTTCATCATTCCTTTATTATTTCTTACAAGTCCTGACATGGCAATCTGGGCTTTGTGAATTTCGGTTTGCGTCTTATAAAATCTCTCAACTGCAGATTATGTACAAGCAAGGTATGGAGATGCTTAAAGTATTCAAAAATCATACAATGAAGACTTCTTTACTTGACGACTTTATGTACTATGAAAATCGTCAGCGAATCATGCAAGAAGAGAAAGGCAGGCTACTAATCAAAAGCTTTGAGAATCCAGTCCTAGCACCAACATTGGGAGTTGCCAATAAGCTAAAGTATGAGCTATGTCTGAATTACAATGAGAAAGCTACCAAGCAAAGTGATCCCGACATGTTGAAGAGAACTGTTCCGTCATCTAGTCAGCAGGTTTCTTCAAATTCTGATACAACTAATGCAAGAACTACGAACAAAAACATAGAGCAAACTGCAGTCAACACCAACAACGATGCATCTACTCTAAAAATCGGTTTGCTCTCCATAAATCCAAAGCAGGATAACCCCAAGCCTTCTGTAGATGCTGCAGTTGGTTCAACAAATGCAGATGCTGAAGAGATAGTAACAGTAGGATCAATGCCAGTGAAAATCGATGATGGTTTTACGGAATCGCCTGGTTTTCTAACAGTTGGTACTATTCCTCTTAATCTCAAGACCCTACAGTCTGAAGGAGGCAATTCTGCTAAAAAGGGTAGTAATCGTGGTATGGTTAACGACTAACCGAGGCTTATTTTTTGGCTGGAACATACTGTGCAATCTTGTCTGTTGTAAAACTGGGTGTATCACCATACCCGATTGTTACAGGATGGTTAAACGAGATACTTGTTCAGGTCAGCTTTTGCTGTTTTCCATCCCCACCCCCTTCCCCTTGAAGCTGGTTTCCGATCCATCGATAATACATGAACAGAAAGACAGACAAACAGACACTGTTTTTAGATTTTTTGGGTGTGGGAGGTGCTTTCAATTTCGATTCTGAAATTAATAAGTGGGAAAACGTTGTAATCTTTGTTCTTTTGCTCTTCAATATTGAAATGAAAGAAATTTGTTTTGGTTTTTGCAAGATACCGTACAACACCAGTGATTCCTGTTGAAATCAATTGTATAATGTGCTCTTGGTGAAAATTTTAAGGTGAAGTTAAAAACGTCAAGTTATTCTTGGTCAATCATTTTCTTTAAATAAGAGAAAATAAAAAAATGCAATAAATATGTTCTCTTTCGTCTCGCGGATTGTTTCGTTAACGATTTTAATTGTTTCGACAAACTACTAAAAAAAAATCTAATTATGTAAATGAAAAATAAAGTTAAGAAGAATCATCCCCATATTACACTTTTATAGTCAGCACGAACCATCAAGCCTCATCGGTTAAAGGAACGATTGTTGTTCCTAAAGGTCACGGTTTGGGCACCAGTAATGATAGCATAAACATATATTATTGTAACCACTATAGCTGAATAAAAAAAAAATCGAATGAACCCTTTGCAACCAAACATTGCTCCCTTTTGTCCAGAAAATCTTACCACCCCCTCTCTACTGCCCCTGCTGGCAGTGGAGATCCTTGGTAACTTGTCGGTGAGCCTCCGGACGACATTCCTACAGAAAAAGAACAAAATCAAAACTATTTAGTCCATATTGATACATCGATTAATCATCCTAGAGTCGAGTATCGTAAATAATGAATACTCATTTCTAATCATGCAAGCCAAGGGTTCGTATACTTTTAGGACAGTGGACCAATAGGAACATTACCTTGAAACAGTATGAGAACACAACAAATGACAGTAAACACCATGGCAAACATGTTGCTGCTGCTACAAGATGTTGGCTTAGCACTAGCAGCTTTCAATTTCTTCAAGGATTTCATCCGTTCGATTCTCGCACGCTTCGACCTGGCGAGTTCTCCTATCTCCCTGATTAGTTTTTGGTCAGCTGCATCCAACAATGGGGCTCTAGGTGGCCTAGGAGGTTTAGGAGGCTTCTTATGACCCAAGCTTTTACGTTTCTCTTCACTAACCTATCCTCCGTAGCATCTTTACTCTCTTTTCCCTCCACATTCGTCACCGGCCGCAGATTCTCCGTATTAACCCTACCAGAATTCGAAGCATTGCCGGACAAAGACACTCTATTATCCGACCCCTCGGAGCAACCACCTTGGATGACAGTAACAAACACCGGTATTCCGGCAGTGGTGACTTCATTTCCAAGGCCGAGTTCTACATCTTTAAAGCTAGAAGCCATTTCAGCCATGAAAACACACTCCACAATCTCAATTCGCAGTCTCAAATCTTAAACTCACACTACAACAGCTTTCAGCAGTGCAATTTAACGTACTATACAAGCCTCAATAAAAAGCTCTGCATTCATCAACAATATATATATATATATATAAATCAATAGATAATTCCCAAATTTCAACGAAAACACCAACCCAAGCTGGAAATTCAATAAAAAAATCAAAAGTATGCAAAAGCAATACAAACAAAAAATCATTGAAGCCATAAAATATACCAATCAAAACCCAAAATTCATCGCTACCCAATAAAGAAAAAAGCTTCATCGATCAAACAAAATACCTCGGAAAAGAAAACAAGAAGAAGCCAGATCAGATGATAAGGGGAAAACCCCAGAAATGTAGAGATTTGGATTCAAAGAAACACAGAGATACAGGAGAGGAGGGAACTTGGTAAATGCTTGAATTAAGTGGGAGATTGAACAAATGGCAACTTCTTTTTCTCTGTAACCAAACAGAGAGAAAAGAGCTACAAGTATTTTTGGTATGGCTGGAATTTAAATACGAACCGCGCCGACACATGGCAGTCCCCATCGGTGGGCTATACCCCTTCTTCTCCTTTAAGCTCGATTTCGTCGCCACCGATGTTTTGCTTTGGTCTTTTCTGATAGGCTACGCTATAAAAATTAAATTTATGTCATTATTTTATAATAGATATTTAAAATATTTTTTATTAAAATAAGTTATAAATATTTAATTTAATTATTATTATTTTTCTCAAGTAAATAAAATATATATTATTAAATAACTAAAAACTATAAATATAAATATTATCATATAATCACACCCATAACCAGTTGTTTGATCTCAACGAGTTAGGGTTGTAGCTTTCTTTTCCTAGCTGCTCTACCTTCACTCACTAAATCAGAAAAGGCAAGCAAATGGAAGCCGGAGATGGAGGCGTTGACAGAGTCGTCGACTCCAAGGATTTACAGCAGCAAAGCAAAGCATTTGATAAACTCACCGACCGTGTCGAAGATCGACAGCTCGATTCTTCTCGTGCCCAATCGGTACGCTTTAGAATACAAATTTCTCTGTTCTTTTAGAATTTTAATGCCATTTTTTCTGCTCATGGATTTGGTTTTGATTTGTTAGGCCATGGCATCGATTGCAGCCTCTGCTGAAGCTGAAAAGAATGCTATGAGATTGAGGTTTGAGTTAATTTTCGTTTTTCTAATTCCATTTCTGTAGTTTTCTTGTAACAAACAATTGCTTCCCGGTCGAATTGTCTTGAAATTTTGACTGTTTGTATAGAATTTTAGTTCAATTGGGTGGATTTTTTAGGTTTCGTTAAGCCAGGGAATAGGATTGCTTTGCTTGAAAATGAAGTTTTGTTTGGATTGGAATCTATTGAATTTTACTTTGCTTTCTCTGTTGTCATTAACGAATGAGGAAGGTTGTGCCTTTATCCGGCTCATATTCGGGATACCGGTACGGGATATATAACCTTTCCAAGGAACTTCCGACATATTTGCGACGGATATGTACTAGTACGATACAAACCCGAGTTTGAATAACATAGATTGGAAGCTTGTTATCCATTATTCTTCTAGTGTCATCAGATTGAATGCTGAGGAGCTTGATATCCTTTTATCAAAGACCCCCTAAACCTCATTACTGAATCATAACTTGCAGGCCTTTTGAAATGAAAGATTCATGTTGTAGTTTCTTCGATTTCTAAATTCTTGACTCTTGACTGCTCCACAATTACTTGATTTGGTTATCCACGGTTATCCTAATGCGAAATTCTGGCCTGAACTTCCTACTCAATACATATCATCAAGTACCTAACAGTTTTTGTTTGTATGTTTTGAGTTTCTGCTCAATCCTTATCTAAGGAACATGTTACATTTTCCTTCCATACAGAGAGAAAGAATTAGCTGCTGTTAAGATCAATGCGGCTGAAGTCGACATCATTGCTAACGAATTAGAGGTTGGAAGTATATATATAGTGTTCTTTTCATCGATGTTATATGCTGAAGATTCTGATACACATTTTTTGATCTTTTGCACTGGAAAAATAGTTGGACAAAAAGGTGGCTGAGAGAACACTCCGTGAGCACAAGGGGGATGCCGTTGCTGCCATTCGATCTTTGCTTCACTAGACTGAGCCGGTGACAAATTCATGTTTCCCGAATTTCCGGCAAAATCATTTGTAAGATGTAGATCATTGAAATCTAAACATAAACAGCTACATTGTCGTCTTTAGTCCGAATCAGTTTAGTTCGGGTTTAAACGTAACGGCTTTTATGCTTATTGGTCTCCCATTCCATATGTGTTTTACTTTTATGTTAATTGCTTTTGCTTATATGACCGGCTATATCTTAATGAAAAGGTGGGTTTGTTTTGCAACCCAACCCAAGAAAATCTAAGCCACTTGCTCTTCCATTGAAATTGAAATCGAGCGATGCCAAACTCGAACATGGAGAAGTTCATGTTCGAGTTTGATTTAAAGCTCGACCTCGATTTTAAAATCACTGCTTAAAGCTCGAATTAAACTTGATCAAATACTATCATCTAAGTTTTTGCTTAGCTCGATATAAAATCAAAATCTCCGAGATTATTTTCATAAAGTTTGTTTATAAGATTTATACAGCTCAAACTCGAGTATAAATCGAATATTGTGTAAAACAACATTAACCCGAGTCTTGATAAAGATGTTTTCATGAAGAAAATCCAGGGTAAAAGTAATTAATTTAGTGAACTACCAGAAACTCTTATATTAAACACCGTTACATTCTATACTAAACTTAAGAAATCTTAAAAGCAGAAGCAACGTTACAAGAAACATTAATGTTTTTATTAAATGCTCTCGAGCCGATCATAGTTTAATCTTAACTCTGTCCATAAATTTTTAATTTAGTTCAATCCTAAAGTTTTCAAATTTTGTTAATATGAATTGCACCTATCAAATCTTACTTTTAGTTCTTTACTTTTATTTAGCTAACAATTCCATTGAAGTTCTCAGTGCAATCTCTGAATCTAAACCAATATCGTACGTACTTTCTTGTGGCACATCGGGTCAAGATGTCATTGATTCAGATGGTCGAAAATGGAGCTCCGATGTAAACTTTGTACAGCCGTCTGACAATTCGATGACATCCGAAGCTCTATCTCAAGACTCTTCCTTGCCATCCACGGTACCATACATGAATGCGAGGATTTTCACATCAAATTCTTCGTACAACTTCATTGTTCCCCCCAAGACTCGCCTTTGGCTCAGGCTTCATTTTTATCCATCTCGTTACAATGGCCTCGACTCGTCGAAGGCCTATTTCTCGGTCATCGGCAACGGATTCACTCTTTTGAAAAACTTCAGCGCCTTCCTCACTGCTAAAGCTATAACACAAGCCTATATCGCTAGAGAATTCAGTCTCCCGCCTGTTGATACCGGAGATCTCAATGTCACATTCGTTCCGCTTGAAGGATCGCATGCTTTTATCAATGGCATTGAAGTTATCCCCATGCTTGATGATATATTCCCACACCCTGCAACATTGGTTGGATATACTGATGATACTGTTGATCTTCATAGTTCCTCTTTGCAAACAATGGTTCGGATCAATGTTGGTGGACAGTTCATTGATCCAAACAACGACTCCGGTGGGCTTACGCGAACGTGGTTCGATGATTTACCTTATCTTCTCGGTGCTGCATACGGTGTAACCTCCAATGCTGATAAAAACGTTCGAATTCGATATTCGAATGATGTAACAGAGGATATTGCACCATTGGGAGTGTATAGTACGGCTAGAACGATGGGGCCAGATCCGAATGTTAATCGAAATTACAATCTCACTTGGGTTTTTCGAGTAGATCCCAGTTTCATATATGTTGTCAGGTTACATTTTTGCGAGTTTGATTTTACTAAGGTTAACCAAAGAGTGTTTGATATTTTTGTTAACAATCAAACAGTGCAGAGTGGGGCTGATGTCATTGCCTGGGCTGGCTCTAAAGGATTACCAGTTTATAAGGATTACGCCATACATGTCGAAGATCAATCCGGAGCGGGCGACAGCGAGATATGGGTGGCATTGCATCCGAATGTATCGATGAATCCTGAACATTATGATGCAATTCTTAATGGATTGGAGGTTTTCAAAGTTAATGACACAAATGGCAGTTTAGCTGGACTAAACCCTGAGCCATCAGCATTGCTTGTTAATGCTGAAGAACATGAAAAACTCTCTCCATCAAGGTCTAGACTTGGTCGTTTGCTCGGCGGAGTTGCCGGTGGGATTTTCAGTTGTGTCGTGGTGACTGTGATATTTGTTTTCCTCCACCGGAAAAGGAACGATTGGTTGCTGATTAATGACGATTCCCTCGCATCGACAATCGGTGGCCATTGCAGGCGTCTCACCCTATGGGAGATTAAACAAGGAACCAACAACTTTGATGAATCAAAAGTCATTGGAATTGGAGGATTTGGCAAAGTTTATAAAGGTACCATAGATTATGGAACAACCGAAGTTGCTATAAAAAGATCAAACCCTGATTCACATCAAGGAGTTAAGGAATTTCACACTGAAATCCAACTCCTCTCAAAGCTTAGACACCAGCATTTAGTCTCATTGATAGGGTATTGCGAAGAAAATGGAGAGATGATTTTGGTTTATGATTATATGGCAAATGGGACACTAAGGGAACACCTTTACAACACCGATAAACCTCCGTTACCGTGGAAGAAAAGACTCGAAATCGCCGTCGGAGCTGCCAAAGGACTTCACTATCTTCACACTGGTGCTGCCAAGTACTCAATCATTCACAGAGATGTTAAGACCACAAATATTTTGTTAGACGGAAACTGGGTTTCGAAAGTTTCGGATTTCGGGTTGTCCAAAACGGGTCCGAATCTTGATCAAACTCATGTTCATACAATGGTGAAAGGGAGTTTTGGGTATTTAGACCCTGAATACTACCGTAGGCAACAATTGACCGAGAAATCCGATGTTTACTCTTTTGGGGTTGTTCTGTTCGAACTGTTGTGTGGCAGACCACCATTGAAACGGAACTTGTGTAGGGAACAAGCTTGTTTGGTTGATTGGGCTCTGCATTGTCTTAGAAAGGGAAATGTTCATGAAATCATTGATCCTTGTCTTATGGGAAAGGTCAATCCATGGTGTTTGGAGATATTCGCCGAGGCAGCTCAAAAGTGTGTGTCGGATCACGGGAGTGATCGTCCTTCTATGGGAGATGTGTTACGGATTCTTGAGTTTTGCCTTCAGTTAGAGGAAAATATAGACATACAGCTATGATCACCATTGATGAGGAGTTTGTAACTTGTAAGCTTAGCTTTTTTTACCTTACAGATAATGAATCAGACACGAAGATAAAACACATAATATAACTTTGTTTATGTGTTTGTTTATAGTTAATGGTTTTGAATTGTTTCCTATTAAACAAACTTGTTTAAGCTTAATTACCCTCCTACTGCAACTCAGTATGCAGCTGAACCCAAGCTTTTCTTGGACGTAAAAAGAAACATGTTATAGTTGAAGATTTCGGGACATTGATTATACCAAAGGAAAACTTCACAAATAAACACTAGGACTCCTTAAACAACACTAACAAAAGTCTTGATAAGGATCGTTTGTCGAAACAAGCTTGAATCGTCAACTTAATACACCGACTACATCTAAATCTCAATCTCGACTGCAATCTTGATCTCAATCTCTCCAACGATGTCCGCAATTTGGATTACAGCAGACAAAAAACAGTGTCATACCTTCTTCCCCTCTAGCAGTTGCCTGAAAATAAATATATGGATCAGTTAACATTATATTTTTGTGAGGAAAACAAAGGGTAAATACATTTATAAGATAGATCAGAAATGATGAAATCTGGAAATAGAATGAAGTCAAGTTGATTAAGGCCAAGTCTGGTGCCACTTATCCTCATCTATGTTATTATATTTACAAAGGGTAAATACATTTATAAGATAGATCCTCGTTTATATATGGCTTACCCTTAATGCTGTGGAGGAAACAAAGAGAAGAATTTGCTATTAAAGAAGTGTAAGGAAAAATTCAGTGCTCCTACCGAGCATTATTTGTATTTTGTGGATAACAACCAAATGTGTGATTGCTAGAAGACAACCAGAAACTCTTAGATTAAGCACCATTTTCCGATAACTGACAATGACGGTAACATACTAAGCTAAAGTTTAAAAAAAAAAAAAAAATCTTAAAAGCAGAAGCAACATTACAAGAGAATCTGATATAATGGACAAAACCTTTAGTTTAATGTGCATCTCGTGTTAATACTATATCAAACTTCTCTTGCGTACACATACTTCTCAACCTTTTCAGTCAGAAATTGTCATCAAATTTCTATCACACAGAATTCTCAAGTGATGAATCACATTACTTTCATATAATGAGGATTTCTCGAAAAAAGGCTGTATGCATA
This sequence comes from Abelmoschus esculentus, assembly GCA_035048815.1. NCBI lineage: Eukaryota > Viridiplantae > Streptophyta > Magnoliopsida > Malvales > Malvaceae > Abelmoschus > Abelmoschus esculentus. The sequence continues at coordinate 12,661,037 of JAUCBN010000001.1, forward strand.
AACGGAAAACTTAAGCGTGTAGGAAGTTCACCTGGAAGAAGACGGCCTCTCCATGTTTACAATTTGCACAAATAACGGCTTTAGTGCGAGGAAGAGTTGGATCAGCAGCCACATCCTGCAATACCTGAGTGCGTTCACCAGCAGAATGATGCACTTCATTTCTATACACACAATTGTTTTCAGCCACCTCCTACATAAACAACAACAACAATAATTGTAATAATGTTACAAGAACAAATATATAAATCAATAAGAACACGATAAGCTTCTATAATGTCATAATAACATGCTTTTAAACTCGAAAGCCGCAACACTCATAAATTCTCGATGCGAAAGTACATCGAACTACATTGTTCACAGCCAAAGAAACAGTTTTAACTTTCGGTATTGAGTCAACAATTCACAAAAACAAAATAAACCCATTTTCAATATTGGAAGAATTCATAGCTAAACGGCAGAATAAGGGGATCGAGCTAGGTTTTATGTGTGTTTAAGTAGTTTTAACACGGATTCAAAAAATTCGCTTAAAAATTCATGCCTAAATGAAAAACGGGAAAAAACGCACTAATCTTAATTTTAATTTTTCATTCCAGAACCCAAAAAAGAAACCCTAATCTTAATTTTAATTCTTCATTCCATAAAATAGAAAAGGAACCTGGTGATCACAGTTGCGGCAGGCGTAGAGGAGAATCTTCTGGTCCCTGTCTTCTTTCGGATAGAGAATGTTGTTGCTTTATAAAAGAAATACCAAAAACAAAATCAAAATGTTAATCGCGGAAAAGAAAACTGAAGAGATGAAAAAGGTAAATGAAGGGAAAGGAAAGAAAAAACTACAAGGGATTAAAAGAACTGCAAGCAGTACATAAAATAATACTAGTAATGCATGAAGATTTAAGAGATGTGAGAGCTGACCATTCGCGGCAAAATTTCATGGTACTCATCTTGGTCGATTAGGTTTTGTTGATTTCGAGTGGTTAATTCTCAATTGGGGAACCTGAGGCTTTTTGAGCATCAATGGCTATATATTGGTGTGAGGGGGCGGGCCAGGGGTACTATTTGTAAATTAATTGCCTCTAAGGGTTTTTTACATAAAGTTTTAGAGTGCTCCAAGTTAAAATAAAGATAAAATAAGTATAAAAATTATAAAAAAATTAATATCAATTTTTTATATATTAAACTTCATATAAAAATATAAAAATTTTATTATATATCGAATATTTTATAAAATATTTAAATTTTTAAAAGTGTAAGGATTTCATACATATAAAAGAATTTAAAAATATATAACAATTTTAATATATATAAAAAATTTAATACTAAAACTTTTATTATTTTTTTAATAATTTTATTTAAACCTTATTTTAATCTCATTTTAACTCATTTCAAAGAAAAACCTGTTTTTATGCGTATATAAAGAGAATTATATTTTACTGCCACATACGATAAAATTTATTATTTTAGATGTCGGTAAACAACATATTATGATTAAAAAAAATTAATTAATTTTAAAATTTCTAATATTAAAATAATAAAATTCTTTTTACCTCGACAATTATTAAAAAATCTTTCAATAATTTTAAATTTAATATCATTTTAATTATTCATACACATATTTATATTACGACTTTTATAAATTAATATATTTATATTTATTTAATTTTTATATATTTATATTTAATAGTTAAGAAATGTTATTATATTTACAAAAAAACTCTTTCATTGATTTTCCTTTTCGTCTCTTTCACTTGTTCTTCGACCACTGAAACCAGTTCATCAACGACGATTTCAGTTTGCTTTCGATGGCGTAAGAGTTATACTTCACCATACGGCGCTGCCTCTTCGCTTCCGCGTCGCCCACGCCCAATTTCATATTGCATTTGTTGTAACCGTAAATCTTATATTTGTCGATCTCTTCTTTGCTTGCCGTTCCTACCGTCAAAGCGTCCGCCGTTTGCAGCGGAGGTTGATTCGATGAACTGCCGTTATCATCATCGCTTTTCATTTGGAGCTTCGGTTCACCGCCGTATGACCGGTCCGACGCCTTGACATCCTCCATATCTCTCGCAACATCTGCCATAATTCTAAATTGGCAGAGATTTAGAGAGAAAAACCAGAAATCGTAAGAAATTTTTTCAAGCTACGGTGCTTCACCATATATATGTGTATATATATAATTATTATGCCTGGAAAAATGGTGGTTCTTACAGGTCCTAGAAATGTAATATTTTATGGGATTGTAAAGCTGTGCTGTGTTTGAGATTTTGTGTGCTTTTATTTCTATTTTTATAATTAACTGCCTAAGATTAGACTTTAAATATTGAATTTTTTTCACAAGACCTTCAATTTTTCCCCTTTTTAGAAAAATTATTAAATAGTTTTGTTCGTCACGTTATCAATAATTTCAACCAATCAAATTTGTCAATCATATTTTTTTGATAAATTATTATCTCTTTCAACATGTGATTAGTGATTGCATAATTATTTAAAGATGAACGATCTTGATTACTTAAATTACAAATGACGTGATAAACAAAATTCACCCAATAATTTATTATGTTTTTGGTTTTAAATGGTTTGTATTTGTTGTCTCGTACCATATTTATGATAGTGTTGATCAACTGTACGAGTATAGGCCATGAATTTTGTTGCAACACGTAAAGAAATCTAAAAATTTTCCGAGGAAACAAACGGTAGACAAAAATTAAAAATTTGGAGGCAAACCAACAGAAAAAGAAAACAACTCAGTGGCGCCCTTTTTTGGTTTATTTAAGGAAAGCTCTTCATTTTTATAGATTTTGGCGGGGGGCAACGGGATACAACTATACCTATCAATGGCTTTTTAGTCATTTCATAGCCAATGAGCTAGGGTTTCGCTTCCCGTTTATAATGAATCTGGATCCGCCTACGTGCGGTGTTTTATGTCGGTTTGATTCCCTTTCCGAGACTTCAAAATTTTCCTTCCTTTTCTTTCGTTTTCTCTCGAGAGAAAATTAACACCCACCCACTCTGCCTCTGATCAACGCAAAACAAAGCCACCCACCGAAATTTCCATTTTAGTTCTACATTAACACCATTGCTCTGATCTCTTTTCCTTTATTCCTACTTGTTTTTTTAATCATTTTCCATCTGGATTTTCCATATTTTGATCCATTTTCTCACTTAAAACTTCACTACCCATTCGAGCTATATCTGTTTTACAACTTGGGTTGATTTCAGATCTTCGAAAAAACAACTAAAAATGTTGGATCCAAGGGAAAAGGTTAGTGATCAACTGATCATCAATGTTCTTCATTTGTTCATAAGCTTAACTTCCAATTTTCTCTTAGCTGATTCACTTATTATCATTTTCCTTGCAGGGATCAGATTCTGAAGATCAAAGTAATGAAAACCCAGAAACGATCTCACCAAAGGCACCTCAAAATCGAAGCGTTTTCAACGAACAAATCAAGAAAACCTGTGCCGATTGCGGTACTTTCAGAACCCCACTCTGGAGAGGCGGCCCAGCTGGTCCCAAGGTATCAAATCTTCTTCCATTTCAACATTTTTTCTATCTTTAATCCTTGATCTCGTCTTTTAACATTTTACTTCCATTTCTGCAGTCCTTATGCAATGCCTGCGGGATCAGAAGCAGCAAACAGAGGAGAACAATCATAAGGTTGAAGAAAGGAGAAGACAAGAAATCAAAGAAATCATCAAATAATTTGAAGCAAAGATTGATATCATTGGGAAGGGAAGTTTTGATGCAGAAATCAATGTTTGAAAATCAAAAGAAAAAGTTGGGTGAAGAAGAAGAAGCTGCTGTTCTTTTAATGGCTCTCTCTTATGGGTCTGTTTATGCTTAATCTATTCTTTAATGGGAATCTAACCATTATTAAGTGTAATCTCTGGTGATTTTTGCTTAATTCTTTTAGTACTAAGAAAATTTTTAATGTTCTAGTTTTCTTGGTCTAATTTTAGCTGTAATCTATGTTTTAGGGATCTGATTTCTCCATTTCTGTTGTTTTTTTATTAAATTTATTTTGTTTTATTGTATGTGTGGTTTAGAATAAACTTGACCCAAAAGAAAAGGGCAGAAAAGGAAGAAGGGGGTATTGAGTTAAGATAAGGATAAAAAGAAGCCGGAAAATGAAATTTTAAGGGAAATCCAGAATTTTCTTTGGCGCCAAACAGCACTGGTTACCATGATTATCAAATTGTTTCTCGGGAAAAATAAAATAATAAAAATTAAATTTACTAATTTGTGGAATTTAAAATTAAATTAATTATATATATTTACATTTTAAATGGTAATGGTTAGAATTATAAGTCAGGAAGCAGTAGCATTAATTTATATATTTTCTAATTTTGGAAAAAAAAATTGAACTTAGATTGATTATTCAAGCTTTTAAATTTTAAATAATTTAAAATGAATGATTACACTATAATATATATTAATAATATTCATTAAAAACATTCAATATAAATATATTTATATATTTTAATAATATTTATAAAAAATATTTAATTATATTTTATAAATAAAATGATTAAACATAAATTTTTTAAGAGATCTAAATTAAATAAAAAAAAGAAATATGATTCTGGTAGAAGAAAAGATATGTTCATGTTCTTAATAAATTTAGAATTTGTGGTTTATATTAAAAGAAAGAAACATGAGTATCTTAACTAATTGATCAATTATAATTACTTAAATGTATGTATTTTATTAAATAATTAAGAGAAATATAACAAATATTAATTTTATAATTATTTTAAGATTATTAAAAAATTAACTCTTTATTTTTATTTTTATTTTATCAGATAACAAATTATTTTATTTGTAAACAAATTAATTGTATTCTGTTACTTTTTCAGCTCTTTCAACGTCTTGGGTGTATATATGGTTTCTGCAAACTGGCAGAAAAGCCCTAATTGATTTCCCCTAATTCTTCTTAAATCTTTTTTCTGTACTTTTTTCTCAGGATTTAGATTTACCGTCGGGTGATTTTAGAATTTTCACGATCTTCCTTTGGTGCTTTGTTTGATTTCTCAAAGAGATCTGGTGGATTGGGAAAGCTGACACGATGGCCACCGGCACAATGGCGACGATGGCGGGGGCGGCAGTGATAATTTACTACGTCTGGTTAAGGAAATCGGAAGCTAAAGTCGGTTCAGTAGCGGGAGATGAAGATGGTGGTTTATTAAATTCGAGCAGATCGGTGAAGCGGAGGATAGTTGGAAGACCGGCTCAAGCGCCTGCTACGTGGTTCGAAGCGATAGCTACGATAACGGAGACTTTGCGGTTTACTTATTCAGAGACTCTTGGGAAATGGCCGATCGGCGATTTGGCTTTTGGCATTAATTATCTTATGCGGAGGCAGGTTTGTAAAATGAGCAAGCGAACGCTTTTATTTCAAGTAATGCTTTGAGATAAGGATTGAAAATTGTGTGCTAAAACCCTTATTTGTTGTTTTTTAGGGAAATTTTCAAGTGGCAAGTGTATATGGTGGAGATAATTGTGTGGAACTTAGGGGTGAAGAGATTAAAAAGGAGTTGTATAATCTGCTAAGGCTGTTAACTCTCTGTATGTTTTTCTCGAAGAAGCCATTTCTGGTGTTTTTAGACTCTGCTGGTTACTCACAGGAAGATGTACTTCTTCATAAGCCTAAAGCTGAGGTATGTTACTTTATTCAAACCATTGGTTTATTGTTTTGATTTTATAATTGAGGATCGCTCTGGCCTGTTAATTCTTGATCTATGAAGCATGGATCAAAGAAATCAAAATTTAAGCTATTGCTTATTAAATTAAAAGATTTTTTTTATTATCCAGTTCTGCTTATTAATTAAAAATTATTGTGTTATCAGGCCCATATTGTCCTGTACTCGTATTGCTTGTTTGTTTTCTCACTTCATGGTCCATATATTTGGATGATCACATCTCATATGAATATTTAAAAAAGAATAGTATGGGTTAACATAGCTTCTGACATCAAATAGGAATATTGAATGAAGATCTTAGCTTAAGAACAAGGGAACATAGCTAACAAGGTTAGTTGTGGGTGAAAGAATGAGAAGATGTTATAAAAGATTACTCATTTCCATCAAACTTTTGTAAAGGACCTTCAGAACCAAGCAAGGGAGCATCTAGGTGGAAATGTTTTAACTTTTACCACAACCAAAATAGTATTAGAGATTTTTGACCCTGCTCCTTTGGTGGATAACAACTACATTGCCTTGACCCTTTATTATATTGAAGTACCATATCCGTCACTTATATCCGTTGTTTATCTAGACATGGATATGACCCTTCAAAAATCCTTTAAATACCTGAAGAACTTCGGGAAAAAAAATTAACTTACCCCATGTCTCACACATGCTCGCAGTCGGCACTCACATGACACACCCCAAGTTTGAGTAACAATGGGTTAACATCCTCGTTTGAATTTAACATACTAGGATTTTATGTTTCCAGTATCTGTTATTTTCATCCTTTTCAATTAATTTTGGAATAATTGTTGCAGCTCATGAAACCAGCTTTCACAATCATACGCGATAAAAATTCGAAGTGTTTCCTTCTATTGATTCGTGGCACTCACAGCATTAAAGATACACTAACTGCAGCTACTGGTGCAGTGGTGCCTTACCACCATTCGGTTTTAGATGATGGTGGGATTAGCAACCTTGTCTTAGGATATGCGCACTGTGGAATGGTTGCTGCTGCTCGTTGGATTGCAAAGCTCACTATTCCTTGCTTGCTCAAGGCTCTTGGTGAATATCCTGACTACAAAGTTAAGGTAGATTCTAATTGTTTTGTTTTTAACTTTATTCAATGAATAAAAACTCGGACCGAAGTCTAATTGGTCTAACTTCTCTTCTCAACTAGATCATGTATATTTTGTCGATACCTAATATTTTTTTCTGTTCCTCCTATATCTGGCCTTATTGAATTTAGTTCAGGCTTCCTTGTTTGGTTGGAATTATATACTTATGTGATATGATGATTAGAAATAATTTGCAGGCCTATATTTACAGCTGTTTATCTAATATTTTCTTTCATTGTTAGATCGTCGGGCATTCACTTGGAGGTGGAACAGCGGCATTGTTAACATACATTCTTCGGGAACATAAAGAGTTTGCCTCCAGCACTTGTTTCACATTTGCCCCTGGTAAAAAATTCAACATATTAATTATTTCATATTAAGTTTGTTTAGATGTGCTGTTGATGTAAATCCTCATTCTCTATAATAAGCTATTTGCCAAAATTTGAACATGCTCATATTAAACACACATCCTCGTCCAACACTCGTGCCCTTTTCCAAGTAACATATGCTTTTTGCTTTTAGTGAAAGGTTGTTAAGGGCCAAATCTATGTTTGGAAATGCCCTTGCTTTGGGTTATTAAGTAAGGCTTAGGTTACACTTGCACCTCCATTTTTTTTCCTTAGGTTTATTGATTATGTTTTTTGTTTGAGTTGGTTTATTTTCCTTCTAAAAATAGCTTTCCTGTAATGAGATCAGTCCGTATTTAGAAGGATGTATGGAAATATAAAACCCAACAACTGCATTGTATCAAAAGCATCGATTTCTTATCCGATAACATGAAGCATAAAAATAGAGCCAGCCACTTTTCTCGTATCTTGATCTTTTTAGGACTTTTTAACACAGAGGCCACAATCTTTTTAGGCTTCAAAAAAACTATTTTCTAAATCCTTAAAGTCTTAATGTTGCAGCTGCCTGTATGACATGGGATTTAGCAGAATCAGGCAAGCACTTCATTACAACTATCATCAATGGCTCTGATTTAGTGCCTACATTCTCTGCCGCTTCAGTTGATGACCTTCGCACTGAGGTATTTCTCATTTTCTCCTCACTGAGCAAAAATGAAAATAAATAGTTTGTAATGGTTGTCCATGTTGTTTCAATTTTTTCTGAAGTACCAGTGGCCGACATTCATATTCAACAGGTAGATACTAATATACGACCTCCAAGAATTCTTCAAATAAATGAAACATGTGTCACACACATTTGTGTATGACATTCACACTTAAGTCCGAATAATCTTACCCTATTAGTGTCCTTCCTCACCTTTAAAATTTTTTATCATCAGGTTACGGCATCATCATGGCTAAATGATTTGAGGGATCAAGTTGAACGGACCAGGGTTCTTAATGTTGTTTATCGTTCTGCCACTGCTTTGGGTTCACGTCTTCCCTCAATGGCTACTGCAAAAGCCAGGGTAGCTGGTGCTGGTGCTCTTCTTCGACCGGTTTCTAGCAGCACTAAGGTAAGCCGATAACAATGTACAGTACATTTCTAAAAATGCCCATTTTTATTGAAATGTTATATATTCAAAATTGAATCCAACCAAATTGTCATCAACCACTAATTTCAGTCAGTTTTTGGGTGGATTCTTTTCTTTTTAAAACTATAGGTTGTCATTAGAGGTGCTCAAAATGTTGCTCAAGTTGTCGTAAGAAGCCGCTCATCTCTAACCTCATGGTCCTGCATCGGTCCCCGTCGCCGGAATGTGAGTTCGGGATTCAATGCTAAAGAGGACGATACTATTGAAGCTTTGGTAACATCCGAAAGAAGTTCTGAAGCTCTAGTGACAGAAGTGGTCAAAATAAATGAAATGCAAACCAAAGTGGAATCTAGTTCCGGTGTCAGTTCAGATCATGACGACACTGATGAAGATGAACCCCTGATTGAAATGGATAGAGTAATTACTACATCTACGACGGACAAAATCACAGGCGGTGAGTTGTGGTACGAACTCGAGAAAGAGATTAAGAGGCAGGAGAGTGAAGTCGATCTTCATGTCTGTGCAGAAGCAGCAGCTGCAGCAAAGGAAATTATTGAACATGAGACTGTACTTGCAGCGGATGTATCCTCTGGAAGTAGAAGCCCCATTTCTTCCTTAGATGCCTCTGAGAACCTTCGATTCTATCCCCCAGGTAGAATCATGCATATTGTTGTCACACCTTCGTCGGATTCTGCCGACCTAGAAGATGACCGTGACGGTGACAGGAATGGTGATGGGTCCAACCATGGTCCTGTCCGTATATATGAAACACCTAGAGCACTGTATAGTAAGATCCGGCTCTCCAGAACCATGATTAATGATCATTATATGCCTATGTATAAGAAAATGATGGAATTGCTAATTATTGAACTTGAAAAGGATCAGGATTGTAGCCTTGATGTTTTATAAGATTGGAGGAATTACAGTGCTGATTTTCGTGGTTGATTTGTAAACTATTCAAGTGTTTCGATAAAAGTGAGATTGTTGTTTGAGAAGGAAATTTGAGACTTAAATCAAGGCTTATATCACAAATAAATACTTAAATAAAAATAAATATATATATTTAATTTTAGCCCTAGAGTATATAAATATATTTTATTAAATAGATAAGATATATTTTTTATATCTAGATTTTTAAAAGTTGACATGGAATGTAATATATGACAAAGAATTAAAATTTTATTTGATAGAAAAATTCAGAGGTCAATATTTGATCAAATTTATAAGTTCAAGAATCGATCTACCCCCAAATCAATATGATCAAACTAGTCATGTTTATAGATCATTTCAAGTCGAGGATTTATCCCTCAAATATACATATACTGTACAAATACACAAATATACATATATTAGTATAACAGATTAGTTGACGTATGCTTCAAGTATACATATATTGTACAAATACAGAAATTGCCAGGTCTACCAGAACATAAATATTTAAAAACAGAAGAATTTATGATGCTGAAGTCGGGACTTGTAAAGGGGAGAAAGCTCGGCTAAACCTGGCTTTGTTTAGGAAGATGAAGATCCAAGAGAGATGATAATAGTAGTCGATATCATAATAAAAAAAAATACAAAGAACAACGACGTTGGTGATGTATACATTATATGTATGTATGTTATGATTTCCGTTCAAATTTGTCGAGCGAAAAAAGGTGAGGTTTCGTATGCGCCGTGTGCAAAAAAATGGTGTTTCGAATGCTTCTCCCGACTTAATGAAAAACTTGGGGAGATGCATAGTATTCACTCTCATTAAACACAGGTCTTAAATCTTCTTTGCACATGAAATCCAAGGGGAAAGAGACAAGATGTCCACATACCGACTTCAATCGATTCATCGGATCCGTCTGTTTGATATCTCCGTTGCGGTATGATTCTAGTTTCGTAGGGGATATTCCTAAATCGATAGTAGTGTGACCAAGTCTTTCCTTCCAAAAGGTGATGCTTTGTCGGAGCGCAAGCCTGCAGATAAACACCCGCCCATCGTGTCGATAATATAATAACCAAAGAGAAAAGGAGAAGAGAGAATGAGATGTAGTCGAACCGGGAATGTATGAGATCACTTGGGACACAAGAAAAGACATCCTGGAAGATTGTTGTATTCATCTGTTTCATAATATAGAAGGTATCATGTCATTGTGCAATTGTAAGAACTTAACTAAGTTGCTTTGACTCTTCATTTTTCTTGAAATTGTGTCGGCATTCATGTCCGACACATAAATACGAGAATGTGACCTCTAAAAATCCTCCAATTATAATGGACACATCCTCTGTTATGACACTCACATCCGAGTCCAAGTACCATAGGTTCTTAAATCATGGTATCATCCGATTTCTTCTAATCCGAGCATTTCAGAATACAAAATAAGAAAGTACGGAAGAAACATACAAATCCGGCTCTTACCTTCGCGGTCGCAACCCATATATCTTTATAACTTGCATCACTAATGGGATCAATTATTTGATTTATCTGAGGTGAAAATGAAGAACAAATATGTCAGCTGAACATGAATGTAAAAATTAGGAATCGATGGGGGATGTCAAACCTCTCCTTGACGAAGACCAAGATGTTCGGACCATAATGAGAGGCGTAGACTCAATGTGAATTTTCCAGCCTTCCATGGATTTTCTCCCATCCGTGAATCAACAAATTCTTTGTCTTTGATAAACACGCCGATCTGAATGTTATTCGACATTAAATTTCTTGGAGAAGTAAAACAGTATCTGTTGTATCTTACCAAAGAGAAAAACAATGGTGGAAGTATCCCATCCACGAATCAACTAGTCGGGAAATGCAGTGGTACCTCTGAATCTCTTGAGCCGAGTAAACTTCTGTCGTTGATATTAGCAGATCCAATTAAGGCTGTACAGTCGTCAATTACCATGATTTTACTGTGCACATATACCTGGAAAAATAGTAGGCACAGGTATATCATCAAACATGCTACATGCTAAACTTTCATTATTAAGTGCCACGGAAAAGATAATTGTGTAGAAGAGGAAGCAAAATGATGAGCAAGATAACTATTACTATTAGTGCAAGAACATACCGGACTTGTAGCAACAGGACCGTGATCGGAAAGTTTACCATATGATCTAAGGCCATAGAAAGATATGTAATCATGAGTTTTAGGACCAAGAACTTCATAAAGCTTATGCAATATTGAGTTCTGTCCTCTGCAAATGGTTCGGTACTGCCAATGCATTATGGCTCTCACGGACGCAGCACCAGCATCGTCAAGCCCACCCTGCCAAAACTTAAAAATCAGATAGAACATAATACTATTGTCTGAACTACAAGGTTAAAATATATAAATAATAGATAAAAAAATTGGCCAAAATGTATAACCTGGAAACCAGGAAGGAGTGGTATGACAATAATAACCCTGAAACACTTCTTATCATTGTAAGCCCGCATAATTCGCCGGTATAATGCTTCTAAGACACGATTCCGAATAATTTCATCCCCAGAGAGGCCTGATATAAAAAATTGGTTCTGCAAGGAACGAAGTAACAGAAAGAGAGTAAGCCATGTAATTACATTACTCGTAGCGAACTGAAAATAGAAGATCGAGAAAATCAAAGCATACCTCTATGTAAACAAAATGTTCAGCGTTCTCAATGAGGGAACAATAAGCACAGTGAATACTCTCTTCAATTTGGCTGGTTCCAGCAGACCACTGGCTGACACTTCTTATAATCTGAAAATTAGAGATCATCACTAATTCACACTGCTTAATAAGTTGAAAAAATCTCTCTTTAAATGAAAAATGAAGTTAAACTGAACAATAGAAATAACAGATCATGTTCCATCGTAATTGCAGCCAACCCAAACTAACTACATACTGCAGAGGATAAATGATAGACTTCCTTTCATTCGTGAAAGTTACGGCACAGAGGAGCTTCATAGCTGCAAAAGCACAGTACTGATGACCTGAACGGCTGAACCAAAATCATGACTAGAGACACTACATCCTTCTTTGTATAATTATATTTTTTTTCTTCTAGTAAATATGCTGTTAGCAAAATACATGACCCGAAGTTCAATGGATTTTTTATTTACTAACAAAATAAGAAAGAAAAATGGGATATCAAAATAACAAAAAAAATATATATAAAATGAATATTCTGAACCAGATGCAAAATTGGAAAAAGTCTTGATGAGAATACAACCTACCTGACAACGACATGAAGTTCGGGGACCGACCTGTCCAGCTTCATTTACAAAACTAACTTGATCACCTCGTTCCTGTGTATCCCACCACTCTGGGTCTGCAGTTTTGCTTCCAGGCTGCCTTTTTGCATCCGGAGATCTTTCCACCAGATCCAAGGAATCAAGGTCATCAACAAAGCCTTTCAAGGGCGTGTCTACGATAGCTGATTCTATTTTGGAATTCCGAAATGCAAAAGAAACACTTTTACTGCGAGTAGAGTCCAACACATTTGATTTCAGATACGCACTGCAACCATCCAACTCAGCCTCTTGAGGCAAAAGTAGAGGAATATCTTCAACAGCTGATCCAGAACAAAACGAATCATGTCTTTGGATGCCTTTAGTGTTTTCCAAATCGTTCTTGCTCTCAATTTCAATCTCTTTGGTTCTTCCCATATAATGTGGAATCACCATATGATGCTGAGGCATGAGTAGTGGAATTGCTTCCTCATATAAAGCTTTATTCCTCTGGAAAAGAAAACACCAGAACATTGTTAGCGAACTTATAGGGTTTTTACGGTTCACTATATCAATTCTAAATAAATATGACCTTGGCATAATTCCAGCGCTGAACAAAATGTCGTGCTACGTCACGACAAGGTGGTCCCCAGAGTGCACAATGGACATCATGCCAAGGCATTCGAGGATATTTTCCTCGTTCCAACTCATCTTTCATTATATCTTCCCAAGAATTGGGTTCAGATTCCCTGTAGAAACGAAATTGGTTTCATTTGTGACACTGCAGTAACTTCAAACCAACCCATAATACTTCTCACCATGAATATTACCCCTTTTTCAAGAAAATTATCAGGAAAGGAAGAAAGGGAAGGGGGAGAATAGGCAATCACAAACTCTTTAAGGTTCTGAACTTCTGATCTCTTCACATAAAAATTGAACCAATAGAATTCAGCAAAATGTTGGAGAACATCTAGTCATCTATCCCAAAACCTAGCATGCGGTAGATATTTTAAGCAAAGACTAGTAGCCAGTGCCAAAGTTATTAAAAATGAGGTATGAAAATCGGCCAGAAACATCCAAACAGTTACTTGCAATAATGTCTTCCAGGTAATACCACGCTAAAGCAGAATGGTGTACATAAATTAGGAATTAAAACAACTGATGGAAACTGAAACATGAAAGTTCGATGAAAGGCCAAAATGAGCGCACTTCGAGTTCTAAACAAATTTCTGAGAAGAAGAATCTTTGCTTGCTAATAGCTTACCGTGGGTTATAGTAGTCTTTTCCGGGCCATATTAAGGGAGGATTATCACCCACCTTGTGTTCAAATGTGTCGTAGCGCCCGAAGCATAAATCAAGTCCACCAATAAAACAAATTTGGTAATCAACAATTACAAGTTTTTCATGGTGGGACCTAAAGGTAAAATAAATATCAGTCTGAAAAAATTCAATGTAACAAAAATGCCAGTACATACATAATTCTCCAAATAATGCATACCATAGATAAACACCAGCAGAGAAATGGTCTGGATAACGCAATACCCTCACATTCTCATGAATGCTTTGAAGCTTTCTCTTGCTATAGACACTATTGATCTTCAAAGCAAGGGCAAGTTCTTTGTAGAGAAGGATGTATATCTGCAGTCATAGTCTCATAGATGCATTCAACATTCTCACATCAGGGTTGAACAATGATCTATATAGTAGAACCGTAAAAAAAGTCTATTTTTTCCCCTTTTTTGGAAAAAATGGAAAATAAGAGAATGTATTTGTATGCAATAGTTAAATCAGGTTCAAAAATGTAATGGGTTGAAATTGAAAGCAAAAGTCTTCCAACTATCAAACAGAAACTCAACATCCATTTTTATTTACCAAAAAAAATAAAAAAGAAATTATGGATTTCCTAATAAAATAAACCTTCTAATAAATAAACCAAAGATTACAACACCTGGACTCCTTGCTTAGCTTTGGCTTCCAGCAAAGCATCGAGCCTGAAGGATGCCTGCTCATGAAAAGGGCGGCGTAGATATAATTCTGGGCAAAGCCACCATCCACAAATAAATATCTGCATAAATTTTTGAAGCATACAACAGGTTTTAGGTTAAAGAGAAGAAAAAACAGTATGGACACAACCAATTTCAACCCACATGAGTAGAACGTACATACCTCTGATTTAGCATCCTCAATTGATGAAGCTATAGCATCAAAAGCAGCCATACCATCAATGAACCATTGTGCCTGACTACCATCTTCTGTCAAACCCCTTGGTGGAGCAAAAGAGCCAAAGCGATGAGGATGACACCAGCCCTCAGGGGGCTTAAGCCCAGCTTCATTAATTGCAGCAACCCAATCTTTAACTTTAGCACTACTCTTCGCTCTTAACCTTATACTCCGGACTCCACATGTAACCTTTTGAAGTTCCCAATCATCTGTTAGAAAGTGAATTTCTCTAGATGTATTCATCAGATATACAACTTAACTCGTCATCATAGAGATAAATAGTTCATTTAATGTGTAGAAAGAAAACTTAAATGTATCAAGAAATAACCACATGTTTATCTAGGCCAAAATGTTTGATGCAAATGTGACGTTAGTAAAGGTTATTAATTTGGTTTAGGAATAAGTTTGAATATCTTTTCCTATGGCAGCAGTACCACTAGAGAATTTTAATTGGAAGATTTTTTGTTCTTTTTCTTGTTGGAGATTTTATTTTCTTAATCCAAATCAAAATGAGAAAATAAGGTAATGAGAGGTCATTGATTGTGAACCACAACAGAGACTTAAATTTTATCATGGCAGTGTTAAAATAATATGCCCACCAGCAGGAAAAAAATTCCCAAAAGGACAGAAAGCAGGATTCTACTAACCTTGAAAGAATGGCGTAAGGGATTGTGTTCCTTTACTTCTGCTGCTAATGATACCTGGCCCTCACCATTGCCATCTGATGCCGGTAATACATCAAAAACAAGTATGTCTGAAGGTTTGGTGTCAAAAGGGTCTACCAGCAAGGCCAAGAACCCAGGTTTCAGTACAGCCCACACCTGTAAACAATCATTACAAATGAGAACAAAAAAAACATGTCTCCTGGAAATACACTAAAATGTGAAAATACCCAAAATGATGGCAAAGTGGTGTTATTTTGATGGTTCAACCAGAGAGTTGTCTATACGGCAAGACTAAGGCACAAAATAATCTGAACATTTTGCAAAGTAAGAGACAACAGCTCCAAATCTGTCAAGCATTAGAACTAAATATGACCTTCAGCATCCTCTTCCCTAAATCCTATAATCTTATTCAGTTTGACACATATCGCCCATTAATGACAGTATGAGATTCCTATGAATATTCTATATCAGTAAGCACAGCTGACCAAGTGACACCACTTGCTGAAGCACAAAAGATGTGCACTGTCACACCAGATTCTCTCCAACTGAAGATTGTTTAGACAGAGAAAAGATGTGACTATAATGCTTGCAGCAGCAAATGCTAGTGCAGCACATGCTCCGAAACAAATGCATTTTAAATTGAATATAAACCAAGCTTTTAGAAATTAAGATCACATTACCTTCTGCCAGTTGTCATTACAGAAATTGAACCAATGACAAGCACAGCACCTATCAGAGTCATCATTCTTGGCAATTTTTGGTAGATGCTTCACCAATACATACTCTTCCTTCAGCTTAGGGCCATACTCTGGTGAAAACGACAATTTTGAGACCTCCAGAAACTTGCAAACCTACAAGAAACTTGAGAAGATACTAATTCAACAAACAAGAAAAGAGGGACACAAAGTAAATTAAAACTCAAAACATAAAACAGCTATTAGTTAGCAACCACATTCAAAGTTCCAAGTTCTAAGAGAAAATCTACAGAAGTTGAACTAAGAACTCTGACTAAAACTACTTCATCCTATTAATTTATTAGCTGACAGAGTAACAGTTCACTGAACCAGCTCTGAGGATGTTTCGTCTACATCATGATTGTTGCATGAAAAAAGGAAAAGAAAATTGAAATCGGTCATCTATTACCAAACATAGAAGGAGGGGAAATTGAGCACGTATTAGTAGTGACTAAAATAAACTGAAATTACATGGCTTATTCTCTAGGCATACTAAAGTGCCATAGTCTTGTAAAGAATGATCTAAAGAAAACCTATAAAGATAAATATAATTGAACCAAAAACAATTGCCATAAATATATCATTATATCATAATCTCAATGTTTAGGAATGCATACCTCTCGAGAATTAACAATATCCAAATTTCCAAGAAAGTGGTTCAAATATTCTTGCATTGCAACCTTTGCTCTGTCCGACATTGACGTCTGCCTTCCCAGGGCTGGTCTAATAACTGGAAGGGCAGCACTCGATGGAACATCTCTGCATAGAAAGAAAAGCCACTCATAAGCAAGAGGAGATAAATTCTGTCTTCTTTTTTCAAAAAGTAAAAATAAAATAGTGACAACAATCACCTCTTTTTAGCACTTTCATCATGATGTAAAGGAACAGCATCATCATCCGGTTCATCATCATCGTTAACAACTGGCGCATGGTCTCCTATTCCTAGATTTTGAAGCCATTCTTTAACCTTTAATGTAATAATATTCAGTGTTAAGGCCACACTCGGAAGCTCTTAAACTCTCCGAAGTCAACAGTTAATAGTTAAGAGAATTAAAAAATGAAGAAGCAAAACACAGCTAAAAGTTGTCGTTTCATCTACACACCTGTTCCTGCTTCTCGTGAATTTCTTCAATAAACAACCGTTTCTTCAAAGCAAAGTGTAAGTAGAAAACGTCGGAAGCTTTCTTCAACAATTGCCACTTAAACTGAAAAAAATGAAGAAATTAGTAAATATACACATAAAAATGAAGCTAAAAAGGAACCAAATTAGAAAAAAACTTGCCTGTTTGTATTGGAATTCGATAGTGTAAGTTAAGAGCATGGGACTGATATCGCCGGCATCAGGTCTGGAGACGGAGACGATGGTGGCTTTAGGTAACTCGTCGAAAATCCAAGTCGACTCAAGTGCGACACCGGGAGCTAACGAGAAGTATGAAGACGTCATCGACGGCAAATGCTCCGATTGCAACTGGAAGTACCGGGAACCACCGCCGGACACCAATTGCTCCGATGTCATACTCTTTGAGCCTTTATGATCGAACGATTAAACTAAAATTCAGAGAATTTTTGAACCTTTTGGATCTGGTAAATGTAAAATCAGAATTTGAGGAATGAGAAATTATGAAGAAATTTTGGATCTAGAAGCTTTGAGAGGAGGAGAAAGGACAACGAGAGTCGTAATTAATAACAAAACGTTACGTGTAATTAAAAAAACAAAAATGTGGAAGGGGAAACGTGGATGACTTGTTGCCTGTTGGACTTGGACGGATTTATATGGTCCAATTTATTTTTATTTTTAATTATTTTATTCTAGTATAAAATATTATTTATAATTAATTTTAAATTTAAATAAATTCAGATGCATTTACACATTAATTTATTAAAATCCAAGTTACGAAAGACATCACTCTCTTTTATATATAACTTTATGAATAAATTATCTAAATAATCTTCTGATTAAGTGAATTTTTGTTGAATCTTTAATCATAAAAAATTATAAAAATTTTACATGTATAAAAAATAATAAATTAATTTAATATGTACAAACCTTTTAGTTTAAGTGATAAAAGGAATGATTGTTGTTTTTAAAGATCACAGATTTGACCGTTCGAACATCAGTAATATCAGCAAAGAGATTATATTTTAGAATAAGACAGATGCTACTGTAATCACTATTAATTAAAAACATATTATAATTAAATTGAGTAAATATATAAATATAAAAGATAAAACATATTATTATATAATTTTTATAAATTATCATATCATTCAATGTTAAATTTTAACTATACTATATTAATTTATTTTTTAAATTAAATTATTTTATAATCAAAATTTAAAAAAATAAAATCCATATAATCAAAAACTTCTTATTAAATTTACCCAGGATTCTTATACTCCAACTTTAAATTACTATAAAAAATAATAAAGCCTTTTTTTAATTGAATCATTGTAGTTGTTAATGGTCAATTTGGTCGGTTGATCATAGAATAACTGGAGGCTAAAGCTAGATCTTCATTGTCGGTTTGTTAATTTAATGTTTGATATCATTGTCCGTCCGTAAGCGTGGTGAGAAGCAATGGATTGAGAAGTATAATAAATATGGTAAGGTTTAAAAGTTAATTTAAAACTCGTCATGATAAAATATCAATTAATACGTTTTAAGGTTTAAAAATTAATTTAAAATCTAGATTATAGTTCAGAGACATTTATTTCAATTAACATGTTGATTAATTAACTAATTATTAGTGTGAATATTAAAAAAAATGTAAAGCAGAGGGCTTGTTTTTTTTTTTTTTTTCCGGAAGTCATCCCTTTTCGGTACCATTTGCTGTCGCAATAGCAAGTAGGTAATGTGTTGTTTTTGATGTAAAAACGGAGCCAAATGGTTTATTATAACGTAGTTTTCTCGATTTAAACAACGTGAAAAATGTATAAGTTGGTCATTTCTTAATGTTTTTTTCTCAACAATTGGTTACGGGATGATGTGTTTAGAGTTTATCGACTTCGTTTGGTGCAATTCGTTATGGTGTTCGGAAAACTGGTTAAGGGATTGTATTTGTCCTTGTCCGACCCCTGAAACTTTGTTAGGTAAACCGGGGAGCATCCGAATTCCGATCGGGGAAGTTCCCGGGGACAAAAAATGTCATTGCTCTGAACTCGATCAGCTCCTGCACATCAAGATGATGATAATCTAATACAAAAATGTCAGGTTTGATCAATGGCTCAAAACGGTTAAATTCTTACATTGGTCGATGAAATTATACTATCAATGACCAGAAGAACAAGCTGTCGAATTCCCTCGGTGCTTTTTCTTTACTAGAAAGAAGCGTCTGTTACTTTACTATGGTTCTATTAGTGTTCTCATTTTGAATAAATCCAATCGATTTATGTTTATTATTATCAATGTTGTAAGAACCAATTTAATAGTTGAGCTGACAGACCCTTGATTTCTGATTCAACCGATATAACATATGATTGAAGATTTAAGAAACAAGGAGAAATGGTGTCCGAATCAATAGGTAATGCATTGGGATTATAATGGTTGAAAATTATTTAATAATTAAATCTATTAAATATTTATATTAATTAAGAAATAATATCTTGGTGAAACAAGTATTCGAATTTATAAAAACAGAGTAATTAATTAAGATTAAATTAATATAATAGATAGCTAATGGTGATCAAATATGCAATTATATAAAAAAAATAACAGTAATATAACTCATTTAACAACAATTAACTTAATGACCAAAAATTTATAAATCAATAATAAAAAAATAAAATACAAATTTTTAAATTTAATTACCAAAAATATTTCCAACCTAAACATAAATTACCTTATAGTTTACCTATTAATTTCAAAAACAATAATATTTCAAAAACAATAATATATAAATAACCGAAGAGAATGAGGATGGTAATTTAAATGCCAATTCAAATATCTTATATATTTTTTTACAAATTCAGATAAATTTTATATTAAAAAACAAATTATTATTAATTGAGGATTCGTACAAACACTCATAAATATACATTATTTGAACCCACAGTGTACCTGGTTCGTCGCCATAAAAAAATTAAAAATGGCCTCAGCCGGAAAGAGAGTTTTAGCGGCTGGACCGGAGAAATACAATTATCTAATTATAGATTCCAAGATTATTCTTTTCTTTTCTTTTCTACTAAGTTATCAATTAATTAGTATTTGCCTATTTGGTGGATTAAACTTTCATTTCGTTATACTCTTAATTTTTTAAGGTTTTATTTTATTAATTTTAACTTGTCCTAAATCAAACTGAATTGGAATTTTTTATAATAAATTTTTATAATAATAAATTTAAATTTGTTAATCAACAAATCCAATATCATGATTTAACAGTAAAAAGAAAAACAAAATTTATCCAAAAATCTCACTACCAAAATAAAACATCAAATTCATACACCCAGAAAATCAACATAAGAAAGTCAATCCAACGAAAAAAAAATGAAATTAAGTCTATAATATAATTTCAGCAGATAATCTTCAAATCTGTATCAGTCATTTATTTTATACACGAATTTAATAAAAATTCAGGGGAAGTATATATATATAAACAACAGTTCATCCAATCAACATTACAGCAATACACACAATTAAAAATCAAATAATATTATTGCTTTTAAGATCTTTAAAAAATACTTTAAAATAAATAAATTTACCGCCGACAGCGTGTAATTCTGCTGCAGCCGCGTGAGTAGGGATTCGCCTGAGCTCCAGGTCGACAGTTGTAGTACGATGCGCCACGTCGCGAGCAAGGCACTGTATTTCTCCTCAGTGCACCATAGCTAATGTACCGAGTTGTCGCTAAGATGCGCCTGCTGATCTCAGATCCCATGGCGAACTCGGCGTCGAACTCCGACGAGTCCTCTCCGCTTTGCATCAGGCACTCGGCGATAGATCCGCGGCACTCCGATTTGATCGGGAGGAAGTTACCGCCGGCGAAATCGAGCAACGGAGAAGAAGCAGAAACCGCCACGTGGACGGCCAAGATCGCGCAAATGGCGAGAGAAATCGAGAATCTAGAGCGTCGCATATTTTTGGGTTGTGGAAATGAAGAAGGCCGGCATGTTTTAGGTTTATAAAAGATTTCCGATAATAGAATGCCACTGGTGTTTGGATTTATTTTCGATTATGCCACTTGACTTTAACCTGACTGATCACTTTGTGGACATCCACTACTAATCATCTTTTGACTTTTTTTTTTTTACTTCTTACGTTTCAAAACAATATTAAGGAAAATTTTATGTAAAATGTAACGAATATAGTTAATAAAAAATGTTGAATATTATTAAATTAAATAATAATAAGTTTTATTAATAAATTAATATTATCATAATTTAATTATAATTTATACTTTAATAATTAGTAATAGTTATCGATATTTAATATGATGATTCGAAACTATAAATAAATCGACATTCAATAATATAATAAACGTTAACTGAAAAGAAGAATACTACCGTTAGTATTGTCGCCGATGAAAAAAATTTAAAAAAAAGATGTTATTTATTTTTTTAATAAATCTTAAATTTAATTTTAATCTTATTCATAGAAAATTTTATTAAAAAATATTTTTATTGAATTAAAAATTTATAACTTAAAAATATATATAAAAAAGTAATTTGATGAATTAATCAAAATACTCATTCAAACCGATGGTATTTACTAAATCTTAATATCTATAATATTTTTAATTTATTCTTAAATTATTATTTTTATTTTTGATAATGTCACTATATAAAGAGTTGTGACAACAAAGAGACAGTTCATGGACAACTAAGCTGACATTGATAATTATACGTGTCGAAAGAAAGCCAACACAGGTGTAGCTTTCCTCTTACAAAATCATGTGAATGCAGAGTGTCAAAGGCGTTGCGGTAAGCATTAGCGACAAATTGTAAGCGCGTTTTGTGATATCGATGCTGATTGATTGCACAAACACGACGCTCACGTCCTTTTCTTGCGACGAGAATTTTGGTTTCCTGCGACGAAACATAGTTCATCTCAACACAGAATTTACTTCACATGATAGAATTAGGCAAATGAGTCTTGAGTTGTTTGGGTCTGATTTGATGTTTTTCTCCTTCATTTTTATTGTTTGTTATTGGGTTAAACTTGAAGAAATTCAATTTTAAGTATTTTAGTTTTGACAGTCAAATTAATATATTTTATAATTTTAATTCGATTGATATTATTATTAATACAATATGTATGATAACAATAAAAACTCATTCCAGAGTACAATCGATTGAGATGAGTTTTCTTTTATAATATTGAGTTTTAGAATGGTGCGGGTGCGGATTTAAGATAAAAAAAAAGTTTTGATATGATGCAACTCGATATATAATATCTTAAAAGGAGATGATTCAAACTTAACAGTCGCTTTTGTAAAGATTATCACTTTAAAAAACTTAAAAAAATAATCAGAATCATTCAACTTAATCATTTTACGATCTAAAATATTATATGTAACTTATTTATTTTAAGATTTTCCCTAGACATTTTACTATTTATTTAAAATTTTATTAGTAAATTTAAATTTATAATAATAAAATTATTATACATATTTTTTTTACAATAAAATTATCAAATTTTTTCATTGTAAAAACATTATCGTCAAAAACTAGATACGGGTTTATGCTAAAATCTAGAAAATTTGTTGTATGATATTATTATGGACGAGTCAACAATGAGCGTCGAACACCATTGAATATTATTAAACTAATTAATAAAGATTAAAAATCTCAAGGACTCAACACACAATTATTAATTATATGTTGAGTTTATCACTCTTTTATTAATTACATATCCTTAAAATTTTAATTTTTATTAATTAATTTAATAATATTTAACAATATTCAATATTAGTGGTGTTTAACAATGTTCGACGCTGGTTATAAATTTTATTATTATTATATAATTTTTACTGAATTTCTTTATGAATTTGAATTATTTTTTATTATTTAGAACGATGATTGAATTTTTGACTACTCATTGAATTAAAAGAGGCTTGTATATCTCTCTCAAACGATTATAACAATTATTATACGACATTTAAGTTATGTTTTGTATTTTTTAAATTATTTTTTAAGTCGAAAACTAAAACTAATATATTATATGTAGTTTTAAAGATTAAATATTTTTTGTCTCAAAAATATTTTTAAAAACAGAAATATTTTATTATTTTAAAAATATTCTTTTACTCTATACCATTCCACTAAACCACATTTTATGTGCGGCTCTTTCATTCATAAAT
The DNA here is from genome assembly GCA_035048815.1 of Abelmoschus esculentus. Taxonomy (NCBI): domain Eukaryota; kingdom Viridiplantae; phylum Streptophyta; class Magnoliopsida; order Malvales; family Malvaceae; genus Abelmoschus; species Abelmoschus esculentus. The sequence goes on from JAUCBN010000001.1 coordinate 12,684,402, forward strand.
CAAAAGAGATTAAGTATTTAAATATATATAATCTCATATTATCGTATATTTTATTTTAATAATATTAATAAAATTAAATATTTATATATTCAAATATTAATCTAGTTGTTAAATTAAGAAGTCTTAGATTTTGTGCAATCTAACTGTTTTTTTTTAATTATTTCCGATCACAAAATCAATTTGTGTGTTCAACAACCTTGGAGTTATAATTATTTTATTAATTCCCACGAAAATAAATAAAAACATCGTGGCCAAGGCAGAATCCCTGTCTCGATACTCTTTTTATAGCTTTCACTCCAATAATCATTCTTTGCTTTCCCTCAAATTCAATACACGAATAATCCAATCTTAACCAAATTATATTTGCTTTTTAGATAAAAAAAAATGTTTAATAATTAAATAGGTAACTAAATTATATATGTGATTTTTTTAGTGTTTAAATTATTTTTTTTTTATTTTAGTAGGCATTTAAAATTTTATTTTAATTATTTTAGACTCTTAACATCGTTTAATTACTGTTGTCTTTAATGATGTAAGAAAGGAACTGCAATCAGCAAGGTCCTTGTCTTTCCTCTGTTTTGTCTCTCCGACCAACTCGTGGGATACCTCAGTTGAGATAACTCGGTTTGAGCTCAAAAGAGAGGAAAGAAACAAAATGAGTCTGGAACCATTTATTTACAGTTTCGTTGCTAGAGGAACAGTGGTCTTGGCTGAGTTCACTGGGAATTTCCCAGTTATCGCGGCTCAGTGTTTGCAGAAACTCCCTTCTTCTAACAACAAGTTTACTTACAATTGCGATCACCACACCTTTAATTTTCTCGTTGAAGACGGTTACGGTAATCTCCAGGACTCTGATCTCTTTGTTTTTCTTTTGCATGCTGTTTTTTATTTCTCGAGAAACAAACAGGGTGGTTGAGATTTAAAATTTTGAATTGGAGGATAGGCAGCTGGATCTAGCTAAAAAAGTGTGAAATGAGATGTGGGTTTTTGTTGAAACATTGGAAAGTCAGCTTCTTTTTATTGGATTGATTAGTTTTCTCTTCTGTTTTCATTTTGTTTGGTTGCTGAGAAAACTGTGGAAAATTATGGGGGTGTAATGTTTTACTCCTATTTTGATGTATACATTTAAAATTGGATGGAAAGGGTCCTATTTATTTTCTCAAAGTATATATTTTTGGTTTTCTTGATTTAGTTAAGAGTTTGATCTTTCCGAATGAAATAGTAACTCATATATTTAGGGAAATGCCTGAATTTGATACTGGTAGTTTATAAGGAAACTCAAGATTGGAAAGTTGATTGCTAGATTTGAGTTTGGATAGTCTGTTTGGCCTTGTGATGTTGAGATTTGACCCCTAGGAAACTTGTAAAATGGAAGAAAATGGTAGAATGCTAATGCATATTTCGATATGGATGGTTCACTGGCAATTGCAGTGACTAATCTTCAAGTCTAAATAATATTTCTTCTGCTCGGACATGTTGTTATATGTTTGCTTTAGATCCGAGAGCAATATCCGAGCTAGCGATTGATTGGGTTACTATATTCATGCCAAAAGTTTTGGGAGACAGGGTAGGAGAGAAGGGTTCGGCGATGAAAACTTCTCTTGTCCATACCATTCTACTGTTGTTATCGGCTGGCCTTGAGCTTGCCTCTGTTAATAAAAACTCGTTATTGTCGAGCTTTTATCATTTGTTTGCCGATATGTTATAAGGTTGAGTTTACAAAACCAGTACCAATATGAGCTTTGACCATTACTATCTCTAGGTCTTTCTCCTTTTTAGTGCTTTTGGGATGACATTAACCGAGACGCTAAAATGTTTTTTCTTTTTTAATGAAAGTATACCGGTCGGGCTAGTAAAGGAATGATTATTGCATGGGAACTGTTACTTCCTATGCTTAACTAGATATTTTGGCAACTTTCTTTCATGTTTTGCTACTGCCTAAGCTAGTTAACACTCGAACATCTATATTGGGATCTCGATATTTTATCGCTTAACTAATCAATGCTCTTGACTACATGCCTTTCGATCTATGCAGCTTATTGTGTTGTTGCAAAAGATTCTGTGGGAAAGCAGATCTCTATTGCTTTTTTGGAACGTTTGAAAGCGGACTTTAAGAAAAGATATGGGGGTGGAAAAGCAGATACAGCTACTGCAAAAAGTCTTAATAAGGATTTTGGGTATGCTCATTGATGTTATCGATGAATTATCTGATCTTTTAGTTCCATTTTCTCGGTCGGAAATATTTTTTTCTGTAAAACAAAACTATGTAATTTGCAGGGCGATTATGAAAGAGCACATGAAATATATCATCGAACATGCTGAAGAAATCGAAAAGCTATTAAAGGTGAAGTCCCAAGTTTCCGAAGTTAAAAGCATAATGTTGGAGAATATTGACAAGGTAAGTGTGCATCGGCATTCGCTTCCTTCACTGCTTTTTTGCGATGTTTTGCATGTTCATGCACTTAGCACAAACATTATCAGAATACTGAAAATTCTGAATTGAATGGATGTGGTTCATACATACACACCACACACACAGAGACAATGGAACAATTATTATTATCGTGCTTACTTCAAAAAGGTGCTTTTGTTTTATGCTGAATGAGAGTTTGGGACGCTGATTTAGATATTTTAAACGAAGGTTACTATAGGTTGATAATGGTATCAGTTATCGAATATATTACGAGACCGGGTATCACATAGCAGTTAGAGATGTATGAAGTGATTAGGGATTTACGGTTAAAGTAACGTCGGAGATTACTTGGAATATGAGATAGACTGTAAACAGAAGGGTGTCAGACAGAACTCGTGAATGACAGCGGAATTAACACTCGAAGGCTCGGTGAAAGTTACTGCAATATGATCTGTTGGTCTGTTTTATCTGATCTAAGATACCCCATTTTTATTTTCTTGAAAATGATTTGCTTGAGAATGTGTTTTTCGAAGTTCAACCGAATCAAGATCAGGTCTAATAGATTTGAAGTAAAAGCTGCATTTATATAGTTTATGTGACCTTCTAAACCGTATTCCAGACGATCGATTGTGGAGAAAATCTAACGACACTTGTCGACAAGACCGAGAATCTGCGTGATCAGGTAAATTCCGTTTCTCCGGTTAAGCTTTACATTAATCTACATCTATCTGTTAAATACAAAACAGGTTTTGTTGTTTGCCCTTTTCAGGCCCAAGCATATAGGAAACAAGGGACACAAATCCGTCGTAAGATGTGGTATCAAAACATGAAGATAAAGTTGGTGGTTCTCGGAATCGTGATACTTATAATCCTTATAATCTGGCTTTCGGTTTGTCACGGATTCGATTGCACCAATCAGTAGTGTCTGAGTCTCATGGAGATGCGAGCTTGTAATGACATACCCTGAATGAGCTGTTTCGATACTGGGAGGTTCCGAATGATCGTTTGGTCAAGCGTAAGCGTTTCGAACCATCTCCGGTGAGTTGGTATCGAGAGGTTTCAGGGTTCATAGGAAGTTAGAACACCGAAACAAGAACAGGGGGAGAAATCCGTACCATGTTTTATGTACTTAGTGGTATTGCCCTAAGAAAAACACAATGATTTTCTGTTCTTTGTTCTTACTTTTTTCTATAGCAATGAAAATTTACGAAGAAAAAAGATTTTAATACAATGGTGAATGTGACCAACTGTTGTATTATCCTTTTAACTTAAGATGCTCGACCAATGTTATGCTGCCACGTGTATTAAATATTTCCTAAATGTTAACTAAATATTTTTTAGAGGTTTTGAAGAGTAAAAAATTAAGAAAATTTGTGAAAGATGCATGGATTGCCATGTCAGCTTTTAAATCAACAGCATCAGAAAAATGTTTTAGTTAGTTTTTTTATTTTTTAAAATAGTAATTCAATTCCTTTTGAAAATTTGTTTAAATTAAATTAATTATATTATATTATAAATAAATATTTATAATTAATTTTAAATAAAATTTTAAATTTCTTCTAATTATAAGATAAGACTCATCTCCTCAAATAAGTCCGGGAAATATTTTACCCGGTATCAAACAGTCACCCAAAAACTACAACCGAAGAAAACGGATCCGGAACCCGAAAGAATCTTTTAGCTACAAAAAAAAGGCCATCCATTTCTTTCTTCAATGATCTGCCGGAGGTCGGTCGTCAATCTTCGTCCGCTTTAGAAGATTTTTGTTATTACTCCGAGATCTCAGGTCTTTTTTGTTAGTATCTATTTATTTATTTATTTGTACTGTTAGGTTTTCCATCTATCTCTTTCTCTCCTGATTATCTCTCGATTTCTCTCTCTCTCTCTTTTTCAATTTGATGAATTTTTCGTTTTGTTGAGCTTAGATTGAATCGATTGACTTCAATTTTAAAAAGGGTTTCAGAAAAATGTTAAATTTCCTGTGCGGTAGCTAAGAAAATGTTGGTATTGTTTCAAGTAACAGTACCGTTGCTCAAAGTTCTGATTTGTTAGTTGTTGTATGGAGGAATCTTTTGTAATTTGTGAGTTTTTGTTAATTGAGCTAAAGGTTATGTAATGTTGGTGTTTTGAGCTAAAATGTGCGCTATGTATGCTATTTGAATCTTTAATGTTTCAGGTTAGGGTTTTGATCATTAGAGAGGTGACGTGGCTCAATGTCGATGAATGAGAGGAAGACGATCGACCTTGAACAAGGATGGGAATTTATGCAAAAAGGAATCACAAAGCTAAAAAACATTCTTGAAGGCTTGCCGGAGCCTCAGTTTAGCGCGGAGGATTATATGATGCTTTATACGTATCCTATCTGTACTTTTTTTATGTTTTTTTTTTCCTTTATGGTAATTATTGCAAACATAATGTGTTGTGAGTGTTTTGTTGGTGCCCTTGACCTTTGTTGTGTAGAACCATATACAATATGTGTACCCAAAAGCCTCCTCACGACTATTCCCAACAGTTGTATGATAAGTATCGAGAATCTTTCGAAGAATACATCACATCATCGGTAACTAAAGCTTTCTGCAATTATTTTGCTTAATAAGTTGTTTAGATTATGTTTGGACTGAGTGATAATGTTCTTTATGGTTATATTTGTTGTTTCTCTTGGTATCATTAACTTAGTGATGACATACCTTATGTTATCCTGACTTAGGCATGAGTGTCAGATATGGGCTTGTTTCCAACATGGTTTTGCTTAATTTTTCTTAGTATTTTCATATATTTTGAGGATCTTACTCTCAATTATGTACATTAGGGAAAATGAAGAGTCTGGTTAGCATATTGGTTGCATTCAACATAAACTATCTGATTTTTTTTTTTGTATCCTAAACCCAATCCAGTTGGTTACCTTTATTTTAATGATCTAAAAAGTCTATATGCTTGCTTTTTGTACTTGCATTAGTTGTAATTGTAAGATTTAGAAAAGCTATTGATGGAATTGAAATCATTGTAGCTAAGCAAGTCATGTTGTTGAAAGGTATAATGGATTTCCACTTGTATATTGTTGTTCCTGTTGATCATAGTTTTGATTGTGATATCTCTTCTAACTTTTTATTCTTTACTAATACAATTCATGAAATATTTCCTTTATAGGTACTTCCATCTTTACGCGAAAAGCATGACGAGTTTATGTTGAGAGAACTGGTGAAAAGGTGGAATAACCATAAAGTTATGGTTAGGTGGCTTTCACGGTTCTTCCATTATCTTGATCGCTACTTTATTGCTCGGAGATCACTGCCTCCCCTGAATGAAGTGGGACTCACATGTTTCCGAGAACTGGTATGTACAAATTGAATGTATTTGCTATGATACTTTATACTTGTACACCGTTGGCATCTTATTTGCAAATTCCTCTGGTTTCAGGTCTACCAAGAGCTAAATGCAAAAGTGAGGGATGCAGTAATTTCTCTGGTAATTTCAGTTTTCTTTTCAAATTCATCGTGCACCATTTATTTTTAGCCAAATATTAGTAATAAACTTCCTAAGTTTAAATCAGATTGATCAAGAACGTGAGGGTGAGCAGATCGATCGAGCTTTGTTGAAGAATGTTTTAGATATATTCGTTGAAATCGGAATGGGGCAAATGGATTATTATGAGAATGACTTTGAGGCCAGCATGCTCAAAGATACAGCTGCCTATTATTCACGGAAAGCTGCAAATTGGATCGTAGATGATTCTTGTCCAGATTATATGTTGAAAGTATGCATTATATATGAATACTTTTCTTTTAATTTGTTCACTTAGATACCATCTAATGATTCATTTTCCTTCTCTTTCCAGGCTGAGGAGTGTTTGAAACGAGAGAAAGATAGGGTCTCCAATTACTTGCATTCAAGTAGTGAGCCAAAACTACTTGAGGTTGGTATTTTCTCTTGCTATATAAATCCACCCTTTTGTCTTGGAAATAATCTTGCACTTCTAGGTTATTCTAAAGATGTTCTTAAATGTTGTTTCTTATGGCGTTCCTTATCTTTTATAGAAAGTTCAGCATGAATTGCTCTCTGTCTGGGCAAACCGACTGCTTGATAAAGAGCACTCTGGATGCCATGCATTGCTCAGAGATGACAAGGTGTTTGTTGTGTTTATAAGTTATTTGCTTTGTTACTTGCTATATTGGCTAGTCAAGTCAACCATTGTTCATCTCCCTCTTTAATTTTTAGGTGGAGGATTTGTCAAGAATGTTTAGACTCTTCTCGAAAATTCCTCGAGGACTAGATCCCGTGTCGAGCATCTTCAAACAGGTCAACTATTTCATAGCTTGTGCACTAATTTATTACTTAATTGTTTATCGATGACTTATGTTAACAGTCATCTCATATGTAACATATCTCAAATAACTTTCACTTGGATTTTTCGTTTATTGTTTCTGAACAAAATTAAGAGAAGAAAGGATTCTTTTTCTATATTCCAAGAATAACGATTTACAATTTATAGGAAAAACAATACTACAAAAAGAGAAACTAACTCCTAAAAATTAGTCACAAATATTTAGTCTATACTAATTCCTAGAAACTAGGGGATTAGATTGTAGGAATAATTTACATTAAGGACAAGATTCTATTACCAAAATATATACAGATTTCCAACAGTTCCATAATCCTTTACAGATTATATCTATTCTTTTACCCTTTTAATGTTATGGTCTCATTTCCTGTTCCAGCATGTTACTGCTGAAGGCACAGCATTGGTCAAACAGGCTGAGGATGCTGCAAGCACCAAAAAGGTACGTTTCTTTCTTGCATTATCTTTTAAAGTTTCATTTTTATACAAGAGTAGACTTTATATTTGACATCATTTAAGTTTATATCTAATCTTACCAAAATGTTTTCTACCTTAAATAGGCAGATAAAAGGGATGTGGTTGGCCTACAAGAGCAGGTAAAAGATTCACTTGTTCATTGCACTAGACTGTTTCAAAGTTTGGAAATTGATTCTGTTTGTGGCTTTCAGGTTTTTGTTAGGAAAGTGATTGAGCTGCATGACAAATACCTAGCATACGTGAATGATTGTTTTCAAAATCATACTCTCTTTCACAAGGTCTGCAATAGATAGCATTTTGAAGATAAGTTTCAAGATAAGTCCTATGTTATGTTTTTTGTTCTCAATACGCTCTTTTCTGTAGGCTCTCAAAGAGGCTTTTGAAGTTTTTTGCAACAAAGGTGTTTCCGGAAGTTCAAGTGCCGAGCTACTTGCCACCTTTTGTGATAATATTCTCAAGAAAGGGGGAAGTGAGAAGTTGAGTGATGAAGCAATCGAAGAAATGCTTGAAAAGGTTTTTTGTGTTCCCTTTTCTGTGATCTATCTACGTTTTAGGACCTGTTACACTTTACACTATATAATCTTCTTCTTGTGAACTTTTTAGGTTGTGAAGCTACTTGCTTATATTAGTGACAAGGACTTGTTCGCAGAATTCTACAGGTACAATGTTGTTATTCGCTTGTAGAATTCATTTGGCTTGAGAATATCTAGCTAATTTTATTTTAATAAATTATTATTGGTAGGAAAAAGCTTGCTCGGAGGCTTCTTTTTGACAAGAGTGCTAATGATGACCATGAGAGAAGTATATTGACAAAGCTGAAACAGCAGTGTGGCGGCCAGTTCACCTCTAAGATGGAGGGAATGGTCGGTTTCCATTATTAAAATTTGTGCACTGAAAGCTATCGTCTATTCTAATTTCCAAATTTTCTTAACATCTCAAATAGATAATTCTTGAAATGTTTCTCTGTTCTTTAGGTGACAGACTTGACATTGGCAAGGGAAAACCAGACAAATTTTGAGGAGTACTTGAACAATAATCAGAATGCAAATCCAGGGATTGATTTGACAGTAACTGTCTTGACTACCGGCTTCTGGCCAAGTTACAAGTCTTTTGATCTCAACCTTCCTGCTGAGATGGTATGCACATAAATGTCTTTGAACATTTCATTTTTTGTTCTTTGTTTTTCATTTTGCTACTTGCAAGTTTACCGAAAGTCACTGACTGATTTCCTGTCTTTTCTCTCCCATCTTTTCTCCAAAACCCTTTTTAGATTAAATGTGTTGAAGTTTTCAGGGACTTCTATCAGACAAAAACCAAACACAGGAAACTTACTTGGATATATTCCTTGGGTACTTGTAACCTTATTGGGAAGTTTGAACCAAAAACGATGGAGTTGATTGTCACGACGTATCAGGTAATATGGCCAAAAAGGTTATTTCTACCCCCACCCCCACCCCCTTTATTCTAAAATAGCCAAATGGAATTGAAGAATCATTCTTACTGATACCACGTCTTCATGATCTTTAGGCGTCAGCCTTACTGCTGTTCAATTCCTCTGATAGACTGAGCTATTCGGAGATCATGACACAGTTGAACTTAACCGATGATGACATTGTCAGACTTCTGCATTCGTTGTCATGTGCTAAGTATAAAATTTTGAACAAGGAACCAAGCACGAAAACCATCTCTCCCACTGATCATTTTGAGTTCAACTCCAAGTTTACTGACAAAATGAGGAGGATCAAGGTACTTTTTAACAGATGAACCAACCAACATTCCAATTTACTCTTCTTTTGAATAAATAATATTTTCTAATGCATTTCGTTACTTATTATTCAGATTCCTCTTCCCCCTGTGGATGAGAAGAAGAAAGTAATTGAAGATGTTGACAAGGATAGACGGTATGCCATTGATGCCTCAATTGTGCGCATCATGAAGAGTCGCAAAGTTCTAGGTCACCAGCAGTTGGTTATGGAGTGTGTGGAGCAGCTAGGCCGCATGTTCAAGGCTTGTTACAACTCTTTTCCTATTGTACATCATGTGCATAGATCTCTGTTACTTTCTTGCTTTCCAAGGTCGCGCTAATAAAAAAAACTGACAATTGCAGCCTGATTTCAAGGCAATCAAGAAGCGAATCGAGGACCTAATTACTCGAGATTATCTCGAGAGGGACAAAGATAGCCCCAATATTTTCAGGTACTTGGCGTGATGTGGGCTATAGCAATCATCCTAATGCAGTGTTGACCATTTTGGTGCTGCAAATAAGCTCAAAACAACTAGACGATGCCGGTTCGCAGTGAATGTGGCATATAAGCATAATAAAATGCTACCTGATGAGTGCTTTTGATGGCTTTGCTTAACAGGAGCTGAGATGCTTGTACAGTAAGAGCCAGGTTTGGTGAAGTTGTAAAATTCTGAAACCAACCGGGGAAAATTTGTAATCGATCCCATAATATGGTCCGGCACAGCAGCGGACCATATAGTATTCGGTTTCGTGTTACTGCAAAAAGAAAATTTCATGATTTATGGTTGATGCTTGTTTGCTTTGTCCAAGCAGGGGGGGTAGTTTAAGTTGTGTATTTTCGAGAGCTTCCTTCTGGTTGCAAGTTTGTTGAAATATTAAGAATGGCTTTTGAGAATGCAACCAGGATTTTAATGTTTTATCATTAATCTAGCAGGTCGGAATGTTTTATTCTGAAAAGGTGAGGACAAAATGGGGATTCGATTTATGTTAGATTTTTGGGTAAACTATCTGTTTAGTCATTTAACTATTAGTGTTTCTCACATTAGAAAAAGGTAAATTACTAGAACGGTCATTTATGGTTAGAGTTTTACATTTTTGTCATCAGCTTTCAAATTTGACTGTATTACTGAAATATTTATTATCATTAATAAACAATTAATCGTGCACAATCAAAATAAAAGTAATTTATAGGAGTATTAAATTTTCTATATTTTTAATTTTTTAATTTTTTTCCTCCACTGAATAATCTTATTCTTTGCACGAAGTAGTAAATATTCTGTAATAAAAAGTAAAGTCTGATCCGGCATGAGAATCAAATCCTATAAGGAATCAGATTCTTCCTGTTGCCTTGAGAGCCTTGTACATTATGAAACCATTGGGGAATACATGACTCAACCTACTTTGGGGAAAAACTAAATCCAAATACTCAGATTAAATGAAATAAAAAAAAAAAAAAAGCATTCTTATGAAAACAAATACTATGTATACAAGGAAACTTTGCATAAGTTAATATAATTATCTTCTAAAATTTTTTATGGATAGGGTTCAATCGGATAATCTTTTTAGACTTAAAATCTTTCTCAGAATCTCTTAGACAATTATGAGCGTGTTTGATTCAGACTCGAACTAACAGTCCGTGATAATATTTATTATTCTCATAATCCATCAGTTTTATAGTTTGATTGGGTAAATTATTTTTATAATTCATTAATTTTTAGTTTAATTAATTTAATTTTTTTTATATTAACTTTGTGTTAATAATATAACTTTATGTCAGGATTGTTAAATATTATTCGATAAAATCTAGAAAATATTTTTCATAATTTTTAAAAAAATGGTTTTGAAGTAAATAAAAATATAATAATTTTCATATAATCTTAAAATTATTTTACTATTTTAAGTATAAAAAACTTATAAACTATAAATGATCTAAACATTACTATTCAAATCTATCTTTTATTATTTTTCTATTATACAATCCTACTAAAATATAATTCTAAAACTTTAATCTTTTAAATTATAAACTCTAAAATTATCCTTAAATTCTAAGTATCATATTTAACTTATTTAGAGTGAGACGAATAATCCAATCTTTGCTCATCAAAATCTATGTGTCAAACGGTTTGTATTTTAATGTACTTTAATTATTATTTATTATGGAAGATACCCTAAAATATATCCCTCTTTTCTTGCCACGTTTATTAATTGTATTTTATTTTCTTGCCACGTTAACCAAACATCCAAAACAACTTTCCATTAATATATTTTTTAATTATTAATATCAATTAATTCAGATCGAGTTTTACGAAAGTTTAATATAAATAAATATATTTTTTATAATATTAAAAATTAAAATTTTAACTTTATTTAATTATCGTTGTACTAAATCACTGGTTGTTGATCCTCAAACAATATTTTCATGAATATAACTGTCTAATTGAAATAAGGTTAATTCCGTCTTATATCTTCGAATTATAATTTATATTTTAAATTGGTCCCTAATTATTTGTTTAACAGATACTTAATGTCCAAACTACCCTTTAGATGATGAAAGGATCTGATTGATACGAATACGATGTTATGCTTTGAGGACTTAACGGTATATGTTTTAAAGTTTAGGACCAAATTAAAATTTAGATTATTGTTTGGACCAGAATGTGAAATTAACCCTTAAAATAATTTTAATTTAATTTATTACCTTCTTCCCTTTCTATTTGGCGCGTATATAAACAACCGACCCATTAGAAAACAAGAGAGAGAGAGAGAGAGAGAAAGATCCAACAAACGGCAAATTACTCAGAAAAACTGAAGCTGAGAGAGAAAGTGAGAAAATTTTGACAAACACCAAACTAAACAAACCAAAACCCAGAAAAACAGCAAACAAAACAGTGTTTCTATTCTTGTTTGGGGAAGGGAGGAGGAAAAGAGAGACACTGGAAGTTTATGTTTTTTTTTTTCCTTCTATTTTGGTCTTTTAGCTCTATTTTTTACGTTTTATATATAGAGAAGAAGATATACATAGCCATTTGATCTAATTTCTGTTAGGGTTATTTGGGGTTGTTGTTAGTGAGTTTGATGGAGCGGGACCCAGAGTCCGATCCGCAACCGGAATCGACTGCTCCGGGACCTGAAACTGGACTCGAAGGTAAAGAATTCTCGTGAAATTTCGTTTTTGGATTTGTTTATTTAATTGTAATGTGCGATTTGATATGGGGTTTTCGTTTGAGATGTAGAGCCGGTTTGGCAGTTGGGATTAGAGGACGGGTCGGAATCATACCCGGAGCGACCCGACGAAGTTGATTGTATTTACTATTTGAGGACTGGGTTTTGTGGCTATGGTTCTAAGTGTCGGTTCAATCATCCACGTGATCGTGCTGGGGTAATATAGATTATTTGATCGAATTATTCTATATTCTCTTGTCTGACTTTTTTGTTTTTGATTGTTTTTTGTTTGATCATGGTCTTTTGAATGACGGAGTTTCGAATTTTAGGGTTAAAATGCTAAGTTTTTATTTCTGTGACTGCAACAGTGTAATTGGGAATTGAATTTTTTGTTTAACTTTGATGATCCTATGTTTTGATTGATGAAAAATATGTGATGATAATAATGGTGATTGCCTTAGGTTATGGGAGCTGGAAGAGGCGATGCAGGAGAGTATCCGGAGAGAATGGGCCAGCCACTATGTCAGGTAATTTTTGTTTAGATCGTTTCTTAAATGTTTGACAAATTCGAGATATGTATGCCGAAATAGTACAATTTCAATAGGGCATATTAATTGAGGATAGTGTTTTGGTCTTGTTTCTACTATTTAGGAAAATCATAAATTTCTTTCTTTTTCATGTTGTTTGACTTCCATTTTTATTGATTTGTAGTATTTTCTGAGGACGGGGGCATGCAAATTTGGTGCTTCCTGTAAATACCGTCATCCCAAGCTGGGAGGTAGCTCTGTGCCACTGAATTATTTTGGATATCCATTACGCCCGGTTTGTATCACTTGACATTAACATGAACTTCAGATACGTACTGTTAAGTTTGCGTGATAATTGATCAATCTGTAGAACAGGGTGAAAAGGTGTGCTCTTATTATGTGAAGACGGGGCAGTGTAAATTTGGTGAAACATGTAAATTCCATCATCCTGCACCTCCGGCTATGCAGGTTCCAGCAGCATCTCTAGCCCCACAAGTTGCACCTGTGCCTACACCAGTTTCCGCTCCAAATGTGTTTCCAATGATGCAGCCACCATCTGGCCCTTCTCAACAATATGGAGCTGTAATGGCAAGGCCTCCCCTGATGCCAGGCTCGTATGTGCAAGGCCCCTATGCTCCTTTGCTGCTTTCTCCGGGTGTTCCAAGTTGGAACCCATATCTGGTAGGTGTTTATTCAGTTCCATGAACAGTGAGTATACTATTAGATTTTTATGCTTGTGGTTGTTAATGCGCTTGGTGCAGGCACCTGTTAATCCTGGTACTCAACCCCCTTCTCGATCAAGCTCAACTTTTGGGGCAACACCATTATCTCCTTCGGCACATGCCTATACTGGATCTTATCAATTTGTGCCATCCAGTTTTGGGCCTTCAAGTGGTTTTCCGGTGGATGAGTCTTTTCCAGAGAGACCTGGGCAACCAGAATGTCAGTATTATATGAAAACTGGTCGTTGTAAATATGGATCCTCCTGTAGATATCATCATCCACCAGAAGTGTCTGCACCAAAAGCAGATGTCATCCTCGGCCCTCTTGGTCTTCCACTTCGTCCTGTAAGCATTTCAGAAAATGTCCTAGAATTATGACTTCCTATACAAGATCGGATTTTTATTTGATAATGTTTAATACATAGTTACATATTACCCTGCCCGTCATGAATCCGAGTTTTCTTTGCTCAATTGCTTTTGCAACAATTGGTTATGTTTCTGTTTTCTTTGGTATCTATTGGAGTTCCTTTGCATGTTACAACTTGTAACTAGACATAGTAAAATTGTCTGAGTTTTCCCCGTGGTCAGGGTTTCTTTTTCTGTAGAAACCCCAGACCTCTTTGGAAAGGTGACAATGCATACCTGCGGAAACCAGACATACAGTTTTGAATACAAAGCATATAAGATCCAGTCAAAACTGGTGTCTTTGCCCATTCAGATAACTAGAAGCTTGTCTAGTACGTTTTAAGTTTTAGTAAGCATATAACGTGACGGCAGCCTTCACATTTTGCATGTTTATACTATTATGTGACGAACGAGTATTGCATGTGACTCTCATGAATCGTTGTGCTAATTTCAGGAACATAAAGACTTTTTCCACTTTTGATACTTTTATTAATTTACTGTTAAGGATGTAATATCTTTATCCTCCTGGGTCTGATTACTGCATGAGGAAGTCCATCCTTCCGATTGTAATCTGCTAAAGTTTGAAGCTACAATGGAATCATTAACTGAATAATTTTATTTATTTGTTCCTTCATTCATTCCTTGTCCCTGTTTATTTCTATTGCTCGTGGTTTGCTATGCTGGTCCCGGCTTTCTTTGTTGATGTCATGCTTCTGGCGTTTTTACAACCGGGTTAGTTAACATTCAGGCATGCTATCATCTTGTTACAGGAATTTCTGATTATGTTTTATTCTTTGGTTTCTTTTTATTGTGCGACATATATTGAGTTGTTTCCTCATAAGTCGTTGTTGGTGTACTTATTTTGTTTGTGTTTTCTACCAGGGTGCACCACTTTGCACTCACTATTCACAAAGTGGAGTGTGCAAGTTCGGAGCCGCTTGCAGGTTCGATCATCCTATGGGAATGTTAAGTTACAGCCCATCGGCATCTTCTCTTGCTGATATGCCTGTTGTACCCTATCCTGTTGGATCTACAACAGGCACTCTAGCTCCTTCATCCTCGTCATCAAATTTACAACCCAAAGTTCTTTCAGGATCTAGCAAGGACCCTGCTCCAGCCATAATGTCATCATCGGCGAGCACTTCAAGTGAATCGGTTGGTTCGGTTTTCTCCAATGGTGCCCCTGTTCCTCGGTCAAGCACACAACAGTCTAGTTTGAGTTCTGCCCCTTCTACTGGCAGTGGCAGCGACGAAGACAGTGAGCCTCACACTTCAAGCTAAGAGAAAGGAGCAATCACCTCAATCCTGTTTTTTCGATCGAGGTCATGAACCAAGAGAAATAGGATGCTTCATTTCTTTATCATCATGGTTCCACCATTATCTATGTTCTTGTAACCTTCATAGTGCCATTTCTTTCGACTCAAATAAGCCCGTATAAACTTCAACGAAACCCGACCATCGTATTGAATAACCATTACATTGGAGAGAACCGAGTCGAACCCATCCAACATACGACCCATAACAATTCTTCCCTTGACATCAACTGCATGTTCATCTTAGAGTTCTAGGTTCGATATCGAGACAAGTTTAGTATCCAACCTAGAAAGGAACGTGAATGGCTTGTTGTTCCCCCCACATTTTATCTGGGATTGTTGTGAAGAATGTAATTTATGAAACTCACAAGGAAACATCATACGTACATACATATTTATGGGCTTAGTCATGTTGTGAAAATGGAAATGCTCGACATTGATATATAAGAATATATGTGATTTTTTTTTTCTTATTATGCAAGTTTCATGGATTTACTATTAATAAACTTTTCAGGGTTGAAACTTGTGAAAGATTTAGGTTAATTTCTTTTGTGATTTTTTTATAAATATTAAAATTTTGTCAAAAACCTAAAATATTATAACTATTTCTGGCGTTGAGTATTTAATACTATAACAATATTCCAAGTTCAACAAATAATTTTTTATGTATTTTATTTCACCTATTGTTTAGTCAAGGGACGGTCTTCCTTCTTAGTCCTTACGCAACAGAAGCTTCTGTTAAGTTCATCCATTTGTCAATCTTCAACTTAGGAGACGCTCTTTGTCTCAAACGGGCACTTGAGATCATAGAAACTGAAGCTTGAAAAAAAAAGTATGCTAAAGGGAAAACACTTGGTAAAGTTTGGATATTTCTTAAAGGGAAATTCAATGGTTTTTTGAAAAAAGGGTGAAAGTGAGTATGATTTCGAGTAATTCTTGAAGAATTGTGTTGAAGTTTGGGTTTTCAATTTTGATTTTCTTTCTTGGATTCCGATTATGGGTTGTGGTGGGTGTTTTCCTTGTTTTGGATCATCAAACAAGGAAGAGAGTAATGGAGGGGGCTCCGTTCAAGAACTGGGCAAGCAGGATTCAGCTAAAGATGACTCTGTTGGACAGTCTCATCATGTTCATAGAGTTAGTTTAGGTAAATCAATTTCAATTTTTTACCCCAATTTTACTTCTTTTTTGCACTTTGTTGTTTTAAAATTGTTGGTTTTTTATCAGCTGTTTGAATATGTTGGTAGTTTGATCTGATGGACTTACGGTTGTTTTAGGGTATTCGATTGAATTATATGGCTTGTGCAGGGACAAAAATTTTATACTTAGAAGATCTTTATGTCCATGAATATGTGAATATGTCATTTAGCTTTTCTTGTGCTCCTTTAATTGTAATTCCAGCACTGTATTTCTTCTATCTTGTCCGGTGTTCCTGATTCGCGTATTTGAACAGACGAATCAAAACCTCAGACTGGTTCTGATTCTAAAAAGAAGCCTGCGGTATCGGAAAATGGATCGGCCGAATATCCTACAGCACAAACATTTACATTTCAAGAACTTGCTGCTGCCACAGAGAACTTTAGGCCGGAATGTCTGTTGGGAGAAGGTGGTTTCGGACGTGTTCACAAAGGTCGTTTGGAGAGTACGGGACAGGTCTGTTACAGGTCTTGAAACAAATGACAATTTCAGTGTGTTCTAAACGTTTCCTTGTGTTAAATATGCTCATGTGCAGGTAGTTGCCGTCAAACAGCTAAATGGAAATGGCATTCAGGGGAACAGAGAATTCCTTGTTGAAATTCTCATGCTTTCCCGCTTACACCACCCGAACCTTATCAACCTGATCGGTTATTGTTCCGATGGCGACCAACGTCTCATTGTCTACGAATTTATGTCTTTAGGGTCATTGGAGGATCATTTGCACGGTAAGGGTGACCGTCGGTCTTCAGACCTCTAGCTCTTGCCCCCATAGTTGCCTGTTATAGTAAGAGTTTGAGATTTGAAGAATCGTAATGCAGGGAGAATAGCTCTTCCACCGGGCAAGGAACCTCTGGATTGGAATACGAGAATGAAGATTGCAGCTGGTGCAGCCAAGGGATTGGAATACTTGCATGATAAAGCTAGTCCTTGTGTCATACACAGAAACTTAAAACCATCAAACATGCTTCTTGGCGAAGGCTATCACCCGAAGTTATCCGATTTCGGGCTTGCGAAACTTGGTCCTACTAGTGACAAACATCGTGTGTCTACTCGTGTGAGGGGTACATATGGTTATTGTGATCCAGAATATGCAATGACCGGCCAACTCAGTGTAAAATCCGATGTCTATAGTTTCGGAGTTGTCTTTCTCGAGCTTATTACGGGACGCAGGGCCATTGATGATATGCGTGCTCCTGGAGAGCAGAATCTCGTTGCATGGGTAAGTATATTTTCTTTCCTTCCAAAACTTATTGTTGTTTCGACATAAATCATGTTATTTTGTGATTGGGTTGGGGTTCATAGGCACGGCCGTTTTTCGAAGATCGCCGGGAGTTTACGGAAATGGCTGATCCACTGCTACAAGGCCGTTATCCAATGCAAGGATTATACCAAGCTCTTGATGTTGCAGCAATGTGTTTGCACGAAAAAGCTGCTTCAAGGCCTCTAATGGGCGATGTCGTGACAACCCTTTCGTATTTAGCCTCATAAACCTATGACCCGAATAATTCATCAACTCTGGGTCTCAATGACGAGAGTATCTGTGTTCGGTTTTAAATCTATGTTCGGTTTCGAATCTAAATAAATTTAGAACACTTATAGACTACGTTGTTCAAACCCGAATCACGTAAAATCAACACTAAACATGAAAATGTTGATTGACAGTGAAAAAGTACTCATGGTTGATCTAAACACACCAAAAGGAAGCATGTATGACAATTATACAACACACATAATCTACATTCAAGGCCTCAATTACTACGCAATAAGCATAAAAATGTATGTAGCATCGAGTTCATTAGATCGAATCATACCGAGCTTGAATTTCCGGCAACCTGAAATCTCTGCCCAAAACAGTAAATATACAAAGAGTTGAGTGCCACAGCTGTCCCAAAACTCACCGTTCCGGAAATCAGTATAGCGAAAACAGCCTTCATATGGACCTGCAGAAAAAAAGTTCTATGAGAACATGTCAAGTATCGGTTTCGGTTTCAGGATGCATTTCGGTACATATTACGGTACAAAGCGTTCAGGAAAATGGTTCTATTGATATCATCCATGCGAATGACTTGCGAAAAAGTACTTTATTGCTTTTAAATTATTGCTCACCACACTGTACAATAGATGAACGGTTAACGCCACAAGTGCAAATTCGAGAGCTGCATACGTCCATATATACTCCTTGATTGCTGCAAATGTGCAAAGCCGAAACAAACCGGCATGAAGGCAAACTGCAACTCATAAAGAAATTTAAAGTTTGAGGCTTGGTCATACCTAAGATGATAGCAAAGATAGATGCTAAGAGGCCCAGGGTAAACGCAAAGGGCGCGGCAATCATGATTGCTTCTCTCTTCATTTCCTGAATCTACAAAATCACAAGACTTTGTCAGTCTACAAAGGATATGTTGTTTAGACTCTTCATTTTGTTGTCGGATACATTTTTGAACATGGGTATAAGTATATAACCCTATATTCTACCCTATACTCGAGCCTGAGCAATGTATATGAGTTTAATATAAGTTTTTAGACACATGTTGGTCCTATGTTGCTCTGCTTGAAGTACACCAAAACCCTACACATTAAATATGGGTATTAGGGATATATCCGAGTCTGAATAACATAATATTGGCCCATGACATTCTCTGCTCTTCCACGCTTATGAACTATGTTGAACCGAGTTCTTAACTTCGACAACATTACATTCAGCAAAATAACAAGATTAATCCCAGTTTAAATTTCCATTAAAGGCACAAAGGCATACCAGAAGTTGCTCGAGGAAGAAGAAATAGCATATCGTGCTAATTAACACGAGAACCACAAAATCCTGCCAGGCACTGCATGATTGAAGTACGTATTTACGTTAAAAACAAGAAAACAGCTAATTCTCAAGAAAGTATTATGCAGTAGAATAATTATTTATGTTGTTCCTGCTCTTCCTTTTTATTTAAGGACTTGTGTCCGACAGCCATATCGGACACATATTCAGACATAGGTACGGGGAGCCTCCAAATACATGCAAAAGTTTGGAAAAATAAAAAATGATGTCAATGTTGGACATATACTCATGTTTGACACACATGCTCAAGTCTGACTAACATAGATAAATTATTAACACTATATTGTAGGCATGCTCGGCATTGAGCTTGGCACAGTGTTCTAATGGAAGAGAACTATGCTCGAGAAATTAAACAAAGATCTAATTCATGTATTTGAAGATAATTCCATTAGATTTGAGTTCATTATCAAAGTGCCGTAGTTCAAAATTAACCATAATTAAATGCAAGATAACTAGCCGATACTACCTCACGGTTTCTGATGGTAATCTCTGTGGATTAACGTTCTGTCTATTACCCCTTCGAGATGTAGTAGGCACCCGCAGCAAAGTTACAGGTAAGTTCCTCACTTCTTGTCTGCATACGTCGCAGATTTTGTTTCCTTTCGTACTAAACCATTTAATAGCGCATGCTTCGTGTACAAGTTGTAGGTCACCTTTGCAGCTGCATTCCATTTTGAGTGTATTCTGCTCATCGCATTCGTCAAAACAGATTCTGCAGACAGCTTCCTCTTCTGGAATCTCCTCATCAACGCTTTCTGCAGTAACGGGATTAATATCTGCACATCCGCATGAACAGCAAGCCAACCTCAAAACTCGATGCTAATCAACCGACAACAAATGAAGTCAAAGTAAAAAAAAAAACCGAACGAGTTGCAAGTTCGGACCAATTTGCATGGTCATGTGTGCTAGAATAAGCAGCTCTTCAGACAGTTTACTTTCTCTGTCAATCATTGATTGTTCCGAATCTTCATTTTTCTTGAAGCATTTGTATTAACATAACACCCATGTCCGACACATTTGTGGACATGGTTACGAGTCCAAGGACACTCAAAGTAGATATAAAAACCATAAAGATCGATCATATCCGTGTCGGACAAATACTCGTATCCAACACTTATACCCAACTCCAAATAACATGAGCTGAAGCAGACACCACTCAAATGATATGGATGAAAAAAATAGAAAATACATACCATCACTGTTATCTGCAGGGACATGCTCTTTACGAGTATCAAAAGATGTGGATCTCACTATGACGATATTTCGTCCGGGCACCGAAAGGGACCTTGAAACAACTGTAGGCATTGCTCTTTTCTGCATAAAATTTACAGTAATTATCTAAAAAATGAATGCTCTTAAATACATGAAAAAACATTAAAAAAATTGAACATACTCATGTCGAGCACATACTTGTACGACTATACCCAATACTGACATGAGAGTCAAAGTAACATAGATAAAAAAAAGTCTTAGAAAGTGAAAATAAAAGGTTATTTTTTATAAAAAAAAACTTTTTCGCTTTTTTTTTTCCCATGAATACAATGATTTTTTCAGTTTTCACCATGCTGGTTTAATTGAGGCCTTGAAGAATGAGGCGACCGATCTATGAAATGCAGTTGATTTCCTAGGAAAGCCAAGGATCTTGACATGGAGGATAATGTAATATGTTGGTAAATATATATGCCAATATTCGAATTTTTCTCCAAAGGTTGCTTGAATCAAATTTTCAATATCTACGGCGGACAAAACATCATGTTAAATTCAAAAATAGCCAGAACCATATGGTACATACATTTGATTTATTCCGTTCAACAGCTATCTTTTCCGCGTCAGGCATGGTAACTGATGGGGACAAACTTGATTCTGGTCTAACAGGCAGCGATGTACATCTTTTCCAAAAAAATCGGGATGGAAAACCAGCCATACTCGAACTTTCAGTATCGGTTTTGCTGTCAGGAGTGAGGAGAGAGTTACACACACCATCAGCTACATTACCTTTTTTCTTGAAGCTTAAGCCACGCAAGAAGCCTCCGGCTGAAGAACTACCTTTGCTGGAACCCTGAGTCTGAAGTAAACCCTTTCCACTATGGCTACCAAATCCCACTGGTCTAGGAGGTATTTGAAGTGAAAGATCTGAGAGCCGACTACTTGTTTCGGCCATAGAAGGTTTGTTATCTAAGGGTTCCAACATCGGAAAATTTGCCTGCATGTTATGAAATTTCAGTTAAATTTCAAGCAATAGAAAACCGGATCCCTTAGAACCAAATTCGTATTGATATAAACGATAGCCATGCTTAATTAACACTTCAAAATACCAGAACTTGGCTCGAAGAGGCTTCCAACAAGGTCAAAACATAAGGGAGATGCAATGCGAGTACCCGTGCCTGACATTTCCACAAGTACAGAGACATGACCCTCTAAATCCATCCGAACCTCATAAAAAAACTAAACACACTTGTATTTACACTCGCATATAAATCCGAGGAACATAGACCGATACCCTATTCCGACACAAAAAATAAGTGTCCTTGATTCAGCACTGTACACTGTTTTCATTTCCATGCTCCTACTGTTTCCAATGTTCACAGGGAACACTGCTGTATTGCTTCGATTAGCTCTTCGCAGAGCTAATGCCGAGAAAAGAAATGGCAAAAGTAATGTCCCTAACAGACATACATACATTCCCCGATGTTGTTGCTAACATGTTTTTTTTCCAAAACAGTACCAATTGAACTAGCCGAAACCTACCTTAATATATTCACAATACAACACCATTAAGGAGACCAACAATTAAACATTTTCAACATACTCAAGAACATGATAATAATGTGAATTTAAAGTTTGTGTCTTTGTATCTTTTAAACATATAATTATACTGAATCTCAGCTAATTTATGGATGAAGTTTGCATATATTTCTTATGATTTATAGTGTGAACAGAATCTGAATCAAAATCTTTGAAGTTCAAATTAATAAACCCATTCTCTGAGTACTAATAAATGAACATTTAGAAACCAATCTCTGGAAAATAAAGCAAAACATAGTCTTGTCTAAACCTGAGAAGAATCCTTAGAAACTCCATTGCTGTCAGCTCCAGCTGCTTGCATTGCTGGTTCTTAGATAAGCTCGCAAGAACCCCCCAGAGATTAAATAAATACAAGGGAGAATAATTCAGGGAATTCAACACAAAAGAAAAGAAGCAGAGAATCAAAAGACGGTGCAACCATACACGAAAGAACAAATCTAGGAGAATATACTACTAATAATAATTTTGAGGAACTGATGAAATGGTCGGGTCGGAGTTAATATGACTTGGGAAGACGACCAGGAACTCTGTCTGAAGGACAGCCACTGCACTTATTTATACACTCGCGAATATATCTGCATTTTCTACTCGCTTTAGATGCTCGCCACGTCATACTGACTTAAGATTTCGGAGTAACGCGTGGAGTTTCTTTCGAATTATTCATATAATCATGCATTAGTAACAATTAATTATAAATATAATTGTATTATATGTTTAAATTATCATTTAATATTGAAAAGAATGACAATTAGCTTGATGAATAATAACATATTAATCAAAATCATTTTATACAAGTAATAAAAATAAAATAATTAAAAGGAAGTGGAATAGTGACACCACAATATTCACATGTGAGACTGAGCTTTGACAAATGAAGCATGTAGGTGAGTTGGGTCCATGGTTTAGGAAATTTCCCAAATACAAACAAATCTCATTTTCTTAGAACTTGCATTTTTCCCTACAAAATCTGCATTATTTTGGGGGAAATTTTGTAGGAGAAGACTTTGATTTTACATTTTAGATTTGGTTATAGGTAGGTTTTATGAAATCGGGTTAAAAAATAAGATTTAATCGTTGAAGTTAAGTCTTAACTTGTTTTTAAATCGAGTCTTATTTTTTACTTGAAACTCATTTTTTAGACATAATGTTTTCGTTCTTGACCCGATCCGAATGATATATAGATGGATGTACAGAGCTAGAAGAAGCCATATGCATAACTTAACAGGAACTAGAATCTACACAGGAGTGAACAAAGTTTAGAACATCATTAGCCTGTTCTAAAAAAATTCTCCATCTGTCTGTTGAGGTAATTCGAATACTATGTCTTGTTGTATTCTTCTGCGATATCATGGATCTTCGTCTAGTAAATCCTCCGAGAAATCGTCTGTTTCGAGTTGTTTCAGCTTCTCCAGGCAGTCGAGATCACCTTTGAGACTGTCTACAACCTACAGTTGTATGCAATGTTAGAAAAGATTAAGATGAGTAAGCACATTTGGCCGGGATACAGGACATGCCTGTCTCATTCGGGGTCGTTTTGCTGCGGATTGATGTATGCAAGCTGAAGCTATAGCTACAAGAAGGGTCAACTGATCGAAGTCGTAGGCATCCCCTAGAGCTGGATCAACAAGTTCTTTGATCTTGTTTCCTCTGATCAAAGGATTTCCCTGCAAGAATTCGAATGATGAAGTTGAACCATGGGAACACTGGGATACAAGACGTGATAGCAGTGTAAAACTCAATAAACCTACCCACATAACAAGGCTTTTCTGCGAACTATCGACGGCTTGCCTCCCGGTAATGAGTTCCAAAAGCACGACTCCGAAAGCATAGACGTCCGTTTTTTCGTTTACCACGCCGCGCATGAAGAACTCAGGAGGAAGGTAACTTTCATGACAAGAAACATGTTCAATTTTTTTATGAAGGGAAAATATTAAGACTCAGAAATCAAGCAGGATTCAGAATTACACACCCGAATGTGCCTTCGACTTTAGAGACAGTGTGATGAGTCCATTGATCGGGTAACCACTTCGAAAGACCAAAATCGGCTATCTGTAAGTCCAATGGAAATTCAACCTTAAGAAATGTACTTGGTAGAAAACAATATGTTTGCAGGCTTAATACCTTAAGAAATGCCTGTCTCAGTTTGGTATGTACCTGAGCATCGAAATCCTCTGTAAGCAATATGTTTGCAGGCTTAATATCCTTATGAATGATTCGCCTCTGGCAACCTTCATGAAGATAGCAAAGCCCTTCGGCAGCCCCTAGGGCAATTTTGAATCTGGTGCACCAGTTCAGCTTCTCCTTCGAGTCGGAATCTGCACGGCAAAGACATTGAGACTTAAGATGCTAGAAAATGTGAGCAAACCAAACATTATAGGCTGCAGAGAAACGAACCATAAAGTAAAGATGCCAGGCTTCCGTGAGGAGACAATTGAAGAACAAGGTGCATCCCACCATCAACACCGTACCCTATCAATTGCGCGATATTCGGATGGTCGACATGAACTATAATCCCGAGCTCAGACAAGAAATCCATTGTCATCTCTTCTGGTGAACCTCTGGTTAGCCGCTTAATCGCTACGTGCTCTCCGTTTTTCAACTTCCCTTTGTAAACTTCTGCATACCCTCCTTCTCCTATCAAATTTTCTTTTCGAAAAATAAAAGATGCCAACAAACATTAATCAGCCTATGAAGCAATGCAGTAACATAAAACGAACATAAACCGAATTGAAAGGAGGACGAAAACAACGAAACATACCATGACTGAAGTTATCGGTAGCTTCCAGAAGCTCCGACAACAAGAAGTTCTTCCAGGAAGATTTAAAACAGAGTAGTTGATCAGCATCCAGAGATGAACTTACTTGTGGAACAATGTCATCTCTGACTCTTTTGTTGTTTCGTCCCGTGAGCTTAGGTATTAGAGGCAAGCTTTGAAAAGAAATTCCGGGTTTCTTTTTCAGTACGCCAAAGAAGTTGCTCCAGTTACCGTACGTTGCTGAATGATGATGGTTTCCGGAGTCCGATGAAGCACCGGCATTAACGATCAACATGGACTCTGCAGATTCTGTCGATGCCGAATTCGAATCTGTAGATCCTATGGTACTTGTTGAGCAGTCCTCGAGAGCTTCCGTTGAAGACGACTGATCTATGCTCTCTACGTTGGTGCCCAATGATTCCTCCAAAGTCTAACATGATACATATTTCTAACATTAGCAAATGCTATGATCAGCGGAGTAAATAAATCGAGCTTAAACGAATAAAATTATATTCATGTAAAAGTGTTCATATTTATTTTCTGTTCATCTAAAATTTAATATCATGTTTTTTATGTTCGTTTATTTATTTTAGGTGTTCATGTTTGTTTATTTAATACTTTCGAATATATTCATTTACCTTTCGTGAACATACTCGTTAGACGTTCACACGCGAACATATTCATCGAAGACTACAATTCCTAAACTTTTCTAGTTTTACAGTTAACACCAAATTTTTATACGTTCTATTTAATCCCTAACTTCACCACTATTTAAAAATGTAAAGAAAAAGGGAAATCGGGTAAGAAAGTCGATAAACAAGCTTAATAGTAAATATAAACGAATCCAATAAATCTTTATTTATGTTCGTTCATTTATTAAACGAATATAAAAAATTCATTTAGATTCATTTATTTAACTTAATAAATGCAAGATTAGTTTACCGAGAATCGATATTTTGTCGAGGAAACCATCTCCACCCTGTCTTCTTAGATGCCGAGAAGGCATTGTTTTGCTATTTCCATCCACATTTTTGTCGGAGCTTTTGATTTCAAAGTATGGTTCACTGGGGAAAATAAACAAACAGATGGTATCAACAACATATAACAAGCTTTCATACATTCTATGAAATCAACTGGGAAATTGGATGGAATTCATAAACAAACAAAACTCCCAATGCTACAGAATGCAAATAAATCATAAACAAACCAGATTTAGAAGCTAAAAGAAGGCTGCAAAGTACCATGAATGAGAAAAAAGTTCCTGGGAATCTTCCATGAAAGCAAATGGATGATTACAGAGACAAAGGAGAGGATGGAGATGATGAATTGATTGAGAGAAACACCATGTTTTTTTATAAAAGAAATACCTGAAATTTGTTCATGAAATATAGTTTTTTGTGTCAGTTTCTTCTTAATTCATTCCTTTTTTAAAATTTTAGGTAGGAATCAAGAAGAAAATTAGTGAAAAAAGGAATCTTTTGATACTATATTTAGCAAATGTTAAGGAAAGGTGACGGCTTGTAAGAAGTACGTATTCAGTTCTCTTACCAGAATCCAGAACAGCGGATGTTAGGCAACGAATCCCTGGAAGTTTGGGTATCTTACACGTGGAACTATCTTCCATTTTCCTTTAAATTTTTTTTTTGCTGTAATCGTAAGAATAAAAATTTCTTACCTTCTAATTGTATTTAAAAAATTAAATTTTAAAATTTAACTCTAATTTTTATATCTTAAATTATAAATCTTACGTTTTAAAAAATAATCAACTAAAAATATTAAATCATAAACTTTAACCACTAATTTAAAGTATATACATCAATAGAGGTGTGATTAGGTAATAGACCAATTAAAAAATATTATTTTTGAGTTTAAAAAATCTAAATCGATTCGAATAATGATATTTTAGGTTAGATTTAATTTTTTAATATTATTTATTAATTAAGAAATAGTATATGTTCGTACATGAATTTAATTATATTAAATAAAGATTAATTTTGGATTTTTTTATTTGAAAAAGTATAAATCATAATAATTTTATTTATAAAGTATGTTTAAATTTTATTAATAATGTAAAAAATAAATATTATGATAAAATTATATTTAAATTCAATTTAAATTTTAAACTAAATTTAAACACTATTTAGATAACAAATTACATCTTTGAAACCAAATTATACCAAAAATCTATACATTTAGTCTTAATTAAACTCCACTAACGACGACCAAACAAAATTGCAACCGGTTAACGGTATCCGTTATAACAGACCACCTAAGAAATTCACCCCAAACCCGACCCGACCCATTCCTTTAATTTCCGTTCCCATATATATAAATTTCCTGTTTCCGTTAAAATTTCCCTCCCAACAAATTACAATCGCAGCAGAGCCCAGAAATGGAGGAAGGGAGTTTCATTTGATCAAATTTATTCAAGCAACCTTCCTTTGATTTTCTTTTTATTTCATTTCAATTTTGATTTTCGATTTTAAGAAAGAAGAGAACGCAGAAGATTCTGAGGGCCTTTTTTTTTGAAAATTTACTCGGATTTAAATTCATTTGTTTGAATTTTTGTGTGAGTAAATTGATATGGGTACAGAAGTTTTATGGCCTCAGGATTGTTTGAACGAACGGTTCCGTGTTTCTCCGGTGGCTTGTTCACGTCGGAGATACGGAAACGGTGGATTCAACCATAGTTATTACGGAAACGGTAAAATTAAGAAGAGGTTTGTTCGGAGGAAGCGGGTCGGGTCAGATCATGCAGTTTCGAAGAGATCTAGTTCCGACGATGCGTTGAAGGTGGTGAGGAACAATGTTGGGAAGGAGAAGGTTACGATTTTGAGGCGGGGAGAGTTCTTCGATTCGAAGATCAAGAGGAACAACGGCGGGAGGGGAGACAGGTCGGTTATTACAAGTCTGGATCCTGAAACGATCTCGAAACATATCAAAATCGTAGATATCAAGTCGACGGCGATCGAAAAATCCGACGTGTACGCCGGATCTGCTTTCGTCGTATCACCGGCTCCGAGCTCGCTTCCTTTACCATCTTTCTCAAAGAAGAAACAGATCTCGATCGATGATTCAGCTACAAGGGATCTTAGGCGTTTGCTCCGGCTCGATCTCTGAGATCTGAATCCAGACCCGGATGTAAATTTTTGGATCCGAAAATAGCCTTTTCTTTAAAATCACACCCTCCCTATCTCTCTCTGTTTGAATCATTTCGTCTCTATGTAGACTTTCCCGAATTTTCAAGATCCCGTTTCCTCCGTTGTATTTTTTTTTCAAACGGAGGACCGATTGAAAATCGGAGAAAATATTAGGGGGCGATTAGAAATATTTCCATATTGTGTAAGTTGAAAGGAAGGAAAATTAAAGGGTTGAAATGCAATATAGAGATAGTGCGGGGTTGTATTTATAATTAAACGGGCTGTGAAATATTTTAATGCTCTGTTGTGGAAAATGTAAGAAAAATTTGCAATCTCGTCCCTCTGATGTTCTAAAAAGATAAAATAAGGAATTAGGGAGAAATTTGAGCAGATTTTTCTTTTATATAAATATAGTTTTGCTCTCTTTTTATTGTAGTTTGTAATTAGGGGTTTCTTGAAATGCCCTTCGTTAATATATATTTAGTTATTTAAAAAAATGATAGATTTCTTTTGCTAATAAGATAATAAGGAATTAGGGAAAATTTTAAAATTTTTATTTAATTATTCAAAAATAATATGTATACAAAATCCAATATAGTTAAAAAGGAGATATGCATACAAAAATATCTCAAAAGAAAATTGTTTAGAACTTATTTTTCTGCCATATTTTATACTTTTAAAACGAGAAGTGCAATTTTATTTTTACTCTTATTTTGATAATAAGTTTAATTTTTTTATTTAATAATTATTTTTAAATTGTTTTTTTGTTTAGTCACTTATGATAAAAAAAAAATAGTGCAGGAGAATGACTTTAAATAGAGAATTTTCGACGATCATTTAAGAATAGAGATTATGTAGTTAAAAATAAAAATTAAAAAATATTATAAATTTAAAACATTTTAATTATTTTATATATTACTTTTATAATAATTTTTATTGTTTTTTTAATGTTTTAAGATTTGATCTTAAATAATCTAGATTTATGCGTCACGCGTCACTCACTTTATTTTAGTGGATAAATCTTTTAACGGATTTTTTATATACACAAACTTTCAAACTCAATATACGCTTATATGATACATGTTGAATTAAAGTTCACAATTGTGAGCACATATGTATAATGTATGTTGTTATTATAAAGTATGATACGAAATTAAATGATCAATTATTTTATAAGTGTTATAGGTATTAAATTATTATAAAATTAAAAGTGTATGTACTATGATTATATTTATAACTAAATGAGTAACCCCAAATGTAGGTTGACTTGTATATCTCTTATTCCCCGTTACACAATTATTTGATGAGAAGTAACGTATCTTCTTGAAAAATCTATCCATCCCTAAAAATTTATTGATAAATTCATTTTTTTAATAATTTGATATATAGATTTTAAGTTTATTATATGTATCGAATATATTTTGATATAACTCGTTATTTCTTGACATTTTATTATAGAAACTTGAATTTTTTTTTTATAAAAATCAATATATATAATTTAGAATTCATTGATTGCGAAGATAATAAAATAAAAAATAAATCGATGACATGTGACATTCACGTCAGCAAATAATAATTTATGTCAGAAAAATAACCAATAATTTTATGTCGGATAAAACACATGTTTTATTATCGATTTAACACTCGTATGATCGAAATAAGGGTAATGTAGAGTTTAATGATAAATTAAAAAAAATAAAACTTAGTGATCAAGATAAAATTAAAAGAAAGTTCAGGGATGAAATGAATAATTTAACGGAAAAACAAAAAATTATTTTTTCTTTTTCAATTAATTCCCTTCTCGGTTTCAAAGGAAACTCAAGCTACCCCATGAAGGGGCTTGGTGCAAATTCTTCTTTTTTTAGATGCATTTGCGCCACCGCCGCCGCCACCAGGTCCGCCGCACTTTATGGAAATGTCATAGCCACAAATGTTTCCAAAACATGAAAACAATCCTCCATGCGAAGTTCGTCTTCTCCCGTGTTTTGTTTTTTTGTTCGACGGCGTTGAAGCCTTATCCTGACTAGGCGTATAACTAGAAGAAGCTCCGCCAGTGTCACAATCGTACACCGGCGGGAGTTCGAGCCTCCACCTCTCCAGCTTCGAACCGAGCCCCTCCATGCTCTGGTCCAAACTCCAACTCCCCACCAACGAACTCTCCGCGTCGTCCATGTTTTGGTTCCTGAGCTTGGCGACGGCGGCTGCCACTTCCGATGGAGATGGACCCAAGCACGAATCGGTCCTCGGAGCCATGTGATCAAGCCTGCTAAACGTTAACTCGCCCAATGATGGCGAGTTCACCTTGAAACCCGATCCGTTTATCATCGAGCTTGATTTTCCTTTATTATTACTTTTCTGGGACGTGTAATTCACCATCGAGCTCCCCCTCGATTTGATCTTGTAGTAGTTTCTTTCCGTTCCGTCGTCTTCGCCGCCGTCGAAAATCGACGACCCTTTAATGGAGATCCTCGGCACATATTGAGAGCCCAACATCGAACTCGAGTCGCTCATGGTTCGTCGGAGCCCCGGTTTGGCTGATTCAATATTTGAAAGCGGATTGTGGTTGCTCCGGTTACTGCTTTGAATCGGGTCATCTTCGCCCATAAAATATTGGTACCCGACCGCCGATGAACCCATATACAACGGCATGCTTCTCCTTGAACCGTCAAGC
Source organism: Abelmoschus esculentus (assembly GCA_035048815.1). NCBI lineage: Eukaryota > Viridiplantae > Streptophyta > Magnoliopsida > Malvales > Malvaceae > Abelmoschus > Abelmoschus esculentus. Next base: position 12,714,899 of record JAUCBN010000001.1, read on the forward strand.
AATGTCAACCCGATGTTTAAAATCCCCTGGGGGCGACCAGACGGCCGCCATACCTGAAGCGCGACGAACCTCATCCCTAGCTCAACTTCACAGCGTTGGTGCCCCGACAACAGAGAATTCGGGTTTATGAGGTTCCCAATGATGATTCGAACGGTCCCGATGTGGATATCACGGAACCAATGGACGGCGTAGATTTCGACCATGACGGCCGACGTATTATAGGATAAGAACTCGTCGTCGACGCGGAAAATGAACTTATCGTTCCACGTAGGGTTGGTGTGACCTTCGGTGTCGATTCGGGTCGTGAGCTTGCGTTTCGGGTTAACCCAAGCCACCGCGTATGTCTCCATCCCGCGGCGGACTACGGCTTCCAAATCTTGAGCCGATATCAGGTTGACTTCCAATAGCCGGAACGGCGTCAGAACATCCATAATTAGCGGCAAAAAAGAGAAGGCAAAAAACCGTTATTGAATTTGTTTAGTGATGGAAGGTACCTTCCGTCGCTAATATTGTATTAACGGTAAATACAATATTAACGACGAAAGTTTATACCCATTTCGTCATTAAAAGTGATTTTTTCACGACAAAAACTGTAAGGGAAAACGTGAAAATAAAAAGGAAATAGAGAATACTCTGAGGAAATTTTGGAATTGTTGTGTGGATTTGTGGTAATGGAGAAGAAACCGTTGTTTCTAGCATTTTTTGAAGTTATAATTTTTAATAGCCACTAAATAAAATTAAGATTTTTCTATTTTAGCATAGAGATTAAATAAAGTAAATAATTATATATATTTTTATTATCGTCAGGAGTTAAACTTATTGTTGTTTGAAATTAACCGATGAATGTATGTAGGGTTGAAAAAATAATTTAAGTTTAATATTAATAGTTCAAAATTTAATTTAAAATTTAAAAATTTAAGATTAAAAATATATAATTATAAAAATTTTATTTTTTATTTTCAATTTATATGATAATAATCCATGATAAAATATGTATAATAATCTATGATAAATTATGTATAGAGGAGTAAGTAGATTAACTTTAAAATAAATAAAATTTAAAAAAATAATTAAATCATATAAATTATGAAAATTAAGGTTTAGTTCTATTAATTTTAAAAGGAAATGATATTAAAAAGTAATTCAACCAGCAAAAATAAAAACAAGTGTTGATTTCATCAATTTTAATTTAAAGAATCTTAAAATAAAAGTAAAAAAAAACTTAATTTCAACGATTTAAAAATAATTATATTATTCAAAGTCGAAAATAATTTATGTGACTTCGTCCCTACTTACGTATTTAAATCTTTAAATAAGATGTTCAACCCTAAAAAAGTTTTGAGAAATATTTTTAGACTATACAGATGTGTATCGAATATATATTTAACAAATGCAACTTTTTCGGTGAGTATAGCTGGTTTCGGAATATTTACAACATTCCTTTTATATAAGCCTTTTTATTCATCTTTACTAAATTTGAACTTACTAAATTCGTTTTCGAAAAAGGGTCCTAAAAGAATTTTCTTGGATAAAATAATATATTTGATATATGATTGGTCATATAATCGCGGTTACATAGATACGTTTTATTCAATATCCTTAACAAAAGGTATAAGAGGATTGGCCGAACTAACTCATTTTTTTGATAGGCGAGTAATCGATGGAATTACAAATGGAGTAGGCATTACAAGTTTTTTTGTAGGAGATAAATAATTTAAATTTTAAAAGTAAATATTAATAATAGTAGAATGAAAGTTTAAGTATAGAAATATACAATTTTTTTAAGTAATGATTTTAATTTCGGATTGTTTTTCTATAATGGAAAGATTGAGAAATAGAAAGAAAATAGGAAAAAAAATCCAAAAATAGGTATGGAATTGCAATGGCGTTGGAAACGGGTAGCTTCAACTCAAACCCTCCTTTCCCATGGCTTCCCCACCTGAAAAAGCGGTCAACTCTCGATTTTCCCGTTGACCAAACACCCCTCTTTTGCCGCCAATCAAAACTTCCCCCTTACCTCTCACTTTCATTCTTGGAGATTTTCCCCACTTTTCACACCATTTCCCTCTCTCTTTTCTTGGTTGTTACGAGCCCAATCCAAACAGGAAAAATCTTTGCTTCAACAACCAGGAATCGATAGAGTTTTCGCATCTTTCTTCTGATTCTTATATCTTAAAAATCAAAAGTTTTGATTTCTTTTGGATCGTTTAAGTGGGAGATTTTGCATCGGAAATGGCGTTCTTGTGAATGACGACACTCACCGGCGTTCCATCGTCTCCTTCTCCGTCTTAAAAACCAAGTACGTACTTCCATTTTCCTTCCCAATTTTCTTTCGTGAAAAAGTAGGGTTCGTTTCATTTCATTTCATGCTGCACTAATGATTTTATGTCTAGCAATAAGAGATACAGAAAAGAGACGAATTTTATTCGAATTAAAAGCTATTTGTTCTTTGTTATGAGAAAAAAACAAGCAGATTGTGGCATATTTGGAGGCGGAGAAGAAGAAGAAGCTTTCATATTGACATTGCCAACGGATCCTATATTACTTAACCCCAAACATGAAGGGTCTCCTTAAAGGTTTCAGATTAATTCATGATATCTTTGGTGAGTACCCAAAATTTTCATTGTTTTTGAATAATCTCAATTATATTTAATTCGATTGATTCATATAACTACGCATATTAGATTCGGGTTACGATCTCGATCGTAAAAGGATTTGTGTTGAATGTGTAGAGATTTGACAGATTTTTCCTGCAGATGAAAAGGAACAAGAAATGCAAATAGGTCAACCTACGGATGTCAAACATGTTGCTCATATTGGAATGGATGGTCCTGCTGCCAACAAGCCTACATGGGTACGATGATTTGGTTTATTTGTCCTAAAATTTTAGACAATATATATACTTTTTTAATACTGTCAACTGCATCTTATCATAAAATAACAATAAATTATTGATAAACTGTTATTATCCTGTCACATTATTTAATTATGGATTAATTTATTTATTTTTTTCCGATTCATGCAGATGAGTGAGTTCAATTCAGCTCAAGAGCTCTCATCTGAGACTCTAGTTAATGATCTACAAGATGGGGATTTAGGTGTGTTTCTTTTTTCTTTACTAATCCCATGCCCTTGATATTAACCATTTGGAATTAACGTAGAGTTGGTGTGAAAAAAAAAAGATCGAGCGAAAATTATCGAGTGATTTTTCGTAGACTTCGATACGAAAAAAAATGAGAGTCTAGAAATATATATATATATATATGTGTTTAATTGATATGATTTTATTTTTAAATCGAATAATAAAATGTTCCATGAATGTCGGATTATTGTCGTGTCTGTGAAGTAACCTTTTGACCTAATAAAAACAATAAAAGATTTTTTTCATTGTTTCACGTCATGTTGTTATAAGCGGTTTTAGTTGCAGGAAATCCTGAGTCGTTGCCACCGGTCGAGAAGCCAAAGAAAACAAGGCGCAAAGCATCAACAGAGAACGGTACAGCCATAGAGTCTTCCGAAGGCGGCGAGAAGGTGGAGAAGGTTGAGAAGCATAGGCGTCATCGTTCGTCGAACCATTCGATGGAGTCCGTCGGTGGGGATTCATCTTCCCATGGCAGGCGCCATCACTCGAGTCGCAGCATGGGCGGCGAATCTCTTTCGAACGAAGTGCCCGATGTCCCAAAGAAACCACGACGGAAGAAGACGAAGGATTCGGATGGGGGGTCTTCAAGAAGATCAAAAACAGCTTCTTTGCCTGATCCTGATCCTGATGCCGCCGAGACCGAGCTTGAATCTTGAAAAGGAAGAAGGTGATAGGGGCTGCCCGTGCATGTTTTTTCATGGCTTAACGTCGCCACACAACATGAAAGATAATGTGATTTAAGAATCATGGAAATTTCTTGAAGAATTAAAAAGCATGCATTCAGATTTTTTATTTTTAACTTTTAATTATTTTTTTTATAAAATGAAGCCTATATACAAGTTGAAATATGGATAAACAAATTTAATTGTTTTCAGGACTTTATTCTGATCTCATTTTGGTTGAATCAAGATTAGTTTCGGTTTGATAATATCATGAATTTATATTATAAAAAAATGTAATGCTATGATCAGGGGACGAAACTATAAGGGGTGGGTGATTTCAAAGATTTTTTTTTATTTAATTTTTTTAAAAATTATTTTTTATGAATTTGTCCCCTACTTCTAAACATTTACATTTTGTCCCCTCAACTTCAAATATCGGCTTCCGCTACAATTTGTGATACCTACATCTTGGGTGAAAAAATATTATAAAATAATATAAATTTAAATAATTTCTAGAATAAACAGTAAAAAAACTTTTGATTAATGTTATTTTCCCTCGTAGGAACAAAATTCTCCTTTTAAATAAAAAATATTCAAAATAATAAGTATATGACCATTAAAATATTATACAATAATATTATTACTTGCCCTGTGACACATAACATATTAAATTTAAATAACTTCAAAAAATCATAAGAAAATGTTTTTAAAACCCCCCCAAAATATCAGGGTAAAAAATTCTCATTTTCACTAAAAATTTATTAAATGTAAAATTGAGATTTTATATATTTTCTCTATATTTTAGATTTTATACTCAATCTAAATTAGTATTGTTGTTTTACTCGGCTAATTAATATACTACTTTATGTCCGAAATAAATATAATTTTCATTTAAAAAATGTATGAAATAACAAATATTATTAAACACATCATAAATATAAAAACAAGATAATATAATAAACAAACAAATAAAAATATTATAATATAACCCTAAACTTTAAACAAATAAAACCCCTAATGCTAAAAAAATGTCTTTTTTCTTCTTTAAAATGTACAGATTTGGTCTCTCTACCCCAACCAACAAAATCTTGATATTATATTTTTTTTAAGTTAAATCAAATTAAATATATGCAAATATAAATATAATATATATTAATGTATATATTTAATTTGTCTTTTTTTCCTCCCCATTCATTTTGCTTTTGCCAATTGAAATGATTTCTTCAAGAAGTCATTGGCTACTCTATCATTCCTATGGCACAACACTCTTAGGATTGTGTTTGGATCCGACATATTCCACCTCCCTGTCGTCGGTGGCATCGGAAGCTTTCGGCCGGAGCCGATGGAGCTTATGCCGCTGGTTTCGCACGCTATGATGCTAAAATCCTCCGTCAATTGCTCCGTCGTTTGAGCCATCAACGATATCACACCTTCAACTATCTCGGCTTCCCTTTGGACCACTTCTTCGCACAACAGTCCTTCTCCGCAAGTGCAGAAAAGCCTTTTCAAGCAATCGAAATCCTCTCCGATCATCTCGTGGTCGGACCGGTTGAAGGCCCGAGACGTTCCTCCGGCGAGCAAAACCATGAGGAACGCTTCGAATGACGCTTTCATCACCTCTTTCATCGCCAACGCCTGTGCTTGGTCCGCTAGTATGGCGGTGAGGAGGGTTAGGTTTTGTTTCAGGATACGAATCGCGGGTTGGATTCTGGAGCTGGATACATCTCCGGCGTAAAGGGTTTCGTAGAATACGGGGTTCGTGTCGTGGAAGATGAGGCGGTAAGCGGCTACTTCCGATATGTGATCGCATGCGAGCTGGATCGATGTGTTTGCGTGTTCGAAGAAAGAATACGAGGCGCTGCCACGGTGGCGGCTGAAACGGTTCCATGCCCGGACTCTCGGCGAGAGGCTGAGAGTTTTGTCGAGGGAGTGTAGGTGGGAGGTTAGGTAGTGCAAGGTGTTGAGACGGATGTAAAGGCGTTGCGTCCCACGGCTTGTCGACGGCCGAGGATTTCGACCTTCCGGTAGCGCTAATTTCTGCGTCCCCGTCACTCCGACGGTGCAGACATTAGCCTTTCTCCAAAGCCTGAAGAACCTTGAATCTTGACTGCATCTGGTTAGCGGAGGAAGTGAAGGGAGATAACTCTGTTTTGACCCTAAAATAAATGCCAAAATATAACTTTCTATTAAAATAAGCTTAAAATGGTGAACAAACGTAAACCCTAAATGTTTAGATTTTAAATTATAAAATTTAAACTAAACAGGTAATTTTATTTTGAACCTAAAAATAATATAAAAATAATTAAAATATATTTAAATTAGTGTTTAAATTCTAAACCCTAAACAAATAATTTTACTTTAACCTAAAAATAATATAAATTTCCTTTTAAAATAAGTTAAAAATAGTAATGTTTAACATTTAAACTACAAACCGTAAACTTGTAATTTTGGACCTGCAAACCTAAAAAGTTAAACTTTAATGTTTAAATTTAATAGAAAAAACTTTGATACATAAATCACGTAAATTAAAGTTCATACATGTCTATTAAATTTAGGGATTAGAGGTTTAGTTTAGAGTTAAATTATAAGTTTAGAATTTAAGATTTAAGGTTATAGTTTATTGTGTTATAACTAAGATTTTAGCGTTTATATTCTAAATAAAGGTTACGTAAAAAATTTAAATAAATTGTGAATTAAAATATAACCCTAATTTTAAATATTAACCATAATATAAAAGTTCTCACCACATGATGCAGCAAATGTAGTGTATTCTTGGATGAGCTGCTCCAAGGCTTCAGCTAAGTCATGAACCGTATCATCTGTGATTCCAATGGGAATTTCAAAGAAATCATTCACCATTTCATTGGCTATGTTCATTAGCTCCATAGCTGATTGTGCACATGGCTCGGATTTGGACTTAGGATTCCATGTCTGAAAAAATAAAATAAAAAGTCGAATCCCAAGTACAACAATCACAGATTCTTCATTTTCATCACTTGTAAATTCAAGAGAAAGAAAATGTGACTTACTTCAGTTTCCTTTGCTCTACAAATCAACTCTTTGCCGTCCTTCAACCTTTCATCTATCCATTGTCTTAAAAGCTTCGTTATGATCGAATCGACTTCGTATGGCATCATTTCTCTAACTATTTCTTTGCCTCCGTCTTCGCACTCGTCGGAATCATCCACCACCATTTGTATCAACACCTTTTCGAGCTTTGTGGCTCTTTGTAGCAACCCGACAATCTCGCCGTTGAGTATACTCGTCCCGGATAGACATTGCTTTAGTACTGCTCCGTAGCATTGGTGTAGCGTTACTGCCGCAACTCCGGCCGGGATTGGATGCCATCTCTTCAATATAGGGCTAAATAACATCCTCTCTCTCGTGGCCAAATCCTCAGTTTCTTTAGCCAATTGAAGTAATGCCTCGATTGCTTCCTCCTTGTCGCCGGTTGTCGCTTTTTTCATGTTGTCATTTGCAATTATCTGTTTCAATCAATGTAGGAAATGAGAATTCGATGGTAAGATATATGGTTTTATGTACATACATATGTGTAGAACTCACCTTCGCGAATACGTTTTTAAGAGAAGATCGAATGTAACGATTGACGTGATCGATTGTTGAATCGGCTAGCATTGTGTCCCCTTTCTCGTTTCCTTCCCCTTCCATGATTGTAACATCTTCTCCTAATATTTTCATGGATGATAAGGCCAAGGGCAAAAGATTTTCAATACCACCAGCTGTTTGATTGTTGAAATATTCATGGTAATGAAGTAACCTCTTCTCCGACCACTTCTGCATCGAGACCAACGTCGACTTCAATAGTTTCACGTAGGATGCTTCCGGGTCCGGCTTCTTTGCGTCGACCGCCACCTCCGTCAACATGGTATACGCGGCACAAAGAAGATCAGGTTCAATTTGGTTAGTCACAACATATTGTTGAAAAAGCACCCAAGCAAAACACACATTGTGGATTGACCTATTAATCCCCAATGTGGACCATGTTTTTTTCATCAACTCGAGTAACTCGTCGACCTCGTCGAGGACTAATGTCTCGTCCTTGATATCGAATACGGCCTGTAAGAGGGAAATGTAGATGTGGATGTTTAGGGGGAACCCATCGGCCCAATGGCATATGTCGCTCGAAGCTCCGTTTGCACTCCGCCAGGATAACGACACCACACAGTTACACAACGTCCTCATCACGTCAGAGTTCTTGTTGGTGTCGATAGGCTTGTTGCTGCCGGCTTGGATTATCTCGCGTAGGCGTATCGCTAACGAATTCGATTTCTCTATAGGGATCCATGGATGGTTGAGGAGGCCTGCTTCGAGGATTTTCAGCTGACGCAGTTGCCAAAAATGGTACTCGTGCAGGTCGTTGAACTCCATTGGTTTTAAGTGACGAAGAAGCTCGAGCGGAAGTATGATAGTCTCCGATCTCCTTCCCATCTATAGAAACCAATACCAAGAAATTATAATCGTGATCGATCATTATATTCATACGAAAATTTAAAATATTAAAAAATCAGGTTTGAGTATATTTGTGAAAAAAATTATTTAAAAATGATTGTCGAGTAACGTTCTAATTCAATTGTATTTTATTTCAATTTTAAATTTTAAATAAATTTGCATACACCTATAAATTATGCTACTCGAATCCAAATCGCTTAGCTGAATGCATTGTAGTAGCTAATAGCATTGATAATATTATTATACGTACTTGGCCAACAAGGGTTCTCATGAGAGTTTTCCTAAGCCTATTGTCACATTGTTCCGTAACCCTCATTTGTTGCCTCATAATCTCCGCCGACGTCAATGGTCGTTTCGGCCTCGACGGCGGCAATACCGAAAACACTTTGGCGCAATAACGCGAAACGGAGCTGGCGTACCCATGATGAACGGGTGACACCAACGGCGTGGAACCTCCGCTGCGGCCGTTGATGGATATCTTCCGCGAAGGTGATCTTTTCAACATCTTCAACCCCAAGGCCCTTTTAATCTTACTCGTCGGGGTCGTCTTCACCACCGCGTTCACCCGCCCACCTGGTGATCCTGGCGACCCCGGAGATCCCGGCCCGTTCGATGAAAACGATGAACCTCCGTTCCCGTTCCCGTGTTGATGATCTTGCGAGGAATAAAAAGTCAAGGCGTTCCTACCTCCGAACCCCGGAGACGAACGGCAAGCCGTGAAGAATATCTCATACGCCGCTTCCCGAATGTCGTCTTGGTCGAGACTTTCGATCTTTCCAAACGGCCATATAAGTTCGTTGTCGTCGTCGTTGTTCTCATTAGAGGTGGAACAAGTACTAGGGGAGGTAGTGGCGGTATCGGTGGTAGGAGCGGAGTCACCGTGATAAAGAGGGGCGGAGAAACAGTCCCGGTGAGATCGGCGTCCCATGGCGGAAAATGGGTGGCCGGAAACTCAGTAACAAACGGTGGGATTATCCGACAGGATATATACCGATTGCATTTTAAACCGTGAGAGGGGGGAAAGAAATAAGAGAGATTTTGTTGGTTATGATGACAACATCTTGGTGTTAAGAGAAACACAGAAAATGGGACAAAACTGAAACAGATTAAAAGAAAAAAAAAGGAAGAGACATTGCTGGTTCGATGGATTTGCCAACGTTGTAGTGTTGTCCAAAAAACATGGAATCATGAACAAGAAACCTAAGAAATTCAATGGAACTGCTTTTCCCACGCTTGGTTCCATCAATTATATTATGACACGCGTCATGCGGTGCTGTTTAGTTTTTTGTCTGCTTTTCCCATGCTTGGTTCCATCAATTATTTTAGTTCATTTATAAAATTAGATCGATCATTTATAATATTTATAATTTTAATGTAGTAGGGTATAATTTTTATGTTCTTCTGAATCTTTGAAGATTTCTGGTCTTAAGTTCGACTCTAGTAGGAAATTTGAGCTCTCAATTATTGAGCTTTGGGCTGTTTTTATACCTTTATTGCAACATACTAGTTATTAAGTTTGATATTTTAGTAAACGAAGAAAAATATATTACTCGAATAGAAATTAAATATTTTAACTAATCGATCAATCAATTATTTAATTTAATTGATATAATTTAAGAACAAAAAATTCAATAACACAAAATTATCGAAATAATTTACAAACGATTAATCAAATCGAGTTTTTCATAACCCTACATATCCTTTAGCTAATTTTTTTGAAACATAATTTTTTGACTAATTCGAACTTACTCGGATTACATATTTGATTTTGGTGGGTGAAATTTTTAATAGAGATTTTATGTATACATAAGAGGTCAAACTTGATATCTACATAAAGGATACCAAGTTGCTAAGTCCCCTGAGGATCCAAAACCGAAAACTCTATACTTGTCTGTTGAATGATATGTGAACCCTCCTTATACATGACATGCATAGGGTGCAAGATTTTAACCCTTAGTCTTGCTGCTACATACAAATGCCGGTTGTATTTTCGCAGGCAGGCAATTTCGGTACACTCCGCGATCTGTACAAAGGTTTCCCATCGGCATATTTCCTCAACGGTGATTAAACTTCGTGTCGAATATCGATCGAAAAGACGCATGCAAACTGAGGATCACCATATACCGATTAAACTTCCTCAACGATGAAGACATTGATGGAAGCTATGGAGAAGGCTGGTAAGATTTATGAAACTAAGTTTGAGAAGGGGGTGCTGCAAACATGAAAAGAGAGAAAAAAGGGGAAGGAGATCTGCCATTCCATTTAAACGAACCGAAAGGAAACTGCTCGAAACGAAGGTGCTCGATCATCAGGAAATGCTTTATCGGCTTTCAATACTTAGAATAGAATATCCGCAACGACAAGATTAATCGAATCGATTAGTCATTATTATCGACTTTCAATACTTTAACTAAAAAAAAATGTGTTCTTAAAAAATTTGTACAAGAATTGTTGGAATTGCACCAATTACAAGGTATTATTAGCCTCAACAGTGGCAGGGTCTTTGTATAAATGAAAAATGAACAACTGACATACTTGATCTCAGAGAATGGCGGGGTCTTTGTATCTTTTGAAAATGGTTTCAATGTCCTCCATTACCTCTGGTGGCAATGGTCGTGGAGTTGTCAGAAAAGCATCGATGTCTTCCTTCAGCTGTTCGACCGAGGTTGCGCCAATAATCGAACTTGTCATAAATGGACGATCCCGTACAAATCCAAGTGCTAGTTGAACTGGGGTTAATCCATGTTTTTTCGCTGTCTCGATGTACTTTATTGTTGCTTCCTGAAATTCCACTAAAATGTCAATCATTAAGCCAACCATATCAAGTTGAAATGATAAATTACTTCATACCCTGGCAATCGACTTGTTATATCTTTCCATATAGCCAGGGAAAAGATTCATCCTTCCTTTCTTCGCAGCTTCAGAGTCCATATCTAAATATTTTCCGCTTAGTGTTCCACCACCAAGCGGAGAATATGAAAGTAAGCCGATATTGCAGTTCTTCGGGTGGCAAACTTCAACCAGATCAACTGCAAAGCATAAAGTTAACAGTTTCTTAAATATGAGATGAATTTGGTATTAAGAACAACTGATTACAAAAGAATTCTATCATCCTAAAATCCAATGAGAGATGTATGGGTTGATAGTTGTTGCATATAAACTGAAACTTCAGGCAATGAGTAAAAAGATGCCACAGCAAGATGTCTAGCAGTTATAGATAGTACAATATGGACGTTTTAAGTTCCAAAATAAGCTACGCTTTTATATTCTTTTCAGAATTCATTTATGTAGTTTAAAATGAGCTTTACCCTCGAAACGCCTGACCATCAGACTGTAGCTGTTTTGGATACTAACGATCTTCGGTAGTCCTTCAACTTTAGCTGCATGAACAAACTCCATCACTCCATACGAGGTCTCGTTGGAAACTCCAATATAGCGTACCTAAATTAGAAAAACATCCATATAAATCACAAGAGTATTTGTGACATCTTCAACCAACTGATTAAATATTCCACAACACCATGCTTGTGAATCAGAATTTCTTATGTTACTACACATCTTCATTTTTCATGAAGTTCTCACGTCTAACACCCATATCCAAGGAACTCGGATATATAACCCTCTAAGAACTCTCCGAATACATAGAAAATTTTGAATAGATTAACATATCCAACGAGCACAACCGAATCCTACTAACTTATGGTGGGAACAGAGAAGATTGAATTATAAGTCTAACTTAGATAAGTATTACCTTTCCTTCGTCAATAATCTCTTGAAAAGCCTTAAGTTGCTCCACAAATGGTACGCTTGGTCTCCATTTTGAAGAATCATAGAAATATTCACCAAACAACGGCACATACCTGTCTGGCCTGATTGAATGTTGAAATAGAGTGTAAACCTCAGAAAACTATAAGTTTGATAAAAAAAAATTCAAATGTTCATGCTTCTTAGTCAGTCATAGAAAACACAACTTATATAATTAGATTGCTCCTGGTTATTCCTGGAGTAAAAGGCCGACAGAAATGCCTACCATCACACTGATGCACATAATCTTACCAATGAATTTGCAATAAATCAATGTAATCGGTGTTGAGGCGCTTAAGACTTTTCTCTACGCTTTCTCTAATATTAGCAGCATCAACCCGTAAAGCTTTTATACCGTCACGTTCACGTAGATAAGTTGATCGCTCTGAATAGCCACATACTTTTGTTGCCAAAATAACCTGTATAGTAATGTCGAGTCATGATAAATATCAATCTGAAAGAACACAAATGTTCAACCTTAGGTAGAAGCAAAGTCCATTGCAATAAAACATTCACAGACAATGTTAAAAAAGGCAAATATGCACATAGGGACCAATACTCAAGTCACTAGAAAGTACAAACATTTATCATGATTCATGAATGCTCATCAACTGATTCACAAGGGACAGGGCAATACAAGGGTATTTTTAATGTTTGCTTATCTCAAAAAATTTGAAAGTTCACCAAGAAATCAAAGGAAAACAATACCAGTAAGAAGTCTAGTTGTTGACTTGTTGCTGTCAAAACTTTAGTTCAAAATTATAAAGGGCAAACGTTTCAAGAACTAGAATATAGATCATATCAATAACCTGAACAGCTAGATAAATTGAACCAGAAGATTTAAAATGTTCATTGAAATCTATCATGGAGATCCTATAAAGGCAAATGAAAAAGAAACTATACCGTCACTATAAAAACAAAAGCAGGAACACATATAAGTCATTTGCTATGCAAAAAAGCACCTTATCGCGAGGCTGATCGTTCAGCCAGCTGGCGATGAAGAGATCGGTTCTTCCATTTGTCTCTTTCCGCATGGGAATCGGATACTGGGAAACGGAAAGCACAAGCAAGAGAGATGGTTAATGTCACTGTAACTAGAGACTTGCATTGGAAAAATATAGATAGCCCTTGGTGTGCACACATCCAAAATCAAATAACATAAAAGCAATCTAGTTCAATAAACAAATATCAATCCGTCTGTTCTTGTTACATTTCTAAATGCATAACAACTTACAGCTTCAGAAGTGTCAAGAGCATTGATGCCATGTTCAAAAGCATAGCTGAGCATTTCATGAGCTTCCTTCTCAGTATTTTGTTCTCCAAATGTCATCTGAACCAATCAATATTCACATTATAACAACAAGAAAACAAACAAACAAACAAAAAAGGGTATCCTTTGGCTACTGATTCTTAATCAAACAGTTCAAAAAAGACCAACAATTCAAAACCAAAAAAGAGGAAAAAGAAACAATCTTTGAACAAATCAGAAAATGCCCATTAACAAGAAAGCGAAGCTCTTACGGTTCCCAAAGTGATTTCACTGATTCGAAGATCGGAGTCCCCGAGCTTCCTATATTGCATTGCGTTCTTTTGGGCGACTTTGGCAGTGATGGCCGACTTGAAACAACTCCTCGTGAGCCAAATCTGAGTTCTTTTCGCATTGGGTAAACGTTTAACTGCGTGGCGCGGAACATTAAGGGAAGCAAAAGAGGAACCGCTGGAATTTTTGCAGCAAAGAAACGGAGGGACCGAAGAGAATATGGAGGAGCCGATCATTCTCGTCTAATGCCCTTGGCAGTTCCTATCTCCTTCGGCCTTATCCAAACATTTCTTCAACAATTTATGCCTTAATACCGGGTGGATTAGACTGAATCGGGTCGGGTCAGATGGAAGCAAGATATAGCCCAATACAAATAATTTTGTATTCAATTTCAAATTTAAGCTAATAATGATTAATGAAGAGTTTGTAATAGGACTAAATGCGTATGACCCGATAAATATGAGATTATTTGTACAATTTGACCTTTAAAACAATGCCAAAAATGTAATTAAGCTAAACTCCAAGCCCCAAATTTTAAGGTATAATTGTGATTGCAGTCCATGAAAAAGAAAACTTTGAGTTTCACTCGTTTCCTTGAAACAGTATTGAAGAACCTTAGCAAAAAAAAAATGATCAATTATAGGACCAAATTGTGAATATAATCAAAGAATACAGGACTGGTAGCATAATTAAACCAAATACTAAACATTTATGAAAACCGGATCTGGTTCATGCCTTTCATTTCCGTGTTCATCTCATGTCTGAATAAATATTTAGAGCCCGATCACCTAAAGCAAAACCCTAAATTCCCCTTTTCTCTTCTCATTGATAGAAGAAAAGGAAACCCAGAAATTCCCTCTCTTTGCACTTTTTTTGGGGCTCGAAACCAAGTTGTGAGGACGAAAACAGGAGAAAACAACTATGGGTTTCGCTTCATTTGTTGGGAGAGTTCTCTTTGCTTCAATTTTCCTTCTATCAGCTTGGCAAATGTAATCATTCTTTTCTCTCTTTTTCGGTTAAATCTCGTTAAATTTACTTGTTGGGTTGTTTTTGAATTGTGTTTATTTGTTAGATTTGGTTTTTTTTGTTATTGTTTCATTATTTTCATTGGTTTGTAATTCTGGTTAATGATGTTTTCTCTTTTAATTTTTAATGTTTATGTTTTTTAGTTTAGATGATCTAATTTGCTGTGTAGAACCATGTGTTACAAAAAGTATTTTATAATTTAATGGTATGATTGAATAAACCTAGAATTTTCCATGTTCTGAGCTGGATGGATGGTTCTGAATCCTGATGAAAATTAGTTAATTGAAGTACACTCATTTGGAGAAGATAAATCTAAGTGGTGATGCTGTTTCGACTCTTCATTTTTCTTTAAGTACAGCCGACAGATTCCTCTAGGGGTACGTTAATATGCCTCTCCAATTGCTGGAAAGAAGTAATTCCATGTCGACGCTTGTGGTCGAGTCCGAGTAACATAGATTACTACCACAATGTGGTAGTAGATGTGAAGTGATGGGATCTTGTTGTCTAATCTTGTAATAGATTCAATGCCTTGAATGTTTGAATGCTTTACTGAAACCTCATTGTTAGTGTTCTGGTTTGGATGGTATTGTTCGATTGGCCGTGTAGTGAGTTTTACTCGATTGTTGCTACTTAGTTGCGAATTATTGCACCTACACAGATAAGTGTGGATAGACTGTCCACGGTGACGTGGTTGATATGTTGGTAGGTTCAATGAGTTCGGGGTCGACGGTGGGCCTGCGGCGAAGGAGTTAATACCAAAGCTTGATCTTGCTAAGAAACATATATCTTTGCAACTCCATGTGGATTTGCCGGATATCAAAGTAAGTTATTCCTTTTCTCTCTTAATTACTTGTGATGAGTTTCTTTTGTGGTATATTATGTTCGTGTTAATATGATATGTGATTTTCATATAATGGAGACCTTTCTTAAACACAGGTTAAACAATTAGTTTCAGTTATTATTGCTTTGAAAGGACTCGGTGCTATGCTATTTGTATTTGGCCATGGTTTTGGAGCCTTCCTCCTGGTGAGATTTTTGTTTCATTCGAGCTACTGTTTTGGTTATGTTTGAACCGTCATTAATTTTGTTCGATTCTACTATTATGTCTTGTTAAATTGATTTTTATTTTCCCGTAGGTTGTGTATTTGTTTTTTAGCACTCCTCTTCTCTATGACTTCTACAACTATCGTCCCAAAGATCCCCAGTACACTGCTCTGCTCAATGATTTTCTGCAGGTATTTACATATCCATATCTAAAGTGTTCCGTACGCATTATGAAATACGACGTGCAAACTTCATTGACTCTTCCGTTAATGGCAGTGTGTTGCGCAAATTGGTGCATTATTCTTCTTCTGGGGGATGAAGGGCTCGATAACAAAGAGGCAACCGAGGAAGAAAGTCCCGAAGCCGAAAACTGCTTAGATGCATCGAAGAGGTAACAGGTAAAGATTGTTGATTCACAATGCCACATAATATTTTGCGGGATTATCGGTCAGCAAACCGAATTTTAGTACTAGTTAAGTTTATTTTAGTTATTTATTTATCTAAATATTCGAAAAATACGTTGCGTTCATTTAGGATGACGATTTGATTCCGAGTTTAAAAGCAGCTATTGATTTAGTGCTGAAACCATGGTTGCTCTGTAAGACAATTTTTCAACTGCTTTTCGATGTTATGTGCATCCGGGACCGGAAAATATCATGATCACCGGCTCCCGGTTTCCCTGTTTTCCATTTCTTTCATGTTAGATGATGATTTTTCCACAAAAGCCTCTGTCCGACTCGGTTTTGTTCATTGTTCTAATTTTGTTGTTTTCGAATCATCAAAAACAGTCGCTGTCGGGGCAAAAATTGAACACGAGTCTCTTAAAATGAAATATTATTTTCTTTTCTGTGGAACTACTTGTTGAGTTCCTGTCAACATGTTCGTTAAAACTTTGTTATTATGAAAAAATCATGTAGATATTTTAATCAGAATAGTTATCGACCATAATTATTTAAATTTAATTTAATAATAATTAACTTTAAAATTGATTTTTTTTTTCTTCAGAAAACAGCAGTAGAGGGATCAAAACTAAGCCCAACTCTATAGTTTCCATAAGATTGTCACCCAAATTAACTAAACGACACCTTCCTATCATTCTCTGGGCTATTATTATTTATATTTAATTTTTATATTTATTTTACGATTTATTTTTAAAATTCGCGACTATTTATTTTCCAACGACTCTTCCGACAAATTTCCTTTCGTGTAATAAATATCCAATGAGTACGAGGAAATAATTGTTTAACCAATTTTAAGTAATTTAACAAAGTGTTGGGTGAAGAATTTATTTAAAACTATTCTCTATGGCCCCATGCTGATTGGTTCATGTGATAATTTAATAAGTTTTTATTGAACTGATGCAACATGTTAATTGATTTTAATTTGGTTAATAAATGTATTTTAAATATAATTAATAATTATAAGAGTAATTATTTTATACACACAAGTCGTAAAAATAATTTTTTAAAATATCTTAGTTTTAGGATTAAATTTTAGAGTTAAAAGTTAGAAGTTTTAGTTTAGTGGTTTAGATTTTTTGCTCCACAAATATGATGTAGTAAAAGAAAATCATAGAAGCTTAATCTCGGATTGTGTATCTCGTTAAAAATCTTTTTAAATATAAGTATCACTTTAGAATTGATGAGTTATAATTAGAATTAATTTTATAATTAAAATATTTGATAGATCTTGGTTTAATTATAATTTAGTTCCTATAAAAATAAATATTCAAATAAGAAACATAAGATTTTATTAAATATATAATAAAGTAGAGATTGGAGTAAAGAAGAATGAACAAACATTATCAATATTTTGGTATAACATTAATTTAAGTCATTATAAGTTTAAATATTAGATAAATTAGACATTGTCCTATAATTTTTGAATTTTATAAATACTTAATAAATTATTTTATTTTTTAATTTTAATATTTTGACCCTGTAAATATTCAATCCTAACTTCGTCCGTATATAGAGTAAAAATCTTCTAGTTCTTTATCATGGTTCCATCCATGCCTCCCATTGACAATTTTTAAAAAAATAATTTTTAAACACTAACCTTAATTTTTTATATCCTAAACCTAAACTCTACACCCAAAAAAATACACCTTATACCTAATTCCCTAAATTTTAACCTTAAACTCTAAACCTACACCCTAAACCCTCTAATTTAAAACGAATACATTAGAATGAGACGCGAGAAAGAGCCAGACATATATATTTATCATGAGTTTTGTGTTTCGACTTAATGCCATGTTTGGAAAGAGTTTGGGTGTCTGCGTTCTCTGCAATGCTTTAAACTCACCTAAGCCTTTCATTCCCTTTTAAGGAAAACCCATCATACCATTCCTCTCCCTGACATTGTCGGGAACATGCAAACGATCAGATTTTGGGAAAACCATCCAAACACAAATCCAAAACTCACAAACCCTACTTACATACAACATCCATTCGTATATTTGTATCGTGTTTTGTATATATACATCAATTTTAAAACATTATTTAAAACGCGTCGATCTCGAATTCTCGATACTCTAAGAACATACCAACATGGTTTAGTTCATTTGATGAGTGGTCTACAAGTACCAGCTTCAACCCTAAATGAGGCTACTGGTCTAGAAATCCTTCATTCATTCACTTCCTCATATTAGTATGTAACTTCTTTCATTCACTCATTTCATCACTTTTGTACTCACTACCCCAAGGCCCAGGGGGTACCAAAAGCTTGCAAGTTGTGTCTGAGGGAAATCTTTCTTCGGTTTTTTATAAGATATTTTGTGGAAGAGGAATCATTGTAGTCAAATTCAAAACCCTTGTGGAGCTGACATCTCAAGACCATTATGACTTCTTTCAACAACAATTGTGCATGCAATTAGTAATGTTCATCAGTCATGTCTTAAGAACTACATGCTCCACTCCATTATATTCGAAATTCTTACAACATGTTACTCTATCGAACTTCATTTATATAAGATCATACCATTTCTTGCATACCAAGTCTTAGTTTAGTTGGCACCATCACTGCTGCTGATTTACGATGGATAGTGAATATCTCGATTCGAATCAAAAAATTGAAGAAAAAGGGATTATGGGTTGTGACATGGTAGTATACACTCATGTGGTGTTGGAACTTGGTTCCAATAATAATATCTGCAATGGTGACTGCAAATAATGCAGAGTATAAGTGAATGTATGGAAAATGACTTGCTCAAAAAGTTGCAGCATGTCAAAATTTCCAGCTGATTTCTGTTAAGTACACAGTTAACCTAACAAGAGAAGCATTACACCAAAGTGAAAAATGTAAAATAAAGATGATAATAATGTTCATACAAAATCGAATTAAACAACATATTTTTCGAACCGAATAATTTCGGAAAGTTTTTTCAAGGTGACTGTATAGCCAACCGGGTTAAAGTTTTAGGTTCAAGCAAAGATGCTTCTCTCTTATCTAAAAGATATGCAATATTATGAAAATCAAAAGCATGCTTCAGTCATACCACTACTCATAGATTAGTATAAATATTCAGCACCATTTGCAGGTTGATGATGATCTCAATTGAATTCCCAGTCATGGATGTGCTGATGAACATTTGAAATCGAACCGTCGATCGAATTCGTGCTATGAGTACCCCAATCTAAGTTCCAAGTCCAAATCTTCCGTGGAACCACTAACCAGACCAATCTCCAAGTCCAAGTCCAAAGTTACATACTGGAGATGATCACTTTTCTTCTCCATCAACTTGTCATAATCCTTGACTTCTTTGACCCTGAAAACCGATTTGATATCCGTAGAATCTGAGTCCGAAGGGTCGATGAGGGTACCGTTGACACGCCATTTCGGAGAAGGAAGGAGAGGGAATGTGGAGGAGGAAGGAGGAGAGAAATTAGGGTTAGGGTTAAGGTTCACAAAAGGGGGTTGACCATGAAGGTCAGTTGGAGGAGATTGTCTTAACCTGGCCCTACCTCTCCTATGGACATTCATGTGTCCACCCAGAGCTTGAGCCGACCTAAACTCTCTTTTGCAGAAGCTGCAAGTGTAGGATCTCGGTGGCCATGAAAACCCGGCGAGCAAATCGTCTCCGAGACCCGGATTATTACAGCTCCACGGCGATGAATCCTTAACCTTGTAGCTTGTCTGGTTGTTGCTGTTGTTGTTGTCTTCATTGCAGCCATTACTAAAACTGTTCCTCTCCATGGATTTTCTTTCTGGTTAGAGTCAAGACCTAGTGAACATCAAGCACACAACAACAACAACAACAACAACAATCTAAGCTCATACATCATGTCTTATATATATATATATATATAAGAAAATCAAAAAGAAATCAATGAACTTGTACCTGAAAGAGAGAAAGTTTGGGGTTTCAGACAAGGAAAAAAGAGTGGCTTTAAAGTTTTATTTTCAAGGAAAGAGGGCATGGAATTCAAAGCCAGGGGAGTACTGAAGCTGCCATTGGAGGGGTAACCATGTTATGTGTTAGGTCACTGCTTACTAAAAGTGGAACCTCGTTCGCCCATGTTGAAAATTATGTACTACTGGTGAGGAATAAATTTGAGGAGATGATATCAGTGTAGTTGAGAGAGAGTAATGGAACATGGCCAGGTGCTATTGGTCGTCAAAACCAGACAGACAGGTCAGATGTAAAAGAAACCTTTTTTTATTGGTTTGATTGCTTTCCGGAATCGATAGTCCTTTCACAAGGGATAACTGAGAGTATCTCACACACCAAGGATTTCAAACTCCATTGATTCCACAAAGAATGATTTTTGGGATATAAACTATGTCTCTGTTAGTATCTCGTTTTATAATAATAGATTTATAGTTTAGCGTTTTATGCTAGTATCACGGACCGTTCGTCGTGACAAGGTGGGATCATATCCCTGCGCCAAAACTCTGACCCGACACTAATATTTAAAGTTGAGATTTAGAGAATAAAGAACAAAGTGTATTTTTAGAATGCGAAAATTAAGATTATAGTTTAAAATTTAACTTTAACCACATTTTAGTGTTAGACAAAGAATTTTTGTTCGGTATGTCAGATTGAGTGAGCTGGTTGTTTTTTAAACAAGTTTGATTAAGTATAATTTGATTGATATTATCTTTGGTACAATATACAAGAAGATATAAAATCAAACAAGTTTAAGTATTTAGTATCATCGAGACAACTTAAACCGATTATCATAAAAATCCAAAAAGCAAAACATGATTCCTTTATTTGAGTGATAAAGCAAATTTAGTCCCTCAACTTAACATTTTCCCAATCTAGTCCTCAACTTTTATCCTTCTTTTACTCTTGATGTTGAATTCATAGACAAAGGCTAGCTACTACTAAAAAAACCCTAGTTATAGCTGCATATAATCTGCAGCAAAAAACACATGCAAGATTAATGGCTGCAGACATATATGTATATATCCACCATTTCATATCATTCAAAAAGCTTTGATTTAAACAAAGCAAAGCAAGTATGCAAAGCCCCATGACTCCATTTCCTTATTTAATTGCAGGTTTGATCAGAGAAATGGTTTAGACAAAAGATACAGACCCCATTTAGCTACAAGATTTAGTGAAAAACTAGCAGCCAATCAGCTGCATCCCCATTTGCCAACGCCATTGCTACATTTAGACTTGGTTTTCGTTAGGTTCTACAGTCGATATGGCAGTGTTTACCCGCCGTGTATATCACATTACCGTCTCTTCCATTCTTACTTTAAGATTTGAGGTTGATTTAACCCTATTGTGGGGTCAAATTATGATTTCGGTCCTTCAACTATGCTCAAAATTGGGATTCATTATGTGTGTTTTTTTATTACCTTCTTGATTCCTCGTAATTTTTTCTGACTAATCTGGACCGACCAACGTTGCACACTTGATTATGGTGGGTGAGTCTCCCAGCGAAAATTTTTTACATACACAAGGTCTCAAACTCGAGACATATACTTAAACAGTATCAGGTTACTTACCAATTAAACTAACTCGTTGGTTTTATTACACGTGCTTTAGTTTAACATAATTTGCTTCCTTTACTTTTTAGAATGGTCCCTTTAAATCTCAATATTGTTTCAGCTAGCAATTCGATTAAATCCAATCTTATAAGAATAGAGAGCTTAAATCATGTTAAACTAAAGTATAATGGTTAAATTTTTAAAACTGAATATGGTAGAGGGACCAAACCATAATTTGACCATTTGTTTGGCATTGCATGTCTCATCACCTTTGAATCACTCTTCTTTGAGCTTTTATTATTTTCTGCTTCTCAGCTTAAAACAAAGTGCATGGAAAGTATCAACAGTAAAGCAGGCTCTAAAATGCCTTAACATTGGTTTGGACTTACTATAGATTCTCGGAGATATTAAATCTTTTAATTAAGAATTAAAAATTTAAGTTTTAATTTTATAATAAAATAAATTGAATTGTTAATACTGAATATTAACTAATAATAAAATTTTATTTAAATTAATTCTTCAATAGATTTATGACAAATAATCACCTTTATTATAGGTTTTTCCATTTAGTTCGATGTTTTTTTTGGTTTAATCATTGATTTTGATATATTGAGTTAGATTAATCTAAATTTAGATTTGGAGAGATGAAATTATAATATTTAAAATTTTAACTTTATCATTAATTCCAAATATCAAAATCTCGTTGATAATTTTAATTAGGTTAAATTACTGAAATGGTAGAAGGGAGAAAAGTAATATGGTAGAAAATTAGACGTTGAGTTAGATGAAGAATAATATAAAAGAGGGTAGAAGGGTGAAGAAATAAAAATAATATATAGAAAATTAAATATAAAATTATATAAATTATTTTTATTTAATTTAATGATCAAATAGGAGTGTAATAATAATTCATGGACTATTTAAGTAATTTGTTCTTTTCATTAAGGTTTAATTTAATGGTCAAATTAATAATAATTTATGGACTATTTAAGTAATTTGTCCTTTTCATTAAGGTTTAATTTGATGGTCAAATAGGAGTACTGTAATAATAATTTATGGATTATTGACCTTCCTAACATTAACATTAGATCCTAATTCCGTCACTGAGTCTACCCTCGTCACTGCCTTTAGCTTGTTCTAGGGATGCTCATAGATTTGTTTAAGAGACAAATAAACATAGGGATAGGTACGTAACCTGAATTCGACGGATTTTGACCCGACCCGGTCCGAACGGGTTAACTTTTTTGAAGAAATTCGGGTTCGGGTTAGGTCGGGTCGGATTTTTTTCAATAATTATTTCGAGTTAGGTTCGGTTTAGGTGGAAAAATTTCGACCCGACCCAGGACTTAGTGTAATTTTTCCATATATATTTTGAGATATTTGCAATAATGATCCCTCTTTATATATATTCTATACAATTAGGTCACTAAAATTATTTTTTTATAATTAGGTCACTAAAATTTTATTTTATTTACAATTAGATCCCTAAATTTTAATTTTTTTTTTATAATTAAGTTCTTAAAATTTAAAATTTTTTAATGATTTGGGTCGGATTTTAAAACTTAAAAATCGGGTCGGGTCAGATTTTTTTTATCCTAACCTCAAGTCAGGTTGGATGACGGGTGAAGATTATGTATTTTTAAGTCGGGTGCAGGTGTACCGAAAATCCTACCCGACCCGTACACGTCTCTAAATAAACACTTCTATCCTATAATCCTTCAAGCAACTGAACAAAGTTTTAAACAACAACCAATCATAATCCATAAACAAAATAAAACCATACATTTAAAACATAAATATAAGCAAAAAAACAACTAATAAGAGCTTTTTAACATCAATTCCAGATTGCATTCGAGAAGACAAACAAAAAAGTGTGCAACTTTACAACCAACCCAAGATTGCATTTCGAAAATAAAGCTCAAAAACCTCAAGGAATCAAACCGAAATAACCTATAAAGAGTTGGATTTGAAGGGTCTTGCTTAATGGCCCGAGTGTAAAGAGCAGCAGCTTTGAGGTATTCCCAGCCTTGAAAAACTCATTCCCTTTATCCTTCAATGACATTTCTTGAGACACCCCTTTACCAGATCCTACCTCTGCTTCTGCCATTCTATGGTTTGAGCTAGCTTTTTTTACTATGGGGGAGTGAAGGTTTACTTTTTAAGGGGAATGTTTTTTTCTGGAGCTATTTAACAGTGTTAAATTCTAAAACAAAATCTGGGTTTTGGTGATTTTAGAGTAAAAATGAAAGATTGTTTTTTTATTCTTAAAATCCTGGATCATAAACGACGTCGTTTCCTACACACCAAACCGCCATATAAGAGGGAGAGCCGTAGAGAATTTTAGAACACAAGAAACAAAGATTCCATAAATGGCAGCGGTGGCGGAAGCAGCTTGCCTGAACCACATATCCAGAGAATCCTCCGACGTTAGACGCCTTGCTAACTTCTACAAAGAGGTGATTTCTATGGAAAATTTCATTAAATCCATGTTTTTAGCTGTTATTTATGTTTAAAAGATCGTGTGTTTATGTTTGTCTTAGATCTTTGGGTTCGAGGAAATTCAGAGCCCAGATTTCGGGGAGTTTAAGGTAATATGGCTGAATCTCCCGGGAGATTTTCCGATGCATCTAATCGAAAGGAACCCACTTACGAACCTTCCCGAAGGTCCGTACAGTTCGCCGGCGGCCGTCGCTGACCCGAGCAATCTCCCCAGAGGTCACCATATTTGCTTCACCGTTTCCAATTTCGATTCTTTTGTTCAGTCTCTCAAGGTAATTTCGTGTTTGAAGTGATAAAAATTAAAATCTTATATATTTGGGTTAATTGCATTTTATGTCCTCAAACTTCAAAATTTTAGCTGAATTCAAATTATAATTTAGGCCTTAAATTCTGGTTCGGATATGATGTATAGTATTTTTAGGATCAAATTGTAAATACATTTATATCTAGCAGATGAATAGTTTGGATTCGAAATGTTGAAAATTGCAGGCAGTGTCGATAAGCTTGTCTATAATTTGCTCCTCGTGTTTTAAATACGCTTCACGTCATATTTGAACACAATATCAATACTCCGAGAGTTCGTTCCGGAGATTTTCCAGTTTAGAAACCAATTTAGAATCCGAGTCGTTGTTTGAAGATGTTTGGTCTGGTGTAATAATGTGACTTTGACATTGTGGTGAATTCTCAGGATAGAGGAATTCAGACATTTCAGAAGTCATTACCCAATGGAAAGGTCAGACAGGTGTTCTTTTTCGATCCCGACGGTGAGTTTTTTGTCGTTGTTAAGAGCTGAAGACAACACTATGAATGTTTAGAATTCGCCTCGTATTCGATTTATATTTTTGTAAATGTTTTCAGCCTGTTAGAAGCTTTCGTGTTTATATCTGAGAATTGATTTGCAGGCAATGGATTGGAGGTTGCTAGTAGGGAAGCACCCTAGAGAACTCGAAGCTTTGCATATAAAACAAATGAATCCTCAGCTAAACAATAATTTGCTACTAAATTTCCCTTGTTCGATGTGTTTGTCGTTCGGGATCTTTATATCTTTAACATATTTGTGTTCGATACGTGATTCTAACGGACATGAATGTTCGCTCGAGTCTAGTGTGCCTAAAACTTAAATTCAGTGCAGGGCTCAAACTGTGATGTGTGATGTATGAAAAGGTAGGGAATTGCTTGAAGTGAAGACCTCATTTTCAGCTTACTAGTTTTGTCTACTCAGCTGGTGAAATTTATATTGTTCGAATTGATTTAGTGAAAGCTCGTATTCGAGGGTGAGTATTGAATGGAGTACATGAACGATACTAATTTTTATGTTTTTTTAACACATTTGGGAATCATCTTCGTACTCGTATTCGAATATGTGTAGGAGTAGTCGTATTCGAATATGTGTAGGTGTGTGTAATACAAATACTTTCAAGATTAGTTCTTGAAGCCTATGTTGCATAATGGAATTAGAAGTTCATTAAATTAATTTCAAATTGTATTTGTAAAAATACTTTTTTTGATATCCATGGGAACCAAAGTACAATAGTTGAGGGGTGATTCTAAAAAAAAGACGGACTTAAAAAAATTTAAAAAAACAGCATATTGTTTTCCTTATAAAAATTATAAGAAATTCAATACACACTTTTTGGTATATACTGAAATTTTTATAACTTTTGTAAGAAAAACGGTATATACCGAATTTCTTACAAAAACTGTAAGAATTTCAGTTTTTAAACTGAATTTCTTACGAAATATATAAGAATTTTGGTATATACTGTTTTTCTTACAAAAATTATAAGAATTTTTATATATATATCAAAAAGTATGTACCCAAATTTCTTACAACTTTTGTAGAACGGTACTATCGTATTTTGATTTTTTTTAAGGTCGCCGTTTTATAGAACTTCCTGTAAAGGAGAAAAAAACGAATCACGGAAGAAATACCAATTAAAATATTACCGGTAAAAATTTAGATAAAACATTATTATTAATAAATATTATTATGAAGTATTGAAATATATAAATATTATCTTTTAATCGATAAGAAAAATTTTATAAATCATTATCACGGATCAAAGGTTTTAATTTAATTTTTCTTGAAATTTAATCATATATTTCGGTGTATATTTTATAAAACAATATAAACTAACTTTTTCAATAATTATACTCAACAATCACATTTCGAAGTGTAAATAAATTAAGTTTTGTTAAATTCAATTTAAATTAAAATGTTTAAGGTTTAATTTGATTTATTTGAAAGTTCGTAACTTAAAATTATTAAGTTCGAAAAACTTGTGAGCATAAATTTATCAACCTTGAGTTAAATTCGAAAATAAAAATTTGATTACTATACGAGTAATTTATTTGAGTCACTAAAAACTCAAATTAAATTTTGATTAAATAAAACTCGAATAATTCACGATCTGTCTCTGCTCATTTATGTGGAAATTAAAGTAGAGGATTATATCCTAAATGCTAGCATAACAGAGGGACTAAAACAACAAATTGACCACATATATATTAGCTTCTCCATTCAAAACCCTCAAAGCCTTTTCGTCGACCGCGTGTTTCAGAATTTACTGTTATAACTTCCGCAGCTAAGCTAGAAACTGAAGTGAACGGAGAAATGGGAAAGAAGAAGAAAAGAGATGCCGAAACAAATAGCCCAGATGAAAACCTAACGGATCTCAGTCCCATGAACGCTGCCGCCGGAGGTTTTCACAATAAGAAGAAGAAGCAAAAAAACAAAGCAGAGAAAGTAACCAACGACGAAATCAAAATAGCCGACGAAATCCCCACCGTCACCGTGGCCATCGCTGGCTCCATCGTAGACAACGCTCAATCTCTTGAGCTTGCCACTCGTGTAACCGAACCGCTCCGTTTTCTCTTGTTTTCTTTTGATAAGTACATTTTCGCATTTCCATTTATTTTTTCCATTATTTTTTAGTTGGCAGGTCAAATCGCTCGTGCTGTAACTATTTTTCGGATTGATGAGGTATTTTTAACCTAATTTCATATTTATTTGATCCTGCATTTTAGTCGTTAAGTAGTTAATTTGATAGATTAATTCAGTGGTTTGTGTCAGCAGGTAGTGGTGTTTGATAATAAGAGTAGCTCGAGGAATAATGGTGCCTTTTCGAATCAAAATAATTTGAATGAAAGTGATAGAGGGGCGCCTTTTCTTGTTAGGATCTTGCAGTACCTTGAGACGCCACAATATCTAAGAAAAACACTTTTCCCTAAGCATAATAGCCTCAGATATGTGGTAAGTATCACTATCAAATTCTAAGTTTTGATGAAATTGTTTTGCTGTTTTTATTTTTCTTTTAATTGAAGCCATTTTAAAGTTGATTTTTGCATTTGTTTGCATATTACAGGGAATGTTGCCTCCGATTGATGCCCCGCATCATTTGCGCAAGCATGAGTGGGCTCCCTATCGGGAAGGTAAAGTTTAGCTGCTACCTTCTGATTAATCCTTACATTATCAAGTAAACTTAGCTCCTCTATGGTCGGGTTCGTTATAGATTTCTTACAAGGTCTATAATTTCCCCCCCCAAATGATTACAATATCTATAATTTTTTCTATTAAAAAAATCTACAATTGTTAAAGGTGAATTGTAGGACAGATAGATATGCACTGATAATTGTGCTTTTAAAATGTAAGGAATTCGGATGTAATTTCTATGGGAAAATGATGGAAACCTAGGTCAACATTTTTTTTTTTGTAAAGAAATGATAAATTTATGTTAGGTTCCTGATTGTAAAGAACTTGAGTGTGGTTTCTATGGGAATCATAGCAATCGGTTGCCTACTTGAAGAAGTGCTTGATCTGATCAATGATTAGTCTGAATTGAATCATTGTCTAACTTCATTTGTTGTGATAACTTTATAGGTGTCACACTTGAGGGAAAACCCACAAGCTCTGTGGGAACACTGGTTGATGTAGGTTTAGATAAGGTATGTCCATTCTTGTTCGAGTGCGTCTTATGTAAGCCTGCTGCCTGCATAATTTATTTTCCTAATTGAGTGCGAAATTTAACCTAAATATACTCAATGAATAGGGGTTGAGGCAGAGAATCTACTCTACCTAATTTCTTATAAAAGAAATTGAAGATAATACTTAATTTGTTTTCCCTCATAATGATCCTTAATAGCTAGCACTATCCTGGGAGTCTTCCTGTTCGCTCCTTTAAGTTGTTAATAGCTGAGTGCTTTCATGTCTTTCCTTTCTTGTGTACTTTTGGCCAAAATTCCTTAAACTATATGCTTCTTTGGTCAGATCTGTTGACAACCATTTAAACTTTAGTTGCTAATTTCATGCTATTCAATTTTTGGCATCGCCATAAATATTTTATCAACGACTACAAAGATTTTCATATAAAAGCTGGCAGTGAAAATGCATCATATTGGCATTTTAATTTTCTTTACATAAAGTTGTAAATTTTCGTCCAAGTTGTGTTCAGAAAGTTCGAGGATGACTTTACATAAAGTTCACTATAATTTTTTCCTTGTTCAGATTAAACTTGTAATACTTATGAAATTTTTGGACAATTTCTTGGTTCTTTATGCAGAATGTTGTGGTTGATCAAGCACTTGAGCCTGGAATAAGAGTCACCGTTGCAATGGGAACTTACCAAAACATGGATTATGGTAATACAAATTCTGATATCAAATCATGTTTCATTCATTGGTAGTGGATAATGCAAACTTAACATGCCTTTGTTGGATCCGTAATAGAATGACTTGATTTTTTATTTTGCATTCAGTGGATGTTCAATAATGAAATAATGTTTTCTTCCTGGATGAACAGTTTCTCTGGCCTTATTCTAGAAAAAAAAAACATTTATTTGGACTTAAGATGGAGCAACAATTTTTAAATTTGTCTACAGTCTTGAAGTACACACACCGATACCGATGAAAATATGTTAGCTTATAAAGTTGTTTTTTAGATTTACCTCGCCAGGTTGTCTCCTCTTCCAAACCAAGGGAAGACACAGGTACATACTGGGGGTATAAAGTCCGGTATGCTTCCAATATCAGTTCAGTATTCTCCGATTGCCCATACAAGGTACTTATACTTTGATAATATTGTCTAAACTCACTGCCTATTCCCCCCTAATCTCTTCTTTTTTTACAACTACTAACAGCACTTCTATAATGTCATCACAGGGTGGATATGATCACTTGATTGGTACATCAGAGCATGGAATAGTTGTTAATTCATCACAGCTTAATTTACCTGCCTTTAGGTATACTTTTGTTCATATTAGGTCCCTTAAGTGTTGCTTACTATTGGTTCCCTTTTTTCTTTGTAAAACTTGTTATTTTATAATTCATTAATTTGCTCGTTTCTATTGCTTGATGGCTAATTAATCATACACAACCACAGAGTGGTTGTATGCCATGATACATCTTGACTAAGATTGTATTGTATTATGACAGACATTTATTAATTGCTTTTGGTGGACTTGCTGGGTTGGAAAAGAGTGTGGATGAAGATCATAAGTTAAAGGTATAATTGGAAGACGGTTAGTCTCGGTTTTGTCCTTGCGATGCACAGTACCCTTCAATAAACATTTGCACAAAGATGAATTGTGCCGTATATCAACCGAGCAAGTTTTTCTTTGGTTCAGGGAAAAAACGTCCGTGACATATTTGACTTGTATTTGAACACATGTCCACATCAAGGAAGTCGAACCATTCGAACAGAGGTATTTCTTGTCTATTTTTCATGTATTCTTAAATTCATGCAGTCATGGTGAATGTTTTTTTTAATAATCTCCACAAAACAGGAAGCAATCTTGATATCACTCCAATATTTCCAAGAACTTGGGATTCTCAAACCTGTTGAAGCATCGAATTGATTTTTCACATCGTCAAGAACATATCAAAGAATATTTCTTCCAAAAGTGGACACGGTATTCTTTAGATTCCTGTCTTTTGTATTAACGAGAAGTTCACTTTTACTTGTAGTTTGGACGATCGAATTTAAGATTCCAAATAGTTGAGGGTTGGATTATGCAATAACCAGATTCTCTCTTCCCATTATTTATTATTATAAATGTAGGAGATTTCAACAAAGCAAGCCAATAGCCAGATACTAGCTGCGCAAGCAACACATCATTTCATAAACCATACTAAACAAAGAACCTAGATTGAGATACTGTTTGGGATTACCCCCATCCCAGTGAGTCCATCCTCTATAGTGTAATCCGAGGTATTAGGATATAGTAACATGTATGGCATCTTCATGGGTCTGGTTCGGTTCTTCAAGCTACCGTCATTGTTTATGGCTATAACGTTCTTTTCGATTTCGACCAACTTATACCTAAGTCTTTTGAATGCTGCTAATGGTCCATCATCCGGAGTCCACACAGGTGTATCCCGTTGCCCAAGGTATATCTCATCGGTTGAATGTCCAGAGAGTATCTCAATCAGCGACACCGATCATTGTTTGGTTCTGTGCGGTGATTGTTTTAAGGCCAAGTTGGGGGGTTTCTCGAGCTTGGTGTATTCTTTGGTGCCTGATTCTGGTATGAACCGTGATTGTTGACCTATTAGGGAGGTAACCAGCGGCCGAAATTAACTGCTGCATGGAGAGCTGAAGCCATCCATATGACGGTAGTGCATGCTCGAAAGAGTGTGTTTGGTGTTCATGAAGTCACCGTGGCCTTCGTTTTGTATCTCTTCGCATCATGATTGGAGTTCGTTTCAATGGCTAACCATATTTCTAACCCATACACCAAATTTTAGTGATAATGATTTGAAGATTTAGATGTTTAACTTTAGAATTAAAATTTTAGAGTGTGTTAGAAATTTAAAGTTTTAGATTACTACTAAAAGATACCTATTTAGTATCTTTCTATTTTGGTACGTCTTTGAGTTGGTATTTTTCTTAAAATTTTATTGTTAGTTTTTTAATGATATAGTACCAAAATAGTGAAAGATTATATCATGAACCATTTTTATCACGTCATCTGTGATTTATGCAATCAGGACCGTTCATCTTTAAATAACTGTCTCATAATTACTCACTCAACTATTACATATAAGAAATAGGTGATGATACACCTTTAAAAAATGACAAAATATAATATTAAATATCATTTTATTAAAAAAATAGTTATCTAACCAAAATCAAAATACGGGACTAGATGGGGGTGTCAATCAGGTAGTTTACCCTAATTTTAATGCCAATAACACACTCTCTCTTTCATTTTATACTATATTATGATACAGATTTGAATTCCTGAGATTCATGGAATCATGTAGACAAAGAAAGAATTTGAGCAGAGGGACACAAACGTTAGAACCCAAAAGAATAGAAGAACGAAGCAGGAGTAGATCTTCTTCGCCTTTGACGTTGAACCAAAACACCATTCAGAAGTGGCCGCTCCATATCTGCAACATTCTCTAACGCCATTCGTCTCTCAAGTCGCTGAACTCTGCTGACATACACAGATATAGGCATAAAGAAAGGTAAAAGGTCAACTTGTATGTCGAGATCCACTCGAAACAACAATCCCTTTTCTAGTGAAATGGTGTCATGATGGAAGAGATTAAATCACTAAACAAAAGTAAAGCAGCGTAGAGACCTTACACTAGTAGACTGGAGCTCCATAGTAGCTGAACTCTCGGTTTCCTGCAATGGGAAAACATTGAAGTTCAATTATTGCGGTCCGAGTTAAAAGCTTAAGAAAAACTTGATGGCTTGTTGTGGATCGAAATACCTCCTCAATCAGCAGATCCTTTCTAGTGATAACACCCGTCACTCGAGATGCACGAGGTACAACAAATAAGTGTCTCAATCCTAGTTGGCGGAAAAGATTGTAGACCTATACCACCCACAAACATTGAAAACTTCATAAGATAACAAGACATACCATGTGCAACAAACTCGCTAATCTGAGATAAAACCAAGTAACTCACCTTTGTTAAAGACATATCTTCAGGTACAACATACGGCGAAGGATTCAGAAAAGGTGCAAGATCTATGTACATTTCTAAATCGTCTGAACTAAGATGAATATCGTCTATTGATATTCCTTTACTCGAAACGGGTTTAGCAAATTCACTGAAATTAGGCCTGTAAATAATGGGGACGTGTTTAGCCTTAAGTTTAACTGAACAAAAAGTTAGAGTGACACAATAAAATCTTAAATATAGCAAATTTCGACTCACCTAATTGCTCTGGATCCACCCGTGGAATGACAAGGTAAAGGACTATGCTGAAAATCAATCTTGGAATGAAGAAGTACCAGTAGGTGACTGCATTACAAACAAACGCAGGGGTTAGTTCTTTTAAATATGCATTGGCTCTACAAAATAAAAACCGAAACATGAAGGAACGTGAATAAGTTACTCTGTTGTACCTTCGAAGCATAAGTCCAATGACAAGTGGTTCTCCATTTCTCGTGTGATCAATCACCTAGGTGTGGTGAAATTAAACAAATTTCAAAATTGCTGATATTGAACAAGAGAAACACGAAATATGAAAGTTCAGCTTACAGGAAAGCCGTTATGTTCATTGCTACGCAAAATGGAAACCACGTCAGCAACCTTTAAAACCCGAGGAAGTGAAAGAACCTGTGAAGGTAGAAACATAAGCTGCTAAGGACTTGGGATTCAAACCATAGGACCGGGTCAAAGTTTTACTGTTTTAAGAAAATAATTTTCGCATAATTCTGGGACCAGATCTACTTTTGAGACGATATTTCATTTTGCCAGTAAAACATAATTTAAAAGGGTCGATTACGCAAACCTTCTGGTTCCCACATGCTTCCCTAGCAGTCCTTTTCCGCATCTCATACTTGGGTCTTGATTCCAGCAATGGAATGCCCTTCAATCGTGCTTGTTCCTCATATAAACCTTCATTGAAAACATCACCAACAGCCTGGGAGGAAAAAAGAGTGAGGACTTGTTAAACCACATCAAGTAAGAATCAGAGAAAGCTACCATTATTCAAATAAAAATACCTTGGATATGAGAAGAACGAGCATAATAAGAGGTAAGAATTTCAAGTTATTTGTGATCTCAACCATAATGACACACAGAGATACTGTCATACGCATAGAACCCCCAAGAAATGAAGCAGCTCCTAAAAGTGCATATCTGCAGATCCACCAAATTATAAAGCACTTTTAGCATTGAAATTGTGAGATGAGATGCTTGAGAACAGGTAGAGAGGCAATTACGAAACACCACATAATTAACATTGAAAATAGATCATATCATGGGCAGAGAATTGCATAAATTAATCTCTCTCTTATACATAAACATAACAAGTATATTTTGAATCTAAGCTGACTAATTACAGTATTTTAAATTAATTTCTGCTTTATTTCTTCTTCTGCGGTATATTTCTAAAATTAGCAAGTTTTTTTATTATGCACATGAATTTGCTTTATGGAGGAGATGCTTAGATTCAGCTTCTAAATGGATTTTAATAAAGTATAAAAAAATGAGTAACTGTAATAGCTAAGAATGTAGATATGATTATAAAGCAAACATTTTACTTACGTTCCCTCTTCAATGTTGAGCTTCTTGTAATGGTTAACAGTAAAAATACCAACAAGACGGCCATATGTTGATCCTACCATTATTCCAGGAACAAATTGGCCGGCTGGAACAGCTGTACCAAATGTCACTACTGCTAAGGTATAGAACATAACCTGAAATAAATCATTTTAAAAGGAATAAAGAAACCAGACCACAAATAATTTCAGGGGTAAAAAATATTGGCTGATGAGTTCAGTTGTATGCTTGTAAGGGCTGAGGCTTTAAAAAACAACATAAGTATACTTGAAAGGAAGTCAACAAGTTTACAGAGCACTACCAAAAATGTCAACAAGCTACGGGCACTGAACTCGTGAATTGTTTTTGCACTAAACAAATTCCTGATGGCATCATCCTGTGACAGATATAAAACCTGTTAAAATAGAAACTACAGGGCAAGAAGATTTTCAACGGCGAGGATGTATCTCAAAAGATTAGACCTGTGTATTGAAGAAGATAGTTGCAAGATCATTATATTCCTTGTCCTTACTGCAATAGAACTGCAGAAAACATTAAATCAAATTAAGGAAGAATAACTGCAATGTAAATTAGCAATCAAAATTCAAAAAAATAATAATAAAGAACAAAAGATTCTCCCCCTCTCCAAAATAACTACTAATCTGAAAAATAATATATATATATATATATATATATATATTTGTAGGACAATAGTAACTCTTGACATAAATTGTCCAGAAAACAAAGTAAGAACAAAGAAAAGCGGCATCCGAAGTTAGAAAATAGGAAGTTGAGATAATATTCAACCAAAACTGACTGCGAAGATGCAGTTCCTATATTCTAGCATTCAGTACACAAGTCAAGTTAGAGTTATTCTCTTGGTAGTTATTTTTATCGGACAAACTAGCAAAGAAAAACAAGAGTCATTATTTCCATATAGATTTAAACTGGACTGGAAAAGCATTGATCGAAGTGAAGCTCATGACTGGAAAAGTGAGGAAAATTTTCACATATCATGCACATCAAGCTGATACAAACAGTATGCAACTCTATGAGCATATCTTACATTCACATAATTCCCATCCACTCCAGGAGCCCTAGGACATTCAATTTCAGAGCCGGGATCAGAGTCTGGGCATGGACTGCAGCTTCTTAGTAGAGGTAGTCCAAAAGATATTATTGACGTTAAAACAGAGATGAGGCATGCTTCATATATCTGCAATATTTTTTTTGGAAACCAGCAGACAGAAATGGTACATTAGATATGCTCATTGAGGATCGAAGCAGTTTCTACAGCTGCGGGAATTCCTTACCTTAACTCGATTCCCTTTCTTGTGCAAATAATTACGTCTCCAGCGAGTTACATAAATAGTAAGTTGGTTAAACAAGGCTCCTGAGCTCAATATAAAAATTAAAAAAAATATATGAATAAAAAGATAATTAAAAAATAAGAAACTAGATTAAGATGATAAGAACAGATGTGAAACCCAATTCAAAAGCTCTACCTAGAAGACCTCCAATGACCCCAATAAGTGTCATTGGCAATAATTCCTCAAAAGAATAGTCCTCTTGACCACTGCACAGGATGAAAGAAAGAGAAACAATGTTTTGAAGCGGTAAGCTTAAAGCCAAGCAAAATGTTAGAGGAGTTAATGTACTGTGTACAAGAGCTTAAGGAAGATCTTAACTCGGATATATCCCATATAATAAAGCCACCAGAACCAAAATGTCCACAGTTTCCACTTTTACACCATCCCATAGCAGCACGCACCACAACAGCCACAATTGCAGAAGTGAAAAAGACACGCCACATTAGTTGACTCCTCCACCTTTAAAGGCAAAGTTCAGATACTATGATGGTTAGAGTTGAATACGGTTATACGCATAAGCACAAAACATATAACCATACAGATCTATATCTCACTTACACATGAACGGCATGGCAAATATAATTGTGTAACTAAAGATACAGATGGAAATAAAAGAAAAATAATTAGAACAGTTTAGTCCTAACCTAAACATGCTTCTGCATATATTTAAATAGTAGTTAAGAACAGAACTTGTTTACCAAGATGTAACCTCCTCCAATGCAAACAATACACCCCCAACTGGAGCTCGAAAAGCAGCAGCAACTCCAGCTGCACAGCCACAGGTCACCTTTTCGAAGCATTTCATAAATAAATAAGTAAACAAAAAATCAGAAAATTTAGAGGTATATGACCTTCATTGTTAGGAGAAATGATAGACCATAATTAAATATATAAGTTCCAATTAGAGCAAAAACCATTAGGAATCACAACAAAAAACGATAGTGTAACATAGTCAGGGAGAAATTATACCCAGGGGGATTCATTTTTAACAGCTATACACGCAAAGCAAGAAAAAAAAACATATATGTCTTTTCCAGAATTATCAATCGTTTAGTTATTCTTGTACTCACAAGATCACGGCGGTCCCGATCACTCTTGAAACCTTGAAGCCACCTGGAACTCAGATGGTATTTTGTGGATCCACCCTGAGTCAACATAGAACATTGGAAAGAAAATTTAGCATGCATTGCATGTTCTTGAGACACCAGACATACAACTTCAAGAAAAATCAAGTTTGGAGGCAGAAGAATGTAGATACAGTTATTAAAATACATAACCATTGCATTCCAAGATCGAAACAAACAAATGGTTGTAAGGCAAACCGTAAA
Organism: Abelmoschus esculentus; assembly: GCA_035048815.1. Classification (NCBI taxonomy): domain Eukaryota; kingdom Viridiplantae; phylum Streptophyta; class Magnoliopsida; order Malvales; family Malvaceae; genus Abelmoschus; species Abelmoschus esculentus. Next base: position 12,751,228 of record JAUCBN010000001.1, read on the forward strand.
AACTACTTGTATGACCAGTAATAAAGTCACTTGATAGAATCATGAAATTTCAGATAAAATTGAGCTGAAATAATACCCACAACATTAACATACTGTTACAGCTAAGTGCTTACTTGTCCAAGTAAAGAAGCAATACAAGCACCAGTATGGACAAGAGGACCTTCTTTGCCCAGAGCTAGACCACCTCCAACAGAACCGATACTTCCAAATATCTGCAAATTAGAATGAGAAGAATGCATCTGAAATAGTAGTAGAGGGATATTAAACAAGGATGTGGATTGATAAACCTTGAAAACCACATTCTGAATTCATAAGGTTTTTAAAATATTATGTCTCAAGTGTTTTATTAAAAGAACATGTCATGTGGACTATAAAGCAACAACTGGTTTATGATTAATCTCAGTTGCAATATCATATAGGCAAGATTATCGTACCTTTCCAATCAATGTTCTGAAAAGAAGGATACCATGAATATCAACTCCTGATGGTTAAGAAAAGAATAGGATAATAAGCCTATTCAACACTTAGGGATAGCTCATTAATGAGTACAGGAACAAAACAGATTGAAAAAAAAATAAACTTACCATTCAAATAGCCCTTGATTTCAGGAATGCCAGAACCTGCTGCTGCTGGTGCAAATTGGGTGATGATGTATACAGAAGAAAAGACTAATGCTAAGTTGATTAAGATGTAAATTAGACAACCAGCGAGGTATGACTTTTGTATTATGTTAAAAATCAAGGAAAACTTCCATCCAGCAAAGTTTTCAACCGAAATATTGATAAACACAGCAGCTAATCCAGTACCTGAAATCAATCAAGAGAAAATTTGTCATCCACGCTACTAAATACCATCTTGTAAAAACGATATAAGAATTCACTACGGATAATAAAAAGAATCACTTAAAGCAGTACACCATACAAGTTCTTAATTTTTGCAGGTCAAATAGTATTCACCTCTCAAAGTAAAACACTATTTCTCATGTAATCTTAAGCAACCGATATGGTTCTGAAGTTTTTACTCTTCTAAGCTAGTAGTAGTCTAAAAGTTCAGTAAATACATGAATCTAAAATAACTGCCACTCATCCTTAACTCAAAACCATCACTTGAACTACATCTTAAATTCGTTAAAATCAGCAAAAGAACTGAAATTTTCTTCTTTCTTTTTCCCCCAATGAAGAATGAAACAACTTACCGATGCCGATGAGCAAAGCGAAGAACCACTTAACGCTCGCGTTATATATAACGAAAAGCCTTCCTCTTTGAGCCTAAATTGAATTTCAGAACAAACATATAAAAAAGGATTTTCGATAACTCCAAAAATAAAATTGAGTTGTATTTTTTTATATAATTTCAACGAATGAAAAAAGTACCTGTTCTTCTCGATAAGCGTAATTTTCAATAACTTCATAATCAAGGCTTTCGACGCCGTTCCTATCGCTTGTAGTCGTACTCAAGAGTCCGACTCCGTCGAGCTCACCTTCGTCTGAATGCGGAAGCCGAGACCAAGCATCCCTCGCCAATTCCGTTCCGTTTTCGAAAAGATTCGATAACATAATCGATCGATTTGCGAAATCGATCGATCTCTTGAATCTTACAAATTCCCAAGCTGAGCTTCCACGAGATCACTGCACAATCAAAGCTCTAAGGAAGAAATTATTACGAATTAAAAAGAGAATATTTTACTAATGAAAATCTCAGAATTTGAAAGACAGAGATTCCAATTGAGCGTGACTGTTATTCAGTTTTTCCCCTTTTATTTTAGTTTTAATTGCGCAGAACGTCCTCCATCTATGACTAAAATTCTGATTTAGTCCTTATACTTTAAAACATTATAATTGAATCATCAAAAAACTTAATAATTAGTAGATATTGATTTCTTTTATGTTTTACTCTAATGTTACGGGCAAATGCTTCCTTTCATAAATTTTGCACCTATTTTTTATAATTATCAATATTTAATTGATTAGTCAATCAATTTAAACCGAATATTACATAAATTATTAAAAAATGACATTATTGACCTAATTTTGCATCCAACTTATTCAAAAGAAAAATTACATCCATTTATTCTATGTCTTAAACTTTCGAATGAAAATAATATCTTTATTTTTAAAAAATTTAAAATCGAACCGCTTATTAAAAGATAAAAAAATATTTGTGAAATCACACAAACCTTAAATATAGTTATAACATAAATTAGCATATATTCAAACCTTAAACATGATTATATCATGCCTAAAAATTTATAAATACGACATGAATACACGGATTATGAGTTTACTAATCAAGGTTTTTACTAAGAATGGAAAGGTTCCGTGGGAGCCAAGAAAATGTTTAAAGAAATTGTATAAATCAGTCAACCATATCGAACAGGGAAGTGTTTGGATATTACAGTGTAAGAAAAAGAACAGTTAAAAGTAGCTGTGTAGGCCAACAATTTATTTTCCAGGTATGGAGCAAACCATATCGGCGTCGAAAACTACTTCAGAGGAGATGGATCCGATGTCGCAAGCTCGGCGTACATGTCCGAAATAGCTTTCGAGAAATATTCCCTTGCTTGAGGTCTCTTAATCTGGCAGCAAACGAGGAAAGAAATGAGAATTTATCATGCTGGTTTTAGATTAAAGGTTGATGGTAAAATATTTTCACATGCCTTGAATGTTGGAGTGAGCAGACCGTTCTCCATTGTGAATGGTTCGAGCACTAATGTCACAGCTTTCGCAAACTCGAAGCCTCTCAGCTGTTTTGAAGTCGATTAATCGAAAAATTAAGGTTCGGAGAAGAAGGATATGAAAAAAAAATAAATAAAGGTGTGACATAAATAACCGGAAAAGGAACAGTGAGTTTATTGAGAAACATTGCCTTAGCTTCTCTTCCGACGGCATCCATATCGGCCTGGACGGCTGCCCTTGCTCTCCGGTCATTGCACAGTTGTGCCAGATCATTGTACTGCATGTATCATGGCCGGATAACATTAGCAAGTGATTAAACGATATGGTTAATATCCTCGATTTTCCGGTAAACTAAAACTGCAGTTGATAGATCACCTTAATGCCTTCAGAATCAGCCCATGCTTTTAAAGCATCATGGTCCACTGAGACAATGGCTACCAATGTAGAATTCAGGCTGTCACCTACAGAGCAAAAAAATCGACATGGTGAAACAGAGAAGAGAAAGAAAAGCGGAGAATCATCGAACATTGTCGTCTTACTCTTACCGTAAATAAAACACTGTGCAATGAATTTGCATTTAGCGTATATGTTTTCGATTTTTTCCGGAGCTATGTACTCTCCTTGAGCCAGTTTAAAGATGTTCTTCTTCCTGTACAAATATTCGATTTCGAGTAAATGTCTAGAGATATGCATGTCCGGGAAGAGGCATACACAGAGTGGTACTTTTGTTCTGGTATTTAATGGAACATAATATGATATTTGGCCTCACCTATCAATGATCTTTAGACGGCCGCCGGGTAACCATAGCCCGATATCTCCGGTATGAAGCCATCCGTCTTCATCGAGTACTTCTTTCCTGTCAAATGTTTACATTTTAAATGCATTGAGTATCGACATAAGACGGTTTAAACAAGAGAAGGGTCACATATGAGGAACATACGTCTGCACTTCATCTTTGTAATATCCTTGGAAAACAGTCGGACCCCGAACACAGATTTCTCCACGAGGATACGGCTTATCATCGGATTTGTAGTTCATTTCCGGGACATCCACGAGCTTTATTTCTGAAATAGGCAAACAAATTTATAAATCCGTTGCAGAAAAACTAGAAAGATTAAAGCTCACGTATAATAACTCACCACAAGACGGATTAGGAGAGCCAACATGGCCGGAAAGGTTGTCACCCTCGTCCATACTGCTTACAACACATGAAGTCTCTGTCATTCCGTAGCCTTCCACTACTCGACCACCGAAGCAGCTGCAGATTCATACCGAAAACATTGACAACAGCAACAGGAGACACTGCTTGTGTCCCAATTTGACATATTTAAAGAATATTAACTTACATCTTCAAGAAATCTAGGACATCTGGAGACAAGGGTGAAGCACCGGAACTCAAAAACCGAACTCGTCCTCCGAGTCTGGCTTTTATTTTGTTGAACACCAATTTGTCCCATAGGGGTGAAGGACTCTTTCCTTAAGAAAAGATTATACAAAATCGATACATTTCAATGCAATATCGAGATGAAAACATCGATCTACAGACGTAAACAATTTACCATTCATTATTGCATGCTTCTTGGAATTGAAGGCAGTGTTGAAAAGTCTCTCCCTTAGAGGACCAGATGACCTTACAGCATTTATAATACTGAAAAAAGAAGGAAGAGTTCAATGAAATGGTTCGACAAATATATATTCGTCGTAACAAACCGAACAACAAGCCTAGTACCCTGAGTAAATTCTGTTATAAAGTCTAGGGACACTGCAAAATACTGTGGGTCGTAGTGCAGCCAGGTCATCCATTAATTTCATGTTATCCTGCACATGCAGATCAAGAACCAGTTTTAAGGAAAAACATAGAAAAGATCTTATATGAGTGAAGGTGTTTCGGTTTACTCTCATACCCCTTGGTAGAATCCAACAGCGGCTCCGAAATACAGTAAAACAACCTGAAAAGCTCGTTCGTAGATGTGTGCCAAAGGAAGATATGATATGTAGCTGAACATAGGACGAATATATCAGCAGGGAAGTTAAGGAAAACAGTGAGTTTATTCATTTAAGCCTGTAGATCTTACATGTCTGATGGGTAGAATTTTATACCAGTGCTGCATCCAGCAGCACTTGAGATCAAGTTTCCATGGGTCAACACGACTCCCTAGCCAAAACGTATGAAGAATGAATAGCAGAATGAAAGAACTTATGTTTACTTAATATGACTATTCGAATCTGTTAAAACTCAGGCGACGACTAGTATATACCTTTGGTGTTCCGGTTGTACCGCTAGTGTAGCAAATGGTTGCGATATCATCTGGTTTTGGTGGGATAAAAGGCTGAAGATTACTTCGTCCCTAAAGTGCCAAAAAAAACAAACGATGATACCAACACGACAGCTGAGCAAAATTGTATAGGATAAAAGTGCAGTTATGAATTAGTCCTAACAATACCAAGATCGTGTGGCTACAAACTACTATGATGTGGACATAAAGGATTTCCGATTACCAGACTTAATAATTTTGCATATGTTACAATCTGAATGCCGGTTGAAGTTGGCAATGAAGGCACTTCGTTCTCCACTCCTCCAACCACCTACAGCCAGAAAATAATTATTTTCTTGAGAAAATGGCAAATAAGTATATGTACATTCCTTTTTCTTGTTCAAATGATTCAGTAAGAAGGATTTGAAAGATTCGGTAAGAAAGTATACCACAATCAAACGTACAGATCGAATCTCGGTTAAAAAGCTTAGCAACTGCAATTCAAAGCAGAAAGATGAATGGAAATGATGATCGAAAAATGGTTCCCAAATTAAAAATTAATTAGAGTAGCCTGAAAAGGAGCACAAATTAAACTTACAGAATTCAATGTCTCAGGCACACAAAATATAGCTTTCAAATCTGCATGGTTAGAAATGTACTTGACAGCATCTGGACCTGCAAAGAAACAAAACTTTCTACTCAGCATCTTTAATAACAGACCAAGAAGAACAAACATCCAATTACAAAAAAGAGCATTAGGCCAGCGGCATACCTAATGTGTCGTATAAAGGAACTGATACAAAAGAATATGCAGAGCAAGCATGATCAACAATGAGCCACTCTGGTCTATTGATGAAATATATTCCAACAAAGGAGCCCTGGCATGATAAAAGCAGTAAAACCACATTCTACATGAGGAACAATCTATTAACTTATATCTGGTATGTTACATGAGGAACATAATTGTTGCTGAAATCCTCACCTTTGGTATTCCGTGATATATTAGGCCGGAACCTACGGCTACCTGAGCTGTTCCAGCTTCTCCATATGTCATCCACTTGTAACTTGATGAATAAAAAACAGAATCGAAGTTAACAAATGCTTTGGCAACTGTCACTATGAAACTCATTTTGACAATAGGAAACTTACTCTCCAACTTTGCCATCGTCTCCAATTCTTGTACCAAGATATTTGTAATCGCGGAAAGTATCAACTGCATGTCTAAATAATTAGAAGGAAAAAAGGAATTAAGAGTAGTGAAGAAACCATCCAAAGTACTTCCATATGAAATCAGTAATAATGCATAGATATACGGCAACACAACCTGAGGCTACCGAATTTAAACTTGGTTCAGCCAGGAAAATGAGGATGCTTACTCAAAATTATCATGCAATGTACCGATATTGGGATGATCGGGAAATCCAGTCAAGAGCTTAAACGGAAAGCGAGCAGATCTGATGTAAGGCACCAAAAAAAATGAAAACAACTGACTATAGAAGGGGCAATGCAGAGCAAAAAAAATACAAAGTATAGCAGTAGAGTTTTACCTGTATACATTCCAGTTTCCAGTCTGCAGCTTCTCTGGCAGAACAACACTATAACCCTGCTCTGCTCAAAAATCAATATCAATAGATATCAGTTAAAAACAGATAAACTGGAAATAAATGCCAGCTTCTAACAGATAAATCAGATAAAAACTAATGCATACTATTTTTTTCAACCAGGCATCACATCCAGCTCCTTGGATAAGAGTTAAATCAAAAAAAAAACTCCTCTCAACTCTATGGAAAACATGTTTTTAGTTCCCATAGGGCAAACCAGAACAAGAATCTTCCTCAAAATCATTAATCAAGTACCAACATGCTTTTGAAAAGTTGGGCAACTTCCATCTTTACCAATACATCACACATTTCCCTCCAATGACATTATTTGTTCATACTGCAGTTTAAAAGCTAAGGATTAAAGAAACACCATGTTTCACATTTTCAAAAACAAAAATGACAATATTTCTGCCCCTAATGAATTACTCTAAGCAACATCACTGACACAATAAATTCGAGTTGACCATCGTTTCAAGTATCAGTATACTGAGGGATGGAGGCAATACTTTTATGTTAACAGAGAAAGTTCTGGGGACAGAAATATATTTTCACCAGAAAACACAGAAAATTTCTAAATCATATATGAATTTTAATTTTTCATTGTTCTGCCGCCCTGCGAGCACCCCTTGTCCATCCCAAGCAAAATCAACCAGTTTCCATTTTACATGTTGATGGAAACGACGTTGGAAAACCCATCAAACTACAAATCTCAAAACGTCTATTCTCAGCAAGTATTCAATCAATGATCCATCATTTGAAGAAGAGAAGAGAAATAAAAGAATTTGCTCCCTAAAAGCCCCTCCTCCCTCGATTTCAAAAATCCATAAGATGATCAATAAATCATACTTAAAGAAATCAACTTTATGCTTCCCATGAATAACTCCCAGATCAACAAAAAGTAAGAATCTCTTTTTTCCCTTTATTACATGAAAGAAGTTGAACAACAACCAATCAAACCCCAAAGCATATACTTTTTCTTTCAGCCAATGACCACTTTACACTAGCTGAATAGACAACTCATCCAAGCTTATATTCTCAACTATACATATTATAACACACGTACCGTTGAGGAATTCGCCTGCGGTTGGATTGGCACGGAGGTCCGGGTGAGAACCGGTGACGGCGGGGGAGACGAGATGACCGTGAACGGCGGAAAGTCTACGTCCAGCTACTGTTGAATCCATTGGAAAGCTGAACGTGGATCCTTTTTCTCCGGTTTATGCTAAAGATGACAGCTTTTTTATCCTTTTTGAGGCATTATATTTGGCATATGACACAAGCGTAATTTAAGATCCATGTGCCTTTGCATGTGAAAACGATGATTTACTATTCCTTGTCTGTGTTTATTTTTTTTTTGAAAGAACCTTGTCTGTGTTTAGCTATGATGTTTTGGGCAACTTTTCAAGATCCTCTGCCGCCGCAGTTATTATCTTGGTAAGATTACATTCTCAGTCAACCGTAGTTCTGAGGTTATTTTGCAGGTAAAACTAAATAATTAGTTTTTTTATTATTAAAGCTTAACTATAAGATAAATATTTTTAAATAGTTTTTTATAATAAGTATTTAAAATACTTTTTAATTGTAATAGATTTTTTTATTAAATACGTGTTTAATTTTTTTTAATGAAATATATATACTTAGTTGGAAAAAATATCAAAGTAAGTGTTTCAGTTAAATTTTAAATAAGTCAGAAATTAAAGCTTATGCGTTCGTTTGAGTCAAAAAAAATATATTTTAGACACGTATTAGAATTATAGCTTGAGCACTTATTTTATAATTGTCTTTTATTAATTAGAGAAGTATTATAGTCTCAAGATAAATGTTTGAATACATTGAGGAGCAGTTTTTAGCGTGATAGTTTAAAATTTTAATCAATTTTTTTAAAAAAATTAGAGGTTTAACTAAAAAATTTTAAAGATTTAATTAAAATTAATAGTAAATCAATTCATATTAAATTAATAACGTAAAAACTCATTTTATGTGATATTTCAACTTAATTTTTTATTTACAACGCTATAATTTAAACTATTAACCTTAAATATATATTATATTATCTTAGTAAACCAACTTAATGCATTATTTATTTAATAATAGTTTTTGCTACCATTGGATAAGGTTTGTTTATTTTATTTCATTTTTTGATAAACAAGGTCTGCTTTTTTAAGTTTAGTATGGTTTGTTCAGCTCGTTTCTATATATTTTAAGTTGGTTTAAATGATTTATTTTACTATTTCAAAATTAACAAACAATTAAAAATATTTCATAATTATATATATTTTTAATTAAATTTAGACTAACATTTTAGAATTTTGGAAAATACTTTTTCCAACATAATTTTTTTTTTTGAAGTTTGACTTTGTCAAATGTTTGGTTGCACGAAGTAGGAAGCATAAGATTCCGATTTGATGTCTTCATCAATACCTTTGACTTTTTTAAAGTAAAAAAATATTTGGTAGATAGTATAAGATTTTGTTTATAATTTTTAAATGTTTAATTCTAAATATAACTTATATATTTGCAGAGTTTAAATCTTACGCAATCAAAAATATTATTTTATTTTACAATTTAAAAAACTACTCTATTTTCTATAGGAAAATATTTTTCTTATTTTCTTTAAATTTAAATATATAATTTTATCGATAACCAACTAAATCTAAGATTAAGGGGTACATTTTTAAATAAAAATTTAAATTTTACTATTATAAATGAAAGAAATTAAATCGTAAAAAATCTCTCCATATTGAGCCTCTAAAGTTTTCAAATTAGATTAATTAAACAAAAAATTAAATACCCATAAATATACCTTAAAATTTTAAATACTACTTTTAATTTTTTTAGTAAAGTTTCCTAAATTCTTGTAAATTGAATTAAGAAAGCTCTTACGATTTAAACCATTTTTTAATTGGCATTATCTTAAAATATATACAAATTAAAATGTGTTTAACCCATACAATAAATCTTGGAATTTAATTAGTATTAAAGAAGTTTAAATACAGAATGAGACTTGTCATATGGTAGAAGTTTTTCCATGCAGGGAAACCTTATGGGAAAATATTCCATGCACAAGAGGTAAAATATCTACCAGCGTCTTAGTTTTAGGGTTTAGAGATTGAATTTAGGGTTTATAAGGTAGAGATAGTGTTTAGACTTTCTCATTCTAATATTAACTCTCTTGATTCTCCACCATCTTAAATAAAGTTTCTCCATCGCTGCATTTTTCTGCACATACCTTGACCAAAGACTGAAACAAGGAAACGTTTATGTAGAGATGTACAGTATTATCCCCTTTAGAACAGCTCCATCAACTGCTGCGAGACATCTGCAAACATCGAACGTTCGGGTTAGTTTTTTCGAGTAATTTTAACTAATATGCATGACAGACTCGAGTTATCGGGTCTGAATGGGTTTGGATGGATGCATCTCAGTTCAGGCTTTCTCGAGTGGGTTTAATTGGTTCGCAATGGTTTTCCCACAATAAGGTTGTGTTTGTCGCTTCCCTAGAATCAAATATAGCAATAAACATTTCCGTATACTAGAAAATAATGTAAGGATTACCTTGGAGAATAGTCGGAGTCGTTTGAAATTCTCGACAGATATTGTGGTAAGAAGCGAGATCGAAATCTAGAAACTTGGCCGCGAGATAAGCAGCTCCGGCAGCAATATGATGGGGCTTGAACTGAAGCCACAACGAGCTCCTGAGCCTGCAAAATAGATGCCACGCTTCAATACATTGATAAAATTAACAAAGGACGGAAAGTTGGAGCAAGAAACGAACAGGCAACGTCTTCAAGAACTTAGCACATATCATCACAACAACCACACGTCAACAAGGAATACTACTGCAAGAGATGAATGAAAGCGATTCAAAGTGAAAAAGGACAAGTCATTTTTCCTTACCAATGGCACCAACACCAGGTAGAATATATTCCAAGAATCTCAGCACCATGGCTCACAGAGTATGAAAACTATAGCAAACATGTTACATCCATCTAGAGAACAAATCAGTTCCAGTCCCAATCCGCAGTGCTTCTAAGTCCAGTAGTATACACAAATCAAACACGGGACAGAGTAGAGCGCAATGTAGATATCAAAGCTAGGGTCTTTAGCCCATAAGTCAACTGAACAGGCTCATCGGCAAACATGCGTCACTGCTTATGGTTAACGAGCATGCATGCCACAATACCAATTACACAGAACTAAGACAGGCAAGAGATGATGGTATGATCAATATATACGTATTATTATCTACACCATTATAAAATTATACAGATGTCCTTTGTCAGTAAACCATGACTCAAGGGAAAACTAAAGAAGGAAGCTAAGATGGGACTCTATAGGTTATATTTGACCTACTCGTATATCTGTATTATTATACGAAACCAGGGCAAGATAATATATATATACAGATGCCCCTTGTTAATCAACCACAACTTAAAACAACAAAGGGATAAAAAATGAAAAATGAGTTAAAAAGAATAAAGATTTTGAAGGGAAAAAAAAACTTAATACATGGAGAGTGGGGCACCTATTATAGACGTAGTAATAAATAGTTTATGACTGGGTAAAAATACAAAACTGTGTACACATACTTTTCATACATGTATATATAATTTCCATTTACTTTGCACACTCCACCTTGAAGGAGGCAGCTTTCACATTTGTATTTTTCTCAATCTAGCAAAGAAAGAAGAGAGTAAAACAATGTACTCCAGAAACAAGTATCTTTACAAAAGTCAAACAAACTCTACTTCGCAACACCAGGACTTCAACAAGAAAGCACTCAATTCAAGGTTTACCAGGTCAGAAAGAATGACGAAACCCTACACAAGAATCACTGTCTTCTATTCAACTAAGACAAATAGAACAGTTATTGTGCTATTCAAGAAGATAGCACTGTATTCTATTCAAGTTTTACCAGGGAAAATAAAAGTTTATTGTGCTCTCACTATATTATGGAATATGGTTGCTACATGTCATGCTACCTGAACAGTTAGTTTTTAGAGTCTAACCAACCCCCAAAGATTGATACCGCATGTTAGTTCAAAGTCCAACAAGTGCACACAGACTATAAGTTTGAGCGAATCACGGACAGAACTGGATTGGATAGAAAACCAGCTGGTACTCATAATTTAAAATGAAAAACTTAAAAACTTCGAAACAATAAGCAATTCTTGAAAAGTGGTTTTAACTTTCATTAGAATAACAAGGTCATTGGCAAAATCAAATTGGAAGCCTCTCATATAAAAGTTTTAAAGGTTCAAAGCTCATTAATTACAAATAAGATTTTAAGCTACATATATGCATATAGAAGATTGAATTTTTAAGGGGTCCAGTTTTTTATTCCATGCCAAAAACTCCACTTTTAAGGGGGAAAGTAGGGTGACACTAACAAACCATGATTTCACAACAGAACCATCAGCAGATAAAATTTTAAGGAGGAAGGAACCCACTACTGAGTACTGACTTATCCAAGTCAATAATTTTTCTGCAGGTAATAATGGACACAAAAGGGGATGCAGCCAGATTTCACAAACTCAAACTTTGGACTCTGGATGTGTGGTTTCTAATCAACTGAGTACTGACTCATTCGAGTCAATAATTTTTCTGCAGGTAATAATGGACACAAAGGGGGAGGCAACCAGATATCACAAACTCAGAGTTTGTAAGGACTCTGGACGAGTGGTTTCTAATCAACTGAAACTATAAAAACAAAACCGGGTTAAAAAGTAAAACAATGAGACTTGTTTCTGTATGTCATGTGACTTTTCATAGCCAACACAAAGTTGATGGGGTGAAAATCAGAAATTCAACTTCAGATGCAAAAAACAAAACTTTCCATGAACAGCACATCAATCCGCCAGCTAACAATATCATACAGGTGTACATGCTAATCTTGTAATGACCCTGCAATTATATGACATGCCAAAATAATCAATATGCCATACCAGAATAACTTTGTAGAGTAGCTGCAGGAAAGAAGAAAATTATGGACAGAAGTACACATTTTGGGTAATATGGAAGAAGATAACCTGCATAACCTTCTTCACACCCCAACTCATTATTTTGAACCAGTTCATAGGGACTGCATGGACACACCCCACCCAAAACCCCCTTAGATTCAAAACCCCATAAAATCAGCTGATTGAAGGTATTGGAACACCCATTACTTCAAGTGCATAAAACATCTACCCAATCATAGCCACAAGATCAAATCCCAATATATGAGCGTTATTCTTAGATTACCCCAGAATATTTCAAACATCACAAAAGAATAACTAAATCAAATTGTTACCTGAAAAGCCCGAAGGATTGTAATCATTGCACAAGCAACAAGACCATTATGTATCATATCAAGGTGAAGTTCAAATGCAGCAGTCAGTTTTACTTCTAAAACTAACAGAACTAATCCTTACAAACATATTGCACCTGTAAAATTAACTTCAAATAAAAAAATCAGTAACATGAAGAAATAAAGATAATCTTACCCTTCACTGACCAAACTCAATGCCAGGTGCACCAATACGGTTTGTGAAAGGCCTAGTTTGTTAAGAACAGATGTGAGAGGATCATATGGATGCTGCACGTTAAGTTCAAAATTTAAGGTAGTCAAAATCATCTGCTCTGCCTCAGTCACCCGTTCCCGGTACTGCTCTAACCAATCCTGTTCAACAAACAATTCATTTACTATCAGCGTATGAAAAATAACATGGCAGTCTTTTCCCTTTCCCTTTTCAAATTTCAACACAAAAGACAACAGTAAGCTCTCTTCATGTAAGCCAAAAATATTTTCCATAATTCTGAAGCATGCTAATGCAGGACTAATTACATGCAGTCTAAAATATTTTGAACTGCAAATGCAGAATTTAATGCTTAAACCCATGAAGCTGACAAGTTTAAACTAACATTTAGCTGCTACACACGAATACCATCCAAATTTGCTTCACAACCACTAAGCTGCAGCCTAATCATGGTTGGACTTGGAATATGTTTTTCAAGGATAATATAATCAAAAGGTAAATATATTTAAAAGCGTTTCACTTACACTGCTAAAGAGCTTAATCCCTTTAACATATTTAGCAAGGAAAAATCAGGACTTTCAGAGTACTTACAATAGGAAGCAGGTAGGATAAGAATGTAATATCCTGTTTATGTAATATTTCACAAGAAGTTCTCAACACATTGTTCAAAGGGCGAGGCGTCTCCTCAGACTTTGCAGCAAGGAAAAGAGCAGCAGTGGCAATCAACTGCAACAGAGTCAATTTGTTAGTCATGCAAATCACTTATAATTTCTTTAAAAAAAATAAATGAATAAAAACTTCCCTCAAGGACTGAGGTGATAAAAAAGGTGAAAGACAACTTGACCTAAACCTCAATAGCTTCATAAATTAATATTTAAAGATATATGTGACAACAATCGAGATTGAAATTATAACAAGGTCAGGCAAGCAAGAGAATATAAACCTTTGAAGTCTGGCTTTTGAAGTTTGAAAACTACACTAGTGGCATAAAGGATATTTTTTTGTAAATAAGGGAGCAATAAATTCCTTAAGCATAAGTATTTGGAACTCACAAATCTATCATGGCAAGCATGTGATCTTCGAACAAAAAACCGATGGCACAGTACCATGGCAGTGCCAATGGTAGTTTGTGGCCTGCAAACACAATACGGATTGATTATGACATAATGAAAATTGCATAAATTGTTTTAAAAACAAGGTAAACAAAATAGCATCCAAGATTGATAGCTCACAATTCAAGCTGCAAACCAAGGTTCTGAATGAAGGCACAATAAGAATAGCGCAGATGTGTTTCACGAAGTGCATCGATACCATCTCTTCTTGAAGGTGAACATCGTTCAATCTCATGCCTAGACATGAAGACAGATTCATCATCATCCAGCCATGACCTATCACGTTTGTTGCTCACAGATGTAGAGGCTTCAACATTTGATCTTATAGGAGGAATGAAATTGCTGGATTCCAATGCAGCAGCAGGGAATTGCATGCTATATGGCATGTAGTTTCTGCCACTATCTCCCCAAGTAGCATCAGAGAACTTTCTTCTCTTCAAGGAAGGAGCACAATTTGGCTCTGCACGCTGATAACCACTATTATGTTCCCCAAACTGCCCAACGAACATGTGGGGATTGTAAAAATCCCTGGTAGGTTCGCTGCTCCAGTTCCCGTTCCTGTAGTTAACGGAACTGTAACTATTGTAGGTTTTTCTATTGAAAGGGTACCGGTAATCATCCTGAAAAATGCCCCCTTGCAAGCGACAATTCCGTGTAAAAGACATTCTTTATTACTTTTTCAAAGTAAACCTGATAAAAAAAAAGGTCAAAAATTCAGCATGTATAAGAATGAAATTGCTACAAAATAATAGCTGAAATACAAAACAATTAAAACTCATTCTTCTAACAAAATTCTATAAATATATATATATATAGGACACTTATTTACCTGTTTCCCCTTAATTTTAAGCCAGAAAATTGAAGTTCGAATCTTTACGCTCAAAACAAGATTTAAAAAACAACAGGTTAGAATTTCGTCACTCAATTTACCCTACCAAGCTAATCCATTTCAGATGCTTGATATTACTCGATTTCCCTTCTAATGAAATATATTTTATTAAGTTCATTAGCTCTGACCATACCTAAGCCTAACACAACTAAAAAGAGCATCCTAATATAGAAACAATTTAAGGAACAGAAAAAAGATCCAAATTAACCAAAAATTCAAATCAACCAAGCTCCTTATACAATGAAAAAAAATACAAAATCCGAATCAGACATGCAAAAACCACAAAATTAAAGAAAAAAAATCTAATAAAATATGAAAATATTAAAAATTGACATACATATTAGATCAACCATCAAAATTCAAGAAAAAATCAACCTTCTTCACACAGATTTAAACCGAAACGGAAGATTTATCGTGAAACGAAAACAACATTCCGATAAAATTATAATAATTATTACCTGTATTCAAATAGAAAAGATCGAGTTTCGGTGTTTTTGAGATCCCAGAATGATATGAGATAGGGTTTTTAAGAAAAAAGGAAGGGAATTGGTGAGAGAAGAGGTGGACAAATATTCAAGAAGGGGGAAATAAAATCATAAAGCAAGCACATATGTATATATATAATTTTTGTCTCAAACAAAACCGACCAATTGAACCGGTTAAATTCAGAATCCATAAGTTAATTGGTTTGACATGAAAGATAAATTTGATAAATTATTTTTTAATATAAAATTAATAATTAAAAAAACATGTATTTTTATTAAATATATTATATTCTTAAAATAAATATCGGATTTAAATCTATATAAAATAAAATAATATAAATATTTTTAATCAATCAATTAGTTTATCTCAAAAAATTGTCTTTAAATGGATAGTTATCTTTAATTACTCAAATTATTTATTGTTAATTCATTAATAATTTTTATTTATAGAAAGATCATTTTAACTTAAAATAAAATATTAAAAATTAAATTATTTTAAAATAAAAAATAAAAAACTAAAATGATTATTTAGTGAAACATTACGTGAATTTTTTAACGTTATATCCGAGGAAAAAGGTAAGATATTTTAGGGGGCAAAATGAAATTATAAATTGTTTGGGGAGTAAAGTACAATTTTCCCTTATACCTAACTTCATCTCCCGTCCATTAAACATACTAGCTTACTTGTTTCATCTTTAGCAGACAACATTACTTCATTTCTATAATCTCATCTTCTCCAACTTATAACGTCAACAAAATAAAGGTATTAATAAATGAATATATTAGGTACATTTATAAAATAAAATATTTAAATTATATTTTTTTATTATAAATGTTTAAAATATTATTAAATAAAATAAATATTTAAAGTTTTATTTTTATTAAAATAAGTATTAAAGTAAATGTATTTATTGGCTTTAAAACAAACTAAAAATAAAATTTTAATCACTTATTTTAATTAAAAAATATTTTAGGCACCTATTATAAAAAAATATAATTTAGACACTTACTTTGTAATTAAATCTTATTAGTATAAATAAGATGAATATTTGATTAAATTGAGTATTTTTTTTAAAACTAGTCAAGTTAATAAATCTTATTTTATAATTAATTTTTTTAATTTTTTTGGAGTAAAGTCAAGTAGAGTTAATGTTTAAATTTAATCGTAAATATTTATAATACTATGATATTAATCTAATTGATTATAACTTAAACAACTTTTTATAATCAGATACGATATGAACACATATGTATATTTATTTATATTTTTTACATATGCGATATACATATATCGTGTAAAGTTTAAAGTTTAAAGACTCAAATCAAACTTGAAAAACCAATCTATAAATTATAAAATATAAAAAATGCATATTATATATGATTATAAAAAATCATTTAAATAGAAATTAATTAATATTTGGTTAATATAAATGATTATAATTGAATTTTAATAAAAATAAATAATTCGATAAAAAATTAAATAAAATTTAAATTAAAAAAATTATGAATTTAATTAATCTAAATTTATTTAATCCGATTCGATCGAATGTTAATCCTACGTTTAAAGCAAAGAAACTTTCCTCAATAAATCACAAACCTCATGCATCATATATTACAAACCCTTACTCAAAACTCCAAACTACATACACATATTTCCCGGAATCCTATAACGGTGGCCCAGAAAGCTGTTCGGGCAACCTCTAGAGCAACCATGGAACCGATCTCAACCGCCCGGACTTCCTTCTCCGGCGATTTCTTCTTCGACGAAAGCAACTTCATTTCCATCAACCCGCATTCTCCAATCAAATTCTCGATGAAAGATCCGGACAAGGAGTTAAAGGAGAAGGGCGGCAGCAGCAGCAGTGATGGTGCTGATAGTACTTCCGGTGAGCTTCTCTTTCAAGGCAAGCTGCTTCCTTTCGGGAAAATATTGAAGCAGTCCCCGGAGCGTAACGACGGAACCGGATTCGGAGACGTTGAGAAAGACGACGAGGGTAAAGTGGTGAAGAAAAAGGAGAGAAGGGTGAGTTCGTTTGTCGTCGACGAAGACGACAACCCGTCTCCGAGGCCACCGAGATGTACAGTTTACTGGAAAGAGTTGCTGGGGTTGAAGAAACAACGAGCTTCTTCTATGTTGCCATCTTCTTCTTCTTCAAGGAGTAGCATGAAGGGAAGAAAAGGCTTATTTCAACATAAGTGAAAATCAAAAGAACATGAGTTTGATCAAAAAAATTTATCGTTTATGTTGGGAGTTTATAATTATAAATTTCAGTTAATATTATATATAAAATTTGATCTTGAATTCTCTTCTTTAATACTTTGCTTTCAAATTTCTAAGTGTTTTGCTTCGATTCACACCATATTTAAGTGTTATAATATAAAAAGATTGTGATATATTCTAATTATCGTTCAATTTGTTTGTATATCGTAACGATGATCATAATTATATATATATAATATTTTGATACGTATGTTTTATAAATTTTAGTTTGTATAAGTATTTTAATTTTAGGATTCAAGGATTTAGATTGTATTTTAGGGTTTAAAGGTTTAAGTTCTAGATATAGAATTTAAGGTTTATTGTTAGACTCTATAGTTCAAAATTTAGAGCGTTAAAACTAGTAATTTAGGTTTTAGGTTTAGCGATATATTTTGGTACACAAATTATTTTAAAAAATTATACAACCCTCTGTATTTAAGCTATAAAATCTAAATCCTTAACCATAATATCCTAAAAATTAATCCTTAAACACTACTCTCTAAATTATAACAACGAAACTTAAATTTTACGCCTACAACATAAGTCATAAACTTTAAACTATAATTTATTTTTTAAAACCTAAAATTTAAAGACATAAAATTTATAAAAATTTGTATATTGCAATGTTTTTTAATATATATTGATTATAATGTTGCTCTAAGGTTTAATATATTAGCAGGTCGACAGTGAGCAGTCAAGCCACATGCATGATGCAGAGTTTATGGATTTTCAGGGTCCCACACCCGGAGGATCAGCGAAAAGGAAAGTGAGAATTTTTTTTTGAACATAAAAAGGAGGGTAATTTGCCTAACAATAAATAATCATGTGTAGTGTTCAAAGGAGGAGGGAGAGGTGAATTATATAGTACGTTTTGTATATTCAAATTCATGACTTTCCCTGGAATTCAGAGGGAATAACAATTTTTTTTTAAAATAATTTAGAAATCAAATTAATTTTTAAAAATATTTTTATATACTAAATTCTTTTAACAAATCTTAAATTTAATCATAATCTTACTTAGAAACGTGGAAAATAAGAACTCTAAAATATTTTTTAATAAAAATATTTTACCTTAAAAGAACTTAACTCTCACACTATTCGAGTTCATCCTAAAAAATATTTTGAGAAATAATGTTATTCAAAGCTATTTGGGAATTAATTTTCCCCACCGAAAAATATATTCAAATTCAACATTTTTTTACTTGATACCAATTATTCCAATCTAATTATAATTCGACTCCATATTTAAATAAACTCAAGCACGCTTATAAACTACGTTGCTCAAACCTGAATCACCTGGGAAACATCTCACCCTTAACTACTGATACCACACAATGGGTCCATTTTGTTGTTACTTCGTCCTCCTAATATTCCTCACATCACATGATGAATTATTCTATTTTGCCACAACAAACCAACCAAATGAGGTTACAAAAGTGTTTGTTTATATGAATATATGCATGGAAAATACATACATAACCAATATGAACATTCATAAAATTACAACGCAAAAAAGTAAAGTTAGCAAGGTATGATGAACAAGGACCTAAAATTCAGGTAAACAAAGAATCGAACCGGCTGAAAATCGACGAGTATTTCTAATATAGAAATGTGGAGGTCCCAACTTGCATTTAGAACCTTTCATATGCTAGATTCACCATTTGAGTGGTGTGAAGTTACCTCTGGATGCATGTTTAATATACTTAAGAAGATGGTGTGGTCAAAAACTGATTCCCAGAAGTCCTAAAACGAATCCAGAGCTTAGTTTTAGTTGGAAGTTTATGATTTCAAAAAATTCAAAGTTGGAAGTCTATATGACTATTGATTTACGCTTACCGAACTTCGAGCCCCGGTCTTCCAACAAGGCTATCGGGTACTCGGCCAGTCAGATTGTTGTTTTGCAAGAACCTAGAAGACAGAAACGAACCAAGTCAGGTACAAAGGATCAAAACAGGTTTTCAGAGGAGCTAACAACTAATAAAACAGTATAGATGGAGAGGTGCACTTAAAAGTAAAATGCATATCTGCTATCGATGTTATCCAGGAATATATAATGAATTAACAAGGAAGATGACAAAAATGCCCGAAGCATAATCTGGTAGAGTTGGTATGAGAAATGTAAAGATGGACATACGTGTCGGGATAAGAATGTCGGATATTGAGAGAATAACTTACAGTTCACGCAAACTTTGAATGTCTCCAAGCGATGATGGAATATCTCCAGTGAGCTGATTATCTTCCAAATGCCTTCAACAGAAAGTGGAGCATATTAGGTGTAGGTTTCATAAAAAGCTATAAGAGAATGACCATTTAGTCATTTACCAACTGTTTAGGCTGCCAAATGAATCAAAGAGAAAAGATTATAGAATAATTAACTTACAATGTTTCTAGTAGCTTTAATGAACTGAGATCAGGTATTACACCTGATAAACTGTTATTACCTAGCCAACTGTTGAAGAAATGGCATATTCAGTTAGAATGTTATTATCTCCGAATTTCATAGCTAATTTAGTTTAAAATCCTACATGCTACTCAGTGCAGTTAAATTGGCAATGCTTGGTGACAGTGACCCCAAAAGACCCATACCAGTCAGGTTCCTAGAAACAGATGAAAATAAAATAAGCATTTTGAGCGAAAGTGAGAGAAATGTATAGGCAGAAAATACTGCGTCTTAGTTAACTCACAAAGAAATCACACGAGTTCGTTCACCCTTATTGCATTGAACTCCAGTCCATGAGTAATCACAAGGCAGACAAGGATCACCATTCCAATCTAGTGGAGGGTTCCGCAAACTGTTCTTCAGTCCTTCTAAAGCTATTACTGAAACAAGATATTAAAAGTTCAAACAGTAATAACGAGTATTAATTTATTCACGATAGTTAAGGGTGAAGCACACCAGCAACAAAGAATATACATTCATGGTTTCCATGGAAACATACCATCCCTGGTATGAGTTCTTCCTCCAAGGTGAAGAACATCAAAAATCTCCCCAGCATTGATCAAAGGACTAATATTTGCATTGGCAGCAGGACTTAGAGTTATCTTGGTAGGACCAAGAAGAGGCCATCTGGTTGCGAAGACGGCAACGCCTTCCGAACTCACAATCAAATTGTTATAATACTGTACATCATTTATGTGTATGTCAAATACCCTGGAGGTTGACTGTGAATCACTATTATCCGCAAAATACAGAGCAATGTAATAAGTAGAGTTCGGGAGTGAGAAAGGTGGCCATCTCAACTCCAGGGGCTCCAATTGAGCTGGTGAAAGTGCTCTTTCAAATACTTTTGAAGGGGGAATATTCCAAAACCCAGAAACAGTGGGGATCTTATTGCTTGCTATAACAGGCACATTTTCTTCATATGGTTCCCAATATCTATCAAATTGATCATCTGGGTATCTGGTGGCCAAGAAAATCACATTCAGAAAAATCAGGCAGAGAGTCTACAATAAACAATACCGACTTCAAATTTGAGAACTCAATCCAATAGCATAATAGTGTTAAACCTTGCAGATTAATCGTTGATGCAATAAATAATCATTAGTCCATCAATTTATACCCAAGAAATTAACAAAAATCAAGTGTTCAAGTTCACATACTTATCAACAATTAGACTAACTTCTATTTTTCTTCTAAAATAAGTTACATTAGACAAAATCTAGATGAAATTCAAAATTAGAAAGTAATATATAGCTAAAAATTTGCTCCATAAAACTGACTTACCCAATAATGGATCCATTGTGCCCAAAGCTGTGCCTAACAACCAACCTCAAAGCATGAGAATCAAAATTGGTAGTATTATAAAGCGAATCCCCCAAAATCAGCATTTCCAGGCTCGAAATAAACGGATCGGACACCGTATACGTATTCGAAGCAATACACACACTCATCGTACTCCCTTTAGCTTCAAACACACCTTCGTAATACGACGACAATCCTTTTGCATAATCCTCCGTCGTGTTCACCACGCTCCAGAACGTGCCGTCCACAATCTGATCGAAAACGGGAGGTGAAGGAAAATCTAATCCGTTGACCCCTCCGTAGTAGTAAGTTGACCTGATCAAGTACCTGGCGCCGCGGTAGACGCGCGCCGCGTAGCAGAACTTGCGGCGTAGATTGTTCCGGAGAGGGAACGATCGTACGCTAGAGAGAGTCGGGACGAGGTCGGAGACAGTTAGGTTTTTGGCCGTCCCGGCGGTGATGAAACCATCGTCGGAAAGCCATACTCTGCCGTCTATCACAGAATTCCTGATCGCACCGCAATCAATTAAATATCCTACAAAATAAAAAATAAAAAACATTAAGACGATGGTAAATTTCCATTTTATCCCCTCCCGAACAGTAATCATTCAAATTAAGCCCTCCTCTCGCCCTTAATAAAACAGGGAAATTCTACATTTAAACCCTTCTAATGATAAATAATTCAAATGAAATCCTTACCTTTGGGTGGTTGTGGCTGTTGTGAGATGGAAATGGATGGAAAGGAGAGGACAATGGAGTAAAGGAAGAGGATGAAAGGAAAGGTCATGGTGGAGGGAGATGAAAGAGGTAGGGATTTGGTTATTTTGGAATGTTTGTTTGGATAATTTGAAAGAGTTGAGTGGGGGAAGAGGAAAGGAAAAAGGAAAGAAAGAGTCAGAGTGGTGGAGAAGGTGGAGTTGGAGAAGAGGAAAGGAATTTCTGTGTATTTATTTAATTTAACGCGGGAAAAAATTAGGCGCCCGGCTAAGGTTAGAGGGATAACTTTTGTTTTGGTGATTATTTAAATGTAGTGGTTACTTACCGGCTTACCGATAATTCACTGGAATCAATTGGTCTAATCGGATTAAATTTAAAAATTTTAAGGTAATTAAATTTAAAAGTTATTTTATAATTTATTTTTTAAAATTAAATTAAGTTTATAAAGTTAAAGTGAATTTTCTCCAAATTAATTATAAAAATTATGATATTAATTAAATTAAATTTAAATAGTTTTTTATAATTACATAGGATATATATTCATATTTTCTCTAATATAATGTATAAAAAAAATTAAAAGAAATCGACTTAAATCTAAAATTAGATCTACTAATTATAAAAAATTTAATTATTCAATTTTTTATATGAAGATTGATTTTGAAAAAAAAATATATGACTTATGAGTATGATATAGAGCTTATTTTGAACAACAAATACAAAAATAATTTAAAATTTTTTATATCATTTGCTTATTTGCCGTTAGATTGAAGAATAACAAGGGAGAATTAAATTCTTATAAAAAAATTAATTGTGAAAATTTTGAAGAAAAAAAATACTATCACAATAATTTATTTATTTAATAAATTGAAATTTTATTCAATAAAAATAATTAAATTTTAAAAGTCTTAAATTTATTAGAAGTCAAAATAATTATTTTATTTAAATTTATCTCGTTAATAATTTTTATAATAAATGATTAAAGTTTTTAAACGATACTTTTTCATCTGTCTTGAATTATAGATTTAAAATTTATTAAAACCAAAAAAATTCTCTTAAATATTAAAAAAATTCCAACTCCATAAAATATAATTTGTATAATTTATTTGTAATAAAATATACAAGTGGTGGTGTAGCACCACAAACTGACTATATACTATATTACCTTAATCAATAATTCCCAAGCCAAAATATTCAGTGAGCTATTGGCGTATCCATTATCTTATGATATATTATAAATATATATTTTTAATATTTTAATAATGTTTTTAGTTGTCCAAATTTTAATATTTTAAAATAGTTATTAACGTATGTTGCTTATTTCCGGATTCAAATGATAAACATTTATTGAGTTTAATTATATATAATTTATTTATCGATTAGTCCGGATTAAATATAGTAAAAATTTATTATGAGATGTTTTTTTATCATCAAATATTTTATTGATAATATCAGACTTGAACTTATTATTTTGTTTGAGAGATTTAATACATCATCACCTTATCAGACTAATTGATTGTTAGTTATGATGATAAATATTTGATATATATAACTGAAAATATAAAAAAATAATAAAATAACTTTTGAATTTTGATTTTATAATATATCTCGTTTGGATAAAAAGTAAATAAATTTAAAAAAAATCTTAAATTTTGATAGTATATTAATCTTTATATTATATTTATATATTTTGCATTTTTACGTTTTGATAAGATTTTAGTGCACTAATATCCATTATTCTTCTTTTTAAATACGTTAAATATTATTTTTAATACAAAATGAATTAAATTTTCAAGTCAAATATTATACTTGGATTCATATAAAATAAAATAACATAAATATTTTTAACTATTAAATCAATTAATAAACTTTAAATAAAATTTCATAACTTTCATTACATATTAAATATTTTTAACCACCAATTTTAAAATTTCAAAGAAAAAAAATTATACGACATCAATATCGAATTATATAAAACCTAAACGTAACAACATAATTCACCAACCATATATGATGAAATCTGGGTTGTAGTCCTCACAATCCAGAAAAATATCTCCTTTACGAACTGAGAAATCAGTGCAAATGCGAAATTTTTAAGAATACACAAGCAACTAAATCTGCAGATAGTCAGCCAGTCTAAAAGCGCCACGTATTGTCTTCCCAAACCACATCCCATCTCGGAGTCTCTCCCTTTATTTCCCACCTCCAAATTGCGTCCCTTAGCTCATTTCTCTACTCCACACTGACCCAGAGCAGAGTTTTTAATCAATCCCATTTTTGCTTCCCTTTTTTCTTCTGTTATTCATCCCAGTCATCTGCTTTCGAAGGTAGCTTCTTTTATGCTTTGACTGTACTGAGTTTGCCCAGTAAAAATGATGCAGTTTTTGCTTGAGAATTAGGATATTGTATGGTTCGGTGTTATGAACGAAGTTTTATAGTGATTGGATTTGTGGGTTTATCTTATATGTTCTGGATATGCTTCTAAATTTATATTTGGGGAGCAAAGTTTAAATTTTGGTCTAATTATGAACTTCGTTCTCTCTACTTATGAAAGCTTAGAAGTTGGTATTCTACTTGAATTTGTTCATGGTATTTCATGAAAATTGTTATTTAAGTCCAATTGTTGATGAACGCAAAAAACTGTTGTCTGCAAATTTTTTGTATGTAAATTGTTGAACTGCTGTTTTTACTGATTTTGTGCATATAAATGTTAAATTGCTGGTATCCACAAGGTTTAATAGTGTTACTCAATTGGACTTACTTCTTGGTTTTCGCAAAGTAATGGATGAAATTCACAGTTAGACTATTTTCTTTTCTGTTTCTATTGCTTTCTGTGGTGGTTGATAATTAACTGAAATAAACTTGTCCTGTGATAGTATTACGTTCTTGACACACTTCACTGTTATTCTCATTATCTTATTGTGTGGATGGTTGAACCGAGTCTGTTTAACTTCCAGATTGTAGAAGGGTAGTTGTTTTATTCCTTTTTTGAAATAAAATTTTGGTCATACTCGGTTGCGCTTATGGACTTAAATGGTTGAATAATTTAATTGCTTTTGTTATGGCAATTTGTTCGTTTATCTTTGCAGATGGCATCATCATCAGCATGCTTGCTAGGGAATGGTCTGTCTATGCACAGGACAAAATCGAAGTTCAGTAAAGACTTCTATGGAAGGAATATTGTGTTTGCCCCCAGCATCTCATCATTGTGTAGGAGATCAAATGGTGTCATTGTAAAGGCATCTTTAAAACCTAAAGAGCATGAAGGAAGAAGAGAATTTTTACGGTCGTTACTTGGAAGTGCTGGAATTGGAGTTCCAGCTTTACTAGGAAATGGGAAAGCATATGCCGATGAACAAGGGGTTTCTTCCTCGAGAATGTCTTATTCTAGGTTTTTGGAGTATTTGGACAAAGACAGGGTTAAAAAGGTGGATTTGTTTGAGAATGGAACAATAGCTATCGTGGAGGCTCTCTCTCCTGAGCTGGGAAACCGTGTTCAACGAGTTCGTGTGCAGCTCCCAGGACTAAGTCAAGAGCTTCTTCAGAAGTTTAGGGAGAAGAACATTGACTTTGCTGCCCATAATGCTCAAGAAGACTCCGGTTCGCTGTTATTTAACTTGATTGGCAATCTTGCATTCCCACTAATCTTGATTGGAGGGTTGTTCCTTCTTTCAAGGAGATCATCTGGAGGAATGGGTGGTCCGGGTGGGCCTGGCTTTCCCCTTGCCTTTGGTCAATCAAAAGCAAAGTTTCAGATGGAGCCCAACACTGGTGTGACATTTGATGATGTTGCTGGGGTTGATGAAGCGAAGCAAGACTTCATGGAGGTTGTCGAGTTCTTAAAGAAGCCAGAGAGGTTTACGGCTGTCGGGGCTCGCATCCCTAAAGGTGTTCTTCTCATTGGCCCTCCTGGAACTGGAAAGACTCTTCTTGCCAAGGCAATTGCTGGTGAAGCTGGTGTGCCATTCTTCTCCATTTCAGGTTCTGAGTTTGTTGAAATGTTTGTTGGTGTTGGTGCCTCCCGAGTTCGGGATCTTTTCAAGAAGGCCAAGGAGAATGCCCCGTGTATTGTCTTTGTGGATGAAATTGATGCTGTTGGACGACAAAGAGGAACTGGTATTGGTGGAGGGAATGATGAGAGGGAGCAAACTCTTAACCAACTTTTGACTGAAATGGATGGTTTCGAGGGTAACACAGGTATCATCGTAATTGCTGCAACCAATAGGGCCGACATTCTTGATTCTGCCTTGTTGAGGCCAGGACGGTTTGATAGACAGGTAAGAATATATAATTATTCTTTGTATCATTCTTATATTTGGAGAACAAAGTAGTCAACATGATGCTTCAATGCAGGTCACTGTCGATGTTCCGGATATCAGAGGCAGAACAGAGATACTAAAAGTTCATGGTAGCAATAAGAAGTTCGATGCCGATGTATCATTTGATGTTATTGCCATGAGAACACCTGGTTTTAGTGGAGCAGATCTTGCAAATCTGTTAAATGAAGCAGCTATATTGGCTGGCCGGCGCGGCAAGACTGCCATTTCATCAAAAGAAATTGATGATTCAATTGATAGGATTGTGGCCGGAATGGAAGGAACAGTTATGACAGATGGAAAGAGCAAAAGCTTGGTTGCATACCACGAGGTTGGCCATGCGATATGTGGGTGAGTGAAATTAGAACATCGTAATTTACTTTTGATGTTTATATTTTCATTTTTTTTTCTTTGTTGAAGTATTGGTAATAATAGTATATGATATGCACATTACCCATTTTTACCTGCTTGCAACTGTTCTTGCTCCTCACTCTTTTTTGATCATGTACCCCTTAAATGGTGTTTTCAGCTCTCATTATGTGTGCTTGTTCATATTATCTGTTAATACTGTCAGCTTTATATTCGAACTACTTATTTAGAAACTTATGATTGTTCTTTATCTTTGTCTCAGAACTTTGACACCAGGTCATGATGCTGTTCAAAAGGTCACCTTAGTTCCTCGTGGCCAAGCACGTGGTCTAACTTGGTTCATTCCTTCGGATGACCCCACCCTGATCTCCAAGCAGCAACTCTTTGCAAGAATTGTTGGCGGACTTGGTGGCAGGGCGGCAGAGGAAGTCATCTTTGGTGAACCAGAGGTGACAACAGGTGCAGCTGGTGATTTGCAGCAGATTACTGGTTTGGCTAAACAGGTAATTTAGCATTTGTAAAATTCGCTCGTCTTTGCATACCGCTTGCGGTTTAACAGTTTGCTTAATGGGTTTTCATTAGAAACCGTGCATAATAAGGTTTAACAGTTTGCTTAATGGGTTTTCATTAGAAACCGTGCACAATAAGTTCATTATATGCTTAAATTTTCATAGCATGCTGCATTCGTTTTAAATCAAATACAATGCTCAATCACCCCCGAGTAGGGGGAATGGTTGTTGGTGCTTGTGTTAAGCTTATAGGTCGAGTCCCATTTTGTCAGCTTCCCTGCATATCCGCAGTTTAGCCCTATGCCATGAGTTCCCTAGGAGCCATTTGAGCAAGTTTAAGGACACTGAATCGTTCTCTTTGCAGATGGTGGTGACATTTGGCATGTCCGAAATCGGACCATGGTCCCTTATGGACTCATCAGCCCAAAGTGCAGATGTCATTATGAGAATGATGGCAAGAAACTCAATGTCGGAAAAACTTGCTGAAGATATCGACGCAGCAGTGAAGAGACTATCAGACAGCGCTTACGAGATTGCATTGAGTCACATAAGGAACAACCGTGAAGCCATCGACAAGATCGTTGAAGTCCTCCTCGAGAAGGAAACAATGAGCGGGGACGAATTCAGGGCAATCCTTTCAGAATTCGTTGAAATCCCAGTCGAAAATCAAGTCGCTCCTTCGGTACCCACTCCGGTCTCCGTTTAAGCAAAGAGTCTTTAACTAGGTGTACAAGTATTTGGTTCTGTATGCTACACACATCTTGTAATCTTTCACTGTAAGTAATTAGAAAATGTATACTGATTTGGATAAACTACTGAGGATGTCACTTTTATTTCGATTTTGTCTTATTTTTATCACCAAAATCTAAAAAGTTACATTCGGGTCACTTACGTTATCGAAATGTAACGATTTGGTCCTTGAATTTCTAATAATAATAACAGTAATTATGCCTTACAACATACTAATAATTGAGCTTCCATCCACCTTTGTTTATTAACCCTAGCAATAAACTCTTCAACTCTTTTATTAAGTTCATCAGCAGGCAATTCAACCACTTGTTCATCTTCAATAATCTCCCTTCCACTCTCTTCTGCAATATCTTCACATGTTGGTTCCTCCGCCGATTCGAGCTCACATGTAACCATTTCCTCTTTACACTCCTCCCCCTTATCTTCATTCAACCCAGCTTCGACTTCCCTAGCGCTGCTCCGACTCCGTTCGATATATTCGTCGTAAACATCACCACCTGCATGAGATTTTTTCGAACTGACAACCCCGGATTCACCGACGAGGAAGATGACAATAACATT
Organism: Abelmoschus esculentus; assembly: GCA_035048815.1. Taxonomy (NCBI): domain Eukaryota; kingdom Viridiplantae; phylum Streptophyta; class Magnoliopsida; order Malvales; family Malvaceae; genus Abelmoschus; species Abelmoschus esculentus. The sequence continues at coordinate 12,779,984 of JAUCBN010000001.1, forward strand.
AACCACTATGAACAAGCACTTAGGGCTGGAAAACGAAGCCCAAACACAAGGGAGGGAGGTTAAAAGGAACTGCTCCATGGATGAACATAGAGAAAGAATGTTGGAGAAGAAAAAACTGCAAGTGAATAACGTTCCAGCAAGCAAATGAAGGTAATTGTAATGAATATAAAACTGTGTTTTCATCTTCTTCTTCATTGCAGAGGATTTTTAGGTTTGAAAGAAGGAATTTGTGTTAGAAAATTCAACATATGTCTGAACATTTAACAAGGTGACAACATTGAGTGAATATATAGTGGTGGGGGAATAAAGATAGAAGGATATATTGGTGATATCCAAGAGATTCTGCACTTCCTTTTTTAAATTGCTGTTTTTGCATGAGAAGGTTACTTTATGAAAAAGGTAGGGTAAGGTGGCTAAGGAGGCGGATGAAAATATTTCATGCATTAACGGTATAAAATTGTGTTTTAGAGACATTTAATTTATGATTTATTAGTGGTTTAGTATGGAGTTTAAAGAATTTAAATTTTATTGCGTTTAAGGTTATAATTAATGTTTATCATTCAGAATTTAAGGTTAGCCAGTTAAATATTTTGAATAAGAAAATATGTATCTTTTTAGTGTCTTTATATATACTTCAACGCTAAAAAAATTAAACTTTACACTTTAAACCTAATTTTTAAATCTTAAATTCTAATATTAAACCTTAAAAATTAAATCTTAAACTCTCAATCATAAATATAAAACATTATATTTTATTCTGAGGCATAGAATATGAGCACAAAAAATAATAGAAGATTTTTATCGATTTAAAATTTATATTTTTAAGTTTAAATATATATATTTGTGTGATAAAATTTACACCGACAGAACATCAAATTTTACCTTTAATATAATTATACATATATTTATAATTAATTAAAGAAAATATATTATAATTAACAATCAATCAATTTATTAAAATAAAATATTAAATTCTTTAAAGAAAATTAGAGTTTGATTCACGATATTCTGAATAAAATTAGTTAAATTAAAAATAATTACCTTCGTAGTAAATTTATAAAATATTTAATTAAAAAATATCTACCAATATATATATATATATTACCTTTTGCATATGTATAGTGCAAGTGGTAAATGAGATGTAAAGGGAGATCAATTGCTTTGATTTTTTTTAAGTCATTAGGCATACGAAGCTGCTGGATTTTATGGTTCGGTGGGCGTCACTCAGTTTTTAATAATATATAACGGTCGATTAATCTAATAAAATAAAATATTAAATTTTTTAAATAATATTAAAATTTTAAATCTTTATATTGTAAATGGAGCAAAGGGTTAAAATTTTTAAATAATATTAAAATTTTATGGTTCGATGGGCGTCACTCAGTTTTTAATAATATATAACGGTCGGTTATCTAGTGAGATAAAATACTAAATTTTTTAAATAATATTAAAATTTTAAATCTTTATATTGTAAATGGAGCAAAGGGTTAAAAAAAATCTTTTCAATAATAAATATCTGTAGTATTCGATTTAAATTAATTAATAAATAAATTAGATATCGATAATTAAACGATGTATATAATATCCGCATCTCCCATGAAAATGCTATACACAGTTTTGTTGTATAAAGTTGGTTCAATGAATTTGTGACATTACATTATGTTATAGAAATGTAGTATATGAAACTTTGTTAAAGAAAAAAGGAATTTAAGTACACTATGGTAACGTATATGCCTTTTAGGAGGTCAGCAAGGAAGTTTCAAAGAAGGCTTTCGCCAATGTGACATAAAGCTAAGACAATATAAAATTATCGAATCAAATCATATTGATCGATTAAATTAAAAATTGATAATTTGATTAATGTTATTGTTGTGTATAATTAAGAATTGAAATATATTATAAATCGATAAAAATAAAAAACTAAAAAAATTTAAATTATACGAATCGAGTTTATGATATATTTTAAGATTTTTTATGTGGTATAAATGATAATTTAAAAGTATATAAACTAATTTAAAATAAAATTATAATTTAACGATAAATTTAAATTATTTAAAAATTTATAAATTAATTTAAAATAAAAATTATAATTCGAGAATATGTATAAATATTAAAGAGAATATTATTTCTTCATCGAAATCAACTTTATTTATTTGTTCAGAAAATACTGCATGCCTTTAGAATATATATTTTTTTCTCTCTCAAACACTTGATGAAATTCCTTCCTTAGCACCTAAGAGAATGCATAGGCTTGAAAAGGAAATTTTATTTATTTATTTATTTGCATCTCCTTTTTGGTACCAAATATTTGTATATATTTTTATTATTTTTCTTAAATTTGGTATTATAGTAGTGAAAAAAAATATTTTTTTCGAGAATGTCGCTTACAAGAGAAGCTCTTCATATTATCAAATTCAAGAATAATTAATCGATATTCGATATTTAAATTTAAAAAAGATAAATATATATTCCCCAAGATTTCGCTTTAAACACCGAGCACACCTCTATTAGTCTACAAAATATATTTCATTCACCACCAACATCACGCGATACGTTTTTATAAATAAATATCACATTAACAATTGTTCGAACGACATCGATATTAAATTTTACTCATCCCTTCTCAAGTTGACTCTAATTATCCAACCCATGATTTTTTTGTTTATTTAATAATTATATTTAAAATAAAATATAATTATTAAAATAATTTTAAATTTTATATTTAGATGTAAACATGTCATACATAATGGATGCATTTTTGTGCACATGAATACAGTATTAGCCCCAAAGCAGTAAAACATGGACTTGGCCCACTATCCAGCCCACCAATGTTAATAACAAGTTAGAATAATGGGTATAATTCTGAAATCTATCCTTATACTTCAAAAAAAACAATATTATAATCAACACTCTTCAACGTTTTATTTAATTTTTTAATTATCGATAAATTCGAATAATCATCGTCTATCATTTTAACGATTTTTTAAAAATCATCTTCTCCCTTATTCGAAAAGATGAATACTTTAATTTTTGACTTTTTATAATTCCATGACTAAATAAAAATATTATTAATATTTAATGACTAATGATATAATTTAATTTGGCACGGATTATTTAATTCGGTGGTTTAAAAAATGATTGTTATTTTTATCGGATTCAAACAGTAATTAACCCAACAACCACCTGTTTTAAAAGAAAACAAATTCTATTACCAATTTGTCTTTCTCTTTTCACAAACCTGAGAATCCATAGCCAAAACACAAAGTACCCCTTCGGAGATCTCAAAGGGTTTTATTAACTCTCGGTGTCTACGAAGTTGTCCAACCTTTCAACATAAATTCCCATCATTTTCCAGTGGAATCTTATTTTCCTTTACCCTGAAACAAATTCAGAGGTTTTAAAAGGTTTTGATAGAGATGTCAGCCTTTTCTTCAATACATTGCCCTCCTTCATATTCTTCATCAATAAATGGAGGCAAAAATCGAAGCTTTATTTTCTATGCTTCTCCCAGATTTTCTGTACCAGATAAAGCTAAGGTCTTTGTTCAATCCCCTGGAAATGCCCATCAAAATGCTGTACTCATGCAAGATGGTTAGTCAATTGTTTTGGTTCTAAAATCTGGGTTCTCTTAGTTGTGATGGACTTGCAATTTGTTGGACTTAGTCCCCCTCCCCTGTTTTGAATGCATGCAAAAGTCTGGGAAATCTGCATTTTTTTGTTTGGGATTGAGGAAAAGTCTTTAACTTGACTATCAATTAGCTTGAATCACAGTATCTTGAGGAAAAATTTATGTACCATATATGTGTGTATTGCTGATTTACAATTTGTTTGTTGTTTTCTTTCTTTGAATGCATTTAGAATTCTGTGAAATCTGTGTTTTGTTTGGGTTCAGTGGAAAAGATTTAACTGGATTATCAATTAGCTTGAATCCAATCATATAGTTGTTTTTTTCTTACATGAGCATAGCTATTAACTTCTACTTATAAGTTTAAATATCACACACACACACACATATATATATATGATATTGGTTTTAATGCATAGGTGCAGTGGCAGCAAAAGTGTCACCTGTGGAAAAAGAAACCCCTACTGAGAAACTGAAAGGCGACTTGTTGTCAGTTACATCTTCAAAGGAATGGGATGAAAATACAGGTTTTGATATCAATGAAAACGAGTCCGCAGTCAGTATCACGGTGGTGGGAGCTTCCGGGGATCTTGCAAAAAAGAAGATTTTCCCTGCGCTTTTTGCACTTTATTATGAAGGCGGTCTTCCTAAGGTTTAGATATTCCCCCCTAAAGTGTCACTTTAGTATGTCTTCGAAACTACTTGAAACTTTGATCCGGTGAATGATGTAGCTTAATTTATGTTCGAATAAATGTGGGTTGATTTTGTTGCAGCACTTTACCATCTATGGTTATGCGAGGAGCAAGATGACTGATGCGGAACTAAGAAATATGGTGAGCAAGACCCTTACTTGTAGGATCGATAAAAGGTGAACTATTTTCCTATCTTTTGTTTGCAACTTGAAGTTCGTAGGCATCCAAATGTGGATTTGATTGTGTCTTTTAATTGGTTATTAAACTTAGAAATGGGTGTGATATGTAAATCCAGGGAGAACTGTGGCAAAAAGATGGACGAATTTCTTAAAAGATGTTTCTACCATTCTGGTCAGTATGATTCTGAGGAAAATTTTGCACAGTTGGACAAGAAGCTCAAGGAGCATGAGGTAATGAGGTTTTTATCTGGAAAACTGGAATAGTGAGCGAATGCTGGCTTGCTGTTTATGATCTTTGTACAATGAATGTATTTGCGGGATAATGAGGGTTTCAAGTTTCAGACTTTTGAGTTATGCATTGTGCACGATATTCACTTGTTCCTCCATTTTTACAGATGAGTAGAAGAATTGTTTTATAATGCTTATATAGCAATGTGTTCTACGTATGGGGATTCTGCACATACCTTATTCTTCGTTTTTGTTTTGTTGAAAAGAATTATTTTAGCCGTTCTTATAATGTGAAAATTCATTTTAATTTTATGACACAAAATTCCTCGTGCAGGGCAGGAGGGTTTCTAATCGCCTCTTTTATCTATCTATCCCTCCAAATATTTTTATCAACGCAGTAAAATGTGCAAGCACGTCAGCTTCATCTGGTAATGGTTGGACCAGGGTAATTGTTGAGAAACCTTTCGGTCGAGATTCAGAATCTTCTGCTGCACTAACAAAAGCGCTAAAACAGTACCTAAATGAGGATCAAATATTCAGGTGCAATTTTCCTGCCTTTATTTGTGCTTGTTGTGCAGAGAAATTGAACCACAATCTGATCCGGTTTATACTCTTTCTACAGGATAGATCACTATCTAGGAAAGGAACTTGTGGAAAATCTATCCGTTCTTCGGTTCTCTAATCTTATTTTCGAACCATTGTGGTCAAGGCAGTTTATTAGAAATGTACAATTGATATTTTCTGAAGATTTCGGAACTGAAGGACGTGGAGGGTAATCTTCCATCTTTTCACGTTTTTTACTATCTAGCTAAAACAACGAAACACTTGATTTTTTTGCTTCTGTTGTCGTTTTTCTAGGTATTTTGACCATTATGGAATAATTAGAGACATAATGCAGAATCACCTACTTCAAATACTTGCTCTTTTTGCTATGGAAACACCCGTAAGTCTAGACGCGGAGGATATAAGAAACGAAAAGGTAACCTTATGCTTACTATCTATAGACGTAATAGTATGATCTTGTAGGTTGTATTGCATGTATCGACTGAATTGCTTACTGGTTGCCAGGTTAAGGTGTTGCGGTCAATGAGACCGTTACAACTTGAAGATGTAGTTATAGGCCAGTACAAAAGCCACACTAAAGGAGGAGTTACTTACCCCGCCTACACGGATGACAAGACCGTTCCGAAAGATAGCTTGACCCCTACTTTTGCAGCAGCTGCCTTGTTCATAGACAATGCAAGATGGGATGGGGTGCCTTTTCTTATGAAAGCCGGAAAAGCATTACACAATAAAAGGTAAATGGAATCGGTATGGAAAATTTCGATTCACATAGGTTGTAACTAGTATCCAGCATCGGATTATTTAATACGTGCTCGTTGCTAAGATTTGTTTCACCTCCAGGGCAGAGATAAGGGTACAGTTCAGACATGTGCCTGGTAATTTATACAACCGGAAATTCGGAACTGATCTTGATCAAGCTACAAATGAGCTTGTCATTCGAGTGCAACCAGATGAAGCTATTTATTTGAAGATCAATAACAAGGTCCCTGGACTAGGGATGCGATTGGACCGTAGTAACCTAAACCTTCACTATGCTGCCAGGTAAACAAGCTATTTATCTGTTTCGATGGTTATATTTATGTTAGTTATGCGGACGAAATGCTGTACGTAGTCGCTGTTTTACTGTTTAAATATGTCGATCGAAGTTCCTGCCGGTTCTACATTTCTTGTGAAAAGAAATTCTCCATACATAAACATATTTAATGTTTCCTTCATCGACTTCAGAAATGAAAAATGAGATTCCAAACTGAACTTATTGGCCTGTTGGGTGTAGATACTCGAAAGAGATCCCGGACGCATACGAGAGGCTTCTGCTGGACGCGATCGAAGGTGAGAGGAGGTTATTTATCCGAAGCGATGAGCTCGATGCAGCCTGGTCACTCTTCACTCCCGTTTTGTCAGAGCTCAAAGAGAAAAAGATTACACCGGAATACTACCCTTACGGAAGCCGTGGCCCTGTCGGGGCTCATTATCTTGCAGCCAGATACAACGTACGGTGGGGTGATCTCGGCGTAGAACAGTCATCCTAAGACTATTTCCGATACCGCCGTCGACATAGATTTTTAACTTTTACATGGTTTAGATTAATAAATTTAGAGTTCTTGTGTAAAAACAAATATAATGAACAAAGAGATGGATTTGCCTTTGCCACTTCTTTCTTTACTTAAAAGTCTTTATACCTAGAAGAAATGGTTTGGATAATAATTAGACACACTTATCGCCCCTTTTTTTTTTTCAGGAATAATGCAATCTCAAACAAAATTTTGGGAAATAAGAGTTTTGGCCTATATTTTAGGATCTACGGTGTAAGAGAAAATCGTCATTTACAAATGATGGTTTAAGTGAAGATACCATCCAGAGAAAATCGTCATTTATAAATGATGGTTTAAGTGAAGATACTATTAGTAGGTGGCGATTTTTCTTGTTTATAATATTTTTATCGATTTAAAATAAAGTATGATAACTTTCTCTTGCACTGTAGTTTTTATTATAAATTTCAGTTTTTTTAATTTAAAATTTTATTTTAATTAATTTAAATCGATGTTATTATATTACCAATTTTAATGAACGTGTCTTTCAATCGTATATTTAATTGTTTCTTGCCATCTTATTTAGATGTAGGTGAGTGGGACAGTGTGTAATAATGGATCATCCCTCGAGTCAGCTTTTGACTCGACCTACACATGGCCATGGGTGGATATCCACTGGATTTCTTAAGCATGGAGATTGGAGCATACATCGGTATATATATTTAGTGTATTTAGAGACGCAGTTAAGATTTAAAATTCAAAAATAATATATAAATATTTAAAAATGAAAAAATAAATTTAAAACTAAATTATTTTAAAAAGTAGTAAGACAAAAAAAAAAATCAACCCCACACTATCTACATCTGTTATCGGATGTATTGACTGTGAAAAGTTTTAGATTTTACAACCCTTTTAATTTTAAGATTTATAGATCTATCTTAAGATATAAAATTAAAAGTTTATAGCAATATATCAATGATTTAGATTTTAATATATAAGCGTTAAATTAAATTTATAAATTTAATTATAATGATTTAGAATTTAAAAATAATAGTTAAAATTTAAAGATTAATATTAGACTTTAGATTCTTAAGAAAACATATTAGATTTTTTTCTGCTATTTGTATATATCGATGTTGATATTAATTTAACTTTTAAAACAACCTTTTATTTGATTGGGCTCCATCAACCCTCCAGCATCTATTTTTCAAAACAAAATTTTGTCCGTCATAATTACAGGGGTTATTACCTAATTATGCTATTAATTTAATTTTTAATAATTTAAATATAATTATATGGTAGTATCTCAAGGCTACATAACATTATAAAAAAGATTAAAAATATATTTATATATTTGATTTCTTTAAATGAAAAAAAAATACTTCCAAATTTTTACTCATTAAAAAATTTTGTTAGCATATCGGTGGATTGAGTCCATTGTATGAAACTGTATTGGTTAGAGGGATATGCCATTGGTTAATGGCTAATTTTCATTTTTTTAATAAATTAATATTGATTACAGTAGTATCTGTTTTAGAATATAATCTCTATTATTTAATATTGATCGCTCAATCACTCTATTAACATCACTGGTGTTCGAACTCGTAATCTCTAAAAACATCAACCGTTCCTTTAATCATTTGGGCTAAAGAGCTCGTGCACTAACTTTCATTTTTACTCCTTCATAATATTAAATATTTAATTTAAACCTTTCTAACTATTTGGTAAAGTGGAAAATTAGTATTTTTGCCCCCTTAAAAATTAATTATTTAATCATTTTAATATATATTTTTAAAATTTTGACCTATCGATCTGAAGCTTATGAGTTCGAATATTATGAATAAAAATTATAAAACTTTTATAAAACTTTTACCCTTTATTTAAAATTAACTTGCATGGATGAAACTAAAAGAGGATAGATGATTTATGCCCAAATTAACTCTCACACATTTACAAATAAGGGTACATATTTAGTCAAATCGGTCGAGTAAATTTTTTTGAGTTAATCGAATTGAATTTAAATAATCGTATTTTATATAAATCACTTTATTTAAAAAATTATGAGTTGAGTATTTTTGTATAGAGTCTAATAATTCGATTTTTTAATAGATTTTTCTACATTTCTACTTATAGATTAAGCTTCTCGAACATGTGTCACCTAGATAAAATATACCTAATAAACATTTATAATTATAAAATTTAATAATTTATTTATTAATGTTTGATCTTAACTCTGTTCATACTTATTCGATCCGATTTCGAATATAATAATAGGTGTCTGTCATGCAAAATACTAATAGAAAAAGGGTTTTGTTATGTGGCTCCAGAAGTCTTCGTCCAATCAAGAGGCAGCCACCACCACCCAACAAACAACACACAAATCCCCTCATAAACCAAAAGTCTGATTCCAAAGCTTATTATATAACAAACTCACTCTCCCTTTTCTCTCTTTGTTTTCCCCAGTGCTAAAACAACACCAACCAACCATTTCTCTACGTCTCTTCATACATATAATTCCATCACCATTTGCCTCCTTTTCCATCCCTTTGTTAATATCCTCGTAGCAATGGATTGTTGGTCTCCTCCTTTAACTGTGGACGAAGAGTTTGAGAAGCTCGTCATTCGTATGAACCCACCAAGGTACAATAATCCTTCATTCAAAGTTGAAACTATTTTGATTTTTGGAGTCTTGGGGTTGTTTTTGTGTGTTTAATTCGCCTGAAATGGTGAAGTTTCAAGAGTTCTATTTGTTGTTTTGCAGGGTTACGGTTGATAATGCTACAAGCAGGACAGCAACTTTAATCAAGGTTGAAAAGGATTGAATTTTCTTGAGATTGTTTTTTTTTTCACGGTCGATTTTGTTGAGGATTTTCATAATTTGCAGGTTGATAGTGCTAATAAGAGAGGGAGTCTTTTGGAAGTTGTTCAAGCTTTAACCGATTTGGATCTTATAATTCGTCGAGCTTACATTTCTTCAGATGGAGACTGGTTCATGGATGGTATCAGATTATTGATTTTTGGACTCTGTTGGATGAATTTTTTTTTTCATTCCACTGATTTGGGTTTCCCCCCTTCAAATTGTTTGTTTGTTTGCAGTTTTCCATGTCACCGACCAACATGGCAATAAGCTATCTGAAGTTGATGTTGCTGAGAAAATTCAGCAGGTAATTCTGCAAAACATCCAGTTTTTTTTTTTTTAATTCATGAAAGTTTGGATATATGGCTGAATTTTAGACGTATGGTACTTGAATTCGGGTATGAGTGTCGGATATGGGATATGCGACACACATATCCTTTATTCATGTGTCGGACACGGATACTTCGAGAAAAATGATTTCTTTTTTCAACATTAACTTGAAGAGTTCACTATTCCCATTCTCAATTAGCCTTATTGCTGCCTTTTCTTTATGCTCCACTCTAATTTCAATCATAGATATTGTTGAGGAGTTTCTGTGTGAGGTAAATTGAAAATTCGAATGTTCTGTGTACTTATCTGGTTGCATGCCTCTATCGAGTCCGAGCCGAGCCTTCGTATTTTGTGTATCGATGAGCATTTACAATGTTGTTAGACAAAATAGTGGCAATGTTTGCTTTATGTCTGTACTGTGATGGTTTAGCTAGATGTTATGAGTGAGTCATGAGAGTTGCATATCAATCAGTCATTAACTCGGCATGTTTCCAGCAACTGGGACCGAGAGCGTACAGCTTCCGGTCCTTGGCAAGATCTGTGGGTGTTCAAGCTGCCTCAAAACAGACGATTATTGAATTGACCGGGAGAGACCGCCCCGGCTTGCTCTCGGAGATTTTTGCTGTTCTGACCGACCTTAAGTGTAACGTTGCCGCTGCTGAAGTATGGACCCATAATTCAAGAATGGCATCGGTTGTATATATCGTTGATGAGACAAATGGATTGTCGATTGACGATCCCGAAAGGCTAACGAAGATCCAGCAGCTTCTCCTCTATGTCCTTAAAGGGGATAGGGATAAGAGGAGTGCTAACGCTGCTGTTTCTGTGGGCTCGATGCACAAGGAAAGGAGGCTGCATCAGATGATGTATGCTGATCGTGACTATGATATGAACGATGCTAACATCGGATCAACAAGTGAACGGAGTAGACCGCAAGTAACCGTGGACAGTTGTGAACACAAGGGTTACACTGTCGTGAACCTGCGGTGCCCTGATCGGCCTAAGCTGCTCTTTGATACTGTTTGCACATTAACAGATATGCAGTATGTCGTGTACCATGCGACTGTCATAGCAGAAGGAGCAGAGGCTTATCAGGTTTCCCCTCATAAGTTTTATGTTAATTCATTTAGCTTAGTTCTTCATACATGTTCGTAGATTATAATCGACTTTGTCGATTGATAGGAATACTATATCAGGCACATGGATGGTTGCCCTATTAGTTCCGAAGCCGAGAGACAAAGAGTAGCTCATTGTTTAGAGGCTGCCGTTAAGAGGCGAGCTTCCGAGGTATGGCAACGGGAAATCCCAATTACATTTCTAGTTTATGATTCATTTTGCTAGCTTGTCATGTTGATATCAGTATGTTGTTTGCGATGTGCAGGGCATAAGATTGGAACTTTGTAGCGACGACCGTGTCGGCCTTCTATCGGATGTAACTCGTATATTTAGAGAAAACGGCCTTTCCGTCACTCGAGCGGAGGTCACAACAAGAGGTTCCCAAGCCATAAACACATTTTATGTGACCGATGCATCCGAGAGTCCAGTGAAAATCGAAACAATCGAAGCGGTCCGGAAAGAGATCGGCCTTGCTATACTTCACGTGAAGGACGAAGCGTACTCGAAATCTTCTCCGCCGCAAGAGAGTCGGATATTCTCGTTGGGAACACTATTCAAATCTCGATCTGAGAAGCTTCTTTACAACCTTGGACTGATATAGTCATGTTGTTGATGTTGGATTACTGTGTAGATTGTTGAATCTTGTGTTTAGACATAGCCATTTTAGCTTGTAAAGCTCCCATGTAAATACATTTCCCTTCATGTTCTTGAATAGTACTGTAAAAGTGTAAATACATTTGTTTTAGATTATTAATTAACGGTCGAATTAATATAAATTATTAATAAATAAATGATATTAAATTATAGCTAGTGCCTTTGATATGACTCATGAATTTAAGGTACACCGTACACTTACCCCCAAAGATTCCCTTAGTCAAAGTCACCCACATAAACTTTAAAATTCAATAATCAAAATAAAATTAAAAATAAAATTCAGTGATGATTTACCTAATTTATCCTATATAATCATCTCCATTCTAACATTTTACACCCAAGTTGATGACTATGCCTTCCAAACTCTGGAAGGACCTGATTGATATACATAAATGTTTTAAGCATTCAATTAAAATATTTTAAAAGTTTAGATTGTACTTTAGGGATTCTTTTGTAATTAACCCACTTTTCATTCGTTTATTTTCTATTTGTATCGGTGTCAGACTGTCACTCGATTTAGCTTGGTTGAGCTGCTCCCTTGCCTACCAGAATCTGTTCATGTTCCTTTCTATTTTTGGCCATCTCCTTGCCGATTAATTTGCTTTAACAAAAAAATTACAAACCCCGAATTCCAAAATTCATTAACATTATTCAAAGAGGAAAAAAGGGTATGTTCTTCTTTGATTCCCACGTTCCAGCAATTTTTGTGTGTAAATTTTCTATGTATGAATTAGATTTCTCGATTTGTTTTGTCGGTTTATTTGAATATAATTTAATTCATTGTTTCTTAATAATTTGTTAGTGTTTTAAGTCTCCGATCTACGTTGTTAGCATAGACAAACCTCTTTGTTTCTGTAACTGCACTGTAAAGTTTTGTTTTTCATGCTTTTTTAATATGAAACTGGGTTTTCTTTGAAATTACTGAAATCATTAAAAAATGTGTTGCTTCTTTTTGGTGATTGTAGAAAACGTAAATTGAAGAAGGAAGGATGTTGGGAATAGCAAGGCAAAAGGTTGTTTTTTTGGAAACTCAGGGCTTCTCCCCTATATATGAATATGACAGTTTTTTTGTTCTAATTTTATGACTTATTTTCTTTCAGATGATGGAGCAGTCATCGAAGAAGATCCGACCCGTGGCGTCGGTGTTGAGAAGTTACTCATCTGCTTCAAAACAGGTAAAAAAATCACTTATTTTATGGGTGCACTTCTTTAATTGTTTTGATCTTAATGGCCATGCTATTGGATGTCATTGTGTATTTTGAGTGTTAAGATTAATCCAATCAAAATGGAGTGGATGTGTGTATGATCTTAGGAGCTGCTCTGTAGGTTGCCTGCTTGTATGTGTTTGCCTCGTGCGTCCGTACACACACACACACACATACGGATATGGTTATGCTTGTATGTATTTTGTCCATGTATATAGTTAGCTTTTTCTTGCTGTTAATTTTAAACTGATTTTGTTATTGTTAATGTCTGCTGAAGGCAAGGCTTAGCTTTTTCCTCTGATGACAATTATGTGCAGATGACTGTGAGAGCGGCGTTAAACTCTGCTCTTGACGAGGAGATGTCAGCTGATTCAAAAGTCTTTTTGATGGGTGAAGAAGTGAGAAAATGTTAACGAGGATCATATATTTTTATTATTCTAACCAAATTTTCCGCTACTCTTTTTTGCTATTATTCCCATTCTTATGGGGTTTTTTAATTATAAAATGCAGGTTGGAGAATATCAGGGAGCGTACAAGGTTGACATTTATTGTGCAAGAATGAAATTCTTATTTCACCATCTTTAAAAGAGGCCATAGGAGGATATTTGAATGTCTCTGAGGATTGTCTTTTGTTTCTGTCTTTTTTAGATAACCAAGGGGCTGCTGGACAAGTATGGACCCGAGAGGGTTCTAGACACTCCAATTACCGAGGTTATTTTGTGCTGCCTTGCATAATATCTCTCTTTTTGTTCTTTTTTGTGAATTCCATTATCATTTGATCTAATGGTTAATTTAGAATCCTTGTCATATTTGCATGTATTGATGCCTTATAGTTTGTTATTGCAATTTTCTTTTCTCACCACAGTTTTTTATATCTTGTTTCATAGGCTGGTTTTACTGGGATCGCGGTTGGGGCGGCTTACTACGGTCTGAAGCCTGTCGTGGAGTTTATGACATTTAACTTCTCGATGCAGGTTCGAGAGTTCTGTCTTAAATCTCTGCTTACGTACACTTTTCTTAGGATTTTGTTTTCCATATTCATGTTGTGAAAAAGAAAAAAGAAATAATACGTTATAGCGTTGCTTTGTTGAAGACGACAATGTTAACAAATAACAATTGATATCCTTCTTAGTCTGTATGAATGAATATGCATATTTATGTATGCTAGAATTTTAAGATTTTTCCGACATTGTATGTGCTACTTGTAGGTGCACATTCTGATATCCAAGGTCTAGATCTAGGCATTATTTGTATGATCAAATTTTAAAAATTTAAAGCTGTGTGTCACTATCGCTCTTTACAATGGTAGTAAAGAAACAACTCTGGTTTCTCCTAAATCTGTTGTTATCGGATCTTTTATCTGATGCATTGTTTTCTTTGATCTGTTTTTCTTTTAATTCAGGCCATTGACCACATTATTAACTCTGCTGCAAAGTCAAACTACATGTCTGCAGGACAGATATCAGTACCCATTGTTTTTAGAGGTCCTAATGGTGCCGCAGCTGGTGTTGGTGCCCAACACTCTCAGGTTTTATTTCTTATTACTGTTGCTTGCACTGATTATGTGGCTTATTTACATTCATCTACTTTCTCTTGTCCGGAGAGTCCAACGAGGTTAAATTTTTAGTTACATCGTACTAGGTGTTAGGATTATTGTTTACTTGTTTCCATATTTAAGAAATCTAGCTGAGTTTCAAACGACTAAGAAGCTTGTTCGATTGTTTCATCTCTTGGTTACTTTTCAGTGTTATGCTGCGTGGTATGCCGCTTGTCCTGGGTTGAAAGTGCTGACACCATACAATTCCGAAGATGCTCGTGGACTGCTCAAAGCAGCTATCAGAGATCCCGACCCAGTTGTTTTCCTCGAGAATGAGCTGTTGTAAGTGAATTAGTAAACTATGACTCTTTCTGTATTGAGCAAATTTTACTGCCTGGTGCTACTTCGGTAATATTGTTCTGCTTCAGATACGGTGAATCATTCCCGGTTTCTGACGAAATTCTGGATTCAAGCTTTTGCCTTCCGATTGGAAAAGCTAAGGTAATTCTTTGGTACCCTAAAATTTTCCATCGATTCTGCTATAACTTAAATGAAGTTTGCATTTTAATACATATACATATATAGTTTTAAACCACTACATTTTAACAGATAGAGAGAAAAGGGGAGCGTGTGACTATTGTAGCTTATTCGAAAATGGTGGGCTATTCTCTTCAGGTATGGTATGTCTTGTATGCAATATCTGTTTCGATAGGCAAATGCCATGGAGCCATGGAGAAGTGCGGAGTATGTTTAACCCGATGCATATTGGTATTTGTTGCCGCTGTGCCTTAGGTGGGAGCTTCATTTATCCCATGTTATCAGCTACCAATATAACAAATAATTATCATTTATTTATATAGTACTGATGTTTTGGCTTGCGGGGTTATCAACTAAGAGATTGTTTGTTGTTCAGGCAGCTGAGATACTCGAAAAGGATGGAATTGATGCCGAGGTAAAAATTATAACTCAAAAGTTGTGCAAGACCTTAAAAGGCTCAAGTTTATTTGCCCATTCTGCTGAGAAATGCAATGACTGATCTTCATTAAATACAGGTCATAAATTTGCGTTCAATCAGGCCGCTGGATCGATCCACGATTAACAACTCGGTCAGGAAAACCAACAGGTTGGTCACAGTCGAAGAAGCATTTCCACAGCATGGCATTGGTGCTGAAATATGGTTCGAGTTCTTTTCTCTTAAAACTTATTTAATTTCTGCTTTGCGTTATAATCTAGCACCTTGTATATATTTACAGTGTACTTTGTTTGTAGTGCTTGTGTTGTGGAGGAGAGTTTTGCATATCTCGATGCACCGGTCGAGAGAATTGCTGGAGCTGATGTTCCTATGCCATATGCAGCAAATCTTGAGAGAATGGCGGTACCACAGGTGATCCCATTTCTCCCTTCCCTTCTACAATCACCATCAGATAGATATAGATAAATTTGATTGATTTATGAATTGTGAAGGTTGAAGATATAGTCCGAGCTGCAAAGAGAGCCTGCTACAGATCGGTACCGTAGGCTGTTGCCGCTTAATTGAAACCAATTCGAGCAGCAAACTTGTTTTTCTAATACAGGTTAGTGTCAATGCTGGCCCCTTGCATCATCTTATATGTATCTATAATCTGCAAATGGAACACGCACAGTTTCAAAATTCTACTGTCAGGTCCCGAGTGCATTCTATGATAATCCTATGGCTTAATATACGACATGGTCCCTGAATTTGACACTTCTTTCTAATGTGGTACATATGTCCCTTTTGTCCGATGTGATGCCTGAATTCGACAATTTTAACTTGTGATGATGTGGTATTTTAACAGCCAATTAGGTTGTGACACTTGTCAAAAACACCACGTTATCATGTTAATATTGTCATTCGGGTATCACATTGAGTACAAGGGGAAAAACAGGTACCATATTAGAAAAGTGTTCAATTCAGGTACGGAATCGGATAAAATAACAGTGGCAGGTCCGGGTTTGAAACCATATATTAGGTGAAATTATACATCCCTAAGTTAAACCCCATGAATCTATTTTTCAGGAATGAAACCCAACACTGTTGGGAAGGAGCTGCATCAGTTTAATAATAAGTGGGAGGAGATTGTTAGAAATTTGGTGACATTATTGATCCTCTGGATAAGATTTCTGTTTTGTTTCTCATTTTGGTGTAAAGAGCTCTCTGAATTCCGTTGAAATGAAGTTCTGATTAATATTAGATTTCGGATTCGATTCCGAGCAATTCCTATCCTCTTCTCTGCATTCATAACTTTAATTCGGTCCTTTTTAGTTTGTGTTTTTTAGATTCCGGTATCGGTACAAACTGCATCCGTGAAATCTGTTAAATTATGTTATTAGTCTCTATATGATGTGGAAGTTATATATTTATCTTTATGTGTAACACCTAAAGAATATAATTTCGAATTATACACTCTCAATACATCAATTCGGATGCGTATCGATTCGGATGACGACATCTACACCGAATGATAAACAAAATATAAAGAAGTAATACAAAGATGTTGTGGAGTAATATAACACTAAAGCTAGCATTCACTACATATCTCTGCTTGTCCAAGATCCCTAAAGAATATTTAACAAAGCTTTCAAAATCAATTCTATCTCCATTCCATCACATATTGAATATAGGATTTATAATAACCTAACCTTACATTCTTATTAATTTTTTGTTTACATTAATCCATTAATTGGACAAGTTTTTCATTGGGTCCATTCAGTCGGTGGTAGTAAAAAATATTGGCAATTTTTTAAACTTGATCCCTAAACTTAGAACCTATGTCATATTTTAGTCATTAAATTTAAGGGTCAAAAAGTAAACTAATACTATACTTATATTTTATCTAAATTTCACATTAAAAATTATTTATTTTTGTTAACATCTCATGTCATTAAAGTAAAGGTTCAATGATAGAATGGTAATACATCGATAACTTAAGTGATCAAAATACAATTTTTTTGAATTTCAGTGAACAAAAGTGAAGGAAATAGTAAGAAACTTGAATTTGATGGAACAAGCAAGCAAGCATAAAATACTTGGATCATACAGAAAATGTTAAACTACACGTTTAGATGTAACAAAAGAAATATTTACAGCAATGCGTGCAAAGATCACTCACTCCCACCACACAGCTTTAATCCTCAGGAGCACCCATAGCCCTCACAAATTGACCTTTCACTCGTTTCCGTGTATCCGCTCGTGCCTTCCTCGATTCGTATCGAATGTGTTTATCATATCTATTTGGACAACAGATCAAATAGATTGTTAACTACAGGATGATATTTCGTTATAAATCCTTAACACAACTTACAATGTTCTAATTGAGTTTTCAAAAGTATTAGTACTGTATCAGTTAACCGGTAAGTGTGTGGATTTTTATACCTTCGTGTTTTCTTCTTCTCCTTGTAACGCTGCATGGCATTGCCTCTGTTCTGCGCAAGCAACTCGCGATCAGCCTTACTGATTGATGTTGGTATTTCTTGCTCAACCGGCCTCACAAGGAAAGGCTGTTCGGGGAAGTTGACATCATTGGAACTGCTAGAACCTCTGTGTTTACCAGAAGCTGAACCTGATGATGGCTTCGGTATTGGTAGATTGTTGCTCTCGGATGTGCCTGGTCCACTTGCCCCGGGATTATACAGGTCCTTCTGCATTTTCAAGTTCCAAAATCAACACCCAGAAGAGCCTTTAATGTAAGCAAAAGAAAGTTACACATACCATATCTATGGGAGTAGGAGGTGCAACAATTTCCAATCAATTTCCAAATTTATTTGGTATCAAACAAAGATAACAGAGTGTTATCACCACCCAATGACCATTTTTTAAGCAATGTCTGACCCGATTCAATTCTAGAATAATCAACACTAATGGGACTATCGGATACTTGAAGATCAGGAGGTTCGAGATTATGTTTCTCACCCACTGTTAAACTCAAAAAAGTCATATTGACTTTTGTTGTTGTTTACCCAGGACTCCACTTAAGCCATAATTGAGCCGGATCGAACCGAGGCATAAAAAACTCTCCAATAAACCATTTTCAAGGCTTGAACTTTGGTTTTCAAGTGTCAACCGCAAGTTTCAGTCATGGCTCTAATAGAAGTGTGGCGATAAAGGATATATTAAATTTATGTTTCTCGCCCGCATGCTAAATTCTCAGAAAACTCCGATAACGATCTAGATGTTAATAATTGAGCATGCGAAATTATGAAGATATCACAAGACAAGATGAATCATAACACATTCGAGAGAATAATGGAAATGGGAAATGAACATACATTATCGTGTGAAGTCAAATCGTGTTTTGGAGGGTATCCCAGCAAATTTGCATTGGTCAAAGGCGTCTCTTTCATGAGTTGGTTGAAATTGTAAATCAAGAAGCCTGTATCGCTTCCACCGTACCCAACTTCATCTTCCAATTGAGATTGGCTGCACTCTTCTTGACCCCTCAACCGCCCGAGCTTAAAATCCCAAATCTGTAATCAATTCGAACAGACTTATCGTTGCTGTTTCAAATTGCTGAAGTTAGCAACATTGAACACTTTTTTCATAAAATAAAATAATTTGTCAAAATTGGTACCTGTAGGATTTGTAATTTAAGAACATGTGAAATTAATTCAATTGTATAACATGGTTAAATCGTAATTCATATACAAATAAGTAACAAAAATCAACCCTTCAACAATTTATCCGCAATAGATTAGCAAAAATCAGCTATTTAAGTTCATGTTTGCAGAGGGATGAATTTATAATTAGAAAGTACCTGGGGAGCTCGACCGTTTGTATTACCATTCAACGCCGCATTTCCTTCATTAACAATGTGTTCGCTCTCTAGCGTTTGCATCATCCGCAAAGAAGTGATCAGAGCCGGCGTTTGCGTCTGCTGTGGTGGCGACGGATGTATAACTTTTTGTTGAGTCAAAAACCCGACGCTCGGTTCGACGTACGACGCTAGAGTTTCCTCACCTCCACCGTCATCGTCGGCGAAACCGCCGTCCATGAAATTTCTTTTCATCAGCTCCACAAGCTGCTTATAAATAACTTGTTTGCACTTCCCGCTCCCGCTACTTTCCTTCTTCAACGTCTCCACGGAGCAGCCAAAACTCTCGTACGGAACCATCATTTCTAGCAAACCAGCCTCGTACAACCACGATTCCACCTCCGGAATAATAAAATCCTGCTGACACATGTTCCAGCTCCGATCCGAGGCTTTCTTCTCTTCCAGATCGAATCCCCATGCCGAAGCCAACTCCAGAGCCGACGGACAACCAGAAAACCCTTCCACGAGGGTGCGATCGTGTGACGCCGACACGGAGCAACTACCGTGAGCGTCCCAATCACACTCTTGACAAAGCACCAGATTATCGGTCCCGCACCTAACCGAAACCGGTTCGTTCCCGCAATTATCGCAGATCTGAGACCGTACGTGCTTTCGAGAGAGCAGGTTCGCCGAGTGAACATGCTGGTCGCAAAACAAACAGAGCTTCGCTGAGTCAGCTCGGCAGTAAAGAACCGCCATTTGTTCATCGCAGAAATCACACGGCATGGCTCCCTTACCTGGTGGAATAACCATTGTTTCTGTGATAGATAAATAAAACTTCGAGAGAGAAATCAAACCCTAGCCTCGCTGTAGAAGATGAAGATGAGAAAACACAGCAGACAAGCAGAGCAGAGATAATCAGATATGAGATTTATTTTCCAGTTTCTTATTCAATGACTAAACAGATTACTATTTGTGTAGGGCAGTTTGCTGGGTAATGAGCACATGCAAAGCATGGGGGAAGCAAATTTGATTACAGGTTTGACTATGTGATTATGGGATAAACTAACTTTTAGTCCTTTTAACTTGATAAAATGTTACAATTTGACCCCTACGTACATAATACTGAGCTTCACAACTTTTCACTTTTGATGACGTAGCGCATGATAAATTTTTAAATAAAACTTGAGTTATAAAATAAAATTTAAATAATTTAAAATTTTTTAATAATTAATAAATTGTTTTTTAATTTAAATTAAACCATTTAACTTTAAATAATATATGTATATCGCATGTGAAAAATATAAATATATATATTATGTGAGACAAGATCGAGTTATACAGTATAAAATTTAAAAGAGTTTTACACTAATCTATAATCATTGGATGAGTAAAATAAATGGATGAGATTAATGGGAGAAAATGAGAAGACTATCACTTTAAAAAATATTTGTCATTTTATCTCTATTTTTTTTAATGCATTTAAAAATTTTGGTTTGCGCTCTCATACTATAACAAAAATTATGAAAAGTTATTACCATTATAAGTGTTTCTTTTCGCGTAATTGATTATAAATATACTGTATTATCTTCAATTTCATTCTTAATAAAAATTTTATAACACTAACTATATTTTTTCTTAAACTTTAAACCTTTATACATATAGTATTATCCCCTTAACAATCCAATAAATGATTAACAATGATATCTATTTTATTATAGTGCTCAAGATCAATAATATAAATTTAATAAATCAAAAAGAATTAATAAATTATATGATTATAACATTATTAATTTGTAAAGGTTTTTATCGTAATACATAAGTAATTCAATTAGAACGTTTCAAATTTAAGGACTAATTTGTAATGATGGTCGTAGGTTGGTGATGTAAGATTGAATTAACCATTTTAAAACCGTTTCCGTATAAGGGTATAGATACTGCAAGTGCAACCGACTGAAAGGATCTTGGGGTGCACAAAATATCTTTCACCATTTTCTGACATGGCGTATCAATATAAAGTAATTCAATTTGACTGTTACCGCTTTTTATGTATTAAAATATTTTATTTTTTAAAAGACAAATAGTTTAGGTTTTGCAAATAAATATCCAGTGGTGGCTCACATTGCAATTTGTTAAAAATACTTTAAATCTTTTAAGTATTAATAAATTAATAATTAAATAAAAAAGTACTTTATTCTATTTTTAAAATATTTACAAATATATTTTGTGTATCAATAAAATAAATATTTAAAAATTTAACAAATGATTTTAATAAAATAAATACGGTTTTTATTTTAAGAGATTTAGGTTTATATATATACAAAGTATGTAAGTCTTATTAAAAAGTTAATTTTTTAAAATAAATATTAATATATAATTACACCTACTGACAAGCCTCAATTAAGATTTTTTTTTTACTTTTTAATTCTTTATATTTTAAAAATAATATAATTATAATTTTTTATCTTTAAATTTTAACTCTATCCTTGATCGTACTAATATATTTTAAAAAAATTTAATTAAAAAACTTATAAAATGAGCATTGAGCAATAATAATAAATTAATAAAATCAATTGATTGTATAAATAAAATAATAAATTTATAACATAGTCTGTAAATATTGTAAAAAAAATAACCGATAAAAATTAGATACAATGACATAAAAGTAACCAATAAGTTTCCATATCTGTTGTATATAGCATGAGAGAACCTTGTTGTAAATGATACACGAGAGTAAACTACAAAATAAATACCTGATTTTGGGTTACTTGTTGTTTTGATCTCACAACTATGAGAAGTTACACATTAGTCATTAATGTTTAAGCGTGTTCATTTTATACAATTGTTGGTTTCGATTGAAATGCCGACGTAACGATCAACTTAGTCATCGGAGTAGTGTCGACCATACCGACCCTTTTGAATCGGCAACAGCCGTCAATCAATCCAACAATCGATCATCGCTCGATGTTAGAAATCGATGCCATTAATAACCTTCTTCAACAGCTTGAAGCTGTTGAAATCGGCGGTCGAAAAGCAGCTTCAGTATTTTTTTAATACACATGTTACAGACAGATGACAAGAAAAATTCAAGGCCCTGCAGCTAGACCCGGCCTGGTCAACTCTAAGACCTGGTCTCTTGAGCAGTTGAGCTTGTTATTCAGCTTCGAAACGACACCGTAGCTTTTAAGCAGTCAAAACAATAGAAGAAAACGCATGTCGTTTCATTGTCGCTTGAAAAAGCATTAAAATTTCAGAGAAGGGAAACTGTACTCCCACCGAAACCCTACGAAATCAAATAAGATCCGAAAATGCTAAGAGCTGCAGGGAGAAAATTCTCACCTCTTCCATGGCGATCGTCCGCCGCTCTTTATCCGCACAATCGAACTGCCGCCTCCGCCGCCCAATCTGAATCGCCTACCATTTCCAGATCGGTTCCGTCTCTCTCTCCTTTCTCCTTCAATTCGCAGCTTCCGAATCTAATCAGAGGTCAAGTTTTATCCATTTTATTGTTTGCCTTCGTAATTTGTAGATTACTGATTGATTTCTTCTTCATTGTTCCTCCATTATTCTTATCGATGAGATAGTTCGTTTATCATATGCTGGATTTTGTTTAATTATTTAAAATCATATTCATATCTGGAACACGAATTCGAACCGAATTTGGAATGATATGCACTGCTTGCATTTGGTAGTTTTTGATGTTGACGAAGTTAGATCTTTATCATGTATGTTATCCGTATGCGCAGATTAACCATTCATTTTAGAAAGCTACATTGCTTTTGTTCTTGATATTCAATGGAAATGCAAGTAAATTATGTCAAGTTGTTATCTGCTTTCTGCTCTATTGTAAGTACCTTTTGTAATAGCATTTGATGTCGTTTTACCTTTTTCCAGGTTTATCTTCGGATGCCCTCAGCCGAGGACATGATATGGGAATGATCTCAGATCTCCCTGCTACTGTGGCAGCTGTGAAGAACCCTACTTCAAAGATCGTTTATGATGAGCATAATCATGAGCGGTTTCCACCCGGTGACCCCAGCAAACGTGCTTTTGCTTATTTCGTCTTGACTGGTGGCAGGTTTGTTTATGCCTCTTTAATCCGTCTTCTGGTCCTCAAGTTTGTTTTAAGCATGTCTGCCAGCAAAGATGTCCTTGCCCTTGCTTCCCTTGAGGTTGACCTTTCTAGCATAGAGCCAGGAAGTACCGTTACTGTCAAGTGGAGAGGGAAGCCTGTTTTTATCAGACGTAGAACCGACGAGGATATCAAGACGGCTAACAGCGTCGATGTTGCATCCCTTCGTGACCCACAGGAGGATGCAGTCAGGGTTAAGAATCCAGAATGGCTTATTGTGGTCGGTGTTTGTACCCACTTGGGGTGCATTCCCCTGCCAAATGCTGGTGACTATGGTGGCTGGTTCTGTCCATGCCATGGTTCACATTATGATGTTTCCGGTAGGATCCGCAAGGGCCCGGCACCATACAATCTAGAGGTACCCACATACAGCTTCTTGGACGAGAATAAGTTGCTAATCGGGTGAGAATTAATGCCGAAACTCTCTTTTTATTTGTGGAACGAAATTCTTGATGCAAAATTGTCATAATAGATTTTTTTCTCTGCACAAGAGGATTGCACATTGGATTTATTCAGTTATTCTGGATTTTTTATCTGTTGTTTTCTTGAGGCATTGGTTCTTTATAATAAAAACAAGATTTCTTGAGCATTTTCAATTTTAATGATACTTATGCATATCATTTAGAAATTGGTGTTGTATTGGACGGAATAATGTCTTTCTCTATTGTGTAGGTGGAGTATATATCGGATATTGATAATTGAATACATCTTGATACTCCACCCAGACCAAGTGATAAGGCAGCCATTGTTGCATCAGGCTGTTTGGATGCACTGCTAACAAGAGCATAAGTTTTTCCTGTCACGTTGAAGCAAATAGTAAACTAGTCAGAACTAGCTTCTTTTATATCAAAACATCAATGCAAACATTCAACTGAAAAAGGATAAAAAAATGTATAGTACAGATAAAACCTAAAGTAAGATCCATATAAGATAACATACCATTTGAATCTGTAAAACTGCCGAAATTTCCATCCGAATCGAGCTGAAGAGTAACTACTACTTGGCCATTAATTTTCAGGATGCTGCAACAAACACAAACATTGGAATTGCTACATTAAGTTCAAAATAATCAAAAAGATTAAAGAGAATAAGCAAAGCAAGGAACTGAAAGCAGTGAAATGAGTACCTGAATCAGGAAAAGTTCCGTAGATTCCGATCGACGAGCTGTTGAGAAGAATCTTCTTCGAATTCTGGTGGAGGTCTATAAACGTTTACTTCAGAAATCATGCTTTTTCAAAATCTGAATTCAAACAATCAACACTTGCATATTCAAAACAAAAAACCTTCTATTTTTTATTACAATAATAAGAGGGGAAAAGAGAATAGATTGTAAACGATAACAGAAACAAGCCAATTGGAATGTACGGGAGTGGCGGGTTAGGGTTTGCTGAGGGAGTGAGTTTTCAGGGAAATTGGACCGGGAATACATTAAGTGAAATCTGACGGATCATAGATCTCTCTTGTCATCTGACGGTTGAAATTGGTTATGAATATATCTTGAAGCATGAACTGGATGTGATTAGCCGTAAACAATCAATGAGTAGCTAGTGAGCCCTCTTCACATAATTATTAAGCCGTAAACATTCACAATGTCAAGGATTCTGGCATTCACTTGCAAAAGGGAGTGACCCTAAACGAGGGTGAAGTTTAAACCACCCTCAATTCAGACCATATTGTCTAACCTGAAAATTGCCAAAAATATATTGTACAAAAACAAAGCAAGATCTATCGATCGTCTAAATATATTTCAATCCAGAGATGTATTGCTGTCTAGAGAGTATATACTGGGTCACGGAATAAATAATGCCTAACAACCCCAACACCCTAATCTTAACCAAATCCGATATCACGATGGACGGCAGACTGAGAGGCAATGTTAGCAGTGGCGTAGAATCTGTTGTCTTAGAATACGTCCAGACGAATCGGTTGAATAGGATGTGGCTAGGGAATGTGAGGATCAGGAGAGCTAGATTCTTGACTGCGAAGAACCAACCAGGACCCCCGATTTCCATGCCCCACCCAGTATTTCCGTGCCAGACATCTTCCCATATGCTGTATAACGAGGTTATGACCAAATAGACTGATATGGCCACTGTAACGGGGAAATACCTCTGTTTGTCCCCGAATCCGGCAATGAAATCAGAGTCCTGATTGAGCAGAAGTAATATGGGAGCCAGGAAGAATATTGCCTGATTTGAGCCACCTGTGAGATTAATGTTTAGGATCAGGCATATAGCAAAGCACATCACGGTAGCAACATTACCAACCGCAGGCATCCATGCCCCTTCAGCAGCCATCCGTTTAATTGTGAAGGATGAAACGGAAGAGGCACGGCGTTGTTGCATGAACCTCATTCGTGGAGGGAAACCCACTGAATTGCTTTGACCAGACTGATTATGTCTAACTGGACCCCTCTCGACAGTCTTTTCCCTTATAAGTGAGGCAAGTTCATATTTTATTTCCAAAGCTATAAGCATAAAGATTGCTGCATACAGACCAAGAAGAGATGTTCTGGCCCCCTCAACAGCCAGAAGAGTTGTAAGATTCCTCTCTTCCTCTCTGGTACCATCAAAGTCGTTTTCTGCAAGGAAGCTTTTAATTCTCACTTGACCTTCCAAAAGGTAAGTCACAGGAAATAGTGTAACAAGGAGTGCAAACACCCATGGTAGGACCTTCGTGCTGGAAGCAGATGGAAAATGGGTGAATACCACAAAAACAGATGAACAAACCATTGTTACAATGATGAGGGCATGAAGGAAAGCAGCTTGCAGGAAAAACTCGGCCGAAATGTAAACACCGAGAGCAATACCCATCGCAATGGCATAAAATGTTCTCAACTCCACAACATATTTAATGGGTATGACGGATGTTGCAGCAGCTAACGTGAGAAGAATTGCCAATATAAGTAGCCATGAAGGCCAAGTTGGTTTCGATGCTATAAAGCCATATATGGAAATATCATCAGCAGATTGACGGGCAGCTCTGATTATCTCAGATCGGTAAGTCCATGATAATGGAATTGGTGGTTGCATCAGGATAAACAAGAGACCTGCTGCCACCACCAATAAAATGCATCTCTTTGCAGACTGCACAAACAAGAATAGAATAAAATCAATGCACTACACTCTGTAAAGAAATAAAATACTTTGTTATACATTATTTACAACTATTGAAGCATAAAACTGCCATCACTTCTTATTCATGTTCAAAGATCATCAAAAACTGGATCAATTATGATATTCAACTAAACAAGATAAAGCAAAAATATCGGATAGTTTAGTTTCTTTCCCAGCTCAATTATTAGTCAGAAGTTTGTCCATTTAGAGCTTTAGGAGGAAAGAAGGTATTTGAAGCATGAATGAACAATAAACAACTCCTTTTCTAACTGGATAAAACTAGATTTTTAACGGATAACAACATAAGGATATTTCATGACAAATAATAACATAAAAGATACGTGGGGGAAAAACAGAATGTATCCATACCATGACATGAGAGAAATGCAGAGCAACTATGGGTACACAGGCCAATCCTGTCAAAAGGATACAAAAACCTACAAGTAAGCCATCAGATGGAGGTCTACCATGCCACCATTGCAATGCTTCAAAAATCGTTTCACGGCAAAGCCATACTGATAATGCAACCACGGCAGCATGTGCATAGCCTTGCCAGGTTTTCATCTTCGATGCTGTTCTCGACTTATCCCTTCAAAGTTTATAAAGTGAACAAAAAGAAAAGGAGGGGGAAAACACGCCATTTCAATTTAAGAATTAGAGAGAAAGTGAGAGATGAAATGCTTACCTGTAAAGAAGCAATGGAGGCGAAATAGCCAATAAAAGGATAGCCGACACCCACACAACAGATTTTGATGTAAGAAACAACATAGAAAGCTTTGAGGAATAAAGGCAAGTCAAAATCCAAACTGCTTTGGGTCCAATTCGATGATCCACAGATAGTCGTCGCACAAGTGCAAATCCAATCATAGTTGTCAGGATAACCATGTAGCTTGGATACATTACATCATCATCCAATCCATAATAGTATACGCTTGAGTAAGTAAAAAAACGATTCTCAATATAGCATAGTAGCAATGCATGGCTGATCAAACTGGCTTCAGTCAAAAAATGAAGTTTTGACGGAAGAAGTGCTAAACCTGGAATAGCAATGGCTAGAACAACATCTGCGACAATAAGCTTACAAAAGGATTTCAGGGACATGCCTGCCAACCATATATTTAAGTTCCAAAAATTATGCATCACAAACCACATGACCATCAAGCTCCCAAGCACAAAGAAGGCAAAATACGATGGGAGGCTCTTCTTTGTAAAGAAACGAGCCAAGTAAAAGCCAGCAACTGAAGGTAATGGAATAAACTGCAAAAAAAGTAAATACCACTAAAACTTCTAAACATTAAAATAAGAGTTCCTTTATTATCTTCAGTATCAACTATTTTGCCTCACAATTAATGAAAACAATAATCAAGATTCAAGAGGTAATCATTCTAGAGCAAAATCCAAGCTACCAAATTCTCACTGCGATTCACTCCAGCCGTGGAAAATCTAGTAGAATGAGTAATCACTAAAGATGAACTGTATTATCTTCTGGTGCAAAGTTAAGTCCAGCAGATTTTCTAAATTCCAACTTCCACAAGTGCACAGACAGCATACCGTAATAAATTTCAAATGCCTATTGTTCAACTTGCCATGCTCGTCTAAGTACACTTTAGGACACAACATACAGAGTGAAACATGACCGGTGGCCAAAACAAGTGAAGAATAAAAAAGTTATCATATAGCATGATTGTGCATAAAACAGTTACTAAGTTGATTCATTTCAAATAAAGCAACAAAAGAACAAACATACCAGTATTGGAAATCCAACCACAATTGCACCAGCAGCACTGACAACAACAGCCAAAGAAGTAAAGGCCAATGAGCTAAATGCATCGGATACCATTCCCAGTGCATAAAAACCAGCTCCGGCAGCTCCTCCAAGCATGGTAATGGTGACAAGAAGATAATTTAGTGGTGGCGGCACCTGAATGTACCTCCCAAAGGAACGAAACACAACTCTAATCTCAAGGCAAATCACAACAACAATCAATGCAATTGCACCGTTGACCAACTGTATGCTACGCAGCTGGAGATTATTTTTCGTGACCCACCACAATGCCCCTCTTGTTGAAGCATATAATTGGAACAAGAAAGGAATAAAGAAGAGAAGAAGTAAATCACTGATGGAAGCAGCAGACGAGAACATCACAGAGTAATGTGAAGCGATATGGAAAAGGAGAGGAAAAAACAATAAATTCAAAGTATGGAGACAACTCTCGAGTGGACCAAGAATCAAATTATCATCAGGGACTTCTCCACCGTGGTACTTAACTTCTTGTTTGGTTTTAAAAGAGGAAACTCTAGGAATCGCGAAAACCCAATAGAAAACGCAATTGAAAGCCATCAGGTAGTAAGAAGCATTGTTCATACCAACAGCAGAGACGGTAGCCCAGGTAAAGATCGTAGAGGCTGCAAAAGGAACGCAAGCAAAGAGAAGCCGCTCCAAAGCCAAAACAATCGAAGGGTTTTCAATTTGAATCCACTTGAACTGAAGCGAAGCCCATGCCCCGATGAGGAAATTCGTTTCGGCGCAAAGAAACGCCGCGATGACAGAGAGGGGAACTGAGTTCAATGTATAGTAAAGCGAAGCGCTGAAGAAGAAAGCGATCTGAGCAGCGATGAGAGAGAACCAAACGCCGAAGAAAGCGCCGGATTTGAAATTGAGCAAATCAACGATGTAAGCGATCATGAGCCCCAGTGTCAGCGCCGCGACGACGGGGGTGCCACCGAGGTCCAGGAGGAAAGCGGCGCATGGGACGAGTGCTATGGCGAGTCGAGCGTTATGGGCGAAAGTGGAAGGGGAGAAGCGGGAGTGCTTGAGGGATCGGGAAGAGGAAGGGAAGTTGGATTTGGAATTGGGGTTATGGTCAGGATCAGGATCGTCGGAGGAATGGTTGTTGGTGAAGGAAGAGAAGGAAGGGGCGCTGATCGACGACGAGATGTATGGGTGAAAGGAGCGGGATTGGAGCTCCTGCGGCATCATTTTCGCCGGAACGAGCAGGTACGGCTGTGTGGGGTTTTAAGGGTAGACTGTAATAAACAAAGGAGAGGGGTAAGGGATGGATATGAAAGAGTAGATGGCCAGATCATAGCAGAGACGGTTTCATGAACGGGCCGAATCGGGTCGGGTCCAATCGGATCGTTAAACAAGTTTTATTTGAAACCAAATCACAGATAATGTTCACAATATAAGTTTATATAAAGAGATGTAAAACTCATGCAATTTCATGAACTAATCAAAGCAAAGGCGTTAATCAAATTCATTAGGCAGCAAATAGAAAAATACGAGAGATTATAATATCATAGGTCCGGTTTATCACGTTATCCGTGGTCCATAGTTAATAAAACCACTCATTCCGTCATTAATCAGTCATATAATTAATATAATTTTTAAAAATTATATTTTTAAAATGACATGAAAATTATGATTCAAGATTTATTGATTGAAAAAAATGAATTGAAGATTAATGATGAGGTAGGTGATTATTATTGGATGAGACCACGGCTAATATAGTAGGCCAGACCCATGATATAATTTCTCGAAAAATACGGACATAAACACGTGACCATGACAAAACTTGCCTTGTTTTAATGACGCCAAGTCGAGGTGCAAGGAAAGTGATCGAGCTGCTGGGCCTACGAGACGGGAAGCCCATGGGATTGGGATAACTCACATTTTGCTCCCTAAACTTGGTTACTCTTTCCCAATTAAACTTTTTTTTTCTGTCCATATAGGTCCTTGAACTTAGAATCCTCCCAAATCGATCCTTGAACTTTGATCTTTTGTCCTTCTGATGAGGTGGATTATCCCATATCATCGCCCAAAAATAGAATATCTATTTAAAAATGTCAAAGTGATGATGCAATGAAATCTTAGAGTGCTATATTTATTATCTAGGGAAAAAACAAGTTTAAGGATCAAGTCAAGATATTCAATAAATTTATGGATTAATATGAAGAAAAAATTATGGGCCAGATTGAAAAAATGCCCAAATCCGGGGGATAAAATATGGCGAAATCATAAAATAAAATTTACAAATTTAGATAATTTATTTTTTTTAACTTGCTTAACTGAAGATCTAACCCTAATTTAAAGTATATGTTTTTAAATATACAAATATTTTATTAGTTTAATATAAAACTAATTAATTTAATATAAAAATATGTATTTATCAAATATAAAAAATATTTTTAAATATAATCGAATATTCAGATAATGGGATATTAAAAGAATTTAAAATTTATGATGGATCCGATCTGAAAAATTATGGATAAATACCCATTTGAAAAGTAAAAAGTTATAAATAACCTAATTTTTTTTATCAAATTAGTAAATCAACGAAATGTATCATTCAAGTTTCATATTTATAAATATTCCTATAAATTATAAAGAAACCAATATATTTTAATCTAATTAATTTTAAAATAAACTTAATATAATAAAATAAAATGAAAAATATTTAAATGGACAAATTAAAAACTAAATCTATAATTTATGGATAAATCATGAAAAGAATTGAAGTTAACGAGTTTCCTACTCTTTTGTTCTAATAAAAGTATATTTTTATATTTTATAATTGCCAACTTAAAATTTATTTTTAGAAGATAAATTTATAATTTTCTATTTTTAATTGTTTAGAAAAATAAAAAATAAAATTTTAAAATAAATATATCGTTTAAGTTGTTTTACACTTTATAATTTAAAAAAAATCTGTAAAAAAGTCAACTATTGATAAAATAAATGGGGAAAAGAGTATTATTATTTGCACAAATACCGAAATTTTAAAAATTTATATTCGGCGCGCATACTTAAGATGCAAACTTTCTTCTTCCTTTTACAAGTTTCAAGCGATAAAATGTTCAATCTGCTCATCTTTCTTCTTCAATTTTCTCCGCAAATTCTTAAAAAGAAGATAAAAGCACAACAATCCATTTTCCACAATGGATCGAGCTTTCCAAAGAACCCAAATTCTAACCAATCATATCCTCCAATCCTCCCCACCGTCTCCCCTTTCTTCAAACGCTTGTTTTAGTTACTCACAATCGGAGCTTTCTGAAAACTATGTATTCGACGTCAAGGAGATGAGGAAGCTTATTGATGGGCACAACGTAGAAGAACGGGATTGGCTGTTCGGGTTGATGAGACAGAGCAAGTTGTTCAACCCGAAAGAGAAGGGCGGGAAGGTGTTCGTGTTGCCGGATTATAATCAGTCGATGGAGCAGCAGAGGCAGATGACCTGGAAACGAATAGAGTATTTGCTCGAGAGAGGGGTGTTCAAAGGGTGGTTAACGGAGAAAGGAGAAGCGAACGAGATGTGGAAATTCGCTGCATTCGAGGTTTCGAGCATCTACGATCACTCACTCTACACGAAGCTTGGTGTTCACTTCTTCTTGTGGTATTGTTCTATTTGCTTTCTTTAAATTGTACATATTAATTTTCTCACTGTTCTTGCATGAGTTTGAATGGAAATTTTGAGGTAGACATAGGGATGATTGGATAGTGAATTCGGAGTTATGATTTTCTAAATCTACTCATATTTTTCCTAACCCTTTGACAAGGCTCGCACATGTTCGATCCCGAGTCTCTAGGATGATAAATATCGAACTCTTTTCAATTCGAGTTGCTTGATGGGTTCCAGAGTTATGATATTTGAATCCATTATGATTCTGATTTTACAGAAATTGCAAATATCCTATCTGCTGTCGTAGGCAGCAAACTGTATGCAAATAAATGTAATTATGAAGAGTTCTAAGCTTCCTTTGATGGTTGTAACTATGCAGGGGAGATGCCATCAAATTTCTCGGTACAAAACATCATCATGAAAAGTGGCTAAGGGATAGTGAAAATTACTTGATTAAGGGTTGCTTTGCAATGACGGAGTTGGGGCACGGAAGTAATGTATGTGGTTACTGGAATCAAGTCTTTTTTCTGATTTTTATACAGTTATCTACTTTTCTTGTTCCTGATTTATTCTGTCGTTATTATTTTTAGGTACAGAGTCTCGAAACAGTAACGACATATGATTCTAACACGGGGGAGTTTGTCATTAGTACTCCTTGTGAATCAGCTCAGAAGTACTGGATTGGTGGGGCAGCCGATGTATGCTTTTTTAGAACTACTATAGTTTCTCCCTGCATTGTCTACTAAGATTCTTTTGCATACGAGAAAATTTCATTGAACTGTTTCGTGTATTTTCTGACATGCTATACTTCTGCTTCTCTGATGTTGCTTTGCCTTCCTAGCATGCAACACACACAATTGTGTTTTCACAACTGCATATCAATGGAAGCAATCAAGGGGTTCATGCATTTATAGTCCAAATCAGGGATGCTGATGATAACATATGTCCAAACGTTCGTATTGCTGACTGTGGTCACAAAATTGGTTTAAATGGTGTTGATAATGGTCGAATCTGGTAAATCGAAACCTATACCTTTTTACTATGAATTATTATAATATTCATGTTTCCTTCAAATGTTACAACCTAAAAGGTTTACCTTTGTGATTCCAGGTTTGACAATGTTCGAGTGCCCAGAGAGAACTTGTTGAATTCAGTTGCTGATGTTTCACCTGGTGGAAAATATCTAAGTTCGATAGAAGATCCGGATCAGGTATTCCAATTTGAGATTGTGATGACTGTTCTCTGATTCTAAAGTTATGTATTGTACGAAAAAAGGTCCTTTTTTGGTGCTAATAACATCTTGATGGCTCAAACACTCTGCTTCTTAAATTCAGAGATTTGCTGCTTTCATGGCCCCTCTTACAGTAGGTCGTGTTAATGTTGCATGTTCTGCAGTTTACCAATCAAAGGTATTTTCGTTTTTTTTTTCCTCTTAAAGCTTCTTAGAACATTTTATTGGCAAACTAGCATGGCAATGTTTTTGTATTTTCGGGTGTCCGTGTGGGATGCTCACAACTAATACCAAATGGAAAGACCATTGATATAATAATGTCATTGCACTCTCTTTTAGGTTGCTTTAGCAATTGCCATTAGGTATGCACTAACAAGGCAAGTTTCTTCTCTCAAACCAAATGAACCTGAGGTCTTATTGCTCGATTACCCAAGTCATCAACGACAACTCCTCCCTCTGGTTGCAAAAACGTAAGTATATCTACAGTTTATCATATGTGATTTGCACTTCCAACTACAACGCTTGTAGCACGACTCACCATGACATCCTTTTACTTGTTTTGCGGATAAGTCATTCCTTTTCTTGTATATAGAAAAGCACATGTTTTATCAGCATTTCAGAGTATTTATTCTCCTACTGGAGTAGGTCAGAGTGGTTTGTGTTCTTTTTATGGTTCTTTCTGGTTCAGGCTGGTACTCATGCTCTTTTATTTATTTGGTCGCTAAAAGTATATAAGGGGTGAAATTATTATTTTGATATGGCGCTATAGGTGAACTTTAGAACAAAACCATTCATATTATTTTGATAATTGTTCCATTTATTTGCTTTTATATGCTGCAGCTATGCTATGAGTTTTGCAGCAAATTACTTGAAAATGCTGTATGTGAAGAGGACACCTCAGTCGAACAAAACCATTCATATAGTTTCGAGTTCATTCAAAGCAACTTTTACTTGGAATAACATGCAAATACTTCAGGTGAGCAACAAACTATGCTGAATTAAGTGATTTTTTAACCGTGACATTACAGAGGTCCAATTCTTGAATGGTTTAGGAATGCCATGAAGCTTGTGGAGGACTGGGATTAAAGACCGAGAATCGTATTGGTCATTTGAAAGGAGAATATGATGTGCAATCCACTTTTGAGGGCGACAACAATATTCTGATGCAGCAGGTAAAATTTACACTCTTATTGTTTCCTGACAAATTTTCTTTGACAATGACAACTGGTTACTACTTGCAATTAAAGTAAATTGTCTGAGAATATGGCCTCAATGTAAAAGTAAACCTTAGAGATGCTTAAATGTATGGAACTTATCTATTAAACACGTTGATTCAGGTCAGCAAGGCTCTTTTTGCTGAATACATGGCAGCTCAGGAAAAAAATAAGGCTTTCAAGGATCTTGGCTTAGAACACATGAATAAACCCTGCCCTGTCATTCCATCACAGCTTACTAGCTCTACCCTTCGCTGCAGTCAGTTCCTGGTAATATACGAGTATCATCAATCCTATTCTTAACATACCATATTAATATTCATGGATGTCTCTAATCAATGTCCTATGTTCAGATGAATGCCTTGTGCTTAAGGGAGAGGGATCTTTTGAATCGTTTCATTGCAGATGTCTCAAAATGTAAAGCCGAAGGAGAAAGCACTCAGCAGGCCTTCCTTATGGTTAGGAAGCACACTTGTTCTTCTAAATTGCTATCAGTTTCTTTTCGTCATTTTAATCTAATTGTCACACCACTTTTGCACACCAGTGTTTTCAGCTAGCTGAGGATTTGGGAAGAGCTTTCTCAGATCGAGCAGTATTTCAAACATTTATCGAGGCAGAAGCAACTCTACCTGCTGGTTCATTGAAGGTGAATATTATTAAATGTTAGCAATTGGCAGTAACATCGACTTGGTAGTCTGCATAATTTATATTTTGCAGAAGTGAACCTAATCTGAATGACTTGGCTAGCCATTTCGAAACCCGAACAGAGCTTACAAAATTTAAAAGTCATTGGCTTGAGCTCAAAATGACCAAGCTGAATCCTACTAGAGCCGCATTGTTATCTATAGAAAAAGTGACTGAAACATTCTTTCTTTTAGCCACGTTCTTATTTTCGGAATGGCCTTTCATGGGGTTTAAACCTTGGACTTGAACCCTTTAGAAGTCATTTTGTCACTAGACCAATAAACTTATTGTCGTTTAATCCAAACCCGAAACAACTCGAATCTTGCCTGTACCGTTCTCTAAAGCAGCACCTAAGTTTGTAGTTTCAGGATATGATAGGATATGGAGTTGATTGAAATCCAGGAAACTTTGCATGTTTCTCATTGAAACCACGTGAGCTTGCTTTTGGTTTTAAAAGATATTTTGAGCCTTGTTCGTTTTCTTTTTCTGCAGGATGTCCTAGGTACATTGAGATCATTATTTGCCTTAACTTGCATAGAAGATGTTTCATATCTCCGATACGGGTACCTATCGGTCGACGACGGTGCCAATGTGAGGGAAGAAATAACAAAACTCTGCACTGAACTTCGACCACATGCACTCGCCTTGGTCGCTTCCTTTGGCATCCCCGACGATTTCCTAAGCCCTATAGCTTTTAACTGGCTTGACGCAAACTCCTGGTCTTCGGTTTAAGCTCCGATAAACGTAAGCATTTCACTCACATTTCGTTCTACCGATACAGCATACTCAATGGTAGCCCCTCAGGTGTATGTTAATAAGACAGCCTACCTAAACTTATATAGTTGAATATTTTTATATATCGACTTACATTCGATACATTGTTATTGTATAAAATTCATACTTCGGTTCGAATAACATAACTTTACTTGTTAAAAAATACTTTGTATTTATTTTTAAACATTATTAATAAGATGTTTTCCTAAGATTTACAAGTATAAAGTTATCATTTTGAAATTTGGAGATCTCCAACTTTAAGTCGGTTTTATGCTAGTCATGTCCGAATTTATTCTGATACAGGGTTTGTTGGTTAAATAGACTGTAAAACAGGGCGTTAGCACTGACAGGAAAAATTAAAGGAACCAACTGATAGAAAGTTTGACCGTATCGTGGTATGGAGGCTACTGCCTTAGAAACAAATCGCCCCGATGTGTGTAATCGCTACTTTAGGCGGTTGTCCCCTGAAGGTTTGCACGATCCTCCAAACAGTGTACACCCAAAGTTTGGAGTGGACTGTAGAGGAAATGATCGTCGGAACCGGAGTCGAACAGAATGATGCTCTCTAATTCTCTCTCAAGTAAGACAGATGAACTCTGAATGAGATGATTAAAAATGAGAGAAAAACATCTTATTTATAGGTTGAAAGCAGGGGCAAATCTGTCCAGGAATCAAATAAAATCTGATTTAAATTTAAATTTTAAATTTAATATCAGATAATATCTATCCAAAAATAGTAGATTTGCTAACCGAAAATATCCATTTAAATCTCGGATAAAATCTATTCAAAATTAGATTTATTAACAGATAAAATCTAATTAAATCTCAGATAATCTATTAATATCTATCTAAAAATAGTAGATTTTATAACCGAAAATATCCATTTAAATCTCGGATATTTTGTTATTAAATCTATTCGGTTAAGTATTTAAAATTCTAATCAACTGAACTGCTCTCATACAACCTATAAAAACAGAGTGTGGGATTTAAGCATTACATATTTCCAACAGATTTGTCCCTGCTTTCAACCTATAAATAAGATGTTTTTCTCTCATTTTTAATCATCCCATTCAGAGTTCATCTGTCTTACTTGAGAGAGAATTTGAGAGCATCATTATGTTCGACTTCGGTTCTGACGATCATTTCCTCTACAGTTTCGGGGGACAATCGCCTAAAGTAACGAGTACACACATCGGGGCGATTTGTTTCTAAGGCAGTGGCCTCCATACCACGACACGGTTAAACTTTCTATCAGTTCGTTCTTTTAATTTTTCCTGTCAGTGCTAACGCCCTGTTTTGCAGTCTATTTAACCAACAGGGTTATCTCCAACGTGATAATATAAACATCAATATTTTAGTGTCTCAAATTCTGATTTTGCCTTTGGTTCTATTTTTTATCTTTGTAAGTTTAATGAATTTCCAATTAGTAATTTTATATGTTAGTGAATTTTTTTTTATTATTTAATTATATTTAATTCGTTTTAATATCTCAATTAATTCTTTAAACTAAAAAATACATAAATTAAGTTCTTTGAATTTTAACTATTAAATTTTAATACTTTTAAGTTATTTGTCATTTAAGAACACCATTTTGTGCCTATGGCAGTCACCTAAAATTTTAATATCTTTTTAATAAATTATTTTTAAAAAACTAATTTAAAAAAATTAAAGTTTATTTAAATATAATAAAAATGTTAAATACTATAAGATTTTTAAAAAAATAATATATTTTAAATATAAATATTTTATCAATAACATTGTCTGGTTATATTTTATATTATAATTTTAAATCTTAAAAATAACTACAAATATTTTTAAAATATGAACTATTAAAAATTATTTGTGTGAGAAGAATCTTTGTGTTATGACGTCAAAGATCTCCTAAATAATAATCATCGTGCGTAGATAGTGTTATAAATTATTAAATTCCTTCGTTCAAATACATTTATCATATATTTTAGATTTATTTTAAAATTTAAATAATATTTTAATGATTTAATAATATATTTTTATTATTTTATATTTGAAAAATATTATTATCTATATAATTTTAAAATATTTTATTTTTTTAAAATGATTGTTTATTATTTTTAAATATAAATAATTCTCGTGGCGTTATACATACATGAGACCAATCAATTAAATATTTTTATCTTATTTTTTATAAGTAAATCTTTATTTGATAAAAATTATTTAATTTTATTTTAGAATAAATGTTAGTGGAGATTTACTTGATAAAAAGATAAGATAAAAAATTAATAAAATATATTCATTTAATTGATTAATCTTATGAATAACATGATAAAAATGATCCATAATATAATTTTTTAATTTAAACGGATTTAATTCAAATTTTAAAATTAAAAAAATTACACTATCCCACTTAAAAAATAATTTTTTATTAGATAAAACTAAAAAAAATCTAAAAGTTATAGTGAGTGTATCATAATAATTATATATTTGTTATTTTGGGTCGGTTGTAAAGATTTTACCATAAAATTGATCTAATTTTATCCGCTACAAAACTTAATTCAAACTCATTTTTAAATAACCTAATAAAATAATTTGATAATTATTATTTGTAATCTTAAGATTTAAATTTTTAATTTTATTTATAAAATTATATCATGGGTTATTTTCACTATATTATTTATGAGATCAAATAATCAAATATATTAATTTTATTAATTTTTTATTTAATTTTTATCAAGTGAATCTTCGTTTGATAAAATTATTTTAAAATTTAATTTATAATAAATATTAATAAAAATTCACTTAATAAAAAATAAAATAATAAAATTATTGTATTTAATTAATTGATTTTATAAGTAATATAACGAGAATGATCCATAACATATTTTTTATTTAGATATTGAATACGATTATACTAACATATAACCGATTATTAATTATCATTTCTATGCCATAAAACTTATCTCTTCTGCATTTAAAATTATCTTATTAAAAAACTCAATCACTCTTATTAAATACATTTTTATTTTTAAAATTTTTAATAAAATAATTTTTATTTTTTAATAATAAAATTATTTATTTTATAATATATTATATATTTAAAACTATGTGAAAAAGTCAAAAATAATAAATTTTTGGTGACAGCGTAGTACTTACCTTTATTGGTCTTCGACTCTGTGTGATATTTATCTAATGTATTTAACGGTTGATCTTATCAGATTAGAAGGGCAATACATACAAAATAATTGGTCAAATTTAATATACTAGTTATGTATCATGTATAAATTATGAACGTAGTCCTTATATTTTGCTGTAGTCATTTTATTCTCTTTATATTTTTCAAAATTTTAAATTCCAGTACTATAATAAATAATGTAACTAAGTTTATAAGGATTTAAACTAATTATATTGAAAAATAAAAACTGAATTTACAATTTACTCAGAATAAATAATTTAAAAATATATTTTATTCGTATTCGTTCATATTCTGTTGTGTATTATTTAATTTTTTTTTAAAAAATAAAATCTCGTATATTTTAAGTAATTTTATTTTTTTATTTTATATTTTTAATACATATTTTTAATATTTTAAATATAATATTCTTATAAAATAATAAATAAATATATAAAAATAAATTTAAACAAATATAAATACATAATTATCGAATATTTATAAATAAATCATTTATTTACATTAATTTAATTAATTAAATAAAAAATATTTAAATAAACGAATATAAATAATTGCTGCGTCGAACACTTTATTGCATGTTAGTCGGTTTACGGCCATATTATAATAGTACAGGGAAGAATTTGACCAACAAATGTTATATTCGGCCGCTTGCTTAAACAACAAAGCATTCTTTCTTTGACAAGTTTCAAACGATCTAATCCTCAATCTGCTCGTTTTTCTTATTGATTTTATTCTGCAAATTCTAAAACAACAGAAACCCAAGTTTCACAATGGATCGAGCTTCCCAAAGAACCCAAATTATAGCCAATCATCTCCTCCAATCCTCCCCACCGTCGCCCCTTTCTTCAAACGCTTGTTTAAGTTACTCACCACCGGAGCTTTCTGAAAACTATGCATTCGACGTCAAGGAGATGAGGAAGCTTATTGATGGACACAACGTAGAGGAACGGGATTGGCTGTTCGGGTTGATGAAACAGAGCAAGTTGTTCAACCCGAAAGAGAAGGGCGGGAAGGTGTTCGTGTTGCCGGATTATAATCAGTCGATGGAGCAGCAGAGGCAGATGACGTGGGAACGGATCGAGTATTTGCTCGAGAGAGGGGTGTTCAAAGGGTGGTTAACGGAGAAAGGAGAAGCGATCGAGATGCTGAAATTCGCTGGATTCGAGGTTTCGAGCATCTACGATCATTCACTCTTCACCAAGCTCGGTGTTCACTTCTTCTTGTGGTATTGCTCTGTTTGATTTCTTGGAACTCTACGAATCAATTTGTTTCCACTGTTTTTTTACAGATTTGGAGGATATTTGGATTCGGATATTCAAATTATTATTGTCGACAATGATATTGAAGCAGATGCAAACAGAATTCAGAATTCTGTTATTTGAATCCATTATCAACTTTACTTTTTTTTAATCTGTTTTTCTTTATGATTCTTTTGAAAGGTAACTACTATATCCTACCGACAATGTTATTTAATTCAGATTTGGGTAGCAATTAATGCTTATAATAAATGGATTAAAATTCTGATTTTACAGAAATTGCAAATCCATTCTGCTGTCGTAGGCAGTGATCTCTGTGCAAATAAATGTAATTATGACGTGTTCTAAGCTTCCTTTGATTGTTGTAAATATGCAGGGGAGGCGCTGTCCAGTTTCTCGGTACAAAACACCATCATGAAAAGTGGCTAAGGGATAGTGAAAATTACTTGATCAAGGGTTGCTTTGCAATGACGGAGTTGGGGCATGGAAGTAATGTATGCGTTTACTGGAATCATGTATTTTTTTTTCCTGATTTTTATGCAGTTATCTACTTTTCTTGTTCCTGATTTATTGTGTCATTATGTTTTTAGGTTCGCGGTTTCGAAACAGTAGCCACATATGATTTGAGCACATGTGAGTTTGTCATTAACACTCCTTGTGAATCAGCTCAGAAGTATTGGATTGGTGGGGCAGCCGATGTATGCTTTTTTGAACTAATATAGTTTCTCCATGCATTGTCTACTAAGATTCATTGCATACGAGAAAATCTCATGAAACTGTTTTGTGTATTTGCTGACATGCTATACTTCTGCTTCTTTGATGTTGCTTTGCCTTCCTAGCATGCAACACACACTGTTGTGTTTTCACAGCTACATATCAATGGAACCAATCAAGGGGTTCATGCATTTATAGTCCAAATCAGGGATGCTGATGGTAACATATGTCCGAACGTTCGTATTGCTGAATGTGGTCACAAAATTGGTTTAAATGGTGTCGATAATGGTCGAATCTGGTAATTTGAAAGCTAGACTTTTTTACTCTGAATTCTTTTAACATTCTTGTTTCCTTCAAAAGTTACAATCTAAAAGGTTTACTTTTGTGATTCCAGGTTTGACAATGTTCGAGTGCCCAGAGAGAACTTGTTGAATTCAGTTGCTGATGTTTCACCTGATGGAAAATATCTAAGTTCAATAGAAAATCCAGATCTGGTATTCCTATTTGAGATGACTGTTATCTGCTTCTAATGTTGTGTATACGGAAATATAGTCCTCTTTTGATGTTTCTAATGACTGTTATCTAAGTGTGTGTTGCTTTAATTCAGAGATTTGCTGCATTCATGGCCCCTCTGACAGTAGGTCGTATTAATATCGCATGTAGTTCTGTTTACCAATCTAAGGTATTTTTGTTTTTTCCCCTCTCAAAGCTTCTTATAACTTTTTATTGACAAACTAGCTTTGCATGTTTTTGTATTTTCGGGTGCGGGTGCCTGCAAACTAATACCAAATGGAAAGGTCATTGATATGATGACATTGCTCTCCCTTTTAGGTTGCTTTAGCAATTGCAATTAGGTATGCTCTAACTAGACGGGCTTTTTCTCTCAAACCAAATGAACCTGAGGTCTTATTGCTCGATTACCCAAGTCATCAACGACGACTTATTCCTCTGGTTGCAAAGATGTAAGTGTATCTATAGTTTATCATGTGTGATTTAACTTCTGACTGCAATGCTTCTAGTTTGACTCGCCATGGCATCCTTTTACTTGTTTTGTAGACAAGTCATTCCTTTGCATTTATATAGAAAATCACATGTTTTATCAGCGTCTCAGAGCATTTATTCTCCTCCTACTGGAGTAGGTCAGAGTGGTTTATGTTCTTTTTATAGTGCTCTCTGGTTTAGGCTGATATCCATGCTCTTTTAATTATGTGGCAGCCGCTGAAAAGTAATAATTATTTTGATATGGTGCTATAGTTCAATTTTAGAACATAAATGCTTGAATTGTAATGAAACAAATACTATTTGTAATTTATTTAGAACATCTGGTTTTGATAATTGTTCCATTTATTTGCTTTGATATGTTGCAGCTACGCAATGAGTTTTGCAGCAAATTACTTGAAAATGCTGTATGTGAAGAGGACACCTCAGTCGAACAAAACCATTCATATAGTTTCGAGTTCATTCAAAGCAACTTTTACATGGAATAACATGCAAACACTTCAGGTGAGCAATAAAGGATGACGAATCAAGTCGATGTTTTAACTATAAGTGATATTACAGAGGTTCAACTTTTGAATGGTTTAGGAATGTCGTGAAGCATGTGGAGGACAAGGGTTAAAGACCGAGAATCGTGTTGGTCATTTGAAAGGAGAATATGACGTGCAATCCACTTTTGAGGGCGACAACAATATTCTGATGCAGCAGGTAAATTTACACTTTAAGTGTTTCCTGACATTTTCTTTGACAATGACAACTGGTTACTCTTTGCAATTGAAGTATTTTGCCTGAGAATATGACCTCAATGCAAAAGAACACCTTTGAGATGCTTAAATATGTGAAACTTATCGATTTAACACATTAATTCAGGTCAGCAAAGCTCTTTTTGCTGAATACGTGGCAGCTCAGAAAAGAAACAAGGTTTTCAAGGGTCTTGGTTTAGAACACATGAATAAACCCTGCCCTGTTATTCCATCACAGCTTACTAGCACTACGCTCCGCTGCAGTCAGTTCCTGGTAATATGCGAGTATCATCGGTGCTTCTATTCTTAACATACCATATTAATATTCGTGGGTGTTGCTAATCAATGTCCTATGTGCAGATGGATGCCTTGTGCTTAAGGGAGAGGGATCTTTTGAATCGTTTCGTTGTGGATGTCTCAAAATGTAAAGCTGAAGGAGAAAGTACCCAGCAGGCCTTCCTTATGGTTAGGAAGCACACTTGTTCATATGAATTGCTATCCTTTTTCTCCGTCATTTTAATCTAATTGTCACATCACTTTTGCACGCCAGTGTTATCAGCTAGCAGAGGATTTGGGCAGAGCTTTCTCAGATCGAGCAATATTTCAAACATTTATCGAAGCAGAAGCTACTCTACCTGCTGGTTCATTGAAGGTGAGTATTATTTAATGTTCCTCATACTAGCATCTGGCAGTAAGATCGACTTGGTATTCGTCACAATTTATATTTTGCCAAAGTGAACCTAATCTGAATGACTTGATCAGCTGTTTCGAAACCAGAACTGACCTTAAAAAATTGAAATGTCAATGGCTTGAGCTCGAAATGACCAAGCTGAATCCTACTATAGTCTCATTATTATCTTTAGTACTGAAAAGGTGGCTGAAACCATTTTTCTTCTAGTCACCTTCTGATTTTTGAGATGGGGTTTCACGGGGTTTAAATCCAGGAAACTTTTCATGTATCTCCATTGAAAACATGAAAACTTGCTTCTGGTTTTAGAATATATGTTGAGTCTTCCATTTTCTTACTCTGCAGGATGTACTAGGTACACTAAGATCATTATATGCCTTAATTTGTCTCGAAGATGTTTCATATGTTCGATACGGGTACCTATCAGTAGAAAATGGTGCCAGTGTGAGGAGAGAAATAACCAAAATCTGCAGCGAGCTTCGACCTCATGCACTCGCTTTGGTCACTTCCTTCGGCATCCCCGACGCTTTCCTAAGCCCTATAGCTTTTAACTGGATTGAGGCAAACTCCTGGTCTTTGGATTAAGCCCCGATGAACATAAGCATTTCGCCTAGGAATGGTTTTACTTTACCAGAAAACTATATAATTGCAGTGCATTACCAATGCTAGTTTACCAGAAAGCCTACTCATCTGTAGACACTCTTGTATTGTAATAAGAGAGCTTTCATTTATTCGATAAGGGTTTAATATCCTTCTATTTATAGATTTTTAAACTGTGATAGAATGTAACCCCTAAATATTATTCTTCGTAACTAAAAGAATTATTAATAAAATCAATATTTGTTTTGAGAATTAAAGAGAACTTATTAAAAATAAGGGGGAGATTAATTAAAAATTAGATATATTATAATAATTTTTAAATTTTTTGAAATGGGCAATTAAAATTTTAAAATTCTTGAATGACTATTATTAATTTTCCCAAAACCTTTGGTAAACCGGGCTTCCCTTCCACTATGATATAATAAAATTTAGATTTGATATAATAAAATAACTTAAATAAGTATAAAGTATAGATTTAATTATTATATTTTAATCTGTCAACTTTAATTCATGTAATTTTTAATTTGTTAACTCAAATCATCGTAAAAATAAATCGAAACTAAATGGATTTAAAGTATTGAATTAGAAAATAAGATCGAAATTTGAAAATTATAAAAAAAATGACAAATTAAAATACATGAGCCAAAGTATTTTGCCGAAACAGATGTCCTAGCTTCCACCGTCTAGACCACCTAATACCTAGGAGGCCTAGCCACCGTTAACGAC
Source organism: Abelmoschus esculentus (assembly GCA_035048815.1). Lineage (NCBI taxonomy): Eukaryota > Viridiplantae > Streptophyta > Magnoliopsida > Malvales > Malvaceae > Abelmoschus > Abelmoschus esculentus. Next base: position 12,824,708 of record JAUCBN010000001.1, read on the forward strand.
GGTGTCGCCGCCTCACCGCCTCGCCGCCTAGCATTTGGCCGCAACAAATGTCACGACAATTCATAAAACTGCACCAAAACCCTATGTAATTGCCACCTCTTCTTTTGACCAATGTCCACGTGGAGCTTTACAAACCACGTGGATGCTTGAAACATTTAATTAAGTGGATAACCTCAGAAACATATCAACTAGATAAATTATTTATATTTATATAATTATATCCATCAAAACTTTAATATGCTTGTGTATTTATATAATTTTAGGGGTAGTTATTTGATACAATTGTGATAAAAATTAAGAAAAATATATTATTTTAATTTTAAGATTTAAAAACTTAATTTAAAACGTAGAATTATATAAAGATAAAATTATATATAAAGTGAAAAAAGTTGTTCTTTCTAAATTTTTGATAAATTTATATTTTTTAGTTTTTTAATTTTAATATTAATTAAATATTTTTTTTGTTTTTTTAATTTTTAAATTTAAAGATTTAATATACTTTTGTCCCTTCTATTATTATATTGCTTTTTAAAACTTTAAACCTAAGTACCTAAATAATACATCTAAATTAAACCATAAACACTAAACTTATAAAATTTTTAGATCTTATCGTCTATAAATATATAATATTTAAATTTATTTTATTTTATTTTTAAAGATAATAAATTTAGATATTAATATTTGAATGCTAAAAATTAAACTCTAACACCCTAGATCCTATATTTTTAAATTATATATTTTAAAATTAAATTTTATATAAAAATAATTTTTTTATTAATATATTATATATAAATCTTAATATCTAAATTTATTTTATTGTGGGAGGTAATGGATTTAAATATAATATTTAATTTTTTTATTAAATTAAATCAATTGGCAGGAAAAAAAAACTATGAATCCAACAGCAAATTGTTGCTATAAATAACGGAAAGAGATCCGCTTCCAAAATTTTCTCACTCACGAGGCAAAATTAAAACATGTTTAATTATTAAAAATTATTCAAATAAATATTAAATATAATTCTATCTTTATATATTATTTTATTTATTAAAATAATTAAATAATCAATATTTTATTTTATCAAATATTTTTATATGATTAATAAATATAATCAATAAATATAATTAATTAACAATTATTCATTAATCGTTAAATTGAATTTAAATTAAACTATTAAAACAAAAATAAGTCTTGCGCGTTATATATACTCCCAACGTTTCAAGTGCCCAAACAGAAAGTTCATTTCATAACCGTATTTTTGAAAATTCACCGCCAATTCTAAAACCAAAAACAAAATCTCTGTGATTCCGCCATGGATACAGCTTTTCAAAGAACAATAATCTTAACAAATCATCTACTCCTTCAATCCTCTGATCCGCCTTCGTCCCTTTCATCAAACGCCTGTTTGAGTTACTCCGCGCCCGAAGATTCCGAAAACTACGCATTCGACATCAAGGAGATGCGGAACCTAATCGACGGCCATCACGGGGAGGAACGTGATTGGCTGTTCGGATTGATGATGCAGAGCGAGTTGTTCAACCCGAAGATGAGGGGCGGGAAGGTGTTCGTGTCGCCGGACCATAACCAGTCAATGGAGCAGCAGCGGGAGATGACGATGAAACGGATCGAGTATTTGCAGGGGAAAAGAGTGTTCGAAGGATGGTTAACGGGGAAGCTAGAAGACATTGTAGTGAGGGTATGCGCTTTCCTTGAGGTTCTGAGTGTAACCCCTAGACCGGCCTATGCGAAAAGTCCGACCTAAAATAGTTACATTTTTTTTAAAACTAATATATAAAGCAAATACAAGATTCAACCTAAAATCAAGAAAACTTGTAATAATGACAGTTCTATCAAATTCATAACTTCGACCATAATCCATATGATCATAGTAACTGTTGATCTCAAAAGTAATGTGCGTTCAAAACATTGCTCTTAAACAATCCATATCATGGTAATAAAACATAATGGGTTAAAACCATCCTGTAACAAAATATAGGCATAACAGTAGCGAAATAAGGCACATGTCACCATGATTAAAAATACGAGAAATATAAGCGTTACATCAAAAGATAGTCTGGGAGGTGTAGATCCTCCGAGTGCCGAAATCCGGGATGCCGATCTATGGTTATCTGAAAGGGGAAGAAAACAAGTATGAGCTATGGAGCCTAGTGTGTTCCAGCAGTGCATAAAAATCACAAGTAAAGCAATATATAATGATATCAGAAAAATAATGCATGAAATGCATGGAATGATATACTACCCCCAATCGATCTCTAGGATACGGTTCCCCAGAACAGTATCTAGTACAGGCATTAACCTAAGCCCAAAGTGACAAAGGTATCGTAAATAGGACGGAATTACCCCGACTGTAGCACGGGAACCGATGTCATGACAGAATTACCCTAACCGATGTCAAGACAGAATTATCCAAACTCAATCCTATTATAGCTTGATAGTTATCTTAATTCTTAGGTTTCTCGTACACTTGTCTCACTTTATCTGAAAAATTATCGAACCCCCATGTGTTACATTTTTGTTGATAACTATTAAAATGGGATGAAAATGAGTTAGACAAAAAAAAACTACAGTGAAAAATTATCGAACCTCTAAATCATGCTTCAGGTTTCCTATGCATCCTTTCTCTTATTCTGCAGGATGTCTTAGGAACATTGAGATCATTGTATGCCTTAACCTGCACAGAAGACGGTTCATATCTCCGGTACGGGTACCTATCGGTCGACACCGGTGGCTGTGTGAGGAGAGAGATAACGAAACTGTGTAGTGAACTTCGTCCGCATGCACTCGCTTTGGTCACTTCCTTCGGCATCCCCAACGCTTTTCTAAGCCCTTTGGCCTTCGATTGGATCGAGGCAAATTCTTGGTCGTCGGTAGAGGCGTAACAACGGGGGCATGGGCATGTCACTTGTATTTTACCAATCGTGTTTAAACTCTTTATATGCTTGTATTTTAGAAATAAGGTAGGTTTATGTTTATCGATTATTATTGGTGTGATAATTTGAAAGTCGTGGGGAAATACATTTTTCTAAAAGATAATTTACGATAAAGGAATTATTTATGTAGTTTACATTTATATTTCTAATAGAGTTAAATTTTATTCGAGTCGAATATTAATCGAATCAAAATCGTGTTAAAATTTTTGAAAGAACCCCAACTTCTAACAATCTAAAACAACAACAAAATCAGACAATGCCAAATTAGAATCAATATACTTTCTCTAAGATCAGATCAAAGAAAAAACAAAACAATTGAAGAAGATGATCAGCAAAATATAATCAACATGAATCAGTCAACATGGGATTTGATCAATGAACCATCTAAGAACTCTAATAGGAAGCTTGATAAGATCCACAGAAAATACAGCATGGGCAAAGGCAACTCAATATGGTCCTGCAGGAGGCAATTTTACAAGAAAAAAAATCCCACAATTTTGAACACTTTTCCCATTCGAATTAAAAAGAAGAAAAACCCAGATTTCTTACTGGTTTGTAAACTCTTTGATCTATGTGAATTGTTACAAAATGGGTACAATAATTAGCAAAAAGTTAAAGTAAGAGTTACCCGAGAACCCAAATAACAGCACCGACGACGGCTAAAACCAATGCAATGAGGACGAAAGGAAGTCCGAGTAAGAACCCCAATAATTTGTTGGTTAACCAACGAAACAAGCTGGAATAGCTCAGTTGGTTAGAGCGTGTGGCTGTTAACCACAAGGTCGGAGGTTCAAGCCCTCCTTCTAGCGATTTTGTTTATATATATTTTTTTTCAAATTCCTCTCTTGAATTTAAAGCCCAAACTGATCGCTACAGGTTTTAAGCCCAAAACAACAAGGAAATTTATTGGGTATTTTTTAATTGGGTCGGAAAACTATAAAGGTTACACAAAATAATTTATTTAATCAAAAGCTACTGACGGTAATTTTTGAACGAAAAGTTAATATAATAGACTAATAGTTAATAAAATTGATATAATAATAAAATTAGTTTTTAATATTTATAAATTATTTTTAATTTATTACCAATTCTAAAAATATTAATTTCAATGTTTCAATATTATATGAATTTAATTTATTTATCTTTTAATTTAGTATATTAAAATTTTATATGACTTCTTTACAATATTTAATGCGGCATCTTTAAACCTTATTTATATAAGTAGATGGAGCATAAAAAAATCATTAAAATTATATTAAAAATTATATTTTTGTTACTAAATTTTTAAAAATTATAAAATGAGTATTATATCATTAATTATCGTTAACCCTTATTAAAAGAACAATATTACATATTGAATTCATAAAAATATCTTATTTGATCCCTTAATTGTAATTATTTTTAATTATCATAATATAAATTTAAATTTAATTTAAATCTAATCTAACCTGATTCGACCGCCGAGTTGAGGGGTGATTAAAGGGACCATTGAAGAATAAAACCATCTGTATTTGTCAAGATTTATGTGCAATAACAATTATTGTTGTGGTGAGGACCATTGAAGAACATGTCCATGTCTGCATTAGGACATTAGTATTAAGACACTTGTGTCATTTTTCATGGTACTAACAATGTGTCAATTGGTCACATCATCCAGTATATATCAAACACATAAATATATCATTAACAACTCCATAGTTGGATTTATGGTCAAATTAGGGTTTCCTTCTTTTATTCTTCTAAAATTCAATATTTGTTTCATATACTTCAATTTAACATAATTTAGTCATTTATAGAATTAATAGATTAAAAAACACTTCTAATTAATGTCTTTAATTGGAGTAAGAATTGTCATTAACTATTTAAACTAAGGGTAATCTACATCCCATGTCACTTAAACTATAAGTTTAGTAATAAACAAATAATTTTTTTCTTCTAAAAGTTGCAAACAAGTCATTTAATTAAAGAATTATTATAAATACCATTTAATTAAAAATATTATAAATAAACCATTTAATTAACGTATTGTTATAAATAAATTGTTTTTATTTTAATGCGATACAATATAATAACATTTTAATCTATTTCTATCATAATTCAAAATAATACAATAATTTTTAATATTTCAAAATCCATCATTTTAATCTTTCTTCTTCTTCTTCTCCTCCTAAATTACTATTTATAAACATTTATTAGAATTGTTTATTTATTTATTTATTTCATAAGTAATTTCCACCTGTGATAATGATATATTGTTTTGATAATATTAATTATAAATATTAGTTATGGTTATATAATTTATATATATTTTTAAAAAATAGTTTTAAATTCATATGGCTAGCATTTGAAGAAAAGGAAAGTACACCGACTGCAAGCCGAAACGACTGTCCGCAATAGCCCAAAACGACAGTGACAAAAATGCTAGAAAAGGAAAGTACACGTTTTACGGAATATCTTTAAATTGTGGTCGATGATTTTCATTTTATTTTATCAAAGGAGCGGTGTTAATCTATCGTGTAATGTAATAATCTAACATTAAGTAACGAGGATAATAATAACATTTGAAATGAAGTTTTTAATAAAGATAATCATAAATTATCGAAACATAGATTAAATTTAGTATTAGGAGAGAGTAAAATTCGATTTTATTAAAAAAATAATTTTTTTGATTCGATTCATTTTGAAGTTTTATAAATTTAATTCAATTAAAAAAATTTAAATAAAGTTTGAATTATAAAATAATTTTTAAATAACTTAAAATATTTAATAATTAATAGATTAATTTTTACGTCTGAATCGGGTCTCTTAATTTTTCTTTATATATATGTAACGATATAAAAAATATAAAAATATATATACAACACATAAAAATAGATACAATATATATATATCTCTTATATAATTAACGAAAAATTATCTAAATGAAAATTAAATTATACTATAATATGAAAGTAATTAAAATTAAATTATATATAAATTTAAATTTTTGGTTCAACTCGAATGCGACTTGAATTTTATGATTTTAAATTAAATTAAAATATTTTAAATAAAATTGAATTTTATGATTTTGAATTAAATCAAAATATTTTAAATAAAATTTAAATTATAATATATGATATGTGAATTTAAATACTTAATTTTAATCTATAGTTTCCCCCTGCTCGACACGATTGACTTGGTACAAATTCACTTTAAACAAAAGTAGTGAGCCACCATCGACTTTAGTGTTTTGTTTAGCTTTAAAAAGAACTCAAGGTTGTGGAGTTTCCTTTTTAGTGAAATTAAGTTAAGACAGAATATATGTTGTAGATTTTAAATGTAACAGAATAAGACATGACAAAACCAATAATTAAAGATAGATACGATAAAAAGTACGAACAAAATATAAATATATAAATTATATCAGACTTTTATAATAATATAGTAAATTATTGAAGTGTCGAAAGTTATATCAACCGAAACATATTAAATAAGAATATGATATAAGAAAATGTATGAATTTTAAAGTCCGGTCATGATAAGATATAGACGAGATAATTATGTTCGTAAGTTATTTGAGTATTGTTCGAGTTCCAATTTTAATGAATTTTTAAATTATTTTTCTTATATTTAAATATAAATATAAACGTTTAATTGTTTTTAAAATTTTAAAATAAATTTAAAACATGTTATTATTTAGAGTTAATCATACTACATACCTTTAAAGTTTAAATTATGACTTTTATTTTAAATTTATTTTTAAAATTTTGAATGTTTTAATTTCATCCTCAAATTATAGCATCCATTCTAAATTGACCCTTAAACTTTTGAGCATTCTAATATTATCTCTAAATCACGACCCTAATTTTAAATTAATCTTCAAATTTTTAGATGTTTTAATTTTATCTGATTGACCATTTGCATCACAATATATTATACATTTAAGTATTTACATGACTATTAATAATTTTTATAACCGCTTTATTTACATGGGATACAATTAATTTATACTGATAATTAATTATGAATAAAATTAGAATATTTTAAAATTTGTGGACTAAATTATAATAAAAATTATAATTTAAAGATAAAATTAAAACTTAAAATTTTATAAACTAATATTAAATAAAAATTATAGTTTTAAAATAAAATTAGAACGTTGAAAATTTAGAATCAAATTAAGACGAATGTTATAATTTAAAAAAGTTTATTATTGTTTGGTCTATTGTTCAATATAAATATTTTTTAAATAATACAAGGTAATTCAATTTATATTAAGTCAAGAAAAAATTGTAACGTTAATTATTTAAAATAAAATAAAACAAAAATAATAATAGAAAATAAGAAATTGGAAGCTTTTGAAGCAAATAAGAACAAAAATAATATACAAAAACAAACAAATTGCAAGAGATCTCACTCCAAGTTGTGGTGCATATCTCATCTTTTCCACACTCCATTTCCAGATTTTCACGGTAAACAAACAGACAATAAACCCCACACCAACTTGCTAAATTTATTCAGTCCCCTCTTCTCTTCATCTCCGTTCAACAGCTAACCGGGAAAAGGAAAAAAAATCCAATTTCAACAACTTATTAATGCTAGCTGTGTCACCTTTGAGGAACACAAGCAAAGATGAAAGCAAAGGAGAGATGGAGAGTTTTACTATCAGCTCCGAAGAGTTCCATGATTTCGTCGACGGGGACTTACTCGAGAGTATCGATTTCGACGATCTTTTTCTCTGTATTGACGTTGAGGGAGATGTGTTGCCGGATTTGGAGATGGATCCTGAAATTATTGTCGAGTTGCCCGCCGCCAGCGGCGGCGAGGAATCGGATATGAACACATCGGCGGAAAAAACGGACGAGGATAATAATCAAAAGAAAGAAAAAGAAAATAAAGTTTTGAGTTCGAAGGAAGAAATCGTTAGCAAAATAGAACCTAAAACAGTTAAAATGCCTTCCAAAGATGGTTTTAAGGGAAGAAAATCATCACCAAAGGCAAAGAACAACAACAACAATCATGGCACTAGAAAGATGAAAGTAATTGATACTTGAATTTAGGTTTTCGATTTTTTTTTTAATTCGAATTCGTTTCGGTATCTAAGTTCTTTCGGAAGACTAATTATCTCCTTAATTGTTTGTTTGTAGGTGGATTGGACGCCGGAGCTTCACCGGAGATTCGTGCAAGCGGTGGAGCAGCTCGGAGTTGAAAAGGCGGTGCCGTCAAGAATTTTAGAGATTATGGGAATCGATTGTTTAACTCGACATAACATCGCCAGCCATCTTCAAGTAAATAATTTAACCATAAATTCCCATTTTTTCTTAATTAATTCTTTCGAAAAGAACAATAATTTTTTTGTTTATTTCCATTTATTTAATCGATTAAAGTTTTAAGAATTCATTGTTAAATTTGTTTTTTACTTGTGCGAAGAAATATAGATCTCATCGGAAGCATTTGCTAGCTCGTGAGGCGGAGGCCGCAAGCTGGGTCCACAGGAGGCAAATCTACGGCGGAGATACGCCGGTAAGTTGTGGAGCCAAGCGAGATATGAATCTTTGGCTTCCACCTACGATGGGTTTTCCGCCCATGCCGTCGTCGGCATCACCCATGCACCACCAAAACCATCATTTCAGGCCTTTGCATGTATAGGGTCATCCCACTGTGGATCCATCTTTAGTGCACTTATGGCCAAAGCATCTAGCGCCACACACACCGTCGACCCCTCCACCACGTCCTGCTTGGGGTCCTCCGCCACCGGCAAATTCCAGTTTTTGGCACCACCACCGTGTAAGCTCTTACCACCCTTTTCACTAGCATCAATAATTACAAATATAATACTCCAGTTTTTAGCTGGCTGCTAAATGGGGTGATTTTTCATTCATTAGGTACTAACTGCGGCGCCAACGGTAAGCCAATCCATGCTTCTTGCTTGTCTTCATATATATATATATAATTAAATGATTTGCTCATTATATATATAATTAAATGATTTACTTATTAATTTACATGCAGAGGTTTGGTGCAATACCGGTGCCGGGCATTCCTCCCCACCATGTAATGTATAAAGCAGACACCGGCACCGACACCCTGGCCGGACAATTCGCCTGCCATCCTCTCGATTTCCATCCGGTTAGTAGTTTTTTGACTCATTATCGTTTGATTCATCGAGGGTACATAAAATAATTAGAATTTTAATATTACGAGATTAAATGATTTTTATATTTATACATGCAATATTTCTGAAAACAGTCGAGAGAGAGCATCGATGCAGCCATCGGAGACGTTTTATCAAAACCGTGGCTGCCGCTTCCAATCGGGTTGAAACCACCCTCGACCGACGGTGTTTTGGCAGAGCTGCAATGTCAAGGAGTCCCCAAGATACCGCTCTCTTGTGCTTGACAAGCTTACTACTTCGCCGATGGCGAAAAACCTTAAAATCCGACGACATTACTCGACGTTAAGTTACTGTAGAATTAGAAATCTAATCCTTTTTTTCGACTAAAGTTGTAGCGCAACTTTGTTGTTGTCTTGTTCCCCTGCGAGGACAGGTTTATTAATTAAGGTTGCCGATCCATGTCTGGTAATATGACCACTTTTGTAATGGTTTTATGACCGAGATTATTTATTTGGATTTATGTTGTATATCCACAAATATTAAGTTTTTGTTATTTTGGATTAATTAATTAATTAATTTTTCTTAATTAAATTAATTTGAAATTTTTGTAAAAAAAAACGTCATCTATAATAAACCCTTATGATAATTATTTACGTAGAATAAAATTCGTCATCTATAATAAACTCATTTCGAATAAAAGCACTAGGAGGACCTTGTAAAAATATAAGTGGACCATTAGAAAAATAAACCCAATTATTTTATCGGTCCTGATTGGTTACCAAAACCGACCCAAATGCTCCTATCCTTGTGCCTCAAAACTATAAACCGTTTTAACCCATAAAATCGGTTGGTCTCGGTCCAATGTGAAAAGAGAAAGGACCGGTTGCTTGGGGAGAAATTAATTTAAATTTCACCATATTATTTGTTGTTGTTTTCTTCAAAGCCCTCTCCCAAAGAAAGTCCTGAAAGTAAAATCCGATAACCCGAAAAGCAACCCTAATTACGATGTCGGATCCGAAAAACGGAGCCGGAACTTCCCAGTCGAAGGCTCCGGCCAAGGATCCCAAGAAGAAAGAGGAGGAGGATCTGGTAAGTCGCCGTTTTGGATTTTAGTTTTTGTTGAATTTTTCGTCTACCCTCTAAATTAAGGTTTGTTTATTGGGATACGCAGTCGGAGGAGGATTTGGCTTTGAAACAACAGTTGGAGCTGTATGTTGAGAGAGTTCAAGATTCTGATCCTGGACTACAGAAAGTAGCCCTCGAGAGCATGAGGTGACTGAGTCAAATTAGGGTTTCTTTGCTTTGTTTTATAGTTAGTGGGAGTATCCATTGATGGGTTTAGTTGCACTGACTGAACAAAGCTTATTTTTTATGGTTTGGTTTGATATCCTTTGTAGGCATGAAATCCGCACCTCAACGAGCTCAATGACTTCTGTTCCGAAGCCATTGAAGTTTCTCCGTCCTCATTATGGAACTCTAAAGGCTTTTTATGAGACAATGCCGGATTCGGATTTGAAGGTTTGGTTATTTTTCTTTTTCATTACATCTTTGACGCCTGTAGTCTATTTGGGCAAGCAGTGCAGGGAAGGATGATCTAGATGGAGGCATTAGTTTCTATAGGGGTGATGTGCATTGTTTTTTGTTTAAATATTTTTGGATAAATGGGAATCTATATAAATGTTTGGGTTATTTTGGTTATTGCTTTTTTAATTAGTTTTAGAAAGTAGTCTATTGATGCCTATATTCCTTCATATTACAATTAGCCGTACTTTAAAAAATCAGGCATTTGATTTTGAAGTCTTTTCTTTCCTAGATATTTCCTTTTTATCCATATATTCTGCATCACTAAATTATTTTTACTCATTTGCAGAAATACTTGTCTGATATCCTGTCTGTGTTGGCACTTACCATGTCTGCTGAGGGTGAACGGGTAACTTTCAAGTTTTTTTTTTTTGGAACACTATTGAATGTGGAATTACATATCTTTTATTTGTGCCTTTTTTTTTAATTCCTTGTTTGTTCTGAGCTCTAATTTTGATTTGACAATCCTACAGGAGAGTTTGAAGTACAGATTGTTGGGTTCGGAAGGTGATATTGGTTCATGGGGTCATGAATATGTGAGGTGAGCATTGACCGGCTTCATAACGTGTCTGGTCAAGCTTGTGAACAATTTTAGATTATGGTCATGCTTTAAATTTTATCTGTTGATATGTTAGTTTCAAAATCCACTTTTGGGTTGGTGCTCATTTTATCATTTGTTGTCAGGAACTTGGCTGGAGAAATTTCACAAGAGTATATCAAGCGGCAGGTTAGAAGTTTTAAGGAATCTTTAGACATAATACTTTCTATGAGATCAGCGCTTTAGGATTCTCTGTACTAGTGAGAACTGAGATGTTAATTTGGTTTTGAATCATATTTCTTTTGATGCTAATACAGAGTGAAGAGGCTCCCATTGAAGATCTAATGGAGCTTGTGCAACAAATTGTTTCTTTTCACATGAAGGTATAGCTCTCTCCTTGTCATATGTAACATAACACAATTAATTTTTGCTGAAGAATTTTCTTTAAAAAATTGCATTGGTTTTCTGTTTCTAATACTTTTGTATTTTTGATGCAGCACAATGCTGAACCTGAAGCTGTTGATCTCTTGATGGAGGTACCACACATCATTTTCTCTCTTAACATCTTTTTTTTTTTGAATTCCCTTCTCTTGTTATCGATCTTGAAACATGTGCTTTTCACCTAACTGCAGGTTGAGGATCTTGATCTTTTAGTTGAGCATGTTGATAAAACAAATTTCAAGAGAACTTGTCTATACCTCACCAGTGCTGCTAGGTATGGAGTTTAAAAGTTTTGGACTACTTGTTTATCACAAACAATAATGTGTTAAAATTTATCTTCTAAAATTGCCGAACTAAAATTTACAATCAAATGTTTTATGATAGTTCCCATGAGAAAGGGCTGATCTCTCTTTCTCACTGTAATGGCATTCCTTGCTGAGAAATTTTGCAGATACCTTCCTGGACCAGATGACATGTTAGTTTTGGATATTGCGTACGCGATATATCTGAAATTTGAGGAATTCGCAAGTGCACTTCAAATTGCATTGTCCCTTGACAACATGCAGGTTTGTTTTCTATTATGTTTCTCTCCTTTCATGCCATGCAACATTGTTGAGAAACTGTCTTGGGATGTCAGTATGGAAATAACTTCCGTATTTTATTTGTTCCTAATAATTTATTGTGTGCTCTTGCAGCATGTGAGACAAGTGTTTACATCTTGTGATAATCTGCTAAAGAAGATGCAATTTTGCTATATTCTTGCTCGACATGTAAGTATACAGGCTTGCTTTTCTATTTTGCTGTTGTAACTATTTTTTGCCTAGCATGTTATTTGGTTTATATTTTCTTCTGATTCTGGATGCTTGCCTTAAATTTCTTTAGGCTTGTTAGTTTGCATATCATGTATGCATGGGAGTGAATGTGCATGTGTTTAATTTAATACATGTGATATCCCGCTTTATTAATTTATTTATTGTTTGCAGGGAATAACTTTTGAGCTTGATGATGAGATGGTTGCAGATGATGACGACAGAGAGGCTTTACAAGATATCATCAACAACACTAAATTAAGTGAAAGTTATCTCACCCTTGCTCGTGATATCGAGGTTATGGAGCCTAAATCTCCAGAAGATATCTATAAGGTTTGGACTTTAGAACTTGCTAAATATTTTCAGGTAGTAGTTAAGACCTGGTGCTGTATCGACAGTGTAGTGACTGGCTGGGACTCACTCCCATTTTACTTTTGCCCTCTCGTAAACGGATGTGAAGTGCTTAAATTCATTTCAGCTTTTATAATGAGCTTATTTTTTACTTTCCCATTATGATTTTCTTCACGAAATTGACAACTTCCATGCTTGGGTTTTGCCAGGCTCACTTGCTTGATGGTCGTGCCAGTGCTGGTGCAAGTGTTGATTCAGCTAGACAGAACTTGGCTGCGACATTTGTCAATGCATTTGTTAATGCAGGCTTTGGCCAGGATAAGTTAATGACGGCACCAGCAGATTCTTCAATTGGTGGTTCAACTGGAAATTGGCTTTTCAAAAACAAAGAACATGGGAAGACCAGTGCTGCAGCGAGTCTGGTATGATTATCCATTAAATTTTGCTTCAATATGTGTATTTAAATTGGTATTCAATTTCTGTTTGGAATCTATTTTAAGTACATATTCACCTTCCCCATAACAGGGCATGATTCTATTGTGGGATGTCGACTCTGGGCTTGCTCAGATTGACAAGTATTTCCATAGCAATGATAACCATGTGATTGCTGGAGCATTACTAGGAGTTGGGATTGTCAACTGTGGTGTTAAGAATGATTGTGATCCTGTGAGTTTCATTTGTCCTATGCATATCTTGGTTAATGCACAGCATGTAAAGCTTACCGTATGTTTGTATTATTTTCTTTTATTAGGCTCTGGCTCTTTTGAGTGAATACATAAGTAAAGAAGATTCTTCAGTCCGAATTGGTGCAATTATGGGTTTGGGAATTGCATATGCTGGTGCTCAAAACGAGCAGGTGTACATCTCTCTCTTTATCTCCTGTCAATTAACCTTGTAGTTCAAGGTATTTGCAATTATATTCTATGTGATGAATGCTGGGTACATCTATTTTTTATTGAATTCAGTACTTAATGTTTAGCTGTATGTAAATTTACCATTGTTAATTGACAGATCCGTAGCAGCTTGACTCCCATACTTAATGATGCAAAAGCTCCCCTTGATGTGATAGCATTTACTGCTATTTCATTGGGTTTGATATATGTGGGGTCCTGCAATGAGGAGGTTGCTCAGGCTATTATATTTGCTTTAATGGATCGAAGTGAGTCAGAATTGGGCGAGCCTCTCACTCGGCTTTTGCCTCTTGCTCTTGGTCTTTTATACCTTGGGAAGCAGGTAAATAACTTTTTTGGGCTTTTGGTATGTGGTTAATTACATATTCTTTTGGTCTCTAGATTGTGTGTCTTTTAATTCAGTTTGAGAAAGAGCAGTTTGATATTTTGCAACGTTCGTCCTGACTTGTTCTGCAAACACCTTAACAGGAAAGCGTGGAAGCCACTGCAGAGGTCTCAAAAACATTTAATGAAAAAATAAGAAAATATTGTGATATGACACTACTTTCTTGTGCTTATGCTGGAACTGGGAATGTTCTAAAGGTAAGCTCTTGATTCATAAATATGCTTGTGCAGACTCAATTTGGCATGTATGTTATCTAAACCTTTTCATGTGCAGGTCCAAAACCTTCTAGGTCATTGTGCTCAGCATCTTGAAAAGGGTGAAACCCACCAGGGTCCGGCTGTGCTTGGGATCGCCATGGTAGCAATGGCTGAAGAATTGGGCCTTGAGATGTCAATTCGTTCACTAGAGCATCTTCTGCAGTACGGTGAGCAGAATATCCGACGTGCAGTTCCGTTGGCTCTTGGTCTTCTTTGTATATCAAACCCAAAGGTAAATTATTCTTATTACTGTTGCTGAACATCATACTTTTGGTCATTTTCAACGGAATTTTCTGGTTGAGGATTTAAAGGCACCACTTTTTCATCATAGCAAATGAGCTACACGGCATTTACATGGTCTATATGGCTTGGTGAACTAAAATTGAGAAGCTGACTAAAAAGTAATATCAACTTGTTCTTCTCAACATGTACGACTCTGTTCCTAAACTAAAGATTTTTAAGATCGAGAAATATCTGTTAAGAAAGCTGCAGAGTTAGGCTTGCAATACTTTTTACCGCTTTTTCTTGTTTTTTCATTTGCACATATATCATATATGTTGTCCAGGTTAATGTGATGGACACTTTAAGCAGGCTGAGTCATGATTCAGATTCAGAAGTTGCTATGGTAAGATGATTCGAATAAAGGGTGTTTCTTCTTGTTGTCGTTTTTACCATCAACTTGACTCAATTGTTTGTATGCATGCTACAGGCCGCGGTTATCTCCTTGGGTTTAATTGGTGCTGGAACCAATAATGCTCGCATAGCCGGCATGCTTCGCAATCTTTCAAGTTATTACTACAAAGATGCCAGCCTTTTATTCTGTGTATGTTTTCCTTTGTACATGTCTTTATGGTTTCTTTCGTGATACCACATGCTTTGTAAGACAACTAAGGCTTAATTGCATGTCCAGGTGCGAATTGCTCAAGGTTTAGTACATTTGGGGAAGGGTCTATTGACTCTTAATCCATATCATTCTGACCGCTTTTTGCTATCACCGTAAGTGGCTCTTCACACAAACGAAGATTCACAAAATCATTTACTCGATTCTGCATGTTGGTTCACCTTACAGAAGTTTCTTTTGACCACTCCAGGACTGCACTTGCTGGTTTGGTTACAATGCTGCATGCATGTCTCGATATGAAAGCTATGATATTGGGGAAATACCATTACATTCTCTACTTCATTGTTTTAGCAATGCAGGTCAGTTATTTGTTTTTGTCCGTCTCGTGCTACTTACTTTCCTGCTGTGTGTTTGTCAATGCTGTTTTTTTTCCTTCACGAATAACATTGTTATCCATATTCTACAGCCAAGGATGTTGATGACTGTCGACGAAAACCTCAAACCTCTCTCTGTCCCCGTCCGGGTGGGTCAAGCTGTCGATGTTGTTGGGCAAGCTGGTAGACCCAAGACTATCACCGGCTTCCAAACCCATTCCACTCCGGTTCTTCTTGCTGCCGGCGATAGAGCAGAATTGGCTACCGAAAAGTAAGTTCCATCGGGAGTCTGGGAATGGAGTGTTGCATGATTTAACCGCGATGTTCGGTTTCACTAATGATCTGTTTGTTTTCACAGGTGTCTCCCCCTCTCCCCCATCTTGGAGGGCCACGTTATTTTGAAAGAGAACCCAGAGTACAGGGAGGATAGTTAAGTTAGAAAATAAGGTAGAATTTGGTTGCAGCTTCCATGTTTTTTTAACCATAAAGCTTAAATTGAACACTTAGGTATAAAAGGACTGGTCTGTATTCAAAAACATTTGCTCTAATTTCAGCTGGTCGTGAGAAAAATCTCATATTCATCTTACAAATTCTGGGGTGGCTTAGGAACTTGGTCATATATGTAATATTAAAGATGAAGTTAATGATATAAATAGCAAAAAAAGTGAAGGATAAAGAAAAATCTGATTTCTAAAATAAAAACTATATTTTTAAATAAATATTTAGAATATTTTATTTCTAACATTATTTGAATAAGTATTCATGATTATTTGTTAAAATAATTTTACTAGTTAATCAAAACATGGTATTTGGTAGTATATTTTCAAAAATTAAATTAAAATTTTAAAAAATCCCAAAATGATCCTAAAATTTTAAATCTCTCAAACCCGGTCATTATCAGCCGTGGTAGTGTCTTTGACTATGAAATAAAATGTTATTCTCTCGTCAAACATATTTATAAATCATTTAAATAAATCATTAGATGGTTTTGACGTTTTATATAATAACAATTAATTTTTAACGATAAAATAGTAGGATAAATAATTATGATAATCTAATAATAAGTATAATGAACAATATGGTAATAATTGACGATAAAATCAAATTAAAATACAGGTAGGCATACTTTTTGTTAAAATGGCAAAGAAAGTATACCCCAAATTATTCTTTTGTTACCATTAAATTCCATTCATCAGACGCCAAGAATGTATCAAGTTCTATTTAGAATGATTTTTATTGAAAGTATCTATTTAGAATGAAAATATACGCATTTGGGATATTTTAACAAATTTTTTTAGATGAATATTGCATATATTAAGATCAAAAGTAACTGAATTATTACAAGTCACAATGTCAGATGAGATTTAAACTATTATTGGATCTTCAGATATTACAAAGTTGAATATTAATAATATTCTTACCATCAATTTTCCTACCTCTCAATCTAACATTCGCATCAAATCTACCAGCAGTTATAATCTTATCGGGAGCTAGTTTTACATGTTTGAAGATTCTATTTTTCTTTTTATCTAGATATGATATAAAAAACTACATCATGCTAACTTGAGGATCATGACAAGTAAGGACTTTCCCTTGAGAGCACTTATCGCCTATGAAATTTCTTCTTCCTAAATTTCAATGTCTTTCCTGGGTAAACACATGTTGAGTATGAATTTTTAGATTGTTGTAGAGTAAACACACTCAAAAGAAAAGATAATCTCTTATCTCTTATCTAGACTCGCATAACACACATGTTTCTTCAACCATACACTCTATTCTCAACAGTCTATCTTTGGTGAAAATTTATTGAGGATGACCATCCAAGCAGATATAGACTGTCTAAGAATGCGAAAAGAAAACTAAAGTATCTTTTGCCAGAAAATTTTATTATATTTTAATAATTAAACTTCATTCTATAACCAATCTGATTTGATCTCTTCCAGATTAGGAGATTTTGAAAATGATTTTAATATATTTTATTTAAACACAAAACATACTAAAAAATAATATGTTAATATATTTTTATAATATTTAATATCGATTAATCTGTTAATAATTAGATATTATAATTATATACAAATAATAAAATTTATTGTTTATTTATTTTTATTTCATATTTTTTCGCATTAAATAATTATCTTAAAATAAAATTTGTATTTATTTTGAAAAACATAACTGGAAATTTTAATTTTATTTAATACATAAATACATATAGTACCAGTAAAAATTTTAAAATTGGTTTAAGGCAGAATTGATTCACTTAATTCAACGACACGTTTTTTTTTCATTACTAGCAAATAAAAAAATTAAAAAGAAAATGAAACGGCAGCCTTTAAAGGCCTACAGAGCGTGCGAAAGTAGCCGTTACAATTAGAAACACACCTCATTACAAAGTAACCAAATTACCAAATTGGTCACAGAACTCGACCGTTAGAACACCTTCCCCAAAATTCAAAAAGAAAAAAATCGACCGTTGCTCGCTCTCTTGTCTTTAATTCTACTGCTACCATAACATATTCTCGAGAATTACATAACCGGAGACTGAAGAAAATCTCACCAGATTTCGGTCCCCCTCCCCCTCAAAACTCACAGTTTCAGGAATCTGATGGATGAGTCAAGAGTTACTGCTGCAGCGGTGATTGACGAGTTATACGAGTTCTCTGCGCCGCGTTTCTTTGATTTCATCAAAGGAGAATCGGAAGATGAAGCGCGCACTGCCGAGCTCTGGTTCGAATCTGCCTTGACCTACGCTCCTTCTCGTATGTTCCCTCTCTCTACCGTATTTTTTTCTTTCTTTTGAATTATTCTTTTTCTCTTTACAGTATCGTTTTGATTGGTGGTTCTTAAGTTTTCTTGGAATTTTCAGAGTTTTGATTTAGTAATTAGTGACTTCGATTTTAACAAGATTGGGTTTAATTATTTGTTACTGAACTATATTCCGAGAATTATTGGGCTCGAGGTCCTCTTAGTTGCTTAGATCTGAATTTTAATTGTTAGGTTGATTAGATCTGATTGGATAGGGAAGAAAAAGAAATGTGATGTAATTTAAGAGTAACCTAAACTCTTTTTTTTCCCCCTCAAAGTGTTTACTTAAATGAATTAAGCTTAACGGAATTAGGCATTTAGGCTAGTTTTCAAGGATATTAAGAGTAAATTTAATCAATAATTTACCTACTACTAAGTAAATATGTTGTATTTTTATTAAGGAAAAAACTGGAGGTTTCATTTTTTCTCTCTTTTAATCACAATGCAGCTTTTATGGCTAGAATCAAGGCTGGTAGTAGATCCGTTAATGTGGAGAGTCTCTGCAATTTTAGTGAAGAAGAAGATCAAATGCAGAAGGTTCAAATTACTTTTTTTATATATACCCTTACCAAATTTCATCAACTAATGCAGCAATTTCTCTCATTTCAATCATGATGAATATATAGTATTGCTGCAGGCTTCGGAATCATTGGATGCAACAGCTCCTAACAGTAACTTAGAACATAAGACTCAAGCTGAGCTCGTGCCTGATAAAGTAAAGGAAGAAGTTAAACCCTCTGAGGCAATGGTTGAAACCAATCAAATTGTCATGGAGGTAATCAGAGATTTTTTGTTTTTCATCCATTTTGGTAATTGACTAATTTTCATCTATTCTCATAATTTAAATGCTTTGCAGAATGCTAATGATGATGATAAAGACAAGGAAAACATAGGGACTGTATGTGCTAAAGAAAATGGAAGGTTTGTTCTCAAGGGTTTGAACTTTTTTCCCAACATTAATTGAGTGAATGAATGCTTTGGTTCTCATTATTGTGTATCTGGTTCCTTTCTGTTGGATTTTCAGTGTCCTTACTGAAAAAACACATTTAAATGTTCCCGATGGTGAAACCAATCAAATTGTCACTGAGGTAATCAGCGGAATTTTGTTTTCTTCATCCATTTTGGTTATTGATTAGTTTTCATGTATTCTCATGATTTAAATGCTTTGCAGATTTCTAATGATGACCATAAAGACAAGGAAAACATTGATACTGTATGTGCTAAAGAAAATGGAAGGTTAGTTCTTAGATCTTAAGGGTTCGAACTATTTTCCAACATTAATTGAGTGATCTAATACTTTAGTTCTCATTATTGTGTCTTTTGATTCCTTTCTGTTGGATTTTCAGTGTCCTAGCTGAAAAAACACAATTAAATGGTCCCCGTGATGAAGAGAAAAGCAAATCGGCTGTGCTAGTAGAAACTGAAGCTTGTACTCCTAAGCCATTAATGATTTCCCAGAAAAAACTGGTGAGCGATAAGAAGCATCAAACAGCTAAAAAGATAGCTAGTATGATACGAAACCCGTTAGTGTTGAAGCCGAAAACCAGCAATGCTGGAACTCCTAATCTAGCTCTAGAAAACCAAGCTATTAAACGTCAGAAATTAGATGGAGGAAGATCTAGACAGGTGTTTATACGTTTCTTCCCCTTTGCATGTTTTAACTACGTTATTTGTAACTTCTATCTGAAGTTTTTGCCTCTTTGTTGCTTCCCTCCTCAGATCCTAAATGTGAAAGTCCATAATTTGCCCCACAAGTCAAAACTTGGTCTTATCAATGGTAGTTCCAACATGAGCTCTTCTACTGTTAAAACTGTTAGCAAATTGGATAGGAAGGTTTGTTTCTCTGTGATAAGTTCCGCCTTTGGGTATTTCCACTAACAATTGTGAATCAATATTGAAATTTGGTTTGTTCTTTCCTTGAAGGTTTATGTTCGAGAACAAGCAGCACCATTTGTTTCAATGGCAGAAATGATGAAAAAGTTCCAATCATCTACCAGAGATTTGTCACTCCCTCACAGTTCTTCATCAAATGTAAAAAACAGAATCACGTCATTTTGGCTCCAACAAGGATTTGGTTCCTAGCACGTCCTTGTTTCCTTTCTTCTTTCACTAAATTCCTTCTGACTAATCAGGATAATGCTGCTACTATGCAGATTCCACCGCTCAAATTGACAAGGCCTAAAGAACCTGAATTAGAAACAGCACAGAGAACGCGCTCAGTTAGAGTGAAGAGCTCCGCAGAGCTTGAGGAAGAAATGATGGCTAAAATTCCGAAGTTCAAAGCAAGACCATTTAACAAGAAGGTATTGTTTATACCATCTGGTTTATGTGTATCAAACTGGTCCCTCTTTGTTCTTTACTATTTAAGTTTTTTCTCCAGCAAGCTGTCTTTAATTTGTCCATTTTTCTCTGTGGTGCAGATTTTTGAAGCTCCACCACTACCTTCAATGCCAAGAAGTACTCCAAAACCTCCAGAATTTCAGGTAAACTAGGCCAATTATATTAGTGGTGGTATGAGATGGGAATGATAACAGTTCTTGGTGTCAGACTAACAATTGTCCTGTTTCAGGAATTTCATTTGGAGACAATGGCTAGAGCAAGTAAAAATGCGAATACATCTTCAGTAGCTTCCACGGAAGTGTCTTGTCAGGTTCGCAGAACTTTCATTTGATTCACTTTCCATTTGGAACCTTGAATCGCTGTCTTACCATCTCTAGCTTTTCCCCTGTAACAGAATAATCAGTGGAAACCTCATCTCACAGAACCTAAAACCCCGGTGCTTCAAACATCTCTGAGGGCAAGGCCAGTAAAGGTAAAAAGTTCTATTGAACTTGAGCAGGAGGAACTTGAAAAAGCACCAAAATTTAAAGCAAGGGTATTGAATAAAAAGGTACTTTCTCCATAATATAGCGAAGGCCATGAAATTTCAAGTCTGCATTACATGATATAGCAACCATCCGATATCTACTTCAGAAAGTAACTCTAGTTGCTATCTTGTAGATATTTGAGAGCAAAGGAGAATTGGGGATCTTCTGTAATGCAAAAAAACAGGTGACTATACCTCAAGAGTTTCATTTTGCAACACATGAGAGAGTACCGCCACCACCTGCAGTTTTTGACTTATTTGACAAGGTACTTATACAAATGCATAAAGTAGTTGTATCACACAACTGATTTGAGTACGAATTTTGAGAGAACATGTTTGTTCCTTTTACAGCTTTCGCTGAATTCAGAATCTAGCTATGATCCAATTCCAAGAAAAACCATTCCCAATCCATTCCATCTTCGCACAGAGGTATATTTATTTTCTCATGAATGGTATAAGACCAGAAAAATATGCATAGAGTATGGTATTTTATCGAGTACTGAATGTTCTGACTTCAGGAAAGAGGTGCTGAAAAAGAAAAGAAGTTCGTGATGGGAGTTATAGGGAAGCAGTTTGAAGAGGAAAGAGCCAGAGTCCCCAAGGCTAACCCATATCCATACACCACTGACTACCCAGTGGTATTGTTAGTTTAGTTCTTTCATTTTAATGTTTGTAGTCATTCATGAGTTACTGAGGGTTTAAGTCTGCTGTTTTTTCTAATGCAGGTTCCTCCGAAACCAGAACCGAAGCAATGTACGAAACCAGAACCCTTCCAATTGGAGAGCCTGGTGAGGCACGAGGAGGAGATGAAAAGAGAGATGGAAGAAAGAAAGAAAAAGGAGAAAGAAGAAGCTCAGATGAGGGTCTTCAGGGCTCAGCCGGTTCTAAAAGAGTAAGATTCATCCACAAATGCAAGAATCATTTTACACGTTCTCGTTGTCAGCGCTAT
This sequence comes from Abelmoschus esculentus, assembly GCA_035048815.1. Lineage (NCBI taxonomy): Eukaryota > Viridiplantae > Streptophyta > Magnoliopsida > Malvales > Malvaceae > Abelmoschus > Abelmoschus esculentus. The sequence goes on from JAUCBN010000001.1 coordinate 12,846,861, forward strand.
GCTCTAACAGTATCTATTTATAAAAATCTTAAAAGTGTAAGATGTTAAATCCTTACTTTTTTCTTGTGCAATCTTATGCAGGGATCCAGTTCCAGTTCCTGAAAAAGCTCGCAAGCCTCTAACACAAGTGCTAGAATTCGACCTCCATGTGAATCATAGAGCAGTGGAGAGAGCAGAATTCGATCAAAAAGTAAATTCTAGTCTCTCTTTGTGAAGTTCATTATATTTCCATTAAATACATATTTCTTATAAAAGTTTTGTATTTCGTTCAAACAGATTAAAGAGAAAGAAATGACTTACAAGAGATACAGAGAAGAGAGTGAGGCTGCCAGAATGGTATGCACTTTATTCTTTGTCTTCCTCAATCTGTTGAGAATTAAAACTAAAATGTTATATAACTCCATTGCCAGATTGAGGAAGAGAAAGCATTGAAGCAACTAAGAAGGACAATGGTCCCTCATGCTAGGCCCCTTCCGAAGCTTGATCATCCTTTCTGCCCTCAAAAGTAAGAAAAATAATGCTTGGCATTTTGTGTATCATAACGCACTTTGCAATGTTTGTACAACTCTGTTGTGTTCTTGTCTTGATGTGGTGTAGGATTTGGTCAGGTCTTCTAAGGAGACAACAAAACCGAAATCACCACGTCTACGAGTTCTCCAAAGGATGGAAAGGAAGAAAAGGATTGGTTCACTCACTGCTCCAACTTCAAGTCCAGCCACTCTTATGAGGTGATTTCTGTTTCGTTTCGGGCAGAGTCACCACCATCACTTGAAGGGGGTTGTTCAAGAACTTTTGAACCCCTTGTGAAACAACTCGAGATTGCAACCATTAACTGAGACATTTTGCAGATTCCATTTGTGTAACTATGTACAATGTTTGAACTCATATTGTGTAGGCAGTAATTACGTGGAGTCCAAGACATTCTTTTGTCCTGAAAATGGGAGAGGTTTTCTTCTGCATACAACAAAAAACATGGCTTAAACTTCGTGTTGATCATTCATTTTTTCCAATACCCATGCCGCCGCCGTCCATCACAAGTCAGTGAAGTCAACACCTTACTCTGCTCCCAAACCCCTAACTCCAACAAGCTTACATTGCGATCCCCGCAACTTCACCACTAATTGGGTCAGCCCCAAAGCATTCAAATGCAATGACATATATTGCTCCCCTTCCCCTCATGATAACAAAACCAAAGTTGACGCCTTGACATAGCCAGGTCTCCTCTCCGATCTCCCATTCATTTACCTCAACAGCAACCGCTTTTGCACCATCCTACCACAAACATTATCGAACCTTGTCGTGCTCAACCTCAGCAACAACCGATTCGTTGGCCTGTTTCGGACTGTTGTCCTCTCCCTCCTGTCCCTCAAATATCTCAATCTACATTACCACGAGTTCGTAGGGTCGTTGCTACCTCAACTCTTCATTAGGATAACTACATTAGCAATTTCTAACGTAATGCAATGACCGTGATCATGAAGAGACAAACAATGGTAATGCCACAATTTGAGCAATTTTTTTTTCTGGCAAATTCATGAAATAAATAAGCCTCAAGGAATTTTTGTTCAGAAAAACAAACCAACAAAAAATTGATTTTTGTTAAAAATAAGACTCAATAAAATTGAATCACAACAGAAATAAAGTGACCAAATATAAATTTACTCACAAAAATTAAAAACCTGTTATACATTTAAACGATATACTGATATTTTGTTATAAATTGATAAACCAAGTGATTGGATTGTAATTTTTTAAAGTTTAATGATCAAAATGTAAATGTATTTATAGTTGAGAGGTCCTGATTATATTTACCCAAAGAAGTGGTATTTAGCCGCTCTCTTCCCTTGTTCCTCCAAAGAACCCAAAGAATCAACAACACGAGTCGCAACGAAGACACAATCTCACTCTCTTCAACTCTCACTGTTTCAAAAGAAAAATCAAACAAAATCAACATGGGAAAACCGGAAGTGAAAGGTACGGTGACGTCACTGTCGTCGATGTTCCCGCCGGAGGAAGTGCAGAAAGCGGCGAAGATGGTAGAGGAGAAGCTTTCAGAGAAGCAGAATGAAATGAATCAATTGAAAGAATTCGTCGCCGATAATACCTCCCTCATCAACCTCGTTCAAAAGCTCCCCGACGAACTCCACCACGATATTATGGTAAGCATATCCATTTACGATCATTGGATTTTATCTGTTATATAAATATTTATTTTATTTTATTTTCCTTTTCAATTAATGATGAGGGAATGCTTAGGTTATCTTTTGTTTTTCCAGGTTCCGTTTGGGAAAGCAGCGTTTTTTCCTGGCCGTTTGATTCACACGAACGAGTTTCTGGTATAAGCTTTTGTTTTAGGCTAAATTAGGAACTTTTCATTATTTGAGCTAGAAAATTTTGGGCATTTTTTGGTCTGATACACTCTGGTATCCGATAATCACATTGGTCCCTTAAATCCGAAGTCCGAGTCGGGTTGGACCATTAAACTGTCCATTCATAAGACTCGAATACATAGATTGAGTTTCGGAGATCTTTGTGTATTTTCAGTTAAGATTTTGAATTCATTGTAGGTTCTACTTGGGGAAAATTACTATGCTGACAGAACAGCTAAACAAACTGTTGAAATTCTAAAGAGAAGAGGGAAAACATTGATGTCTAAAGTGGATGCTTTGAAGGCCGAGATGCAGGATCTTAAAGCCGAAGCTTCCTTTTTCGATTCCACCGCTTCTGAAGTTGCTGTAAGTTTTCACCCATTCTCCTTTTCCTTTTGTTAACTCATTGTTAAATTGGGGTATTGGTCTTTACCTGTTTACTATGATTTTGTTTTTACAGGAGGATCTCGTGGAGATTAAAGAGTATGAGGAGGATAATTCTACTGAAAGGGTGTCTCAATCAGGCAGGTTCTTATGCCTTTTTCGTCGCTTTCATTCACTGACATTTTATTGAAACTTTGTAGTCTACTTGGTTTAGTAGAGATGATACTTTGGCAACCTGATTCTGATTATGCTTTATGCAAACTTAGTTGGACTTGCAGTTCTGGTTGCTTGCAAGTTGCAACATCTCTTTAATGCAGTAGGCACTGGATTGTCTCTTTAAAATGTTGCATAATGTCTTGTTAGTTATTTTTTGCTAGATTTTTTTAT